>OX420958.1:4993068-6369198 GCA_949091785.1 Polymixis lichenea
TCGTTACCTACGTGACGATTTCTACGAATTTACTGCTACCACAAAATGTGTTAAGAACTTCGCTCCAAAAAAAATGTTAACTATATAATATGTGTGCGTGTGTTACACAAATAGGCAACATTTACCATGCTTCAATTTTTGGTTTTGTCTGGATCATTTTATAGTCTAAGGTAAAAAGGAACTCACAATATCCTGAATGTCAAGTTATTGACACAGTAACCAGTTTTGTATATTACTAGCTTTTGCCAGCGGCTTCGCCCGCGTGGAGGTCGGTGTATTATACATATAAATCTTCCTCTTGAATCACTCTATCTATTAAAAAAACCCGCATCAAAATCCGTTGCATAGTTTTAAAGATTTAAGCATACATAGGGATATAGGGACAGAGAAAGCGACTTTGTTTTATACTATGTAGTGATTAATGAAAACAATTCTATAAACGTGAGGACCTGTACAAAATCTTCCTTCTGACATCTTATACTTTGCATATAAATGACCGTAAAAATGGGTAAATAATCACAAACCTTTTCTTTGTTAACGGGATTTCCCACCCGCCATTCTGAATCATCTGCCTAGCCTTTTCCCAACTATGTTGGGGTCGGATTCCAGTGCATCCGGATGCAGCCGAATACCAGTATTTTACATGGAGCGACTGCCTATCTGACCTTCTGAGTTACTGGGATAGCATCTGACGACCTGTAACGACTGTCAAAGATCCACGAATGACGGCCGGGACCAACGGCTTAGCGTGCTTTCAGAGCCACGTAGAGGTCTTGGTACGTGAATATGGACACCCAAGCACAGGACAACCGCGGCAAGTGTAGCTTAAGGCGGAGATTTCTTGAAAATAATCAAAAATGAGGTTTTTTAAAGCAGTATTCTCTTTAACCGAATTTTTTTTGAAAAAAAAAAGAAAATATATTTATAATATTTTCAAGTCTTTTTTGCATACAGTGATGGAACTCAAAATAAATATAATGAAACATACTTTAATGCATCAAAAAATCATCAAATTCACCTCTTAATTAAGTATCTTTAAAAGCAGTTTAACCCTTCAATAACAATTATAAGTATATATATTATAGTCAAAAATATACCATAAAATTTCAAACGCCAAACTGCATTTAGTTATGGATTATTTATTATTAAATAGTTCATATCTAATTTTATACGAATTTATTTGCATTTTTACGACATACACTTGCTCATTTATTATTCGAATTTAGCCCGTATGTGATTGCAATAAGAACTATTATCGATCATAACGACACTATTTAAAGTTACCATGGCCTTAACCCGATTGATCGACCCGTGCGGCTGTTATTACTTAGGCAAAAGCCCCAGAGTATAAATGTTCATTCAAAATTATTAGAGATATTTAAAAATGATTTTCAAAGACCTATTCGTAATATTGACCTCAATTGATTTAGTTCGCCGATTTTTTTTTTTGTTTTGGCTGTCGCCTTAATGAATTTCGTTTGCTATCATGTCTTTAGTGACGCTCGCAAGATTAAGACAAATCGATTGAGACGTAAGAATCGTCACAATCGGCCCACACTTTTGGTCTCTAGAGAGCCACAAAAGAACTTACATACATACATAGGCTGATAAACACATTACGTGTTTTGCGTCGCACAGTCGGGTAAAAAAAAATACACAATGATTGCTTCAAAACACTTTATTTCTTTCATCATAATTCCTATTAACTAAATTAGGTTTACTTTAACATTATCAAGATTTAATCGAGAGAGAGAGGACCTATGACAATTCAATAATTAAAAAATAATTAAAAAAACACGTTTTTGTAGTTAGCAAAACTAAAAAAAAAGAAAATAAATAATAGTTTAAAAAAACTAAAAAAAACACGCTTTAAAAACCAAACTAAAAAGTAGAAAATAATTTAATTCTATTAAAAAGCGTGGGGTGCTTGATATTAATTGATTATAAAAATACCTCAAAAAGCACCCCACGCTTTTTAATAGAATTTAATTATTTTCTAATTTTTTAGTTTGGTTTTTAAAGCCTGTTTTTTTTGGTTTTTTATACTATTATTTTTGATATATCAATGCTTTCATCTCATACGTTATACATGCTGTATGCCGTAGAAACGTTGTACAAGTATTTTATCTTTGAACCAGGAATGATGGGTCTTGGCAGTGGCTCCATGGGTGGTTCTCTAACGGGGTCTGAAAATAAAAACGCATACTTTATCCACGTTTTGCACCAACGTAAAAATATCGTGGGGGGAATTAGCGCACCGTATCTTCTGACTTTGGACCACGAGCGATAATAACTTTGTAGCGCTATAATCAGTCAGCCAGTCAGTTGTGCCCAAAAGACGTCCACTGGACATAGGACTCTCCCGAGCATCGCCACTTCGACCGGTTTTGTGTTACTAGCATCTAGCGGATTCTTGCGGCCTTCACCAGGTCATTGGTCCATCCGATGTAGTGGCAGCAATTAACTCTGTAGCGGATTTTAATTATTGATACGTAAAAGTAACCAGGAGCGACAGATATACAGGATAAGTTTTTATCCGGTGCGCAAACTGTAACCGTGAATTCAGCATATCATTCTAGACCCCCAGTGCAGAAATTTTATGTCGGTTTTACAAAAAAAAAAAAAAAAATCTAGAAACGTGCAATACCTACGCGGTCAAAATGTATGGGGGATCTAGAATGATATGCTGAATTCATGGTTACAGTTTGCGCACTGGATAAAATTTTTTCCTGTAGTTGAAGTTTAGTAAGAAACCGATGGATGTTTTCGAATGAAATTTAATTTGATAAATTAACTCTTTCTTTTTCTATTAATAACATTAAAATTTATTCGTAAACTGTCATCGGTTTCTTACTAAACTTCAACTATATCCGACGACCCTGGTAACTTATCTCTTTTGGTGACCGTACGTCATATAAGGTACAGTCAGTATTGAATCGTATTAATGTTTTTTGAACAATTATTGTTAAAATACTTGTACGTTTTTTTGCGATTTTTTTTTTCATTTGGTGGGCAGTCTCGTTTCGTATGAAATGTAAGGGAAACGTTTTAATGTGTGATATCTGACTTTTCTAGTAGGTAGGTACTCTAACCTCAGACGGTCCAATTGAGTTGTTTTGATCATTTTATGAACTAGGGTCGATGGGCACCAATCAGTGAAATGAAGTAATGAATTAGCATTATACTTTAAAATTATTCCGAGTACGATTTATGGTGTGTTGCGAAATCAGGGTGCTGACCTATGTTTTCGATTTCTCATTTTTCTAGTAGTCAAACCTAAGTTGGTTCATTAGAGAAATTAGGCTGAGAATCAGCACTTTTCGAACGTCAAAATACATTCCCCCAAAACGCCCGCCCTTCACCACTTCCTAGTGCTTTAGCTGGGAAGAAGAAGTGGCGCAACAAACTCCCCAGCAGCACAGCTGTCTGTTTAGTCGGATAGACTTGATTCAATACATACATAGGCAAAGTAATAAACATTAGGAGACTCAGAACATTAATTAAATAATTAGTCAAAATGTCAGCTAGCCATGCCAATTTACCGACAAATAAAATAAAAACTGTTGAGGCCAAATAAAGCATAAAACAACTCATAAAAAATATTGTTATGAGTAGATCGTGTCAATAACTAATGACATAATTAGATAATAATAAAAAAATACTTAGACAGGCAATAAAAAATAATAATATGAACCCATGTAACCTGCGCCAGAAAGACGATTATGTTTTTGTGTATGTATGCACCGTGAAATTTTAATGGTTGTTTTCCCGCAGCGAAATGGTTTTGTCTTGGTAATACAATCGTTTTCTATACAAATAAAATACTAGAAACAAAAAATGGCAGATTCACCAGTGTGAAAAATCACGTGCGAGAGTTTATTTTGCTTGAACATTTATGCATAGCGATGCCCTTTGTCGGCGGTGCATGTGATTCGAGTAATACATTACAAGTTACCTCTTGTGTTACTATTGCGTAGTGTTTTATCGAGTTGATGAATATTTTTTCAAATTATTTTAAAACATAAAAATCTTTATTTTTTTACTTTTACTCTATGCTTCGAAAGTATTCCTTATGGCAAGTTGTTCTGCCGCGGGAAAACAACCATTAAAATTTCACGGTGTATTTCTTTGGAAAGCTCTGTAGCCCAAACGGCTTGATCGATTTTAGATTGGGAGGTACCCGTAGATTAATTATTAGTCTCAATTGTGACAGTGACACTGGGTATGTCAGAATTGAAAAACAAAAAACATGGCCGATTTTTGGCGCCTAATTGTGTCTTTTTTTTCTCATAACCTATTGAGTGGGGTATCAAAATAAAGGGTTTCATAAATACGTCTCATTAACGTCAAAATAATTATATTAGCTAATAAAACTGTGTAATAAAATAAAAACATTACAAAATCAGCAAACCCGACTGCCTAAAAAGTGTACTTTAATTTTTTTTTAAAACATGGAAACAAGAAACTTTTTTTAAAAGGATGACTATTAGACTGAATATTATAAGCAATCTCATGCGGAGGTCTGCGGAGGACCGAATAAAGGTATTTATTGTAAAATTTAAGAAGATGCCTCCGACTGCATGAGATTGCTTATAGTATTCATTTATTTTTGGATTAACACGTAGGATACTTTTTATCCAAGTACCACGTCCCCGTAGGGTAATTTTCGACCTCCACGCGGGCGAAGCCGCTGGAAAAAGCTGGTACTTACATAAACTCACGCCTTTATCCCATGAGGGTAGGCAGAAACTACAGAATGCAACCTGCTACGATCCTTGCGTTACGTTCATACATCTAAGGCCTTAGTGTGTGTTTCATTTTATCATCTCGATCAAACGCATCGAGCGCGTTTGGCATTCCGATTGGCCCCGGATTGGTGACGGAACTATCGGAGCGCCGAACGCGCTCGATGCGTTTGATCGAGATTGTAAAATGAAAGTCACACTAGGGCCACTGCTCACACACGCACGCATAAATAAGTAAATAAAATTACCTTTCGATGATTGATCGCGATCAGCCATCGCTGCAGTGAATACAAAAAACAGTAAAAATATAAAAAGTAACTGCATTGCAGTGCGCAATGGTCAAAAACCCCTTTCAATGTGTTGACAAAATAGCAATTGAAACAGCTTTTATACTGCGAGCTTTTTGTAAGATTCACATAGTAATAAGTTGATGACATGGCAACTGGTTTGTATATTTTAGCTTGCTGCCCGCGGCTTCGTCCGTGTCGATGTAGGGAGTTATTCCAAGGGAACCTGCTACCGGGATAAAAAGCCTATGTCACAGCCAGGGGCGTGCACAGAGTTTATAGAAAGAGTAGGCAGAAATTAAAAAAAAGGCAAAAATAAAACGGAATAACCGATTGCTGTACCTACCTACACAGCATGCAACCTGTGAGGGAATTAAATTAATCATATTGTTTTGTATTGAATTTGTGATTGACTTTACCTTTAGCCTGTACCTATTAATTGCAAATCCGGTGTACAACTACTTTTCACGATCACTTGATTTTTTTTCACCGATAGATTTATTATATCTATGCGAGTCGCGCGGTAAACTATGATTGTGCGATGCAGGATTTGTGTGACGTGAAGTCTTGCGTAGTTCGCCTGTAGCGTTGTAGATGGCGCCACATCACTTTTTGTGTTTTTCAAATCCTTGATTTTGTAGTTCGCATGTGGCAATGTAGACCGCCACAACTCGGAATATGAAATAATAAGACCAAAACAAAACAAAGAAACAATGCTACTTTTTACATAACCAAGTTTGTTCGAAAAACTTCGGTAAGTTTCATAATTCGTCCCGTAAAAAATCGTAAAAAGCTAGTGAACTACCCTGTGCGGTTGTGGGCGTTATTTGTTACCTTGTGTGCCACGTATGTATAGGAACGCACACTGAATAAATCTGCATGACCACGAGAACACACATATAAAAATTGAGACGCGACTAGTTCGTGTGTCTACCGAGGCATTCGGCGGCGCTAGTGCATCGCAATGCGAAGTTGCGTGAAATTGTACGAAGGAACGGGGTATTGTATCGATGAATGATCCACCGAAGCTCGACAGGTGGCGCTGATTTATAAATAAGGAATTTTGTTTATTGATAAAATAATATTCGTTTTACATATTTATCTGATTTTGGTAGGGTAGGCAGTGTCTTTCTGTCTATATAGACTGCACGCCACTGGTCACAGCAGCTATATGTCAGTGAAAGTCTCGTCAAAACTGGTCCAGAAATTTCTGAGATTAGCCGGAACAAAAGGACACACAGATTTTTTTTTTTTTACAAACCTATGTATCGTGTTTATCGTGTATTGTTTTGTTGTTCTATTAAAAATACAAAAAAAACATCCGACACTAAACAACATTTCTTAAAATTCATAATGTGAAGCGCCTGCTGTGAAGAATTGCCAAACTTAAGTGGCAGCGGGCAGGGCCCGGGCACATTGCTCGCAGAACAGATGGCCGATGGGGCTGAAAGGTTCTAGAGTAGCGACCGCGTACTGGAAGACGTAACGTTGGAAGGCCTCCCACAAGGTGGACCGATGACGTTGTGAAGGCCGCAGGAATCCGCTGAATGCGAGAAACACAGAACCGGTTGAAGTGGCGAAGCTCGGAGGAGGCCTATATCCAGCAGTGGACGTCTTTCGGCTGAAACGATGATGATGAAGCGCCTGCCTGGGTTGAACCCGCGACCTACAAGTCGGAGCCACTGACGCCACATGACTATATAGCCTCTTGACTGCTCATAAGGGCGACTCAGGCTCACGACACAAATGAAATTGCACTTATGTTAGATGACAATATGAGGGGTCATTTTAGTTACCTATTGGATCTCTACACACGCCGTTATTTTGATACCTATTCAAACATTTTTGCATAAATAAAAACAATTATGAGTTTCTCAATTCAATTAAATGGTGTGGGAAATCGTTTAAAATTTCCAGCTGTAAAAATGATGGCATAACTTTTCTTTGGTAAGTCAAATATATTTATAATGTAATAATATTATGAATAATTACAGGGCTCAAGCGAAACTGGTCGTTTACGTAAAATGGCACAAAAAAGTATACCGCGGTGATGTCTTCTTGAAAAGTCCATTTCTAGCATTAAGGTATCGTCAATACATCTGTCACATTTTATTTGTACTAATGCTGTGTGCTGTGTTGTGACAACTTCAAAACAAAGTCGAAATTGATGATAAAAAAATTATCGATGTTTCCTAATGGTAAAAAAGTAATTTTACATTTTAGATTTCGAAATACCTATTCCGGAATTGAGAGAATTTGAATTTCATTTATGAGAATTTATTGTTCTTTCCGACAGGGTGTGGCATTGCTATTATTTTTATTAGACATACTTTAAATTAGTCGATTAAATTTGCTGATTGATTTAATTGAATTTATCTTAAAGAAGTGTTACGTCAGTGTTTTGTTTGCACCCAGTTAACACCCTAACAGTATAGTTTAAAAAAATGTAGAATTAATGGACGTCGATTTTATCGATATCGATATTATTGTTGCAAAAGTGACTTGCGAATCACTATTTCTTTGCAACATTCGTCCTGACATTGTTGCATCGGCCAATCACAACCGCTCTATTTTCTTCGTCCCCTGGCCCGCAGTGGTGAGTCGTGTGTCTAGACGAAATCGGTCTATCAGCTCTCAAGTGGTTTAATTCTCTTTACACTGACGCGAGTGCGAAGCGGCTATAGAATGCTCCAACCGTGGAATGGGACGGGTCAAGTAATAAAAACATTATTGTAAAATAAAACAACTGACTTCCAAAAAAAAGACTACAAATTGAAAAATTACATTAATTTCGAAAAAAATAAAAACTGACGAATCGAGAACCTCCTCCATTTTAAATCCAAGTTAAGGGGGTAAAAAAAATACACAGTGATTGCCTTAAATTACTTTATTTCTGTATCTTAACTCCTGTTGACTAAAATCTGTTGACATTATCAATACGTAATCTCTCATCTCATACATCATACATGCTGTACGCCTTGGGTTTAGGTACGTTGTATGAGTGTTTTATCTTTGAACCAGGCAGGAAGGGAAATGGTGTTGTGTGTGGCTTCTTATCTGGATCTTTAGAAGGTTCTGAAAAAAAAAAAAAAAAAACTGTTGTAAGGCAACGTACACACGAACGTAATAAAATCGCTGCGAGATTTTTTTCGAACAAATGGGGCTTGGGGCTAAGTAAGAACAGTCTCACGGGTCGATCGATCAGATTACATTATGCTTGCCGCGGTTGGTCCGTGGATGGGTGACCATCTTTACATACCAATACCCCTCCGTACCTCGGAAAGGACGTTAAGTCGTTGGTCCCGGCTGTCATTTGTGGATCTTTGACTGTCGTTACGGGGCGTTAGAAGCCCGAAAGTCTGACAACTTGACTTACCACGGGGTATCGTATTACCCAGATATTGGGTTGCGGAGGTCAGATAGGCAGTCGCGTCATGTAAAATACTGGTATTCAGCTGCTGCTGACATCTCTTTGAGGCGCGCGTGGAACACAACGCGCCGTCGACCCGGGCTTGGTCCTTACCGGACAGCGAGCTACCCATTACTCGCCGTCCGCAAGCCCGTGCCTACGTTGGCCGGGAATCAGCCTGGGATTCCCGACGCATCCCCAATTAGGGTATCGAGTGAAAAGCATAAAACAATGATCAAAACTATTTTTTTTAAAGCTTTCTGTTATTATTAAGAAAAACGTATTGACCCTTGCAATACTTTATGCATTTAAAATTGACCCTTATTGCCTTGACATAATATTGAATTTTCTTTGGCTCAATCGGCTGTAGGCATGGCAAAATACATTATTTTTGTAAAAAAATACCTATTTTAAAAGTTACATAAATCGATTCAGTACTCAATTAGGAACAAAAAGTTTCAGGTCTTGGGTTTATTCTGTTACACCTTGTATAACGTTATAAGTACACTGTGTAATAACCAGAGGTCGGAGTAGGTAGATTGATTTAAGGTCGTTGACGTCAAACGTAGAGGATAATATGGATATGCCTCCAAAATACCGGAACTTCATATTTATTGTGATATTTGTTCCGGAATTTTGAAATTAGCACGAATTTGTGTTTAAGGTGAAAAACGTATTAATAATATCAATCTACGCTACCAGTGTTAGCTAATGGTGAAAGAAATCAGTATTTTATTTTATACAAAAATACCTTGGAATAGTTACACCGTATTTTGTCCCTTACTGTTTAATTAAAAATAATTGTTCATTGAATTCAATCAATCATTCATATAATAAACGATTTTGTTTAGCCTATCTGTATGTTTTTTATTTTATTTTATTCCATAACTCCCAATTCCGGAACTTTTTTTTTTTTTTTTTTTAGCCATAATGTACTTCCCGCACATTATGGCTAAAATGGCATGTCCATATTATAATATCTTGACGCAAGTATATAAAATCAATCTACCTACTCCGACCCCTGGTAATAACGTAACGTAAATAAAACTAACATCCAGGTCCCAACGAAGTTTTACTTCTCTCCGTACACACACCTCACACTTGGAACAATACACACAAATACAAAAATGGCAAGGCTGATTGATGACTGGATTTTCGACAAAGCTCAGCGCCGAGAGTTGAAGATTAAATTTTTGACACGCTAAGATGTGCTCTGTTGAATACTCAATGCTCGGTTTAAAACCGAGAGTTGAAAATCCTGTGCGCGATACAATACCCTGCGATTTTATTATCTTTGTGTGAATGACGACTAATACTTGGAGTATGGAAGTAAAAGGATCTTGTGCCAACAAGTCTTTCTGTGAGAGGCCTTCCAACGCTACGTTTTCCAGTAGGCGGTCGACATTCCAGAACTCTCCGGCCTCATCGGCCATCTGTTCTGCGAGCAATGTGCCCTGCCCACTGCCACTTAAGTTCGGCAATTCTTCGGGCTATGTCGGTTGCCTTGGTTCTCCTACGGATCTCTTCATTACTAATTCGATCGCGCAGGGAAACTCCAAGCATAGCAATCCTCATTGCCTTTTGGGTGTGGCCTCATCAGAAAGCTGAAGCCTTTTGATGAGGCCCATTATAGGCACAATGGGGCACTATCAAAACATACTCTTAAACAAAGTCCTCGTATGTCTGTCTTAACGCGATAAACTCGAAAACTACCGAATGGATTTCTTTACCGTTTCCACCAATAGACGGAGTGATTTATGAGGAAGGTTTAGGTGTTTAATTCATAAAGGTTATATCGCGGGGTGAAAGGCTATTTGTTTGAAGCGACATTTTGGACGACATTGAGTTATATACAGTATTGAGTTAGTTATTGGGTATATAACTCAATATCGTCCAAAATGTCGCTTCAAACAAGTAGCCTTTCACCCCTCGATATGTAAATTGGCTGAAATATGACGATGATTGTTGAAAATGTCGGAAAAAATAATTGCGACTGAGAGCTTCTAATAGAGCTGTATGAAAACATTGTATTTCGGAATGATTCCTCTAGTGTACTTCTAATCCCGGGTGTACTTACGTTCCGTGGAGTATTTTCCGAAAACCACATGGGTGAAACCGAAGGCAAAAGCGATGGTACATTCAAGTACAGCCGAGTTAATCAGTAAACAAATTAAAGGTAGTTAAGTAATCTAGGTATATATCTGCCAGGGGTGCGGTTTGTTCGAGAGAGATACTGTGGCCCCTGGCACACATGCAACTGAAGGAACACGGGTGGGTTTTAGCCAGTAAAAGTCTGACACGCCCTCCCGATTCGCCCAGAGCGGGAGGTTTTATTTGATGATTCCGCACACTCAAGAAACTAGATATATATTAATAAAGCGAAGAACAACTTTGCTATGTGAAGCAAAAACTTTGTACCCCTTTGTACTACGCGGATAGAGGATTATGAAGTTTGACACATTCTAAGTTAAGAAATACATAAAATGAATACAAAAATACCACTAAGCGATCACTAGTTTATATTACCTTTTGAATTTTTATCAGCCATCGCTGCGGCGAATACGAAAAACAGTAAAAATATTAACAAAAATTTCATTGCAGTGCGCAATGCTCAGAAATCTTTTCGAAATGTACTGACAAAGCATAACTTCAAGCAGCTTTATACTTTTATGCTAAGTGCGGTTACTAATATACATAACAATGAGTAGGTACATGATGACACAGTACCTGGTTTGTATATTTTATTAACATTTTCCTTAAACGAGAGACCCAGCGAAATAATTCCACTGGCGCGAATAGGGTCAGTGCAGACAGAACGGATTAATCCTCGCGAAGGCTCGAGCCTTCTCTGTGCGCGTAGTATGACCACCGTAGAAAATATGGATTTGGTCGACGGAAGAACAGACAAAATGACAGATTGTAGAACCGTCTTAAGCAAGGCGATGTTAAAACTGAAGAGAAGAAATGTTTATATTCTTCAGTCTACAATGTCAAAAATGACGACCAATTTTTCTCTACTTTTGACACTTGGGGGTAGAAACATTTTTGTATAATAATCATTAAGATAATTATTATAACCTTGTAATTTTACTAAATCCCATTGAATGACTATTTCACGATAAAACCTTATACCTTAGCGCATTCACCCCGTTGTTATGGAATGAATCTTTATATCTTTGTCTTCATAGAAACGCGAGTTTACGAATCGCTCTGTGCTCGGGTGCTTGGGATAGGCCTATGTCCAGCAGTGGACGTCTTTCGGCTAAAATGATGATGATGACGTCGGGGACAAGGTGATGCGCCTCAAGTGGAGTTGGGCAGGACATCTAGTTAGACGAGGAGATGGCCAATGGAGTACAGCTGTGACCGAATGCTGGCCAAGGTTAGGCCAAAGAAACCAGGGGTCCTACTCCCCAAGCACGAAGTCCGTCGTTTCGGTCGAAGTAACGGGCTTTTCCAACTTCGTATAACTTATGGACAGATGATTACTTTGGAGCCCGAGGTAAGAATGAATGATAACACGATTTGATAACTGTGTCTACTCCCGATATGTTTTTGCCCGACAAAAAAAATTAGTTAAATGGCTGTAGGATTCACTACGACATTTCGAACTACTCTCGAACGGACCTGTATCTTCGTTGACGGAGTTAGAGAGTAGGCCTCCTGGGCCAATCAAAAGCGCGTCGGGTTGATGATATCGTCAAAGTCAGAGGTAACACCTGGATGAGGGTAGTAAAAATATGGCGGATAAACGGGGAGGCAGTGGGTGATTTCGGGCTGAGATTACTAGTTCGTAAATGGGCGTTTTATTAGTACCTAACACTCTTCAAAACCAAACACAAAGCTCCGTCACTTCGACCGGTTCTGTGTTTCTCGCATCCAGCGGATTCTTGTGGCCTTCACCAGGTCATCGGTCCATCTTCTGGGAGCCCTTCCAACGCTACGTCTTCCAGTACGCGGTCGCCACTCTAGAACCTTCCGTTCCTCTCAGCCATCTGTTCTGCAAGTAATGTGCCCTGACCACTGTCACTTACGTTTGAAAATTCTTCGTATTGTTTGTAAATATACTCACTAAACAATAAATAAATGTTTATTTTTTTCTCCAAATTACCTTAAACCCGACTACTGAAAAACCTCGCTCTAAAAAATTTGAAACAATATAATATTTTGACCTGAAAGCCATGGTCCTACGTAATTATAATATTCATATTACTCATTTTGAGTAGCATAAGTAAGTCTAATTTGCAGGCTTAGCATGACGCTTTTTCGATACAAAGTCACATTTCGTTTCTCTATTTTTGACATCGCACCGAGATATCCTACTACAATCTGTCATTTTTTCTTTCGTTTCTAACGATCTTTGTCTAGGTCCTTATAAATGTAGACTATTTCAGAAGAATATTTCTTTCCAAACTGTCAAAATGACACTGACAACAAGCTTTCTACTCGACGGCCACAAAGTAGGGCCATACGATTATCTACAAAATCATGATTCGTTTAGACCGCTTATCTGTGATAATTAATAGAAGAACATAGTAATCTTCTCCTATTGACAAAACTTAGTTAATAGTCATGTCTATTCTTCCGTCGACAAATCGGTGCTCATGCTAAGCCTGCTGGATTCTCCAATGTGTCTTGTCTATATTGAAAGTTGCTAAAAAACATAACCCTTCTTTGCAGTCGGGTAAAAATTGTACCGTGCTGTTTTCATTTGGTATTTTAATTTTCCTTTTTATCATTCGGTGGTTTATGTGGAGATGTATTGTATAGATTTTTAAGCGTCGATGCTGACACTGAATAGGCGGTAGCAGTAGCTTTGTGGGATGCGGGAGGCTTATGTCCAACAGTGGCCATATCACGGCTTAAGTAAACTTGATATGAACCTGGAAAAAAAAATTGGATACTTAAATCAGATTTCTAAATCGATCTATTTCTCTTGGATCCCAAAGTAAATGAGAGTAGCTTATATGTATAACTAGCTTTTGCCAGCGGCTTCGCCCGCGTGGACGTCGGTGTATTATACATATAAACCTTCCTCTTGAATCACTCTATCTATTAAAAAAACCCGCATCAAAATCCGTTGCGTAGTTTTAAAGATTTAAGCATACATAGGGATATAGGGACAGAGAAAGCGACTTTGTTTTATACTATGTAGTGATGTTCCCATAGCTGGGAGAGAGAAGGCCTGTCTCTTCGGGGGAGTGTTCTGTAATCTACCACGTGGGCCGATTGCGGGTTGCTAGATGTCACATTTCTTCGAATTTTGTAAAAATTCTACAGGTCTGACAGGCAGTCGATCCATGTAAGAACATGGTATTCAACTGCATCCGGTTAGACTAGAAGTAGACCCCAACATAGTTGGCAAAAGACTAGGCAGATAATTACTCAAGTAGATATGTCCGACGTACCCTGGATTGTCAGCTTCACTTCCACCCGGCTAAATGGCAAAGATTAATTATCAAGGCATAAGCTACCTTCAGCGAAGCAGTGATGCTCGCAAAGAGGGAGGCGGCGCACGTGAGGGAGTGGCAGTACATGCCCCTCACGGCCGTAGCCTCCGCAGGACACGCCCTGGGCGTCGGGAATCCCAGACTGATTCCCGGCTACCGTAGGCGCAGGCTTGCGGACGATGAGTAATGGGTAGCTCGCTGTCCGGTAAGGACCAAGCCCGGGTCGACGGCGCGTTGTGTTCTACGCGCGCCGTCAGAGATGTCAGCAACAACAACAACAACAACTGGTGGATTCCGCAAGGGCCGATGCCTGCCAGGGATGCGGATTGTTCGAAAGAGATACCGCGGCCCCTGGCACACAGGCAACTGATGGAACACGGGTGGGTTTTAGTCAGTAAAAGTCTGACACACCCTCCTGCTCCACCCAGAGCGGGAGAAGTTATAACATAAGCTATGCTATGTTGCAATGGCCTCAATTTACTAGTTGAAGGTCGTGGGTTCAACCCAGACTGGCGCTTTACTTTGTGTAAAGAATTTCATCCCCACTGCTCTCAAATAGGTGAAGGTAAACATCGTGAGGGATGTAAGTCGAAGAACCAACAATTCGAAGACATGAGACATCTACCAACCCGCACTGAGCCCGCGTGGTGGACTACAACCCCCTCTCGAAGTGAGTTGGCCTGGTCCCTGGACATTTTAAGCTGGTCATGATGATAACCAGTGATCGGATAATCGGGCGCTTCCATACCTAAACTTCTTCCCACGAAAGAATAATAATATGGACATTCCTTTCGGAATAAATAAGTAATCCCGGGTTCCCGGGATTGAACAATTTTGTAAAAAAAAACTTTAACAAACTTAATGAAATGGCAGCAGTGGTTGTTTTGATTTAGTATCTTTATTTTATTCAAAACAAATGGAATGTTAATTGTTTCAATTCCATAAGTAGTTAAGGCTGTTTGCCTTTTACTAAACCAGTTCTTATAAAAACTTTCATTGTAAATTAAAGTTACATTAGAATCGGCTTTTTTAAATCTAAAAAAAAATTACAATGAGAGTTTAACAAGGAACAGCGATCATGAAAGTACGTGTAAGTATGTAAGGATTATTCAATAATTTTTTTTTTCATTTTCACAATTTTCAGTTCTAACTATATTTTGTCTGCAGGTAACATTTTTAGCAACCTCAGGAATTTCAAACTATTCCGGGAACCGAGATTCTGAAAGGCATGTCCGTATTATTCTTTCGTGGGAATAAAAGTGAAGTTTAAGTATTAATATATTATTATACTTAAACTTCACTCCGATTATCCGATCACTGATGATAACAACACGGACAATAAGACAGAAAGATATTACATTTTATAATACGTAAGGTTATCGTAACTCAACTCCATAACGTAAAAAATAATTAAATTTACCTGCATAGGTAGGTATAATACCAGGTTCCTCCTCTTCCACAGGATATGCAACAGTGAAAACAAAAAACAACATTAACAAATATATACCGTTCATTTTTAAATAACACGACTGTCTGTTACGCTACCTTCTTTCATCATGTCTTTAAATATTAAATACAAGTAGGTTAAAAACAAGACCAAAATGGTATTATGTCCCGACTGTGTCCTTGATATAAGTGCCTTCGGCCGCTCGGTAGGTGATTATCACGCTGTAGGGTTGCCCCACGAAGGGTTGCCCACGGACTGTGTCACTTGAGTTGTAACTAGTTATAAATAAACCGTTTTAAACTCAGCCGAGGTTTAAATCCCGTTTAAAAAGACGATGGGCTCTAGCGTCCCCAAAATTTAAACTTAGTCAACAGACTTGAGACGTATCACATTTAAAAGGTCTTAACTTACTGATCATTCTTTACTATGGCGACGACCGTTAAAAATATGTAGTTTTCAGGGAAATTAAGAAATTGTTATTATACAACTGTCATACAAAATATGTTTGATTATTAAAAAATATGTGGAAATCGTAATTGTTTTTACTTCAGGTACTCCATATCGTATTTTATTTTCAATAAAATAACATATTCACGCTTGTTGTTAGACAAATGAAACTGAAAGATGACTTTTTTCAGGAAACCCTATATATTTAAGACAGTTTGTTAGTGTGCAGTCCGTAACGGAAAATATAAGACAAAAATAAAGGCTGCTGGATCAAAAATAAAATGGGGACGGAGTCCATAGTCGCTTGCCTATCGTCCTTTGTGTTTAAATGATTTTTGTGAAACTGCCATTCAATGACATTCAATGAACTTGGAGGGTTGATGTATTGATTATTTAAATTACAGTAGAATCTCGCTTATCCGAATCAAATGAAACCAGGGTATTCCGGATAATCGAGATCCGGGTAATCGATTTTAAAGTCAAATCAAACAATAGTACAATTTTCATAGTTTTTATTATGCAAAGGGTTTTTACATACGTCATTGAGGCAATACGATATAAAAAAATTGCGAGCTATAAACATAATGAATTACATAATAACTATGTAATTAAAAATTTTGAAACAATAAGAAACACTATCGCGCAAGCAAACAAATGAGAGTGGGAGTACCTACACGTCGAAGGCGGGAATAAACTTCGTCGTAACATGTCTCGCTGCGCCGTCAAATCATTCCTAAATCAATAATAATCAGAGCCGCGAAGAATAAGTCCGCATAATCGAATATTCGGATAACCGATGTTCGGATAACCGAATATTCGGATAATCGAATATTCGGATAATCGAATATTCGGATAACCGATGTTCGGATAATCGAATATTCGGATAACCGATGTTCGGATAATCGAGATTCTACTGTATCGTAATTGTGTAAAGCGTGTGACATAACGACTAATAGGGAAGTGTGGAAGTAAATGACATGCGCCGACCCCAAATAAATTTGGATAAGGGCAGGAGGAAGATGATGAATTCTGTCTGCGAATAAATCCCGCAGCGATTTTATTTCATCCGTGGGTCTAAGGGCTTTTTTTTTGAGGGTGGGAAAATCATTAAATAACTTTCCCGCTCTTCGTGTCAGACTTTTACTGACTAAAACCCACCCGTGTTCCTTCAGTTCCCGGTGTAGCAGGGGCCGCGGTATCTCTTTCGAACAACCCGCACCCCTGGCAGGCATCGGCCCTTGCGGACTCCACCAGTTGATGCTGACTTTGAGGCGCGCGTGGAACACAATACGCCGTCGACCCGGTTTGGTCCTTACCGGACAGCGAGTTACTCATTACTCGCTATCCGCAAGCCCGCGCCTACGGTGGCCGGGAATCAGCCTGGGATTCCTGACGCCCAGGGCGTCTCCTGCGGAGGCTAGGGCCGTGAGGGTGCATATACTGGCTCTCCCTCACGTGCGCCGCCTCCCTCTTCGCTTCGCAGAAGGAGGTGACGGCTTCCCATGTAGGTACTCTCGCTCCGCTCGCTTACAACTAAGCCCATATCAGCCCCCGTGGGTATATTGGCTTAGTTGTAAGTACGCGAGCTGATTATAATTGCGTAAACGAATGGGCCTAGCGAAAGGATTATTAAATAAAAACTTGAGAGGTGTCAAGGGACACCCGGATGGAACGAAGTTCCTTTCGGTTGATTAGTGAAGGAACTGTAATAAAATTTAAAAAATTGTACATATACATATATATATATAAGAGAGAGAGACAGACAGAGAAACACGCGCACGCCGCACGGCTTACAACAATGTAGCAAAAAGTGTCGTTACAACTTTTGGTCTTAATTTTTTCCGTCTAGCCCCCTTTCGCAACGAGCGATAAGGAACTTCGTTCCAAAAATTGTTATTAAACAGTAGGTAAGTAGTTATTTGTGTACAGCCCTACGGGTTTGGCTTGTTGCTCGTTTTAATAACAAAAAGGTGTCAAGTGTTACAGCTTCTTTGGCATTGTGTGACCACGTTGGTTCGTTTACCAGATAAAAATAGCAAATGTAACTGAATAATGAAGTATATTTATATATCCTGTGAGACATTCCGTTGTTGTGTTGAAACTTTGAACTTGTCAAGTCCTTAAGAGCGCGCCGAACTTCTGGCGCTAATTGAGGCGTAGCGGCTCTGACCAGAATGGTTGGTTTGCGAGCGGTTTTAGGTATTTCCTTCGTATTATTAAAACAAACACATTTTGAAAATGTTAAATTTATCATTATCATCATTTCAGTCAAAAGACGTCCACTGCTGGACATAGGCCTCCCCCAAGCTCCTCCACTTCGGCCGATTCTGTGCTTCCCGCATCTATCGGATGCGGCCTTCACAAGGTCATCGGGCCACCTTGTCCTTCCAACTCTAGTCGCCACTCCAGAACCTTTCGGCCCCATCTGCCATCTTAAATTTAGGCGCTATAGAAAACATTAAGTTTTGTCATTACTAAAAAAACTACCTTCCATAATGTATTTACGCCATACTTAGAGTTTGTTTTGTTTTATAGAGATAACTTTGTTTTTTTTTGCTATCGAGGAGTACAAGTAGGTAATCCTGTTTTTAAAATGTACGATTTATATAGTGAATGAATCCTTAAACATCTTAGGGTTGATCTTCCAATATTCTGGTAAATTTTATCTTAAGAACTAGCTGACCCGGCGAACTTCGTACCGCCAATACTTAAAAGTTTTCTGAACTTTTTGTGAGACAAACAAACGTCAATTTATCCTTATATATTTTGACAGATTTTATTTATATTTTCTCACCTTTGAAACCTTCCCTAGACACTTATACTACAAATATTTCAAAACCAAAGTTAGCCAAATCGTTGCAGCCTTTCTCGAGTTTTTGTAAGACTAACAAACGTCAATTCATTTTTCATCATAATTATCATTTCAGCCGAAAGACGTCCACGGGTTGGATCTAGTATCCTTTAGCAGGAGTTGGGGGGTGAAAATGGTGGAAACTGGTAGGGCTTGTGTCCTCGATTATAACGCTACCACTCTTATTAAAAGGTAAAGCATATATTTCGAGAAAATTACAAAATAAGTTTCTAACCTCAAATCAGCTAAAAGCGAAAACGGAACGTTAAAATGGGTGATTGACAACCAAGTCTGACTGACACAATATTGACAATATATTGTTTGTAGTGTAAATATCGTGCAAAAACTTAGGATGCAAGAGCGAGCGAAGCGAGCTCGATACTTGGGACACCCCGACTCGGACAGGTTAGGTTAGAAGCGGATGGTGGGGTCTAGTGAGCGAGCGAACACAGACCCCGCCATCCCCTTCGTGGTTATTTTTTTTAGACCAGTGAGCCCCGCGAAGCGGGGCTTCTACTACGCCTTTTAGGCAACTTTTGAGTGTTTTGAAGTTAAGTTACAAAAAATCATTTTTCTTGGAAACGGTGAGTTACCTTTTCATGGGAGTGGTGCCAGGGAGGACGGGGGCACCCCCTTCCCCTACCTCACTCCCACTCACCCCCTCCTGCGACACGATACTAAATTTAGGCAACTTTACGTGTTTTGAGGTTAGGTTACAAAAAAACATTTTCCTCGGAAACGGTGAGTTACCTTTTCAGGGAGGAGAAGGGGCACGCCCCTCTCCTTCCCCCCACTCCCACTCCCACTCCCCTCTCCTGCCAAACGATACTAAATTTTTACCAACCGCAATATTTATTCCTCAGATAAAAGTTATCTGACTATTGACAAATCAGCGTTCCTAACTGTTGATTAAAGTTATGAGATGTTTAAACGTCAAAAATGTATGGGTAAACAGTCGCTACTTTAAGCATCGTTTATAAATAAGGGAGTAATTGCTTAACTAAAGGTTAAGTAATGCCGATGCAGCAAATGATCAAACGATCAAACGAATTCAATTATTTCACAAATCCAAATACCTCGGTACGCTCTTAGCTGCTGGGGAGTTTGTTGCGCCACTTTTTCTTCCCAGCTAAAGCACTAGGAAGTGGTGAAGGGCATTTTGGAGGACGCTCTTATCTGACAAACCTATGTCCTCCCACATTGACAGCGTGCTTGTGCACTTGAATGCCTATTCTATTTTCAACTCACGCCTCTAAGCGGAGCGTTTAAGATCCAGTGCACAAAGAAGTCTCGCCGCGATATTCTTACGTCACACAGTGGAACGAATGTATGGGAGCGGTTGGACGTAGACATGTCCGAAAAATAAGAGTAAAATTATGACAAACTAATGATGCCATCTTATTCGATTACTTAATGCCTTCATAAATTGTGGTGATGAATTTCTTCATAACTCCCATATTTCGGGAGTAATTTGAGAAAATGTGAAATTTTACTATGAAAATGAGTGTATCGAGCTCTCTCCCTCCTGATTCCGGGCTTGTTTCAAGTAGCGGTCTCTAATATCGTAATGCTATTACTAAGAGCTATATTTAATACTAAGACACATAGTGCGCCAAATGTGCACTTTCTGGGATAAAAGGAAATGAAAATTAAAAAAAAAAAAGTTTTTTCCCCATTTGTATTTACTTTAAACCGCAGACAGACTTATTAAGAGGTCTATAAATATATTATATATATATACAGAAATATATATTAACAAAAATATTCACAAGAACTGATGAGAGTATGACTTTTAAGTAAGTTGATAATAAATTACCTAGTTTCATTAAAAGTACAATAAATAATTAAGATGTAAGCTCTAATTTACTAAGTTACACATTTTAAAACAATAACATCATTTAATTATCTTCGTCATCATCATCATCATCAATTAATTCAAATTCAGAATCGATGTCCGCTAAATCATTTATGTTAACAAATTCGATATCACTTTTCTCAGAATCCGTAAGCTCATAAAATTCCTTAAAAGAAGATTTTTTTACAAACTTATTTCCTTTTGGACGGATACTTGTAACAAGTGGATCAGAAGACAGTAAAAGATTGTGCATAATATCTTCATTGCATGAGATACTGCTATGCTTTCGAGAATGCCCCTCTCTATATTTTCTAAAATCTTTATTTCTAGCCTCAGATGCCTCTTCGGATAGAAAACCAATGGGCACAATTGACATGTTCTGAACTATGTCTGGCCCATGCATTAAAATTTTATGAAGTGAAGAAGGCATATAATACCATGGGTATAACTCCACGTAAAGCTTAGCAGTATCAAAGCAGAACTCTCGGAATTTAGTTACGTTGATCTTCTCTCCTGATGAAATACACTGCAAGATCACACAGATTTTTCTTAAAAGCATAGCATCTATTCCGGTCAGTTCAGCAGATTTAGTGTAGTTTTCAAAAAATCTCCTTGCCGAGTTGCCATTGTTGGTGGATCCACTGCCTTGTTTCACAACATCGAGAAGTAAGCCCGTTTCTCTTCTTACAGCCTCTTGAACTCTTTTCTTCCTGTCATCAACTTGCCTTTTTGCTATATCACCCCTTACTTGCCATGATTTTATGTCTAATTTGTAGGAAATGTGTAATAAGCATTCCATTGAGCGAATCCAAGCGTGAAGGGTGCTTAAGCTATATTTATACATGTCCTCGTTTGCGTGTTTATCTTTGATTAACTCTAAATTATTCATTTCTTTAGGACAAGCCTTGCATATGTCACACACTGAAGCTGCTGTATTGGATATAATGGAATGAATTTTACCATCAATCATTGTCAACAGCAGTTGGTGTTTGACACTAATTCCATCAGTGATGGTGGATGGAGTTAAGGCTTCAATCTCTGCTTCGATTTCAGCCATCTCTCTCTGCACATTTTCTTTGGTTTCCTTTATAAACTTAAACAATATTGGCCGGCAAAATGAAGTGGAAGATGGTCGCTCGTTTTCCCAAATTGTTACACCTTTTGAGACGAGCCGCAGTGGTACAAGACTAATCATAAAATTACTAGCAAGATCGATTTGCTCATCTTCACTCGTCCTTTGATGATAAATGCTTTGGCTAGATGATCCGTCAAAACCCCATTTGCTGGTCAATACGAGCTGTTGATTGGGATCAACAGGGGTTTCTAACGACCTAATAAGTCTTCTTGAGGTTAAATCCATCAAGGCTTGTAATTTGATTTTTGCAGAGCTCTCTGTAACTGTGAGATCTTCTTTGGCCGGATAGCACTTAATTTTTTCTTTAACCAACATGTAGTAACTCGGGTATTGAAGAGCTCCTTCTTGAGTGTTGAAATCCCGAAGAGTGTTATAGCGCCATTTCGATAAGTTCATCGATACATAAAGAGCCAATGCCTTCAAAGGGGATATTTCCCGTACCTGAATTGATTTACCTTCAATGAAGGCTTTGATTTTTGAGGCCTCTTCTGGATTCTCCGTCAAGTATTTCATAACATAAGCTGTATCGCTTTGTCCTGCCTTTTGAAGCGCCCTTTCGGCCGAAAACATAATTTCAGCGCTGCTACTGCTGCATGAAAGACTATCTTCAGTGCGTCTTCTTTTTTGCCGGTTACTAAGGTCCTCAAAAGATTTACGAGGACTAGGATGTGTACAAGTTGAAGCATCAGATTTAGCAGGAGAAATTATGGGCTCGATGACGTCACTTATATTTTCTGTAGAAGGTTCCATATTTTCATTCTGTAATTCCGGCCATTGAATTGCAGCCTGTAGCCAAATCTCATGTTTCTTCCGAAACTTATCTGTGCTTCTTCCAGACTGTGTCCATTTTGCATAAATGCGGTAGCAAAATCGACGACACCAGTCTTTTAAACTTGTTTCAGCACTTTCACATAACTGAACACAACTGTTATCTTTTAAAACACTGAACAAATAGTTAAAGTCGCGTAAATCTTTATGTGCGCGTGCGCATAAAGCAACGTGAATATCAAGATTTGTATTAAAATTTGGAAAATACATTGCGAGATTAGCTTGGATACAACGAGGTGTAAATCAACACTGATTTTAAAGTTACTAATAGTGACCTATTTATATAAAATCCAGGTATCCCAGGTATCCTTTGTTAAATATTGCAAGGTAATTAGTTATTGTGATAATTAGTAAATGATGCATGCTAAATTAGTGTATTAAGAGCCATTTAGTAATTAAATAATAGCAATGTTCTTATCAGTAATCATTAGTGCATCAGTTTTATATGTAAACCTTAAGTCCCTAATTATATATCCTAATTAGCTTATATCTTCTCTAATTGGCTGCTCAGAAATGTTATTGTAATAAGGTAAACCTTTAGAAAAACGGTTTTAATCAACAAAATAAACAAAAAATAAAAAAATTGTGTTATAAAATAAACATCACTCTTTATCCCAGAAAGTGCACATTTGGCGCACTATGTGTCTTAGTATTAAATATAGCTCTTAGTATTAGCATTATGATATTAGAGACCGCTACTTGAAACAAGCCCGGAATCAGGAGGGAGAGAGCTCGATACACTCATTTTCATAGTAAAATTTCACATTTTCTCAAATTACTCCCGAAATATGGGAGTTATGAAGAAATTCATCACCACAAGTTATGAAGGCATTAAGTAATCGAATAAGATGGCATCATTAGTTTGGCATAATTTTACTCTTTTTTTTCGGACATGTCTACGTCCAACCGCTCCCATACATTCGTTCCACTGTGCGTCAGTGCAAACGCGCACTTCTTGACTATGTTTAAACCTTTTTGAAGGTGACTCTCAGTTCCACAAAGACATGCCTTTTGAGGAGCCTTTTGGCTCCGAGCAGGGTTTTGTTTTATTTTTAGTTTTTACTTCCAAGAAAGTTTTTTTTTATAATGTGATCTTCCTGTGCGAGTCACAATAAATACTTGTTCTTTCTTTTCTTTCTTTCTTTCATTATATAATGGATCATTAACGCTAATGATTTCATTAATTTATTGATGTTGCACAAAACAACTATAAGACGCTAATTGTGCACCAAAAACTGTGACAGACTGCCTCGTTTGACACTTCGTTGTTTAAAATTAAAGAACCAAGAGTCTAATGTTGCTGTCTGCAACAAGTTACTGGAAGATTAGTATTTAATGACGGCTTTAACCCTTTGTATGGCCGAAACGTAATCCACGTGATACACAATCTGCCAGGGATGCGGGTTGTTCGGCAGAGATACCGTGTCCCCTGACAAACAGGCAACTGAAGGAACACGGGTGGGTTTTAGTCAGTAAAAGCCTGACACGCTCCACCCAGAGCCGGAGGAGCTATTTGATGATTTCTCATCCAAAACAAAAAAACGCGAGACACAATGGCTTTTTAACATTCTACCGGTTAAACGTTTAAGTTCGTTTCTGCAACTGACCGTAGAGTAGCTACATCATAATATACGAGGGTCATTCAATAAATACTTAGCCTACAAAAAGTAAACGAAAATTTTGGAAAAGTGGGAATTTATTTTTCAACATAGTCTCCTTTTAGTTCGATACACTTAGCCCAGCGATGCTCCAACTTTTTTAATCCGTCCGAAAAATAGTTTTTGTCAAACTCTGCAAAATAGGCCTCCGTGGCGGCGATGACCTCCTCATTCGATCCATGTCTATTCCCGGCGAGTGATTTTTTCAGATTAGGAAACAGAAAGAAGTCACAAGGGGCCAAATCTGGAGAATACAGTGGATGGGGCAGCAATTCGTAGCGTAATTCGACCAATTTGGCCATGGCAACGGCAGACGTGTGAACCGGTGCGTTGTCGTGGTGAAACAGCACTTTTTTCTTCGCCAGATGGGGTCGTTTTTTCTTTAATTCGGCGTCGAATCGGCCCAATAAATCGGCATAGTAAAGCCCTGTAATTGTTTTACCCTTCTCGAGGTAATCGATGTAGATCACACCTTGTGAATCCCAGAAAACGGTGGCCATAACTTTTCCGGCCGATTTTACAGTTTTCGCCTTCTTTGGAGCACGTTCCCCGGTCTGGATCCATTGTTTTGATTGCTCCTTGGTCTCTGGTGTGTACCAGTGGATCCAGGTTTCATCGACGGTCACAAAACGACGCAAAAACTCCGCTGGATTCCGCTTAAACAGCTCCAAACACGTCTCCGATGTGGTCTCACGGTTGCGCTTGTTTTCTGGTGTGAGTAAACGCGGCACCCATCGCGCCGACAGCTTTCTCATGCCGAGTTCCTCGTGAAGAATATGATGCACTGTTCCTTCTGAAATGCCTACAGTCTCAGCTAGCTCCCGAACCTTCAATCGGCGATCTGCCAATACGAGATCATGGATTTTTTTAATGTTTTCCTCCGTAGCAGCTGTTTTCGGTGCACCTGGACGTGGTTCATCAAAAACCGACGTACGGCCACGTGCAAACTCGTTGAACCAATTCTTGACGGTGGCCATCGATGGAGAAGAGTCACCGTACACAGCATCCAAGCGCTCTTTGATTTCGATGCGCGTTTTCCCTTCCAAAAATAGGAATCGCATCACCGAACGATATTGCTCTTTTTCCATTTTTGTAAAACCGATCGACACGTTCGCTTCCATAAGTTGTCAAATTAAAACAAATGAAGGGATTGGAATGAAAATTTGAAAAAAGAATTAAAAAAGAATGTGCTACACTGTGGTAAAACTCTTTTGAAACTACAGCGCCCTCTGGCGATGAGGCTAGGTACTTATTGAATGCACCTCGTACCCTCTGAGTAATTTACATTTTGTCCTTATGTATACCTAAGAATAGATTTTATGTAATGATCAGGTTTTATATGACTATAATTATTGTATGTAAAGACGGTTGCTATATTTATTGTTATTTACCGTTTTGCGGTTACGATTTTCCGATTACTGCCTCGTTGGTACAGTAGTCGCAACTTCGCAAGCGCTTCCGCAGAGCATGAGGTCCTGAATTCGATTCCTGGGTCGGGTGATGAGTTGATGGGTTTTTCCGACAGAAATTTCTCAGTAGTACTCGGAGTCTGGCTTCATGCCCGCGTGATGGCAATAGGCTCTCCCCCTATTACATGGGATATAAATCAGGCACAAATCTAGTCTCCGGGATTCTACTGAGAAATTCTTCGAAAAATGGAATCGAACCCAAGACCTCATACTCGTCAGCAGGGCTTGTGACCACTACACCAATGAGGCAGTAACTGTTATTGATAAAATAACACTTGTACAGTGATAATAGTTAGTCTACGTATTAAATAAGTAAAATTACATGATGTAATATAATTTCGTACACTATATAGGCAATTTTTTTTTCTAAAAGTTGCCGTTTAAATTTTTCAGTTTGATGCTACGTGAAAATGAACAACTTTCTCCAAGGAACATGGGTCGAAATATGAAAAAAAAAAAAATAGTACCTCCCTTGCAAAATCAATAGTCAGCTGATCGATTTTTTTTCATATTTCGACCCATGTTCCTTGGAGAAAGTTGTTCATTTCCACGGGTACTATCACCTTGAAAAATTTAAACGGTGACAAAAAGTTCACCTTGTATAACTGGCATAATGGGGGAGTACCTACTTACTATAGGCACACATCTGCCTAGCCCTTTGGACATTATATATAAAAACTTTTTAAAGTACCTACCTATGCAAACATTGAAAATATTTTTTTAATAGAAAAAGACGTCATAAAAAAAACAGAAGTTAAGCCAAGCATTATAATAATAAGATACACATAATGTCAAATATTAAAACTTAAGTATTGTATCATTTAAAAAATCATTGATTTATTAATAGCACATAACGAGTAGGTAATAGGTACGTCAGTTTCTATTTAAATATCTGGTATTATGTTTTATATTCTGGATCCCATACCGAAAACCCTTACTTATCTTTCGTAAAAATAACGAAAGACACGATATCATTTATTAAAATTTAAAGTGTAGTGTCATTTAATTATAGCACATATCAAGTAATAGGGCTGTTAATTTATTTTTAAATATTTGGATTGGAACACTTTTTTAAAATATTTCGTATTTTTTTTTTTATATGGTGGGTCCTATGCCGAAAACTATTTTCTTTAGTAAATCAAAAGCATAGTGTCATTTAAAAAAAATCATTAATTTAATAATAGCACATAACAAGTAAATAGGGCTGTCAGTTTCTTAAACCATATGTACTGGAACATTTTTAAATGTGTCGTGGAGGTGAGATAGGCAGTCGCTTCATGTGAAGTACTGGTATTCAGCTGCATCCGGTTAGACTGGAAGCCGACCCCAACATAGTTGGGAAAAGGATAGGCAGATGATGGTGGTGGCACCCATGCCGAAAACATACTTTTTTTTTTTGTAAAGCTGCACTGCAGCTACTACTTTCCATTAGGCTTGTTATACGCATGTATCATTCTGCTTCTCGTCATCATTTTTCGATGAAACTTTGCTGTAAAAAAGATATTTAATATTAGAAGTTGTGTATTACTCTGTTTTTTTTATTTACTCTAAAGGGAGAGCGGAGGGCACTAGACCACGCCCATCACCCACGAGATTGACTGACGAAATTTATTCCGCTGTAGGCGATCCCTTGTATGTGTGCACATTAAATGCCAAAAATCGGAGTAGATGGCGAGAAAGAAAGATCGAGAGAAATTGTCTTATTCTTAAAGCGTAGTAGGTATCTATGGTGAAGAACGGGCAAGAAACTGCCCTCTACTTCATTAGTTATCATTAATTGCTTTCATTAGACATAGAAGGTGTAACAGAGTAAACGCAAGACCTGAAATTAGTTGGTTCCTAATTGACCACTGGATTGATTTTTAGTAATTTTTAATATAGGTTTTTTTTTTTTCAAAAATTATGTAAGTACAGACGCCTGCACATCAAGCTACCCCAAACTGTTAAATTTTCATAATTGAACATGAACCTTGAGCTTTTGTTATAAAGTTGAAAATCTATCAAAGAAATTTGACAGATTGGGGTAGCTTGATGTGCTGGCGTCTGTACATATTATGCCATACTTACCGCCGATTGAGCCAAACAAAATTCAGTCTTATGTCAAATGTAGAAGATTCAATTTGAAATGCATAAACGCTAGGTTCAACACGTTTTTGCTAAAAATAACAGTTTGCTTTGAAAAAAATATATATAGTTTGGGTCATTGTATTATGCTTTAAAGTTTAATTCTCTAACTGGGGTGTATGAGGTCTTGCGTTAATTATGTTACAATCATGTTGATTATTGGTCAGTAATATTAAAACCAATAATTATGAAACGGGGACAAACTTAATATCTATCAATTTAGGTGTTAAAAAAATACATACCCGAGCTTACTGTATTCCATCCTGCGCCAGCAATAGCAAGAAACAAAAGAATTAATAATAAATTTTTCATTTTTCCTATTATTTACAGTACAAACGTTGTTTTACACAGCAATCGTTCCTATGAATGCCGTATCCACTGTCCTATGTGTGACTTCATCTCCTATAGTAGGCACCTAAATAAATATGACTACGCAATGGGAATAGCCCATTGCGTTGTGACCGCAAATCTTCTTGTTCTAGTTTAATTATAATGTACATGTTAATAACGTTTACTGAGTTTTGACTGCCTCGTTGGGATATCCTCGGTTCCTATTAACAAAAACAAGTATTTTGCTGACCAATATATGCTATCCTATGGTAGAATTTTTATTGCCAAAATGGGCATATAAGTGCATACGTAAGCTAATTTTACTTGTGTTAGCTACTTCCGTATGGGAGGGTCAACTGTGCAAAGGTAAGGTACAGTTTATGAGTTTGTGAGGTTGTAAGGGGTAATGTCTGGATCTACTGAACCGATTTTGAAAATTCTTTTTCCAATAGAAAGCCACGTTGTTTGCGAGTGTGATAAGCTATATAATAACCCGAAAAATGTAAAGACTTTTTCGCGGTAGTCGGATTTTCAAAGTACGTTGGAGAAAAACGGACGAACGAAAACGTTTCTTACGTACGCTGCCTTAACGATAATTGAGTTCTAGAGCTTGATAATGCCTACAAAAAAGTCAGCGACATGCCTAACTTTTATATTTAAGTCACAAAAAGTAGTTTTATATTTAAAAAAATATTTAAATCTTTAGGTCATGTTTATTGGTTATATTATCAACAATTATGAATTCTTATAAATTAAGTAAATTTATCGTCTCAAGTGTTTAAAACAAAAGACTTTTCCCTTTTACTGCATATAATTTGGACGAACGCACGGTTCCGTGTGTTGCCGGACGTAAAGAATAGCACCATCCCATTTCTTCCCGTGGATGTCGTAGAAGACGACTAAGGGACTTACTAGAGAATGGGCAGCAGCGTTCTCTATGCATTTTACCACCATACTGCGATCGCTAACCCGCCTGCCAAGCGTGGCGATTATGGCAAACCCCCAAATCGGAGGAGGCCTATGTCCAGCAGTGGCAGAAATGATGATGATCATGATGAATTTAGACGAATGGTTAAAGAGAATACGACATAGGTATGGAACCGCGACCCTGTTGTAATCTATTGAGTGATATAAAAATGTTTACCGCCCAACGAAGTTGGCACGGGTCAGCTAGTTATTGGTAAAGATACAAGACTCATAACGGTCCGTAAATTATTGGAATCGGGCATTAGTGATCGCAAGCGCTACATGACGCATGACGCCCTGGATTCGATTCGCAAAGTGGTATTGGGTTTAACTATCTGGTATTTCTCAGTAGCAGCCCGGAGTCTGGATATGTACCCGGTTGATGGCAATAGGGTCGCCCTCTATTACATGGGACTAAAACATAACTGGCCAAATGTGGATGTGCTGTAGGTACACCTCTGCCAACCCTGCTTATTATGAAATCTAAATGGGTAAGCCGTAATGATGCCAGCTTCCATAGAAAAATCATGTTGTAAGTACAGCTTACCACTGCCTTTTCTAGTTTGAATGCTTCGTTGGTCTTTCAACGTTACCGACTGCTAAATATGGGATCTTGAATTAGGATACCGAATCCGGCGAAGTGTTTTCTTAAAATTTGATTCACAAGATCCCATTATAAACTATGACACATTTTTTTCTACAGTATGCCAAGAATTCAATAAAGCATGTCCTGTAAAAAAAGTCACAATCACTGCTAAACCAAAATTTAGCGAATGGGCCACAGGTGGCATTCGAAAAAGCAGAGATATCTTATATAATTTGTTACACGAAAAATCATTGACTTCTGATCAGGCCCTTCATAATTATGTAAGAAACTATTCTAATATATTTAAAAGAGTCTGCGCTCAAGCTAAATCTGAATGAATAAGTAACAAAATTTGTATTTCTAAAAATAAAATAAAAGCTGTGTGGCAGGTAATTAACAAAGAAACTGGAAACACACAACAGCGAGATCAGATTGAGTTAGCTCTAAAAATTGATAGTGAAACCATTTCAGATAAGTTAAAAGTTGCTGAGACTTTAGAACATTTCTTTACCAACATACCAATAGAGGTTACGAAATCTCTCCCGTCATCATCTGTATTAGCTGAATCTCTTCATTAAAGAAAACTTCAGTAAGGACGTTCCAAATTTAGAATTCAAACCCATTTCTATTGCCACAATTAAAACAGCATTTAAAAGTCTTAACATAAAAAAACACTGAAGACTTTTGGGGCATTTCCGTTAAGGTTCTTGAAGATATCATTGACACAATTGCCCCTGTCCTAACAGGCATATTTAATCAATGTTTAGACACTGGTACGTTTCCTGACTTAATGAAACATAGTAAAGTAGTACCAATTTTCAAATCGGGTAGTAGGAGGATCCCTCTAATTATAGACCAATATCTGTGCTTCCACCATTGAGAAAAATTTATGAAAAAATCATGCTAGACCAGATGTTGTCACATTTTAACTCAAATGGGATTTTACATAGTCGACAGTTTGGTTTCACGAAAGGTAGGTCAACGACTGACGCGGGAGTACAACTCATCAGTCACATTTTGGAATCCTGGGAGAAGTCCCAGGATGCAATTGGCATTTTCTGTGACCTCTCAAAAGCGTTTGACTGCGTTGACCAAAATACACTCATCTGTAAATTACACCACTACGGACTTCGTGGACGAGCTGCTGATCTTGTGCTTTCCTATTTATCAAACAGGCAGCAAAAAGTAAATGTTAACGGGGCAACGTCCTCGGGGTCTCTAGTTAAGATGCGCGTGCCTCAAGGTTCAATTCTTGGACCTTTTTTATTTCTAGTTTATATTAATGACCTTCCTTACCTGATGGCTAACTTCTCGGATATAATTTTATTCGCTGATGACACTTCTCTTATTTTTAGAATAGATAGAAAAGATACGCATGTCTTACATGTCAACGATAGTCTAGCTGTTCTCTCGAAATGGTTTGCGGCTAATAATCTTTTACTCAATGCGAACAAAACTAAATGTCTTAAGTTCTCATTACCAAATGTACCCCTAGATGCTATTTCGGAAACTGTATTTATAGGAATTACTTTAGATTCAAAATTGCAATGGGGTGCCCACATTAGAGCTCTTTCAAGTAGATTAAGCTCAGCTGCTTACGCAGTAAGAAAAATAAGGCAGTTGACTGATGTAGCCACAGCTAGGTTAGTATACTTTGCTTATTTTCACAGTATTATGTCTTATGGCGTTCTGCTGTGGGGGTCGGCAGCTGACGTAGATTCAGTTTTCATTCTACAAAAGAGGGCAATCCGCGCAATCTATAAAATGGGGCCTCGCGAGTCTCTTAGAAACAAATTTAACGAAGTTGACATACTAACTCTGCCTTCTCTTTATATCCTAGAAAATATCTTGTATGTTCGCAAAAATTTAGGTCTTTTCAAAAAAAGATGCGACTTCCATAATCTAAATACACGTAGTAAAGATGAAATTGTGATTCCAAAATTTAGATTAACTAAAACTAGCAAGTCATTTCTAATAAACATTATCTGCTTCTATAACAAGTTGCCAAAATCGGTTACAGAACTTAGCGATGGAAAGTTTGAAACTCACATCAAACGTGTCCTTATCAAAAAAACATATTATAATATAAAAGACTACGTTGAAGACAAGGAAGTTTGGCATTATTTCCTTCTGCACATGTGGCTTCCCTGGTAACTCATTAGCACCATAACTATGTGAGCGTCTATTAACTGCTTCCAAATTACAATGTTAATTTTATTAATTTTATTTTTTACACTTTCTGACATATTCTCGTCATTATTTGACATTATACAACACTTGTAATATCGAGTATTTATTAGTGATTCTCATGGAAATCATATCACTTGGTTTAAATAGGTTCAAACTCGCGCTCGAGCGGTTGAGTCGAACGCACGCGCTTAGCTTCATCGCAATTTTATCGCGTGTTTTTTACTTCTACCCACATACTTAATAATTATGTTAATAAATTATCGTGTGTTATTATTAAATGGCTGATTTAAATACTAACGTGGATATTTGCGCTTCGAGTGGTAGTGATGACATAGTGCAGGAGCCAGTACCTCAGAGAGAGCAACAAGTTAACCTAAATTTGACTGAAGAGATGGAGATGAACGAAGACAGTGAGCAACGACTGGTAAAGAGAGGGCGACAAGAAGATGAAGAAATAGTAGAAGAAGATGGATTTGTAACAGTAATTAGAAAGCATAAGCGAGCAAATAGGAAAGATTCTATAAGTGATAATCTAATGGGAGAAAGTAGTAGAAACTCTGAAGAAAACTACACTTGTATATGTGTGACAGGAAAAGAAACATTACCAAAACAATTTGGTATGGCAAAGCTTTTGAGATCGTTGAAAGTAGATAAAATTGTAAAGATGGTATATAAAAGTGCATTCAGGGTCCTGATCTATTTCGAAAATAAAGAAAGTGCTTTGAAATTATTAAATTGTGAAAGTTTTATTAGTTCAGGATACAGAGTGCAGAGGACTGATGAAACTTGCTTATGTTATGGTATTTTAAGACAAATAGATCTAGGAACAGAAGAAACAGAAATTATTGAAAATCTATCATGTGAGCATGACATAATATCAATAAGAAGGCTAAAGAGAATGTCCGACAGCGGGGAATGGATAGATTCAGAGACAATACGAATTTGTTTTAAGGGCACCACTTTGCCGCCGTATGTATTTGGGTACGGTTGCAGGTTCAAAGTGGAGCCTTATACTTTTCCAGTTTCTCAATGCTCGGGATGTTGGAAATTTGGTCACCTTTCCAGAACATGTCCAATTAAAAAAATTATATGCCCCAAATGTGGTGGTAATCACTCAAATTGTGAAACAGATAATTATGTTTGTGTGAATTGTAAAGGCCCACATATGGCCATATACAAGAAATGTCCAATCTTCCTAAAAGAGAAAGAAATCAGAGACATCTAATGCTTTTCTGTAGGTGTAGTTTTGCTTGGTCATACCAAGCAAAACTACACCTACAGAAAAGCATTAGAACTATATTTGAAAGAAAACAGAAGTCAAGAAACAAGTATTGATAAGGGGGAAATTGAAAAAAATAGTAACGACATCAATTCACAACATACAAATAAACAGAATACTCAGGAAACATATAAAGAGATACTTGTAACAGAACGAATGGCTAAGAGTAGTAGAAGTGATGATATTATGCTAAGTAAGGTCACTGAAGAGAGGAACTCAAGAAAAAACGTACGTCAGCAAGATCAGGTAGCGAAAAAGAAGACTATGGAGACTAGAGTGTCGAACAGGTGTAGTTTAGGAAATGAGAATTCGTTATCAGCACCCACCTATGAACCTACATATTTAGAGAAAGAAAAAAACCCAGAAGGTACGAAAGACTCAAGCGTCAACTTAGATTTTTTTAGTACTTTCCAGAGAGTCAAAGATATATGTATGTCTGACACCGACTGGGATACCAAACTTAAATAACTAGGTTAACTTGTTATGGAAATATTAGGTCAACTGATTGTTAAAGTGTTGAAGAAAGATGACATTTGTACTAAATTTATATCTATGTTTAACAATGGCTAACAATACAACAAGAATGTCTACGTTACGTATTGTACAGTGGAATGCACGAAGCTTACGACCTAAACGTAATGAGTTTGAGTTGCTAATTGCGCAAGAAAAAATACATATAGCTTTAATATCCGAAACGTGGCTGGAACCTGAAACTCATTTCAATGTAAGTGGGTATAATATTTTTAGAAAAGATAGGATGGATGGGTATGGGGGGATAGCTATTATTATTTGTAAGTCGATAAAGGTGCAGCAATGTTTTATTTCTACTCGAAATTCAGGCATAGAAGTTATGTCAATTAAGCTTTTAAATTGTAAAGAAATTGGAAATATAATATTGTTGTATTGCCCTTCTTCAGTTCGCACAAGCCTTGCTGACTGGGAACATATTTTCTCATTATATCCCAATAAATGCATAATAGCTGGGGATTTTAACGGCCATCATGCAACCTGGTCCTCTAAAGCCGATGGAAGAGGAATTCAAATTTATGACGCGGCCTTAGATGCCGGATTTATCCCTATTAACGATGGGAGTGCTACTAGAGTGACTTTGGTAGATAATATTGTTCAGACAACATCTCCCGACGTTACTTTTGTTTCGACCGATTTGTCTGTTTTGCTAAGCTGGAGTGTGATGAACGAAAATCTCGGAAGTGACCATCTGTTTGTTAAAATTTCATATAAATATAGTAATAATACAAACGATAGATGTATAATTAAAAAGCGAAATTTCAAGCTAGCGAAGTGGTCAGAGTACAGTAAATCCTTAGAAAATTATTTGTTACAACCTTTGGATACACCTAGTGTGCAATCCTTATATGATAATTTTATCAAACAGATAAATAAAGCAGCCGATGAAAACATACCTTGGATTAGGAGCTGTGATAATCCAAAAAATAATTTTCGACCTAAACCCTACTGGAATACAACACTTTCACATTTAGTGGCGCAACGTAGGTTGGCTTTAAAAAATTTCAGAAGTAATCCTACACCAAGTAATTTAACCATAATTGAACGCAAAACAAAAGCTGCAAAAGATGTTATATGTCAAGCGAGGACAAAAGACTGGCAATATTACTGTAGTAGCATTGATGAACAAACGTCAAGTTCTGAAATGTGGAAACGCATGGGCTGGATCAAGGGAGTCAGTTTGTCCAGATCCCACATTTCGAATGATCAGAAGATTGAACTTCTTTCTAATCTCGCTCCAGACTATGTTTATCCAAGGGCCCAACATTTCAATTCAAATAATATATTACTCGAGAACAATTTTACCTTACAAGAAATGTGTAACTGCTTTAAGCCAAAGGATACAGCACCTGGTAACGACGGGATTACATATTCTCTAATATACCATTTGCCTCTCACAGGCAAATTGTACTTATTGGATCTATATAATCACATTTTTAATACCGGTAGTATTCCGACACAATGGCGTGACATTTTAGTGACACCAATACCAAAACCTACACCTGACGGTGGTACCAAACTCCGACCAATCTCCTTAATCTCTTGTATATGCAAAATCTTTCACGCTATGTTGACAAAAAGGTTAGAGTGGTATTTAGAGAAAAATAGACTGCTCTCCCCGTTCACTTCTGGATTCAGGAGAGGACAGTCGTATCAGGACTGTCTAGTCAAATTAGTAAGCCAGATTTACCTAGGATTTTCGCATAAAATTTCGACAATAGCGTGTTTTTTGGATATCACTAATGCCTATAATAACGTTTTAATAGATGTATTGATAAGTACCTTAGACGAAATAGGTGTTGGGAAAAAATTCTGTCAGTATCTGTGGAACTTTCTAAGTGAACGGCACCTTATTATGAAAGATGAAACCGATCAAAATAAGTACTTTATAAGATATACAAATCGTGGATTAGCGCAAGGCGACCCGATTTCGCCTGTACTATTTAACGTAATTACAATTAAATGTTTTGATAGAATTAGAAATGTAACGATGTGTCAATATGCAGATGATTTTGTATTGTATGCCCCCTCCAGAAACTTAAGAGAAAGTCAAATAGAATTTCAAACAGCGTTAAATGTATTTTGTCTCATTCTGGATGAAATAGGGTTACAATTATCAGACGACAAATCGAAGGTTTGTATTTTTAGCAGAGGTTTTAGAAGATTACAAATAGAACTTAAATTAGATAAGAAAAATTTAGAGATAGTAGACAATTACAAATATTTGGGTGTGTGGTTGGACAGATCGTTGCGCTGGAGCAAACACATTAACATGACTGTTGAAAAGGTGCAGAAGAGTCTTAATTTACTTAAGGTTTTGGCAGGCGCTTCCTGGGGTTTACACCCTAGACACTTAAGACGTATATATATTGCACTTATCAGAAGTCGCATAGACTACAGCTGCTTCTTATATGACGCGAGCGCAAAATGCCACCTGGATAAATTAAACAAAATTCAAAATCAGGCTATGAGGATAATAGGAGGTTTTATCAAAACTTCACCGATTCACGTGATGGAAAGTGAGCTATGTGTAGTTCCACTGTACTTACGAAGGAAATATTTAGCTTATAAATTCTGTCTAAAGTCAAAGGCTATAGAAAATAATTTAACTTGTCAGTTATTAGAGAAACTCTACGCTCTTCGACAAAATTGTTACTGGAAAAATAAAACCATTCCTTTGTTAGTATCGGTTATGAATGAGGTTAAAGAATTGCAGGTAGCTTCTTCCTGTCCATTATTAATGTATACGTTACGAATATGGATTACTAATATGAATGTAAAGGAAATAATTAAATTAAATTTAGAATCAATTAAAAAATCTAAACGTTCATACGATAGTAATATATTAAAATATGCAGTTATTAGTGAATTATATACAAAGTATAGTGGTTGGTTTTATATATTTACAGATGGTTCGAAGAGTGTGGAAGGTCATGGGTCTGCATATTATATACCTAATATTGATACAAGCACTCAGGATAATTGTTTTAAAATAAGTGAACATACATCCATTATGACGTTGGAGCTCATTGCAATCTCAGAGGCTTTGACTTATATAATTAATCATTGTGAATACAAAAATGTTGTAATTTGTACAGATAGCAAAAGTTCATTACAACATATAGCTCGATGCGCCTCTGGTCACAGAGGTGCATCGATAGCTTATAGTATCTTATCTAAAATTGATGAAATTATTTTAAAAGGCACCCAACTGAGGTTGCAGTGGGTTCCATCGCATATTGGATTGCGGGGCAACGAAGAGGCTGATACGCTGGCGAAATTAGCGGCTAGGAATGGAAAAGAAATAAATATTATATTAGATTACTCAGAATTTTTACCAAAATTTAAAAATATATGCTATGATTATTGGAGAGAATATTTTAATAAACGGTCATTAGAGAAGGGTATATGGTATAAAACCATACAGTGTGAGCCTCTTCGCGTGCCCTGGTTCATGAATAGCGATGTTAGTAGAAAGCTTACTGCTCTTCGACTCAGATCTGGACATATTCCGTGCAAAAAATTTGCCTTCATGATGAAGAAAATCGCATCACCCAATTGTGAGGAATGTGGAGTTGTCGAGGACCTACAACATTTATTGATGGAATGTGCCCAATATGAGTCTACTAGGAATATTTTAGTAAGGTCCCTGAATTTGAACAGAACTGATGTAGGTATGTTCCATAGAATTCTATCCCAACCAAATGGCGACGATGCGAAGGGTTTGTTCAAATTCATGGCCCACGTGTTGTAAAATACAATTATTTAGGATACGATGGGACTGACATACGCTATGCGTAAAAGCCCCTAAAAAAAAAAAAAGAAAAAAAAAAAAAAAAAATAGGTTGATTTTACTTATGTAGATTCTTTTACAAATTGTGAATGAGAGAACGTTGTAGGCCTACAGTTTCTGTTCTTTATTTTCATTCCTCTAAGTACCTGGTACTTATTGACAGGCCTGCACTGTCCTCCCATACCTAATATCACTGTAATTTGAAAACATTATAAAATCCAATTATTTTTAAAAGAGTAACCGTGGAGTTTCTTGCCGGCTCTTCTTCATAGGAAGCGACAAATTGGAACCGTGCACCTAGCTTCTGACGTTTCATAAGTGCCCTTGCAGGTTTATGTGAAATAAAATAATTTGATTTGATTTGAAAAAAACTTATTCAAAAAAAAAAACAACAACCGGCTTCCGGACGAACACTAAAAAGTGAAAAGTAACTTTAATTTCGGAAGGCGTTATTTTTGGATATGTGTCTTTAATTTTTGTCATCGCATTCCGAAATTAAAGTAATTTTTCACTTTATTTTTCACTTTTTAGTTAAGTACCTACCCCACACCATTTCGGAATTTCATCTACTACTACTATTAATTTCATCTACTTGGGGACTAATCAACGCATATTTATGCGATAGCAGCAATCGCGGTTGATTTGCTGTCATTTTTAAAGAGTTCCGTTGTTGTCTCCGAAACTCATAATCAGATCTACATGAAATTTAAATGGGACCATTTCGGAATAAACCCCTTTCGAACAAAAAAATAATTTAGCAAATCCCTCTATATAAGGTGTATCTATTCATACACGAAATATCTGAAGGGGTCATTGTACTCGTCATTATGAACAACTTTTACTACCGGACCAAACCTGAAATCGCGAAAAAATATCAGCTGTTCCCTACATTTTGACGAGATATGCGAACATAAATGTAGGGAACAGCTGATATTTTTTTCGCGATTTCAGGTTTGGGCCCATAGTAAAAGTTGTTCATAATGATGAGTACAATGACCCTTTCAGATATTTCGTGTATGAATAGATACACCTTATATATGACTGTTATGCCCGAAAATACACAAAAAAAAAACATGTCGAATTGATAACCTCCTTCTCTTTGAAGTCGGTTAAAAAGATTTTTTCAGTAGCAGTTGGAAGTCTTTATTTGTACCCGGTTTATGGCATTAGGATCACATCATATTGAGTAGTAGACCATAGCAGTAGGCAAAATATGGGTGTACTAGGTACCCCTCTGCTTAAACCTTCGGTGAATATAGGCGTGATGTTGTTGTGTTTTCCTTATTGAACTAATTAAGCAAGTTACGGAATTTTACCTCAATAACTGTACGATCTAAATTTGCATTTTCTGTAAGAAAAACCAAAGGTCAGAATCAATCTTAGGAAATTAAAACAAATTATGCTTAATATTTTAATTTCAAAATATTACATTTTATACAAATCGAGTAGGTATGCTAACCATAATCGTATAATGTATATTTATAATAATTATGTCTATATTTTTTTAACTTCGATTAATTTTTGAAAATAAGAATTATAAAACCGTATAAAATACATAGTTTTTATTTAAGGTGGAAGCTCCAAGGTATCTCCCGAAATTCAAATTTTCTTAAATTTTTCGTAATTTGCAGGCCAGTGCCAGGTTTTATGTTGATTAAAATAATGTTTCGCGACCGTAACGCGTACGAGTAAGCTTATAATATGTCCCCACTGCTGGGACACAGGCCTCCTCTCTGTGAGAGAAAGTGGGCCGTAAACCAACACGCGGCCCAGTGTGAGTTGGTATGTACATCTGTTCGATTTTTTTATGATGTGCTCCTTCACCGTTTTGAGAGCAGTGGTGATGAAATAATTTACACACAAAGTAAAGCGCCTGCCTGGGTTCGAACCTACGACCTACAACTCGTAAGTCGTGGACGTTACCACTGGGCCACCACTGCTCATTGACTGAATTAAAATCATTAAGTTCATTTATTTCCATTCAATCACTACCTATTTAATGAAAAAATCATTCAGTGCAGTTAAAAGAACTTAGATGATGATTTTTATGATTATTAGGTATGTAAAGCCTGCATATTTGTTACGGTCTCGAATCATATTTATTCTGATTTATGTAGCTGGCCTGCAAAAACGTTAGAAATGTTGAATTTCACGGCCTGCCCTGATCAAACACCATAATTTGCCAATTCCACTATCACTTTTCTATGTAATATTCATGTTACTTTATTTTCTGCACTCATGTCGATTTTCTTCATCAGAAAGGCTGTGGAACTCTGCATCTATCCACCCCTTTGTGATTTATTGTATGAATTGTAAACCCACGATGCTGGTAGATGCCCTCCAGGATGATAAGACGGTAGAGACAGTCCTAAAAGAAATATTGAAGTATTAAATATTTTTTATACGATGTTGTCGACCTGCGGGACGTGGACTTTGCAATCATTGTACCGATAATCGTTACAGTTAATCAAGCTAATTGCGGAGAGCCTCGACCGACACCTCAGAAGGCCCTTATTGCGCGGCTGGGTGAAGGCCAATATTTTTTCAAATGTTTTGCTGTCTTTTGTAAAAAAAATAAAAAATGTATTTAATTGAAGAGTTTGTTTGGTTGAACGCGCTAATCTCAGAAGCTACGGGTTCGAATAATTTACAGAAAATATGTTATAGTGTTTGATAGCCCATATATCGAGGAAGGCTATAGGCTATATTACACCACGCTACGACTTGTAGGAGCAGATCTTTTTTTTTTTTTAACGTTGCCCCACACTAGGAATTTCTCCTGTATTGTGGGTGCGTTCACAAATATTTAAACTCACATACACAAATAACCAGACCCGGAACAACTACTTGTAGGTCATACCAATATTTGTTCCGTGCGGGAATCGAACCGCAGCCGCGACACGCAGCGCAGCAGACAATCGCTTAACCGCTGCGCCAACCGTGCCGTCGTATCATAAAGAAAAAAGAGGGAAAACAATAATCGCCGGGTGAAACCGCGGGGCACAGCCAGTATGTAAGAAGATTGATCAACGAAGGAACATACTTACAAAAAAAAGACTGTTTTAGCCATCGTGCCAACCCTCACAAAAAATCGAATACACTACTTTCTATGTAAACAACACTGACAGGTAGATTTGTAACATCATAAACATTCACATAGTCAATTAAATACGTATTATTGAAGCTAACTATAAAACAACTAAACTCAACGTTATGAAACTTAAGGAATCACTGCGCAACTCATCATCATCTGATTAGCTATTTCCCAACTATGTTGGCGTCGGCTTCCAGTCTAACCGGATGCAGCTGAATACCAGTATTTTACATGGAGCGACTGCCTATCTGATCTCCACAACCCAGTTACTGGGTAACGTACGATACGTCTTGGTAAGACTGGTTGTGCTTCTGACGACCCGTAACAATTGTCAAAGATCGTCGAATGACAACCGGGACCAACGGCTTAAAGTGCTTTCCGAGGCTAATCCACGGACCAACCGCGGCAAGCGTCGCTCAACCTGGTCGATTGACCCGTGCGGCTGTTATTACTTAGCCACAAGCCCTTCATCAACCACCGCGTAACTATCCTCAACCAATACAAAAATATATTTTTTAATCGGTCCACAGTTGATGCAAATAAAGAGACATAATACAAACTTTGAACCGCTTTTTTTTAGACGATTAAGGTGGAAGCTCCACCGTGGCCCACGAAATTAAAATTCTTTTACGTTGTTTGCAGGCACTTATCAGGTAGTCTTGATTAAATTAATATTTTATAAAAATACCATTAAATAATATTAAATGGACTTAGAGTGTTGTATTCATGATTTTAATGATTATCTAATCGAATACCTTTAAACGAGCAATTCTTGTATATATGTTTACAGGATGTCCGGCATTTAATGGATAACCTTGAAATGGTTCAAATCAAATCAAAATATTTTATTTCTCATAAACCTGCAAGGGCACTTATGAAATGTCAGAAGCTAGGTGCATGGTTCCAATTTGTCGCTTCCTATGGAGAAGAGCCGGCAAGAAAGTCCACGGTTACTCTTTTGAAAATAATTGGCTTTTACAATGTTTTCAAATTACAATGATATTAGGTATGGGAGGACAGTGCAGAACTGTCAATAAGTACCAGGTACTTAGAGGAATGAAAATGAAGAATAGAAACTGTAGGCTTACAACGTTCTCTCATTCACAATATGTAAAAGAATCTACATAAGTAAAATCAACCTATTTAAACCAAGTGACATGATTTCCATGAGAATCACTAATAAATACTCGATATTACAAGTGTTGTATATGTATACACTTGGTTCATGGTAGAACTATTTTTTTCCCTTTATTAATAAGAACTAATATTCTTAGTAATTTATTACAATCTAGCCTAATAGACCAATAAGCAATTTAACTGTAACGTAATATTTTACGTGTTAGGTTACGTTATAACTAAGATTAGTGTCATTTTGCACTTTTACAAAACTCAGTAGCACTTTCTTAGTCTGATAATGAATAAAAAACACTTTGTTCATGTGTCACATGTATAGCACATCGCTGTTAATATTATTCACTACTAGCTTTTGCCAGCGGCTTCGCCCACGTGAAGGTCGGTGTATTATACATATAAACCTTCCTCTTGAATCACACAATCTATTAAAAAAACCCGCATCAAATTCCGTTTCGTAGTTTTAAAGATTTAAGCATACATAGGGATATAGGGACAGAGAAAGCGACTTTGTTTTATACTATGTAGTGATTTATACACCACACTAACTCAAATGGTTTTGTTCTCTTTAACCTACACACTATGTCCGTGTTGTCTAGCAGCTGAATTGCCTCGATGTTCCCATGTCGGTGAAGTCCGTGTTCGTGGGCTTCAGCAAATTTTTGTATGATGGTGATGATGAGTTCTATTTTAAGGTCACGGTGGAGGTCGTCATTTCTAATCTACCATGGTGCATTTACAGCATGCCTGAGTACTTTATTTTGGAACTGTTGAATTATTTTAACGTTGCTTTGTTTTGGCACAGCCCCAAAGTTGGATGCCATACGTCCAAATTGGCTTAAGAATATGCTTGTATAATATAATGTATAGGCAGGATTTCCTTGCGAATAACCAACAAATACATACTTTTATAACGTATGTCAAGTTCCTGCCTTTTCTTTTTGACGTGACAATTCCAACGCAGTTTGGCGTCAAGAGTTATGCCCAGGTATTTGGCTGGATTAGCATAAGGAACTTGCATGCCGTTTATGTAGATTGGGTGGTAATCGCAGTGTATATTAGTAAAGTCAATATGTATTGATTTTGACTGATTGAGTTTGATCTTCCACTTTTGTGTCCAGTCATACACTTTGTTCAAAGCTTGTTGAAATTTCTCTACTGCTTCTTTGTGGCTTGGTCCGGTAGCCATAATAGCAGTGTCATCCGCAAAGGTCGCAATGGTGTTGTTTTCCAGTTCTTGAATATCACATGTGCATAGGAAGTACAAGATAGGGCCTAGCACACTTCCTTGTGGTACCCCAGCTTTTATAGTTTTCAGCTCAGAATATGCGTGTTCTTGTCTTATTTTAAACATTCTGTCACTTCAATATGATTCTAGAATGTCTGCAAATTCTGGAGGTAGCATGCGTCTGAGTTTAAATACCAGACCCTCATGCCAAACTTTATCGAATGCCTGCGCGACATATAGGAATACGGTGGCGCAGACTTGCTTGTTTTCGAGTGACTTTTCAATAACATTAGTTATTATGAGTACCTACCTGGTCTAATTTCGAGTGTTTTTCCATGAAGCCAAATTGATGGTTTAGTATAGGGTCTTTCTTCTATTATTGGTTTTAACCGTTTCAATAACAGTTTTTCAAATAGTTTAGATAATACAGGCCACAGGGAAATGGGTCTATATGATGATGCTTCATGGGGTGGTTTTCCAGGCTTCGCAATCATGATAACTTCAGCAACTTTCCATGGTTCAGGTACGTGTTTTAGTATAAATGCAGCATTGATGAATCTGGTCAGTTTTACTATGGCTTTGCGCGGGAGATGTTTTAGAATTTCTCCTGTAATTTTATCGTAACCCGGAGATTTTTTCGAGCTTATGTTGTTTTTAATTTCTCGCAGAAATTCTTTAGGAGTCACAAGCCGAATTCTTTGACTTTGCGATAAGTTTTCGGTCTCCAGTATTTCTATAGAGCTTTCACTGGGTAGAAACGTGTCCTCTAAGTATTGGAATTTACTATACGGTACTATTTACTAAACGGTATTTGCTCATTGCTTATGGCCCATTTTCCGTCGCTGTTTCTGATGGGCGGTATTTGCACTACCGGCCTTTTTAGTTTTCTTGTAGATTTCCAAAGAGAGAAATCCGTTGATTCGTCGTTGGGCTGCATAAGGTAAGTATTCAGACATTCATCCTCAAATTGTATAATTTTGCTCTTTAATCGTTAAGTTATTTAATAATGTTTTATATTGCGGGCATCTTGCTTGTTGCCACCGCTTTCTTTGCTTTCTTTTCTCAGTTAGTAGATTTACGATTTCTTTATTTATTTATTTCACCGAAAAAACATACAACGGATTGCATATATTTATGGGCTAGTCCTTTGGAGAATATAACATATTAGCATCTGTAGCCGAACTAGGACGAGTCCTGTATCTCAGCATACAGCGCCAGACCCCTCAAAATAGACAATAACATAATTATGTAGCCCAAATGACATGCAACTGGATGCTTAAATAAAAGAACCTAAGTAAAAGAATTAAAACTAAAATAACAAAAAAAAGAAAAAAATATAAACTACAAAAAACGAAAAAGTGTGTGTGTTTATGTGTGTGCGATTTTGTGTAAGTGTATAGTAGTGAAAGGTGTCAGGGTCACCAACCACCACCCCGGTAGTATAAATACGTCTTACCGAAGAAATAATAAATACAATAAAAGTGTTAATTTATCAAAGCATTTGCTATTGCTGAACCATCAATAGGTTCTCTATGTCCTCATAGGAAAGGGCAATTAGATACTCATGTACCTTCTTCTTGCATAAGGATTTGTTGAGCGGATATATATTATCTCGAGTACTTTATTTATTTTATTGTAAAGAAAAGGAGCAATAACAGAGTAAAATCTCCTTATGAAAGATGTTTTGGGTTCATGGGATCGTGTGCATACCTCGTGCTTGCGGCGCTTTGGGATAACTATGTCCCTTATATTTACGTTTTAACTGTGGCGTGTTGTTCCCGGCACATTGTTGGATTTTAACAACATATTTATTTACTTCTGAGTCCAGCTGATCCTGATCCTTATGTAACGGGGTTTTTGGGTCGATAATATTGTCCGAATTCATGTTGAAAGCTTCCTTCAAATGAGCGTAATTCGTGGATATATTTTCACATTTGAAAAAGTCTATGAGATCGGGTATTTTCTGGTGGTCAGTGGGCCAGTATGTTGGTTTAAAAAAATAACGTTAATTTCAGCAGGCGGTGACAAAAAAAAAAATACATTTCAAAGTTTAAAGTTATTTTTCACTGTGTAGTGTTTTTTCGGAAGTCGGTTGTTTTTTTTTTTTTAGAATCTTTTTTACAGAAAAATACAAATAAAAATGATTTTTTTTTCTGAATGGCCATTAGTTCTACCATGAACCATTTCAAGGTTATCCATTAAATACCGGACACCCTATCTATATACATAATCTGAATCTCGGAAACGGCTCCAACGATTTTCATGAAATTTAGTATGCAGGGGGTTTCGGGGGCGATACATCGATCTAGCTAGGTTTCATTTTTAGAAAACGTCAAAATAAAGAAACCGAGCTAAGCTCGGTCATCCAGATATTAATTATTTAAAGCTATAAAATTGTGGCAAGTAGTGGTATACGAATGGGTGTAGGTAGGGCTTGCCCTAACAAACCATACAATAACAAAATCCACCAGTACCATAACAAAAAGTGTAAAATAAAAGCTTTTTCCTAAAAAAAGGGACTTCCGAGAAAAAAACCCCTTCAAAATGAAAAATAACTTTAAATTCAGAAGGCGGTGTCTTTGGTTATGTATTTTAGTTTTTGTCACCGAATTCCGAAATTAAAGTTATTTTTCACTTTTGTAGTGTATTTTTTTCTGATTTACAATCTTTAGTTATGGGAAGGTTCTTTTTTGAAAAGGAAGGTTGTTTTTGTTCAACATACAGCCTACCAGTTACCTGCATATTGCAAAGAAACGTAAGAAAACAGAATTTTGCGGGGTACCCTCGAAACAGTTTTGTTAATCGACTTCTGTTGGTGACTGAACCTACTCACCTTTCTTCGGCGTCACGTTCGGCTGCTGCTTTTGTGGAGCAGCGAACCCGAGGACAAACATCAGAAACAAGAAAAACAAAATCTTCATGTTTCTAACTACAACGTCTGTACTACTTGGAACACTTCTCAGTAATGTCTTGAAGACTGCATTTTCCTTCCTTATAAATTACAACTTGGTCATAAACAATCCTATAATGTATTTATATAAGACTACCAACCTGCCCTTACTTCGCTCGGTTTTAAAGCCCTGACAGAACGTCAAGATTTCTTATAAAAGTTAAATATGATTGGATTGAAAATTACACAGAGGGAGGGGTATCAAACTCTCAGTTAAAAATTATACGGAGGAGAGGAGTGCAGAAAGCTATTATTATATTAATACATTAGAAGTTTAAATGAATTATGGTCGAATATCGACCACTTGGTGACCACTAGTACTTATAAATCCGCACGGGTCAATCGATCAGGTTAAGCGACGTTTGCCACGGTTGGTCTTTTGAAGGGTTAAGGAACTGGCTGGATCTTCCTGATCGAATGTAGGCTAGTACCTACATAGGTACTTGCCTCGGATTTTACGTACAGGGGGTAGTCTGCACCTGTCACCTTGCTGTCTGTGGGTACTGTCAAAATAACAGCTTTTTACATAATGCTTATTGAAAGTATATACGACTAACTTTTGCCCGCGGCTTCGCTCTCGTTAATTTAGAATTTTACAATCAATTCAGGTTGTACTCTGCTTGTAATAATATAATTCAATCTTGATTTGAAAAAGAGGGGCTTGTGGCTAACAAATAACAGCCGCACGGGTTGATCGATCAGGTTAAGCTACGCTTGCCGCGATTAGACCGTGGATGGGTGACCATCTTTACATACCTAGACCCCTTCGTGCCTCGCAAAGCACGTTAAGCCGATGGTCTCGGCTGTCATTCGTAGATCTTTGAAAGTGGTCAGACGCCACTCAAGTATTACGTAAGCAGGTTTTTTTTTGCAATTATTAACACCCCCCCTCCCCCACGTCAGCAAAAGTAAGCTCTTACATCCCATGCTCACGTAAACATTGGTACCTACATGCATTTTTCAATGAGTTCTGGTTTATTTATTGATTTATGAGCAGCAGTTAAGTCTAGAAATAAGGAATACGCTTGGAATTGAGGACTTTAACGCATGTAATATTTATTTGAGGAAATTTTATTGAGATGGTATTCAGTTATTTTAATCTTTATATATATTAACGAACAAACTAAACTTATTTTAAAATTTTGGTATATTAATTAAAACATTAGCCAGTCCATGACACACGATTCCATGACTCTTCAGTCTTCGATGACATTGGATGTTTGCTGCTCAATGTAGTGTGTCTGCTCACGGTCGTGTCATTTTGGAATATCGACATCGTTTTCTTCGAGCCATTCATGGACAAGTAGGGTTGCCATATGTGTTTAAACCAAAACCGACAAAATTTTGTAGAAAAACCAAAAAGTAAAAAAAAGATACTGCTGAACCATCCAGACTCCCCCATCCCCCATGTCATAAAAAAAAGCACAGCAAAGACCCCCCCACCGCCCTTGTAGTGCTTACGTAATACTTGAATGGCCCCGTGAGGGTCGTCAGAAGCCCGAAAGTCTGACAACCAGTCTTACTAAGGGGTATCATACTACTCAATAATTGTGTTGTGGAATTGTTTCACAATGGTTAATCTGCCATTTTTTGTTTCTCATATTTTATTTGTTTATAAAACGATTGTATTACCAAGACAAAACCATTTCGGTGCGGGAAAACAACCATTAAAATTTCTATATATGCCTCCACAAGGAGGTCATATATCGCTCGCATGTAAAATAAACTCAAAACTCAAACTTAAAGCATTTATTTCAATTAAACCATTTATTTACAGGCACTTTTGAATTGTCAAAAAGTCGATCAGTTGGAAAGTTGAAGCTAGTTGCCCATTCCAAACCGTACATCTCTATGGAGAAGAACGGGCAAGAAACTCCACGGACACTCTTTTAAAATCAAGTTGAATATTACAAAATCTTGGGAACATTATTCTTGTTGCTTCTGTATGTGAGAACGATGTAAAAAAAAATAATTATAAACAATTCTAAATACAAGATAAAAATAAGCCCTGGAAGTTAGAAGATGACCAGTCTCAACCGACAGCGCCCGTTCACGAACTTGTCGCGTGGATCAGCACCATCCAGCTCAACCATTTTGTAGGGAACCGAATGATCCAACACACGCGCCACCATCAGTGAGACATTTATGTGAGCATGACATACTCTCAACTGCCATGCTTTTTCAAGTCAATATACATAATAACAACACAATAAACGGATGCATGGTACTCACATTTACAAAATTTAAACAAAATGCTTCTAAATTATACAAAACTATAGTTTGCAATCTATTTGAAATATTAGTAAAATTTGTTTTCCTAAAAGAAAGAAAAAACATTAAATACTGTTACTGAGCTGCATCCAGTTAGAGTACACCTACATTGTTTAGAAAAGGCTAGGCAGATGATGACCATTAAATTTTTCCTAGTGAAATCCGCATCAAAATCCATTGCGTTGTTTAGAAGAACAAAGCGGTCACACAGACAGACACTGGCAAGTTTAATTTATAACAAGTGTACCTATAAATATATGTACATGACTGGTTTTTCCTGCTTTTAATAAAATTATACAAATTGGTAAATGTTGTAATGCAGGGCAGAAGCCTCTTCGTATGTAGACAAGCATAAATCACCAAGCTCGCTGTATAATTTATCATGTGCATGTGATACGGAGGAATGAGGAAAATGTCGTGAGGAAAGATTTGAATATACCCCGGATTTTAGAGCTCAAAACCCGGACATGTCAACAGGTTTTTTTAAACATAGTCAGTGTAATAAAAAGCAGTTGAAAATACGGCCCAAGACTTTAAATTTTTAAACCCGGACTGCTAATGAAGGCCCCCCCCCCGCCCGGGAGCTCCCGGGATGCCCTCTAAACTAGGACAAATCCGGGGAAACCCGGGTGGATGGCAGCATAGCTGGGCATTAACTCGTTAATCCGTTAATCGTTAATTAACGAAGTTAACATTTTGATTAACGGATTAACTTTTAAGTTAACTTTTAAAAATGTTAACGAACACGTTAACTTCCGTTAATATCCAGAAGTCCGTTAGTCGTTAATCCTATGCCTACTATTTACCGCACGGCACCGCGGCGCGGCGCGAAAAACAGGTTCAGATTAGTAGGAGTAGGTGGCGGAGGGAGCAATGTGAGTAACAACGATGATGACGAGGAAGACTTTTTCAATTTTGTCACGCAGTCTATAGAAAAACCAAAGAGCTCCAACTCTTTAAAGAGTAAAGCCAAAGTCTCGTTAAAATGTAGCTGGACATGAAATCAAAACACTCGTTCAACGATGCTGCATTCCTCGGGGAATAGATATTCATAAATCTATTCATTAAATACAATACTGCTATACTCTCAAGTGCTGCAGTTGAACGTCTGTTTTCCACGGGTAAAGACATTTTAACACCAAAACGAGCCTCGCTTTCAGACGAGAACTTCAAAATTTTAATGTTCATGAAGGGGAATATGCACCTTATGACCGACGATTAAATTACACATTTGAATTATACAAGTATTATGTTTTGTTCCTAACCTGTTAACTTCCAGAACCCAAACCAACAGGTTTTATAAGTTCACTAACGCAACGATATAAAAATGCAATTTTACACATATTAACGGATTAACGATTAACGTTAACTTGCGTTAATTCTTCCGAAATGTAACGCTTTAACGTTTAACGAAGCTAACTTTTTTTGTAGCGGAATAACGATTAACGAAGTTAACTATTTGATTAACGGTGCCCAGCTGTGGATGGCAGCCCTAATTGCATAGAAGTTGTAAAAATTTGCAGCATCGAGCAGCGGACAATTAAGTGATTCCAGTTTATTGCTCGCGAGTGTAGTTGAATGCAAAATATTTGTTTTATAACATAGTACGCTTACGATACCAGTCTCATAATTATGTATATTTATAATATGCTTGTATTTAGTTCATTCTAATAGTATCTTACTATGCCAAGATTCAAAAAAATAAAACAAATTATGCTTACACAAAATAATATTTTATTTCAAAATATTCCATTTCTACAAAGCCAGTACCTACGCATACCGTACCAGCCTCATATTATACACCGTTGAAATTTTAATGGTTGTTTTCCTGCGGTAGAACAACTTGCCATAAGGAGTACTTTCGAAGCATAGAGTAAAAGTAAAAAAATTGTTTTATAATAATTTAAAAAATATTCATCAACTCGATAAAACACTACTCAATAGTAATACTAGAGTTAACTTATAGGTACATACTACTCGAATCGCACGCGTCGCCGACAAAGGTAACAGCGATGCATAAATGTTCAAAGCAAAATAAACTCTCGCACGTGATGATTTTTCACAATGGTTAATCTGGCATTTTTTGTTTCTCATATTTTATTTGTTTATAAAACGATTGTATTACCAAGACAAAACCATTTCGGTGCGGGAAAACAACCATTAAAATTTCACCGTGTATATATTTACAATATAATTATATTTAATTCACTTTAATAGTAACTGACAGACAAGACTCGAGGAAATCGAACTTAATGAAATAAATTATGCCTACACAAAATAATAGTTTAATAAAACAAAATATTTTTTTACAAAGTGAGTACGCTAACCATAATCTGATGTAACTTTTGATGGATCTCAGAAAAAAACGTAAAAACCCGTACCCACTACCCCTATGGCCCTTAGCGGGCGCTGGGCGTGAGGACTTATATTGCACTCACGGACACACAACACTCTCCAAAGACACACATTGCACATCTCCTTTTGCTTTGAATTCAATTCTCGTCCTCTCAGTACTTGAAGCTTTTACAATGTTTTAGTGCGTAAGTGCAAATTAATATTGTAATTTTAACAGTGTGAGCCTGGAGATCTGTAATACAGAGGCCCTAGTATGAGTTTCATTTAACCATCTCGATCAAACGCAGTGAGCGCGTTCGGCGCTCCGATTGGCCCTGGATTGGTGAAGGACCAATCGGAACGGCGAACGCGCTCACTGCGTTTGATCGAGATGGTTAAATGAAACTCACACTAGGGCCTCAGGTTCCAAACCCAGTATAGACTCCAGTTCTTACAAAGTTGTGTCACATTGTGAGAGCTGGAGTGAAGAGAAAAGGCACAAGTTTTACCATGTACCAAACTTGTATCTTTTCGAGAGAAAATAAATATATGTATTATGTTATGGCGAATGCCCCCCTTTCGGGGGGGGGGGCTTATGTCCAGCAGTGGACGTCTTTCAGCTGATTGATGATGCTGTTATGTATAAAAATACATCACCGTGTTACCAATATCACAATCACTTTTTTTAATGCCGGCAATACTTTCCATTATATCAGCGCTGTGGTAGTTGTTTTTTACCCGACTGCGCTAGAAGGAGGGTTATGTTTTTTTACAAATATCGCAGCATTATGCTGAGATTGGAACCTTTTTGGCCTCGCACAGGTCTTCCTTCCTCTTTTATATATATATTTTATGTTGTTACATTCATTATTTTTGTTCTTACTAGTAGTTTGTGTTTCCTGTGTGTGACTCAAATAACATTTTTCTTTTCTTTTTTCTTTTCATTATAATATTAATGTTCTTATATTTTCTTCGCTGCTGTTGTTATTTTGTTCTCGCCACCGCTGGTTACTGTGGCTTATTGTATATACCCTGAATCTGCGATGGTGTTAGGCCAGAATAACAAAGTATTCGATGTTGTTCTAAAAAATATTAAAAAATGGTAAAATTAATTATGATAATATTACATCATAGACTTCGTCAATCGCTTTCCATCAGGCGTGATTGATGTCAAGAACAGGCCCATTTAGTAAAAATTCTAAAATTTTACCCAAACAAAAAACAACAACAAACAGGGCAAGCTTTTTTTCGGCATTTGTCGTAGCGTCTTTTACAAAATAATATTAAATCATTCGATCATTGTTTAGAATTGAATAGTGAACTCAATAAAAAACTCTCGTTTTCTTGAAATGTAATGTTTAATGCTAACAGGGCGGTTACGTAATCAATGGTTATGTTGTAGTTGGTAAACTCGAGTCTGAGGGTTCCAGCCAGCTAGGGCTTAAAACTAGAGCGACTACTCACTAAGGGCAATCCCTGTGGGGTACGACCCTCGGCTTAGGGCATCGGTGGTAGAGGGCAGCAAGTAGTCTTGTGCCTGCTCGGTAATTTTTAAGATCGCTCCGTACTGGTTAATTTCGGTCAGTGAATTAGTTCCTACTATTAGTTCTATTAGCTCTATTCAGTCTTCGCTCTCAGTCAGTACTTCCATAGATCACAGAGCAAAAAAGTCTCATTGAAATCGTATCAGTCAAATCAGTCGTTGTCATTCTCGTTCTCGTTCGGACATACGGCTCTTTGTAAATGTACGAGGAGCTGTTAGAACTAATAGACCGATTACAAGTCTGCACTCGGAAACGTTTGTTTTAGTACAATGCTAAGAAACGGTTCCTATTCGTTCATCGTTCGCAAACTACACAAGACTAGCAGCAAGGGACTGGCTTGATCTTCCTGAGCGAATGTAAGCTAGTACCTACATAGGTGCTTGCCTCGGATTTTACGTACAGGAGGTAGCCTGCACCTGTCACCTTGCTCACTGGCTGTCTGTGGGTACTGTCAAAATAAAATAAAATAGGCTTGGCAGAGGAATTATGATTTGATAGACATGTGGCGCCATCTATTATCGTGTATGAACCTTATTGTTGTTTTCTTCGGAAACAGTCCTTTTTCGGGATGAAAGGTACCGTATGACCGTTTCAGTACACCTGGAAACTAATATACATCTTTTCAGGATGATCGGTTCAGTGGTTTAGACGTGAAAAGGTAATAAACAAAACAAACTTACTTTCGAGTTAGGATTAGAATGGTTTTTTTTTTGATTGGGAAATCATCAGATGACTTCTCCCGCTCTGGGTGGAGCAGGAGGGCGGAGGTGTCAGACTTTTACTGACTAAAACCCACCCGTGTTCCCTCAGGTGCCTGTGAAACAGGGGCCGCGGTATCTCTTTCGAACAACCCGCACCCCTGGCAAGCAACGGCCCTTGCGGGCCCCATCAGTTGTTGCTGACATCTCTTTGAGGCGCGCGTGGAACACAACGCGCCGTCGATCCGGGCTTGGTCCTTACCGGACAGCGAGCTACCCATTACTCGCCGTCCGCAAGCCCGCGCCTACGGTGGCCGGGAATCGGCCTGGGATTCTCGATGCACAGGGCGTCTCCTGCGAAGGCTACGGCCGTGAGGGTGCATGTACTGCCTATCCCTCACGTGCGCCGCCTCCCTCTTTGCGAACATCACTGCTTCGCTGAAGGAATCGACGGCTAGCCATGCACTCTCGCTCGGTACCATGGCCTGGACCAGGGTCGGACGCGAGAGATCGCCGCCGCCGATCACCTCCACGAGGACACGGCGGTACTCCGCCCAAGCCGGGCAGACCTCCACCGTATGCTCCACCGTGTCCTCAGGGCGATCTTCGCAATGGAAACACCCGGGCGTTTTCTCCCGCCCTATCCGAAACAGGAAGCTCCCAAAACAGCCGTGTCCGGTGAGGACCTGTGTCAGGCGGAAGGTGAGGACGCCATGCCGCCTCTCAAGCCACTCCTCAAAGAGGGGACTTACCGCCGCAGCTTTCTTAGGGTTGGATTCCAGTCTAACTAGATGCAGCTAAATACCAGGATTTTACGTGGAGCGATTGCTTATCTGACATCCACAACCCAGTTACTGGGATGCAGCTCAATACCATGATTTTACGTGGAGCGACTCAAAAACCAGGATTTTACGTGGAGCGACTTAAAAACCAGGATTTTACGTGGAGCGACTTAAATACCAAGATTTTACGTGGAGCGACTTAAATACCAGGATTTTACGTGGAGCGACTTAAATACCAGGATTTTACGTGGAGCGACTTAATTACCTGGATTTTACGTGGAGCGACTTAAAAACCAGGATTTTACGTGGAGCGACTTAAATACCAAGATTTTACGTGGAGCGACTTAAATACCAGGATTTTACGTTGAGCGACTTAAATACCAGGATTTTACGTGGAGCGACTTAATTACCAGGATTTTACGTGGAGCGATTGCTTATCTGACCTTCACAACCCAGTTACTGGTATTATAGTAAGGTAAGACCCAGCCTATTGCCATCAACCGGACACAAATATAGACTCCGGGCTGCTACTGAGATACACCCACTAACACTTTGCCCAACATGGGATCGAACTGAGAATATTGCAACTGTTGTGGTTTTATACGACTTATGTTGGTGACTAAACCTACCTGTTTTCGGCGGCACGTTCGGCTGCTGGTTATGCGTAACAGCAAACCCGAGAGCAAACACCAGAAACAAGAAAAACAATATCACCACTACCATCATCTTTAAAACTACAACGTGTGTTCTACTAGGAGTAATTCTCAATAATGTCTTGTAGACTCCAATTTCCTTACTTATATATCATTACATAAATAATAAGGGTTGCCAACTGTTTCTACAAGAAGTAGAATTTTTCTGATTTCAAAGAGAGTAAATTGGGAGTACAGATTATTAAAATAGAGTACCTACCATTCATTTATTTCTCTTAATGTATTTCCTAGCACTATTTGAGGTTCATAACGTTTTTTATTAATTTTATAAGAATTTTAGGACTCCAAACATCCTAATTCTACGTTAATATAAAATTAGGAGCTCAAAATCAATAATCAATATTCATAAAGATCTGTTCCTCTCTTCTCGCTACTTGACATTCATGACCTACAAATAGTCAAGTCTCACAGTGGAAAACATAGAAAATCCGCAGAAAAACGAGATGACTTGTCTCAAAAAAGTCAGATAATGAAAAAAGAGTATTTTGTACTCCGTTAGTGTTATAGATTAAAGATTACAGCTATAAGAAAGAGAGTACAATACTCTATTTTATTTAGAGTACGGTTGGCAACCCTATTAATAATCCTATGCGACCCGCCCTTGCTTCGTACGGGTTGTATGCCTTGACAAAATTTCTTAATTTAGTATATTTAAGTTAACATGTAAACCATCCGGAATACATTTTATTAGCTTGGTATCAATGAAATGAAATGAAATGTTTATTTATGTAAGTAGATCTTAAAAGACACTTTTACATGTCAATATTTTGTTGGTCAATATTTTTTTTAAACTAGATGGCGCCGGCATTTCCTAGCTGACTGTTCCCTGAGAAGAAAAGCCGAAACAAACTCAGAGGTCATAGTCTCTTTTAAAGTCTTCGTATCAGTGGCGGTACCTTCGTAGAAGCCGAAAAGCCCAGCTTGCCCTAATAAAAATGTAATTATTATATTTAGTTATCTTCGTATTTATAGGTTTTCTAACCAAAATTATCATAATGGCGTTAGTAATACTAACAAACATGAGAACATGAGCCAATCCCTTAGCTGTTTTTTAATAGTAAAAAATCTGTCGGCTTGCCTTGATTTTGACCCCTAGGCACGCCACTGCTTGGTATGTATGTATTTGTACATATGTAACGGAATCGTTGAACGTGATTTTAACCCACTTCAAAACGTCGAATTAAATTGAGACTGGCCAAAAAAAAAGTAAAAAAAAAATCACGCTTTTGTAGTGAGCCGAACTAAAAAATACAAAACAAACAATAGTAAAAAAAAGCTTGTTGTGTGTGTATGTTTTAGAAATTATTTTCTACTTTTTTAGTTAGGTGTTTTTAGTTTATTAAACTATTATTTATTTTAAATGAACGCCGCATCAATATCCGTAGTTCAGAAGAGCAATGCGGTTGTTGACTGCGCGGCGCGTGCCCCTCTTCAGAATCGCCATAAAGTCTTAAAGCTCACTGTAATGGCTGATCTTAGCGTTATGCTCGTGAACCGGGTGCTGCTTGTGGTGTCTGATCGTCTTACTGTTAATGGTTTTGTTATCAATACATATTATAAAACAAAGTCCCCCGCAGCGTCCGTCTGTCTGTTCGCGATAACTCAAAAACTATTGAACGAATTTTCATGCGGTTTTCACCAATAAAGTGATTCATGAGGAAGGTTTAGGTGTATAAAAAACGCAGGCGACGCCACTGACAAAAGCTATTTTTCTAATAATATTAACTGTTTTTTTTTATTATTTTACTGTTATTTTTTTATTTGAACATTAACTGACTACTTTCATTAACTGTGTGAATATTTATCACACGGACATAACTAGTCTTACAACTAGTCGTACGACAAGTCTGGCAACAAGTCTTACAAATAGTCTGGCAACCAGTCTTGCTACTGGTATAACAACTAGTATTACAACTAGTCTGGCAACTAGGCTCACAACTAGTCTGGCAACCAGTGTTCCTACTAGTATTACAACTAGTCTAACAACTAGTCTTACAACTATTCTGGCAACTAGTCCTACAGCTAGTATTACAACTAGTCTGTCAACCAGTCTTACAACTAGTATTAAAACTAGTCTGTCAACCAGTCTTACTATTAGTATTACAACTAGTCTGGCAACTAGTATTGCAACTTGTACCGACTTACTACCGACTGTTTAACAAAACAGGCTTTAAAAAAAATGCATGCATGTATGCTTTAAACACGTCTGCAGGGCAAGGTCCCTATTCCCTTTTTCCACTTTTCAAGGTGAGGTGAGGTGAGCTTTTCGATTGTGAGCCAGTCTGCTGAGCTGTCTTGCACTCACACACACACTCACTCACACACTCACTCACTCACTCACACACTCACTCACTCACTTAACACTCTCTTAATAATGTTTACGTATCAAGCGTTACGTTACTCCGCGTTCCGTGTTCTTCCTTCGTGTTTGTTGTTTGTTGGTATTTATTGTTTGTTTGTTGAGTTTCTTGCCACTTCTTCTTCACAGCTAAAGTACTAGAAAGTGGTTAAGGGAGGGCGTTTTGGGGGCTTTCATTTATGTAATTTTGACGTTCAAAAAGAGCTGACCCTCAGCCTAGTTTAAATAAATGACTTTTGATTTTGATGTTTTATGCATATTCTGTAATTGTTTCGCTCGGTAATCGAACGTGCAATTATGCTTTAACTAAGCAATTGAACTAGACTTACTTAGCGGAAAGTACTGACAGACATCTGAGCTCTCTCTCTCTCATAGGACTACAATCTTTAAGAATTCCTTTCCCATTTTGATTGAGGAGAAAGTACAAAATTCGGCCATAACCTTAATCCGTTAACCTACCTACTGCTGTTTCGGCCCTAAATTAATATATTTCCTTCACGCTTCTCATTTATGACAGTACAGTCACCTTGACCAGATCGACAAAATTATCCGGCATACATTATAAAATAAAATAATAACTAGCTTTTGCCCGTGGCTCCGCCCGCGTGGATGTCGGTTATCGCGTGTAAAAGTAGTCCTTAGTAGTAGTTCCTTCTCCATATCCCAGGCTATATCTCTGCCAAGTTTCATGACGATCGGTTCAGCGGTTAAGTCGTGAAAACGTAACAGACAGACATGATAGAAAGGGACCTTTCAAAAAGACATCAACGCGGTATACTTTTTGTGCCATTTTACGTCCACAAACAGTTTAGCTTGAGCCCTGCAATTATTCATAATATTATTAAATTATAAATATATTTTACTTACCAATGAAAAGTTATGCCATCATTTTTATAGCTGGATGTTTTAGACGATTTCCCACACTATTGAATAGAACAGGAACTCATGATTGTTTTTATTTTATGCAGAAATGTTTGAATAGGTATCCAAATAACCGCGTGTGCAGAGATCCAATAACTGGTCAAAACTAAAATGGCCCCTCATATTGTCATCTAACATAAGTGCGTGATGTTTTGTCGTGAGCCTGAGTCGCCCTTATGAGCAGTCAAGAGGCAATATGTTTATTCTGTTTACGAAATGCTCATTTAAGATTTGTTATTTATATTGTACTGTCTTACTTAAATTTGAAATAAAATAAATAAATATAGTCATTGGTGATGAGTAGGTAACAATACAATTTCACGGTCTGCAGGCTTAGCACGAGCACCGTTATGTCGACGGAAGAATTTACAAAAATGACGTTCCGTGTAGACTTTAAAAATCACTCTTTTAATAACGTAATTGTATGTAATAATGTAATTCGACTCAGAATCTTTGTTTTGTCATTGGTTTTTTTAAAGTTTCATTCTCAATTTTTAGTCATATTAAATCACGTACCGTCAACTGTGGCATTTTTACTTTCCATGAGCAACTTTACCAATGAGAACTTTAAAAAATATCTCTCGATTATTAAAAACTTGTAACAAATAGTAGTCAAACTTCGGCACTTTATTCGACGACACTAATTTCCGCCTCGCCTGTTAGGAGCTCCTTGTTGTTCTCCCTCATTGCTATCACTGTGGCGAAGTTGTCAACAGTCTAGGACACCACGGCTTGTCTTGCAGCGGAAGTGAAGGCCGCTTGCGAACATTAACTACGTCATCTGACATGCTCTCTCACAGGCGGCGTTCCAGCTATATTAGAACCTGATTTGGCAAGCGACGATGACAAGAGACCGGACGGTATGTCTTTATTTCCATGGAAGGTAGGTAGGCCTTAAGCGTGGGTCGCAACGGGTGTCGACACTCTTGCGCCAACCCATGTTCCTGGCTCGGCGTGATGTGCTGGCGCTGCTGCTGCGGCAGCACCACGATAAAAATACCACGGTGTATGTCGAGAACCCTCCGTGCTTCAGCAGGCCTCGGTTGTCTTGAAAGTCTGATACTAGTCTTACAACTATTCTGGCAACAACTCTTACAACTATTATTACAACTAGTCTTGCAACTAGTTTGGTATATAGTCTTACAACTAGTCTGGCAACCAATCTTACTACAAGTATTACAACTAGTCTAACAACTAGTCTGGCAACAAGTCTTACAACTAGTCTTACAACTAGTCTTGCAACTAGTCTGGCATACAGTCTTACAAGTAGTCTGGCAACCAGTCTTACTACTAGTGTTGCAACTAGTCTAACAACTAATCTGGCAATAAGTCTTACAACTAGTATTACAACTAGTCTAACAACTAGTCTGGCAACTAGTATTGCAACTTGTCTTACAACTAGTCTGTATATAATTTTTTTTTTAAATATCCAGGAGGCCAGGGCCAAATAAATTAGGGCTGAGTAAGTAACAGATGACCCCACCTATCGACCATTTTTGTATGTTCAACGTTCTGCCAAACACCCTATATACTTCAATATATATTAAATGTTTTTTCTTTCTGTTAGGAAATCAAATTTTATTAATAGTTCAAATAGATTGCAAACTATAGTTTTGTATAATTTAGAAGCATTTTGTTTAAATTATGTAAATGTGAGTACCATGCCTCCGTTTATTGTGTTGTTATGATGTACGGTGACTTGAAAAAACATGGCAGTTGAGAGTATGTCATGCTCACATAAATGTCTCACTGATGGTGGCGCGTGTGTTGGATCATTCGGTTCCCTACAAAATGGCCACGCGTCAAGTTCGTGAACGGGCGCTGTCGGTGGGACTGGTCATCTCCTAACTTCCAGGGCTTATTTTTATCTTGTACTAGCTTTTGCCAGGGGCCTTGCCCGCGTGGAGGTCGGTGTACTATACATATAAACCTTCCTCTTGAATCACTCTATCTATTAAAAAAACCCGCATCAAAATCCGTTGCGTAGTTTTAAAGACTTAAGCATACATAGGGATATAGGGACAGAGAAAGCGACTTTGTTTTATACTATGTAGTGATTTAGAATTGTTTACAGTTTTTTTTTACATTGTTCTCACATACAGAAGCAACAAGAATAATGTTCCCAAGATTTTGTAATATTCAACTTGATTTTAAAGGAGTTTCTTGCCCGTTCTTCTCCATAGATATCTACGTTTTGGAATGGGCAACTAGCTTCAACTTTCCAACTGATCGACTTTTTCACAATTCAAAAGTGCCTGTAAATGGTTTAATTGAAATAAATGCTTTGAGTTTGACACTTACAAGACCTTAAGTTACGAAATAGGATTCGAGGTTGTTCTATGAAACATTCTGGTGTTTCCAGTTTCATATCTTTACATACTACAATACTACAAATTAATTCATACAATTGGATAAAACGAAATAGGACAGTAAAAAAATAAAACACTCCGTACGCACGGCAACACATCAAGCTTTACATTCCAGTTTACACTGATCTCTCAGTGTACGGAAGTCATATATAATGCGAGATCAGCTTATACTGGAAATTATAAATCGATGTGTAGCCGTGTGTACAGCGAACAAACTCGTGAAAAATTTTGTTTATTTAATGCAATTCGTTTCTAATCATCTTGTTACAGAAATATTCGGCTAATTAGTTGACTAGTACGAATTAACTCGCCCGCATCGGCCCAATCGTCACTTTTACATGTATTATTTTTATAGGCGACTCGCACGAAGTCAAATTATTTATGGGCTTTAGAAATTCGTATTAGACAACTGGCACGTTTTGTATTTTATGTAAGTAAGTTAGTGTAATTTTCCTTATGGTTTTATTCAAATCGTACCAATTCGATTCGTCCACAAATAAATTAACTTCGTGCTTTTGCATTTGCCAGCGGTTTCGCCCGCGTGGATGTCGTAAATTATCCCACGTGATGGTACTACCGGAATGAAAAGTATCCTATAGGTGCTAAATTTCATCCAAATGCGTTCAGCCGTTTTGGCTTGATTGCGTAACAAACATCCAAATATCCAATAATACAAACTTTCACATTTATAATATTATAGTAGGATTTATTTAAAAGTTACGATTCGCTCGATACGGTGAGTACTTTCGTGCGAGTCGACTAATAAGCCAAATAATCACCTTGTAATGTACAGAGTTCGTAAAAACTACAGATCTCACAAATGTGGACGAAAAGTTAGGTTTTAATTTCTTCTCACTTTTATGCTTTATGTTTAATTGGTGGGGGTTTCTTATTTTGTTGTTCATTATTATTATAACTGCCCACTGTCCATGATGGTGGTATAGATCCAGGGCCAGAGGAGGGATTAAGCCAGTATGCTCCTAGAAAAAAAAATCGTTTAGTCCACAAAGCCAACTTCATTAGGTGGGGATTAGAAACATCTTTACATCAATCTGTGTGTAAATAACTAATTACGGGTAAGGACGATGGGCAAGCGACTTTGGACTCCGTCCCCAATTCTTTTTTGATCCCGCTTCATTTTTGTCTCGTATTTTCCGTTACGGGTTACATACTAACAGGGGTTTCCTGAAATCCATCCATCTTTCAGTTTCATTAGTCTAACGATGTACGGGTTGTGGGTGCACGCACTATCTGTACCAACACCTACGGGGTATACAAGCGTGAATGTATGATTTAATTGAAAATGAAATACGATATGAAGTACCTTTAGTAAAAAAATTACGATTTTCACTTATTTTTTCAACAGTCAAACATATTTTGTACTACAATTGTACAATTACATTTTCTTATTTTATCTGTAAACCCCATAATTTCGACGGTCCTCGCCATAGTAAAGAATGATCAGTGAGTAAGACCTTTTAAATGTGATACGTCTCAAGGCTGTTGACAAAGTTTCAATTTTGGGAACGCTAGAGTCCATCGTCCTTTCAAAAACTTTTGAACAGTGGTAATTCATTTATAGTTTAACAGACTGAAGGCTTTGTTTGTAACCTACAGTTAAAAAAAGCATTCATTTTGTAGCATGAAGAATTGAAGAAAAACACTTCAATCCACTTGAATTCGTATGATTTTGCTAAAGTAAAAAAACACCGAATATATAAAAATATAACAAAAACAGTAAAATAAAAGGGGAAAAGACTAAAGGTTTAAATTTAGTTTCGGTTTTCTGCAGTTACAGTGCAATTGCCTAGACAATCCGTTCCTGAAACCCGACAGTGCGACAATTTTAGTAACAACGTGTATTTCTTTTTCCGTCCTGCTCCTGACCCCTTCAAGGGATTGCCCAAGTGTGGCCTACACTCCCTCCACTCCTTTCATACTTTGTGAATTTTTAAAATTAATTTTAGTAACAAAAAATATTTTTTTACTTAAGTAAACAAAAAATATTTTAGAAACAATAATTTATTTTATAAACATTAATTTATTTTAAACACAATAATTTATTTAGAAATAATTATTATTAACGCTTGTACTTATTACCTTTTACTAGTGATCGCCGGTGGTTAAAAAATCGACTATAATTCTTTAAAATCTCGAATATAATTCTAATGCATTACTACTTACTTTTCTGCACTCCGTTTAAATATAAACTTTAACTGTGCCAAATTTCATACTTCTCCGTCCGCGTAATTTTCGTAAAAAGGGGTACCTACTTACATACCTACCAAAGTTATTGCTTCACGTATTAATATATAGATTTATAAATGACGTAAACAAGAACAGAAAAGAAATTGAAACGTGAAACGAAATAAATGTATTTTATTGATTCGCGAAAACCGATGGAATATAAATAAAAAGTTTCATTTAATTTATAAAAATACCCTTTAACTTAAACAAGATGAAGAAAGATCAAAGATCAAACACGACATAAATTAAATTCGCAAAACACGCATTCGTTCGTATGGAATTGACAGGTGTCAAGAACGCCTTCACCGTTTTGAGAGCAGTGGAGATCAAATTAATTACACAAAATAAAACCAATTGCCTGGGTTCGAATCCATGACGTACATTTCGTAAGTCGGGGTCGTTACCACTGAGCCACCATTGCTCAAGACCAAATTGAAATTTTGAAAGGGCAAGGTCAACTGACGACTCGATTGACCTTGCCCTTTCAACATTCCGATGCCAAGGAGAAAGAATTTACGATGTTATAATTAAATTACCAGTATGTGTTGGCTCTCCATAATGTGGCACTTGCGCAGCGACAAATACAAAAAGTAAAAACGATATAAATAAGATTATCTTCATGTTTTTAACTGCACGTGTGTTTTCCACAACTCGTATTTCTTAGCAATGCCTTGAAGACTGGATTTCTCTTGAATTTATAGGGTCGCTCTTCTTGCTATACAGGATGATTTAAGAAAACTGCTGTTTTGTGGCATAATTATAATAACTGGTGGTCGGCCATTGGTCGAAACTCGACCATAATTCATTGAAAACTTAATGTATTATTATAGGTGTAAAAATATCAGCTATCAGCATTCCTGCTTCATATAAACTTAAACGGTGCCAAATTTCATTCTCCTCCGTTTGCGTAATTTTCGTAAAAATGGGTACAAAGTTTATGCTGCACGCATCCAGGATAAGTTTTTATCCAGTGCGCAAACTGTAACCATGAATTCAGCATTTCATTCTTTAGATGTGGATGGATATCCTAGCGGAGAAATTTTACGTCGGTTGTACAAAAAAAAAATCAGTTGTTTCATAGAAAAGTGCAATACCTACGCGGTCAAAATGAATGGAGAGCAGCAGATTTTTTTTTTGTATTACCGACGATACATTTCTGCGCTGGGGGTTCTAGAATGATGTGCTGAATTCATACTTACAGTTTGCGCACTGGATAAACACTTATCCTGTATAGATAACGTATTTGTTACGTTTTTTTTTATTATCTGATAGTTTCACTGAGTAAAATAACATTTAAGAGCATTTATTAGGTAATCAGCTATTAGATAAAATTAGATTGAGTGCCCAAAAAATATGTTTCTTGTTATTATAATTTATCAAGTATATAGAGGTATGATGAACAGGGTGTGAAGTTCACTCATACTCTATGGTAAAGGAGGATCCTCCGACCAGACGGGTGTTGTGTCTGGTGGGCAACTGCTCTTTGATTGATGTCGGGATCTTGTACATATGTAGATTGCGCGGTAAACTCTGCTTGCGTGATGTAGCTGCGGTGTGACGTCAAGTTTTTAAGTAGTTCGCATATGACATTGTAGATGGCGCCACTTTACTTTTTGTGTTTTCCACATTTGTTGATTTGTAGTTTTTTGTATGTGGCATTGTTGGCCGCCACAAGTACATCGAAAGCACCCAGCACCCTAATTGCGTAATGTACTTTAAAGATATTCGTGAAAAAGTAAATAACGCAATGAACACGATTGAACTACCAAAATGAAACCCATTGAGTATCATTTTGGGTACCATGCGGGGTACGCGAAATTAAAATTCTCTTACGTTTTTTGTAATTTGCAGGTCAGTGTGTTTGTGTGTGTGTCGTCCGTGTCAGGTCCATGTTAACTCACATAAAATGCCAATTGATCGCAACAGGTTTAATTTTGATTAACCTGTGGGGTACTTTCATTACGGCAAGTACCCCGCAGGCTAACCCGCAAATTTAACATTTTGTTACGATTTTTGCAATTAGCAGGTCAGTGTCAGGTCGTACGATTAGGTACGATTCGCGAACGTTACAAGTATGTTTTGACATAATTATTAAAAAGTAAACAAAATCATCAATACAACTCTCTTATGTTGAAATTACCCTATTAAAGCATTACATTTGAGGTCAATTCTAACTGAGAGAGTTGTGTGGATGTTTCGTGTGATTTTTAATTATGTAAAAATATATTTGTCGGGAATAATATTTTCATGAAAATATAACCTGACTGACACTGACCGGAAAATTGCAAAAAAAAACTCAGAAAACGTGAATTTCACGGGCTACCTTAGCATATATTTCGTAACGCATCTAATTTTCACTTCAAATAATTTTTTTTTTTTTTTTGGTTTCTAATCTTTCTTATAATGATTAATTAATTAATTAAAAAAAAAAACAATGATGCCGATAAGTTTATCGACGAAATTTTTTAGTTTATGAATAGGTTTAGTTAAGTTAGGATATAATTATAATTTTTTGATATTTATTAATTATTAAGAGAATTAAATAATTTAGAAACAAAAAAAAAAAAAAAAAAAACTTGTTTCGTACATAGTCACGAGAAACAAACACGTGTGCCAAACTCAAACTCAAAGCATTTATTTCAATTAAACCATTTACAGGCACTTTTGAATTGTCAAAAAGTCGATCAGTTGGAAAGTTGAAGCTAGTTGCCAAATTTCATCCCGATAGTTTCAATGTAAGTGGGTGGAATATTTATTGCAAAATTCCAAAACATACAAGTGGGACGCAACGGGTATCTATACTACTACTACTATACTATACCCTTGCAAAGCTCATCTTCCTGGCTCGGGGTGCTATGCTGGTGCCGCTGCTGCTGCGAAATAGGATCCGAGGTTGTTCTATGGAGCAGGACCAACATTTTTCCAAAGTTTCATATCTTTACATACTACAAATAAATACAATTGGATAAAACGAAACAGGATAGTAAAAAATAAAACATGGAACTAACGCGTGAAAAATTGTGTTTATTTACAATTCGTTTCTATGAATCATCTTGGTAGAGAAATAATCGGATTTTTGATTGACTCGCACGAATTAATTCGCCCGAATCGTCGCTTTTACATGATGTATTATTTCTATAGGCGACTCGCACGAAGTAAAATTATTTGTGGGCTAAAGAAATTTGTATTAGGCAAGTAGCACATTTTGTATTTAATGTAAGTATCTAATAAAGTTAGTGTTATTCAAATCGTGCCAGTTGCCGATTATGTATTTCTAGAATTGTCGATTCGTCCACAAACATACTTCGTGCGAGTCGCCTGTACAAAATATTATATGATTAAAAAATTACGATTCGCCCGATACGGGCAAGTTTATTCGTGCGAGTCGAGTTGTAAGTGGCTCTTTTGGCTTTTAAGAAATAAGTTTTTTTTATTTATATTTTACAAATGTCGACGAGGATTTAAGTTTTCATTTGTTCTCACTTTATACCTCATGTTACATTGAAGGTGGTGTTTGTGGTTAATTACCAAATTTCGTGTTTACCACTGATGGTGGTATAGATCCAGGGCCGGGATTATGCCAATGTGCACCTAGAAAAAAAAATAGCTTAATCCAGAAATTTGCCAACTTCATTCGGTGGGGACTAGAAACATCTTTGCATCAATCTGTGTGTAATAACCAGAGGTCGGAGTAGGTAGATTGATTTTATATACTTACGTCAAGATATTATAATATGGACATGCCATTTTATCCATAATGTGCGGGAAGTACCGGAAAAAGTTACGGAATTGGAATTATGGAATAAAACAAAATACTGATTTCTTTCACCATTAGCTAACACTGGTAGCGTAGATTGATATTATTAATACGTTTTTCACCTTAAACACAAATTCGTGCTAATTTCAATATGAAGTTCCGGTATTTTGGAGGCATATCCATATTATCCTCTACGTTTGACGTCAACGACCTTAAATCAATCTACCTACTCCGACCTCTGGTAATAACTAAGAACTGATAAGGCCGATGGGCAAGCGACCATGGACTCCGTCCCCAATTTTTTGTAGATCCATTTGACTTCATTTTTGTCTCATATTTTCCGTTACGGGCTACATACTAACAAAAGTCTAGTCTTCAATTTATCCTCTTTCTATTTGTTGGTATATATGAATAGTGCTGGTTTATAGTAGTATAGTAAAATATAGTATAAATATAGATTTATAGTTCTGTGTAAATATAGTATAAAGTAAAATGGGGTTGACGTATTCGTGTGGATAAAAACCTCTTGTTAATAAAGAATAAAAATAAAATATGTATACACTGTGACAGTTTAGTCGTCTTACAAAGGTGGTCCCCTCAATTTATCCGTCATGAAATACCTGTAGGCGCGATTAAAACATTGTTACCATTAATTAAGATAATGGGTACAAAGAAAAATAAATAATGCTTTAGAATTATTAAACACCCTCCCTGTTAATAATGTTTACGTATCAAGCGGTAGAAGATATCTACCTATCTACCATTACATTCTATCATTATTTCATGTCCATAACAGTGTGTTTTAAACTACGTCATGCGTCTTAGTGAATGATATTTTAATTTTTTCAATTATGCAAATGTTCAAAAATATATATATTTTTTTATAAATTATTAGTAGTCATTGGATACATGAAGTGGGCTGCCGTTGTAAGACGACTAAAATGTCACGGTGTATATATCCTCTAATAAGGCTTCCTGAAAAAAATCGTCTTTTAGTTTCATTTGTTCAATTTCAACAAGCGTGAATCCCTTTAAACGAGCAATTCTTGTATACAACGTGTAACGGAAAGGGTATATCCATACCAAGGGCACGGCTTCTTTGGATGATATCAAACGATATTGGAAGGGTTTTTTAATCCTATCTCTCTCTACATGATCGGAAGTTATGAGAATTTTAATACATTGATACCAGAAACCGAACTTTTTAAATTGAAATCAAAACATCACTCGAAAGAGATTTATCGTGATATTGGCAAGTAACGTGGAAAGTTATTGACCTATGTAGTGCGGTGACACGTATGTTATGATTTGAATTTAAGAGACATATGAATCGGAAAATATGGTATCAATTCTTAGAGTATTTTATTTTGAGCTGAAGCTATGTATAGTGATTCTGTACCAGCTGTTATCTACAGTGCTTTTTTTTTAATGGAAAAAAAATCAAATCAAATAACTTCTCCCGGTCTGGGTGGAGCGGGAGGGCGTGTCAGACTTTTACTGACTAAAACCCACTCGTGTTCCCTCAGTTGCCTGTGCGCCAAGGGCCGCGGTATCCCTTTCGAGCATCCCTGGCAGGCGTCGGCCCTTGCAGGCCCCATCAGTTATCTTTAGTGCTTAAGGATAGCAAAACGGTTTCTGTTACACCCTGTATATGTATATATAATCTAAATCTGGCAAACAGCTCCAACGATTTTCATGAAATTTTGTATGCAGCGGGTTTCGGGGGCGATAAATCGAACTAGCTAGGTTTCAGTTTTAGAAAACGTCAAACCGAAATTATTAAACCGAGCAAAGCTCGGTCATCCAGATATTTGGAAATAAAATACGGTATGAAGTACCTACCTTAAGTAAAATCAATTACGATTTTCACTTATTTTTTAATAGTCAAACATATTTTGTACTTACTACAGTTGAACTATTACATTTTCTTGTTTTACCTGAATTACAAGCATGATCAGTAAGTGTACCACAGGGATCGGTCCTTGGCCGCAACTCTGGGACATCGGGTACGACTGGGTGCTGCGCGCCGACCTCGACCTCCTTATCGGCGTCAGTATGATTTGCTACGCTGACGACACGCTGGTCCTGGCGCAAGGGAGGTCGTACCAGGCGACGGCCGACTTACTGACACACGGGGTTGCGACAATCGTCAATAGGATCCAGCAACTGGGACTCGAGGTGGCCTTGCACAAGTCCGAGGCCATGTGTTTTCATGGTCCTTGGAATGCGCCACCGACGGGATTCCAGATAACGGCAGGAGGGGTTCACATCGGCGTCGAGTCGACGGTGAAGTACCTGGGACTCGTCCTCGACAGCCGGTGGAACTTCGCGGAACATTTCCGACGTTTGGCTTCCAGACTGGAGCGGGCCGGGGCTGCCTTGAAGCGGCTCCTGCCCAATCTAGGGGGTCAAACGCCTCCTTCCGGAAGCTCTACGCGGGGGTCGTGCGGTCCATGGCCCTATACGGGGCACCAGTGTGGGCACCTAGATTGAGGCGCAAACCAGCACGCCGGTTGAAGGCGTCCCATAGGGTCACGGCCATCCGGATGGTCTGGGGATACCGCACGATCTCCGGTGAGGTGGCGGGCCTCCTTGCCGGATTGCCGCCATGGGATCTGGAGGCAACGGTCCTTGCACAAACTTGGGAGTGGCGCGAGGAGGCCAAACGCCGGGGCTTAACTCCGCTGCCTTGGAAAATCGCGGCTCAGCGGACAGAGCTCCGGCGGGATCTTATGGCGACGTGGAGAGTGCGATTGTCGCAACTCATGTGCGACAATTGCACGCCACGATTGCGGCCGTAAGTCCCCTCATTGAGGGGTGGCTTGAGAGGCGGCATGGCGTCTTCACCTTCTGCCTGACTCTTCTGTCCTCACCAGACATGGTTCTTTTGGGAGGTTCCTGTTTTGGATAAGGCGGGAGGAAATAGCCGGGTGTTTCCATTGCGATGATCGGCCTATGAGGACACGGCGGAGCATATTGTGGAGGTCTGCCCGGCTTGGGTGGAGCACCGCCGTGTTCTTGTGGAGGCGATCGGCGGCGGCGATTTCTCGTGTCCGGCCCTGGTCCAGGCCATGGTACGGAGTGAGAGTGCAAGGGTAGCCGTCGCTTCCTTCAGCGAAGCAGTGATGCTCGCGAAGAGGGAGGCGGCGCACGTGAGGGAGAGGCAGTATATGCACCCTCATGGCCCTAGCCTCCGCAGGAGACGCCCTGGGCGTCGGAAATCCCGGGCTGATTCCCGGCCACCGTAAGTGCGGGCTTGCGGACGGCGAGTAATGGGTAGCTCGCAGTCCGGAAAGGACCAAGCCCGGGTGGACGGCGCGTTATGTTCCACGCGGGCCTCAATGTCAGTACCATCTGGTGGGGTTCGTAAGGGCCGATGCCTGTCAGGGGTGCGGGTTGTTCGAAAGAGATTCTGTGGCCCCTGGCACACAGGCAAGTGAGGGAACACGGGTGGATTTTAGTCAGTAAATGTCTGACACGCCCTCCTACTCCACCCAGAGCGGGAGAAGTTATTTGTTAATTTTCCACCCAAAAATTAAAAAAAAAAAAAAAACAGACACACGGAACGGATATTTCCGGTTATGAATTCGAAATGTCGAGAAGAAAGAAACAAAAGTATCTAGTAGGTATATCATTAATAGAAAATGAGATTTTTTTACATTAAAAAAAAAATGTAATAAAACGTTTTATATGACCACCTCTATTGTAGACAAAAAATTGTAAAAAAAATGGAAGAAGTGCAAAAAGTATAGTTTTTATAAAATATGGCTATTTTATTCTCTTTCCATGAAATATTATATTTTTAGCAGTGTACGTTTAGTGTAAGTTTTTAAAAGGTTATTTCGAAAAATACTATATTTCGTCAAAGAAATTTTGGCAAGTTCGAACTCATGACCTACATTTCGTAAGTCGGGGCCGTTACCACTGGGTCACCACTGCAAGACCCATATGAAATTTAGAAAAGGCAACGTAGGGTCGACTAGGCAACATAGGGTCGACTAGGCAACGTAGGGTCGACTAGGGAGAAATAATTAACGAACTTATGAATTAAATTACCAGTGTCAGCTGGCCGTCCATATGATGTTGGCTCAGACAGTGGTGGCACTGACGCAGCCGCAAATACAAAGAGCAAAAACGATATTAATAATATTATCTTCATGATTTTAACTACACGCGTGTTCTCCACAATCGTATGTTTTAGCAATGTGTTGAATGCTGGATTTATCTTGAATTTATAGGTTTGCTTTTCATGCTATACAGGCTGATTTAAAAAAAAACGCTGTTTTGTGGAAAAATTATAAGTAAGAAAAAAAATCATCATCATTAAAATCATCAATACAACTCTCTTATGTTGAAATTAACCTATGAAATAATTACATTTGAGGTCAATTCATACTGAGAAAGTTGAGTGGATGTTTCGTTTGATTCTAATTATGTAAAAAAAAAATACAAAATCTGCTACTGTCTAAAAAGTGAACTTTATTTTAAAAAGATGGAAACAAGAAACTTGTTTTAAAAGGATGACTATTAGACTGGATACTATAAGCAATCTCATGCAGTCGGAGGCAATAAAGGTCTTTGTTGTTAAAATTTAAGAAGATGCCTCCGACCAATTTCTTTATTTCAGTTTTTAGTTAATATAATTATTTTTGACGTTAATGAGACCTATTTATGAAACCCTTTGTTTTGATACCCCACTCACTGTTTGAGTGTTTTCTAAAGACAAAATATGGCGCCAAAAATCGGCATTTTTTTTTTCCATTTTCATCTACTCAGTGTCAATCACAATTAAGACGAGTCTAACGGCACCTCTCAAGCTGAAATCGATTTAGCCGTTTAGGCTACAGAGCGTGCCAAAACGTGCCAGAGCATACATACGTACACTTGAAAACACAACCCTCCTTCTGGCACAGTCGGGTAAAATATATTTGTCAGGAATCATATTGTCATGAAAATATAACCTGACTGACACTAACCGGAAAATTACACAAAAACTCTGAAAACATGAAGTTCACGGGCTACCTTAGCATATGTTCCGTAACGCGCCTAATGTTCACTTTATTTTTTTTTCTAAACTTTTATTTAGTAATTAATAAAAACACAATGGTGCGTATGAATTTTTCGACGCCATTTTTTATTTTGTGAATAGGTATAATTAAGTTACGATGTAATTGTTTTTTTTTAGTAATTCATTATTAAGTAATTAGAAACCAAAGAAAAAATGCTTTTATCGCGCTTTAGCACGAGACACAAACTTGTGTACCAAATTTCATCCCAATAGCTTCAATGGAAGTGGGTGAAATATTGATTGCAAAATTCCAGGACATACAGTGAGGTTAAATTAAGCTATTTTTCATAATAAAATACAGTTGCACACCACCCTGCCTGCTTATCTTTCAACCACACCTTGAGCTCAAGCGATCCGGTAAATAAAACTAGTTTTTATCAACAAGTTTGCGACCATCCTGTAAACAGGGGGTAAAAAGACGAAGCACATGATTCATACTTTTATTTGCATTCCATGTTTAAAGGTCTTCTATTTATAGATTGCTGCAGTAGAAAACAGGATTACTCCATCATCGATAAGAAAACTACAAGTACATGACAACAGATTATAATACAGGATAAAATATTAACCAGTGCTCAAACTGAAACGAAGAATTCAGCTTACGGGTTGACATTTTTCATGGGTTATAAAAAAAAATTGGCTCCTTCATAGAAAAGTGCAATACCTACGCGGTCAAAATGTATGGAACAGCTAATTTTTTGTTTGTTACCAGCCGAAAATTTCTAGCCACTGGTTAAAATTTTATCCTGTATAGTTATTAAAATCATCATCAATACAACCCTCTAAGATCATTTAATCTCATTGAGTGAAATCCTTCAGTAAATACACACGTGTTACGGACGCGAATCATAATTTGTTAGACAAACAACCTGACACTGACCTGCCAAGTGCAAAAAACTTAATAAATTTGACCTCCGCGAGCTACGAAGTCGCGTCCCTCTTAAACGAATTTTGGTGTGAGAATATGTTATAAGTGCGTCACCGATATGCTAATGTTAACAGCATGTTTATAGTTCGACTTTTAATTGTACCAAGTAACTTGACAGTTGAAAGGTTACCAGATTTTGACAACAAAAAAGATAGTGAGGTGGTGTAAGAATGAACGAAATTGAATGAACTAGAAATTATGTACTTACATGCAATTTTATTTTATTTTAAATTTAATAATTTGTCTTAAAAACATGATATGCGCTATAAAAAATTGTAGAATATGTTAAATATTTTGTTTTTGAATAGTTTGGTAATTTATTTAGATTCCTTTAATATTAGAAGAAATTAAAAGACAGAAATTACATTCATAAATAAATTAGTAAGTATTCTTATATTCCACATTTTACAAATGATTTTTTAAAGTTTTATAACGAATGATAAAAATGGCTAAATTTAAAATGAAAAATGGTTAAATTTAAAATGAAACCATTTTTATCATTCGGTCTTTACGCAAAATCGTTCACTACCTCAATACTATTAGTTTATGTATGTAGTTATGGTAACATTATTTATCTATGAACTGGCAAGTTACTGAATACAATTAAAAGTCGTACTTTAGCTATGAGTACGACGTGTTGCGCTGGGCCTCGTTTCACGAGGAAAACCGTCATATTGTAGATGGTATGTATGTGTTTAATGCCACAAAAAACGAATACGAGTATTTACTATTATCGGAACCGTTTCATACCTAGTTTTTAACTTCCTTGTACATAAATTATAAAAGACTAGCTTTTGCTCGCAGCTCCGCCCGCGTTGATGTCGGTTATCGCGTTAAAAAGTAGCCTATGTCCTTCTCCATATCCCACGCTATATCTCTGCTTACTTCATGACGATTCTTCTCTTTAAGCGTGTAAGCGTAAAAGATAGACAGATAAGAGTTACTTTCGCGTTTATAATATTAATTATAAACGCGAAAGTAACTGTAGTAGTAGTAAGTAGGGAAGTAGGATTTGGACTACACTTGACAATAAAATTGGTTTTCTCTTAACCTTATATTTCGCTTCGCTCACTCATTACTTGAGTAAGTGCGCTCTGCTCCGTCGTCGCGTCATTGAGCTCGCTTTACTCGCTCAGCACGAAACTGTGCTCGTAGTTCACTGGTGATAGACCTCGTTTTTCTCGCTCTTGTCATGTGTAAGATATGCGCTCGGCTCGCTTGTTTCGAAGATGGGGTCGCTTGGCCAGCTGGTTTTGAGAAGCTGTAAAGCAAGCCCATCTTCTGATTAAGCGCGTCTACTCATTCGGTTCAAGAAAGTGCTCGCTTTGCTCGCTCGCTGTATTGTAAGCCCTCTCGATTATCTTGGCTCCTAAAAATTATTATCAGTTCTAATATTAACCCTTTCCAAGGAAGGTATAACCAGCTGGTATTAATTTTTTTTTTCGTCATGGAAATCCTCATGGATGTCCTCCGCCCTGGGGTAGGCAGAGGCAGAGGTCTGACCCATATTGCCTAAAACTACCCCGGCATTCCCTTGTACACCTGCGTCTGGGGCTGCGGTTACGAATGTGATTTCCGCTGCCCCGGCCTGGTGATGGCCCGCGCCGTGCGGACCACGTCCCAGCGCCTCAGCGACAGGTCGCTGCCTACTCCCGAGAGGAGGCACGGCGAAGCTCCTCCCAAGCGGCACACTCTGCCAGTGAGTGCGGCGCCGTGAGCTGTAATTGTGTGAGTTGCAGCTGAAAATCGGCGTCAGGTGGTGCATACTGTGTTGCCATCTGACATTAAGGGCCCTTTTGGTATTATTATCATTGCGTTCTGTTTTTTTTTTATAGTTTAAGGTTTTTTATAAATGATGTAATGCCAACAAACGCATTTTTCTTTCTTTTTTTCTAATTAGGGTAATCAATGCTGGTTTTTCAATAGAAACTGCCGCAGTATGCTCGCTTCACACCTTTAATTGGAACTGATATGAGGTGTCTTCTTATTACGTTTTCTGCCGTTGAAACCTCCTTATGTTCTAGTAATCTTAACGCATACTTACATTGCACGATAACTCGGTACCGCCGATCGATAAAATGACGACTGTCGATGTTTTTTTTTTTTTAAGTTTTCAGATATTACCATAGCTTTTGAATTTGCTCTTAACTAGGTTTTTTAAGCTTGTTGTGTTTCATATGATGTAAACTTTCTTTTGTTGTCTTTTTTTATAATTTCGCTCAGATTTACTTACGCTATGAGGTGAAATCTTCTTTATTTTACAGCCTTTAAAGAAATCTTATTGTTTCCTATATTGCCGTAATTATAGCTACTGTTTATGCGCGATACTGGACCTTGTAGGCGCATTGTCTTCCTTATGAAGCAACCTTTCACCAATGTGATACATTTCGGCTCTGAACAGGTTTACAGCCGATATAAGACGACATCTGGAAGTTTTTGCTACTCGCAGCAGATTTTTTTTTATTTTTCGTTTTCTGATTCCGTTGTAACTATTTTATTTACTCGGCACTGGGCTTTTGATGCTCATTGCATTTCCTTATGATGATGCAAGATTATTTTTAACTTTTGCAAACGGCTTCGCCCACGTGTACGTCGAAAGTTATTCCACGAGAATATTACCGGGCTAAAAAGTAACCTATATGTCAATCTATGTTGTAAACTATCTGTGTGCCAAATTTCATTCCAATGCGTTCCAGCTGTTTTTACATGATTGAGTAAAAAAAAAATACATCTAAACATACAAACTTTCACATTGGGCTCCTTATCCTTATTCCCAGGCGCTCCATAAAAAAGCAATATAATAATATTCAATAAAAATCTTTCCTACGAGCTAAAATTTTTGGAGCTCTTGAGAATCAAAATATGGAGAGAAATTGTTTGGAGAACAATAGATTTGGAGCTCTTGGGAATAAGCCAAACAATCAAAACGAAATAACGTGTACACACATCAAATAAAGTTTGCGATCACATTGAAAAATCGAAATCTTTTTTGTTACAGTAGATTATACTTATTATGATTTCTTCTTCTTTTTAGATTCTTTTTTTTTAAGATGGATTTAGAATATAACACAATAAAACAGTTCAATTGTTTTTCCATATAAAAAGGCTTTCAGTTCTAGCTTACGCTCATGCAGAAATCTGATTTAGTCAATTTTAACGGATTTAAAATACATTTTCGCGGAAAGTTGTGATTGTAAAAATGCCAATAGGATTATCAGAAGTTTTACGAGCAAGAATAGTAACTTTGAGGGAAGAAGGATACACCACGAGAGAAATAGCACGTAGAGTTGCTTTAACCCAATTCTGTGTCGTGACCACGTTGCAGAGGTGCCACGGGATGAGTAATTTTGCTAACCGACCCCGCAGTGGTCGCCCAACTGTTTTGACTGCTGCCCAAAAGCGCTGTGTTAGATTGCTGGCAGCCCGTGACCCAACAATCAACGCTACTAAAATAAAAGAAGAAGAGATACAGAAGTTCGGGCTGCCTCTGGGCTTGAAGTTAGCACTCAAACCATTCGGAATTGCTTGCACCAGGCTGGATTACGAACACGGAGGTCTTGGCGAGCTCCTCTGAATTCCCGGCAACGACAACGACGGAGATTGCAGTGAACTAGGCGTCGGCAAAATTAAGAAGAAAACATTTGGCAAAACTGTCTCTTCGTTGAGGAATCGCGAGTACCCATCCAGATAACCGACGTGTCCGTGTCTGGAGAAGACCAGGAGACCGTGAAAGGCAAAGAACTGCCACTAGAACAGTTTAGCAAGGTGGAAAATCGGTGTCCTTTTGGGGTGGTATTATGATTGGAGTTAGTACGCCTTTGATCCCGTATCGAGGCTTCATGACAGCAGACATGTATGGAGCAGTTGCTATTGATGTAATTGTCAGACCTTTCCGAGTAATGGGCACCAATTTGTACTGGTCGATGATAATGCGCCCGCCCATCGAGCTCAACGAGTCAATGCTGCTTTCCGAGAATACGACATCACAAGGTTAGACTGGCCTGCCGGCTCGCCTGACTTAAACCCAATAGAGCACGCATGTGATGCTCTTAAGCGAGCTGTTAGGAATCGTTAGCCACGTCCCCAAACAGTGCCAAAGCTCAGGGAAGCTATTCAAGAATGGGACAGGTTACCCCAAGAAATGCTGGATAACTTGATTCTCAGCATGCCCAGGAGGATCACCGTATGTGTTCGAGCCAGGGGAGGAGTTATATTATGTTGAATATAAACCTTTTAATAATAAATTGTTATTTAAGTTTGGTTTAACAGACTTTTTTTTTCTATCAAATTTCTGTTACAATTACATTATGATTAATTACTCGTTTCGGTTCCATATGTCATCACTGGCAACACGCACTGGTCAATGACTGACCACCCCACCACCTTTGAGACTTTTATCTTGAGACACTGCGGTATGTAGGACGAGAAGATATTGCGTAACCGATGACCTTGTGAGGGCCGCAGGAGTCCGCTGGATGCGGGAAGCACAGAATCGGTCGAAGTGGCGGAGCTTGGGGGAGGCCTATGTCCAGCAGTGGACGTCTTTCGGCTGAAATGATGATGATGATGATGATGATGATGGTGATGATGATGATAATTACTCAATTTAAAAAAAAAATAGTTGTATTTTAAATTTCAAAACAAGGTTTTTCTAAACACACAACAAAGATATTTTCTTGAAAAAGTTCAATTTAAAAAATTATATCAGCTTATGCTAGTGATCACAATTTTTTTTTAGAGGTTCGTATGTTGAGTCCGACTCTTACATTGCCGGTTTTTTTGCATGAAGTAGAGATCAACTAAATTATAACTGTACGCCCCTCCACTAAAATTTCTAAACAAGCATTTAAAATGTGTGTGCAACAACAAGTGGAGGGGCGTGCAGTTTTAAATTAGTTGAGGTCTACCTATAATATGTTGGCTCACGTTTGCATGCACGCAGCGTGAGTCCAACTATTCCCACAGCCCACTGGTGGCGAACAAAAGGAGTGTATTAACAGGCCACCGCATACCCTCCGCGGTCAGGGGGCTAAGCCCTGGCACCGTTCGCCACGCCCCCTTGCGGGGGCATCTCGACTTCCACATACAATATGTCGTGGGCCTTTTGAAGGCGGAGGATCGAGTGTTGTGGCGAAGTCTGGGAGAGGCCTATATCCAGCAATAGACTGCGATAGGCTAGGTTGATTTTTTAAATATTACTTAGATAAACAGGATGCGTATTTGACGGCTATGTCATGATGAGTAATCGGGTCGTGCTGCACCCTGTATACAGTGTGGTCGATGTTAAAAACCAGTTATTTTTTAAAGCATCGCTTGAGCCGCGTCAAGCCGCGGTTAAAAGATGGCCAGAGGTGGAAATATTCTCAATAAAAGACAGATCAATTTATTTAAAATCTCTTTTTTTTAATGCATTTAGTAAGTATTATTCAAAATATCATCAAATTATTTAAAAGTGACGATTCGAGTTAACTCGTGTGAGTCGACTAATAAGCTACCTACTTAATTGCATATGTTATCTTAAATTCTCATGTAGATGGCTCTTTTGTATTTGTAACACGCTTCTTTCGATAAAAGAAATCCAGTCTGTGCAATTTACACTGACATGACCAAAGCTTTTGACTATGTTGACCATAAGATTCTGTTGCAGAAATTAAATAGTTATGGTATAAGAGGGAACATCCTAAAGCTAATAAAATCATATCTGAGTGATAGGCTTCAATGCACGGAAATATCTAGGATATGTCCTAAAACTAAATTGGAAACCATATATGTGTCAAAACCAAGACATGTAAAATATGGCGTCCCACAAGGTAGTGTATTGGGTCCGCCACTTTTTTTGATATATATAAATGATCTCCCGAAAGCAACAACCAACAAAATGGTTCTTTTTGCGGATGACAGTACCGCTGTAATAAAATGTACTAATGCAAATAATTATGAGAATGACATTAATACTTGCTTAGGTGACATTATAGATTGGTTAAAAAATAATAATTTGGTTATAAACTTGAGCAAAACAAAAGTCATGCATTTTTATCAACGTCGTGAAAACCCTAACATTAGCATTTCCTACAAGGGTTGTGATATTGAAGAAGTTAATCAGGCTAAGTTCTTAGGCATTATTATTGATAGCCAACTTACATGGAAACCTCATGTTGAAGAGTTATGTAAGAAACTCAGCAAATCTGCATATGCTCTTTTTCAACTCTCAAAGAAAGTTAACAGTCAGGCTCTTTCGACGGCGTACCACGGACTGGTTGCCTCTGTTTTGCGGTATGGCATCATTTTCTGGGGGCAGTCGACTGATAGGGAGCTGGTATTTAGACTGCAGAGGCGATGCATCAGGTCAATGTGCGGCCTTAGGTCAACTGATAGCTGTGTTCCCTATTTTAAAGCGTTAAAAATTCTAACTTTGCCGTGTTTATATATAATGGAAACTGCTTTGTTTGTGAAGTCTAACCCACATCTATTTAAACAATTATCAGAGATCAGGAAAAATCCAATACGGGCTCAATACATTAATCAGTTATGTCAAGTAAAATGTAAAACCGCACTAATGCAAAAAAGTTTTTTTGGTATTGCCCCACTTATATATAATAAAGTACCTAATATTATAAAAAATATGACTACAGTAAAATTTAAAAGGACGCTAAAAGAAATTTTAATTAAGAAAACCTATTACGCGATTAACGATTTTCTGAATGATGATTCACTAACTGACTGACATACGGTTACTCTGACTGACATTATTATTTTGATCCTGGTTTTTATTTTCTGTTTGACATTCTATTATAATGTCTTATTTTTTTATTGCTGTGACCACGCTGACATTTTTGATTTGCACGTTTCTTTTTTTCTTTTTTAATTTGTAATTCCAATGTTTATTTTTGAATTTTAATTAAGTAATGTCAACCACCTTTGCATGCCCTGACGGTAAAATATGGAGAACTTTATTATAAAACATCTATGTACTATACCCATGTTTGCAAAGAAATAAATGATTTGATTTGATTTGATTTGATTCTTTTAGCTTCACCTGTATGTTTTTTTTAACACGCTTTTATTTGTAAGCATGTTTGTAACAGACTCCTTTGGACTTGATTTTAACCCACTTCAAACGGTCAGATTTCATTTAAACTTTGTAGACTTATCGAGGACCGATGAAAATTCAATAATATTATAAATTAGTAAGTTCAATAATGTAAAAAAAAAACTGAAAAATCACGCTTTTGCAGTTAGCAGAATTAAAAAATAAAATATAAATAATAAATTAAAAAATCTAAACTAACTAAAACAGCAGGAAACAATTAAAAAAAAGCGTGCTTGATATTAATTGATTATAAAAATACCTCAAAAAGCACCCCACACTTATTTTCTGCTTTTTTAGTTTGGTTGGTGTTGTTTAGATTTTTTATCTATTATTTATTAGAATAAAGTATTTAAGCCTAATTAGACACGTCTTTTAGAGTAGGATCAGACGTTCTCCGGCTGTTCGGTCACCTCATCCACTATATAACTTATGTACTTGAGACGCAGACAGCAATCCCGCAAAAACGAATGGAGGAACTATTCCTGAAAAAAGAAAAACAAAACATGAACCACTGTTCGCCTTCTCTTGCCTAGATAAACAAACTGGGGCCCCAGGCTCATAGCAGACACAATAGATTATTAGTCGATTCGCACGAATTAACTCGAATCGTCACTTTTAAATAATTTGATGATATTTTGAATAATACGTACTAAATGCATTAAAAAAAAGAGATTTTAAATAAATTGATCTATCTTTTATTGAGAATATTTCCACCTCTGGCCATCTTTTAACCGCGGCTTGTGTATGTGCGATAGTAGGCCCCTACTGTCTACCCACGAAATCCGTAATCTCGGTCGAAGTTACGGGCTTTTCCTACTCCGTGTCACTTACGGAACTATGATTAGTTTGGGGCCCAAACTAAGAATAAATTAGTACACGATTTGACAGTAGTCGCTACTCCCAATATAGTTTTACGCGTCCAAAAAAGTTAATTAATTAGGTGTAGGAGGGCTTGCGGACGGCGAGTAATGGGTAGCTCGCTGTCCGGTAAGGACCAAGCCCGGGTCGACGGCGCGTTGTGTTCCACGTGCGCCTCAAAGAGATGTCAGCAACAACCGATGCCTGCCAGGGGTGCGGGTTGTTCGAAAGAGATACCGTTGCCCCTGGCACACAGGCAACTGAAGGAACACGGATAGGTTTTAGTCAGTAAAAGTCTGACACGTCCTCCTGCTCCACCCAGAGCGGGGGAAGTTATTTGATGATTTAAAAAAAATCTGCTGCAAGAGTCACATTGACGTTTTGAACTATTTTCGGACGGGCCCGTATTTTCATTGATGGAGTTTCTTTTCTAAAGGCGAATCGCACGAAGTTCATTTATTTGTGGGCGAATTTAAATTAAACACAATATTTAAATTAGGTACATAGTTGTTTTCTCAAAAAAGTAGTCCTCCATATTCTACCGTCTCATGGGCATGCAAATAATATTCAATTCCAAAATTGAACAGAAATTCCATTGATACCGAATAAATATAAATGTCATATCATTAGAATTACAAAAAAAAAAGAAACAATAAACAGACTAATAACATTAGTGACATTTTTACAGTAATGTCAAAGAAAATAATAAAGAATGTCAAAGTGTCAATCAGAATAAAAAGTGTCAGAATAGGAACATGTATAAAATAATGTAACAATTTGTAATTCCTAAAATGCGTATTAGGCAATTGACACAATCTATTATTTCTATCTAATTTGTAAATATTCAATGAAAATGTTGTTGAACTGACAAATTGACAGACATTGCACATCTTGCAAGGACGAACAAATCAACAATCCCATAATAATTACCATCCTCCGTCGGCGGTTTAGTGGGCGGCACTTTCGCTGTTTCATTCTCTGGTCGCGTAACTTGCGAAGCGCCGAACGTAAAGACGAAAAACGATACAAATAATAATATCTTCATGTTTTCAACTTGAACGTGAGTTCCACTGGGAGTATTGCATAGCAATGTCAAGTGGCCCTAGTGTGAGTTTATTGTACCCACCTCGATCGAACACATCGCAACGTTCGGCGCTCCGATTGACCCTGGATTGGTGAAGGACCAACCGGAGCGCCGAACGCGCTCGATGCGTTCGATCGAGATGTTTAAAAGAAATTCACACTAGCCTCTGGAGTCGCACGTAACTTGACTATAAATAGCGGACAAGTTTCCTATACAGGGCGAAGATTCCTTTCAACAAGTTAAACAGCTTACACCACATTTTTGTGCAATAAATATAGCGCCGACAGTGGGGCTTGTGGCTAAATAATAACAGCCGCACGGGTCAATCGATCAGGGTTAAGCTACGCTTGCCGCGATTGGTCCGTGAATGGGTGACCATCTTTACATACCAAGAACCCACCTTGCCCCAGAAAGCATGTTAAGTCCCGGCTGTTATTCGTGGATCATTGATAGTAGTTACGGGTCTGATAGCCAGTCTTGGCAAGGGGTATCGTATTAGCGTGTGTTGTGTGTGTGTGTGTGTATGTGTGTGTGTGTGTGTGCGTGAGTGTGTGCGTGCGTGCGTGCGTGCGTGCGTGCGTGCGTGCGTGTGTATTATAAATATCTTCATGTTTTTTACGGTATTCGTTTTCTACTAGGAGTTTTTCTTAACAATGCCTGAAATAATCCATTTTCTGTGTTTATATAATAAATTGCTGCATAGTTTTCTATACCTACAGGTTGATTGGAAATCCTACTAACATTATATACGTGATAGTTTGTACGTTTGAATGTTTATTACTCAATAACGCAAAAATGGCCGACCGGATATAGATGAAATTTGGCACACAGATAGTTTATTACCTTTTTTTTAAAAAAATCGTGGAAATATCCTCATGACTTGGGACTTCTACCTACTAAAACCCCAGTATTCCTTCTAGTACAGGCATACTATTCTAGAATAGGCAAAACCCCACAATGGAATTAATCTAAAACGGTTGGCCGGGCACATATTAAATTTAAATTTAAATCAGTCATAACCCTTTTTCTTTACGTGACGATTTCTACAATTTGATTCCTACCGCAAACTGCGTATGGTACGGAGCGAGAGTCCAAGGGAGGCGGCGCACGTGAGGGAGAGGCAGTATATGCGCCCTCACGGCCCTAGTCGCAGCAGGAGACACTTTAGGCGTCGGGAATCCCAGGCTGATTCCCGGCCACCGTAGGCGCGGGCTTGCGGATGGCGAGTAATGGGTAGCTCCCTGTCCGGTAATGACCAAGCCCGGGTCGACGGCGCGTTGTGTTCCACGCGCGCCTCATAGAGATGTCAGCACCAACTGATGGGGCCCGCAAGGGCCGATGCCTGTCAGGGGTGCGGGTTGTTCGAAAGGGATACCGTGGCCCCTGGCACACAGGCAACTGAGGGAACACGGGTTGGTTTTAGTCAGTAAAAGTCTGCCACGCCCTTCTGCTCCACCCAGAGCGGGAGAAGTCATTTGATGATTTCCCACCCAGAAAAAAAAAAGGTAATTTGCTACCGCTTGATAGGGACGAGAGCAAGCCGCTGTACAACGGGTTATGACAGAGCGAGAGCGAGATGGAGGAATATTGTATATTTTATTTGGTTTTCAGCTGTTAAATTTTAATGTATCTAATTCTTTACATTCCTATATTAATTTTAGAATGACAGCAGGTATTCTTTATTGATAAGTGAGTAAGTTAAAGCCGACTTCGCTTCGGCTTCTCTCTTAGAAAAATTTACACCTCGCCGCTGTTGAGTACCATGTGTCAGGGGCCCGGGAGATACTTGTACATTCGCGGCACCCCCGATAAATCAGCCCGCCATGCCTAGCGAGCCACATGTCCAAATTAGCGCATATGGGATACATTTTATCGTGGTAGTACGTTGCCATGGGATCATTTCTGACCTCCACGCGGGCGAAGCCGCTAGCAAAAGCTGGAAATATCATATATCATCATCTTCCTGGCCTTTTCCTAACTGTGTTGGGGCGTTGAGGTAACTTCCAGTCTAACCGAATACAGTTAAAACCATTTTGAATGGAGCCATTGCCCATCTGACCTCCACTACCCGGTTGCTGGGTAAGGGCTGTTGTACACAGCGCGGTTTCTTTATGGTATGACGGCAAACCACCGGACGACATATACGTGGCTGTCAACAAGTTTTAATAGCGATGCGTATAAGCCTGATGACCGAGCCTGCTTACGGTGAATCAAATGCAGCTTATTACGGATAAACCGTAGTTTACCCACGACAAAACCGTTGCTTTTACACGCCAAAACCGGAGATTTACCATGGCAAAACCGTAAGATTTTACAACGAAAGAAAAGAAAGAAGGAAAAATGTATGGCAAAACCGTCGTTTATGCACGGGAAAACCTTAATTTGTTCTCGGCAAAACCGTAGATATTCCTTGGCAAAAGCGTAGTCTTTCCTCGATTTAACCTTAGTTTTTCAATGGCAAAACGGACAACGGCCACTGATCACACGACGATACTCCTTGGTAAGACTGGTTGTCACGCTAGTGGGTTTCTGACTACCCGTAATTACTGATGTAGGTCTACGAATGACAGCTGAGAGCAACGGTTCAACGTGCTATCTGAGGCAGGGTCTCCACAAATGGTCTCAGTTTTTAAAGAATTATCATATTAACACTCATCTGCGGAATGAACATGGCAAACATAGCTTAAGAGGGGGTATACACCAAAATTGTTAATCTTCAATTTGATTTTTCATAAAATTGCCAAGACTTAGCGAAAATTTTCTCGATCAAATAACATCACGAAGTTACCTCTGCTCTTCTCGTATTTTAGATTTTTATTTAATATGCTAATAACCCCCCTAATTAGCCCCCTAAAAGCCTACCTTACGTCCAAGCTGAACACCTGGCTACGTGGGGGGCGGACACGCGTACTGTACAACTGTACAAAAACTTATGCGGCTAACAAGGAAAGGTAACCCCTTTATGCGAATAAACCTCAACAAAAAGACAGTGTCCGTATCCAATCGCAGACACTGTTTAAAAATAAAACACAAACATACTTAACCTACAACAAAACAAAACCCAAAAAGTGAAACAAAAAACAAGACAAAAAAAAAAAATATGCTAATAACTAATACGATGAAAAAATTATGATTATTTGCACACATATTTTTAATCACTTTTAAAGAAAAGAGGAATTACTAAACAGCCTGTATTCAACACCATGTGTTAAATATATAAAATTGATTCATGTAAGAGAGTTCCAAATTACAAATTGTTTTTTGTCATTGTTAAAAAGTACCTAATAAACTAACCTACCTACTAAACATGCTACTACTTCTACTTTGTATAACTCCATTACCGCTCGTCTCAAAACGGTGAAGGAAGACATCGTGAGGGAACCGGTCAAAACGGTGAAGGAAGACATCGTGAGGGAACCGGCATTTCCTAGAACCAAAAATTCGAAGACATGTGACATCTACCAAGACGAGCTGGGCCGGCGTGGTGGATTACGGCCCCCTCCCTCTCACAGAGAGAAGGCCTCTGTCTCAGCAGTGGGAACGGTGTAGGCTGATAATATTAGTCGTCATCATCATCATCTGCCCAGCCTTTTCCCAACTATGTTGGGGTCGACTTCCAGTCTAACCAGATGCAGCTGAATACCAGTATTTTACATGGAGGGACTGCCTATCTGACCTCCACAACCCAGTTACTGAAAGAAAGAATAAATAAAAATAGACTTATTTGTCACAAAACCACATGCATATAAAAAGGTAACATAACTTTTAAAAAAAAATAACAACACAGATATTTATACATACGCTTATAGAAAATGAATAGTCGGCAGCTGCACGAGTGCTTACTGAGTAACACGATACCCCTTGGTAAGACTGGTTGTCAGACTTTCGGGCTTATCACGACCCTTAACGACTGTTAAAGATCCGCGAATGACAGCCGGGACGAACAGCTTAACGTGCTAACTGAGGCACGGAGAGATCTTGTTACGTAAAGATGGCCACCCATCCACGGACCAACCTCGGCAACCGTAGCCTAACCTGATCGATCGACCCGTGTGGCTGTTATTACTTAGCCACAGGCCTCTCTTATGATTTAAATAGAATACCTTGATTATTATGTTACTAATTTTGATTTATTTTGTTATTATGTTGCATGTGTTCAATAATTTTGTGTTAACCGGACCGTTTTGGCTCATGCGTGAAATTGAATTACGGAATATTAATGTTCTTTTTGTGGGTGAAAAGTTGCTATTACTTTGGCAAATTTTATAAAATCCTTGATATAATGCGACAATGTACCTATTACTTACGTTTTGATAACGTATTCAATTAACGTACTCGAAAGGCCCTTCAGGTCTCACAGTACATTAGTACTGTGAGACCTGAAGGGCCTTTCGAGTACTGGCATCGGTTATTGAAACACTTGTATGCGTGTAATTATAAATTATCCCGCTTATTCCACGCTCATGTTTTTACAGCTTCGGCCTGTCATCAGAGGGGCAATTCTCGTAATTTTTAAGAACTTTCACAATCTGATCTCAATCTGTCAAAAATACTTCGAGTTACCATACGTTTCTGACATTCGATTGTCGCTGAGATGAGACTGCGACTAGATTTTGAACGTTTTGAATTACTAGAATTGGCCATCCGTTCTCTTCCGAAACAAAACCTAAGCTAAAATATTTGAAGGATTGTTCTAGATGTCTTTGACCGTTCGAATGTGAAAACGCCATTTTGTTGCCTGTCGGTACAACGATAAGGTTGCCTACGGTAAACCACCGCCCTTTACAGGTGTGAGTTTCTTTTAACCTTCTCGATCTAACGCACAGGCGCTTTCGGCGCCCCGATTGGTCCTTCACCAATCCAGGGCCAATCGGAGCGACAAACGCGCTCGATGCGTTTGATCGAGATGGTTAAAAGAAACACACTAGCGCCTCTGTACGTATTACGTAATCTATGTTTTGACGACGTGGGTATCAACCCATTCTAAACGGGTTTGAAAGCATGGATTTTTATTTAAAACGGTTATTTTTTTATTAAAAAAAAAAAATGTTGCCCCACACTAAGGAATTACTCCTGTATTGTGGGTGCGTTTACAAACATTTAAACTCACATACACAAACAGCCAGACCCGGAACAACTATTTGTAGGTCATACCAACATTTGTTCCGTGCGGGAATCGAACACGCGACACGCAGCGCAGCAGTCAATCGGTTAACAGCTGCGCCAACCGTGCCGTCGTATTTACAACTTTAGACCTATCTGGTTTAGTGCCAACGGTATGAGTGACAATTCTTTACGTAATAATAGTTTGTTACTCTGTGCGGTCCCCGTGTAGGGTCTACCCCGTAACCGCACGTTCTCTTCGAGTTGCGTGGAATAAATACTACGGACCTCAATCTCAAGGGAAATTCCCGATTTAGAAGGAAAAAGGTCTAAAGAAAACATGGTGTGCTTCTGATATTATTTAATAATAAACATTCCTAACAAAATGGCCTTAAGGTCTATTAAAAGCTAGATTCAAACAATTTTATTTGGCTAAAGGTGGGCTGGTTTTATTTATACTTAAAATTATATTTCGGTTATAACATCATAAGTGTTAACACGCGTTTTTATTAGATTCATTTGTATTTATCAATGTATGTAACGGATTCTTTGAACGCGCCTGACACTGATTTACAAATTACAAAAACACGAAAGAAAATTATAATTCCATGGCCAACCTTAGCGAATCCTCCTTAAGTGTGTACATATTAGTGTTCGTACCCAAGGTACATCCACAACCATCCCCCCTCCCTTCCACATTTCGTCAGTTTACGTTAGGTATTTTTTCTTCATCATGTAAGGTTTTATTATATTTACTAATCAAATCGTTCTAAAGTTTTTGTACTGGCAATACTGACGGCGGAAACGTGTGTTTAATTAAAACCGGGAAACTTAATTTATTGCACTAGCCACACTGGTCTTGACAGGTGCAGTGACTTGGTAGTACCATGTCACTGCAACTTAACAGACACTTTTCGATCGGAGTTGGCAGCGAGCGGTCGCGGCATGGTTGTACCGTAGTGGTTAATTTTAGGAAATTAGTTTTGATGAAAGTATATTGTGAGAATAATAAACAAGTTTTGAAGGTTAACTGCGGTTATTGATGTAATATCCTATAATCATAACTATGATAGAGGTCATAATTAGCTACCCTGTAACCTGTGCATCAATCTAATACATAGAGTTATGAAGAAGAGGTTGTAAAGTTAATTCAACATTCCATAGAAAAGGGAGGAACTTCCGACCATAAGATTGATGTCGCGATGCGGTAAACTTTGCTTGCGCGATGCAGGATTTTGCGTGACGTCAGTGCGATGCGTATATCGTTCCCGCTGCTGGGACACGGGCGTCCTCTCTGTGAGGAGGTGTGGGCCGTGACCCACCGCGCGGTCCCAGTGCGGTTTATCATCATAATTCATGTTTCCCTGCTTCTGAAGGTGGTGATGATGATGTTGTTGTTGTCGTAGTTGATGAGTCCTTCGGAGAAGAAACTAATGAATAGTCCTTGACGAGGGTCGATGCTGGTTTGAAGTCTGTGACGTCTGTCGATGGTCCAACTGTAAAAAAAAAAAAACAATATAATGATTAGCATAATATCGCGTCTGCTCTTCTCAAAGGAGTTAAGTGGACCGTTTTAACATACTGCTTTCAACCTCCCCAGCAGCACAGCTGACTTAAGGCTCGTGCAGACTAGCGCGACGCAACGGTCGCGTCGCAACATTCGTAGAATAATTTCTATGAAAACTTCATGGAAATTGTTCCACAAGTGTCGCGTCGCGGCTGTTTGAAGAAGCCTTTATGTTAAATTCCAATGTTTTGCAATAGGGCGAGATTATTACCAATAGACGAGTACAAATCAAGACTAAATGATTCGGTTATTTAAATGAAAAAGTTGAAGTATTGAAAAAAGTCTACTTCCAAAAAAACTTAATAGTAATAGTAATAGTATATTTATTTCTGAGTATATGGTACATTACGATCTTAATATTATTAAAAAGCTTCACATATAAAAAAAAATATTTAAAAAAAAAATTCGAAAGTCGGTGTCTCTATTTTTGCGTTTTAGTTTTTTTTGCTACCAGCTTTTTTCCTTTTTCGGAAACCGGTTGATTTTTCTTTTATAATTTTTTTGTATTTATTTTTCACTTTTTATTTGTGGTACCGATACCTACTACCCCACACAAATTTTCATACCTTCACTTGCTAAGTATTTACTTAGCACTTACTGCTATTTAGCAGTGACAGGGAATGATTACTTCTAACATCATAAACATAAACTAAGTGAAAAATTACGTATTATTGAAGCTTACTCAAAAACTACTTATCAGAATTTGACCACTCGGTAAGTATACATTTTCAAACCAAATAAGAATTTTACAAATCAGTTTATAAATGACGGAGTTATGCGGTAGCAAACATAAAAGTACAACCGAATTGAGAATCTCCTATTTTTAAAGCCGGTTAAATAACTTACCCTTTTCTGCTTCCATGTTCGCTGCAACAATCACAACAAACAACAATAAAAGCAACGAATTTTCACCGCCTCTATACACGTCTTAACTGCAAGATGCGACTATATGTAAACAGAGGAAACTATAGTACTTATATAATGTGCTTGATTCATTTTTAATTAATCTGTAGGTAATGGAATTCCTATGTTTACATTGTGAAGAGAGTATCCTTATTTGTGTATTATTATAATTACGTAGGTACGTACGTATGTAATTAGGAACTTCCTATTGGAGTCTGTGTTTTCGGATAGATAATAATAAAATTAACAGGCTACATTTAGTAAATACGCCCACGTTAACAGGAACGTAAAAAAATGGCGACAGGATTTTTATGCGCACTGGATCTTCAACGCACCGCTTAAGCACTGAGAGTTGAAAATCGAACTCATGTGTATTTTCGACGAGCTGAGACTCACTCGCGCTGCACTCTGTTTGATACTCAATGCTCGTTTCAACACCGAGAGTTCAATATCGGTTGCTTGTTTAAAGTCCGCCGCGATATTATTACGTACGTTTGGACGTCGATTTAAAGTATATGGTGCGTATTCTTGCCAACACTTGTACGGGGCTGTGCTAAAAAGGCAGGCAAATTGTAAATACGAATTACGTAGGGTCGATCTATAAGGTTAAGCTACGCTTGCTGCGGTTGGTCCGTGGATAGGTGATCTTCATATACCGAGACCCCTCCGTGCCGCGGATTGGGCCCGGCTGTCATTCGTGGATCTTTGACAGTCGTTACGGGACGTCAGAAGCCCGAAGCCCGAAAATCTCACAACCAGTCTTACTTAAAAGGTATCGTAATACTTAGTACCTGGAGTGGTCAGATAGGCAGTCGCTACATGTAAAGTACCTACTGGTATTTAGGTGCATCTGGTTAGACTGGAAGCCGACCCCAACATAGTTGGGAGAACTCTAGGCAGATGACCTTCTAGAACAAATTCTCAAAATGATGGCGAAAACCGCATGAAAATTCATTGTGTAATTTAGAACAACTAATACCCGAGCCACGTCACCATTTGCGGTGTGAGGACACTCCTGAAACGTCACGTATTACAGACGCACGTGTAAAACACTCCTCGCCGCATCCTCAGGGGATATTCCTGATTTATAAGGAAAAAGGTTTTAAAGAAAACATGTTATTGTTTTCAAAATAATTTAATAATAAATGTTCCTAACGAAATTACAATGAGATTCTTTCCGTCTACATTCTAATGGGATTTTCCATCGGCAAAAATGGTGGACTTACAAATTTTCATCCTATCAACCCACATTGGGCCCACGTGGTGGATTAAAGCCCACTCCCTCTCACAGAGAGAAGGCCTGTGTCCCAGCAGTGGGATTATTATAGGCTACGGGTAACGAGTCCTGCTTATGCTATAGAAGGTACATTTCCAAAAATCTGCTCTTGGTGCTTCCAGAAATCTAGACCCAGCGGATTAGGCTGAGCGCCGTCTATCGGTGAATTTAAACGGTTTTATTTAGCCTGCTCTATTTGTTGTTGTTGTTTTTTGTTTGGGTCAAATTTAGTATTTGAAATTTTACCATTTTCCTGTTGGCAGATTAATCTGATATTTGGTACACACCTTTAGTTTTGATAACAATACAATTTAATAATAAAAAGCAAACTAATTACAATGAGAATTATTAAGTAACGAAATAAAAACTAAAAACTTGAAAATAAAATAAGAAAAAAAAATTTTTTTTTTTAGTTTAACGGTTTTAAGTAAAAGCTAAAAAATAATTCGGTAAAATAAAATCGTGGGGCGCGTGAAACATATTTACTCAGGTTACGCTACTCCCCACGATTTTATTTTACTGAATTATTTTTTAGCTTTTACTTAAAACCGTTTAACTTAAAAATATAAAAGAGATCGCGACATCTTAGACAGATGTCTAAGATGTCGCGATCTCTTTTATATTTTTAAGTACACATTCACAGAGATCTGTGAGAGGGAGTGGGCCGTTATACATTACCTACGCGGTCCCAGTGCGGGTTTTTAGTTGTCACGTGCCTTCGTTTTTTAATCGACTTCAAAAAGGAGGAGGTTCTCAATTCGTCGGATGTATGTTCCCCGATTACTCGAAGATGGCTAGACCGATTTGGATGTTTTTTTGGTTTGAAAGGGTTTACTTGCCAGGTTCCCTTCCCATGATCATCAAGTCAGAATCTGATGATGGGATCCTGGAGAAATAGAGTTCTCTCAATTTTATAGGCACACTTGACGCGATTTAGGTAGTTTTTGGAAGAGTACTTTCTCGGAGTGGTCTCATTTCAATTTGGTGAAGATCTGATGAAGAACTTCAGAGATAGGCAACGGAACTCCTCAATAAATGATAGCAAATGAACTGGGATTGCTGAAATCTCATGTCTGTCTATAGTTTATACCAGTTCATAACATTTATCATCACTTGTAGGTACTATTCGAACCGCACGCACCGCCGACAAAGGGAACAGCAATGCACAAATGTTCAAAGGAAAATAAACTCTCGCACGTGGTGATTTTTCACAATGGTCAATCTGCCATTTTTTGTTTCTAATATTTTATTTGTTTATAAAACGATTGTATTACCAAGACAAAACCATTTCGCTGCGGGAAAACAACCATTAAAATTTCACGGTGTATAGTATAATACGAAGTCGCTTCTCGTGTCGGTACGCTTAGATCTTTTAAACTAGGTAACGGATTGTAATGCGGTTTTCATCAATAGACAGAGTGATTCAAGAGGAAAGTTTATATGTATACTTAATACACCGACCTCCACGCGGGCCAAGCCGCTGGCTGTAGCTAGTTTTCGATAAATAAATGTTAAGACTACAATAGTCTTACTAACGCAAATGGCTGCGATGATTGGTTTAGTGCTACGGGTTGCATGTTTTGTTCCCATACGTAACAAAAGCTTTGAATGGTTATCATCATAATTTCAGCCAAAAGATGTCCACTGCTGGACTTAGGCCTACCCCAAGCTCCGCCACTTCGACCGGTTCTGTGCTTCTCGCATCACAAGGTCATCGGTCCACCTTTTGCGAGGCCTTCCAACTCTACGTCGTCCAGTACGCGGTTGCTACTCCAGAGCCTTTCGGCTCCATCGGCCTTCTGTTATGCAAGCAATGTGCCGAATTATGGGATTATAATAATAATTTATTCACCGAGGGAATAAAGCAGAGTTGTGTATGTCATGGGCGCTAGTTAGAATCCCGACCGTAACGAAGGATGTCAAGTATTCAAGCACACCCTCACACGACACTCACACAAGACTCGGGCATTTCTTAAAACATTATTGACGCGATTTGATTGGTTGAAACTAGTTTTCAGTCTCGCATGTCCATCATATCAGCCGAAAGACGTCCACTGCTGGACGTAAGCCTTCCCCAAAAGGGGGGATTTGCCATAATCGCCACGCTTGGCAGGCGGGTTGGCGATCGCAGTATGGTGGTCAAATGCATAGAGAACGCTGCTGCCCATTCTCTAGTAAGTCCCTTAGTCACCTTCTACGACACCCACGGGAAGAAATGGGATGGTGCTATTCTTTTACGTCCGGCACCACACGGAATGAACGCATGTCCATACTGACGTAATAATATGAGGGCGGGATTTTATCGCGCTCTGGATTTTCGACTTTTCAGTGGTGTACTGAGCATTGCCAATCCAACAAAGTACAGCCAGAGTGAGTCTCAGCGCGTCGAAAAAACAAAAATGTTCGATTTTCGACTCTCGGCGTAGGCCAGTGCGCGAAAAAATCCCGCCGCGAATTTATAAGCTCCTGTGGAACGTGGCCTATTGCTAGTGTTTTGAGAGTTTCTGTAAAACTGTTCTTAGACGCATTTATCCCCGAAGAGAATAAGTAATACATACGTAAAAGTACCATAGGGTAATAAAATAAATAAAATAAAATAAATAAAAATCTTTATTTCAGACATGAACATGGTAAAATGAACAGTCCATAGGTTGGTTAGTGATGGGTTAGTGACAAAAGTCGTATAGTCTATATTAATATTGTTAGTAATGACACAAACACAGTTAAATTGCCTAAGCCCGCCCTCGAGGGTCAGGGTGGAAAGAACTATAGGTACATTTACGCCTCCTTCTAACTATTAGGGAATCACAGGCATGACGTTATGTGACGAAAATATTTACTTAGGTACGTGCACCTATAGCTATTTCCACCCAGTGCCTTTGTATAGGACAATTAATAAAAAGAAACTCTGATTTCGAATATATATATTTTTTTAAGTACTCTTACCAAATTTATAGTTAAGTTTCCAAACTCCAATCACATTATTGACGGTTATACAGAAATTCAATACAATATTATTGCCCGGCTTGACCCTAGCTCCTAGGCTATAATAAAATTACTTAAACTAGGTTAGGTTTGCATGGCATTTATAATTTAACATTATCGAGCACGGAAGAAGACAAAAATCACTTTCCGTGTTGACAGTTTTCTGTCACTGTCACTACTGTCAGTTGTCAGTGTGATTTTGACAGTTTGGGATAGAAAACTTTCTTCTGAAATAGTCTACATATAAAAAAGGACCTAGACAAAGATCGTTGGAAAAGAAAGACAAAATTACAGATTGTAGAAGGATTTCTACGGTGCGATGTCAAAAATGGAGAAGAGATATCACTTTGTATAGAAAGAGCTGTGTCAATTCTTCGTAGAAATAGAAAGCGTCATTGCTATGCCTGCGGATGGTGTGAAAAAATGTTTGTTGTGTTTATTTATTGTGAATATTTTCGTCAGTGATTTCATATTAATCTTCATCTCAAGTAAATTAGATTCGCTCCTTTTTCAAGCTTTATATATATTATAAAGTTTCGTAATTTGTGACGAAGGTTTCATTGCAAATATTCCTGGCCTGGATACTGAAAAAAATAAGAAATGGTATTTAAAAAAAAACTGTTAAGATCAACGGTCTGCCTTATTGGTCGCAAGCGCTACTGCTGACCATGAGGATTCGATTCACAGGTCGGGCAAAGTGTTATTGAGTTTTTCTATCTGGAATTTCCCATTAGCAGCCCGGAGTCTGGATTTGAGCCCGGTTGATGGCAATAGGCTCGCCCCCCCCCCCCTACTACATGGGATTAAAACATAACTGACGAAACGTGGGTGTACTATAGATACAATTCAACCCAACCTTTCGGGGACACTTTCACACGGGTTCGGGTCAACAACAAAGCCGACCCGAAACAATTACTACACATATTCGGCTTTCATTCGGTTCGTGCCGATCGGCTACGTACTACTTAACAACATCCTAATTCCGTGACACACTTCCAATCACAATCTCAAGAGACGCCCTGGGCGTCGGGAATCCCAGGCTGATTCCCGGCCATCGTAAGCGCGGGCTTGCGGACGGCGAGTAATGGGTAGCTCGCTGTCCGGTAAGGACCAAGCCCGTGTCGACGGCGTGTTGTGTTCCACGCGCTCCTCAAAGCGATGTCACCACCAACTGGCAGCCCGGAAGGGCCGATGCCTGCCAGGGGTGCGGGTTGTTCGAAAGAGATACCGTGGCCCCTGGCACACAGGCAACTAAGGGAACACGGGTGGGTTTTAGTCAGTCAAAGTTTGACACGCCCTCCTGCTCCACCCAAAGGGGGAGAAGTCATTTGATGATATTTTTAGGAAATCTCTGATCCATTGTAAAAGAAAAAAATGTCTACTCCACAACGTGCCTGAATAACTCAATGAATGTTGTTGAACTGTCGAAATGAAAGCCATTGATACTGTAAGTGTGTAACGCAATTACCCCGCAGGTTAAATTCTTAATCTAAGGAGATCTAAGCAATCCTTAGGAAGGGACGAGCAGACAAACGATCAGACTGATCAAAGTTTCTGCACCGCAGACATCTATTAATTGTGACCATTAGCTACAAAAACTACACCTAATTATTCATATTCAACAAAGTCTTTCCCTCCATCCTTTTCAGAGAAAATCACACACTAGCAGCCGTCTGTTAGTGTGTGATTTTATCTGTGTGTGAGAGTTCTGTCATTCTCATTTCACATAACAATTAACATACACAAAAAAAAACACGAACTTACTTGGTTTTTTTGCACCTAATAAAATCTTCTTGGACGCAGCCATCGTAACAAACAATAAAATAATTAAAAATAATATCTTCATGTTTATAATTTAAGTTAGTAAGGTACGTCTATAGTAGGATAATTTTTCCTTATAATGTATACAACTACGCACAAACGTTTTGAATCCAAGTGATTTATAAAATATGTTCTTTGTGCGCTAAGACTACTACTGACCAGCATAAATAGGGATGCCGAAAAAGTATCGATAATTTGTTTGCGATACTTATGATCTGACCATATCTGAAAGCAAAATGTATGGCAACTCGAGATATTTTTAACCGACTTCAAAAAAAGGAAGAGGTTCTCAATTCGACTGTATTTTTTTTTTAATGTTTGTTACCTCATAACTTTCGACTGGGTTAACCGATTTTGATGATTCTTTTTTTATTTGAAAGCTAGTGCTTCCCGTGTGGTCCCGTTTCAATTTCATATAGATCTGATGATGCGTTTCGGAGACAGACAACGGAACTCTTCAAAAAATAACTATAAATAAACCGCGATTGCTGCTATCGCATAAATATGCATTATTTGACCCCTTGGGGTCAAATAATGCATATTTATGCGATACCCCACTAATTCGAAATTTCATCATCCTTGGATGATGAAATTTCGAATTAGTGGGGTAGGTACTATAACTAAAACGTGAACCATAAAAACTTTTTCCAAAAAAAACAACCGACTTCCGAAAAAACACTACAAAGTGAAAAATAACATTAATTTCGGAAGCCGGTGACAAAAAATTAAAATACATATCCAAAGTCACCTTCCGAAATTAAAGTTATTTTTCACTTTGTAGTGTTTTTTCGGAAGTCGGTTGTTTTTTTTTGGAAAAAGTTTTAATTTTTTTGATAGATTGAGACCGAGATCAGACTTTCATAGTCTGATCTCGGTCTCAATCTATCATATTATCGTTCATTAAATAGTAATAAATAATAAATAGTATCATATATCGTTCTTTAAATTACGAGAATCGCCCCTGTGGTCTGATCTGAGTCCATAAGAGGAAGTCCGAAAGTGGCACCAGTATGAAAATCGGAGGTCATGATAATGGGCATGTGAAAATACGGAATGAGGAAAATGTCGTGAGGAAAGTTTTGAATATGAATGTCGATGGCTATAAGAGTAGGGGGAGACCAAAGGAACGATGGATGGACTGTGTGAATGATGGTATGGTTAGAACGGGTGTGACTACGGAGATGACGACTAATAGAGAAGTGTGGAAATGACCCCAAATAAATTGGGATAGGGGCAGGAGAATAATGATTACGTATGATCTGACCAAGATAAATTTTTGAACTTTATTAGTGAAGGGCGAGCATTTTCGGGACTGTTCGATGGCCGATTTTGATATTCGAAAAGTGCTAAATTCTCAGTCTAATTTGAAGAAATGACTTTGGGTTTTGAAAATTGGAACTGTGACCTCTGAGTTCGGTGTTTCTTCTCATAGTAGTCACATAGGAAACACTGAACTCAACTAGTTTCTGACGGTGAGTAATGGGTAGCTCGCTGTCCGGTAAGGACCAAGCCCGGGTCGACGGCGCGTTGTATTCCACGCGCGCCTCAAAGAGATGTCAGTAACAACTGATGGGGCCCGGAAGGGCCGATGCCTGCCAGGGGTGCGGGTTGTTCGAAAGAGATACCGCGACCCCTGGCACACAGGCAATTGAGGGAACACGGCTGGGTTTTAGTCAGTAAAAGTCTGACACCGGTCCACCCAGAGCGGGAGAACTTATTTGATGAATTGCCACCCAAAAAAGAAAAAAAAACTCAACTAGTTTTATTTTTTTATTTTTAGGTGTAAAAGTATTTTGTTCAAATCAATTTACAGAAATCAATATTATTTATCATATAGCAAAAATGTTTTGAGGTGTAATTATGGCTGACTATAATGAAGAAAACCAATGGAACGATGGATTAATATTGTGTGTCAGATTATATATCTAGGCGTTTTGTACTATAAGGGGATGGATAGGTATGAAAGAAGGAGGCACATGTGCCTACTCCAATGAAATTGTTAATAAATCAGGGCCATGATGACTTATGGCCTAATTCACATATTCAGGTTAGCATCTGGCAAAATTAAGTGCAAATTCTGTTCCATTTAGCAGACAGCAACTATCCAGACCGGACATTACATTTAGGTATCTCGTGGAAGCTATCTTTTTTATTCCTTTGTCTATAATATCGATACTATTAATTTGAACATTATCGATACTTTTGTTCTCATAGCGCATCACTACACATATAGTAGCTTTACCAATGACCCACAGATGAACTTTACCGATCGACCATGTTTTAAGATAATAGACCTTAAAGTGAAGAAATAACATAGAATTTAGCTTACTTCAAAGTAAATTCTCGTTTATGTAATGTTTATCCTTATCAATTTGTTTATAATTAAAGGCAGAAGTTTTAGCTACCTATCAAGTCAGCTACTTACATTTGTCTATCATAAAGTGCAAAGTTCGACGAATCATCGAGCGAGCCACTTCGCATTCGGGTCGGTGAGATTCGGCACAGCCGGGTGACAAAATATACAGCCCGCGCGGGCTTGCAGATGGCGAGTAAGGGACTACTCACACTTATTCAGATCTGTTCAGCTTTTGTCCATAGAAAACAACGATTTTGTTTAGAGTCCGTTCAGCTTTCTGCGGCTGAACGGATGCGTACGCATCTCATACAAAATCTTTGTTTTAGTAGTCCCTAATGGGTAGCTCGCTGTCGGGTAAGGACCAAGCCCGGGTCGACGGCGCGTTGTGTTCCACGCGCGCCTCAAAGAGATGTCAGCATCAATTGGTGAGGTCCGCAAGGGCCGATGCCTGCCAGGGGTGCGGGTTGTTCGAAAGAGATACCGCGGCCCCTAGCGCACAAGCAATTGAGGGAACACGGGTGGGTTTTAGTTAGTAAAAGTCTGACACACCCTCCTGCTCCACCTAGAGCGAGAGAAGTTAGTTGATGAGTTTTTGGGGAATTTGTTGCGCCACTTCTTCTTCCCAGCTAAAGCACTAGGAAGTGGTGAAGAGCGGGTGTTTTGGGGGGAGTGCCTTATGTAATTTTGACGTTCAAAAAGTGTTGACTCTCAGCCTAGTTTGAATAAAGGACTTTTGATTTTGATTTTGACGATTTCCCAGCCTCAAAAAAAAAACCCCGATGCGTGGAAATTTTTCATCGGGTATCAAATATTAATAAGCTATTCTATACATTTACTTAGGTATTGCACTTTTTTTGTAAAGAAGCCTTTTTTTTGTTGTTGGATACCAATCATTTCTACGCCCCAGGCGTGGTCTAGAATGATCTGCTGAATTCATGGTAATAATTACGCGTCGATGTCCCTGCCGCCCTGTATGACGACGCAATAGTGGTGCAGTATTTTAAATACCATTAAGACTGTGCCGGAATACAACAGTTAATTTAGATATCGCCAAGACAAATTAGGTACCAGTGTATGACTAAACGCCGACAGACACTACGCCGACAAGACTACTTCGACAGGACTCTTCGCCGTTAGGGCTCATCAGGTAGGTAATAGGTTAGGTTAGAATTGCGACCAACCGCGCGCGAGCCGAGCGAGCAAAGCGAGCGGTGCCGCGGCAGTGGCCGGCGAGCGCTACTTCCATGTTAGTGGCAGTTACTTGACTATTTAGTAACAGCGCAAGGATGAGCCTTGTCGGCGAAGAGACCTGTCGGCGAAGTGTCCTGTCGGCGAAGAGTCTCGTCGAAGTAAAGTCTTGTCGGTGTTCTGTCTATCGGCATTTAGTCGTACACTCATTAGATATAGTCTTGTGCCTGCTCGGTCATTTTTAAGATCGCTCCGTACTAGTTCATTTCGGTCAGTGAACTAGTTAATTCTATTAGTTCTATTAGCTCTATTCGGTCTTCGCTCTCAGCAGTACTTCTATAAATCACAGAGCAAAAAATTAACGTATCAGTCAAATCAGTCGCTGTCATTCTCGTTCTCGTTCGGACATACGATACGTATTGTAAATGTACGAGGAGCAGTTAGAAGTAATAGACCGATTACAATTCAGCATTCAGAAACGTTTCATTTAGTACAGTGCTAAAAAACGGTTCCTATTCGTTCATCGTTCACGAACTACACAAGACAAGGTACAACTAGAAGGAGAAAAAAATAGTCATGAAATAATTTATTACTTTTATTTGTACTCTTTTTACTTCGCTTATAACAAACGTTACTATATAAATAAAAATACCTGTGACAACTGACTACACAGACCGGTTGACCGGTTTCCTTACAGTGTTTTCCTTCACGGTTTTAAGGGTCCCTACCCTTAAAACCGTGATGAAACAATTTGCGCATAGCAGCCCCGGATCTACGATTTTTTCTAACCGGAGCAGAAACATAGTGGCGCCCCTCTCTCCAGCGTTTGAGATAAATTAATTAGATGTGGGCCTGTGTGGCGCCTTTTTCTTACAAGTCGACAGTGAGCCAACCAGGCTTCCGTATGCTCGACGCTTTGTGGAGCAAGATTTTATTTTTAATCACACAATATTATCATTTCGGCGCCCCTTGAAACTGCCGCCCGGGGCGGGTGCCCCGGTTTGCAGCCCCCCCCCCCCCCCCCCCCCTAGATCCGGGGCTGGCGCATAGTAAAGTGGATGTCTTGCTTCGGCTGGACCAGTTTTTGTAGTCTGATTATGAGCTCCTGCAGACAGGCGCGACGCGTCGGTGTGACACCATTCTGATAAAACAGTGCACATTATTTTTTCATAGAAAAACTTTTACAGGAGACGCGTGGTGCCTGTTTGCGGGAGTCTCAAAGTGGTCATTCCATATTTTTCCTAGTCTCTAATCATGGGCTATGTCCACATACGTTTTTTTTTTCTTTTAACGTTAATCTTCCTTCTTGCAATCTCCTTTATAGCTGCAAATAATATCTCTAGCCGGTTTCATATGCCCGGTGCCTGCTGAAAAAATAACAAATATTTAAATAGAGTAAAATAGAATAAGTTCTATTTTTTATTACTAAATGGGCCTGCTATTAACCTCGATCAACCCTGATGGAAACCGAATGAGATAATTAAGTTTTTGAAATCCGACTCAATCCGAGAATCCATCCCATACATATTATCACTGTAATTAGATAACATTGTGAAAGCCATTGTTTTTTAAAGAGTCGATGCCGGCTCTTCTCCATAGGAAACGGCCAATTGAAACCGTGCACCTAGCTTCTGACGTTTCATAAGTGCCCTTGCAGGTTTATGTGAAATAAAATATTTTGGTTTTTGATTCAATCCGTTTTAAAATAAAAATAAAAAACAAATCATAAGACTTGACATAACTTATATCTTTCTAATACCTTTAAACGAGCTTTTCTTGTATATATAAATATAATCTGAATCTCGGAAACCGGTCCAACGATTTTCATGAAATAGGGGGCGATAAATCGATCTAGCTAGGTTTCATTTTTAGAAAACGTAAAACAAAAAAAATCCGAGCAAGGCTCGGTCATCCAGAGATTTTTTTTTTATGAACAAAAAGAAAAGGCCTGACTGACTCATCAACGCCCATCCCAAACCCTTGGACCTAGAAAGCTGAAATTTTGCCCAGAGGTTGCTTTTATAATGTATAGAAGGAATAAGAAACGATTTTCGCGGGCGAAGTCGCTGGCATAAGCTAGTGGTTTATATGGAACTAGCTTTTGCCAGAGGTCTTGCCCGTGTCGAGGTCGAAAATTATCCCACAGGAATGTATACTACCGGAATAAAAAGTATCCATGTGTTAATCCAGGTTATAGACTGTCTGTGTGACAAATTTTTGACACATCCGTTCAGCCGTTTCTGCGTGAATCCATCCATAATCACAAACTTTCACATTTATAATATTAGTAAGGATGTGAAAGTTTGGATGTTTCTTACTCTTTCGCGCAAAAACGACTGAACGGATTTGAATGAAATTTTGTACACAGGTAGTTTATAACCTGGATTAACACATAGGATACTTTTTATCCCGGTGCTACGTTCTCGAGGGATCATTTCCGAAGTCCACGCGGGCGAAGCCGCTGGCGGAAGCTAATTTATAATATTTAGTTGGATACGCCCCGCGTGGTTCCCCGCTGTACAGGGCCGTACTCAAGGGTCCGGACTCGGGATCATGTAGGTATCACAGCAGGATAATTAAACTTGTGTATAGTTGCTATAGCATCTGCTAATGAAATCACTTAACTCGACATTTAAAGACAGAATAATTTTATGAAGAATCTACTGTCAAATCTAGTCTAAACTCGAAAATCGAAAAATAAATGTCTTCGAGGATTGAACCGAAATAAAATAATTTAAAAAACTTACCCTGATCATTTTTCACAGAAATACCCGGGATCAAGTACGCTGCAGAAGCAGCTACTAACAAAAATAACAAAAACAAAATCTTCATGTCTGTTTAAAATGATAACGCAACCGTTCTCCTCAAATTATTTCCTTTCTATAAGTCACTGGTATATGATCTAGCCATTATAAAGGTAGCTCAGTTATTTATTAATGATTCACGGTAAATAACATAATAAACAATTAGTACATGTGGTTTCACATGCAAACAACGGACAATCCCGTAAGTTCACGTCATCAATAACACAGCATCTGGGTGAGGTGTAAAAACACCCTTATTTCGACATATTATGCAATAAGTAGCTTTTGCCAGCGGCTTCGCCCGCATTGAAGTCGGAAATTACTCAACTGGAACGTACTACCGGAATAAAAACTATCTTATGTGTTAATCCAGGTTATAAACTATCTGTGTCCAAATTTCATCCAAATCTGTTCAGCCGTTTTTGCGTGATTAAGTAACAAACATACAAACTTTCACATTCTTATTTATTTTTTATTTATTTATACCACTTACGTTTGTTATATATGCGTAAGTTTTGTTTTATTATACAGGGTGTAAGGGAAATGCTTCCGAAAACGAAGACAGGTGATAGGGCTAGTGATTCTCGATACAGTACCATCAAAAAATCTAGATTTTTTTTACAATTTTTACCTAATTTTTTAGCACTTTTTGTACACTATGCTGTAAGGACAGTTAAATGAACCATTATTTGAGATTAAACACATTTAAAAATGACCACAAGTCCAGGCGGCGACTTAAGATTTAGGCATCCTTTGTAAAGCACCGCCAAAATAAAATAAATAGAAACTCTCACTCACTGCTCTGTAAAGAAGCATTAAATGTTTTAAATTGATGCACAAAAACCAATTTAAGCCGGAGATTTCTGGAACACGCTTAAAATGGTGTTTTTTTAAAGCAGTGTATCTCTTTAACCGTAAATAATTTTGAAAGCAAAAAATATATGATATATTTAAGTCTTTTTTGCATACAGTGATGGAACTCAAAACATAATTAAACATACTTTAATGCATCAAAAATATCATCAAAGTCACCTCTTAATTATCTTTAAAATCGGTTTATCCCTTCAATATCAGTTATAAGCATAATTAAAAATATACCATAAAATTCGAAATGCCAAACTGCATCCAGTGATGGATTATTTATTATTAAATAGTTAATTTATCTAATTTCATACGAATTTATGTGCATTTTTACGACATACGCTTGCTCATTTGTTATTCGAATTTAATACAACAGATTTTAACCCGTAACAGATTGCAATAAGAACTGTTATCGCTCATAACGACAATATTTAAACTTACCAGGGCCAGTTAGTGGTATCCGTTTGCATTTAAATTGTATATAACCTACGTTCTGGCTTCGGAAACGTTCCCCTTCCACCCTGTATATGCGTTGCACCTGCGGCCATGTCAAAAACCGCAGAAACCACTCTTTTTGGCCTGTTCAACGCTGTTTCTCGAGAATCCGACTGTAAATCAAGTAGCGCTGGTGAAATTTATGTCTCGAATGTTGTTAGGGGAAGGCTGAGCTGGTGACAATGTGTATCAAAACTTTCCTCCCGACATCTTTTTGCCCCTCATTGCATCTTTCCTTATCATTCAGACATTCCATAAATTCTAATAGACTGTTCTCGTCATTTAAACGTGTATTGGGGTTTACCTTATTGAAGGAAAACAGCAGTTCTAGGCTATGGAAAATAACATAGGGCGTCCGCATGTAAATCAACATACGTCATCTATATAAGGTGTATCTATTCATACACGAAATATCTGAAGGGGTCATTGTACTCATCATTATGAACAACTTTTACTACCGGACCAAACCTGAAATCGCGAAAAAATATCAGCTGTTCCCTACATTTTGACGAGATATGCGAACATAAATTTAGGGAACAGCTGATTTTTTTTTTCGCGATTTCAGGTTTGGTCCCATAGTAAAAGTTGTTCATAATGATGAGTACAATGACCCTTTCAGATATTTCGTGTATGAATAGATACACCTTATATATATAAAAAATAATTCCTATTTCCCTCGGTCACGGTATCACACGTGAACGGCTGGACCAATTTTGCTAATCTCCATAACAGGGTGTTTCAAACTACGTCATTCGTTTTTGTGAATGATATATTTCTTTTAATTATGTCAATGTTCAAAAATATCATTTTTTTTTTAATAAATGATTAGTAGTCATTGGATATATGAAGTGGGCTGCCGTTGTAAGACGACTAAAATGTCACGGTGTATAAAATGCGAATTCATATTCATAATTAAGATAGCACAGCGTCTGTCGGGTCAGCTAGTTATGAATAAAATCAAATCTTTCCTTTTAGATTTTTCGTAATTGGGTTTATAGTTGTAAAGTTAAAATAAAGTTTTGTAAAAAAAAAAATACATACAATATTTTTCTTAGCGTGTCAATGGTAATCTAAGTTCGGCCCAGAATTCGACTACGTGATTGGCGCTGACAGTAACCAATCATTTTACTGGCACCCTAATTGCGTAACACACTAGAATTTGAATCATTTTGAAGAATATTAACAATCCATTGCTTCATATGTTCGAAAAAATGTCTGCTCAACATCGTAAATAACGCATTGAATGTTGTTGAACTGCCGAAATGCAGGCCATTTCTTCTTTAAGTGTGTTACGCATTTACACCTCGGAACGGGAGTCGGTGTCTTAAACTTTGTTCGAAAAACTTCCGAAATTAAAGTAATTTGTCACTGTGTTCTGGTCGGTCAAAGTCGGTTGATTTTAACCGACTTCAAAAAAGGAGGAGGTTCTCAATTCAACTGTAATTTTTTTTAAATGTTTGTCACCTCAGAACTTTCGACTGGGTGAACCCATTTTGATGATTCTATTTTTATTTGATATCTGGTGCTTCCCATGTGGTCCCATTTCAATTTCATATAGATCTGATGATGCTTTTCGGAGACAGACAACGGAACTCTTAAAAAAATAACAATAAATCAACCGTGATTGCTGCTATCGCATAAATATACATTGTTTTGACCCCGAGGACGAGGAAATTTCGAATTAGTGGGGTAGATACTAAAACTAAAAGTGACAAATAAATATGACACATTTTGTTTTTTAAGTTTTTTTGCGAACTTTTTTTTATTTTCTTTTTAGTTGTGGTTACTACCTCCCAACACACATCTTTTAGTAAAAGTATAGTAGATTTTTTTTATACAACCGAACGAAAACCTACTCTTTTTAAGAAGTCGATTAAAAAAATATACAGAGCAGAGAAACAATCATACAGACAAAAGGACAGACTAACATTATTTTGTCAGTCGTCTTTCCACCGTCTTGCCTTGTTATACTCGTACTCTTGCAAATAACATTGTTCTTATCTTCATTTAAAACAATAACTCATAAGTATCTCTCTCTTGTTACAGTGTAATGCTAGCATGGCAGACTTTTAATGCTCTATTCGTGATTCGAGCCGTCAGCAAGTATCTGGTAGAAATGGTGCCTGAATATGAACTGTGCAGGCACTTGGACGTGCAAGCTGAACGGAGGGTCGGGAATGGCCCGGTCGAGACCAGGGAGGGGCTGGATAATACGGTTAGTTGTTCGCAAGTATTTAGTGGACGTGGTGCGTGAATAAGAACTGTGCAGGCACTTGGTCGTGCAAGCTGCACGCAGGGTCGGGAATGGACCGGTTGAGAACAGGGTGCTTACTCTGGAATATAATTCCGATAGATCGACATTCGTCAAACGTCAGTTGTCAGGGATTGGCTAGACTCAGTGAGTCCAGCCAATCCCTGACGTTTGACTGACAATTCCAATGTCGATCTATCGGAATTATATTCGAGAGTAAGCACCCAGGGAGGGGCTAGATAATACGGTAAGTTGTTTTGCAATATTTTAGTGGACTTGGTGTGTGAGTCTGAACTCTTGGGCTTACAAGCTGAACAGAGGGTCGAGAATGGACTTGTACTTGTTGTAGCAACCAGAAATAGGCTGGGCTGGGTTAGTTGATTGTTTGTTTTATTTAGATCGCTAGAGTAAAAAGAGGCGATTCAAAAATATGAGAAAGGAACTAATCAAAGGGCGTACCTAATGACTTGAAAGTGGAAACTGAGAAGTGCGTCACACACCAGCAGCATTCGTGCTTAAGAAGCTCTTGGCCATGTACATTTCAGTAGTGGAGAGTTTAAATGAGAAAAAAAGAAGAAGAAAAAGTATTTATTAGTCTCGCACAGGAGTATAGCGAACAACTACACAATATGCTTAACAAAATAAATTAAAATTAAAAAAAAAAAGTAAAAAAAATAAAAAATAATATAAAGCAAAGTAAAAACAAAGTCCTGTACGAGGCCAAAAGGCCCCTACCTCAGCATGATGCTGCGACATTTTAAAAAAGGTGTCGCAGCGCTGGTGATGAAATGAGAATATATCAACGAAAACCGACTGTTCAAAGAACTACAAGTAAACGATCGATCTTTTGGAATGGGGTAATGGATTTTTTCTAACATCGAGAACATTTTAATTTGACACGGTATTAACACACAATAATTTTCATCTTCTCACAAGTTTTGTTTTATTCTTCAGCCCTCACAAGAAACATCACCATCGCCGCTGGCTACTCCCGCGACCCCTGATGTCCCCGAGCCACCTACGTCTCCCAAACTGGCGGGGTCTGAAAGTCGGGTTGAAATGCTTATCGATGCTCTCATAGGACTGATAATTGATGTTCCTGTAACGTAAGTATTATCACATTAAATCCGACACAAGCTTTATACAATCACGCTGACAAAAGTACTAACGTCACAATATAAATATGGACAGTACAGAAAGTACGAACAAACGTTTGAAACGACGTTATACGTTTATCTTTTGCGCACCGGAGTATTGCATATCTTTACATAAGTATTAAAACAAAGCCCCTTTGCCCGTTTGTACGCTTAGATCTTTTAAAATGCGCAACGGATTTTAATGCGGTTTTCATCAATAGACAGAGTGATTCAAGAGGAAGGTTTTATGTATAAAACACCGACCTCCACGCGGTCGAAGCCGCTGTCAAAAGCTAGTTTATAATAAAATGCTGTCATATACAGTTCTTACAGACAACCGCGAAAACGGCTGTATCTGGAATGTGAGATTCTGTTGTAGCTAAATAAAATAAAATACATTTTTCCTTCATTTGAAAAGGGATAACACATACTACCTTCACCTGGAATGTATCAACACGATGTTGGTTCTGATGTCGGTGTACATGTTCGCTGGAGTGCACGGGCAGACACGACTGGTGGACACGTCTTTAATATACAGGTTAGTTAAGAAAAACCTAGAGTACTGTCAATAACTGTCGATTTACCCCATGCAAACTTTTTTATTTTGAGTTTATTGATTTTTTTGCTTGCCTACACTAGGATTTTTCATGCAAAAGTAATGATTTCTGAATCGATTATGTTTTATAATGTCCTTCAAACAAAGGATTACATATATTTCTGACAAGGCACTTGGCAGAATTGTAATGGTCTTTGAACTATGAAGAAATGGTGTTCTTTGTTTTTGGGTGGGAAATCATCTAATGACTTCTCCCGCTCTGGGTGGAGCAGGAGGGCGTGTCAGACTTTTGCTGACTAAAACCCACCCGTGTTCCCTCAGTTGCCTTTGTGCTAGGGGCCGCGGTTTCTCTTTCGAACAACCCGGACCCCTGGCAGGCATCGGCCCTTGCGGGCCCCATCGGTTGTTGTCAACCCGGGCTTGGTGATGATTACCGGACAGCGAGCTACCCATTACTCGCCGTCCGCAAGCCCGCGCCTACGGTGGCCGGGAATCGGCCTGGGATTCCCGACGCCCAGGGCGTCTCCTGCGAAGGCTACGGCCGTGAGGGCGCATGTACTGCCTTTCCCTCACGTGTGCCGCCTCTCTCTTTGCGAGCATCACTGCTTCGCTGAAGGAAGCGACTGCTAACCATGCACTCTCGATCCGTACCATGGCCTGGGCCAGGGCCGAACGCGAGAGATCGCCGCCACCGATCGCCTCCATGAGGACACGTTGGTGCTCCGCCCAAGCCAGGCAGACCTCCACCGTATGCTCCACCGTGTCCTCAGGGCGATCTTCGCAATGGAAACACCCGGGCGTTTCCTCCCGCAAGAAATGGTGTTAATTCAACATCATGTTCCGTCAGCTTTAAGTTTTCAATCAATCAGACATGTAAATGTATGAGACATACAAAATATAGAAGAACCTAAAGATTTCATGTTCGCAGAACCCTCTTCCAAGGCCGCTACGGCATGCACGCCCCGCTCCTAGTGAAGACATTGCTCAACAATCTGTCGAGCATGCTCGCCGCGCCACCGAGCATGTTCGGCGCACACGCTGGCGGCGGCAGTCTGCTTATAAACCTTGCTTGTAAGTATTTATCTTTGTCTCAATAACTTTTCTGTAGAGATAAACGTCTCTAAAAATGATCGCCCCTCCACTAGAATTTATATACAAACATTTGAAATATGAATACAACAAGCAGTGGAGGGGAGTTCATTTTTAGCATGGTTTATCTCTACGTGTGTATGTCACTAAAGTCCTCCTAAACGGCAGGATCGATTTGGTGAATTTTTTTAAGTCCCTGGATGGCTTAGATTTCCATTTAGATCCGGTAGCTGGCGGTGTGATCGATTTCAAGGAAACAGGACAGCGTCTGTCTGGTTAGCTAGTTGTAGTTACTTATAATTTTGAATATGGATGCCAGAAAATATAAATAAAAAGGACTAAAAGTGTACTAGTAAACACCAACTTAAAACACATCATCCAATTTAAATGGGACTCATAAAACACGAAGCGCAAGCAAGCAGGGTTTGGCCCCTGGCACACAGGCAACTGAGCGAATACGGGTGGGTTTCAGTCAGCGAAAGTCTGACACGCCCTTCTGCTCCACACAGAGCGGGAGAAGTTGCAGTCTAACCGGATGCAGCTGAATACCAGTATATAAACATGGAGCGACTGCCTATCTTACCTCCACAACCCAGTTACGGGGTAATACGATACCCCTTGGTAAAACTGGTTGTCGAGACTTTCGAGCTTCTGACAATCTGTAACGACTGTCAATGATCCACAAATGACAGCTGGGACCAACGGCTTAACGTGCTTTCCGAGGCACGGAAGGGTCTTGTTATGTAAGGATCACCCATCCACGGACCAACTGTTCTAGCAAGCGTAGCCTAACCAATTCTATATTTTTGTTTGATGTTGTCTAGTCATGTAATTCAAAGTCAGCCGACACTGGAATTTTGTTAGACACAATGATAATCATTTTTCAATTTCTACTGATAAATGCGTGCACTGATTGGACAGGTTCACTAAATCAGTGTGGCTCTTTCCTCCAGAGACCCTCTCAGACGCCAATTCACATGGTCTTCACATGATCTGACCAAGATTATATCTGGACTTTAAAAGACACTGTGATCTCTGAGTTTGTTTCGGCCTTTCTTCTCAGAGTAGTCAGAAAGGAAACGCCGACCTCATCTAGTTTAAAAAGTATGATTGACGTGTAAAAGTGTTTGTACAAACCTACTTACAGAAATAAAATCATTTATCAATTATCAATTTCCTTTCCAGCCGGCCTTTGGAACATGATAACGTTCAACTCGACATCTCGTCAGACGATCTACACGAATCCCCCTCTAGATAGGCAGGAGCTACAGGAGCGAGTGAAGAAGGAGCACCCTGTAGCCAACCAGTCGTGTCTCCTTCTACTGACGTTAGCCAATCATTGTATGAACGATGATAACTTGTATAGAAATGCTTTGCTATGCTGTGAGGACACTGCAGGTAAGCAAAAACTTGTCATCTACCTAGCCTATTTCCAAGTACAATGTGTAACATAATAGGGTATTTTACTATGAGAAAAAATCTAAAAATATATTATTGAAATAGCTTAGGCAAAAACCAGTCGGAAAATGTTGGTTTTAGTTCATGAAATAACAAAATAATTTTTTTTAATTCAATTCAAAGATTTCAGTTTTTTTAATCTGTACTCCATAAAATAGTAGCTGCTATGTTATTACGTCATACCGCTGTTTTAACTAATCAACTGAACAACTTTGTACTTTTATTATTTTCGTAACCAAAGTAATTTTTATTTAAATTATATCTTACATTCAGGAACAATAAAACAACGATAAGTGGAATAAAAACTCATTTTTTAAATGATAAACAATTATCATACAAAACATCCGTGCATCTGCTTACACAGCAAACTGACGTCATAACCACAGAGCAATATGGCGTCCACTGCGTCCAGCGTTTTAGTCGAATTACGCGCGAAATATGAAAGTGTAAAATTTGTTAAATGCATTTTTATGGCACTAATCAATTAAATAAAAATGTTGTTTTTTTGTGGCTTATTAGCATTTTAGAATCTAATTAAGACACTTAAAAAATGGGTCTTATTAACCCAAGATCTCATACACCCCTATTGGAGTATTGAAAAATCATTATACAGGGTGTAACAGAAACCCTATTGCTATCCTTAAGCACTAAAAATAACAGCTGGTATAGAATCACTATACATAGATTCAGCTCAAAATAAAATACTCTAAGAATTGATACCAAATTTTCGGTTTCATATGTTTCTTAAATTCAAATCATAACAAACGTGTCACCGCACTACGTAGGTCAATAACTTTCCACGTTACTTGCCAATATCACAATAAATCTCTTTCGAGTGATGTTTTTTTTTTTTCAATTTGAAAAGTTCGGTTTCTGGTATCAATTTATTAAAAATTCTTATAACAACCGAACATGTAGAGATAGGGTTAAAAACCCTTCCAATAACGTTTGATATCATCCAAAGAAGCCGTGCCCTTGGTATGTATATACCCTTTCCGTTACACGTTGTATATCCAATACCTATGGTGATAGTTTTTACTGCATCATCAGTTAACATGCTTCATTTTCTTGTTGATTTTTCCTCATTTATTTGCAGAAACATCAATCCCAATACCACGTAAAGAATCAAACAGTGGATCACAAGTAACGCCACCCAGGATAGACATGGCAGCCGTAAGTAAAACTTATTATTGTTTATTTATTTAAATTACATTTATAACACTGTTATAACTTATAAGTCACAATGTTCAAGATTACTGAAATTTATTAAAAAAAAAAAAATGCAACGTATGAAAAAAAATACAAATAGGTATTCAGACCTCCCTCAATTAAAGGCCTATTCAAAAGGACACCAGTGGCGGCGCAACCACAGTCACGCTCTGCCAGTGGTGCGGGTTGTTCGAAAGAGATACCGTGGCCCCTGACACACAGGCAACTGAGAGAACACGGGTGGGTTTTAGTCAGTAAAAGTCTGACACGCCCTCCTGCTCCACCCAGAGCGGGAGAAGTTTTTTTCTTTTTTTTAAAACGTTGCCCACACTAGGAATTTCTCCTGTATTGTGGGTGCGTTCACAAACATTTAAAACTCACATACACAAACAGCCAGACCGGAACAACTACTTGTAGGTCATACCAATATTTGTTCCGTGCGGGAATCGAACCCGAGACACGCGGCGCAGCAGACAATAGCTTACCGCTGCGCCAACCGTGCCGTCAACCGTAAGTCATTTGATGAAATCCCTTCCAAAAAAAAAAATCCACAGTCGCGCTGTCAAAAATGTATGGTTGGTTGCACAACCGATCGAACGCTTGGTGAGATACCCACCATAAAGCTGTGTATATTTTGCTGGCAGCGCCACCATGGTTGTGCCACCATCATAGACGAAGAGAATGGACTGCGCGTTCCGTATTCAGGGGGCTACTCTCTAACTTCGTCAACAAAAATACGGGCCCGTCCGAAAATAGCTCGGAACTTCAAAGTGACTCCTACAGCTGATTAATTAACTTTTTTGGACAGGTAAAACCATATAGGGGGGTAGGGACTTCTGACAAATCCTGTAGTAATTCATTCTTAGTTTGGGCCCCAAACTAATCATTACTCTGTGATAGTGATACGGAGTAGGAAATGCCCATAACTTCGACCGTGTTTACGGATTTCGTGCATAGAGAGTACCCCCTGTTGTGCAGTGAATCAAACCGAAAAGTACGAGAGAGACAAAACGAAAATATTACAGGCTTGCAGAAAAGAGACAGGTATTGTCTGCAGAGTCGCTTTGTCTCTTTCTAGAGACTCATTTTCTAGAGGGTCACTTTTGTGAGGATAACGCTCAGTCCATTCTCTATGGCTACCATGGTCCTAGTGAATTAGGGCCCCAAGGTTTGTGCCATCTTAATGAATTTCGGCAGGAGGAATGGCGACATTCAGCCAGGCGTAGTAAAACCGCTCTGGGATTTTTTCGCGCACTGGATTTTAAACGCAATGCTTGGCGCCGAGAGTCGAAAATCGTACACTACGTTTTTTCGCCGCTCTGGGACTCACTCGTGCTGCACCCTGTTGGATTATCAATTCTCAGTTTAACACAGAGAGTTGAAAATCTAGTGGCCAAAAAAATCCCGTCACGATTTTATTAAGTCCGCGTGAATGTCGACTAACATATTTCTACTTTTTTTTTTTTTTTCTGGGTGGGAAATCATCAAATAACTTCTCCCGCTCTGGGTGGAGTGGGAGGGCGTGTCAGACTTTTACTGACTAAAACCCACCCGTGCTCCCTCACTTGCCTGTGTGCCAGGGGCCGCGGTATCTCTTTCGAACAACCTGCACCCCTGGCAGGCATCGGCCATTGCGGGCCCCATCAGTTGCTGTTGACATCTCTTTGAGGCGGGCGTGGAACACAACGACCCGGGCTTGGTCCTTACCGGACAGTGAGCTACCCATTACTCGCCGTCCCCAAGCCCGCGCCTACGGTGGCCGGGAATCAACCTGGGATTCCCGACGCCCAGGGCGTCTCCTGCGAAGGCCACGGCTGTGAGGGCGCATGTACTGCATCTCCCTCACGTGCGCCGCCTCCCTCTTTGCGAGCATAACTGCTTCGCTGAAGGAGGCGACTGCTAGCCATGCCCTCTCGCTCCGTACCATGGCCTGGACCAGGGTCGGACGCGAGAGATCGCCGCCGCCGATCACCTCCACGAGGACACGGCGACGCTCCGCCCAAGCCGGGCAGACCTCCACCGTATGCTCCACCGTGTCCTCAGGGCGATCTTCGCAATGGAAACACCCGGGCGTTTCCTCCCGCCCTATCCGAAACAGGAACCTCCCGAAACAACCGTGTCCGGTGAGGACCTGTGTCAGGCGGAAGGTGAGGACGCCATGCCGCCTCTCAAACCACTCCTCAAAGAGGGGACTTACCGCCGCGATCGTGGCGTGCCCAGCACTGGGTTGCGACAATCGCACCTTCCACGTCGCCATGAGATCCTGTCGGAGCTCTGTCCGCCGTGCCGCGATTTCACGCGGCAGCGGAGTTACGCCCCGGCGTTTGGCCTCCTCGCGCCACTCCCAAGTGTGCGCGAGGACCTTTGCCTCCAGATCCCATGGCGGCAATCCGGCAAGGAGGCCCGCCGCCTCACCGGAGATCGTGCGGTATCCCCGGATCATCCGGATGGCCATGACCCTATGGGCCGCCTTCAACCGGCATGCTGGTTGGCGCCCCAATGTGGGCGCCTACACCGGCGCCCCGTATAGGGCCATGGCAAGCACGACCCCCGCGTAGAGCCTCCGCAGGAGGCGTTTGGCCCCCCTAGATTGGGCAGGAACCGCTTCAAGGCATCCCCGGCCCGCTCCAGTCTGGGAGCCAAGCGTCGGAAGTGCTCCGCGAAGTTCCACCGGCTGTCGAGGACGAGTCCTAGGTACTTCATCGTCGACTCGACGCCAATGTGAACACACACAACAACACATTTCTGTTTACTGGTTAAACTCCTTCGTAGCGGAAAGCACTGGTGGCCCAGTGGTAACAGCCGCGACTTACGAGTTACGCTTTACTTTGTGTAAATAATTTCATCACCACTGTTCTCAAAACAGTAAAGGGAAAAAAACACGCTTTAAAAACCAAACTAAAAAAGCAGTAAATAATTTCCAAAAAGCGTGGGGTGCTTAATATTAATTGATTGTAAAATACATCAAAAAGCACCCCACGCTTTTTGAAATTATTTTCTGCTTTTTTAGTTTGGTTTTTAAAGCGTGTTTTTTAGTTTTTTTTTTTTTAATATATTATTTATTTTCTATTTTTTAGTTCTGCGAACTAAAAAAGCGTGATTTTTCAGTGTTTTTTTAAACATTTTTAACATCATGGAACAAATTTATGAAATTATTGAATTGTCAATGGTCCTTGATAAGTCTACAAAGTTTAAATGAAATCAGGCCGTTTGAAGTGGGTCAAAATCAAGTCCAAAGGAGTCGGTTACAAACATGCTTACAAAAAATACAGGTGAAGTTAATAAAAGCGCGTTAAAAACATCGTGAGGAAACCGGTAAAAAAATTCGAAGACGTGTCATCTACCAAACCGCACTGGGCCTCCGTGGTGGATTACAGCCCACTCACTCTCGAGGAGATGAGGCCCGTTTCTCAACGGTGGGAATATTGTAGGCTGATTTTATTAAACTCCCTCGTAACATGAAGAAGACTCAATTTTTACTCGACTGCGCCAGAAGGAACCCTTATGTTTGTCGAGTGTATATATTTACGTATGTATGTTTATTTCTTTGGCACGCTCTGTAGCCTAAACGGCTTGATCGATTTCAGCCTGAGAGGTGCAGTTAGATTCGTCGTAATTGTGAGAGTGTCACTGGGTGTATCAAAATTTAAAAAAAAAAAATGAAATGCCCGAATTTTGGTGCCATATATATTGTTGTCTTTAATTTTTTTTTTTTCCTCAAATCTATTGAGTGGAGTATCACAATAAAGGGTTTCATAAATAGGTCTCATTTACGTCAAAAATAATTATGTAAAGGCAATAAAGGTCTTAATTGTTAAATTTAAGATGCCTCCAACTGCATGAGATTGCCTGTACTATTCAGTCTAATAGTCATCCTTTTAAAACAAGTTTCGTGTTTCTCCTTTTTTTTATTTTTATTTTATAAATTAAAATTTTTTAGAGTATGCTAAAATAATTACTTCAAGCTCCTCTAGCAAGTGGCGTCTGTAGTTTCTGCCTATCCGCATGCGAAAAAGCGTGAGTTTATGTATGTATGTGTACTCCAACAGTTTCGAATTAAAATATTAGGTATGTTTACTGTTCCTGGCTTCCTCCGTACCCAAGACATTGTCACAGGGCTAACCTAAACCTAAACTTATATGTATATGCAGGTAAACGAATTTACCTCATGTACCATGTACACTCACACATCACTCTATTACACACACTCACGCACACACCCCCGCACACACCCCCGCACACACCCCCACGCACACACCCCCGCACACACCCCCGCACACACCCCCGCACACACCCACGCACACACACTATTACACACACACACTCTATTACACACACTCATGCACACGCACGCACACCTAAAACCCACCCGCATAAATCACGCAAGTGTGCTCCTTTTTGAATTTTGTATTTTCTTTACTTTTATTTTTTTGTTCTGTTTTCAATTGCATACTCTGTGTTAAGTGGAAGTGCGGAGTCACCAATCTATCACAAGCATCTTCTTGCTTAAAAGGTGATCTCTTAATCACGTATGTTAAAGATTTATGTAATCGAAATAAACATTTATTTTTATTTTTATTTCAGCTCCACAAAGCTCTATGCGCGACCGCCGGCTGCGAACACTCGACGCTGCTCCTGTATCTAATGCTGCACTCTTGCTACGCGTACAAACGACACATCAGCAACGTTGCGCAGATCGATCAGCTGGTCAGTATATCTATATTATTTAAGGTAGAACCGTGGACTTGGGGCTAAGTAATAACAGCTGCTTGGGTCGATTCATCAGGTTAAGCTACGCTCGCCGCGGTTGGTCCATGGATGGGTGACCATCTTTACGTACCAAGACCCTTAGAACTTCGAAGAAATTCAGGCTTGTTTCCAAACCTTTTCAGTAGAAAATTGAATTAGTTCCAGTCATTATTTCTTTATATAATAGGTATTATTATAACAAAAATGATCTATGAAGAATAGTTTTGATAGATTTTATTCAACAGAATCTGCAAATTAGACCTCTCAATTCAGCTCTCCAACATTTTTTGCCTTAACACGCTAAATAAGTAAATGAATAATTAAAAAAATGCTTTATTTATTTATTTATTTAACCATTTATGCACACACATATAAACAGACAAGAAGAAAGGAACAGAAAAATACGTACATAGGTAATGCTTATTTCTACAGAAATCTCTTCCAGCACACCTGCGATAGGACAAGATAACAGAGATGTAGACAACGCGTGTAATTACAGTAGAAGGGAAAACATAAAATTACAAATTAAACTCTAATCTAAAATAGACACACATAATATGAGATTATACATACAAACATACATACATACTTCTAAAATAATTATCACTACAATATATAGAATTATAATGTAATTTAAATAGACCACCGTTATAGAAAAGAAAACGAACAATTTTTTACCGAGTATTATTAATACGGCCAACGAATAGTATTCAATTTCAACGATGAAATCATGCATCTACCCGTATTTTGGTAATACTTCTTTTAAATCTTTGCCCCACAGATAGTACCAATCTTGCAAGTGCTATACAACGCGCCTGATAACAACAACCACCACATATACATGTCGCTAATAGTGCTCCTGATACTGACTGAAGACGAGGAGCTGATCAAGAGCGTGCACTTAATTGTAAGTATAAACTAAAGGTGGTCGCCCGCGCCGCCGCTGGGGCGACGACGTCGCGCGAGTCGCGGGACCAACTTGGACCAGAATCGCCAAAGATAGAAAATTATGGAAATGCATGGAGGAGGCCTTTGCCCAAAATTGGGTACCCAAAAACTGAAAATCTGTTCCAATCCTTAAGACTTACCTTATTATCTGAATTAAATTATTAAATTAAACTGTTATTTGTCCGTACGTATATTTTTGAATCAATTGTTATTATTTATTATTACATTTTAATTGTTTATTATTCATAGTTTGAATTTACAATGAGACTATTTATTTTTACTACTATTTGCCCTTTTAAAATAATGTATCAGTATGAACAATAATAATAAACTCTAAATGATCAATACGAATATACAAATTCTAAATGAAATAAAAATGTATAATTGAGTCATACGGTAGATGATTGGGTAATTAAACGTTTAATGTGATAATGACCTAAGTTTAGTAACTTTATCATGTTATTTTTTATTAGATTTGGTTATTTTTTATGTTGCATATTACTTTAATACTGTATGATATAGTTACTTAAGGAATGTTGAAAGTGTAAACTGTTATATTTTGGGAAATAAATGGCTATATTATATTATTATTATAAACTAAAGTATAACTGAAGTGGAGCTTTGTTACTAGTTTTGTATGAAATGTTTATTTACGTAAGTAGATCTTATAAGACACTTTTATACGAAAATATTTTGTTGGTAAATATTTTAAAAACTAGATGGCGCCGGCATTTCCTAGCTGACTGTTTCCCGAGAAGAAAAGCCGAAACAAACTCAGAGGTCATGGTTTCTTTTAAAGTCCAAACATTATATTATTTGAATTTGTGAGTCTAACAATGCAGGGCAATGTCAGGAAGGGCCTTTTGAAGAAAGAGCCAATGCAGCCTTGAGCTGACCTGTCCCAACAGACGGCATGTATTTATCAGTCACGTTGTACCTCAACCTTATTTTAGGGAGCTCAACGACCCGTCACAAGACGCTACCAGATCTGCAGGACAGTTGCGTAGGCCATTTTTAAAATACTCAAAAATATAGGTGTTCAAGATCCTTTAGAGTCTTGCAAAACCTGTAATACCTGTATAATTGTCATTCCAGCTGTGCCTGTAACACAAATACCGTGATAAAACCTCTACACCATGGCTATTTTGACAGACATAATGTATCGAAAAGGTTTTACAGTTCTAAATCGCATCCAATTATTGTGAAGTTGACGCTTACTTGGACAGCAGTTGGTAGGTTGGTAGGACAGTGTTGGCCCAATGGTAACTGACCTTTTTTTTTTTTTGATTACGGGGGGAAATCCTCATGGATGTCCTCCGCCCCGGGGAGGGCAGAGGGGTCTGTCAGACTCTTACTGACTAAAACCACCCCGGTGTTCCGTCTCTCACTTGCACCGGGGATCACGGGAACTAGTCTGACTTCCGCGATCCCCGGCTAGTGCCGGGCCACCTCGCGATAGGGGGGGAGTGAGGTGTTAAACTCCCCCCTTACGTCATAGAGAGGCGCGCGTGGAACACTACGCGCCGCCATCTCGGGTCCTAGATGTAGGGGCAACGGATTTCCCCAGATCCGTTGCCCCCTGGACCCATTTAGGGGGGCTGGAAGAGGGCGTTGTCCGCCCTCCGCCGACGCCCGGTGCGTCTGCTGCGGATCGGGTTAGCGGAAGCAATCTCCCGCTCCCTCTCCGCAGCCTCCTTCTGCGACATGACTGTTTCGCAGAAGGATACCACCGCGTCCCAGGACTCCTCGCTGCCGACCATCGAGTCGACAACGGCCGGTAGCGACAGGTCACTGCCGACTCCTGAGATGAGGGCACGGCGCGGCTCCTCCCAAGCGGCACACTTTGCCAGCGTGTGCCACGCCGTGTCCTCCCGAATGGTAACAGACCTGACCTGACATAAATGTCGTAGGTTGCGGGTTCGAGCCCAGGCTGGCACACTACTTTGTGTAATTTATTTCCTCACCACGGCTCTAAAAACGATGAAGGAAAAAGTCGTGCGGACACCGACATGTCCTTTAATAAAAAATTGTTGGATGTCACATGTCTTTGAATTGTTGGTTCTAGGAAATGCCGGTTGTCGTACAACTCGTAAGTTTCGGCTATATCCACTGCACCATTGCATGGATGAATGACACTAGCATCGTCGTTACGTCGTTGGTCGTCGTCATCGTCGTCGGTGTACCTTTTAAATAAATAAATAAGTACGTAATTTTGCCCACAGATGCTAAAAAACCTAACATGGTACACAGAGCGCGCTATCTCCGAGATATCCCTGGGAGGTCTGATGGTGCTCGTGATACTCCGGGCGTTACAGTATAACATGGTGCGCGTCAGGGACAAGTATCTTCACACCAACTGCCTCGCCGCCATTGCTAATATGAGCTGTAAGTTTGATTTTATTCTTTAGCGGCATCTACATCGCCACATGCGAACTACCCACTGACGTCACGCAAAATCCTGCATCGCGCAAGCAGAGTTTACCGCGCAACTTGCACCTCGTGCATCCCAATTAGATTATTGAGTTAAAAACATAATACAATCACCAAGACTATTTTTTTAAAGGCTCGTGCAGACTAGCGCGACGCGACGGTCGCGTCGCGACACTCGTAGACCAATTTCTATGAAAACTTAATCGAAATTGTTCTACAAGTGTCGCGTCGCGGCTGTTTGAAGAAGCCTTAAAGCTAGTTATAATTACCGAGAAAAACGTGCAGGCATAAAGTAACTCTACAATGCCATGATTTTGTTATTGTTACTTATAAAGACCTACCTGTTCATTTATTTTACGTTGATGGTCCCAGGTTATCATTTGTGGCCTCTCCAGCTGAAATTTTACATGTGAACAGTTGCATTAATACACTAAATATTGGAATATATTTTATACTTCTTTTCCTTTAAAAATCCTACAATCGGATGTCATACAATATAGTGGTCCAGTCGTAGTAAATTATGCCATTGCTAAAGAGCACATAAATGATACTTGGCAAGACATTGTAGACCCTTACTACAAACAAATAAACGTTATAAATTAGGCTCTAGACTTCCTATTTTAAGTACTTGGACCTAATAACCTTATTTTACTTTTACGTGAATATCTTCTGGAGGATATACACCGTGAAATTTGAATGGTTGTTTTCCCGCAGCGAAATGGTTTTGTGTTGGTAATACAATCGTTTTATAAACAAATAAAATATTAGAAACAAAAAATGGCAGATTAACCACTGTGAAAAATCACCACGTGCGAGAGTTTATTTTGCTTTGAACATTTATGCATCGCTGTTCCCTTTGTCGGCGGTGCGTGCGATTCGAGTAGTACCTACAAGTTACCTCTAGCGTTACTATTGAGTAGTGTTTTATCGAGTGAATATTTTTTTAATTATTTTAAAACAAAAAAATACTTTTTTTTTAACTTTTAGTCTATGCTTCGAAAGTACTCCTTATAGCAAGTTGTTCTGCCGCGGGAAAACAACCATTAAAATTTCACGGTGTATTTTATTCAAATTCTGTTTTCACACACTTTATACACAAATACAAAGCAACGTGCGTAAAAAATTACAACTGTGCACTAAACTGTTTTATATGATTTTCATCGAATAGCCAAACGTCAGCGCAGCGGAAACTTGATTATCTCCGCAGTTTCATGACACACAAATTTCATTTCAACATACACATTTACCTCACGTTACACACTAATTATTAAATGCAATTTTTTTCTTGTACGTCTATAGGAAAAAAAAGTGCCGCTAGGATGACGTAGTCCAAGCGGAAACAGTTTTTGTTGAATAGCTCCCCAATGATTGGATGCACAAATTTGTATTTACCATACACAATTACACGACGTCATACACTAAATATCTGCTAAACGACACTTTTCCGCAGGGACTACGCACACGTAAGTGAATTATATATTTTTTGTCCATTTTCAGGTGAATTCAGAAATCTACATCCGTACGTAGCACAGAGGTTAATATCACTGTTTGAAACATTGACGAAACGAAGAGCACGACTATGCAGTGAGATCGAAGGTAAGAGTTTTACTACCAGACTACCAGACGTACTGCAGAGCACCATCCGCATTTGGTTGATAACTCGACCAGTCGTACTCAGTGCTTCCCCTCCACATTTATCATTACAGCCAAATTATAGAACTCTCTGCCAGCGTCTGTGTTTCCCTTCCACATTTAACCCGTCTGCCTACAAAGCAAGAGTGAACAGGCATCTTCTGGGCACGCTCGTTCCATCATAGACCTCATACATCGCTTTCCATCAGGCGTGATCGAGGTCAAGAGCAGGGCCCAGCATCAATAAATAAATAAGAAGTTTCGTAATATTTCCGTTTCCGTTTCAGCGTGGTACATTCTTACACTTGTTTCAGACGGCGACATAAATAATTTAGAGCTTCCTCATCATGCTGAAGAAAAAACAGAAGAAATTGTGAGTATTAAATTTATTACTAGCTTATTTGCCGCCCGGCCGCGCTAGTAATATCGCTTGGCGTTCTTTCTGAGTCTTTTTCTCTTCTTCTGAAATGCAGCCGTTCAAAGCCTTCTCAAAGTTGTAATACACATCCCAATACTAACACACCGCTTCAAAAACCAGTAATTCCTACTGAAAAAAAGTCGATGGTTTCATCAAAATCCTACAAATACATCACGTTGAAACACAAACCATTAAATCCTTAAGAAATTACAAGCTCGTGACACTGTTCGCTTCAAATGTCTTTAAGCCCAAGTTATATTCGAATCAAATTGATTTTCCTCGATTGTTTCGATGAATCTTTTTAATCTGCAGATGTAGGAAATACCTATTTCATTCATATTGTTATTTTTCAAATCCCGTCCCATTATCTCCATAAACTCCCATTTCTCTGCCTAATAACTCCTTAATAACAATCGTTATTTTCGAAAATATTTCACTACCCTAACTATAAGTAATTTTACTACAAGTTTGTCAAAAAAAAAATTGTATCTATAAATTACACTATGCTAAATGGTTTTTATCATTATATTAAAACGAATACAAAATGGATTTAACGGTTTTTGATTAATTACTCCTGAAGCTTAGTGCCGTTAACCAATAAAACCATATTTCTAGATATGGAAAAAAAAGCGCAGAAAATTAAGAAATGCATGCTATTTATACTTAGACCCATAGTCTTATTCAGTAACTTGACAATTCCAACTCCAGCTATAATTTATCGAATCTATTATTTTAGGACATCAAAATTAATTTTGGATACATTTTTTTATCCGTCCCCAGTCTTGTTGGATTATCGACCCATTGGACCATTTACCAAGACAAAAGTGGCATAGATACGATTTTTTTTTTTGGGTGGGAAATCATCAAATAACTTCTCCCGCTCTGGGCGGAGCGGGAGGGCGTGTCAGACTTTCACTGACTAAAACCCACCCGTGTTCAATTCGAAGAAAAATAATGTTACCATACTAAAACTAATAGTGTTAGGGTAGTGAAAGATTTAATGATAAAAATGGTTTAATTTTAATTTCGGTAACCCTTCAACTGTCAAGTTACTGAGCACAATTATGAGTCCAAGTATAGTTATGCAACGGATGGTAAAAACTCTAGTAAAAATGTAAATTATAAGCCCTTAGTCACTTTAAGGTTTCGTAATGTTGCTTACCTGCGTTTTAGCGTAGTAAACATATCAAACAAAGTAAGTTTACGGCGTTTTTATTTTTTTATCTCGGCATCCATAAATAGAAGAAAATTACTGCTTAGACAGAAAGATAGATTTTTTTTTTCTGATTATGGTGGCATCAAAAAACGAAAATCGACCAAATGCGAGTTAACGGCATTATAGCTTGTGGACGGCAGGTGTATGAGACCTACAAACTATAGCAGCTATTAAGGAATGTATTTCAGGCATTTTTTCAGTTATTTCAGTAATATTGAGATTTATTTTTCGATTCCATGTACACATTACTAAAACATTAAATTATTCTTCTCAAAACACCATTTCAGACACCAATCTACATGGTCTTCACATGATGTGACCAAGATTATATCTGGACTCTAAAAGATACTGTGACTTGATTCGGCCTTTCGTCTAAGAGTAATCAGATATGAAACGCCGACCTGGGGGTCTAAAAAGGCCACTTTGGCAGAATCATATTATGATCATATTGTGAATCATATTTAAAATCGTAAAATGTTCACAAACTGACAATTCATAATATTAAGAAAAAGAAAGATTTATTCACTATTCATTTATTTATTCATTCATCTTTCATTCAGTCATTAAAAATGTTTATACGAACCTACTTACAGAAATAAAATCATTTCTAATTTCTCTCCCCACAGATGGACCACATATCAGTCCTCGACGAGGTCTTGCGCATGCTGCTAGAGATCATCAACTCGTGCGTCGCCCACCAGCTGAGCAACAATTGCAACGTTGTGTATGCGTTGTTGCACAAACGACATCTGTTCACTCAACACACGCACCATCCTGTCGCACAGAACTTGGATATGGTAAGTCCTGAGGGGCTCGTGGCTAAGTAACAACCTTATGGGTCGATTGATGCAGCTAAAACACTAGGACCTGGTTGGGCGATTATCTATGTAAATATATAGGGCGACTGGTAATTAGTGACCAATATTTAAACACATGATTTAACACACTCATCATAACAAAGAACTTTTCCAAAGAAACGATATTTTTTTATTTATCTACCTTAGTGACCCCAATTTTATCACCCCAATAGAATATTGAGTACCTAACAAGAATAATACACCATCAGCTGTAATTTAATTTAGTAAAAAAAAAATGAATCCACTTTTAGCATGCAGTCATTTTTTTTTTTTTCATTAATTTATCAACGGACCGCGCGCGCTATCAGCTGTGAGTCGCTTGACCCCACGCGTCGCGGTCAAGCGACTCACAGCTGATATCGCGCGTGCGTTCCGTACGGTGGTTAAATTAATGACAAAATAATAATGCATGGTAAAAGTGTTTTTTTTTGTTCTCCTATCTAAATTAAATTAACAGCTGATGGTGTATTATTCTTGTAAGGTACTCAATATTCTATTGGGGTGATTGGGGACACGCGCTAGTTAAATAAAATAAAAAATCGTTTCTTTGGGAAAGTTGTTTGTTATGATGAGTACAATCATGTGTTTAAATATCGGTCACTTATTACCAGTCACCCAATATTAAAGCGAAAGGTTGATTAAACACGAAATCTTAAAAACTGCTAGAGCTACGAAGATGAAATTTAGCACAGAAGTAGATTAATAATAGGAAACGTCAGCAAGAAAGGATTTCAGGAAACTCACTCTGTAAAGGGGTGAAATAGGGGCTGGAAGTTTATTTGAAACATTTTATACCTTGGGCCAAAGAAGCCTGTTCCAGATAATTTTCAACATTGACGCGGGCGGAGCCGCGGGCTGCAGCTAGTTTATTCATATGTACCTACGTAAGAAACTGCGGAGTTTTCCATCTGGATTAATATGTGCCATTGTTTCTATTTCCAGGTAATAGGCTACTTCTCAACGCGTCTGCAGCGCGTGCAGGAAGGTGCGGGCGGCGACCTAGGCGTCACTGAAGTTCTGCAGTGCATCAAGAAGGGGGCTGAGCAGTGGTCCACCGACAGACTGAAGGTATACTTTGAGTGGTATGGTTCCGTGTGGTGCCGGACGTAAAAGAATAGCACCATCCCTTTTCTTCCCGTGGGTGTCGTAGAAGGTGACTAAGGGACTTACTAGAGAATAGGCAGCAGCGTTCTCTATGCATTTTACCACCATACTGCGATCGCCAACCCGCCTGCCAAGCCTGGCGATTATGGCAAATTCCCCCCTTTTGGGGGAGGGTTATGTCCAGCAGTGACGTCTTTCGGCTGATATGATGATGACGATGATGATTATACTTTGAATATTATTTAAAGGTTCTGTGAAGCAATTCATTTATCTCCCGAGACAGGAGAAAGGACAGGAGTCGTCTACAGAAGTGCGAGAAAGAGATGACGCTACACAGGACGAGTGTTTATTAAAATATGATTCGCGACCGTAACAAATAAGTGTGGCTTAGCAAAATTATAATCATTTTAATCATCTTAAAGATTTTATGACCGAATAGAATTAAATTGAATAGGATTGTGGCGCCATCTACAATGTCACATGCGAACGACGCATCAAAGACTTCACACAGAGGTGTGATGTGGCGCCATCTAAAATGCCACATGCGAACTCATCAAAGACTTGACGTCACACAAATCCTACATCGCGCAATCAGAGTTTACCGCGCGACTCGTATATATACAACATCCCGACATCAACCGTCGGCCCCAACCGTCCCTTGCCCGTAGAAGGCCAGCCCGCGCCGAAGCTGAGCAAGTAGAGTTAAAATCCCCATGATTTAATAATAATGAAATTGATTTGATCCAGCCTGTCCCCACTTGCTGCCCTCCCGACAGTGACTCCGAGCCGAGGCTCGTACCCCGCTATAGTTTATAAGTAGTTTTTACCTGGCTGGAGGCTCTTAGTCTAAAAGCTAATAGTCCCCACAGGAACGCCCGATTGAGCAATCACGGCCTTTCAAGGTCAACTGCGAGATGTCACTTCCAAAAAAAAAACAACCGTCGGCCAGTTGCCTGCAAGGGATGCGGGTTGTTCGAAAGAGATACCGCGGCCCCTGGCACACAGGCAACTGAGGGAACACGGGTGGGTTTTTGTCAGCAAAAGTCTGACACGCCCTCCCGCTCCACCCAGAGCGGGAAAAGTTATTTGATGATTTCCCACCAAAAAAAAAGAAAAAACTGTCGGCCAGTTGCCCACCAGACACAACACCCGTCTGGTCCGAGGATCCTCCTTTACCGAGTGTATGAGTGAACTGTACACCCTGTACCTCTATAGGATTAAATAACTTTTTTTGCTTAAATTTATTGTTGACTTTAATCTAATTCAAGAAACAACCTGATAACCTGCAAATTGTAAAAAACATCAGACAATTTTCATTCTGCGTGCTAACTTGCGCGCAACAGTAGACTACAGTTGTGCCGTATTGAAGTAAAAAAAAGTGTATTTCCCTTTTCCAGAAATTCCCCGACCTGAAATTCCGCTACGTTGAAGAGGAGAGACCAGAAGAATTCTTCACCCCCTACGTGTGGAGCCTGGTGAACTCTTGCGGGGGCGTGTACTGGGCCAGCGAGGGGGGCGCGCGGGCCCTGGGGGACCTGCTGGCTTGCTGATCTACGAGGGCCACTTATGTTGATGTGGTGGTGAAGACTCTTATGTGTCGATGGTATAGTGATTGTGTCTGGTTTTAAAATACTGAAAATTACAAAAATCGGCCGAATCGACAGCTTCCGTTACCACAAGGCAAAAAACGCCGAAAAACGAAACACGTTTCTTGTACGAATTCGGTGAAAAGTCGGTAAAAATGTCATGGTGCGTCTATAAGTTATGAAAAACTAAAATAAGATAGATGACATAAATTTTGGGAAACTTGAGAACATTGTAGGGTAATACATAATTACCCTACAATGTTCCCACTGCCAGGACACAGGCCTAATCCACCACGCGGGCCCAGTGCGGGTTCGTAGATGTCACATATCTTCAAATTTTTTGGTTCTAGGACATGCTGGTTTTCTCACGATGTTTTCCTTCTCCGTTTTGAGAGCAGGGGTGATGAAATTATTTACACTAAGTAAAGCGTCTGCCTGGGTTCAACACCACGACCTACAACTCGTAAGTTAGGGCCAATACCACTGGGCCACCACCGCTCCAAAAACTTTGCTTCTTTTGATTATTTTTAAGTCTATAAAATCGGACACAATCGCTTCGTACACACGGCTACACATTAACCTATACATTTCCAGTTTACGCTGACCTCACACTGTACGGAAATTCTATACAATGCAAGATCAGCTTATACTGGAATTGTATAGCTTGATGTGTAGCCGTGCGTACCACCTATTCTCGAGTTTCACCCCTAAAGTAACGACTTATAAAAATACAGGCACAGACACATCGACGCGCAAACTGTAACCATGAATTTAACACACGATTCAGCGGGCCTGCTCTCAACTCCGTCAACGTAGATACGGGCCCGTCCGAAGGTAGTTCGAAACATTCTTAGTGAATCCTACAGCCAATTAACTAACTTTTTGGACGGGCAAAAACATATCGGGAGTAGGGATTGCTGTCAAATCGTGTTGTCATTCATTCTTAGTTCGTGCTCCAAACTAATCTTCTGTCCCTAAGTGATACGGATTTGGAAACGTCCGTTTCTGTAACTTCGACTGAAACGACAGACTTCGTGCTTAGGGAGTAGACCCCCCTGAAACCCCTCGGCTTAAATTTATCTTCGGTTTAAAAAAAGAAAACCGTTCCATGCATTTTGACCGCGTATGTATTGCACTTGTCTATGAAACAGCAGATATATTTTTTTTGACACGTAACGAAAAAAATTGACTATTCAATTTTTGTTTATGGCAATGGTACTGATGTCGACAATTCTGCCAATGTCAGATGTGTTGAGAAGAAAAAAAATACACTAGAGAATTTAGAATAATATCACGTGACATAACACATTTACAGTTTGCGCCTCGATGTTGGCACCCTATATAATAATAATACAAACAGTATGGGCTAAATATTACTATAGTATCTGTATAATGTAATATTGGTTTCTTTTCGAATGCTTTTTTAATGATAAAAATGTATTGTCAACTTTAAAAATGTATAAATGACAATACTCTTACAAAACAATGTATTTAAAATTATAGCGTAGTATTTTTTTTGATATTGTAGTAAGTTAGACCTAGTATGGAAATGCTCTCAGGACATACCAAATTTAGTCTTGAATCAGATTTGTACCGATGTATAAACCTTTTCGAATATCTTCCATGTGTTCTTAACTCGATTTATCTAATTCATAAAATCAAAACAGCGCATTGCATGAAAAACCTGTAAAAAAATACAGCGCGACATGGGGCTAAATGAGTGCGGCGAAATAGAGACCTAAAATTAAATGTACTGGATTTGACAGATTTTTACAGTTTCTATCACAAACAGCGCCACTATCATAGATCGATTTTTTTTTTCATAAAATTGCTATTTTGGGTAGCATCTAATGAGATTAGAGCATCTCAAATAAAAACAGTTTAATTTTACTAGCTTGAGACATTTTTATAACTCTTGAGATCGGTATAAATTCTAATATATTAACGAAGAAAACTCCTGACATCCAGCCCAAACCCTTGGTTGGGCCCAAAAATCTGAAATTTTGCACACAGGTTCCCCTTTATGATGTAGGGGAGTGACAAGGAATAAAGATTTTTCGAAATTCCCAGGGTTTGAGGAATTCACGGAAATGCTAAGTCTACTCCATGTATTTAATTTCGGCTGTTATAAAAGGTCACTTTACCATTTACTGTAAAGTAATTTATATTTGTTTTTTCGCACAGAAATGTCTACATTTAAGACATTACATAAATTATTTGAGTTCAAATCATCATTATTTAATTTTAGGTTAATCAACATAATTCAATGCAAAATAATCCACAGTGGATTTAGGGCTGATTTTTCAATAAGTAGTCAAATAACTTTTATCTGAAGAATAAATCTGACAGTTTGTCGTATTTTCTATACAAAAGTTTCTATTCAAACCGCAATATTTATTCTTTAGATAAAGATCTGACCATTGAATAATCAGCCCTTAGTGTAGGTACTAATATATTTAATATATTTCCAACATCCTTACATTGTAAAAAATATTATAAATGCGAAGGTAAGTTTGTTTGTTTGTTACGCTTTCGCGCTAAAACGGCTGAACGGACTTGGTTGAAAATTGGTACATAGATAGACCATGACCTGGGTAAGAACATAGGCTACTTTTTATCCTGGATCGTAAACAAAATCGCGGGCAACGGCTAGATATTCATAAAATATTGTTTAAAGAGATAAGATTTTTTTTCTTGTAAGTTTGTTATCTTTTTCTTCATTTTTCATTCTAGATTGTCTATGGAAGGAGGCATAAGAAGGTTCATTTGTTATTCATATTAATATTATAAATGCGTAATAAGTCTTCCCTCTCCGTTGGTATTTCTGTTATCTTTTCACGGTTGAACTGATTTGGATAAATTTGACGAACGGATAGACCAGATCATGACCCGGTTTAAGGTGGTTTTAGGCTTAAGGTGAATCTAGTCCACATTTTTCCCATACAAACTTCGGGAGTGTATTACTTCACTGTTCGATAATGTACATCAAAAATTTAATATGGTATGGTTTTGTCTCATTATTAATATTGTCTGTACGGAAACAGAATACTAAAATAAAAAGCCATTAAAAGGTTAAGAGCCAACAAAGATTCGTTATTCTTGCTAATTTAACCTAACTTTGGGCGTGTTTAAGTAATAAAAGAAGTGTAAAATCTGGAAAACCAATTCGGTACCGACAAAGCTCAAATATCGGAAAGTTCAATTAACTTTATTGCTAATTGATTTATGCAGTGGTTTTTTCATAAAACTCGATCTTCCGAAGGACTGTTCTTAATTTTTTACGCGCCTGTTGTACTAAAAATGATCTTGCATCTCACTCAATAATGTTGTGCGTGTAGACTAGCTTCTAACTGCTCATCACTGATACTACCTCTGTCGGACAGGATGCCTGGTGAGACAGAGTGCTTTTTAGCCAGGCCCATCAGTGAGTTCGAGCCCGCGACTAGATTCCCCTTAAGATACTTTCTCGTAGGATCATTTCTGACATCCAACCGGGCGCGAGCTAAAGTTAGTAGATTAATTAATATTGACTAAAAACCACATAACATTTAGACATTCCCTTCTTGTTAGTGCCTTTACAAAAGGATCAATTGTATGCTATCTAAAGTAATCTTAATTACTCTTATATAGACTTATTTTAATACTTTTCCTTTAAATATGTAAGAATGGGATTCATAGCTGAATTCTCCTTCGGTCGCATAATACAGTGTGCTTGTTATATTTTGGTACGCGGCAAAAAGCTGAATTTTTTGACATGACAGTACTTGGTACTGTCTTTTTCAAGGATCGCTATTATTACAAAAATACTGGCCACACTGTAATTATACTTTTTTTTCTCGCTAGCTAAAACCTTGATATATATTTTCATGTATTTCGTATAATGTTAACTTGACTAGACTTGTACATAAACGTTTTTAAATGTAAAATGGACGCAAGTAATGTATAAACGGTGCAATCCGTTAATGTATGTCTAAATAAACGTAGATTGTATAAAACGCAATATAGGTTAATGAACAATCAATAAAAATGATATTTAATTACATCGTGTTTTATTATTTCATATCTTTACTCCTATTATGCTATAGCGATTAACTAGAAGCGGGTAGAACTAGCAACTACAAACGAGTTGGCGAGCAACGAATACCGAGTGCGCGACGGCGACGAGCTGTTACTCACTGGTATGCGTATAAGCGTGAGTCTCTCAGCGAGTGTTCTGCCCGCCAAGTGAGCGTCGCTGAGCCAGTTGACTCTCTTTAATAGTACTCGCTGGTGGTATGAACAGTCACCCAATCGACTATTCATATACTTATCTCTTTAATTCACTCGATACCTACAATCTTTTGTACGTTTCTTAATCGGTAAAATCGTTGATAGGTAGTCGCTTCTCGTCGACGGTAGAACAGGTGGTGGTACTGTAAAGTGTTGAGTGTATGAATTGTAGAACTTGTTGAGTGTATGGGATACTACACGTGACTACACTACCAAAATTATACCCCTTTTAAACTTAATACCTACTTATATTTTGAACTTTATATCAATATTACATGTTTTTTTCTTAAATCCTCCTATTTTTTTTGTCCGTTCTAATAACAATCTATCATTCTTCATTTTTTTTATCTTCCAAAAACTATTCTGTTTTAAGCTGCCAGTCCTAACTAGCGGCCAGAATGATCCAGCATCATAGAACGTCTACAGTACCTGTTCTACCATCGACGAGAAGTAATTAGGTATTTCCCCAGAGTTCTCACAGACAAAAATAAAATGAATACCTATGATGAGACGCACAGGTTAGTGATGGATTAATTAGCATTTGCATTCATTGTTAGCATGCGAATGCTCATTTAGCAAATGAAATGTAGTTGCGAAATTCTGTGAAGTGTGAATTTTCATCGCTTCGTATTTCATAGCTATCATACACGTCGACGTACGCAGCGGCAGTGTGCGCTCTTTGTGGCACCTGCGGGAAGTCGGGAACACTAAATCTATTTGTTTCACGTGACCCTGATGTTGTTCGCAAGTGAAATTATTAGCAATTTAGCAGATGTTGCGAAGAATGAGATTAAGCAATTATTATCTTATTGTCTTTGATTAGCTCGTACTTAGGGTCGTTTATTGAATGAATGCATGTGATTGTTTACTTTAGTTAAAGTATTAGCATGGTGGTGCTAAGAATGAGGTCAAGCAATTATTATCTTATTATCTTTGATTATTTCGTACTTAGGGACGTATATTGAATGAATACGTGTGATTGTTCAATAATAATTTGTGCGGCACGCGCGTGGCGCGCTTTGGCATGTAATAGTGAGTTTGGTTTACGTATTCGATAAACAATAATTACATTCTTTCGTCTTATGCCTAATATTGTACTTAAAATAGATAATACCCAGTGTGGAACTGAGAACTCATTACCTACCTGTAAATAATCGGAGGTAGTCAAAAGTAGTGAGAAGTGGCTGTGTATAAACGTGTACATGTGTAAAATACAAAACTAAATCATGTAAATACGACCAAATGAACTTATAAATATGCCCGTTTAGAATATTCGACTGCCAGTCCTAAGCCTGGATAAAGTATGAAGGGAAGTTCATAAAATCTTAAACAATAAAAGGTTTTAAATTTTTAAAAACGCTCGCTAGGAGACGTCCTAAGGCGACCACACTCTTTAATTCGCATGTTAACAAAATTCGTATTATCGTCATATTAGCAAATAGCATAGCAATAGCATTTAGCATGCTAAGACTCATGAATTCGCATGCTAATGAAATTTATGCGAATTCGCATTAATTACCATCACTAGCACAGGTACCAAGGAATGAGGTTTGGGCCCTTCTGAAAAATAAAACTTTATTTGAACTTTGATCTTATAATATGTTCATGGATTCAAATGAAGTTTATTCGAATAGAAAATGTTTTTTTTATATCTCATTGTTTTGCCAGTGCTGTCTTATTGGTGGACAAAGAGCTCCCCAATTTCCTTTCAGAAACTATTTTTTGAGCCACTGTGAACCAGCCCTCGCGCTATGCGTCCAGGTCGTCTTGCCATCTCTTTCTGGGTTTGCCTCGACGGCACCGTCCATCTTCAGTAATTAATAGAATACAGATATACCTAAGTATTAAAAAATAAAAAAGACACAAAGACTTATAGCTGCATAATATAGGTAAACATTTCTTAAAACAAAAAATCCTCCAACTGCTCTTCTCATTGCCCTCTTCCAATGTAAAATGATTTAAATTTACCGCCAATTTTTCCAGTAACATAGACAATACCACTTGTCCACTGCGCTACGCATGCGAATTTGATTTTCGATCATTTTTTCCTTGTGTTCATCCTTCAGGTGACAAACCTTGAATCCTTTGTTTATTAATGTTTTTATATTTCCTAACAAATGTGAAAAATGATAAAGAACTAGAAATTAAAAAAGTATAGACAACAGTTTTACTTCCTTCCGATTTGATATCAATCGACAATCAAGAATGATTGTGGACTTGTGGTGTTGTGATGAATGTGGGAGAAGTGCGTAAACAATACTCATTTCATAAAAAAATATTTAACTTAGTGAAGTTATGTTTCTAAACTGTATACGAGATTATAAAGAAACTTAATATTCATTTGTGTATTTATTTGTGTCTCTGAAAATTGATTAACTGCGAGAAATATTCGGTCTAAGGTAAGTGCATGTTGTTTTTCGATATTTTCCGTATTTTATAAATATTTTCTTTCGTCTTGTTGTATTTTTTACTGCGTTTTTAAAACTATTTTGTCTGTCGTTGAAGCTTATTGTTTCTTTTTCATATAATTAACTTGTTTGAGTGTCGAGTCACTGGTTTTATTTTTATTTCAAAAATCAATTGAATTATTTAAATTTATCTTCAATTTTTTTTTGTTTTTTTGTGTAATTTTTACTTATCTTGTTTATTTTATATTTTAAATTGTGTATTCTTAATTACTTTTTGAATAGGGTAGATGCTATGATGGTATGATGATTTTTACAGTGCATTTAAATGATTAAAAACAAAATCTTTAACTAAACAATTTATTTAGTACATAATACATCATTAATAATATTAATGATTTAATAGGTACTAAATAAATACAACAGTACAGTACTAAAAAAAAATATATTATACCTATGAGCTGTACTGTTGATGAATTAGTAGAAAAAATACAGAGATAATTTATTTCCACAGAAAATTAAAAGAAAAAAGTTAACCACTTACCTACTGTGAAATACTTGCATTTTTGTTTTTCAAATGATTTATTAATTGAAATTAACATTACATAGGTTCTGTTGAAAATAAAATCAAGATTTATTAATAAATGCTCTTCATTTATTTTATATATTAAGTATCATATACCAGGTAATAAACAGGGAAACAATACTTAAAATAAATTATTACTTATAGGGAAATATTGTGTCATAATAAATACTATGGCTTTGAAACTGGTGCAGTGGCTAACTTTAAGGAAATCAATAGATTCTACAATATCTCATAATTCTGGATAATCCAAAACTTACTTTGAATTTTTGATTCCAATTTTATGCCAGATATTTTTAAGTACCTAATGTGGAAATAGCATGTCGGTTCAACGACTACCGTCATGTGTGTATGACCATATGAACGTAAATGAACCAAAAGAAGAATGTAAGTATTGTAGCAGCTGGCATTTTGTAGTTTCTGCCTACCCCCATGGTAAAAAAGCATGAGATTATGCCAAAACATGATTCTTGGCTTCCGAGCCTATATTTTGACCAAAATTCTTGTTCACTTTAATTATTGATCATTACTTTATTTGTAAAGCATACCAATACGTAACAATAATCTTATCACACCTCTTTTTGACTGCCTCGTTAGTCTAGTGGTTGCCAGTACTACTGGTGAGCATGTGAGCAATAGCACTGGCAACCACTAAATAGGTATGCTATACAGTCATGTCTATTTTTTTATCGTTTTAATCCTTTAAAAGGGTCATTGTACTCATCTTTATGAACAACTTTTACGATAGGATCAACCCTGAAATTTTGAAATAAAAATGAGCTGAGCATACATTTATGTTTGCATCATCATTTCAGCCCAAAGACGTCCACTGCTGGACATAGGCCTCCCCCAAAAGGGAGGTTTGCCATAATCACCACGCTTGGCAGGCGGGCTGGCGATCGCAGTATGGTGGTCAAATGCATAGAGAACGCTGCTGCCTTCTCTAGTAAGTCCCTTAGTCGCCTTCTACGACACCCATGGGAAGAAATGGGATGGTGCTATTCTTTTTACGTTCCGGCACCACACGGAACACATCTCGACGCAATGTATGGATTAACTCATTTTGATCAATGATGAGAACAACGACCTTTTTAAAGGATTAAAACGATAAAAAAATAGCCATGTATTTTATGATCAATAACTAAAGTCCTGCGATCGCCAACCCGCCTGCCAAGCGTGGCGATTATGGCAAATCCTCCCATTTTTTTAGGGGAGGCCTATATCCAGCTGTGGACGTCTATCGGCTGAAATGATGAAGAACTAAAGTCCTGGGTTCCCAGGTCGCACAAAGTATTACTGTGTATTTTTTATCACGAATTTCTCAGTAGCAGTCCGGAGTCTGGATTTGTGCTCGGCTGATGACAATAGGCTCGCTCCCTGTTACATGGAACGTAAACATAACTAGCGCACAGTGCGTGTACTATATCGTCGACCGTAGGTTCAATTGGGGTAAGGGACAAAATACGATTTTTCAGGAGAGGCCGACAAAGTTTTTTTTTGGACTTAATCGCCCATAACTTTTTTTGTTATGATCCTTTTTCGGATCTGATTTCACACATAATCTTGTATTTTGGTGCTCTATCTACCTGTGTAACATTTATTTAAATAAGTTAGCTATTTAAGAAAATAGACGTACCTTACACCAACGTATTTTGTTAGTAATGTCCCTTACTGACCATGTATCTTGTAGTCCCGTCCCTTACATTAAATTGACCTCTACGTTGGATCCAATCTATTAATGAAAAAGTAGTGTAAAGGACTTGTTGATAAAATGTATGAAAAAAATACAGTGTAAAGTGATTGTTGACAGAAAATTAAGTACACTTTTGACGTACGGATATCTTAAATTTGGAAATTGTTATAAAAATCATGTAAGAGACATGATTCTAATACATTTTGTATTAGAACCGTGTGTGTGGTTTTTTGTGTGTTGCTTTCATGCAGTGTTTGTACCTACATTGTAATAGCCAATTTCTATTAGTTGGAATAAAACAATTTTTATTTCATTTGTCTTGATTTTGTCCAGTGTAAGCATCGCATAAAGTATGACAATGCAAATTGGGGTAAGGGACAACTATGTCAAAACTCGTGCGATCCATTTAAAGTAGGTACGGATGATATTTATTTTTTGAGAAAACAAAGGCATTCGTGTAAGGCCAGTTTTATTATGGTTTCTTCAAAAATAAACCATGTAAAGATAATGCGTTGATTGGGAAGACCCTTACCTTATTTGAAGTGGATTGGGGCGGTAAATACACCATTTCAAGTTGCTATATTGCATAGTTTTTCAGGTACATTGTTATTATGGGGCTGATTCGAAATTTGGATCCAAAAAATCAGTAGGGTAAGGGACATTTTTCGTAAGCTAGAATTTTTTCATATACACCATTCGAAAGAGCGAAAAATTCTGATCAAAACTGTATACTCAACTCATTTTAGGTATTTTGTCCCTTACGTCAACTGAACCTACGGTCGACGATATAAGGTACAGCTCTGCCTAATCCCTCGGGGACAGCAGCCATGATGTTATGTCATATTAATAATCTAATCACTATTGCAAAACTGTTAGCAGTCCATACATCGGACTTGATGTTTGTGTCGATAGGAATGTGACCTAAATACTCCACAATTATGTGAGTTATTTATTGCATGACCACATAATTAAAACAATTAGCTAATAGCTACATTCCCAAAGGTTTCGTGCATTGGGATTAGAAGTTACTTGACAGCTAGTTCTATAGAGTTTATTATTAGGACTGGAAAATATAATTAACTAGCTTCTGTCAGCGGCTTTGCCCGCGGAAATTATCCCACGGGACTGTACTATCTCCGTACTATGTTCCGTGTGGTGCCGGACGTAAAGAATAGAATAGCACCATCCCATCTCTTCCAGTGGGTGTCGTAGAAGGCGACTAAGGGACTTACTAGAGAATGGGCAGCAGCGATCTCTATGTATTTGACCACCTTACTGCGATCGCCAACCCGCCTGCCAAGCGTGGCGATTATGGCAATACTCGCCCTTTTGGGGGAGGCTTATGTCCAGCAGTGCACGACTATCGGTGATGATGATGATGACTGTACTATCGGGATAAAAAGTAGCCTAAGCCTGTTATTCCAGGTGACAAACCATCTGTGTGCCAAATTTCATCCAAAACCCAATCAAAATTACATCTGAACATACAACAAACTTTATTAAAAAATAGATTTGTTTGTCACAGAAACACGTACGTATAAAAATTGACATAACATTAAAAAAAAACAATGATAACAACACAGATATTTATTTATACATAGGCGGCATACAGAACATAAATAGTCGGCAGCTGCACGCCATGACTGTGACAAGAAGGCTTCCACTCAGCAAGATTCTGTGCTATGGGATCCACAGCCCAGCGCTGATTTTCAGTGGTCACCCGAAAACGTAGGAAATAGGATTAAGTTAAGTAGAGAAATGGAGTACGTAGGGATAGTAGCAAGTGGTGTTCTGCTTTTTCTGCCTACCCACGAACCTTCTTCCCATGGGAAAAAGGCGTGGTATTATGTTGGGTTGACAGGACCTCAAAATATATTTTCGAAGAATTATTGAGATCACGACTCAATCTCATCTTATTAGTTAGTTATTAGTCAGCAGTAGTAAACCATTTTCGCCACTCCGGAACCTTTTGGCCTCATCGGCCATCTGTTCTGCGAGCAATGTGCCCTGCCCACTGCCACTTGAGTTTGGCAATTCTTCGGGCTATGTCGGTTGCCTTGTTTCTCCTGCAGTTCTCTTCATTCCTGATTCGATCACGTAGGGAAACTCCGAATATAGCCCTCTCCATTGCCCTTTGGGTGACTTTTAGGCTTCTGATAAGGCCCATTGTGAGCGACCACGTTTCAGTACCATATGTCATCACAGGAATCCGCTGGATGCGAGAAGCGCAGAACCGGTCGAAGTTGAGGAGCCTGGCGGAGGCCTATGTCCAGCAGTGGACGTCTTTCGGCTGAAGTGATGATAATGATGATGATGTGTTTCACAACAAATTATCTTAAACCTTATCTGCCCGGTTATTTATTCTGTGCCACAAAAGTTGAAACAGTAATCCAATAAGGGTAGTCAGCCAGATGTCACTACGTCACCTGATATCCAACTACCCTCATTATTGTAACACCTGCCGTCAGTTCCGGGATCACAGACGATGATCAAAGTCTTCGGAATATTGTAGAGGAATCATCGAAATAGGTCAAAAGCCAACTAATCTATTAATGATAACGTAGAATGCAATTTTATCTTTAAAATTCCATCGTTAGCTGTTTACTCAATTAACGCTGGGCAAAGGTGCGTCCAATCCTACCTATTTATACTCGTACTATTACTCATACTGACGTTTTGTCATAGGTACCGTATTTGGACAAATCAAATCAAATCATTTATTTCTTTGCAAACATGGGTATTTTAAAATGAAAACCAATAGAAACTTTTTACACGATTTATTTTAATTTGAATTATTTCAATAACAAAGTATAGCACCTAAACGAGTCAACCGTTCGTTAAGTTCTTATCGTTACCACGCTTGAAGGAAAAGAGACCTTTACCGTCGGTTGACGGCCATTTATATGTCGAATTACCATAGAGAACACAATATTAGTCGACTAACTAAATCGATAACAACTTAACTTTTTCTACTACTATGCAATTTTAAATGTTAGTTAACAGGTATGGTACATAGATGTTTTATAATAAAGTTCTCCATATTTTACCGTCAAGGCATGCAAAGGTGGTTGACATTACCTAATTAAAATTCAAAAATAAACATAGGAATTACAAATTAAAAAAGAAAAAAGGAAACGTGCAAATCAAAAATGTCAGCGTGGTCACAGCAATAAAAAATAAGACTTTATAATAGAATGGACAAATATCTAATACCTTTAAACGAGCAATTGTTGTATATATATTTATTTATTTATTCATTCATAGAAGAACCAACAGCTATAATAGATGGATAACAATTGTATGTGAAATATTAAGCCAATTACAGGTTCTCACGGATAAAAACAGAAAAAAGCAGTAGAAATGTTATGATAACTAACAAGCACGATAGAAAAGAATACAAAATATAAGGTACAATAAGCACTATGCACTTTTGAAAAAGTCAGCGTTCAGCCGAGTGCGTACAGAATAAGTTTTGGTGGTAAATGGGTCAAATGAGAACTCTTTACAAAGAATATTGAAGTCCTTACTCACTTACACCATGTATGAGTTATGCCTTTAGTTAGAAGAGGAAAAAGGAATGGAGATAGATGGATTAAACCTGACTGATCTTTGAGGGACGTTGAAACGCAGTTTGTGCAGAAGATCAGGACAGTGGATCTCGTTAGATATAATTTTTAAAAGAAAAGTGCAATCTGCTAGATTAGCAGATTGCACTTTGACGTGACAGTTAAAAGCCCGAAAAAATTCCATCTACAAGTTTCGATGCCACAAGGTGAATCTGTAAGAAATACTAATGCTGGTTAGCCTGGAAGCCAATGCTAAAATTGATGGCAAGGCTGATTGAGACGCAAAACACATGAGGTCCTATTCTTACCCTAGTATCATGTTAGGGTCGGTCGGTCGGCTCGTAGTATAACGTAGAATGCATACAATTGATTAATAAATAATTAATATGAAACGACGGGCACTCTGGCCTCTGTAATCTGACAGGGATAGATCAGATATAGATAATGGAACCCTTTGGAAGGATAGACATGCACAATTAAGCGTTTTTGTGTAGATGTGAAACCAAAAAAGTTTTTTTTTTAAGTAGGAAAGTTAACTACGTGTTTAGCACAGAAGCAACTACAGCTTTAAGGAGCATTATATCGACGTCAGTACTTCAACATGTGCTGAGGCCCTGATTATGGTTCCAATCGAGCCCAGAACGAATCTTTTTTTAATGTACCTATAGTACACCTTGATTACGCTAATTACGAGTATGTTTAAGTCCCATGCAAATAGGGAGCGAGCCTTTTGCTTTTGCTATGAAATCCAGACTCCGGGTAGCAGCCCGAATTTATCAGCAGCAGCTGATAAATTCCAATGTAATCTTACAACCCTTCCAGCTCCATTGAACGACACCATAACGGCAGTTTCAAAAATCACTAACCAAATTCAGAAAACTGGCGAAGCTACTCCCGAATTATCTTGAACAAACCTCTAAAAGTTAAGACTTTATGAAACATCTGTTACGATGACGATGCTAAGGGCCAGTGGCATAAGCTTTATTATTTATAAATGACAATAAACTGGACACCTGTGTTCACAGGCATGTGCGTAAGCGCCACATTCGAAACGGATGGACCATTTGTAGTACAAAGAGTATTGTTTCGAGTCATGCGTACAACCTTGAATGTGTCAGTCCTGTCAGCAAGAGTTAACGAAGGGAAGTGGATAATAATGGCTGAGAAGGGAACAAATGAATGACTTTATCGCAGAAATGGAGGGGGCACCTCAGAAACGTCTATAACCGAAATCTTATGAGAAACCGAAAGAAGGTAAAACCACAGAGTAAAACAGTGTCAGTCTTGTCCTATCAACATTTCAGGTCATGTTGTAATAATAGTTGTACTATTTAACCGTCAGTTGTTTTTTTTTTCTATGTTGTTTGTTTGTTATTTACCCCAGAACCCAGAACCACATAAGTAATCCCAGAACTCCGTCATTTATTAACTGATTTGAAAATTTCTTCTTTTGTTTAGTTACGGTCAACTGTGGCATCTTTACTTTCCCTATAAATTTTACCCATTAGTACTGTACTTTAATTTCTCTCGATAACTAAAAATCTGATGTCGCCATTTAATATCGAAACGATGCAGAAGTAGAATAATCTACTGTATGTAAAAATTGTTTAGTAATCGCGAGATATTTTATTTCAGTTCTCATAGGTAAAGTTGCTCATGGAAAGTAGAGATGCCACAGTTGACGGACTATTAAAGTAGTCCGATATAAATTTGATCAAGCTCTGTTATATGGTTTTTGAGTTAGCTTCAATAATACGTAATTTTTTCCACAAAGCGTATATGGATGATGTTTTAATGACTTCCTGTCACTGTTATTTTACATAATATGTGAAGGTATACGAACTCGATTGTTCCTCTGAGGTATAACTTGGTAGCGATTGCAAGCAAAAGATAAATATAGTTTAGCCTGTGAACGCCATCGCATCGAATAAAATCAATATGCCTGGATTTAGATAACTATTCCGTATCATGTTGACAGCTCGATTGGCGCGGTGGCTGATTGGCTTACCCACTGTGCTTCCACTCGAGGGACCGTTTTTTCGCACGATACTTATTTACTGGGCTCCAAAAAGATTTTCCATCTTTTATGTTTGTGGCGTTTGTTGGCATGTGACTAAGAAATAACAGCCGCAGGGGTCCATCGATCACGATAAGCTACGCTTTTCCGCGGTTAGTCCGTGGATGGGTGACCATCTTTACATACCAAGACTTCTCCGTGCCTCGCAAAGTACGTATCGGTTGTCATTCGTGGATCTTTGACAGCCGTTATGTTACGGGTAGTCAGAAGCTCGAAAGTTTGACAACCAGTCTTACCAAAGGGTATCGTGTTACCCAGTAACTGGGTTGTGGAGGTCAGATAGGCAGTCGCTCCATGTAAAATACTGGTATTCAACTGTATCCGGTTTTACTGGAAGCCGACCCCAACATAGAAGAGAAAAGCTGAAGCAGATGATGATAAATCTTAAATCCCGACTAATGTTATAAATGCGAAAGTAACTCTGTCTGTCTGTCTATCTGATACGCTTTCACGCCTAAACCGCTGAACCGATCGTCGTGAAGTTTGACAGAAATATAGCCTGGGATATGGAGAAGGTTTAGGCTACTTTTTTACGCGCGATAACGGACATCCACGCGGGCGGAGCCACGGACAAAAGCTAGATATACGTCTGTAAACTCGATCAAAATGCAGAAAAAGGTCTGGTGTTTGACTCCCTCTGGGCTAACATTTATTGCTTTTTAAGGCAATTCTCCTCAAATAAATAACCGTAACGTGGGCTTTAACTTTAGACCTGTCAAACGAGGGAATCCTTCGCAACTCTCATACATTTAACATTCCTTGTGGACATTAATTGAAAAATACATTAATTTTAGACATTGATGCATATGCTGCTACATTCGACTTATTTACGATGCAACAGGACGACAACTAAGTTGATGACTTTATTAGAGATCAGACTGAATGAATAATTTCCTGAGACAAATGTGTTGAGACTTTGAGATTGCGCACTTCAACTGATTTCTGAACCCGAATTAAGATTTGATTTTCTTTAAAGTACTATGTACTTGTCTGAGAGCTGGGGTGGACTGGTAGCCCAGAAATAAAGCCCACGACGTAGGAGTTGTAGGTCGTAGGTTCGAACAAAGACAGGAAAACATCGTGAGAAGACCTGTAGGTATCTATGTCCTTCTGAACCAAAAATTCGAAGACGTGACATTAACATACCCGCACTGGGCCCGCGTGCGGTCCACTCCCTCTGACATAGAGAAGGCCTGTGTCCTAGCAGTGGGAACATTACCTATAGGATGATTATGCTACCTGTGGCTATGGAAGTATACATAGATGAAATGCCTGTCTCTGATGTGTTAATGTTGAACTACAACGAGTTGTTTTTACTCACAATGTGATAGAATGGTTTCTAGAGCACCACACCAGACTCGAATTCGCTTACAAACAATCTATTCATCACTACAACATCATTCGCCAATGATTATAATTAGATGGATGAACTCATGGATGCATCGACAAACGATTCGCCGGACATCTGGGGGCCAACTCTCTAACTCCGTCAACGATGATACGGGCCCGTCCAAAAGTAGTTCGAAACTTTCTAGTGAATCCTACAGCCAATTAACTAACTTTTTTGGACGGGCAAAAACATATCGGGAGTAGGGATCGCTGTCAAATCGTGTTGTCATTCATTCTTAGTTCGGGCTCCAAAACTAATCTGATGTCCGTAAGTGATACGGAGTTGGAAACACCCGTTACTTCGACCGAAACGACGGACTTCGTGCTTAGGGATAGGCCCCCTGATAACAAGAGCATCATTGAAAGCTTCTTTTATCGAATTTCCTTTGCATTAAACTTTCAAGTAGGTAGATAACTCGTAAGTACTACCTAAATGTGACGATGTCGTTCGACAATCGAAGTTATTTTACCGCCTACAATCTTGAACCGATGTCGATTATGGCACCTAGGCCATAATCGACCACTCAATTATTTATCCATTGACCCGCTTCCGACGCCGCTTCATAAATTCTTCCGACGTTACAAACTCTTATTTGGACGAGAACACAGCATGAATCCTAATTGATACCATTTATCACATTACCATTTTAGTTTGTCATCGTTTCCCGCCATATTTTCGTGCAGTGAGTGGCGCGAAATGGAACGCTCGAACCGTGCGTTCGAATTTTTAAAAAGTTTGCGGTTTTTTTTGTGCGTGTGTAATGAAATGAGTTTTTGAGAATGTAGGTTGTAATTGTATTCGATCGCGAAGGTTTATGAATTTTACACTTGAACTCGTTTTTTATATTAATGTGTTATTGCTTTTTGATTTGGACCGTGAAAACTGATTTTATGCAAAGTGGATTTGATAGTGAAGTGCAACGTTGAACAAGCTGATCATAAGTAGACCGTCTAGTTGTTTCTGGCCGATATTGTTTTTTTTTTTTTTTTTTTTTTTTGATTTTGGCTTCACACGGTTTGTGCATTTAGCCAGTGTCAAGTAATTTTTCTTTTAGATCAAGTAAATGGCCCGATATCGGGCACGAAGTTACAAAACAGTCATAGTCGTCTTTAGTCAGTCAAGTCAGAGTTATTGTAAAGCGGTAGTAACTTTACAACAACCTAATAGGAGTTTTTGGGGGGAACACGAAAAGTCCACGTTAGTCACTTATTTTCACCTTCACTACACTTGTGCACTCACACGTAACTAAATTGAATAATTCACTATCAAAATTATACAATTTAATTCGCTATTTCACTAAATTCCATGAAAATGAAAATTCGTGCGACATGTTCCAACGCGATCCCGCCAAAAACTCCGGCCGATATTGTTTGTTCTAAGTTTGTTTGATTTTTGTTTGTAATAGTATCTACCTAATAATTAACATCCCATTCGGGACGTAGTAATTTTATCGGTACGTAACTGTTAATATACTAATACTTATTGAATGCTCTGTACCGTATATTTTTTAATGGATGTTTTCTAATTTAAATGGCTAGTCCTTTGTAAATTAGAACGATTTCGTATACGTTTCCGACCGACAAAAGTCATGTGCAAGCAGATTGTAGCTATGTGACCTAATATGGGTGCATTTGGATATAACAAGCAAGACACCATGATGAGCCCAAAAATATCGGACGCTACGCACAAAACTGTAAATTATGAATTAACACTGTTAAGAAAATGTACCTTTCTGCAAAAACTTTAAAACTAATAACAATACAATCCTCGATTCTTCATATAATCTCTGATCGCATTTCAAACTGCTGGATATAAGCCTACCCCAGGCTGCGCCACAACACTAGCCTCCACCTTCTGCTGCCAGTCTGTCCCAGACACCAACGGTAATCATAGTGTGGGATGCCCCCCAGCTAGATGGACCAACAACTTTTTTTTCTTCACTAAACGTTACATAGAAAAATACGTAAATCTTCTGCCAAAATGCTGTACAGTTTGTTGGCAATGTTCTCATTTGTTGCACATAAATGAATTCTAAAATACATCGCCCTTTATCATACAATAATAGTATTTACAAGTACTCAGTACATTCATAAAGTACCTTCAACAAACATCATACAAAAACCGTAAAAGCTGTAAATAAAACGGAAAATCAACCGCAGATTAACGGTAACAATAATTTGTCATTGTCAGCGTCTGTATTTTGTAGTAGTAAGGGTTGTTTTCGTGGTTTAAGTGTTACAAACTGACGTGCTGTTGACCGTACAACTAATTACATATTTCCATTATTTTCCGTCGACCGCCATTCGATTAGCTGATACGTTTGTCAACGCTCCTCGGTCGGCTACAGCCTTCCCAACCGTGGTTTCCTGTCATTGTGAATGCGGCAGAAAATTATATGTTTTGTACGCTTCTCCGGGAATTGTAGAGAAAAATATATATTATGGAGAGGGCTAGCATCATCATTAGCTGCTAGCTTCAATCGAGAGACCATTTCCCGCTTTTCAAAACGTTAAATATCTAGTGGCGATCTCATCTCAGCGACGTAGACGTAGGTAAATTAGACATATATGATCGAGATAGAGATTAGAATGCGAACGTCTAATCTTTATCTCGATTCGTACGGAAATGGCCCCTCTGCTTTTGGGAACAAATTCGAGTCTGGTAATCCAGTTTAAAAAATAAACCGCTTATGTTTAATGACATATAATTGTACAATGGCTTCGTCACAATTATTTCACGAAAACAAAATCTTGCGGATGGACATGGGAGCGATCAATATTGCGACGTATCGGATTATTGTTCTGGGCGCCATCAATAACTGAGTTATTTCAACTTTTTCACTGAAAGCTAGTTTTTTAGGAGGCTGCTATGCAGGCCTATGCATCCTGCAGTCACCACGATGACTGAAGAAACCACTTAGAAAGTTGAAAAACTGACCACTCAGAATTTTTGTTAAACCTTTGACTTAGATAAGGCAGTTCTCAATGGAATCGAAGCTCTTAGATATATAATTGTGTTCAGTAATGGATATTGTTACCCACTTCATCTCGAGTACTCCCTAAGCACGAAAGCCGTCGTTTCGGCCGAAGTTACAGGCGTCTCCGATTCCGTATCACCTACGAACGTAAGATTAGTTTGGGGCCCGAACTAAGAATGAATGACAACACGATTTGAGTCGTCTTTGCCCGTCTGAAAAAGTTAATTTGCGGGATTAGGGTTCATTCCGAAGCTCCGAACTATCTTAGGATAGGCCCGTATCTTCGTTGACGGACAAAGAGAGTAGGCCTCCTTTCTTGCTATACGTTTTGGTCTCGTGACTTCAGCGTTATGTATCCTGCAGTCATATTGCGCGAAGTACTGGAGAATTTTCTATTACATATAGTTTTAAATACGTTGTGTAATAACTTCAGTTCACTATATTAATAAGGTCACTCATTCACACATTCATTATATCACTGATTAATCACGAAATCTCGGAAACTACTGGATCTACGAAGATGAAATTTGACACCGAAGTAGATTATGAGAAGGAGACGTCAGCTAAGTAAGGATTTTAGATCACTCCCCCCATAAAGAGGTGAAATAGGGGTAGAAGTTTGTATGATTTTTTTTATTCCTTGGGCTTAGGTAGGTTAAGTTCATGTGGATGAAGTCGCGGGCGAAGTGCTAGCAAAGCATAAGTACAAAGTTATGCAAAAATCTAGCGATGGCGCACGAAAGTATCAATAACATGCGTGGCGTGGTCTAAATTAAACTACTAAAAGAAATCAAAGAAAAAATTGACCATTTCCTTCTTCAATTCCCGATAACGCCTTTACCTCATTTCAATCCAGAAATAAATCCCTACATCAAAACTTCCAACAAACAAAAAACTGCAATCATCATACATCAAGCTATCTTCAAACCTAAATATTTATAAACTTATCCTCCTATTACGTGTCTATCTTGAATTCACAGACATGAAAAAAGAAATACACGAGGAGGGTCGACGCACCCGTTTTGGCGGATGGCCAGCGATGCACTGCAAACTCAAATGCTCAAACTACATGGTGCAAGTCTAGCCGTAGACAATAAACATCGGACGTTATTTGCGTCTTCTAATTTTGAATCTCAGTTTTTTATTGATTGCACCACAAGTAATTGCAACATTCGATTTTCAAATTTTGATTAGTTTGTTATTTTTTGTTCTAAGCATTGAATGTATTTAAATGGAAGAGTTTTTGGATCAAGTCGGTTTACTTTCAGTTTCAACTTACGTTTGCCATCAGTTTGTAAATAACTAAGTTCTAATCTGCGGAAAATGTAGTGGGTACTATATTTGTTAAGTCATTATCGTATATTTTTAATATACCTACTACTGTTTGTGTTCCCTTATGAATTAAAATTAAAAATACAATTAAAATAAAAACTTATTGTTACCTGAAACTTGTAACGACTCTAGAATACAATGGCTCGTTCCACCTAGATTGATGTGCCATATATTATTTATGTTTGTATCTATGCAATGAGCGTGCAGTATACACGTAATAAAATGAAACTTAGAACAAAGAACATGAGAGACAAGGAAAGTTATATCTTTCTTCTCTCTCATATAACGAAATATGCCTAAACGTGACGCGTCCTCGCAATTTCACACTCAATCTCTCTGTAATCGAATCTCCGCTTAAGAAGTTTCACTTCTAAAATATTGAATCATCCATTCTTGTAGTAGGTATTGGCAAAATAGGGACATCAATATGGCATTGTGTATCCCAGAACAACAGCTATTGTGTTACAACTTGACATGACAGAATAGCAGTGATACAACAACTTATTTAGCTCGTATTTCAACGTGTTAGGTTTTATAATATAATATAAGATGTCTCAAATATCAATTGAAACCGATTCTATTATAACAATGCGATCACATCAACCTAAACCTTCGTACTGAAATATGTCGTATTACTGATAAAACCAGGTGCGGTCGCAGCCAAAGACTTTGGGGGGCATAGACAAAGACTACATATTAATAAGAAAAGAAAAAATAGTAAAATAGACTTTATTGCACAAAAAACTTATGAGCAATTAAAACTTATTTATTTATCCTCCTATTATACTACTATTACTTACTCAGTAAGATATTCCTATTTTAACAAGGTTTATGTTTACGGCTTTGGGGGCCCCTAAGACCACCGCCCCCTCTCGGACCGCGCCTGGATAAAACATCGTGTAAATTCAACAGTTACTTCTTGTATGAATGTAGATGGCTGTAAGAGTACGGAAAGACCAAAGACATAATGCATGGACTGCGTTGTATATCCCAATTATTTTTAAAAGAGTACCCGTGGACTTTCTTGCCGGCTCTTCTCCATAGGAAACGACCCATTGGGACCGTGCACCTAGCTTCTGACGTTTTATAAGTCCCCATGTAGGTTAACGTGAAATAAAAGATTTTGATTTTGAAAAATGACCAGAAATGGGATGAGTACCGAGATGTGCTAAATAATTTGGAATAAGGGCAGAGAATGATGATCTTCTTCTGAATTTTTAAACGTTTTTTTTAGCTTGCCCCGTTTGTTTGATTTTTTTAAATCTAGCAAACTCCAGTACTCCAGTAACACAATCTATATTTTGCGTATGATGTTGCTAATGAAAATTAATTTCAAGTTTTCGAGTCGTTGATTTCAATATTTACCCAATAAGTTAACTCTTAACGTTAGTTTAGCGAATACAATAAACTTCTTACATTAAACATCTACAATTTTAATTTAATTAATAATCCAATTGAGTAATAAATATATCGCCTAATAAATTTTAGTAAGTGCTATATTAATTTCGAATTTAATACTTGTTTTGACAATTATTAATAGAAAATGGCGCCCGTAGCAGAGATGTAGAACATTTGGTTGAGTGTAACGTGATATCTATGACTCCATGTTGTTTGTGGCTTTGTACAAAGACATTGAATTAGTTCCTTTGCCATTAACATGAAAAGGGAAGAAGTGTTTTGTCAGCTGTTTGTCTTATTTGGTTAATTAAAGCCCTGAGGCCGATACGATGGCTGAAAGTCACCCAAAGGGAAATGGAGAGGGCTATGCTTGGAATTACCCTACGCGATCCAATGAAATGAAGAGATCTGTAGGAGAACCATGGTAACCGACATAGCCCGAAGAATTTCCAAACTTAATTGGTAGTGGGCAGAGCACATTGCTTGCAGAACAGATGACCGACTGGGCCGAAAGGATCTGGAGTGGCGACCGCGTACTGGAAGACGTAGCGTTGGAAGACCTCCCACAAGGCCCATGTGAAGGCCGCAGGAATCCGCTGAATGCGAGAGGCCCAGAACCGATTGGGGGAGATCTATGTTCGGCAGTGGACATCTTTTGGCTGAAATGATGACAATGATGATGATGAAAGCCCCGAAGTTGATGGAAATAAATGGTTATTAGCCACTTTCCGTACAATTTTCAGTAGAAAACATTGAGTGGCTTCTAATTGCGAAATATCGGTCCTGAAATGCGATCGAAAATTCAGCAACAGATTTAGCACCCCTGTCAACGAGAATAGACAAGCTAAGCCCTTGTAGGAGAGAAATAAAGTGTCTACTAACATGTCAAGCAAGTTGTTTATGTTAAAACCACTTTATTCACTATATTCTCCATATCTCATTAGTTATAGCAACTTGTTTTGAGTTATCGTTTGTTTGGAGTAGCAGGAATAGCTCAACACTTAGTTATTTTTGAGTCATTTGTTTCTGATCTCAGTACCATAGATCATCTAATTTGTCATTTACATCACCAAGATTTAAAATCAAACAAATACTTAAACGTATTGTTCGTAAAAACAAATGTTGGCTCATTTTGTGATGAATTGACAGAAGTTAAAAAAAATCAAATAGATTGAAAGGGGCTTCATTCTCTCCTCATTCATTTGTGAGCACAATCCCAAGACAATACGTACTTTCTTTCGAACATATTTGTGGCCGAATAATGGAGGAGGTCATGTTGAGCTGGTTATAAAGACCCACGTCGTGGACTTAAAGTAAATAATAGATTAAAAAATTTTAAAAACACTCTTTAAAAACCAAACTAAAAAGCAGAAAATAATTTAAAAAAAGCTTGGGGTGCTTTTTGAGGTATTTTTATAATCAATTCATATCAAGCACCCCACACTTTTTTGAAATTATTTTGCTGTTTTTTGTTTGATTTTTAATTAAAGCGTATTATAATTAGATTTTTTTTTATCTATTACTTATTTTCGATTTTTTAGTTCTGGTAACTACAAACGCGTGATTATTCAGATTTTTTTTTTCATTCTTTTTTTGAATTATTGAATTGTAGTCGGTCTTCGATAAGTTTTCAAAGTTTAAATGAAATCTGACCGTTTGAAGTGGGTCAAAATCAAGTCCAAAGGAGTCGGTTACAAACAAACAAACATAGGTGAAGCTAATAAAAGCATGTTAATAAAAAAACTTTTTTCAAAAAAATAAACAACCGACTTCCAAAAAAACACTAAAAAGTGAAAAACAACTTTAATTTCGGAAGTCGGTGACTTTGGATATGTATTTTAATTTTTTGTCACCGCCTTCCGAAATTAAAGTTGTTTTTCACTTTTTAGTGTTTTTTTGGAAGTCGGTTGTTTATTTTTTTGAAAAAAGTTTTTTATTTTTCACTTTTTAGTGGTTCACATGTGCTTACCCCTTCACAGCGTACCGGCGTGATGTTATGTTATTAACTGGTGTAAACAATTGACAGACATGAGATTTCACCAGTCCCTGTCCATTTGCTATCATTTATTGAGGAGTTCCGTTGCCTATCTCCGAAGTTCTTCATCAGATCTTCACCAAATTAAAATGAAACCACTCCGAAAAAGTACTCTTCCAAAAACAACACAAATTGCTTCAAGTGTGCCTATAAAATTTGAAGAGTTCTCTCTATTTCTCCAGGATCCCATCATCAGATCCTGACTTGATGATCATGGGACCACCTGGGAAGTATACCCTTTCAAACAAAAAATTTTTTATCCAAATCGGTCCACCCATCTTCGAGTAATCGGGGAACATACATAAAAAAAAATAAAAAAAAAAAAAAAAAAGGTTCCGACGAATAGAGAACCTCCTCCTTTTGGAAGTCGGTTAAAAAAGCGTGTTATAATGCTACGATATCCAAATAAAACACTTATAATAGTAATAGACATGAGCTCGGTTCAGTTCTAAGACCTAAGATTCGCAACATAACATCGCGCTTGTAAATCCCGAAGGGTAACGCAGAGGTGTTCCTATAGTACACCTACATTTCACCAGTTATGTTTAAGTCCCATGTAAGGTAGCAAGCCAATTACCATCCACCGGGCACAAATCCAGCTTACTGAGATTTTCCATAAAGCACTTTTCCCTAAGCAAGAATTGAAGCTAGTCAGGACGTCATTGCCAGCACTAGACCAACGCGCAATACCCAAACAAAATACTCAAAATGGTAATTTTGACATGAGTTAGGTTCACTGTCTCACTAAAACAATATAATAAAACCGACAAGTCGACTCCTCGGTCCTTACGAGGTTCACTACAGAACAATAAGTAACAATGCTTGTGAAGTATTTATGTATATGCAGTGCGAGTTGTAAAAGTCTGAAATATTAACAAACCGCACACTTTACGACGAATTTTCATTGATGTGTTCTTTTTAATGCGAGTTTTGTAACGATTTTTGCGGTAAACACCGGTTTTTCGGGTGAAGGCATTTTGATGTTGTTTCTTGTGCCTGTTTTGAGAAACCATTTTCTTATCTATGCGTGATGTTTTATCTCACTTTTTCCAGTTTCAAGTTTTCTGGCATTCGTTTAGTTCAAAATCAACACATTCTATTTCAGAGATAGGTACTAGAATGTAATGCAAAAAATATTCTGAATCGTTTCGTGTTCAAGAAATATGGAGCTAAACACATGGCCTAAAATTCTCGTCACCAAAACATTTATTTACCTCTTTGACATTGTAAATAGACTTAATATACGATCTCCTTACCCTCAAAGAGGCCGATTAGTCATAAGTTTCGGTTTTATACTAAAATATATATGTTATATACTTGACCTTGGACCAATCTCAGCAGTATGTATGTATTATCATAATACACTGTTCTTGGCAGTCGTTGTGCTTTAGATCCAACGATTTGTCGTTGGCACTCCGTTTTGACAACAGAAATTTTCGATCGGGTTCCGGTTTTATAATTTTTTTAGTGTCTGCAAACTGGGACTTTTCGACGAACTGACTGTAATCAACATAACATAACGCTTTGTTGCTCTGAAGAGCTGGACAGAGCTGTACCCATTAGTACTCCCACATTTCGCCATATAATATGTGTGCGGTTATGTGTATTAATGTACAAATACACGAAGTTAGTCAGCTTAAATTGAAGCTACTTTTTCAGAGTTCCGAAACCATGTTATACGGGATTTCAAAAATTGTAGAGCGTATTGCTTCAAATTATAAAATAAAAGCAAGTGTATACATACTCCTAATTTGGAATTAGGTTTTGCATAATTCATATATATATTCTCTGTTCTCTTTTATCCTTATTTCGAAGGCCAATGCATTAAGTAAATAATTGATTAAAGTCTGGCACACTAAAAGTGACTCGTATTTATTTAGCAACCATTGCCAAAATCTCCGGAAAGTGGCGACGACACATTGAATTAATGTAGTATATTTGAAAACTTCAGAGAAACTGATACTTATAAGAGATTTTAATTTGAACTTTTAATTAAAAAAACTGCACATGTGCTTTTATTCACACAGGGGTTTTTTCATTGTTAGCTGAGATTTATTTCTCACAAACCACAAAATTACAAACATTCAGCAAATATTTTCATCAAACTGAACGTGTCTTTAAATACATTTCTTTCTTTTAAATTTTTCTCTGGGGACTAAAATGATGGAATCCACTCCACTATTCCGAAGCTAAAACCCGGACACAATAAAATTGTAAATAGATTTATCCAGAATTAAAATGAAATGAACATAAATAACAACTGACAACAAATTGATTATCAAATAATAATATAATACTTATCCTAACTCACCCAAAACATCCGCAATAGGTAAACACTGATAATCTCAATGTTGTCTTGTTTCTACGGCAAAAATGAATTCATTGAATAGATGCATCGACACGGTACCAAGGTTTCTTGAAAAACAATTGTACATTATTTATTAGTCACTGCTATTCAAAAGCTATAAATCAGCGCTAACTCTTTTGAAAGCTGATTCACAATAAGTCTTCAATGGCAATCGGAAGCTACGGGTTCCAAGGATATCTATTCTATTGTCTTAATGGGTAAGGTCGTTGGTGCGATATGTAACCCTACAGAGGCTTATAAGTACATTTTAAATGTTATGTGGTGCTGAGCAGGTCAGTCATCCTTCGAAGAATGTCGGTTCGAAGTGTGTCGGACGAAAATTGTTCAAAAAAATTCTAAACTAAATAAAATAATCCTGTGAAAATCCTTTTAGATTTCCTCTTCCCCGAGGCGGATGAAAGCGTCTGTTTGATTCTTACGGACTTAAGCCACACGGTGTTCTTCCAATCACCTCACTGCTAACCCCTCCTCTCAGTAGAGCGCTAGCGCATTCATCCCGTCATCCTCACAAAGATTATATTGAATTATCCGATTATTCTACTCTACAAACAACGTCGTCCGTCTCTAACGTTCTGTTATTTAAAGCTTTAACATTTCAGTAAAATAGGACAAACAAGAAACAGAAATTAACTGCACCATCAACATTATCACCCGTATATTTGGAACTGTCTGCTCTTTCATAAATCAATTTTATCCCCGAACCGCGCTCATACTGTATCAAACATTTCATAGCGTACTATAATTAAACTTATGACTTCCCCGAAAAGCACGTATTTTCTAACAACCCACAGGTCAGTTGCGCCGGATTTCTTGCGATTGACTGACGTTACAGGACTCTTGACAAGCGCTCGAGTACAATACGGTTATTCGTTTTTCGAAATTTCAAAATTTTTGAACGCAGCCATATTTATAGCGTGGCCGGAGTGCTATTTTTGGCGCGGTTTATGGTTTTCGTATTGGCTATGGTGGTAAATTATGAAAAAAAATGTGCTACAGTGATTTGTTTATGTTGTGAATTTGGCAATATTTGTTTAGATTTGCGTGCGTGTTGATCTGAAAAAGTGTGAATGATTCAAACCTAATTTGGATTTGACCAACATAGGCAAGATACACTTTAAAATGAGCAACACTTCAAGGATCCAAAAGAGTACGAAAATTCAAATACCTGCTAGCAAGCATCTTCTTTGTTCTAAATATTCATTTAGAAAAAAAAACAAATCGCTTTGACCGCACTCACCCAGAAATGCTAATTATAAAGTTGTCACTAATAAACGGCGCATGCGGAGAAAACGTTCAAAATACCGAGAAATCTAGAGAAGACATTAAAATCGAGACAATCTAGCAACTTACGATTGCAAACGACATATTCAATGAAACTGTTCGTATAATCTCTGATTATTTTTGATTTCTAAAATGTATATAAAAAGTGGAAAAAATAAACAATCATTCAATTCGAAATTAAAGAATTCGAACGGAAAAAGCTTTTCAAAATGGAACGCATGTCATTTCGTCTGCGCGCGAAAGAATGGCCGCCATACAATGACCTCATTCAACCAATCGTATTAAATGCAATGGGAGGTCTAACTAAATTGGTGATAATTCTCTTTGACGTTTACACGGCATGAATGCATTCTATTTATTTATGCTTGTTTTGAGCCAGTTGCATGACGAAAGAAGTTTCCAACGGACGTGCTTAGCTATGGTTTAATTTCTAAGATTTTCTAGACATCAAAGAACACTAATATTCGTTGTTCACTCTAGTTTAAACCTTTAAGTTTTCGAATTTATGTACATTTGGAACACTGTCTAACTAACCAATTTGTGACCAGACAATGAAGACAATTATTCCAATCAATTAACAGTTTATTGACCAGCACGATGTACGAAACCCGAATTTCTAAATGCGATATCATGAAACTTAAGTACTTTATCTAGCATCCATTTGGGTGATTGGACAAGGTGGGTAGAGTTATCTTCATGGCATCCACTATGGTAGTAATCATACTTAAGCGGTCTAATCTGAACTATTTTTTGGTGGTGATCAGAATTCCCGACGATGACTGGGCAACAACACAGTTTAACGTAGTTATATAAAAAACCTGGGTCCACTCAACGTTTTCCAAAAAAATTTTACGCATTTGGTTCAAAGAGATTTTGACGATATGTGGCTTTTTTTCCTACGTGGTTCTTAGTCTCTTTTCAGCCCTTGAACTAATATTAGTCAAGACTGTCCAGTTAAATTATTATTAACTGTCCAGTCTTGACTGATATTCGTTCCAACTTAGATCTCGACCAAAACAGTTCCGATTCAGATCTAGCACAAGATGGTAAGCTAAGTAGGGTTCAGTACTCGCTACCTTTGACAGTGGAATATTGTATTTTTATTTAAGAACTTCTATCTTCACTGTGACTATTGCTCATACCTATTGCTCGGTGAAAAGAGACAGTAAATTATCTATGTTTTCATTACTCCTGGTACACGTATAGTTATAGCGCCAATCACGCCATCCAGAAAGCCTGATTTTGCTTCGTCTCTGGGTGCCTCTCCAACTAATGAAGGTTGGCATCTCATCTCGAAATGTTTTTCCTTGTCCTCAGCGACTCAATTCACTAAGGTGTCTTTTATCACGAAAATCGCGTAGTTTTCGCTTAAAACACTGGTCATCGTGGAGTATTTACAAATAGACGAGTGGTTAGGATTATCCGCGTCCACTGGGTGACTATTTCAGTCGTTTCCTCATTCTTATCTAAGAGTTGGACGCAGCCCAAACGAGGTTGCATCACGGTGACGTTATAATGTTTACCTTTTTGTTATATTTTGTTGATTCTGAAACATTGCGTGGAATCCCGCAAAGTCGTGGTCGATTGTTCATATTCCTGCGAAGTCAAATAGCGCTTTTAGCAGCCTCTCCAAGGATCCAGCCTTCCATGATCATTTTAACACGCCACCTGTGCGCTTTTCGAAAAGCATATAACGTTTTAGTCCTGTGAAAGTTATAGGCTGAAACTAGGAAGTTTGTTATCCGTGTGTAACCTTAGCGTATCGGTATATTCAGATTTTTTCGAGAAGAAGCTTCCGAAACCTTCAACTTTTTAATCAACTTTCGACTTAATGGATCGGAGAAACCTTCTCCATATACTTCGGTGTCTGCTTCTAGAGCGGTCAGCAAGAACTATTATTTATCAACATAGTTTTTTACTAGATGGAGAAAGCTTTGATCCTAGAGAGATCACGGCAGATGCGTTCCATCTTACACAAATGACATTTTATGGTGCTCATGATAGCTGTCGTGGCTTGCAAGAAGTTTTTAGCCAGACTTTCCATAGAGATAATCACTTACAAAACCCTTTTTTTTTAAACCTAGCCTGGACATCAAAGATTCACTAACTAAAAGTTGGCTAAGGCCTTCTGTATCAAGTTATCAATGTTTCGCTAATTATTAGTTTGACACGAATATTGGCTGGTTTTTGTTACTTCCTTGCTGCATCAAAGCTGCAAGCAGACAGTTGGAAGCTTCCCAAATAGTTTTCCATTCTGATGCAATCGTACGTTTGTTTTTTCTTTATATGCTATAGCTGAGAAAGAAGAGTAGCAAGTTAAGAAAAATACAAAAACCAGCCAAGCCTTTCATCACTTACCAGTGTTTTTACTTTAAAAACAAATCGGTCTGAATTTTTGGAAATAAAAGTCCTTCAATCAATCAATCAATCCACATATTTTGACTAAGGTGTAGAGTTTGTGAAGTTAGGCCTTGTAGAGTTAGGGCGTGTATAGTTAGAAGCTTGTCTCTACATGAGATCTAATAACTTTTTGACAGTGCGAGTCATATGGTCTCGTCTTGGCAACATTTTACATGAAAATGTTTTTGGTGGGATTAGTAATTACAATGTAAAATGAATGAAGAAAGGCAGACGCTTCATCTAAAATTTACATGAAGCGTCTGCCTTTCTGACCTCCACTATTCAGTTTGGTAACACTGAACACCTTGGTAAGACTGGCTGTCAGATTTTGGACTTCTGACTACTCGTTACGACTGTCAAAGATCTACGAATGACATCCGGACCAACGGCTTCACGGCGGGGTCACGATATGTAATGTATGGTCATCCATCCACGGACCCCGCCGGTTGAAGGCATCCCTTTGGGTCATGGCCATCCGGATGGTCCGGGGATACCGCACGATCTTCGGTGAGGCGGCGGGTCTCCTTGCCGGATTGCCGCCATGGGATCTGGAGGCAAAGGTCCTCGCACACACTTGGGAGTGGCGCGAGGAGGCCAAACGCCGGGGTGGCCGGGGCGTAATTCCGCTGCCGCGAGAAATCGCGGCGCGGCAGACAAAGCTCCGGCGGGATCTCATGGCGACATGGAGAGTGCGATTGTCGCAACCCAGTGCTGGGCACGCCACGATTGCGGCGGTATGTCCCCTTCCGCCTGACGCAGGTCCTCACCGGACACGGTTGGTTCGGGAGGTTCCTTTTTCGGATAAGGCGGGAAGAAACGCCCGTGATTCCACTTCGAAGATCCCCCTGATGACACGGTGGAGGTGTGCCCAGCTTGGGCGGAGCACCGCCGTGTCCTTGTGGAGGCGCTCGGCGGCGGCGATCTCTCGCGTCCGGCTCTGGTCCAGGCCATGGTACGGAGCGAGAGTGCACGGGTAGCCGTCGCTTCCTTCTGCGAAGCAGTGATGCTCGCGAAGAGGGAGGCGGCGCACGTGAGAGAGAGGCAGTATATGCGCCCTCACGAGCGTCGGCCATGCTGATTCCCGGCCACCGTAGGCGCGGGCTTGCGGACGGCAAGTAATGGGTAGCTCGCTGTCCGGTAAGGCCAAGCCCGGGTCGACGGCGCGTTGTGTTCCACGCGCGCCTCAAAGAGATGTCAGCACCAACTCGTGGGGTCCGCAAAGATCTATGCCTGCGAGAGGTGCGGGTTGTTCGAAAGAGGTACCGTCGCCCCTGGCACACAGGCAACTGAGGGAACACGGGTGGATTTTAGTCAGTAAAAGTCTGACACGCCCTCCTGCTCCACCCAGAGCGGGAGAAGTTATTTGATGATTTCCCATCCTCAAAAAAAGAAAAACCACGCACAGACCGCGGCAAGCATAGCTTACCCTTCGATTGACTTATGTCTTGTTTCTAAGAAAAAAACTTCAATGTTTCCTTTGTATGTGTGTTTAATCTCAATATCGCCAGAAACTGGCGGTTTAACCAAAACTTACTAGGTAATTCCGCTGAAGTCTTATTTTACACACATTCCCTTTACTTCAACACGCCCATAACTTCTTTAATTTATAATCCCTCTATGACTCATAGACAAAACATATCTTTTAAAAAAAAACCCGTGTTTACTCTACATTTCTTTCACGATTTCAACATGATTTTCATTAGTACCCATCATCAGTTAGCCACATCAAATAATGTTGGATCTCTTCGCGTCCTCATATAGATCTTTGTGACTCACTGCAGCGGATCTAAATATATTTTCATTTGCCCTTTTACTTTTTGGGATAATTCTATATGACAAGGATGTATGTTTTATCAGAATCCATTAATCGATAAAGTATTAAACCAAATCAATCCTTACGGCAGAAAATGAAATGAGTAAGAATGTATTTTCTTCCAGTTCCTATCTATGAAAAAAATGCCATAATGAGTCATTGGCCACCGAATACTCAAAGATGTTACTTATGGACGTTCTTAAAAGTATTTCTGTTGCTCCAATAAACCTCAAAATGACAAAGACAGCGAGAGACTTAACGGCGACCTAAAATTTCGTTCCGTTTGGGTATTTGGCTTTTAGTTCGGTCTATTTGGAGCAAATTTGACTATCATAGTCAAAGAAGCAGCTTTACACCTGAAGAAAGTCCTAGAGTCGTTTTTAGCCCGGTAAAAAAGTTTTGTACACAAACACATTTTGGTAAAAAAATTGCGGCTTTCGTTTGGCAATACGTAACATGTGAAGAACAAATAATTCGCGCACCTAATGTAAATAGGTAACACTTAATTAAAGGTTCTCGCGATCACATGTTATCAAGCTTTTGTAGATTTTAAAAGATTGTGAAAACAATATTAAAATATTGTTTTCACAATCTTTTCTTTTGCGAGAAAATTCAAATCGCATCAAATCAAAAACGTATCGATAACGTCTCTTTATTGTAACTGCACACCAAAAGGGCAAACAGTCTACAGGAATCGTAATAATCTCTTCAGTAGTCAGTACCAAAATAAAATCATCGCTGCATTTCTCGAGATGTGCATCTATAGTTTTTTTTTGCGTCTAATTTCGTCGACGGCACAAGCCAGTATGCGCGCGCACGGGCCAACGCGCGCTTCTAAACTTTCGATTTAATTCATAGATTATAAAGCAGGCCATCTTGGTAAATATTTTTTTAAGAATAACCGTAATTTTGTAAATAAACGCTTTTGTTAATAACTGTTTTGGGGTTATAGTACTAATTTTAGTGTCTAATTCTATTTTTTTATTCTTAGAGCCTCTAAGGGTCCTGTATCGGTCAGAAATACGTGACGAACTGAGTTTAGTGTTCTTTACGTAAAAACTATAAGTGATATAAATACTTTTTAAAAAGACAGTGTATAAAAGTGTTTGTGCCATATGATCATTATAGAAAATCATGGGGAAAAAGAAGAAAAATAGCGGGAAGAAAGGGGGGAATAGATTCTTCAGGTGGATAAGAAGGTAATATTCAATTAAACAACGTTTTTGTGTGATTAACATCAATACACTGAAATAAACAAAGGAATATGTGTGTTTTCTCTTATTAACTTTTTAAATGGCATCCATGTTGGCTAATTTTGGCGCACTTTTGACGTTCATTGATAACTACTTGACATCAACTATGTAGTATGTACATACTAATTCCAAGACATCAACACATTCAGCAATGTAAGATGCATGGAATTAGTATGTACTGTAAGTAGTAATGAATGCTCAAATGCGTCTTTGTGACTAACAAGTGTTTTTTTATGAATAGTAATTCTAATGCATGAACAATAATGAATGGATCCTAGCCAATGTGTGAAACTACACTACTGGTGAAGAAGAATACTGTGCATAAAACTTTTTACTGGATGTCTTCGGCCAATATTGGAATACATCGATTCTTCATTTCTTAGTAGATTTAGTGAGTAAACTGGCAATCAACATTGAGAGCGTCTCAATCAAAAGTCATATTTTATTTCGTGATTTAGGCATTAATCAGTAGTAGTACCTACTCTCTGGTTTATCTTGGACATGACTGACTTCGGTGAAATAAAAACATCGTGAAAAACCAGGACTTGTATTAATATCAGTCCGAAATCGCCAACCTATCTCGAGCAAGCGTGGTGATCAATGCTCATGCCTTCTCTGTATGACAAGACTCCTTTGCCCTGATGTGGGACTAATAGGTTATCTAGCTCCACGTCCGTTCGTAGGAGACGCCTATATCCAGCACTCAGTGATGGGCTGGGTGGTTACGTTCTAAGAAAACGGCGTGTACGATAATATTTGTATTCAAAATAACTATTACAACACACAGGAACTGGCCGACTCTTATCTATAAGTTGTGTGATAATAACTACAACAAACCATTGAACTTAAAGCTATTGTACTTCCAGACATTACTTACATGATAACATTGGCTAAACAACGTGTACCATAATTAACGCAAGACCTCATACACTCCAATTAGAGTATTGAGTGAAACGCGTAATACAATGATTATATTATGAATTATTAAAAGCCTGTGATGTCTCACTGCAAGGCAACGGCCTCTCTACCCTCCTTCCACTTCTCTCTGTTTAATCCAGCAGGCTTAGCATGACGCTTTCTATTTCTACGAAGAATAGACACAGCTCTTTCTATACAAAGTGACATTTCGTTTCTGCATTTTTGACATCGCACCGTAGATGTCCTTCTACAATCTGTCATTTTGTCTTTCGTTTCTAACGATCTTTGTCTTGGTCCTTTTATATGTAGACTATTTCAGAAGAATATTTCTTCCCAAACTGTCAAAATCACACCAACAACAAACTTTCTACTCGACGGCCACAAAGTATATACGTTTATCTACAAAATCATGATCCGTTTAGAACGCTTATCTGTGATAATTAATAGACGAACATAGCTATCTTCTCCTATTGTACGTCTTTTAGATAATAGTCATGTCTATTCTTCCGTTGACAAATCGGTGCTCGTGCTAAGCCTGCTGCTAGTGACCAGTTCTTGTTAAAGGAGTCCAGCTCATCCCGCCATCTCCATCTGGGCCTACCGCGACGTCGCTTGGCATTAGAAGGGACCCATAGGGTCGTAAGTTTGGGCCATTGGTCGTCTGACATGCGACAGATGTGTCCAGCCCAATTCCATTTTAGCGTGGCAGCTTTCCAAGTGACATGAGATATCTTTGTAATGGAACGGATGTTCGTATTCCTAACCCGGTCTGTTAGTTTGTTTCGTAGTACAGACGCCAAGCACATCAAGCTACCCCAAACTGTCAAATTTTTCCAATTGAACATGAACCTTACGCTTAGGTTATACGGTTGAAAATCTATCAAAGAAATTTGACAGATTGGGGTAGCTTGATGTGCTGGCGTCTGTACAATGACAAGATTTTTTTTTAAAGGTAACTGTTAATACTATGAAAATCGTGTTGGCTGTTTCATTACTTAATGTATTTAAAATTAAGTCATATTTTGGCTCAATCGGCAGTAGGTATGGCGAAATATAGGTACATAGTTTTTGAAAACAATACCCATATTAAAAGTTACCGAAATCGATTTAGTAGTCAGTTATGAACAAACTACTTTAAGGATTTGCATTTATTCTATTACACCTTGTATTTTACTGAATTACTTCATGAGAATACCGTATTGGTCTAGGTCTGATGAGGTCCTTGGTTCGATTCTCAGGTCGGGCAGATAGTTATTGACTTTTTAACCGACTTCCAAAAGGAGGAGGTTCTCAATTCGTCGGAACCTTTTTTTTATTTTTTTTTATGTATGTTCCCCGATTACTCGAAGATGGCTGGACCGATTTGGATAATTTTTTTTTGTTTGAAAGGGTATACTTCCCAGGTGGTCCCATGATCATCAAGTCAGGATCTGATGATGGGATCCTGGAGAAATAGAGAGAACTCTTCAAATTTTATAGGCACACTTGAAGCAATTTGTGTAGTTTTTGGAAGAGTACTTTCTCGGAGTGGTTCCATTTCAATTTGGTGAAGATCTGATGAAGAACTTCGGAGATAGGCAACGGAACTCCTCGATAAATGATAGCAAATGGACAGGGATTGCTGAAATCTCATGTCTGTCAATTGTTTACACCAGTTAATAACATAACATCACGCCGGTACGCTATGAAGGGGTAAGCACATGTGAACCACTAAAAAGTGAAAAATAAAAAACTTTTTTCAAAAAAATAAACAACCGATTTCCAAAAAAACACTAAAAAGTGAAAAATAACTTTAATTTCGGAAGGCGGTGACAAAAAATTCAAATACATATCCAAAGTCACCGACTTCCGAAATTAAAGTTATTTTTCACTTTTTAGTGTTTTTTTGGAAGTCAGTTGTTCCATATGCAATTTCTCAGTAGCAACACGAAGTCTGGATCTGTGCCCGGTGGATGGCCGTAGAATAGCCCCGCCTCGTATTGCATGGGACTTATACATGCTTAACTGCCGGAATGCGGTTTTTTTTTTTTTTGGGTGGGAAATCATCAAATAACTTCTCCCGCTCTGGGCGGAGCGGGAGGGCGTGTCAGACTTTTACTGGCTAAAACCCACCCGTGTTCCCTCGGTTGCCTTTGTGCCAGGGGCCGCGGTATCTCTTTCGAACAACCCGCACCCCTGGCAGGCATCGGCCCTTGCGGGCCCCATCAGTTGCTGCTGACATCTCTTTGAGGCGCGCGTGGAACACAACGCGCCGTCGACCCGGGCTTGGTCCTTACCGGACAGCGAGCTACCCATTACTCGCCGTCCGCAAGCCCGTGCCTACGGTGGCCGGGAATCAGCCTGGGATTCCCGACGCCCAAGGCGTCTCCTGCGAAGGCCACGGCTGTGAGGGCGCATGTACTGCATCTCCCTCACGTGCGCCGCCTCCCTCTTTGCGAGCATAACTGCTTCACTGAAGGAGGCGACTGCTAGCCATGCACTCTCGCTCCGTATCATGGCCTGGACCAGGGTCGGACGCGAGAGATCGCCGCCGCCGATCACCTCCACGAGGACACGGCGGTGCTCCGCCCAAGCCGGGCAGACCTCCACCGTATGCTCCACCGTTTCCTCTGGGCGATATTCGCAATGGAAACACCCGGGCGTTTCCTCCCGCCCTATCCGAAACAGGAACCTCCCGAAACAACCGTGTCCGGTGAGGACCTGTGTCAGGCGGAAGGTGAGGACGCCATGCCGCCTCTCAAACCACTCCTCAAAGAGGGGACTTACCGCCGCAATCGTGGCGTGCCCAGCCGGAATGCGGTTAGGTACCTACAGTTCTGCCTTACCATTCCGGGGTCACAGCACAGGCTCGATCTTATAGATCTGCATCCTAATTGCGTAACTCACGATTAATCATAATCGGTTTCATTTTGACAATTCAACAATATATGTTCATTGCGTTATTTACGTTGTTGAGCACACACATTTTACGAACATATGAAGCAATGGTTTAGCAATCTGTTTCAAAACGAAACAGATTATGATTAATCGTGAGTTACGCAATTAGGGTGCTGATCTTCTGGTGATGTCTTTGATCAAATGTTTGAGAAGTTAATTCATTGAAACACACTCAGGGAGTCCTGCAGGGTTCGATCTTCGGGCCGGGTTCGAGCAGAATTACTGGATTTTCCATTATTTCATCTTTAATAGCAGGCCAGATTTTTACCCTTAGGCCGTGGCCATAGCCTAGAAGACCCTCTTGCTATTACATAGTACTCGAAATGTGAGTGTAGGTACTGTAAATGTTGTCTACAAAAGTCGACCTTATGTTGTACAGACTAGCGGTAAAATAACTTCAGTTACATTCGAACGTTTTTAGAATAAGCTTTCAAATTAATTCGAATTGGTTTTTTGTTATAAATAATATTTTTATAAATTAATATTTTTTTAATTATTTTAAAATAAAATATATATATTTTTTTTACTTTTACTCTATGTTTCGAAAGTACTCCTTAAGGCAAGTTGTTTTGCCGCGGGAAAACAACCATTAAAATTTCTTGGTGTATATTTCGCAGCCGGAGTTTCTGGCGGGATCGCGTTTGAACATGTCGCACGACTTTTTATTTTCATGAAATTTAGTGAAATAGCGAATAAAATTGTATAATTTTGGTAGTGAATTATTCAATTTAGTTACGTGTGAGTGCACAAGTGTAGTGAAGGTAAAAATAAGTGACTAACGTGAACTTTTCGTGTTCCCCCCAAAACTCCTAATAGGTTGTTGTAAAGTTACTACCGCTTTGCAATAACTTTGACTTGACTGACTGAAGACTATGACTGTTTTGTAACTTCGTGTCCGATATCGGGCCATTTACTTGATCGAAAAGAAAAATTCTTTGACACTGGCTAAATGCACCAACCGTGCGAAGCCAAAACCCAAAAAAAGAAAAAACGTATGTCGCAGCCATCTGGTTACATTAGCCAGTTAGATAATTGGATGCCTTGGCCGATCGTTATTTGAACTAGAATCATTCAACGTTTAACAACTTGGCGGATTGAAAGTCAGTTCTTTTAAGATGACTGACCAAGATTCAGCCAAGTGATTCAAATTTAGTTCGGTTTTTCCTCTGCGACGTTAGTAGTCATCAAAACAAATATGACGTCAATAGCGCAAACCGTGAATCTTGTTTTTCGTTCTTGTGTGCAATTTTAAGTGAAATTAAAGTATGATATTCTCAAAATAGTATGAAAACATGGAGGTGCCAAATAATACTCCGTCTTATGCAAGTTTTCGCGAAATATTTGAGTCTAAACTGACTGACTTAAGTAGGTAATTAATAATGAGTAATATTCGCGTTATGTACTTTGTTGTGAACCAACATTTCACTATTACTAGTTACTTAGTGGTAGATATTAGTAAAAAGTAGTCGTACATAATTTGTGAACTCATAGTCACCCAAACCAAACATCACAAATTCATCAATATCCAATTAACAAAAAAAAAACTAAATGGCTACACGACATTCAGTCATCTGGTTAAACGTTGCGCTCAATGACTTGGCTAGTTGTCCTTCAGCTATTTAATTGGATGCTGGCGTTTAATGAACCGCCTAGGCGTTCAATTAGCTGGCTAATTTAACCAGATGGCTACGACATATACATTAATCATTTTATCGGAGTTCTAAAATACAGTATTTATACTATAGTACTATACACCAGTGGCGAAGTGTGAAATGATGGCCAGGGTAAGCCATTCCAAAAAAAAAAAAACTCACCGGCTGATGCAAGCTTAGTTTTTTCAGATGATAAAGCCCCACTTTCACTCTTACTGAATGGGAATCAGAGAATTTCATACGACAGATAATTGGTTTTCGTCGCGTAGGCGGTTTTTTATTAAAACTTAGAAACACATAAAAATTCATTGTACTTTGAAATAATGAATAAATAAATAAATAATACTTTGATCGGTGGGAGTCGGGATTTTTCTTAGGGTGTGTCCAGACCTGGCGAATGCGCCGCTCGAGAGCGGCTCGCAAGTAGCTCGCGAGCGGCTTGCGAGCCGCTTGCGAACTGCGCATTCGCCAGGTCAGGACACACCCTTAAAGGTAAGCCGATGGGAATCGGTTTGTATTGACCCTTCGCCACTGCTATACACTAGTTGGTATACACCTCGGCGTAATGAATGCATCATGGTTGTTGTACAGTACATACATAATCTCACGCTTTCTTCCCATGGGGCAGAATATCATCATAATCAACCTAAAACGTTCCCACTGCTGGGAAACAGGCCTCCTCTCTGTGACAGGGAGTGGGCCATAATCTACCACACAATCACAGTGCGGTTGGTAGATGTCACATATGACGAAGGTGAAGGACAGATACTACAGGCCAATAGTTATTTAAATCAAACAATAACAAAAGTTCACATGGATTTCTTGATCAAAAACTTGACCAAGCATGCCAAAAAGAGCACTAAAAATTCGAAATACCACAGTAAATAACTTCAAATTCACTGGAAATAGCAGATTTTCAGTGCACCAAAACTGTTAACTGCATTTTCGTGGCTACCTTCCAAGTAGAAATCAGTTTCAGCTGAATTTACGATAGCGTTTCCTAGTTTCAACCATTTTCATTGCAGTTTGACCTAATTTAAAATAAGTATAAAAACTGTTTCATGACAATATGGCGTCTGCATGCAGATTCAAGCTCGTTGGTAATTTAAAACGTATTATTGAATGTTTTATAACCGTGGATTTCATTGCCAAAAATATTATGAATGATTGAAAAATCGACTTTTGTTAAAAGTGTATACGCAATAAGCGCAGCCAACGCGCGAGCGCGTTTTTCGGATGTTTACCAAGTGCTCGTAGCGCATTTGCGCGTCTATACAATTTAAATAACTTTTTTCGAGTGCGGTGGGACGTGGGCGTGCCGCTCCTGTGCGTTCATTGTGCATCTGTATTGTTTAGAAAACATCGTAAAACTCGGGTCGGTAAAGGTGTCTACACGCAAGTCATTTCGATTGTTTCACACGATATTCGGTTGTTACATATGTAATGTGTAACAGTGTTAGGGTGGAATAAAATTCGTTCATGGTGTACCCACCACAACTCGCTTTCCGAATCGTGTCTATACGTAGCTAATTATTGACATTGATTTGCGAGCGTGCAATAAAAACTAAGCTTTCAAAAAATCGTTTATTTCTTTTGTTTTTTTTTTTTTTTGGTGTGGATTTTTCCCTTTGGGCATTGGTAACTCCCGCCGACAGCACGGCCAATTGGCGGGCCGGTCTCTTTACAACAAATGATAACCAAAAGTAAATTACGTGACAAGAATTTGTTACAAAAATAAGTGTCGTATGAAGCAACCTTTATATGTAGCGTAATTGTTTTATGACTGATAAAAAACTCGAAAAATTTTCAAACTCACAGAAGCGTTGTGCCGCACTTGGCCAAAGTAGTAAACGCCGCACTAGTGCGGTCAGCGGCACTGGGTACACTGTCATCAACCGCGCATGCGCTTTCATAGCACCACATCAATTTTTTTTAACTCGCAAGAGCGATTGCCGCATGGGTACTGAGCTATTTAATTAGAATTTGCAGAAAGTTCGTTAATTATTCAGCATTGAATGTGAGAGCCTCCGAGTATTGTCTAACCGCCTATTTATAATACACTTAATTCAGCATTCAAATTTAGAAGGAAGCTAAGCGAGTACGGCAGGATGTTTTTTTAATTCTGTCTTGCTAAGTAGGAACTTGTCATTTGTCAATCATGGATCTTTCACAGTCTTTACGGGTCGTCAGAAGCCCGGAAGTCTGTTAACCCAGTCGCTGGGTTGTGGAGATCAGAGACGCAGTCACTCCATGTAAGATACTGGTATTCAGCTGCATCCGGTTATACTGGAAGCCGACCCCAACATATTTAGTTAAGGCTTGGTACATGATTATGTTGATGTCTGGCTAAGTAGAATCGTAACTGTCCTTCTTTACTTTTTAACCGACTTCAAAAAAAGGAGGAGGTTCTCAATTCGATTGTATGTTTTTTTTTGTCTTTCTTTTTTAAGTTTGTTACCTCATAACTTTCGACTGAGTGAACCGATTTTGATGATTCTTTTTTATTTGATAGCTCGTGCTTCCCGTGTGGTCCCATTTCAATTTCATATAGATCTGATGATGCGTTTCGGAGACAGACAACGAAACTCTTCAAAAAATAACAGTAAATGAACGGCGATTGCTGTATCGCGGTTCGGAAATCGGCGGTGATGAAATTTCGAATTAAGAAAAAGTTTTTATTCCCCACAGGAACTTAAACTAAAATGTGAAAAATAAAAACTTTTTCCAAAAAAAAAAACAACCGACTTCCGAAAAAACACTACAAAGTGAAAAATAACATTAATTTCGGAAGGCGGTGACTTTGGATACCTATGTATTTAATTTTTTTGTCTTTTAATAATAAGGTTTTTGTCATATAATAATAAGGATTCCTTACCCATTCGAAGTCTACGACAAAATTATGTATTTTAAAGAATGCTTCTGAAATTACTGGCACCAAGGCTTTCTAACTTTTTTTCCTTATGGGAATATAAGTCTATAAAGTTTCCACTGCTGTAACACAGGCCGCCCCTCTTCGAGACGGCTGTAATCTATCGTGAGCCCAGTGCGGGTTGGTAGATGTCACATGTCTTCAAAGTTTTGGTCCTAGGACATGCCAGTTTTAGAGTAGTGGTGATAAAATTATTTACACAAAGTAAAACGCCTGTCCTCGCGTAAGTCGGTGCCTATACTATCACCACTGGTCCTCTTGAGCGTGGGTTTACTTACGTCAATGCCACAACAGGTTAGAATTCACGACCTGTCACTCACAAGCACGCCGCTTCAATGTCTTTTCTCACTTTGATGACCAAACCCACTGGGTGTTGCAAGTCTTGTGCTATAGGTCACATCTTCCCATCGAGTGCTTTTCATAGGCTTAATAGCAGACCTAGGTCCAGATTTAAGAGGGATGCGCTAAGGTATCCCGCGTATTTCAATTCTTTTTCTTACGTTATTTGCAGAACAATGTCAGGTTGTATAACTACACTAATATTATAAAGCTGAAGGGTTTCGTTTGTTTGGTTGAAAGCGCTAATCTCAGGAACTACTGGTTCGAATTGAAAAAATATTATAGTGTTGGATAGCCCATTTATCGAGGAATGCTAGGGCCGTTAGGAGCCGAGCAAATGAAAAAAATGTTACGAATACTGTTTACTCTCACGTGCAAACGATTCGATGCCACGGGGTGGGTCGGAGCAGCAAGGAATTTGACTCGGAAGAAATTGCGGCTAAAAGCTAGTTCAATATAATATGATTCGTGACCGTGACAAATATTACAGAATAATTATCATTAAAGTCATTAAAACAACCCTCGTAAGTTCATTTAATCTCATTGAATGACTTTTTCATGAAATAATAGGGTATTACATACATTTTTGAAGTGTCTTAATTAGATTCTTAAATGCTAATAAACCACTAAAACAAACTCAACATTTTTATTAAATCGAGCAGTGCCATAAAAATGCATTTAAATTTGACATTTTCATATTTCACGTGTAAATTGCTCGCTCTGTGGGTATGACGTCAGTTTGCTGCGTCAACAAATGCGCTGATTTTTTGTATGATAATTGTTTATAATTAAAAAAAATAGTTATTATTCTACTTATCGTTGGTTTGCTATTCCTGAATGTAAGATATTCTTTCAATAAAAATTGCTTTGGTTACGAAAATAATAAAAGTAAAAAGTTGTTCAGTTCATTAGTTTAAACAGCGGTGTGACGTAATAACGTGGCGGCTACTATTTCATGGTGTTCAAAAACAGAAATCTTTGAAGTTATTTTAAAAATTGATTTTGTTATTTCATGACCTGACATTTTCCGACTGCTTTTTGTCTAAGCTATCTCAATAATATATCTTTAGATTTTTTTTCGTAGAGAGTAAATTACCCTATTTTAACCCGGAAAGACTTACTACAATCAACGTAGCCGCAGGCGAAGCTTTGTGTCTAATAAGTAATAACTGTAACAGAATCCAATTACGGATTTTTAAATAGCTACCCAGCGATTAGGTTAGAGATCTTGATCGAGTGGGCGACCAGCCTCATTGTGGGTCAGGTTGCTAAACTGACGGATTAAACTACCCACGCGACTTTAAGACGCCAAGTTTTTGGTATTTAATGACATTATTGTGGTAAATTGTCCTTTTATTTTTATTAGGTAGTGATTTGAAGTACAAAAGTATATTCCTTTTTTTTGACGCTAGATGGCGTTTCGTCAATCGTGGCTAACAAGAATGTAAACTTAATATAAAAATAAATGTATTAAGGATCTTTTATTCATCTTCTGTTCAGTAAGATAAACTTGATTCTATGCAACTGTAGGCATGCAAAGCAATTAATATTTCGAGAAACAAAGACAATATACCACAGAGACTAGACTCAAGCAAAAAAAATAAAAATATTAACAAAGCTTAATACCAAAATAAAAACCTGCAGGCAGATATCGAGTAACAACTCGAGCGAAGCCACAAATTACAAACTAGGATATCGAAGTATATTAAATAAGTCATAAGTCATTAAACAAATAGTCAAATAAAAAGGTTGATAATTATTAACAATCACAAAACCATAGTCAGCAAGACGACCAGTCACCACAAGCAGCACCCGTTCACGAGCATAATGCAAGGATCAGATATTACCCCCTCGCCATATTTGTTAATCTGTGGTCTAAGTGCCAATTTGTAGTGCGTAACTGAGAAGTCAAAAGGGTACGAATGCAGTGGACATTACTAATATTCCTGTTAACCCTTCAACTAAGCTGAATGCTTTCATTAGCAACTGAATGGATCTGTTTGAGAATGTGCATGTGCTATTGAGCGCGCGTAATTAAATGCGAACAACACTGTAAAGACACAGTCTTCACTATGCAAACGGCCTATATGATCGTCGGCATCCCAACGACCAATGAATTCATTACTAGCTTTTTCCCGCGGCTTTCCTGCTTGGTGGGCGAAAATGACCCCACGGGAACGTTCAAAAGGGATCAAACTCATACAGAAGGCAATTTTAGTATTCTAATTCGTCAACACACACACGCGCAGATACTCACAAATACGCTCGCGTTTAATATCTGTATTTAAAAATAGTTTTAGTTTCAAATTAGAACAATCATTTTAACTTGTTTATATAAAATTGTAATAAGTAATACAATTAGAGGGGACTCTTTAATACAGGCTGTTTCATAGCCTAGCAAGGAGATCAGCAAGTTGATTGCCAGAGATTTAATACTACCTACTTTGTAAAAACTGATATACATGTATCTGCAATCTGTTTATGTAAATAAATGTATTCTATTCCAAATTAAAACCTTGGTTTCCAAAAGCTATTATGTCTCCTTGTAGAAACATTAATAGATTAGTTTCGAACACCTCAGATCGATTCTACTGATAGGTAAGTGTGTCCTTTGATTACACTTTGATAATTGTGTAATGCCGTGCAGGTTCCGTGTAGTGCCGGACGTAAAAGAATAGCACCATCCCATCTCTTCCCGTGGGTGTCGTAGAAGGCGACTAAGGGACTTACTAGAAAATGGGCAGCAGCGTTCTCTATGCATTTGACCACCATACTGTGATCGCCAACCCACCTGCCAAGCGTGGTGATTATGGCAAAACCCCCCTTATGCGGGAGGCTTATGTCCAGCAGTTGACGTATTGCGGCTGATATGATGATAATGAATTGTGTAATTCAGGGACTTACACTTACTGATTCTAAGCTAAAAAACCCGTTTTTTTCTGAAAAGTCCTATTTAAGGGTAGATCACTAATCGCCAAGTTAACTGTCACAGTCTACCTACCAACTATACAGTTAACCAAGCCAGGCCCATCGCCACAACCCATAATTTCTAGGTTATGTAGACCTCGACAAATAACACACTACATACATACATTATTTTCTTCGCTTCCTTGATTAAAAACTTAGCAATTTGCCGCTTCACTGAGTGACGTTTAGCGGTCGGGAAATTGTAACATTTGATCACGGAGTAATCGTTTCATTAATGGCTGCTTTGCGTTTTTGAATTATTCATGATTACCTGGTTTTTTACCTGGCCTTTGTGGACTTTGCCAAGGCATTCGATAGCATAGACCATCAGTCAGTTATTAGCATTCGATTCCCAAACGTACCTGGAGAGATGGGCAAAGATCGTCACTCACTGGACGCCTGAGGAAAGACACCGTTGTCGAGGTAGAATACGGCAAAGCTGGTGTGGCGATTTGATAAGGTTTGCAGGGCCAACATGGCCAGAGAACGCACAAGACAGGGAGGTCTGGAAGGAAAAAGGGAAGGCCTTTGCCAGGTGGACACATCATAGGCTAACAAAAAAATCATTACATCAATTATAAATCAAAGGGATCTTTTCTAGAAGATGAACAAAATTAGTCGTCATCCCTCTGTAAAGCGAGCCTGTGGACTATGATGCTTGTAAATTAAGATACATCATGTAACTCTTAAACATTGTGTTGAAACGTCTACTTTGCTTCTACTGATGTGAATGGTGATGTGGTCGACGATATTTCAAAGGACCCAAACAAAGTGACATTCTATCAACGATAACGCTGATGGAAACATCAAATATAGAATGGATTGACAATGACGTAGGCTATCGAAGAGCTGTCAATCCTGTAAAAAGCCTTTGTAGAAATACGAAACGCTTTAAAGCGATTGTCACTTGTCTATTCTTCAGATTTAGAAGCTACAACGACAAAATATTCGACAAACCTACATGCCATCAAGTGCGTCCTGCTGTCCGCAGACAATATTCAAATGCCCAATGAATTGTGTAGCTCGTCAGGGCGATAAAACAATAGAATGACATAAGACAAATAATTGACTATTGTGTGATGTATTTCAACTCATACGCATGCGAGCTATTTAGTCATTAGGGCTAGCATCATAGAATATGTACAACACTTACTGAATTTTTGAATAATAATTAATTGTCAGCTATAAAATATATGGAAGTAGTGCGGATGGTACGACTAATGGGCTGTTAGAGACACGGTAGAGTTTCTTTATACATTTTTTCCCTATCCTAAGGGTACGTCTTCCCTACCATTACTGCGCCCTGGTCTACTCCTTGATATGAAATGGTCTCGGCAGCACCATGAAACATGAGGCTGTGGCGGCCATCTACAATGCCCCACATACGAAACTTCAAATCAACAAATGTGGAAAAACACAAAAAATAAAGTGGCGCCATCTACAATGCCATATGCGAACTACTCAATACTTGACGTCACACCGCAGCTACATCACACAAGCAGAGTTTACCGCGCAATCTACATATATATAAAATCCCGACATCAATCGCCGGGCAGTAGCCCACCAGACACAACACCCGTCTGGTCAGAGGATCTTCCTTTACTATAGAGTATGAGTGAACTTTACACCCTGTTCCTCGTACCTCTATAAGGCCTTAGGGGCTAGTGTAAATCTTGGAGTTCATTCGAGTCTGGTCAACCTACGCTGTGGTCGGTGCGTTTCATTCATTCATTCAGAATTACGTGGAGCTGATTTTTGGCGTGAAAACGTCTTTTCGCTCGGAGCACTGGTGGCAAGTTCAATATTTCTGACCGACAAAAACATGTATGATTTCAAACGCTAATAACTACAAGAGTTTTAGTGCTGGAGTAATGTTTGAGCATTTAAAAGATAGGTGATATTTATAAAAAAAATTAAGCGGGATATAATTTGTCTATGATGTCACGCTGCGTGTGCATGCGCATGCACATGCGCGCGACCCTCTATTTTTCACAATAAGTCGAAATTCCAATTAGTATAGCGCAAACACGCGTTTAGTTAGAACACTGATTCTAGAGTCTTTCAAAGAGTGCAGTATATGAGATAGAGAGCTAACTTCACGTTTTAGGTTAAATCGCGCGACAGCAGCGCCGCCCTGGTAGTTGTTCATCGAACTAGTCTCTCTATAGGTACTATACTATAGCTAAAGAGTAGCATAATTTGGTATTTTCGAACTTGAATGGTTGAAATTAATGTGTATTGTAAAAAATCTGCTAAATTGAATAATCGTGAACTTCAATTTAGCTGTTTTTTACAATACACTTTAATTACAATAACAAGTGATCGCGTAAATAGCAATATACAGCGTAGGTAAGAGAGAATGCGTATTGTAAGCAAAATTTAACTATATTCCGTAGAATGCTAAGGTGCCATAAGTAAAAGAGTTATTTTGTATTTAATTTATCTATTAATTTATCACAATCACCTTAAATATTTCTCTTTACTATTACAGTATTTATTTAGTAATAAATAATTCATGTAATCTAAACAGGTAAATTATGGACGAGAAAATTATGTGTATGCGCATCAGTAACGTGTCGACATTTTTCTCAGGGTAGGGTGGTCAGCACAAATTACAAAAGCGCTGGTATTAGACAGAAGTTACAATGTTCATTTGAATGAGAAAACATACGATTATTATTGTCTTAAAAATTGTTTTTACATATTTATTATTTTAATAAATTGCATATGTGTACTACTTTTGAAATAAAATTACTTTTATTTGGTAAGCAACAAAATTCATAAATAATATTTTTTAAGGATGACAACCTCTTGATTTTGTTATAACACTATCACAGCTAGATGGCGTTACTTTCCATACTTTAACCCCTGTCACGAACTTTGTACTAAGTCGACACAGCATGGAGTCTTTGTCAAGAATTGACAAAGCACTACTACGGCATGGAGAAAAACAACCCACAGAGGGTTAAAAATTAATTTGAAGTTGACAATAGCAAAATAACTCCATAATATATCGTGTCATATCGGCCGTACTTAAATATGCTCAGAATTGAAAAAATATGAATCGAAAAAAGCTCACATCAAAACGAATGCATTGAGCCTAAAACATCTAGTCTCGATCAAATACTGCGGCAGTGCCTGAAACCTTAAGAAAATCTCTTGCAAATAGCATATTATAGCAATAGTTTAAGATGTCGTATAATATTGGCTGTGTACCTATCTGCTCAAAAGTAAAAAAAATCATAACCGGTGAAAGCTTACTTCAGGAATGCAATGAGCCTACTAAATGCAGTATCGGGTGAATACAATGGCTACAGCTGTGTCGGGAACCATAGGAACTTTTGTTACCAAACCCTAAGTAAAAACATCTTGCATAACGTTTTCACGAAAATATTAAATACATACTTTTCTAAACAAACTATAACTGAAGAATAAATTGTAGACAACCCTATGTACTTCATTGTTAATTAGTCTAAGGATTGGTTTTGATATCGTTATGCTATATTAACGCTAGCGAATGGGCATAATGACATCTTGAGCAGCTATCGTAACAATATTCAACCTTCATGCTTGTAAACGTCTAATATGTACTTTGTTCATGGAGAAACAACTATGGTATGTTGTGTCGTGTCGGCACGAGCTATACAAGAATAGCTGTAGATAAAAAAAACACGCTTTAAAAACGCAACTAAAAAAGCAGAAAATAATTTCAAAAAAGCGTAGGGTGCTTTTTGATGTATTTTTATAATCAGTTAATATCAAGCCCCACGTTTTTTTGAAATTATTTTTTGCTTTTTAGTTGCGTTTTTAAAGCGTGTTTTTTAAATTTTTAATCTATTATTTATTTTCTATTTTTTAATAATGCTAATTACAAAAGCGTGATTTTTCAGTTTTTTTTTAAAATGATTGAATTGTCCTCAGTCCTCGATAAGTATACAAGGTTTAAATGAAATCTGACCGTTTGAAGTGGATCAAAATCAAGTCTAAAGGAGTCGGTTACAAACTAACATACAAACATACAGGCGAAGCTAATAAAAAGCATGTAAAAATAATTATTATTATATTCATAATTAATCTGGAATAAGTCCACTGTCTCACGGACACACTGCCTCTTCCTAGCGTCGCCACTTCGATTGTTTTTTCGTATCCATCTAGCTAGCCTTTTCCCAAATATGTTGAGAGTGCTTCTAGTTGAACCGGATGCAGCTGAATACCAGTATTTTAGATAGGAGATATTTAAAAAAAATCTAACAAGATTTTGTAAAAGTTGATTCCCAAAACTATAAAGTCAAAGTTATGGTTAAAAAGTTACAAGGGTTTGAACGTGGTCGCACCATTGAAACGCGGAGAACCGCGCGCCCACGGAGATCTTTAAAACTAAGCGTTGCAGAGATCTGAAATTTAGGTAAATGATAGAATGAATTTGTAGAAATATAGAAATCCTAGGTTTATATTTTAGGAGCTCTAAGACTACAATCGATATCTCGCTGAAAAAGCATCGCAGGCGTCTGAAGTTTTTTTGTAAAACCCAGATTTGAATTTGTCAAAATTAGTAAAATGCAATAAAAAATCCTAAGTTTATATTTGAGGCAAGGTAGATTTTTTTAAATGTCGCCGTGGCCGCCCTATTGAAACGGACACTTTTACATGGAGTGACTCTCTATCTGACATCCACAACCCGGAGTTACACCCAGGCTGATTCCCGGCCACCGGCGCGTTGTGTTCCACGCGCGCCTCATAGAGATGTCAGCAACAACTGGTAGGGTCCGCAAGGGCCGATGCCTGCCAGGGCTGCGGGTTGTTCGAAAGAGATACCGCGGCCCCTGGCACACAGGCAACTGAAGGAACACGGGTGGGTTTTAGTCAGTAAAAGTCTGACACGTCCTCCCACTCCATCCAGACCGGGAGAATTTATTTGATGATTTCCCGCCGAAAAAAAAATCCGGAGTTACTGGGTAACGCAATACCCTTTGGTAAGAGGTTGTCGGACTTTTGGGTTTCTGACTACCCGTAACGACTGTCAAAGATCACGACAGCCAAGACCTACATCTTACCGTGCGTTCCAAGGCGCGGAGGGGTCTCAATAATTATGGATCGATTGTCTCCAATCCATACGAACCGACCGCGGCAAGCGTAGCTTATCTCCGACCGACCCCTGCGGCTTTTATTTGTTTTGCCACGAGCTTATCCACTGCCCAGTCGATCATATTCAGTTCTTTTATTGCAAATTGATTGATACAAAACATTTGTTCTAACATTGCAAATACAACTAACCTACTTTACATTGAAGTCGATAATGTGCCGTATTGATAATTATAATGGAACCACATCATAGCCATACAAACCATTATGGCCTATATAGCTAATTGGCCCTTCCAGTTGAAGCAGGAAATTACTCATAGTTCTTAACGGGTTTTTTTCTTCCGGACTCGGCAATAGGCTAATAGCTGTGTTGTCTATGGGCGAGCTACATATATGACAGCTGACAGCTACTATTTTGACGTTAGAATATACAGAGCTTTTGAATGTCTCATAATTATGAATGATAGAGAGACTACGGGACCTAAAAACGCCACAATAAGTGATTCCTCTAAAAGCAATTCATTTCCTGAATTCCCTTAAGATTCTGTTATTTGACATTTTACTTTAATAAAGCAATTCTTAATTTGGTGACCATTTTACGGATTCCATATGAAACTGTCAAACAGATGAATTGCTTGCTGTCTACGCAGATAATATCATGAATTGTCAGTTTGTGAACATTTTACAATTTTAAATATGATTCATAATATTTTCCTATTATGATTCTGCCAAAGCGGCCTTTTTAGACGCCCAGCTCTATAACGACGTTCTTTTTCTGAAACTCTATTCGCTAGAGGCACACCTGAATTGCCAAAAACCAATAATTCGAAGACATGAGGCATTCACTAACCCGCGTGGTGAATTATAGCCCACGCCCTCTCAGAAAAAAAGGAGGCCCGTGGCCCAGCTCTGGAAACATAGGCTGATTATTTTGACCATAATTGCGAAACACAGTTCGAATAATTATACGAAAGTTTTAAAGGATATCGCTACTCCATTGTTTCTTAGATTTGAAAAAAATCGTCTGCTCAACAACCTAAATAACGCAATGACGTGGGTGAACTGTCAAAATCAAATCCATTGCGATCAATTGTCATTTTAAATTCGTTACGAAATTACCCCGCCGGGTTGTGTGACTGGGATTTACCTGTCAGTGGGTGACGTAATGCTGATATTTCTGCCGTCCTTTAGCTAGAAAGGCGTTAAGCCGTAAAAGTTGTTTCCGAGAAAATGAAAAAAAAACGCGCGAATCGTTATTTCTTCAAAACTGTGAAACTTACGTTACTGATTGTAGGACACATCAATTGATATTTCTGGCTGTTTATCCTAAATAAAATATAATCAGTTTAATATAATAAGTTCATTTCAATAATTGTTTAAAATTATACAAATATCTTATAGGCTATATTATCTTTTCACAAATGAAATAATCCTATCCAGTTACTGATTGTAGGACACATCAATTGATATTTCTTTCTGTTTATCCTAAATAATCCTTTCCATTTAACGGCCTACAAACTTTTCATATCTTGGGATCTATTTGTATTGTAAAAGTGTTTGTACAAGACAGAAAGATATAGGATTTTGAACTCTCTTAGTCTCTATTAAAAAGTAAAAATTGACCAAGTGAGGGTTAACGCCTTTCTAGTCAAAGGACAGCAGATTTAACCACACTGAGTTAGACTAGAAGACGACACAGAATAAAATGCAGACGCCTCTCGAAAGTATTTCGGTCTACAGATTCATTTCTGCTGAATTTGCAGTCCCAAATTTAAGGGTTTCAGTACCGTTGAAACCTTGTGTTTTCCCTTGAGTGGCTGGCTAAGTAATAACAGCTACCCGGGTTGATCGACCAGGTTAAGCCACGCTTGCCGCGGTTGGTCCGTGGATGAGTGACCATCTTTACATATCAAGATCCCTCCGTGCCTCGGAAAACACGTTAAGCCATTGGTCCCAGCTGTAATTTTCGAATCTTTGACAGTCGTTACGCGTCATCAGAAGCCCGAACGTCTGACAACCAGTCTTAACAAGGGGTATCGTGTTACCCAGTTGTTGGGTTGTGGAGGTTTGATAGGCAGTCGCTCCATGTAAAATACTGGTATTTAGCTGCATTCGGTGTTCTGGAAGCCGACCCCAACATGGTAGGCAGATGATGACAGGGCCGTTGAAACCTTGTATATTAAATAAATACAGGGTGAATTTTTCAGGTGTGCAATGCACACTTGCAAAAATCACCTTATCTATGAGGTATAGGTACGCTCAAATTTTGCTAGCTAATCCTTATATATCTTTTATATACCTTATAAGACAGCGGTAGCTATGTAGGTCCAGGGCCTGAATTCACTATGACCACTTAACGATTCCTTACTCGTAACCACGTCAATCACACACGAATTCTGCTAATGTCGTATTAATACTATCGACAAACTCTTTTAACATACAGAATATGACATTTCTATTACTTACCGTTACCTTGGTTTCTAAAAAAACGATATCGACGTAGTTTGAACGTAGTAAGATTCCGCGGGGAATCATTATAACGATACGGAATTGGGGCATAGGTAGGCTGATGGCTGTCCATATATATTTGAAACTCAAATCTCTTGTCAAGTTAGGTTATTGTGATTTCTGTTTGACAAAAACGTCATCGTCATTTTGGAAACCATGTGAATCTCCTCCCTGGTTCAGGCCAGGTTTGCTTAACCTACCATTGTTCCTGCTAATCTTTCAGCGTCCATCAGCTTGATGATTCCATTTTATACGATTATTACAAGTGCATTATCGCTCGTATTCATTATGACGAAGTAAATGAATAGTTTCCTGCACCAATGATCGTTCCATTAAATCCGCTGCGAAGCTAATTCCATGTCATTGCATTACATCTATATTGTTTCATTTTTAACCGACTTCCAAAAGGAGGAGGTTCTCAATTCGTCGGAACCTTTTTTCTATTTTATTTATGTTCCCCGATTACTCGAAGATGGCTGGACCGATTTGGATAATTTTTTGTTTGTTTGAAAGGGTATACTTCCCAAGTGGTCCCATGATCATCAAGTCAGGATCTGATGATGGGATCCTGAAGAAATAGAGAGAACTCTTCAAATTTTATAGGCACACTTGAGCAATTTGTGCAGTTTTTGGAAGAGTACTTTCTCGGAGTGGTTCCATTTCAATTTGGTGAAAATCTGATGAAGAACTTCGGAGATAGGCAACGGAACTCCTCAATAAATGATAGCAAATGGACAGGGATTGCTGAAATCTCATGTCTGTCAATTGTTTACTTACACCAGTTAATAACATAACATCACGCCGGTACGCTGTGAAGGGGTAAGCACATGTGAACCACTAAAAAGTGAAAAATAAAAAACTTTTTTCAAAAAAATAAACAACCGACTTCCAAAAAAACACTAAAAAGTGAAAAATAACTTTAATTTCGGAAGGCGGTGACAAAAAATTAAAATACATATCCAAAGACACCGACTTCCGAAATTAAAGTTATTTTTCACTTTTTAGTGTTTTTTTGGAAGTCGGTTGTCTATTTTTTTGAAAAAAGTTTTCTTAATCTGATTAGACCAATAATAAGCTGTCGGTTATAATAGAGGTATAATATACATTACTTCAGGGTGAATTTTGCAAGTGTGCGCAGCTTTGAATTTTACCATCCGTCGGTGACGCGTCGCGAACACATAAGTTTTGCCCGTACCTACCTACCAAAAATCGCCAACACGAGTCTTGTTTGAGGCAGTCAGGAAAAAAGAATCTTTCACTAAGAACTCCACTGCTACTAGATAATACCCATTCAACTATTGTATGTTATTTAGAATCTGTGTCGTAGACGGGTGTCGATCATAATAGAGGTATTTAATGTACATACTTTATGTAAATAACGTACACATTAATATGCTTCGTGCGATCTGGGTTAAGTATTTGTAACAGACAGAACGGATGTCATATTATGTGGCTAAGGGATTTCTTTTTCGGGTATAATTTATAAATTATGTAGAAAATATAAAAACTTGTCGAGAGTATGGAAAGTTATAAATACTACCTTCATTAAAAATATTTAAAACTAGCTTTTGCCCGCGGTTCCGCCCGCGTGGATGTTGGTTATCGCGGAAAAAATATATATCTATATTTCTGCGAAATTTCATGACGATCGGTTCAGTGGTTTAGGCGTGAAAGCTTAACAGATAGACAGACAGAGAGGTAGTTTCGCATTTATAATATTATGTAGCATTTATATGTAGGGATGGTGAACAAATTACTGAATATCTCCAAATCAAAGAACTGTTTAACTTGTTGTAAGATATACTACATTCAAGTTAAAGCCACCGTTGTTACCCTCAAATAAACACACAATAACAAAAGCACCAAAATTAACACTTCCAAACCAAGTTCAAAAGTCCCTAACAAAAATAAAGAGATTCTCCTCAACCATCTGTTATGGGATAGTCATCACAGACATAGGGCACGTGCCATACGTACCATCAAACATAAACATATACCGTTCAGTCTCCAATCCCCCTCTTTTACCCTCTACCATTTCACACCTAATTAAATCTCCCAACTGTAACTTTCAATTCAAAACAAACCATCACTGGTTCACTTCTTCCGAAAAATTCTGATCTGGATTTCAAACAAGCGTTGGATACTGTACACATCGATGGTACCGGTTGGTTTAACAGGTCGAGCGTGCTATGATACGTCAATTTCGAATACGCGTCATACGGTCCTACCGCCCACGGTAAGCGGACGTTGCGCTTGCGCATACAACTTCTAAACTCGAAGAGAAATTGTTAAAGAGTCCCTCAGGGTACTAAACTAAGGCTTATTTTTTTTTATTTAAAAGTGTGAGTGTAATCTGTATTTATGTACTTTTAATGTGAAATAAAATCTCTTTGGAACACTTTCTCAAGTGAAATTAGATTCCCACGGGTTTTAAGTGTTTGCTACAGTGAGAACCAAGTGCAAGAAATGGTTTGATTGTCACTCAAAATGAATGAAATGTGTAAGTACTAGAAATAAGTTTGGTATTTTTTAGTGAGGCTGTGTATGAGTTTTAAAAACTTTGTGGAGTTCTTTTCAAAGTGTATTAAACTCTGTCTTCTTGTCATTAAGACTGCAATTAGCGCATTCTTGATTCTGATGAATCATTGGCTTCGGTCGACTTAGTGAAATTTCTTTCATTAATACCGTTCAAGGTTGTAAAGATTTATTTTTAAGGTCAAGAATGATGTCTTATAAGTTCTTTTATATTATCATTCTACTGATTAGTATTATTTTAATAGTCTACGGCAAAAGATTACTTTTCGTTTTGCTCTAGCAAGATTTTTTCTGTGCTATTTGCATTTTTATGTTCTCAATCAGTAATCTTGATAAGCATTTAATATCAGTATTCACGTCGTATACCTACAATTACTTACGATAACTTATATCTTGTATAGCTCTATTTGAAATTTTACACACTATACCATAGTCCATACCCTTACCATTACAAACATAGAATATAAGACAACGATATTAAGTTACATAGGTATTAATTTTGTTATGTATTGGGAAATTAGCTCCAAGCTAACCATTATTTATCAAACAGTCCTCAATATAACTCTTGAACCAAATAATGTCTCCAATACCACTCTCCACTTTGTTCTACCTAATAGAAATCTTAACAGAATTTTCTGCAGCCACTACGATATATCTAATTCTCAAATTTTTACTACTACTTCTACTAGTGTTAGCCTGCATCCCACTGCTGGACAAAGGCCTCCATCCATGACTTCCAGCCTTTTCTATCCAGGGCTTAAGTGGACCACTGGTTTTTTTTTTCTTCAGCTCATCCCGCCATCTCCTACCGGAGGTGCCTCGGCGCCTTTTCGTTGTCTCAATCTGAATTTTGTGAAAAACAAAATGTCATCACCACAAAATGTCACACGACTACCTACATAAGCATGATAAATGCATTTTGTTTTAAATATCGACGGCAAAATACTCAATGTTTTCATTTGTTTGTCAAAGAAAATTAAACAATCGCAGAGGAGAGGCCTTTGTACTGCACTGCAATAGGCATAATTATAATGTTTGAAATGCCATCAATTAAAGAAACAAATAATTTCTTTTAAGTTAAGACAGAAATTAAGCTTATAAAACTGTTTTTTTTTAATGCAAACATGAGTGTTTATCTGAAGGCCTTTTCTCGTAATTGAAAACGTTAAAAATCTAGTTGCAATTTCATCTCAGCCCTAATCAGTGTCAAACATGTGGAAAATTTTGAGGTGATTTTGACATATCGGATAGAATGCGAGCGCTCTTAAAAATATGTATATCTCTCTTTCTCTAATTGTAGTTATAGGCTAAACAACTGAGTTATCTGCGTAATGTTCTAACAATAGAAATGACTTTCATTTTGACAGTTTTACTGAATTCATTGCAATATTTAAGTTATTGAGAAGACAATTTTTCGAACTTATGAAACAATATCTTTCTTATTGAGAGTGTGTTACGCATTTAGGGTGCTGTTCAATACAGAATTATGAAAAAGAATAGTAAGAATGACAAATATTTTGTTCAACAAACCTATGTCTAATGTCAATTTACTAGTTAATTTCTCTTAGGTTAAAGTTGACAAGCTGACTCTATAATGACCTTTTCGTGCAACAACCTCGATGTTTTGTATGTTCTAATGTAAGCTTGAGTAAGCGTTGCATCAATGAGAAGACTCTAGAATTGAGGTGACACTAATATCTTTGTGTGCATATTCTAATGCAATATGTTGACAGACTTGTCGGGGAAATAATAATAAAAATAAGTAAAATTTCTAGGCAGATATTTGTGCCTAATTTCGAGAGAGAATAGTTCATGTCGTTGTAAAAATACTAACCAGTCCAGCAAGATGGAAAGCACTATCGAAGAAACAAGAATAGTTAATCCAGGACTTTGTAATATCTTGATTTAAAATAGTGTCCATAGAGTTTCTAGCCCGTTCTTCTCCATAGAGATCTATGTTTTGGAACTGGCAACTAACTTCAAGTTTCTGACTTACTGTCTGCCGCCACGACAATTCAAAAGTGTCTGTAAATAGTTAATTGAGGTCTGTGTCAATTCATCGTCGAATCGTTGAGCTTCTTAAGTTCTGAGCTGAGCTGCACGATTAGTGACAAATGCGTGCACTCAATCTGTGTGGTTAGTTCCTCAAAAAACCATTTCAGACACCAATCTACCTAGTCTTCTGATTAGGTATGTCTGGGCTTTAAAGGAGACTGCGACCTCTGAATTTGTTTCGGCCTTTCTTCTCTGAGTACTCAGATAGGGAACGCCAACCTCAACTAGTTTTAACAATATGATGATCGTATAAAAGTGTTTGTAAAAACCTACTTACCGAAATAAAATCATTTATTTATCATTATCATTTATCATTCACAAGAACATGATAAATTTCAGATTCGTCTCTTAGTGACGCACCTGCGATACGTCTCGTAATACCATATCAAGTCACAGATGGGCCACCTGTTAAGTGGCCACCGAATAACACAAAAAACGAATCTGATTCAAATTCTAAAGCCAAATTAACATGTCGAGCAAAACAATTAAATAACAAACTACATTTATAATGTGTGTCTGAGAACCAGTTTCTTTACAACAAAGAACTTGTTTTTAATATTTATGATATGTATCATCCGAATTTTTCCAATTTGTTGTTTATCGCTTTGTTAATCTTCCTGCCTTTCTGATTTGAATTGCCTTTTATGTGGATTTTAATTGAAGATTTTATAGTTCTATGATTATTGCTTACAAAATTGCCTAAAGATCTGAAATATAAATGTTGATGGATTTAGAGGAAGGCCTAAGAAAAGATGGATGGACTGTGTCAAGAATGATATGGAAGAGAAGAGAATAAATGATAGGGTGACGGTTGACCGGAAGAATGGAAGAAAATAATGTGTCGCGCCGACCACATGTAACATGGGAATCGCAGGAAGACGATGAAATCGCAAAATCATTGGAGGAATGAGAATGACATGAGAGGACTTTTGAGTATAAAAGTGAAAAACTTAATGAGTAGGATAACACCAAAACAACGATGGATGGACTGTGTGGATGTTGATATGGGTATAAAAGAGGTGACTGAGATGACGGCTAATAGAGATGTATTCTTCTTCTTGTCGCTGGTACGACAGTTATTAAATTTTGTTGGCCGAAAACTACGCTACTTCCACGGTATTATCTGTGGCAGCGCAGAGGTGACCTGTTTTGTGGCACAGAGGGCAAGAGAGGAGGTGGAACATAGTTTTAAAAAGAGCTCCACATCCACACCTTGCTGCCGATTCTTCAGGGTAGCCCCAGTTTACGAGGTTCGATTTACAACTTCCCAATTGGGTTCGGAGGCAGTTCAGGGACTTCCAAGTGTACCACGGGAGGTTGCAGGATGCTCGTTTGGTGGTAGATAGTGAGAAGGTGAGGGTAAGATAGAGATGTATGGAAGAAGATATTATGCTGTTCTAACCATAATTCATTAAGATAAGGGCAGGGAAATTATGTCTGTTGTTAATATTGGTTAACTTCACTTCTCGTATCAGTATCGATAATTATGCCAGTAGCTCATGCAATGGTATTACATAGAAGCCAGTCATCTCTTCCAAAAAGCCTTACCGTGAGGTATAGTGTTACCCAGTAACTGGGTAGTGGAATTCAGATAGTTAGTTGCTCCATGTAAAATTGTGGTAATTAGCAGCATCAGAGCCTGACTTCACTATGACCACTTAACGATTCCTTACTCGTAACCAAGTCAATCACACACGAATTCTGCTAATATCGTGTTATATCGACAGATTGTCTTGGAACATACAGATTATGACATTTCGATTCCTTACCGTTACATTGGTTTCTAAAAACGATATTGACGTAGTTTGAACGTAGTAAGATTCCGCGGGGAATCATTTTAATGATACAGAATTGGGGCCCTGGTAAGACTGTAAGTCGACCCCAACATAAAAGAAGAAGGAAAAGGCTAGGCAGATGATGAGACATTTCAAGACATCCCACGCCTCAACTGTTTGATTGCTTAAATATCCATCTATGAAATGTGCACTTACACTTCTGCATGTTCCTTTGCACAACAATATTTATGTTGTAACCTTCTCAGAAGATATAACATCATTACATATATGAGAAAGATTCCCCATAGAAATATTTACCAAACATAGACGAGAGAAATAAAACAAGCAACTTCACCGCTTATTGTAAAAGTCACAGAGTTTAAACAAACAAATATTTCCAAATGCAATATTTGGAGAAAAAATCAGGTCTTCTAAAACATTTACGTAATTTTTTCACACGTTCAAATTTTTTTCTCTTTGTTTGAAGTTTTAAGTAATCCTTGAAATTTGTTTTGCATGTTTATTTGTTCTGTCTGAGAGCGTTGCTCTATCGTATTTTTTGTTGTGTATAATTATTCGTCTGCGTTAAAAATATTTCATTTTAAATCGATAGTCATTTATTCAAATTAGGCTGAGAATTCACTTTTCGAACGTCAACATAACATATGACAGTATCCGAAGACACCCGCCTTTCACCACTTCCTAGTGCTTTAGCTGTAGAATCATGAAAATTTATAAAAAGCAAGGTCTCACAGCACAATTAAAGGAAAAGTCCGAATGTCGTTAATTTTTAGTTTTAACAAGTTTTTTTTTCGTGTATGTAATGTAATCATACATTTTTGCAATTAAAGGATTGACCGTGACGTATATTGATGGATGGGACATGGTTTTCAACTAGTGTTAAGTTTGTTTTTTAGAGAAATTCAACCCAACGACGGAACTCCTCATTGTGCGTTGTGCAGGTTGTGCATTCAAGTTTTAAATTGCAACAAGTACCTATTTTCTTTTTATTTCATCATAAAAAAACGAAGTTTCTCTCAATAAATTGAGAACATAAAAGTTTTTCATCACGACTTTTAAAGTCATGTTTTATTATAAGGAAACACTAGTACGCCAACATGAACAAGTACAGATATATAAAACGAGATTAAAACATATCTAGCTTTCTACTTTCTTCCGCTTTTCTTAGACAGGTGCGGATAACTTTGCAGCCAGGCTTACATACATGCTTGTCTAGGTTGTAGGTTCAAATCCTGGCATACATGTGATTTTTAACTTTAGTACAGTTAAAAAGAAATCGAAAAAAAAAAACACAACTGACTTCCAAGAAAAACTACAGTGTCAAATAATTTTAAATTTCGAAAGTCTGTGTCTTTGGTTTTGTATTTGCGTTTTTTTGTTTTTTTTTTTAAACGAACTTTTTAATTTTTACTTTTTAGCGGTGGTAGGTGGTTACCTACCCCACAAAAACTCGTATACCTTCACTTACTAAACAAATAACAGTGTCAAGAAGTTCTTTTACCATCATCAACACAAACTAAGTGAAAAAAATACGTTTAGAAGCTAACTCAAAAACCTCTAAACAGAACATGACCAAATGTTTATGGGGCCACTTGTCACCCCTAAACCTAGGCCTTTTCAAACAAAAGAAGAAGAGTTTTTCAAGTCGATTTTTAAATGACGGAGTTCTGAGGTAAATAATTTAAAACTTCTCCTTTTTTTGAAGTCGGTTAAATATAATATGAAATCATCTACACTCTACCATTGATTTCACTCTACACACAGTGAGCGACAGTACTTACTTAGTGATCAAATTGATAATAGGTAGGTTTTCATTTCAACTCATTTCAGTCTGATTTTTTCCCTCTATGTATCCAAAGTAAAACATTCGCGCTTTTTATTTATATTTTGACATAACGCAAAAGTAACTGCAGTAACTTAAAATATGCCTTTTCGTTGCTGTTTTTTAAAGTGTTAATAAAATTTCTGAAATTCAATGAATTGTAATTTAAAGGTACGTTCATTTGTTTTTTGTCTTATTTAGAACAGACTTTATCCGTGTATGTATCTATTACATTAGAGTGATTATTTTATAAAGATGGCAATGCTCATTTAAAAAAAGAGAAGATCAGTAAGAGACCCTGACCGTAAATTTTCCGCGACATTAATTCCAGCCAGTAACTGCCCACTCACTCAAATTGCCGCCGGACTTTGCGGAAACAACTGTAAATGGTATCAAATCTTCCGCAATTCAGACTAAACTAGATGTCTGCGGCTGCAATTGTTAACTGTTGTCTGAAGATAACTATTCTTGGACGCGTAAAATAGTTACAGGAAAAATATTTAACTGTCACAGACGATGCGAGTTGAGTACATTCTATGGTCCAATTATAGTACATACTAATTCCATGCATTGATTAAATTAGAAATAGTGATGGAGTGTAGTCTGGTGTTTCTGAAATGCCGTAATAATGGATTCCAATGACGAACTATTGAAATATCTTCTAAAAAAACGAAACCCTGCAACCTAATAAACCTTTAATTGCTTGGGTTCTATTTAGAAAAACCCTTACGCGCCAGCCAAGCAATTCCGAAGATTACCGCACACATACACACATTTTCGTGCTGACCTACTAAATGTTACTTTCAACCAACATGGCGCTAATTTAATATAACAGCCAATTGTGAAACGATTAGGCCAATTGACTTCGAATTACGGCTTTTAAAAATAAGAAACGAATGTGAGGTAATTTTTGTAAGAGTTACACACTTATACTCGTATGTGTGTGTGTTGTGTAACCAGGGGCGAACCAATAGAAAATGGCGCCTAGGGCATGCATCACATTAGCGCCCTTTCGTAAATTATCTCATCGGTCTACACGTCTACACTGACAAAGCTAGGTCGGATAACTTTTCTTGTCCAATTTTAGCCATCAATAACGAAGGGATTCATTTCAACTTGCTAAAAAATCGCTTGCAATGCTGCTATTTTAAAAGAATTTAAATAGAAATAGGCAGATTTGGAAATACGCTTTCATCCACATACTGCACAATATATTCCAGTAGCTCTTCAGATTGCTTAGATATACGTAACAGTATGAAATGGTTTATTAATGTTATTTTTTTTTATTTTATAATTGGTGACTTTTTGCGCTCCCCTTCGATAGGCGCCCAGGGCTCTTCCCCTGCCTGCCCCATGCTACTTACGTCTCTGTGTGTAACACAAGAAACAAAAAAAAATGTTATTCAATATTTCATCGTTTTCAATAGAGAAAGCATTATTTCTTGATACACCGTGACATTTTAGTCGTCTTACAAAGGTGGAAATCATAAAATACCTCTTGGCGTGATTAAAACATTAATTAAGATAATAGGTACATAGACAAATAAATAATGCTTTAGAATTATGAAACACCCTCCCTGTTAAATGTTTACGTATCAAACGGTAGAAGATATCTACCTACCTACCATTACATTCTATCATTAATTCCACCTCCATAAAAGGGTGTTTCAAACTACGTGATGCGTATTAGTGAATGATATTTGAATTTTTTGAATTATGCAAATGTTCAAAAATATAATTTTTATTTTTATAAATGATTAGTAGTCATTGGATACATGGAGTGAGCTGCCGTTGTAAGACGAATAAAATGTCACGGTGTATAGGTATTTCAAATGATTTGTAGTAGAAATGAAAGTATGTTTTGAGAAATATGACTGAATTTTCCAAGTAGGTAGGTAGTCCTTTTGACACATTGTTGTTTAACACCTTTCAAAAAACTGTGCTGCATAGATAAAATTGTACTTGCACAAATATCTTCACTGGAATAAAACTGGCATGTGATAACGTCAGTAAGAGCGATTTCGACCAAACGATTATATTTTGAATTATTGACAGATTTTCCATGCAAAAACTGTCAGACGTCAAATATTTATTTTCAAATTAACAAACTAGATGGCAGATTTATAAGTTAGGTCGAATTTGCCCTTATTATAAACACATCTGTCAGTTTATTCCAGTGAATTAATAAATTCGGCGACATTCGGGCTGTTCATTTATTTAAAACAAGTGAATTAATAAAAATAGTCCCACAAAAATGGTTCACCTGTCAAAAAAATACAATTTCCCAGCGAGATTCTTGATCCATTCGTAAGTTTACTGTTTTGGGAGCAAAAAAAGACAACCATACAATTTTTTTTATATAAAAGTCATTCACCTGAAGCTGAAGCACATGAGTAGTTATCAAATGGAGGATACAAACCTAAGTTTGTATAAATGCTAACGAATGGCGAACGCGCACGCTTCCCTCGCCCACCTGCACCCTGATTGCATAACATACTATCTGAATCATTTTGAAAGACATTGCTAATCCAATGGTTCATATGTTCTAAAAAATTGTCTGCTCAACAACTTGAATAAAGACCATTCCTACTGTTACTGTGTTCCTCAATTACCCTTCTGATGTAATTGGTCACCGCCATCTATTGACATCTACAATACCAGAGATATTTTAGGATCATTGCCATGCCAGAGACAAAGCCTTAAAGTTTTCATGTGTATGTGCTGTAATATAGCAACATTGTTTTGCAACACTAGTGCTATTTTGTAACAATGTCACCGTAAAAAGTTAGATGAAGTGAGCTGTTAATGGATTGACAAAGCATTACCTATATTTACAATCAAATACTTAGATTTTTGTTTTCTAACCAAATTGAGTTTGTGACTGAATTTCTGTATTGCTGTTTATTTAAAACAACCTTAAATTGTATTCGCTTAGACACCTAATTAATAGATTCAAATAATGTTAAAAGACCAATAAAAAGAATTAGCATAAAAACTAACATTAAATAAAATATTGATTCTGATATTGCTTGGTCATTCTCTAGCATCAGTGTCATGTCATTGACAACTCGCTCCACGCAAGTTTGTACATTAAGATTGTTGCAGAATCGACATTCAGAAATAGGTATGGTGGCAATATTTCCTTGGACGAGGTTATTCACGAAGAATTCTACTACTTTATACGTTATAGAGTCAGAGACAGCACGATTAAAAAAAAAAATCAGTAAAGCTACAAAATCGGAGCAGCGCGATGAAGTTTGATCTCTGTACAATTATCTACTCATGTGCCTGTATTGTAATGTCTGTACTCTGTACCTACATTATGTAAACGTCACGAATTACCTCACAATGGGTTTGTTGACCTCAGCTAATAAAACTTACATTGTTTTACGTAAGTTATAAGACGGATTTAGTAATAAGTGAAAATCGTGGGAGACTATGATTAGACAGTAATTATTTATTGCTTTTCTTTCTTTCTAATACCTTTGTGGTAATTGCGTACCTACCTAACACACATAACCGCGCTCATGGCGTTATTTATGTTTTTGAGCTGACGATTTTTTCTCAACCTATAAAGCAATGGATTAGGAATTTCCTTCAAAATCCTTGTATTGTTGAGTTATAATGCGTGAAGTTTTCCAAACGCTAACCAACCCAACTGGGTCCTCCTATCGGCTTCTTTCTCAAAGTTATGTCTACCAAGCTGGATGACTTGCCCTAGGTAGGGCATACTCCTTTATAACTTCGAGAAGCGACGCTACGATGTGAATTTCGTTCACTGTTCAGAAAGAGCGCCAAGTGCTTAAATAATTTTTAATTACGTATTCTGGGGACAATGACATATAATAACGTTAATTCGCCATTCAAGGTATAGCTACATGAGATAATCAATTAAGTATTTCATAAAAATAACATTCATAGACAATGACGAAGCGTTTTTGTGGTGGGAATTTATTTGAACAATGATATTTTAAATGGCAAGATGCTTTCGAAGATGGCAGAAAAAGATTAAGTGTTTTCATAATGAAACTGTCAATAGTTATTGTGCAATGAATTAATGACTATTTTTGTATGTCTCACGCTTTAAGTGAGAAAAAACAATTGATGATGTTGGAAACGGCGGCGGCGATCTCTCGCGTCCGGCCCTTGTCCAGGCCATGGTACGGAGCGAGAGAGCATGAGTAGCCATCACCTCCTTCTGCGAAGCAGTAATGCTCGCGAAGAGAGAGGCGGCGCACGTGAGGGAGAAGTAGTATATGCGCCCTCACGGCCTCAGCCGCCGCAAAAGACGCCCTGGGTGCCGGGAATCCCAGGCTGATACCCGGCCACCGTAGGCGCGGGCTTGCGGACGGCAAGTAATGGGCAGCTCGCTGTCCGGTAAGGACCAAGCCCGGATCGACGGCGCTTTGTGTTCCACGCGCGCCTCAAAGAGATGTAGTACCAACTGATGGGGCCCGCAAGGGCCGATGCCTGCCAGGGGTCCGGGTTGCTCGAAAGAGATAACGCGGCCACTGGCACACAGGCAACTGAGTGAACACGGGTGGGTTTTAGTCAGTAAAAGTCTGACACGCCCTCCTGCTCCACCCAAAGCGGGAGAAGTTATTTGATTAAATAAATTGATCACCTTCCTCGCTATTCTAATCATCATCATCCACTTCACCTACTGCTGGCTGGGCATAGGCCTCTCTTTTCTTGTACCAATCCCCACGCTCCTGTGCCAGTCTCATCCATTTTTGCCATGTTGTCCACCCATCATTTTCCAGTCCTTAGACGCCACTCTGTCAAAGCCTTACTCTATCTGTCATCACTGCCCTGCTGTTCTAATATACCCGCAATAATCTGGTTTGATAAATCTTATGGGGAGTTTGTTGCGCCACTTCTTCTTCACAGCTAAAGCACTAGGAAGTGGTGAAAGGCGGGCGTTTTGGGAGACTGTCTTATGTAATTTTGACATTCGAAAAGTGCTGATTCTCAGCCTAATTTGAATAAATGACTTTTGATTTTGATTTTATCGTAGTTAAAAAAATAATAAAGCTGAAGAATTTGTTTGTTTGCTTGAACGCGCTAATCTCAAGAACTACTGGTCCGATTTGAAAAATTCTTTCAATGTAGCCCATTTATCGAGAAAGGCTATAGGCTATATAACATCACGCTAAGACTCTTAGGACCCGAGCAAAGAGAAAAAAGTCACGAATACGTAGTACTCGCACGGGCAATCGAGGCGAGCGACGGGGTGGGTCGGGGAGCAAGAAATTTGACGCGAACTAAGTCGCGGGCAGAACCTAGTTTAAAAAAAATATGTCAGGTATCTGTCACTGTAAAATTATTAACATCGTTAGTTTATAATTTTATCTCGCGAGATTATAAACTATCGAAAATTGTGAACTGCAAAAACCATTTACCGCTTAATTCGTTTTCGATCATTTATAATCTCGCGACCGACAAATTGTGAACTCGTATCAAATTTGCATGTGACAGATCGCACCTTGCGCTAATACTAAATAGCCTAGTAACTCCGACCAACTTGGAAGTAGCCGATTAGTCACAGTTCTAACTTTACCTAGCCCCTAGCCGATTTGGTCAGGGTGCCTCGGCTGAGTTACTGCGACAAATTCGGCTACCGCCAAGATCGACAAATCAGGAATGGTTGACACGACAGTCAGGCACAATTTTACCGGTGATAAAATCGGACAGATTGTAAACCGTGTCGGTCAGTGCAGATTAGTTTACGAATTGACGGTTTGACATGGATAGATTATAAACTATCGAAAATTAATATATGTCGTTAAACGTATTGTTAGCAGGATATCGATGGCTTACAATCTCAACGAGATATATTATATACTAACGGTGTTAATAAGGAGTACATAAGGAGACATTTCTTACAATTATAGCCTAACTCTAACATTATAAGAGTCAACTATTGACAGATTAAAATCTCATCGTAATCTTGACATTGACAGGCAGGATCTAATTTTGAATGCCTTTGCAAGCAACGCCCTCTTTATTATGTCAAAATCATAATGTTCTGGACATTCTGTATTAAGTGTCTCTGTCAGCATTTGTGCATTGTTTAATGAGTCTCAGAGGACAAAATTCATCAGTTTAACGAAGTAATAGACAAGTTTCCTATGCATATTGTATGTTGTAGACTAGATTTCTTTCTTTTAAAATCGTGTTACACTTTCATAAAAAGAACTAGAAAGCAGCTATAAACATTTAAATGTAACGGTCAATTAGAACAATCGATCGATGATCGTATGCAATGAGGAATCGATAGATATCGCTCGATTGCGTAAAACATTTCATTTTAATCACTTCCTGTATTACGTAAGTATTGAATAGATAACATGGCGACTATAATAATGTTTCTTTGGGATATTGTCGTTTGGTTTTGATAAATACAGATACAGCATAATAGTGAGGTCACAGCCGCATTTCTCAATTAGTAGATATGCAAAAGAGACGAATTTCAAGTGCTTTGGTGTATATCCAGTTTCTTAGTAAGGTTTTCTTGGGTTTCGAGAGTTCAAACCGCGGTTTCAGAAAGCCAGTTCTAGCTAATTTTGCTTTATTGTGGTCTCGAACTTTTGTCTTATCTTTTCTATGAAAGAAGACAGTTTTAAACAAGGAAAAACGAATACAGAACTATCAATGCATTTATTTAATCATGTAAAATTAAAACTCGGTAGAAAGCGAACTTTAATCTTAGTCTTTTTACGGTTAATTAGCTTATAAAATACCTAATTAACCTTAAAAATATAATGAAAGCGTTGTGACATGCTATTTTTATAAATAGTTTTTAAAATTGGATTGTAATCGATTATTATTAATTTACAGAGCTATAATAAGTTGTTCAGTCTCCGAAAAAAATATTAAAACGATCCGCTATGGTCATGATAAAAATTGACTTAGTCTAAGCCAGGCAGTTAATTATGATAAGAAATTTAATTTATTTTCAAAAGTAACGACTTAATGGGATAACATCTACCTATGGCTCCTGTCCCGCAACCGACGGGAAACCGACTAGTTATCAACGATTTTCTCGCTCAAGAAACGTAGAAAAGATTATAGCTCCCTTGTAAGTAAAACAGACACATATAATACTTGTTGATCGCTGGGCGACAAGAGCTATCAAAGAGAGTACTCGCTTAGAAGTGGCCCTAGTGTGAGTTTCATTTAACCATCTCGAACAAACGCATCGAGCGCGTTCGGCGCTCCGATTGGTCCCTTGATTGGTGACGGACCAATCGGAGCGCCGAACGCGTTCGATGCGTTTGATCGAGATGGTTAAATGAAACTCACACTGGGGCCACAGAACACTCGCCGAAAGACTTAACTCTTGGTACAAACGCATACCAGCGAGTTATCGCTTGGCGCCGCGCAGCCGCACAGTGGAACGAATGTATGGGAGCGGTTGGACGTAGACATGTCCGAAAAATAAGAGTAAAATTATGACAAACTAATGATGCCATCTTATTCGATTACTTAATGCCTTCATCAATTGTGGTGATGAATTTCTTCATAACTCCCATATTTCGGGAGTAATTTGAGAAAATGTGAAATTTTACTATGAAAATGAGTGTATCGAGCTCTCTCCCTCCTGATTCCGGGCTTGTTTCAAGTAGCGGTCTCTAATATCGTAATGCTATTACTAAGAGCTATATTTAATACTAAGACACATAGTGCGCCAAATGTGCACTTTCTGGGATAAAAGGAAATGAAAATTTAAAAAAAAAAACGTTTTTTCCCCATTTGTATTTACTTTAAACCGCAGACAGACTTATTAAGAGGTCTATAAATATATTATATATATATACAGAAATATATATTAACAAAAATATTCACAAGAACTGATGAGAGTATGACTTTTAAGTAAGTTGATAATAAATTACCTAGTTTCATTAAAAGTACAATAAATAATTAAGATGTAAGCTCTAATTTACTAAGTTACACATTTTAAAACAATAACATCATTTAATTATCTTCGTCATCATCATCATCATCAATTAATTCAAATTCAGAATCGATGTCCGCTAAATCATTTATGTTAACAAATTCGATATCACTTTTCTCAGAATCCGTAAGCTCATAAAATTCCTTAAAAGAAGATTTTTTTACAAACTTATTTCCTTTTGGACGGATACTTGTAACAAGTGGATCAGAAGACAGTAAAAGATTGTGCATAATATCTTCATTGCATGAGATACTGCTATGCTTTCGAGAATGCCCCTCTCTATATTTTCTAAAATCTTTATTTCTAGCCTCAGATGCCTCTTCGGATAGAAAACCAATGGGCACAATTGACATGTTCTGAACTATGTCTGGCCCATGCATTAAAATTTTATGAAGTGAAGAAGGCATATAATACCATGGGTATAACTCCACGTAAAGCTTAGCAGTATCAAAGCAGAACTCTCGGAATTTAGTTACGTTGATCTTCTCTCCTGATGAAATACACTGCAAGATCACACAGATTTTTCTTAAAAGCATAGCATCTATTCCGGTCAGTTCAGCAGATTTAGTGTAGTTTTCAAAAAATCTCCTTGCCGAGTTGCCATTGTTGGTGGATCCACTGCCTTGTTTCACAACATCGAGAAGTAAGCCCGTTTCTCTTCTTACAGCCTCTTGAACTCTTTTCTTCCTGTCATCAACTTGCCTTTTTGCTATATCACCCCTTACTTGCCATGATTTTATGTCTAATTTGTAGGAAATGTGTAATAAGCATTCCATTGAGCGAATCCAAGCGTGAAGGGTGCTTAAGCTATATTTATACATGTCCTCGTTTGCGTGTTTATCTTTGATTAACTCTAAATTATTCATTTCTTTAGGACAAGCCTTGCATATGTCACACACTGAAGCTGCTGTATTGGATATAATGGAATGAATTTTACCATCAATCATTGTCAACAGCAGTTGGTGTTTGACACTAATTCCATCAGTGATGGTGGATGGAGTTAAGGCTTCAATCTCTGCTTCGATTTCAGCCATCTCTCTCTGCACATTTTCTTTGGTTTCCTTTATAAACTTAAACAATATTGGCCGGCAAAATGAAGTGGAAGATGGTTGCTCGTTTTCCCAAATTGTTACACCTTTTGAGACGAGCCGCAGTGGTACAAGACTAATCATAAAATTACTAGCAAGATCGATTTGCTCATCTTCACTCGTCCTTTGATGATAAATGCTTTGGCTAGATGATCCGTCAAAACCCCATTTGCTGGTCAATACGAGCTGTTGATTGGGATCAACAGGGGTTCCTAACGACCTAATAAGTCTTCTTGAGGTTAAATCCATCAAGGCTTGTAATTTGATTTTTGCAGAGCTCTCTGTAACTGTGAGATCTTCTTTGGCCGGATAGCACTTAATTTTTTCTTTAACCAACATGTAGTAACTCGGGTATTGAAGAGCTCCTTCTTGAGTGTTGAAATCCCGAAGAGTGTTATAGCGCCATTTCGATAAGTTCATCGATACATAAAGAGCCAATGCCTTCAAAGGGGATATTTCCCGTACCTGAATTGATTTACCTTCAATGAAGGCTTTGATTTTTGAGGCCTCTTCTGGATTCTCCGTCAAGTATTTCATAACATAAGCTGTATCGCTTTGTCCTGCCTTTTGAAGCGCCCTTTCGGCCGAAAACATAATTTCAGCGCTGCTACTGCTGCATGAAAGACTATCTTCAGTGCGTCTTCTTTTTTGCCGGTTACTAAGGTCCTCAAAAGATTTACGAGGACTAGGATGTGTACAAGTTGAAGCATCAGATTTAGCAGGAGAAATTATGGGCTCGATGACGTCACTTATATTTTCTGTAGAAGGTTCCATATTTTCATTCTGTAATTCCGGCCATTGAATTGCAGCCTGTAGCCAAATCTCATGTTTCTTCCGAAACTTATCTGTGCTTCTTCCAGACTGTGTCCATTTTGCATAAATGCGGTAGCAAAATCGACGACACCAGTCTTTTAAACTTGTTTCAGCACTTTCACATAACTGAACACAACTGTTATCTTTTAAAACACTGAACAAATAGTTAAAGTCGCGTAAATCTTTATGTGCGCGTGCGCATAAAGCAACGTGAATATCAAGATTTGTATTAAAATTTGGAAAATACATTGCGAGATTAGCTTGGATACAACGAGGTGTAAATCAACACTGATTTTAAAGTTACTAATAGTGACCTATTTATATAAAATCCAGGTATCCCAGGTATCCTTTGTTAAATATTGCAAGGTAATTAGTTATTGTGATAATTAGTAAATGATGCATGCTAAATTAGTGTATTAAGAGCCATTTAGTAATTAAATAATAGCAATGTTCTTATCAGTAATCATTAGTGCATCAGTTTTATATGTAAACCTTAAGTCCCTAATTATATATCCTAATTAGCTTATATCTTCTCTAATTGGCTGCTCAGAAATGTTATTGTAATAAGGTAAACCTTTAGAAAAACGGTTTTAATCAACAAAATAAACAAAAAATAAAAAAATTGTGTTATAAAATAAACATCACTCTTTATCCCAGAAAGTGCACATTTGGCGCACTATGTGTCTTAGTATTAAATATAGCTCTTAGTATTAGCATTATGATATTAGAGACCGCTACTTGAAACAAGCCCGGAATCAGGAGGGAGAGAGCTCGATACACTCATTTTCATAGTAAAATTTCACATTTTCTCAAATTACTCCCGAAATATGGGAGTTATGAAGAAATTCATCACCACAAGTTATGAAGGCATTAAGTAATCGAATAAGATGGCATCATTAGTTTGGCATAATTTTACTCTTTTTTTTCGGACATGTCTACGTCCAACCGCTCCCATACATTCGTTCCACTGTGAGCCGTGGGCCTATAACAATCTTCTAGGCGAATTGTGTGGCTACAAGAAAATCTGTCAAGTGTAATCATAACTAATGCAACTATAAAACCACAAGCGCTACAAAATGGTTTAATTTTATAATAATACGAATTCCTTTACGTACCGGTACTCATCGCTCGCAAGTAACAGTAAAACTAATGAAGCATATAATATAACAATACAAGTATACTATCAATAGTCCGCTGCATATTTCCACGCATCGTATCCAAATGTGTAAAGCATTATAAGTCGTAATACCGGATGAAACTGACAGTTCTTTAAATTTAGTATCCGATGTTTAATTAATACTGTTTGGGATTTAAAGTCGATGTAGGCCCGCACAATCGAAGGTTTGGGAAATTGTCGTACTCTTGCCGGGGCCAGTTCGCCATTACAAATTGAGACCCCTTCGTGCCTCTTGCACGGTAGATGCCCGAAGCATATAAAGATGATATAAAATACCTGCTTTGAACATATACTTGAAAAACATAACATGGCGATTCTAATATTATTATAATGTGTGTCAAGCTAAACAACTATGCGCGTATAGTAGTAACGTGGTATAACAAAAATCGTGTAAGTAGTCATATTTTATTCTCTTCATTCCTAATCTGTCCTTTGTCCTAATGCAATGCAAGGATGCAAAGTTGTTTTTTGCCGCGAGTACTTGTATTGAAAGCTGAGTAAGCGAAGGATTCTAGGATTGAACCATTAGCGAAGCGAGTGGTTCAAATATAGAATCCTTAGCGTACCGAGGCTTTCAAAGGTACGAGACGCAGAATAACTTTGCTGCCGAGTGAAAAACACAATTTTTCACCTCACTACAGCGAGGAAAATGCTAGGTGCAAGAAAAACAGCCTAAAAATATATTAAATTTGTGTAGTTCAATTAATGCTGCATTGCATTGTAGTCTTCGAAAATGTTTTCACGCCTTTAGAATGTTTCCATGCATTGAACAAATTGTACGCTTTTATGTACTTTTCGCGCGATTTTTCCGTAAGATAACTCAATTCGGCATTATGTACAACTTGCACTAACTCTGCAGGTGTTAAATTTATATCTTCATCGCTGCTGGACTCGTTAAAATTTATGATTTCTTACGATTTTATCAAAAAACGAACCAAAATTGTGGAAAGCAAATTGAATAGAGACGAAAAATTTTTAAGTTTCTTTTTTTTTTTCATGAAGTCGTCCTGCTGGCCAGTGCGATTATTAAAAATGGAGTTGGGGCACTGACATAAAATAAGTACTATCCTCCGTAGTACTGTAATTTGAAACCCATTATTTTTTTAAGAGTAACCGGGGACTTTCTTTCCGATGCTTCTCCATAGAAAACGACAAACATTCCTGTTTGTAAGTGCCCATGTTATGTGAAATAAAATATTTTTTAATTTATAACTTAGAAATCTAAAGACAGCAACACTGCTTCTCGACTGATCTTACTAAGTAAAGTTTTTCAATCGGCGCTCTAATACGATTCGCATTTGAAAATATTCAATCTTACAGTTACCACGATTGTATGTATGTATGTGTATAAGAAGTCAATCCGTTTGACCGTCTGTCTGTAATCAGCTTTTGCGTGCAATAGAGCAATTTGTGGTTGATGGGCCAACGGGACGGGTAGTGACGTTAAGTACTTGTTGCGACGACATATCGATACTTTCTGTTTTAGATTCTATTCTAAGTCAAGCTAAACTTTCCGCTACCTAGTAATTACTTTAGCGATATTCCTCAAGTGTTTTTTTTTATTGTTTTGCTCATATTTTGTTCACTATATCACCAACAGTGGTAGTCTGTAAAATCTTACCGTTAATACTTAGGTGAAGTAAGTTTATAGTGAGCTGTCATTCCACCTGCTAGGGATTGCCGCTATTAACACCACATTTTAAGTTCGCTTCACCTAAACTTTGACGGTAAGATTTTTACAGAATAGCACTTCGGATAGTAAGCAATGATGTGGTCGATGACTGTATGCGTGAAATTATTCAATACTTCGTTTTTACATTCTATCGATAGAATTTCGTCGATGTCTCTTCCCTACAGTATCGTCAACTCATCGCGTTCGGTACGCTTCATCGGTGTTACTGTTATCTGTTCCAGCGCATTAGCTGTACCGTGCCATACTGTCAGCAGACCACCGGCACGGAAAGAACATGTTACATGAAATATCGTAGTTTCTACCACTACAGATAGGGAAGGCAAGCAAGAAGCTGAAAATTCTTTAATACGCGCTTTTTTGACGCTATGCCGGAGATCTCTGTTCAAACTGGAACATTTATAATCATTAACTTAGGAAGTTACATCATTATTTTCATTTCTTGGCCTAATATAGGCAATGCTAGTCTCTTCTGTAAGAATAGAAAATTGTGTAAAAGTACGAAAATATCGCTGGATAATAGGGTGCATTAGGAATCCAACTGCGGTATTTGCGTTAAATTGGCATTTTTAGCTCTTCTTTTATATGCACGAATTTCACATGTTTTTCCGGTTCCTGTGACACCCGGAAAAACTACCAGTGATGGGTCATACAAAATTAGTCCCGTGCGAAAATTATACATGTGACTTATAATACTGTGTAGAATCCTGTTGATTCCGTATTTAAGTTGATTTAGGTATATCACTCAGCCGGGGATCGCGGAAGTCACACTAGTTCCCGTGATCCCCGGTGCAAGTGAGAGACGGAACACCGGGGTGGTTTTAGTCAGTAAGAGTCTGACAGACCCCTTCGCCCTCCCCGGGGCGGAGGACATCCATGAGGATTTCCCCCCGTAATAAAAAAAAAAAAAGGTATATCACTCAACTGGCTCTGCCCAGTAACTTTAAATTCGTCTCTAAATAATATAATCATTCCGAGCCAGCACGTCTCTTGCTTACCATCTTCCAATGGCACCCTGAGCCAAGTTCCGTACCCACACGGGATGCCGTTAGCGTGTAGTCGCTTAGTTTAAAGTTTTAAGCCTGGCTGAAGGCCTTAATTTATTGAGCCAACCATAGGAAAGTTAAGCAGCCGACAACGTCCTAGTTTGACCTGCAAGATGACATTCCCAAAAAAAAAAGGTCCGCTGGCTCACAACCACACCAAGCACTACTTAGCGTGCAAACCTGCTTTACTTTAGCTGTTTCCCGCCATTCTTAGTGACAGATGACATTGACAGCAGGCTGTCTCCTATTGTGTGAATGAGACAGTGTTTACATATCTAATAAATAGATACAGTACAACTCGTCTATCGCGAATGCCTTTACATAAGCTACAACACCTGGCTTCCGTCTTACAGTTTTCATATTGGCTCCTTTTACAATATTTACTTAGAAAAGCGATCGTTTCTTTTCATATCGTGCATTACTAAAGTACACAAAAAAGTCGCGTGCTTTTACCAATAAAGGGTGTGCTTAGCATAAGGGCGTGCCAGTCCGTGCCTTATACCGATAGCGAAATAAGTTAACATAAACATGTAGGTATTGCGTTCACCTTATTTCTCAAAACCATTAGTGTCCAACTATCTATATCTGAATGCTCAAACAAAACAAACAAATGATTTCCAAATGACTTGAGACTACAACTCTACAACATGAATGTACCTTCATATTGTATCATATTCTGGTGAATATATGTTTATAATTCATAGTATCACTGACATCAGTGGGAGAAAACATCGTGTGGAAACCCAGCACCCTAATTGCGTACACGCTATCAATCAGAATCTGAAAAATTTTGAAGGATTTTGTTAATCCATTGCTTTTTCTTCCGTTGTTGAACTGTCAAAATAGCTTTGCATACTGTTTTTTTTTTGTTCAGGGTGGGAACCATCAAATAACTTCTCCCGCTCTGCTCCGCTCGTGGAGCAGGAGATCGTGTCAGACTTGTACTAAATAAAACCCACCCGTGTTCCCTCAATTGCCTGTGTGCCCGGGGCTACGGTATCTCTTCTATTCTCTTACGGTCTCCTGCGGCGACTAGGGCTGGGAGGGCGCAGATAGTGCCTTTCCCTCGCGTGCGTCGCCTCCCTCTTCGCGAGCATTACTGCTTCGCAGAAGGAGGTGACGGCTACCCATGCAGTCTCGCTCCGTACCATGGCCTGGTCCAGGGGGCCTACTCTTTAAGCACGAAATCCATAATCTCGGTCGAAGTTACGGGCGTTTCCTACTCCGTAACACTTACGGACCTGTGAGTAGTTTGGGGCGCAAACTAAGAATTAATTACTACACGATTTGACAGTTGTCCCTACTCCCTGTACGGTTTTACACGTCCAAAAAAAGTTAATTAATCAGCCATAAGAGTCACTTTGAAATTTCGAACTATTTTTGGACGGGACCTTATTTTTTTTTTATGGAGTTAGAGAGTAGCCCCCCAGGGCCGGACGCGAGAGATCGCCGCCGCCGAACGCCTCCACACGGCGTTGCTCCGCTCAAGCCGGGCAGACCGCCACCGTAGCTTCACCGTGTCCTCAGGGCGATCTGCGCAGAGGAAACAACCCTGACCCAAACACAAACCTCTAAAAAGTAAAAAAAATATATTTATAGGCCTTATAAGGGGGACGACTAAGTAATGAGAATTTTGATTGACATGAAATTTGATTTTGATGAAACATGTCTAAGAACCACCTCTAGAAAACCTACTTTAAAATAATAAAAAAACCACATCCAAATCGATTGACCCGTTTAAGAGAAGTGTCTTAATTAGATTCTAATAAGCTAATAAACCACTAAAAACGTACAACATTTTTATTTCATCGATTAGTGCCATAAAAATGCATTTAAATTTTATATTTTCAAATTTCGCGCGTAATTTAACGAAAACGCTGGACATGGGTATGACGTCAGTTTGCTAATAAACAAATGCGGTGATATTATAAAAGACAACAGTTTATAATAAAAAAAATGAGTTATTTTTCTACTTATCGTTGGTTTGCTGTTCCTGAATGCAAAGTATTATTTAATCATAAATTACGAAAATATTAAAAGTACAAAGTTGCTCAGTAGCCCTAGTGTGAGTTTCATGTAACCATCTCGATCAAACGCATCGAGCGCGTTCGGCGCTCCGATTGGTCCGTCACCAATCCAGGGCCAATCGGAGCGCCAAACGCGCTCGATGCGTTTGATCGAGATGGTTTTATGAAACTCACATTAAGGCCTCAGTTGACATGCCGTATGACGTAATAAAGTAATAACATGGCGGCTACCATTTCATGGTGTTCAAAAACAGATTTTAAAAAATGAAATAAATTTTAAAATACAATTTTAAAATTTATTTTGTTGTTTCATGAACTAAAACTAACATTTTCCGACTGCATTTTGTCTAAGCTATATCAATAATATATTTTTAGATTTTTTCTCTTAGACAGTAAAATACCCTATTATGTTGAAATACTTAACTATAGTAGGCATTGATCTTTTTCCTTCCGTTTTAGCTTGACACTACTGTACCTACCTACTCCGAGTTTTTTTTTAAATTATATTAGCTCCCAATTTGCTAGATTTTGTGATCCTATCTTTCTTCTAGTATAATTTTCAGAAAAAATATGCATTTGTATTTCTTCTTTTTACACGTAAGTACCTAAGTTTTTGTGTTTTTATATGCTTGGTAATGCTGTCTGTTTTTTGTTTTTTACTACTAAACGAAACTAATATCGACCTTGATCACGGCCAGCACTAATATTTTGGCCATACAAAATTCATCAGCTTGTACAGTGTGCCCAGTATATCTGACTGCGCTGTTCGTAACGTGGAAAGTGCCTGCTATTTAAGAGCGGAGAGGAGCAAAGTAGTACAGAGCTATAATTAATATAAATTATGTTAATAATGAAATTCTTGGTTCATGTTTCCCTGTCCACTCATGCGTAAGTGAATTATGGGCAAGGCCCATGCCTTGCCCATGCTTTGCCTATTCATTTAACTATATAGTACTTACTAATTCCATAATTAGTAAGTACTATATAGTTAAATGAATAGGGATACTCTGCTAACTGCTCTAAACTACAATCTCGCACTTTTCCGTTTCAAATAAACAAACAAGCAACCATAATATTTTGTTATCTAGTATTATATACAATGGGCACTGCATGCTTTACAAGAAATAACAGTATGGCCTAAGCGACAAACCATTTCTTTTTAATCATGTTTGAAACACGTCCACTATTCATAAGCTTTTACATGACAAAATGTTCCAAAATATTAAACATTTGGTATACCTATTTTTTTTTTAAATAATTCAAGAGATCTTAAAAGTAGTAGATTTGAACCTCAATATTTAAACCTTAAAATGACGATCAGAAAAAGTAACAATTAGATTTCTATTCTGTATCACTTTTTAAATTATTTGGAACATTCGTCCCTAAAGAATAGTCTACAACCGCAATTTGACCAGCACCTTTTCTTTACAGCGATCTACCAGACGAGGAGGACAAGAAATCGCCTGTCCTACTCCTAGGCGTGAACAAGATCTCAGACTCACCATCCTTCATCAGAAGGCGTTCCATAGAACCACACACTTCAGGCTCCATAAGATTTTTCAGACCACTTAAATCGAAATACACACGAGGACTCCATGGAGACGAAAGGCTCGAGAAAATAAGACAGGATCTGTTAGTCCATAAAAGCAAACCAGATACATACATTCCCAATGATCACGAGGTTTCTTTGGAACCAGAAGAAAGATGCATAAAGCTAAGTTGTGTTGGCAGTTGCATTTGTGACAGAAAAGAAAGCTCCACTCGAGGTTCGTTCTCTTTTCAAAGACCAGAACCTAGCACACAACACTACGAAGAACCTAAAGACTTTTCGGAAAACGACATCGAATTCAAATATACAGAACACATTCCTCATTCTCAGCCTTCAAGTAGTAAGCAAAGCTATAATGTCACCCCGAAATCGACGGAAAGGAGACACTTCTTGCTAGCGAATCTCAACGAACGGTTCCGAAAGACTTTGAGCTTAGATTCCAGGAAGGTTGAAACTAATCGTGTTGTGAGCCTCCCAAAAGAAACAAGACCCAAATCCTTGGTGAACACAAGCAATATTTGTGTACAACAATATAAACCAGGAGAGTTCGTCGCCCCAAATTTTAGTAAAACGTCCCAACCGAAGAAGAAACGAAAATCATTTTTCTCACTTGACACTTTTTTTGACTCGAAAAAGTCTGACACCTCATCTATAGACGATTACTGTTCCTCAAAATACAAACGTTTTGAGCTGGAAAGTGATGATTCTCCTCTCTTTAAACGCGAAAACAATGAAGCAAAGACTCCTGACCTCCTCAATTTACCAGTAATTATAGACTCTGTAAGGAAAAAGCAGTCAGATACGCGGAGACAGTTGGAAAAGTTAGAAAATCATTACTATAAGAATATTCATAAGACACAGACTGTTATTGACGCTGTCCCTAAAGACGCGACAAACGAGCAAGGTCCTAGCGGGCATACTAATCATCTTTTCTTTGACGAAGACGTAGAATATATTGAGCCTATACGCAGCACCTTTACAAGTCAAAGTACACTAATTTTAGACAAAAACACTCCTGAGGACCTGAAACCTGACTCGATTCTGACTATAAACACTGACGAAACGGATATAAGACTGCCTAGCTCCACAGTGTCTCCAAAATCGAATATAGATGATTTTGACAGCATAGGAGCGTATGAAATTGAAGTGAAGGAGTCGGATTTAGCGAAGGTAGCGAAGGATCTGACAGTCAAAGTGATGGATAAGTCTGTGGATTCTATAGGCAGCTGTTCCCTAGATGTCGACGCAAGTACAGATTTTTCAGGTAACTAGAGTGTTGTTAATGTGTTCTTGGCTTTTATATTGTTGTTGTTTGTAGTTACCTATGATTCAGGAAAAAAGTGGATTCATTTCTTTTTTTTTCCGAAACTTAATTGTATTTATTAGCATGCGTGATTGTGATTATTTTCAGTTTAATATGATCGTAATAGGTATCGATTATTATTACCTATTATGTCGATTTTGAATGAGTTTATTTTAAAGGTAGAATAATCTGTACAGTTTTTTCATTCCTTAATAGTTCATTTCATTGATTGCATTGTTTGATCAACTTTTACAATAAACTCAGTAGCTATTATCACAGAATAATTACTATTTATTTTCATATTAATAAATGTATTTACTATTATCTGTACTCGGTGTTTTCTTTTTTTCCTTTCTGTATCGTGATTTATTTTTCTTTTTCATTTCTCAAAAACATTTGCTATTCTATCTTTTGTTACATCTTATTAATTTAGTTCCCATTTTCTAGCGATTCCAAAGCTCGAAAAAAGTTTCTAGATCTTTCCATGGCATGTTAACGTAATTTCGTTCAATTTCGCATATATCGCTATCCATATATTCCATGACTGTTTTCGCTCCTCCACGACATCTTCTGATTGCTTTCTGTTTAAGTATAGACGTCTTCGGTTCGTAAATCACCGTGAAGAGAGCTTTTATTTTTAGCTCCACAAATGTTTGGTTTTGTTTTCACAAGAACGTGTAAATATCTTAAAAGTTTTGTGTGAAACTGAACGTAAAACGGGACAAAGCGCGGGATTTTGATTTCAAAACTAAAAATAGTTTTTTATCAAACCTATTAAAATGCTTCCGTAATCTAACCATCGTAGTTAGTTGGAAGTATTACCACGATAATACATGATACATGATAATAATAGTATAGTAGGCAATCAAGTAAAATGGCCCCAAACATAATAAAACATTACTCATATTCCTAGCGGAAGCATTTAATATTTAATACAACGTTGACTAGGACCGATCGATTTAACACAAAAGTAACTAAAACACCTTACATGTTGATAAAATACCATTTATCTAGGTCGTGCATAGAAATCGCAAACAATGCTGATTGCAAAATGCAACTCACAAACAAAAAGACAATCGGATACGCGTACACATATGGATAATCTATGTATCGACCTCGTTTTCTGCCCACGCAAGAGTTATAGCTCGGTCATTGCCGTCATATTGGTTATGAATACACACCTAAACACACCTGAGATAAAATTATTTCGCAAAATTTTAACAACGCACTATAGACAGTCTGTGAAAACGAATCCGAAACTTGCCGGCCGTGAAACGGAACGGTGCGGACTGGCCGCAAACGGGTGTGCGTCGTCGACAGGAGGAAAAAAAAATAAAAACGTTGACATTTCTTTGTGAACTGATGTCATAAGTGTCAATAGTTCAGTGAAAAATTATGTGAGGTGTTTAAAAAATAATGGTTTTAAATTGATGATTTTAACATTCGATTTATTGTGTAATTTAGTTAGTGTGTGTTGAAAGCGATCGGTAAGTGTTTTGAACCGGTTTTCAATGTCAAAAAGGATTTTAAAAGAATAACTTTTACCGTACTTTTTGTAGAACCAATTTGTTTTATCGAAGAATCTTAAATAATATAAAACTATGATGAAATTGTCTAAAACAGCATGACGTTAGAATACTTTTTTACAATTGGCTTAACGTAGATGACTAATGCGATTATTTTTAATAGTTCACAGAAACGCGATTCATCTTTAATTCTTTTTCTTTCCTGCATGATTTCGTTCTTTTTTTGTATTTTATATTATAGATGCTTGTTCTTAATCCTATGACTGTTACATTATTTATTACTCCATATTTATGCGTATCACAATTAAAAGACATGACAGACTTACTTTTATAAAAAATAATTATTCTGTCATTATTTTCAAGTGTATTCATTAGTTGTTTACATAATTTTTGCTTCAACAACACAACTATTGCATGTTCTTCTAAAATCAAGTAAGTCCAAAAACCTTAAAAACCAAATCTTATCAAAATGTAATTTCATGTGCCAAAATTATCATACATACTTTATTATTGTCCACATGGCTACATATCAAGCTATATATTTCCACTATAAGCTGATCTCACATTGTATAAGATTTCTGTATAGTGCTAGATCAGCGTAACTGTGTACAATGTCCAGTGCATGATGATTATAATCTATCTTTACAAAACAATTATTATTGGCACTCAAGAAAATACAATCAAATGATAAATGAACTTAATGCAGTAAGTTTGTTGCATGTAGAATATTTTCTTGTCAAGTTTTGAATGGACCTTTAACATATTATGCCCACAATATTCCCACTGCTGGGGCAAAGGCCTTCTTTCTGTAAGAGTGTTGGTAGATGTCTTCGATTTTTTTGGTTCTAGGACGTGCTGGTTTCCTCACAATGTTTTCATTCACCGTCTATGGTTTTGGTTTCCGAACTTAGTCCTTCAAGTGGACCTTTGTGCGTGAGCCATGGCGGCCTTTGGTTGTTATTCCAGGCAGCCCACCTCTCTCCAGAAGTTGGCTATAACTCCTGTTCTGTTGAGAATATGCATGTAACATTTGGGTGCCCCGAGGGATTCTGTTCTAATCTGGGCTACGCCTGTGCATTCACCATTTTGAGAGGAGTGGTGATGAAATATTTAAAAAAAAGTAAATTGCCTGATTGGTTTCGAATCCACAACCTACAACTTGTAAGCCAGTTCACCTTTAACAGTCTGAAGTGAACAGGCAGTAAACAAGCATCTTTATTAATTCTTGTACCTTCTCTTCATGAGAAGAGACCTTTGACAATAGAATAGAAAGCATTTATTCGACACAGACACAACACAACAGCTAAAAACACATAAAAAAGAACAATAAACATGACAATAAAATTGCAGTAAAAATGTGCTGAGCGTGCGCCCATACCGAAAGGGTTACCATCTCATGGTTTGCTGGGCGTCAGACACTGACACAGACGTAGGTAAATAAAAAAGATACATACTTGAAAATTAGTAATAAAAAATGTTTAAAAATACGTAAATAAATAACGTAAAAGATTTTTAGACAAAACTGATTAATTCATAAATAGATAGGAATTTCTTACAGAGTCAGATAATGTGTGGAACAATAATTATTATCTTGCTCTTATACCAATCTATTAAGGGTCGGCGAAACTTGTATTTTCTTTCATACTTAGTTGTCATTTTGGTAGTCACCGATGCCCATGTGTGCGTTGTGGCCTATGTATGGTAAATTAAACAGGTTTTCCGACGAAAACATTGGGCATGAATAATGTATTGAATCCCGAGATAAAACTGCTATTTTATAGCAGCAGCAGAAATCAAAGAATTGAAACTAATTTGTAAAGACTATTTAGATTTAATGAAAAGTTATTAAATGTTTAGAAAAAGTTCAGATTTGTAAAGAGTTGACTCTATGACTCTCATACATGTATACCAAAATTTCCGCTTGCCTGAGCAATGCCCATCATCATCTTTCTAACCCTGTCCAATATTACTTGAGGTTGTCCCAACACATTTTATTGTTCCATTTTCCCCTGTCCACCGTCATGCTATCATTCAGTCCCTTCTCTTTCATGTCATTCCTCCGTCCATCCATGCAGCTTTTATTTGGCCTTCCTCTCCCTCTCCAACCATCAACATAATTATTCAATTCATCACTCTTTTATTGACATGTGTTTCCTCCCTCATCACCTGCCAATACCAAGACAACTGATTTCCTTTCAACTTTCTGTCATAAAAAAAAAAATTAAAGTCTTTTATTCAAACTAGGCTGAGAGTCAGCACTTTTTGAACGTCAAAATTACATAAGACAGTCCCCCAAAACCCCCGCCCTTCACCACTTCCTAGTGCCATAGCTGGGAAAAGGAAGTGGCGCAACAAACTCCCCAGCAGCACATCTGTCTGTTAAATTGGCAGAACTTGATTCTATACAATAATAGCATACAATTAACATTCAGCAATAAATGAAAATTTAATTAATAAAAATTGAAAAAAAATGGTTTATACAGTCAAATAAAATAAACAATGATATGAAGTAACTCATATGATCTGTCAGTAGTTAAGTTAATACAGGGGAAAGAACACAAACATTGTCTTGAGTTAATCACAGTGAACAACAATTCTTATCGTTTGAGTAGTCGTTTATAGAATAGATAGTATGCCTTAGAAAAAAGATTTGATTTTACTGGCGCCTTATGAATGCCCACATACTGTAATAAATGTTCTGGCCCTTGATTTGCATTATTCAATTACACAACTACAACACATGCAAAATATTCCATACAGTACTTTCCCTCGGCATTCTCTTTTCAAAGTCAGACAGTTCATTCAGTATTTTATTGCTTTGACATGAAAACTTTTTGTATTCAGTTTAATTGTCGTAAGAATAAAGTAATAGTAACATTGTGTATGAAAAATGGAAGAATGCTCTTAAAAGTCATGCTCTTCACAGCATAGCCTATTGCAGTTCACTTCAGCATAACTTTTCACAATTATTTAAAAAGATGTGTCGAAAATATGCCATTCAAAGATGTTATTGTAAAAAATATACTTGCAAGGCTACATTTTAACAGCCACATGGGACGATTGAAGGTTGCCGCAGTCTGGTCCAGGATGGGTGACCATCCTGTCATTCTTACATCTTTGACAGTTGTTACTGGTAGTGTTACTTAACTGGTAGGTTATATTTTCATCAAAACTACCCTCAGTCACACAAGGGATAACACAATACCGCAGCAAATTTTAGAAGAGACTCAAAAATACAAAATGAACATGCTCGAAAACTAAGTGGTGATGGTGGTCTGTAACTTTTAAGGAGACAGAGACCCAACTCTTCTAGACGGATTAATAAAAAAACCCAGAGATATCGGACAAAGAAGCTGCTAGCTGCAAAGCAAATAAGAAATTTGAGAAATTTGTCAGTCAGCAAGGTCATATCGAGGCCGACTACCCAAGCATACATCTTAATATGGCAGTAGAAAGAATCTACGTTAATGCATAAAAAAACGCCTTATTAGCAAGTGAAGCCACATTCACAGCAAATATTACATAAAAAAAAGATTACAAATCAGACTTGCAAATGTTATTGCAATGCCTTAAGAAATAAACAGACGGACAAAGAAATAGTTGACATATGCATACAACATTGACATATTATGAGTCATATTGTATGTAGGCGGTGGGACTGGTCAAGATCTTATTGAGTGTGTATTAGCATACAGTTTAACTTGCACTTTTATCTTGCTTCATACTTGTTTTACACATATCATGCCTGTATTGCTAGAAGCAGTAGGCAGTGGAGTATAGTGTGCCCACATGTCACCAGTTATGATGTAAGTGTCATATAATAGGAGTGAGCCTGTTGCTTTATGTCGGAGACGAATCCAGGTGAAATAGAATTATGGGAAATCCCAGTACTTATACTACACAGGATTCCATGCTAAGCAGTCGTGCGTGTGTCTCTCTTAATCTGCCAATATTATTGTAAATGCCTTTGTGTAATTGAAAGTTTCAGTCATTAAAATCAATAAACTGGTCATCCTTTCAGTCTCGGAAAATTGAGATAGACACAACACACACACACGCAACATTTCTTCTCTCCTTAAACATCATCATTAAATTTACTTTGCTCCTGTTTCATGATTATTATTAATTAAATATTTATACACCGTGACATTTTAGTCGTCTTACAACGGCAGCCCACTAACTGTATCCAATGACTACTAATCATTTATATGTTTAAAAAAAAATTATTTGAACACTTGCTTAATTTAAAAAATATATATCATTCACTAAGACTCATGACGTAGTTTGAAACACCCTGTTATGGAGATGGAATTAATGATGGAATTTAATGGTAGGTAGGTAGATATCTTCTACCGTTTGATACGTAAACATTTTTAACGGGGAAGGTGTTTTATAATTCTGAAGAATGATTTATTAGTCTTTGTACCTATTTTCTTAATTAATAGTACCAATGTTTTAATCGCGCCTAGAGGTATTTTTATGACGGATACATTGGGTGGACCACTTTTGTAAGACGACTTAAATGTCACGGTGTATAGATTAGTATGTGTTTAGTATTTGTTGTAAATGTAAATAGTACACAACAGACTACCTAGGGTATTGTCTCTCCTTCCCCTTTTTAATCCATTCAAAGGTTGTCTTAAAAGGTCACTTTTGGCGATAAGACGGCCCATTAGGTCCCTATGTAAAATTCCTACAATTATAAATGTCATAAAAAGAGAGTATTCTAATATTAGATAGATAAATTTGCTTTGCTTTCATTTATAATTTTTACTTCCCATAATTGTCTTACAATTCAATGGTCTAATATAAATTATTTTACTTTGAATAAAGCACTTGACTGTTTATACCGGTCAGCATTTTAGACTTGTTTGTATGTACTTATATGTCACCGAAAAATTGTAAATACCGTTAGATTATAATCTATCTCGCGAGATTGTAAACTGTCGAAAGATTGTGAACCGTAACATACTGCTTACAATTTAACGCATTGTTTTTCGGTAGATTATAATCTATCGAAGTGAAACCGTCAAATTGTGAACTGGTATCAAGACGGATAGTACCTTGCGCTATTTCTAAATAGTCAAGTAACTGCCAGTAACTTGGAAGTAGAGCTCGCCGGCCGCTGCCGCGGCACCGCCCGCTTTGCTCGCTCGGCTCGCGTGCGTTTGGTCGCAATTCTAACCTAACCGTTATCAGTATTTTGTAGTTCACAATTTATCGACAGTTTACAATCTCGCCAGATAGATTATAATCTAACGGTATTTACAATTTTACGGCGGCATATTTATAGCAACAATATTTCATCATAAATTATGTTCTCTGCCTTACATCATTTATCCACCCTTGAAGTTTAATCTACCTCCAAATAGTTCAATGACAACAAACCCACACACGTAAACACAAACATTTTATCAATTCTTACATCATTATTATACTCCCACGCACATTCTAATCTATCTCTTTGATAAGATACAGAAAACATGCTGTGCGGTAATTATAATAATTTTTACCTTGTTATGCATTCTTAATTGTCTATTCAATGCTTCTAAATTCAAAATGTGTGACTATTTCCTTCTTTTTCATGCTTGTGAGTGTCAAAGGAGTTTTTGAACAGTGTTACAACCTTTTTGGTCCGTGTTTAGTTTTGAGATTGTGCGGCTAATCTATGGATTATCTGTGTGGTAGATATGCGTTCAGTTCATGCTTTGTTTTTGTTGTATATGTGTGTCATCTATGTTTGCTTTGGTATCCAGACCACGATATTGGTTTCTATTTATAGGTATCTATTCTAATAGCTAGTGGTCTAAAGTGTTATATTTTAAGAGATATAATCATAAGTTAACCTTAATTATATCTCGCACTTCTATGATGTAACTTACTGCAATAATTAACATACTTCAAAAGGGCATTGCACTTTTTAGCTTCTGACCAACTCTTGACCATAGGGCCAGCATTTCGAAGCTGATTATTTGTTTATGAAATATTTGAAAAATGTTCCATTGACAAGCTCTCATACCCGCGGGCGCAATTTTCTGTCGCGCACTGGATTTTCAACGCACTGATTAGCGCATAGAGTTGAAAATCCAACTGCATTTTTAAGACGCGCTGGAGTGCACTCTATTAGATCCTCAATCCTTGGCTCAACAGCGAAAGTCGAGTTCATGATAAAAGATTGCCCGCCCATGCTTACTTTGGCTAACAGTTTCCATAAATTCCAAATAATTTAATATTAACAGTTAAATGAACTATATTTAGCTTTCATTGGAATACTTTTAAATGCTCAATAAATACAGATTTAGTTATCTATAGATTATTTATATTTCTCAGAAATATTTTTAATTTAGCTATACTTACGATTTAAATCTGCAGGGTCATGCTTAGCAAAAATTATAATGTCAGTTTAAGTAGGTATATTACTTATCTTAGTTTTTATTTACTGAGGTTGTTAGCTTCTTTTAGATACGTGAATATAATTAAATAGAAGCTCTAGTTTTCTTATGAAAGTAAAATTATATTCTAATGCCCCACTACAGGGCAAAGGCTCCCTTTCTCCTTTCCACTCCTCTCTGTCTTGAGCTAGTGTGGACCAATCCTGTCTGTAGACATCAAGCTCATCCCGCCATCTTCTCTTGGGCACATGTTGATGGTATCACTATTAGTATCGTTTAGAAGGTCCTATAACACGTAGATGAAGAGAGTATAAAATCTTTTCCGCGTTGATTGCAAAACATTATTTGTTTCATGCAATTATCCAGTCTAATCAAGCCAAAAAAGTCTTTAAAAACATAACCATTATTACTAAATTACTAATGACTAAAATTCTCCTCATTCCAGATACCACATCGGGAAGCTTGAATCTCCTAACACCATCTTCCACCACCAGCCGGATCCGAGACTTCACATCTCGTCTGCAAGAGAGGGCAGGGTCCAACCTTCAGCCTAACTACCTAGCCAGTCCCACACCCGTGGCTACACCCGTCCGGACACCAGACGACACCACACCGACCCCTAGAAAATCTGAGAATCTCCTTAAACCGCCCCCAAAAGTGTACGTAGACGCTTCAAGCCACAGATCAAGGGGCCATCATAAGAAAAGAGACGACCTCCTCCCCCATAAGAAGCCGAGCTATCTCAACCTCGCTTGCTCTGTCAATGGGTACACGAATCTTACTACCTATGATTCGAAATTGAGGCAGGATATCAACAAAAGTCGTGAAGCATCCCCAATAAGACCGATTACACATACTTACCAATATAGAAGCGAAAATAACTCGTTATTGGTACCTGTTCCGGTCAGTGCGAATAAACTGCTGGTCCCGACGTTCGGTCCTCATGATACGCGCACCGATTTGACACAAAAAGCGCCTACTAAGGCGCACACGGATCCTTACCTAGCCACGTCACCATTTAATGTCTACATGGCGGCCGAAAATAAACAGTTAAAGAACGATTTTCTAGGAAACATGACGACCACGAGCCGTCCTTACATATCAAGCGAGAGTAAGAATTTCGCGACCTCAATGCTCCATAAGACAGATGAGGTGGATAATTCGAAGGAGATTACCTTCAAGTCCAGTTATTCGGAAACGAATTTCAGGAAGACGGTCACCTCTAATGGGAAGGAGACTCGGTTCAGCTCTGAGTCTTACACCATTTCTTCCAATGGGGTCTCTAAACGAGTCGAAATTACGAAAGAGAATGGCGAACAGCTCACGAGTCCAATGAAGAGTTTCATTCAGCAGCGGGTGGAGAGACTTTACGGACCGGGCGCTTTGGCTCAAGGATTCTTCAACCAGAAGCGCCACAAACAGAAAAGTACCAGCGAAGACGACGAGCCAAAAATCTTGACCGAAAAGTCTTTGAACACGCCAGAAAGGCTGCCGAAAAAATACGAAGAAACGGACATAGACCAAGTTTGCACGAGTCCAAACGGAGAAATGGACTCGAGCGTATCACTTCCAGTCCTTAGGCATTTAAGGCCTGAGTTCCGAGCTCAGCTGCCTATCCTATCGCCAAAGAAGTGTGTGAAAAGTGATCTGTCTCCACAAAAAGTTGATGTAGACATTCCTAAAGTGGAAAAGACTGAGAAAGAAGATGATGTAAATGCAGTGTCGGTGACAAATGGTATTTCTGTGATAAAACTAGATGGTGGAAGTGATGACGTGATGACGTGTAGTGTTAACGGTGGTACGAATGGTGTGGACGTGGTGAAGGATGCGCATTACTTCTTGAATTTGGAGAAGAAGGAGACTGAGAGGCTGTTGGCGCTTGCCGCTACCGCTGAGAAGGAATTGGAAGACTTACAGGTGAGTTATCATCATGATAATATTTATAGCTTTATGCTAAAAATATGTTATTGAGATAGCTTAGGCAAAAAGCAATCGGAAAATGTTATTTATAGTTCATGAAATAACAAAATAATTTTTTAAATTTAATTCAAAGATTTCAGTTTTTTTTAACTGTTTTTGAACACCATGAAATAGTAGCCGCCATATGATTACGTCATACCGCTGTTTAAACTAATCAACTGAACAACTTCGTACTTTTATTATTTTCGTAACTAAAGTAATTTTTATTGAAATAATATCTTACATTCAGGAACAACAAAACCAATGATAAGTAGAAAAATAACTCATTTTTTTATTATAAACAATTATCATACAAAATATCAGCGCATTTGTTTACACAGCAAACTGATGTCATACCCACAGACCAATAAGGCGCCTACTGCGTCCAGCGTTTTCGTCAAATTACGCGCGAACCTGAACACGATCACTGGCTCTGTAGTAACAATTCACTGACTATAGAACATCGCACTACGTATGCCCCCTCCCAGAACAAAATCCTGAGTCCGCTCCTGGTAGAATTAGTAGGGACTTTCTGGCGACTTTTGATATTGAGTCTAGCGACTCGAATTTATAGGAGTTGGCAACACTGGTCACTAGACACTAGTACCTACTAAAGAAGTAATTATTTATTAGATAAAACAATACTGACATTGATATTGCTTTATGTCCACTTATTTAAAAAGCATTTCTTAGAGGGAGACATGATATCGAATTAACTATTTACCTGCAGCTGCGGTCGAACCAATTTTACGCACTTGCATACATGTCCTCTTGAATTAAATACTGAGGGCTGCTGATTTTATCATTTTCATTGATCTTTTCGGTACTTTTTATTTGCAACCTTGTTCGGATAAACAATATGCTTGTTAAACAAATAGAAATTACTGTACATCTTTTTACAATCAACTAAAACCGGGCAAACCCTTTTGGTAGGGGATACTTTCAACCTTGGAGAAAGACATAGGCTACTTGACGCAGCAGCGAAGCTAGTATGAAAAAAAATATGCCTTGTCAACTGTACCACAGCGACTACCCACGAAAAATATCCTTACAGAGAAAATACATAGCTTCGATTTTTATCCTTGAATGGACCAACAAATCTGAATGACCTCTCCTCCATAATTATTTGGAAGACCTTGTACGTTAAAGGCGCATCTAATTGTTATAGTTTTGTTTCTAAAATTAAATACGGTCTACCATACTGGTTTGTGGATGGATAGGGTTGTCTAATTGATTTGAAATGGTTGATTTTATGTGGTTTCTTTTGGGAACTAATTTAATAAACATGTCTGTAATTTTTGCAGTAGTAGGGTTATATGTATTTTACACCTTAACACATTCGATGCCAAGCAAGAAAAAAAAAAAAAATAGTTTGTGTGCCCACAACTCGCATCCGAGTCGTCGCCATAAGTAGTCTCGCTAGTCGGGTCCTGGGCATGAACAGAATCATCAATAGCTACTTATTGCGACGACTCGGATGCAAGTTGTGGGCACACGAATCAACTATTTTTCGACCCATATGCTGGGTGCTGGGCATGGAATGTGTTAATGTCTTTTTGTGTTCTTTTTCTTAAATGTATTTGGACCTCGTATTGCATTAGCACCCCAAAGTTGATTTTATGGACATGATTCGGCACGAGCAGTACGGAAAAATTAAATGTATGTATGTGTTTGATTAGCTCATACAACTCTCTCTACAACTCTCTGACGCCAACCTGCAAACTGCAAAAACATGAGAAAATTTTAATATGGCCCTGCCCTGCCCGCCCAGCAGGAGACATTAACATTCAAGATGACATAATAAATTAATAATAAAACCCAAAATTCCAACAAATATGTCCACTACCAATAAAATTTGACATTGGTCACAGATACTCAAGGATGGTATTTATAATATGACCTTATACCGCATCAAGTTAGTTAATACCTCATTATAATATTCAAATATTGTAGACTAAGATGTTATATTATGTCTCATCATATTGATGCAGGTGCTTCCAATTTCATGGTTGATTCTTTTGTTTTTATGAGACAGTCTTTTAAATTGCTGATTTATGTGATGTGCTAGTATTAAGATGGATGCGCTAACTTAGCCCGAGTAATTCAAATTTTTTATTTAGTTTTTTTTGCAATTCGCGGATCCGTGTCAGGTTGTATAACTAAAGATAACAGCTCTGCCCTGCAAATTGTAGCTGCAGTAATCGATACGTATGGGTTTTCACTTTTTGCAGAAATGGCATCCTTAGGGGCAAATCTATATGGGAAAAATAAAAATATTTGGGTACTGGAAGTATGTTTTTTTGATAACGAGATTCACAGTACTTGCATGAAAATTTTACTTATAGATTTCCGCGTTTTTCTCGAAACCGCTTTATTGCAAGTACTACAGTTAGCAGGGCAGAGCTATACATAGTTTCAGCTTAAAATAAAATACTCTAAGAATTGATACCAAATTTTCGGTTTCATATTTATGTTTCTTAAATTCAAATCATAACAAACGTGTCACCGCACTACGTAGGTCAATAACTTACCACGTTACTTGCCAATATCACGATAAATCTCTTCTGAGTGTTGTGTTTATTTCAATTTCTAAAGTTTGATTTCTGTCATCAATGTACCTACTGAAAATTCTCATAACTTCCGAACATGTAGAGATAGGATTAAAAAACCCTTCCAATATCGTTTGATATCATTCAAAGAAGCCGTGCCCTTGGTATGTATATACCCTTTCCGTTACATGTTGTATAATTAATCCTACGCTGTTGGTCTCATAGAGTGCGGGGGGTGAAGAAGGTGGGCGCGGGGCAAGGAAGCGCGGGCGCGCGACGCTAGCCAATCCGCGAGCAGTTGTGACAAAAAACCAGACAGCGCTCACGTGTACAACCTCCTTGATCGCGACATTTCGAATTGTATCTTTATTTTGGTTTCTTCAGTACCTCCCCTACAGCCTTTCTAGTTAAAGGACGGCAGGATATTAAGAGATACTTTTGTTTATCTCTAAATTCACATAAATAACATCACCCCTGTATTAACCGATGAGTTAGACAGAGTTTTACCTGTAGTACACTGGAATTTATACACAACTGGCGAAAGTCTCATGTAGTAAATAAAGGACGAGCGAAAAACAGAAAAAAAGAAAAAAAAATACAATTATAAACATAAAAAGTAAAGAAATAATATAGAAAATTAGTATCAATAGGAAATAAGTTTATAAGTCCGCAGTATATATTAGCTGGATTTAAAACGACCCATTGCAAAACAGAATAAGCGTTTTAAGTTAAGCGCTAAAACTGCTTCCAGGAACTCCCTTCCTAAAACAGGACTGCCAAAAAGTCAAAACCAAAAGACCGACATCAATCAGACAACCGTAATAACAAGGGCTCTGATCATGTCAGAGGGACACTGAGCAAGGGCAGGAGTGGGTTTTAGCCAGTAAGAGTCCGGCACTGCGCAGACTATGTCACAAGTGAGGCAGTCTGGGTGTCCATGAGGATTTCCCACTCCTGCAAAAACAAAAAACAAAAAGGACGAGTTAGCCTGTCGCTATCAACCGGCAGAAATCCAAAGTTGCTGCTATCTAGAAATTATAAGTAATTAATTACAAGTGCATATTCCATCCCCAAAAGCAGTGGTAGCGCAGAGGTCGTGGGTTTGGAAACTGACAGCCGCTTTGATTTGTGTAAATTAGTGCATCACCACTGTTCTCAAAACGTGGCGTGACCTAGAATCAAAAATTCGAAGATATGCGACTGTGCCTGCAATAAGCTCGCGTGGTGGATTGCGGCCCACTCATTGAAAGGGGGCTTGTGTCCCCAGCAGTAGGATTATTATTGGCTGATAATCCTCTACCATCACCTCGCTATAATAATGCTAAGTATTCAAATCAAATCAAAATATTTTATTTCACATAAACCTGCAAGGGCACTTATGAAATGTCAGAAGCTAGGTGCACGGTTCCAATTTGTCGCTTCCGATGGAGAAGAGCCTGCAAGAAACTCCACGGTTACTCTTTTAAAAATAATTGGCTTTTACAATGTTTTCAAATTACAATAATAATAGGTATGGGAGGACAGTGCAGGCCTGTCAATAAGTACCAGGTACTTGGAGGAATGAAAATAAAGAATAGAAAATAGTGTATATATTTGTAGATTTATATAATAGATTTCTTTGCCTAAAACTATGTTGCGTACTGTTTCCAGAATCGTGAAGATGTGAGTGAGGAGATCCTGGGTTTCCTGCGTGCTGCGTCCGGCAAGGCGAGGCTGTTGGCCACGCAGAAGATGCAGCAGTTTCAAGGTAACACGCAACTCCTACAATAATTTTTGTCATGGAATAAATGTTGAGGTATGATACCATTACTCTGGGGCGTACCAATAGAAAATGGCGCCTAGGGCACGCATTACATTTGCGCCCCTTCATAAGTTATCTTTTCGGTTTACACTGAGCAAAGCTAGGTCGCATAAACTTTTTTGATCAATTATAGCTTTCAATAGAAAGAAAGAAAGAAGAAAGAAAAAACGTTTATTTGCGGTAAACATGACGCAAAAACCAGGAACACAAAAAATAATAAAAAAAAATAAAAAAAAAAAAAATAAAAAAAAAAAAAAAAACAATAACGAAGGTATTATTTCAACTTGCTAAAAAATCGCTTGCAATGCTGCAGTTTTAAGAGAATTTGAATAGAAATAGGCAGATTAGGAAATACGCTTTCATCCCCATACTGCACAATATATTCAAGTAGCTCTCCAGATTTCTTAGATATACTATAGGTAACAGTATGAAATGTTTCATTGATCTTTTTTTAACCGACTTCAAAAAAGGAGGAGGTTATCAATTCGTCTGTATGTTTTTTTTATGTTTGTTACCTCATAACTTTCGACCGGGTGAACCGATTTTGATGATTCTTTTTTATTTGAAAGTTCGTGCTTCCCGTGTAGTCCCATTTCAATTTCATTCGCGATTGGTGCTATCGCGTAAATATGCATCGTTTTGACCCCAAGGATGAAGAAATTTCGAATTAGTGGGGTAGGTACTATAACTAAAAAAGTGAAAAATAAAAACTTTTACCCAAAAAAAACAACCGACTTCCGAAAAAACACTACAATGTGAAAAATAACTTTAATTTCAGAAGGCGGTGACATAAAATTAAAATACATATCCAAAGTCACCGACTTCCGAAATTAAAGTTATTTTTCACTTTGTAGTGTTTTTTTTTATTTTATTTTAATTTATATTTTTTTATCATTGGCGACTTTTTGCGCCCCCCTTCGATAGGCGTCCAGGGCTCGTGCCGTGTTTGCCCCATCCTAGGTACGCCTCTGCCATTACTTAAGAGAGGCCCATAAAGGGGTCCTGTATGAAAATTTATGTTAGGGGCCCGCCTTACTACCCGATTGCCGCTGAAAATGGCGACTTTTATATTTACAAATAATTAAAATTATATTCAGAGTCAGGAGGTTAAACTGTTATTGCGTCCTTACAAAAAAATGCAAGAGCGGGCGAAGCGAGGTAGAAAACTAACACATCCTGTTCCGATAACGGCAAGGATTCATTATTATTTAACTCCACCGGGACCCATAACCTGTGAAATTAATCCGTATTTCCTCCAATTTCCAGGTCTATGCTACAACAACATAAACGAACGCCTGGATGAGCCGTTCCCTACCACAGTTGAAGATCTGCAAGGGTTTTGGGACATGGTGTGTCTGCAGGTCACCAACGTGGACGCTATCTACCAGCAGATAACAGATCTGAAGGCGAACAACTGGCAGGAGGTAAGCAAATTCACAATTGGGATGGGTGATAGCGCGGGAGCCAATAGGGTATTTTATTAGAGAAAAACTCTAAAAATATATTATTGAGATAGCTTAGGCAAAAACCAGTCGGAAAATGTTGGTTCATGAAGGAACAAAATAAATTTTTAAATTCAATTCAAAGTTTTCAGATTTTTTTTTAAATCTATTTTTGAGCAACATGAAATAGTAGCCGCCATGTTATTACGTCATACCGCTGTTATAAACGAATCAACTGAACAACTTTGTACTTTTATTATATTCGTAACCAAAGTAATTTTTATTGAAATAATATCTTACATTCAGGAACAGCAAACCAACGATGAGTAGAATAATAACTCATTTTTTTAATTATAAACAATTATCATACAAAATATCAGCTCATTTGTGTACACAGCAAACTGACGTCAGCGTCCACTGCGTCCAGCGTTATCGTCAAATTACGCGCGAAATATGAAAATTTAAAATTTAAATACATTTTTATGGCACAATCGATTCAAATTTTTTTTTTCTTTTTTAATGATTTTGAGCATTTTAGAATCTAATTAAGACACTTTTCAAATATGGGTAAAATATCCTGTTGGAACCGTACACCTTCAGACATTTCATAGGAAAGAAAGCTGTCTCCATTTTAATTTTTATGCTCTTTTGGTGGAAACCTGGCTGCGAAGCCTGATACAGGTTACTATGTAATAGATGGCAGTGGTGGTTAAAGTTACTTTGGTTACGAAAAAAATAAAAGTACAATGTTGTTCAGTTTATTGGTTTATACAGCGGTATGACGTAGTAACATGGCGGCTCTATTTCATAGCATCAAAAGCAGATGAAATCTTTGAATTGAATTTTAAAATTTATTTTGTTATGTCTTGAACTAAAACTATTCCGACTGCTTTTTGTCTAAGCTATCTCCATTATATATTATTACATTTTTCTCATGTAGAGTAAAATACCCTATTAGTGTTTTCCTATGGAGAAGAGCCGACAAGAAACCCCATGGTTACTCTTTTAAAAATAATTGATCACAGTGTCAATAGATATAGGGAGGGCAGTGTAGGCCCGTCAAAGGTATTACTAAATGTTAAACAATTGGATTGTTTACATTTCCAGATCGCAGTCCCCATAAAGCCAGTGTCTTCTGCCCCAATGACGTCACCGCCTCGTCGCACGCGCGTCACTCCCGTCGTCAAAAACGAGAAGGCACGACTCGCGGCTGAGAAGAGAGAGGCTGACAGGAAGGCCATGTTGGAGTTGAGGAGGTGAGGATCAAATTAAATATATTAATACGTGAAGCAAAATCTTTGTACTTGCCTCTTTTTATGAAAATTATACGAACGGAGGAGTAAAAAAATGGCACAGTTAAAGTGTATATGGAGAAAGAGTGCACAAAACATGCATTTATTAGTCATGTACCGACTAGTCGGCCATGTTTGTAGTCGGCGACTAGTCGGCTAAAACCGCCGACTAATCGTCCCATTTTTAGGGTTCCGTACCTCAAAAGGTAAAAAAGGAACCCTTATAAGATCCTCTCTTGTCCGTCTGTCCGTGTGTCACCACCGATTTTCTCAGGAACGGTGGTCTTAGCAAGTTGAAATTTATACCAGATACTGAGGTCTATAGTCTCTATTAGGTGTATAAAATCAAGATCCTGAGTCAACACGATAAAAAGATATGGGCAAATTGAGATTTTCGCGAAAACTTGTAACTACCAAAATTTACCTTAATTTTCAACTTTTAGAAATTTTTTGGAATTTTCCCTTCTTGTGCTATAAGACCAGACAATTCCGCCTGGGCGTTCCGTGAACCTACGAGCCGAAAGCGTAGTCCCGAACATTACCGATGTCACCCGAACTCAACCGAAAGCAATGATCGGCATGGCACTAATTGGGTATTTTGCAGCCGACTAGTAGGCTAGTCGGCCAAAGTCATAGTCGGCCCATCTCTAATATTTCTATAACGGGTAACGGAAAGGGTATATACATACCAAGGGCCTGTGCCCTTAATGCATGAAAGAAGCCGTGGATGATATCAAATGATATTGGACCGGTTTTTTAATCCTATCTCTACATGTTCGGAAGTTATGAGAATTTTTATTACATTGATACCAGAAACCGAACTTTTCAAATTGAAATAAACACATCACTCGGAAGAGATTTATGGTGATATTGGTAAGTAACGAGGAAAGTTATTGACCTACGTAGTGCGGTGACACGTTTGTTATGATTTGAATTTAAGAAACATATGAAACTGAAAATTCTGTATCAATTCTTAGAGTATTTTATTTTGAGCTGAAACTATGTATAGTGATTCTATACCAGCTATTATCTTTCGTGCTTAAGGATGGCAATAGGGTTTCCGTTACACCCTGTATAATAATACATTAGAAATACATTAAGTTCAAAATGAATTTTGGTCGAATTTCGAACACTGCTGTGGGCGAGCACTAGTTAGTAAATAATCCTGCCTGTTACGTTCCTATTGCTGGGGCACAGGCCTCCTCTCTTTGAGAGGTAGTGGGCTGTTCCATCAAAGAGGCCCAGTGTGGTTTGGGGATGTGACATACATACATAAACTCACGCTTTTTTCCTTTGTGGGTAATCAGATACCACCACAGAACGCCACTTACTATGATCCTTACCTTCTCCTTTTGCTTCGTTACGTTCATACATCAGAAGGCCAATTGTCGTATTAAAAACGTTCAAAATCTAGTCGCAGTCTCATCTCGGCGACAATCAAATGTCAAAACTTGTCGAAAATGTATGGAAACTCAAGGTATTTTTGACAAATCGAGACTGTTATCAGACCCTCTGCTTGCGTGCGTTGCGTAGCAATCGAAATTTCAAACGTTTCATACAGGTTGTTTGGCAGAACGTTGAACATACGAAAATGGTGGATAGGTGGGGTCATCTGCTACTTACTCAGCCCTAATTTATTTTGCCCTGGCCAAAAAAAATATGAAATAACTCTTATAGGTTTTTTTATAAAAGCAAATTACATACCATTAGAAAGGTCACACACTAGGGATGTTTTGCTAGAATTGGAACTCCTCAATCATTTTTTTTTTTAATGCAAGTTGAAATTAAGATTTAAGTATTTTTAACATCTTTCTGTAAGTTTGAGGACTCATAACTTTTTTCTAGCTAACATCTAACAAAAACATTGCCTGTTTTACCCATTTTTAATAAAAAATACACTTTAAAGTTAAAAAAGTGGTGAAACCAGAAGAAAGCTAAAAAAAAATATCCAGGGGCCAGGGCCACATAAATTAGGGCTGAGTAAGTAGCAGATGACCCCACCTATTCACCATTTTCGTATGTTCAACGTTCTGCCAAACACCCTGTATATTTCTTCCACAGACAAAAAAATACTATAATTTATTTTGCTTTTCTTTGCAGACGTGTAGCCCGTGAGCGCCAGATGGCGCAGCGCGCGGCCGCGCCGGGCACCAGCAGCGACGCGCACAAGGACATGGGCATAGAAGGCAGTCAGGTACATACTCATACAAACATTACTTCTTTCGCCAAATAAATATGAAAAGGAAGTTTCATAAAAACACATCACACAGAACCCTGCATGCGTGTATGCGTTTTTTTTTATAAAAATGGCTTTTTTCTCTTAAGTCTATTCCAAGAAGCTTATAGACAAAAGTGGAGGCAACACTCTAAATTAGAGATGAAGCGGATATCTGGTAACTATCCGTATCCGGCCTATCCGGCGGCCTTAATACTGTCCGGCCGAATATCAGATAACTAGCGTCTATCCGGCCGAATACCGGATTTAAAAACAAAAAATTGGTAATTAAGGGAAATCTAGTCGCGAGCTCGAACTCACTGGTGAGCCTGGCTACAAAGCACGCTGTTTCACCAGGCTTCGTGTCCGACAGAGGTAGTACCCGTGATGAGCAGTTAGACGATAGTCTACACGCACAATGTTATAGAGTGAGATGCAGGATCAGATATGGTGAAACAGGCGCGTAAAAAATTAAGAAAAGTCCTTCGGAAGATCGGGTTTTATGAAAAAATCACTGCATAAATCAAATTCAAAAAAATTCCCATACAAACTTTGGGAGTGTTTTACTCCACTGTTCGACAATGTACATCAAAAATTAAACATGGTATAGTTTTGTCTCATTATTAATATTTTCTGTGTGGAAACAGAATACTAAAATAAAAAGCCATTAAAAAGTTATGAGCCAACAAAGATTCGTTTTTCTTGCTAATTTAGCCTAACTTTGGGCGTGTTTAAGTGATAAAAGAAATGTAAAACCTCCAAAACCAAGTCGGTACCGACGAAGCTCAAATATCGAAAAGTTCAATAAACTTTATTGGTCATTGATTTATGCAGTGGTTTTTTCATAAAAGTCGGATCTTCCGATGGACTTTTCTTAATTTTTTACGCGCCTGTTTCACTATAAATGATCCTGCATCTGACTCGATAACGTTGTGCGTGTAGACTAGCTTCTAACTGTTCGTCACTGATACTACCACTGTCGGACACGATGCCTGGTGAAACAGCGTGCTTTTTAACCAGGCCCACCTTTGAGTTCGAACCCGCGACGAGATTCCCCTTAAGTATTTAGTGTTGCCTCCACTTTTATCTTTAAGCTTCTTGGTCTATTCTAGATATGAACTTTATTTTATTATTATATATATTTTCATTTACTTTTTCCCGTCAACGGATTGACCACGATTTGCATTGATGATCGATCCGCGCAGCTCATACTGAAGACATTCAAAAATCAAAATCAAAAAGTCATTTATTCAAACTAGGCTGAGAGTCAGCTCTTTTTGAACGTCAAAATTACATAAGACAGTCCCCCCAAAACGCCCACCCTTCACCACTTCCTAGTGCTTTAGCTGGGAAGAAGATGTGGCGCAACAAACTCCCCAGCAGCACAGCTGTCTGTTAAGTTAGAAGAACTTGATTCTATACAATAGTGGGTAATTAACATTACGAAACACAAAAACATTAAATTTGCCATATCTCAGCCAGCACAGGCTTATATACCAACAAAACATTGAAAACATAGTACAGGCAAATAAAATAAACCAACACATGAACTAATATAATTATATAACCTGTCAGTAGTCAAGCTAATACTGGTGAAAGAACATGAACATTGTCTTGAGTTAACATGATATTCCATACCATAGGATTGAGCAGAAATTAAAAATAAAACGAACTTGTTCAAAACTTTCAATAACATTGTGACATGTAGATTGAAGCAACCAAACGACGATTATGTTATGGTTTTTGGGAATTAATTACAAAACAGCTGAGCCATCTACACGCGCCTAGCCGTCGCGGTTCGCTGACTATACACCGTGACATTTTAGTCGTCTTACAACGGCAGCCCACTTCATGTATCCAATGACTACTAACCATATATTTAAAAAAAAATGGGTCATTGGTTATTGAACCGATACACTTTATGATATCGATCGCGAACACGTGGGTAAGGTATTGCTAGTTAATTTAATTTGACCCTGTGTAAACTCGAAACAAAATCGGAGGCAGGTAGTCAGTAAGTCTGAGACTCGCAGAACGAGAAGTCATTTGATAATTTCTCAACCAAAAAAAAATGGTTGCCTGTAAAGTCGGTTTACGGACGATAATTTTACGTGATAACGTCATAAGAAAACAGACCGATCGTGCCTCTCTATCGCTTGTTCCGCGCTCTCGCTTGCACGCTCGGCTCAGGCGGAACGTGACAATGAGTCATGCTTTTTCGTGCGTGCAGCCGGCGTTCATCGATTTATAAGACGTTATCACGTCAAAAAAAAGGTGTCGCGTAAAATTATAAAATCGATTGTTAAATAATCGTTAAAAAATTGGTTATAAAAAGTCGGTTTTTATGAAATAATAATCGTTTTTCTTTAACTTTTTAACCGCCTGACTTCATATCAGTTATCGTGCCCCAGCGCCCGCCACAGTGATCCGAAAAATAAATACCTACAACAAAGAGGGATGTGCAATACTAAACTTTTTACAACAGATTAAACGAGCTGTAGTATTCTGGTCGTAAATATACAACCCTGGCAAATGGACCCGAATTTATTTGTCGGATTAATCCGACGTAAGCGGTTAAAAGGTACATTATAGGCTAATTACGCTCAAACATTATTTTCTCTATTTACAGGAGGTAGAAATCTTCGTCGGCAAAACAGCGAAACCTTCCAAGGTAGCCCCTAAAGGAGATTGTATGAGCACCGAACGATCTGATGACTCGATCGTCGAAGAGAGCTGATTACACTACCCTTAGAATTTACTAAACTATAGAAAATATCTACTAAACTGTGTATGTATGTTTCTGCTTACATCCTACGACAAGTGGCTTGAAGGTTGGCAGGGGATGGTGGTGGCAAATACCCTGATGTAGCTTCAAATACGCAAATATTGACAGTCGGGATTTGTGGTACTGATATTTGTATGTGTGCAAAGTTTTCACTCCGCCATCGTCTTGCTAAATAATTGTTTGCGGCTGTTTGGCGTTGATTTTAGTACATAATTGATCACTGAGATTAAAAAAGTTATATGACCTACTATGAGCGAACGCTCTTGGCCTCTTAATGAATTATGTTATGTTGCCAGCCCGCGCAGTATGTTCAACCCGCGCGGGATGGCAACGTCGCATGTCAAGTGGTTTTGCGAGATTATCTTATTAAGTTTAATTCAAAGTACATACTATTGTTTTTCAGCCAAGCACAAGATCTTTGCCATTTATAAGTTTGTATTCTATTTGTTTACATGTATTTTAATATTTACTTTTAAAAATCGACTTATTTGTGAATTTTTAATGTTTGATGATTGAATTATTTGATGTTTTTATTTAAATAAATGTTAAAAACAATTGTAAATACCAACGATCTAGTGCTTGGCTGACAAAAATAGTTCTTTATTTTATATTTAATAAAATAATCACGAAAACCCACCAGAATATGCGATGTTGCCAGCCCGCGCGAGATCAACTCTGTTAAGGGACGTCGCACACTATGCTGGTCGACAACTGGTCATGATCTTGGTCGCAGAGGTTCCTGACTCAATCTTTTCTCTCAGTGCGCAAACAAAGTCCACAATTATCATAATCTTAAAGCATTGTACAAATTTCCATACAAAATGGTTTAGTAGATAATTTTGTTATTCAAAAAGAAGTCCTATAAAAACATGAGTTTTGTATGAAAATGAATGTAATTAAAAAATAATGAAATTATGATACTCAACGCTTTAGGAATATATGGAATCGTATTATTTTTTTAATCCCCAATAAATTATTGTTTATATTTATTTCATTTCAATATTTTGTCTCATATATTTGTTGTTTACAATTTTAATTTGAAATAATGTTTTGATTTTATTTCTTTTGCTATATTTGGTTGCAGATAATATGAAGTAATTATGTTTTTTTTTTTTAATTTTTGTTTTTAATTCAGTTAATAAACATATCGATTAAAATTGTAAATGATAAAAAAAATCATTTTAAAAATATTCATGTAACTTAAGGCCTTTGCACACGAGCGACCAAATCTTCGAAAAACATTTTAATTTATGTTTTTTTTTTTTTTAATCTCACTATTTGGCTTATTTATGTTTTTTTAATCAATATCATGAACTCAATAAATCGTTCGTGTGTACAAACCTAACTAAAATATAAAATACGATTTTGCACATTCCTCTAAAATTTATAATTATTTATTTTTAATCATGATTATACAACATATTGTAGCATTTTCGCTATTTATTGTAAATATTATATGCGCCTAAAATTGTATTTACTGTTTAACAGATATAACAAAGTATCAAAATTATGCCTCTATTGTGAAGATAAAAGTATCAAGATTTAATTTGAACTTTCAAATCTTATTTCAAATTAAATTATTGTAATATTTTGGTGATACAATGAAAGCAACAGAGTCTGTCTCTTTGGTAGAACTTTTTATAAAATTCGGTTGAAATAACGTTTGTAAGAAGACGCTAAGCGAAGCTAAGATTCATTTGTACTACCAGCATTATTGGGATAACTTTTTTGTTCTGGACCATATCTGGAAACACCCTAGCTACGTAGGTATATATTGACGGTTTTATTACAAAACAAAGTCTTTAGGTATGGCCCAACCCATCAAGCCTGTTTTTGAAATAAGACCCTAACAGAAATGGAAATACAGTTACTTTTACAAAACTCTCGTCATTTTTGTATCAAGAATTTACCCAAATCAAAATAAAGTTGGATATGCAAAAACCGGCTGAGCTTTTGGCTAGAACTAATGTTAGATCGCGTTTTGTAATAAGACGGAGAAGGTTTTAAGGTCCATTTAATTTTTTTTTTCTCGAAATCACGTTTTTTTTTTAATATGTCCACTTCTGTACCGTTGCATGCAGGTACACAGGCGATATTTTACACCAAAAATATAAGTCGTTTCCAGCGATAATTCTTGCTCAATGTTACTTATTTTGATGTACAGAATGGGTAAATAACGGTTATGTGTTAGTTATTTTTACACCTTAAATAGCTTCTAAAGAATGATATACGGTATTTCATCCCGAGAAAATAAAATCTTTAAATGTGTGTGAAATCGTGGGTACGAAATTGGCGCTACAACAAATGCAAACTATTGTGCAAAATCTTGAGACTTTTTCTTTATAATAACTCATTTTACCGAATTATGTAATACCTAATATAGAATCTTTACTAAGCTGTTGGCATTTTTCTTCACATTGTTTTAAATAATAATTATAGTTGATCTTTCCGATAGTGTAAACAAAGTAGTTTAATTTTAAACATGTAATATTGCTCATAATTTGTCGTGTCCCGTAGGAGCCTTTAGATATATAAAAAAATCACAAACACGAACATCGAATGCACGACTCGTTGGTTCGAAACAGGGCTTGGTATGGAGGGTCCTATGTTGCTAATAAGTTCTTCTGCCTAAATTCGGATTTATGCCCGATATACGGTGATTGAATTCGACATTTACATGAAACGTTGTATTTTTACTATACATAGTATCAGTATATAGTATAGTCGACCTCGCAATAGGGTATTACACTCATTGTTAAAACTGTCTCATTTAGATTCGAAAACACTAAAAAAACAACATTTTTATTTAATCTATTAGTGCCGTAAAAATGCATTTAAATTTTACATTTTCAAATTTCGCGCGTAATTTGACGAAGATGCTGGACGCAGTGAACGCCATCTTGCTCTGTGGGTATGACGTCAGTTTGCTATATAAACAAATGCGCTGGTATTTTATAAGAGAATTGTTTATAATTTAAAAAATGAGTTATTTTTCTACTTAACGTTGGTTTGCTGTTCCTGGGTGCAAAATATTATATAAAATAATAATTACTTTGGTTGTCGTTGACATGCCGTATGACGTAATAACATGGCGGCTACTCTTTCATGGTTTTCAAAAACAGGTAAAGAAAACTGAAATCTTTAAATTGTATTTTAAAATTTATTTTGTTGTTTCATGAACTGAAACTAACATTTTACCTGAGCTATCTCAATAACATATTTTTAGATTTTTTCTCCTATAGAGTAAAATATCCTATTGCGTTATCACCCTAAGCTTCAATGTCACTTGGGTCTTTTTGTCCATGGGACAGATAATTTCAAACAGTCAGTTAAGTTTCTTTACCAGTGACAACAGTAACCACTGTAACGAGAGTGAAAGTCACTGTGATGTTGACGGACGCAGCAACCTCAAAACAACCTTATTGTAACGAGGACAAAGATCACTTTTTTACTGACAGCATAATCAGAATTAAAATAAGTGAGAACGTTTAAAGTTATGGACAAGGATCTTTGTGATGCCAAAGGGAACTCCCCTTTCCCCTCCCAGACAACGAAAAAATCCTCGCGCAGGCTCGAGGTTTGTCTGGCCGCGATTCACGCGTCGCGAGAATACCGCGAACCGACTGTGTAGAAATTCATGCAATTTTCTACTTTAGGCAATGGTAATATGGTCCTATTTTCAATGGAGCCAGTAAATTGCTAGGGCATTTTTCGGTTCTGTCTGAACTAACCCAAAATCGGAACTCACGCCGCCATATTGTTTTGTCAATATAATTTCTGTAACTATCACAAATGTTTACCAACAACTACCCCCTGTCAATGTAAACTATGCGCCAAATGATCGTTGTAGTACTTTAATTTACATTGTTTCACAAAAATGATAAAGCATTTACGAAGTTGATTATTCCTTTCTCTATTTTGTCATTTTTACACTATTGGCTAGATCAAATTAAAACACCTCTAATAAATAACTTTAAAAGTCGTTTCAAAGCGGCAGTCACGCTTCACTAAGCTTGGAATAGCATAATATTAACAATGTACGGAAATACGCGAAAATCTAACGTTACTGCTCAAATATATATTATTGTAATTATTTCCGTCGCTTTTCCCGGGAAAATAATTTCATTTTAACATTTTAAATTAAGAATAGGGTATTTGTCAAAGATTTTAAGGAATTTTGAAGAAAAAAAACTAGACCAGAGACAACACCCATTCCACAAACAAATGCTATAGAAGCTTAGCACCACATAATACATAGAGATACTACGTATACGCTTAACACTGTTTAGCAGTAACTAAAATACAACTTCTATTGTGTCTCCTTCAACCGATTAACAAATATAGTCAAACACCCCATTTAATTTAAAATGGCGACGTATCTATTTGCCTCTCGCTCGCGCAGGTAAAGAAAAAGACAAGGTTTCAAACCTTCTGTCCTCTTTTATACCTATCGTCTTTAAAAATGCCCTGAAATAAATATAATAATGGTAAAAATAAGACATTGAATGAAAAAAACGTATGAAAATTAGCCTAAGTTTTGTCCTATACTAAAATATTACTGTAGTGCTATTCTGTAAAAATTGTAAAAATCTCTTGTACTGTTAGGGACTTGTCATTCCAACTGGGGGTCCATCGATCAGGAAAGCTACGCTTCTCGCGGGTTGGTCCTTGAATGGGTGTTCATCTTTACGTAGCAAGACCTTTACACACCCGGCTGTCATTTGTGGATCTTTGACAGATCGTCAGAAGCCCGAAAATCTCAGAACCAGCCTTACCAAGGGGTATCGTGTTACCCAGTGACTGGGTTGTGGAGGTCAGATAGGCAGTCCCTCCATGTGAAATACTGGTATTCAACTGCATCCGGTTAGACTGGGAGCCGACTCCAATGTGGTTGGTAAATGGCTAGGTGATGTTAGGGATTGACACATTTCACCTATGTTATCACAGTGATTTTTGCAGAATAGAACGTCTGATTTATGTGAAATAGAATCCCATGTTTATATTAGGCATGTATTTTAGGAAAGTATAGTAACGAGAAAGACTAAATCACTATTTTGATATGGCAATGACGTTAATTACTTTTATCAGTCGTTTTTGTATGAAATAGGTAATAAATCTAATATTTTTCATCTTTGGCTATGTCTAGTCTGAAATCCCCATGGTAAAGGGAAAGACAGACGACTCGACACAATAAAACTCTTGCAACATAATGCAATCACCAATCAATTGGTATATCGCGGTGATAATAAATTCCCCAATCACCATTAATTACGTCAGGCATGGTGATTATTAAGATTCGTGCTGTAGTGGTCTTTATAACGATGAAGTTAACAATCTAAAATTATATTTACGACTGATAAAAACAATAAACAAATTTAATATCTCCCGATTTCTGAAGCCTCGTTAAATAATTCTGCTCTAAACATACCAATTTTCTTTTTGTTTTTTAACATGACATTTGTCAAAATATATTCACTTGATAAAAAGCGTCAGTGAGAGAAAGAGATGGCGCTATACAACACGAATAGCTCCATCTCTTTTAGACTTTTCTAAGGTTTTCAGAAATCGGTGGTTTTTAAAACAAATTGATGTAGAGGAAGGCACTGAGTGGGAAAAACTTTAAGTAATGTTAAATAGTATGTTTTGTTATGTTATGATATGATTGTATGTTAGAGTCGATTTGTTAATTTGTGAATGTTAAGATAGTTTAGTTAACATGAAAGTGGTATGCGAGAGATATTTAATTGATTTATACTTCTTACAAGAACTATGTTAGTTAGCTCATGCCGAGATAGAAACATTAGCCTGACAACAAAGCGGCGTCTGAGTGCCCAAATATTGATCTGGCTCAATATTGCGGGATTGTTGCGTAACACGTAAAGAGTAAGAACGGCTTTTATTTTGACAGGTCAACATCATTCATTGCGTTATTTATATTGCTGAGCAGACAAATTTTTCGCGTACATAGAAACCAATGGATTAGCAACAGCTTTCAAATTATTCAGATTCGCTTTGATAGTGTGAAACGCAATTAGGGTGAAGGGGCACTCAGAAATAATACAATATTGACGTGTCACTCGCATACTACGTTTGAATTTTATGCATATTATTAGTTAAGATACCCAATTGAAATATTAATTTGTACAAAGTCTACGGTTTTTTTTATACTCTGATTTACGTATTTTGATTCTTTTTTACATGGCAACACGTATTTGTCAAATTGCAATGGTAGAAAAATTATAATTGTCGTGTTTTGCAAAAAATTAAATGTCCTTTTGTTCAGATTCATGAAAATTGCAAAGTCGGAAATTGTCATAGTTGAAAAGATCTTTTGTAACAAAAATGTTTTGGTCAATGTTGCCATGCCTATTTTATCATTTTTTTTATATTAAAAGGAAATTATCTAATGCTTTTACATTTGTCAGGATTTTAATTTATTTTATCTTGTAACTGAAAAATTATGAATTTTAAACAACATGAACACTATTTTTAAGCGAATTTACTAAATTTTAAGTCACTATATTATTGCACACACTGAAATTATACATATTTTTCACTGTATTTCGACTGGAGATCATAAAATTGCTCTGTAAAATCATTTATATATGTTTAAAGGTATCCATTAAAAAGTTGACCACTGCTGGACATAGGCTTCTCCCTAATATGTACAGGCATTATCTAAACGCTTCTTAAATCATTAAAAAAACATCTACATATATATAGGGAGTTCTTTTAAATTACGAAATGTGGAGCACTATAACCCTGCCATGTCAGTCGGGGAAAACATGTAGAAAATTTTACAGTGCAATTATTACCAGTCGAAAAATAATCCTTTGAGAATTTGTTCGAGTATAAAAGCGCATTAGAATAAACTCGCCTGTATTTAATTAACGTAAAATTATCCGCTGTATTATAATATAATTTATACAATAAAGATCATGACATTGGTTATTTCTTTGTTTTATTTTTGTGGCAACATTCATCAATCTCAACCAGCGAGACGTACAGCACAACAATTTTCTTACTGTGCCACGGCAAACTTTGTGTGTTGTCAGTCGCCGAATTTCTATCAGTAGCCTTTTCACTTGTTGATGACCGGACGCTCTCAATCGACTTGGAAGTAATTAGAGCTGTTAATATTCTTTAACTTAATGTAATATATTTTAACAATGGGAGGAAAGCTTCTAAAGTCGCAGGCGTGCGATGATTCCCGAGGGACAATAAGAAAATAGTTGTACTGCATGTACAGTCCTTTTATAATTATTACAGCAGCAACCCAAAAGCAACCTTATTGTAATATAAGCCCACGTTCGCACAGACGTAAAAAATAAAAACATCGCGGCGGAATTTTTCGTACAGTGTATCTTCAAAAGTTCAAAGCACAATTAAGCGCTGAGAAATCGAACAGTGTGTTTATCGACGCGTTGGGATGCACTGTGTTGGATTCTCAATGCTACGGTCTACACCGAGAGTTGAAAATTCGGTGCGCGATGGAATTCTACCGCGATGTTTTTACGAACGTGCGAACGTGGTAAGATCAACGCAACCCTTCGGGAAAACAAGGCGTGATGATATTATGTGCTAATGATTACACTGTGATTTTGACAGACGAAGCAACTTAACAGCAATCGTATTGCAACGAGAATAGAGATCACTTTTATTTTGACATTGATGCCAAATCAGAGGTAAAAATAACGTAAGAGTAAACGGCTGTCAAAGGATGTAGTTTGCTATAGTAAGAAATGAAAAAGATTGTCATTGACGTGACACCAACATAAGGTAGCCGCCAGGGTAACCCGCGGAATTCAAATTTGCAGGTGAACAAAAAATTATTCGCGACTGCTAACCTGGCGCTTCCACCTTAAAGGTTCCTTTATGTGGCACCATAACCAGCTCCGGATTAACGCCTGGGCACACGAGGCACCAGCCTAAAGCCAGCCAGCCTAGAGACCCCAAAGCTACCCCGACCAGGTACCATGCCTACCTGACGCCGTATGGACAAGACTAGATAGCTTCAGGTCTCGCACTTGGGAGGGAGGCTCATATCATGGTACCAATAGAAATCGTAGGAAAGAAAAAAAAAGTGATCGAGGCCTGATGCTAAAAATTCAAGACTAAAATCTCAAGTGCCTAGGAGCTCTGGGTTTCTAAGTCCGGCCTGACCGTAAGCATCTAGGCAGTACATGCGCCCTCACGGCTGTAGCCTTCGCAGGAGACGCCCTGGGCGTCGGGAACCCCAGGCTGATTCCCGGCCACCGTAGGCGCGGGCTTGCGGATGGCGAGTAATGGGTAGCTCGCTATCCGGGTCGATGGCGCGTTGTGTTCCATGCACGCCTCAAAGAGATGTCAGCAACAACTGATGGGGCCCGCAAGGGCCGATGCCTGCCAGGGGTGCGGGTTGTTCGAAAGAGATACCGCGGCCCCTGGCACACAGGCAACTGTGGGAACACGGGTGGGTTTTAACCAGTAAAAGTCTGATACGCCCTCCTGCTCCACCCAGAGCGGAAAAAGTTATTTGATGATTTCCCATAAAAAAAAAACAATCATAAGCATCTCAATAGTGTTCAATAATGGGACCATCCAATGCTGGCTGCTATGAGTAGGCTAGCAACCACAGGATCCACCCCAGCATTAAGGTATGCTATGAGTAGGCTAGCAACCACCCGTATTCCCCAAAGGCTCCTGTCCCACCGCTAGCTGCCCCAAGCTATCAACGATTTTCTCGCTCAAGAAACGAACAAAGCATTGTAAGTCCCGTGTAAGTCAAAGATAAATGTACATATTATTATTTTCATAGCTGACTGTTCATAAAACCGGCGCCACAAGAGCTAACGAGAGTAATAGCGCTCAGTGACGCCCGCTTTTCGGGCAGAACACTCACTGAAATACGTTGGTACTATACCAGCGAATTAGTAAAAGCTCTTCGCTTTCGCGCACTCGCTGCTCATTGCTCGCCAACCTGATTTTTAGTTTTTGGCTGCCTCTAGGTACCTACTCGTTATTCGCTCACGGTGAGTTCATTGTAGGATGACTACTACTATCATAAGTACTGCCATTAGTTTTGGCTGGTTTTCTGTGCACCCAGAGTATCCGCAAAGGGTCAATTTACACTGCATCGCATGAGTGCATTTTCAGCTCCACGAAGGAAACTTGATTATTTTTCTTTCACCTCGGATATGTTTGGTTTTTGTTAGTCCAAAGCTTTGCTGACTTACCTATGCACAAAAGCTTGAGAATTGAGACATTGCAGAGTTAAATAAATTGAAAATCTTAGAATCTCGGGCGTTTTCTGATGTTTTTTTTAGTTCTGAATATTTTTCACCTATATTTTACTTGAAAGACAGGGTGCAAGCGCAGGGTGTGCACCCCGCTCCCGGCGCCCATGAGGGGGATGCATCTGCCACGAAGCGAGCTTGATCATTTTGGAATTCACTTCGGTCAGTTAAGTTTGACCATTCATACAAGGAGAAACTTGGGCAACTTATGCAGAAAAACTTAATAGTTGGGAGAATGCATGAGCGAGCGAAGCGATCTCGAAAATTTTCGATGTCGCCTCGCCTCTATTATTACCTGACTGCGCCAGAAGGAGGGTTATGTTTTTCGAGGGTATGCATGTATGTGGATTTGCTTTGTCGCCATTAGGCTACAGAGCAGACTAAACGGCTTGATGGATTTTAGCTGGAGAGGTGTCGTTAGATTCGTCTCAATTGTGAGTATTTCACTAGTTACTTACATTAAAATACTGAAAGAGGCCGATTTTTGGCACAAAATCCCATTTTGTTTTTTCTCAAAACTTATCAATTGGGATATCAAAATAAAGGGTTTCATATATCATCATCATCATATCATCATATCAGCCGAAAGACGTCCACTGCTGGACATAAGCCTCTCTCAGAAGGGGGGATTTGCCATAATCGCCACGCTTGGCAGGCGGGATAGCGATCGCAGTATGGTGGTCAAATTCATAGAGAACGCTGCTGCCCATTTTCTAGTAAGTCCCTTAGTCGCCTTCTACGACACCTATGGGAAGAAATGGGATGGAGCAATTCTTTTACGTCCGGCACCACACGTTTCATCTATTATAGGTCTTATTAAATTAACGTCAAAATAATTATGCGAAGCAGATATGCTCGCGAATAGGGAGGCGGCGCACGTGAGGGAGGGGCAGTATATCCGCCCTCACGGCCCTAGTCGCCGCGCCGCAGGAGACGCTCTGGGCGTCGGAAATCCCAGGCCGATTCCCGGCCACCGTAGGCGCGGGCTTGCGGACGGCGAGTAATGGGTAGTTCACTGTCCGATAAGGACCAAGTCCGGGTCGACGGCGCGTTGTGTTCCACGCGTGCCTCATAGAGATGTCAGCACCAAATGGTGGGGCCCGGGAGGGCCAATGCCTGCCCGGGGTGCGGGTTTTCGAAAGAGATACCACGGCCCCTGGCACAGAGGCAACTGAGGAACACGGGTGGGTTTTAGTCAGTAAAAGTCTGACACGCCCTCCCGCTTTACTCAGAGCGGGAGAAGTTATTTGATGATTTCCCACGCAAAAAAAAACTAAAATGTGTAAATGCAGAAAAAAAATTAAATATCAAAAACACGACTGCGTAAAAAGTGAACTTTAAATAATGAAATGGAAACAATAGACTTTTGTTTTAAGGGGTTAACTATTAAATTGAATACTATACTTAAGCAATCTCATGCAGTCCTAAGACAGCAACAAAGGTCTTTATTGTTAAAGGACATGGCCAAAAATTGAATGGATTTGTACCCCAGAATGTACAAATATAAAATCTTTATTTTTTAATAGTACTGATCTTCTATAAACAAAATTATAAAGGTGCATACTGCTGAGCAGTAGAGAACAAAAATATGAAGGTTTAATAGAGTTAAATTTTAACACGCTTTTATTTGCTTGGTCTTAAGGTCGCTTTTAAATCTATGGATTAATGCATGTGTGTACTATCTATGTAACGGAATCTTTGAAAGTGATTTTGACATACTTCTTTGCTCACTTATCAAGGACAGATGACAATTCAATCATTTCATAAATTTCATTATCCTAGCCAGAAAAAAATATATAAAAAGATCACGCTTTTATAGTCAGCCGAAATAAAAAATAGAAAATAATAATAGTTTAAAAAACTAAAAAAAAACACGCTTTAAAAGCCAAACTAAAAAAGTAGAAAATAATTTGAAAAAAATCAAAAATAAAATTTCACATATAGCATTTTTTTATTATTCACTAGCTTTTGCCAGCGGCTCCGCCCGCGTAGAGTTCGGAAATTATCCCACGGGAACGTACTTACGGGATAAAAAGTATCCTATATGTTAATCCAGGTTATAAACTATATGTTTGCCAAATTTCATCCAAATCCGTTCAGCTGTTTCTGCGTGATTGAATAACAACATCCAAACTGTCACATTTCCAATAATTATTAATATGGAATTATTTTTACTTTACTGCTAAGGAATTTTAGGTAGATTAATGTGTATACCCATGTATATCTCTGCCAGGCGTTTAATATTAGTAGTATTTTTGGTGATACCATGATGATACAACTCAGACGAGAGGGCTCAATTCCGAAATGTGTTTTCAAAGCTATAACGAACTATGTTGTTCATATTATATTGTCATAGCAGGCACCACAAACAGCTATGAGGTGATAACTGTGATGGTAAAATAACAACATATAAGTGTAGAATTTGACCACGACGCGACGTGAGAATATGGGGTAAATAATACTTCTCGAAAGTATTTTAGTAGGAAGTACAGAATGAAAGTAGAACTTAGGTACCTCAAAAGTTAACCACTCCGATAAAGGATCGGTCACATCAGATGCAATGCGGTAATAATCCTATCCGCAACTGCACTGACATAGATAAAATAAATCATAGATGGTTCAATTTGTATAATTCTATGAAAACATACAAAAATGACGTTTTATATATTTCGATTATGCATAATTTACGAGTATATTTTAGACTTATAGACGTATATATTTTATTTGTTTTTTCTTCAAATGCGTTAAGGTACCTAGGTATTATTTTTCCCTGTTCTGATTTTTGTTAATTCTATATTGCACATGTACATATACACACTACTGCTACTACTGCTGTACTGCTATGCAGTTTGGCAGAGGTAAATGTAACCTGCAATGAACAAATTTCTGTGAATAAACACTTTTTCATTTTTCATTTTTTTTTTTTTTCATTAAAAGATATTTTAGATCAAAATCAAACAAACAACTTTTAATTATGATTATTTCTCCAGTTCTGCTTTAAGCCATAAAAAGTTATTCAAAATTATTTTTATTTTCTTTTCAAATGAACTGTAACACATTTAAGTATGTTTGTCAAGTACTCCGTGGCACGTTTCGCGATCACATTTTACCGAAAAAGCCAAAAAATATGAAAGTGCCAAATGGACTTTTTTTTTCATAAAAGTCACAGATTGTAGGTTCGAAATATTGTACGCAGTGACGCGCGGACTGTCTCTAACCTCGAAGAGATGGGGCCAACCTGTGCCAGCGACTGCCAATGTCTTAGCTCAGTAAATAATAGTTTTACTTTTTTTGGATGGGAAATCATCAAATAACTTCTCCCGCTCTGGGCGGAGCGGGAGGCTGTCAGACTTTTACTGACTAAAACCCACCCGTGTTCTCTCAGTTGCCTGTGTGCCAGGGGCCGCGGTATCTCTTTCGAACAACCCGCTCCCCTGGCAGGCATCGGCCCTTGCGGACCCCACCAGTTGATGCTGACATTTCTTTGAGGCGCGCGTGGAACACAACGCGCCGTCGACCCGGCTTGGTCCATACCGGACAGCGAGCTACCCATTACTCGCCGTCCGCAAGCCCGCGCCTACGGTGGCCGGGAATCAGCCTGGGATTCCCGACGCCCAGGGCGTCTCCTGCGAAGGCTGCGGCCGTGAGGGCGCATGTACTGCCTCTCCCTCACGTGCGCCACCTCCCTCTTTGCGAGCATCACTGCTTCGCTGAAGGAGGTGACGGCTAACTATGCGCTCTCGCTCCGTACCATGGCCTGGACCAGGGCCGGACGCGAGAGATCGCCGCCGCCGATCGCGTCCACGAGGACACGGCGGTGCTCCGCCCAAGCCGGGCAGACCTCCACCGTATGCTCCACCGTGTCCTCTGGGCGATCTTCGCAGTGGAAACACCAGCGTGTTTCCTTCCGCCTTATCCGAAACAGGAACCTCCCGAAACAACCGTGTCCGGTGAGGACCTGTGTCAGGCGGAAGGTGAGGACGCCATGCCGCCTCTCAAGCCACTCCTCAAAGAGGGGACTTACCGCCGCAATCGTGGCGTGCCCAAAATAATAGAGTTAAGTTTGAAATAAATTAAATCGATCGCAATGACTTCAAATTTTTACCACATGTTCACATCAAGGTGTTAAAGTTGTAAAATAAGTAAGTACCGTCTCGGCTGTTAGGCAGATTCAATAGAAAAGTAATTGTGTTAATTACATGATACTTGCATTGCAGGTATGAAATGAAATGTATTTGACGATTCTTCTAAAGGAATTGTCGAAAGCAAGTATCACAACTTGCATCAGTTGCATCTAAGCAGGGCCGCCGGGGATGCAAGAGGCTGCACTTGCAGATTTAAAATAATTTATTCAACTGTTCAAAAAATCTGAAAAAAAATATCGATCCCACGACGTTCGCTCTTGCCATAACTTTCTGTGCATAACTTGACGAGTCAGTCTTAATTCTAGATGCAAAAAAGGATGTTAGGCGAGGTGCATACGTTTCCAGCTCGCTTCGCTCGCTCTCGCATTCTGCATTCTAATCATTCTTAAGCTTCTTTTAAAAAATCGACCACTCCCGCCTATCCTCTTTTTGTAATTAAACTTATCCTATATTTAGATGTTTTAGGATACTTTTTGTCCCGGTCGTACGTGCGCGTGGGATAATTTTCGACCTCCACGCCAGTGCGCAAACTGTAACCATGAATGCAGCATATCATTCTAGACCCCCTAGCGCAGAAATTTTACGTCGGTTTTACAAAAACAAATCAGCTGTTTCATAGAAAAGTGCAACACCTACACGGTCTAAATGTATGGAACAGCTGATTTTTTTGTGTATAACCGACGAAAAATTTCTGTGCTGGGGGTCTAGAATGATTTATGCTGAATTCATAGTGACAGTTTGCGCACAGGATAACAAGTTATCCTGTTTAATCTACTAGCTTTTGCTTTTTTAGCGGCTTCGCCAGCGTTAACCAATTTACACGAAACTTTAACAAATTATTCACCTATATCTTCCTCATAAATCATTCTATCCATTGGTGAAGACCTCATGAAAATCCGTTCAGTAGTTTTGAGTCTATCGCGAACCGACAGACAGACGCGGCGGGTCCCCCGCCGCGTCTGTCTGTCGTGTTTGTTTTATAACATGTAGTGATAATCTGTGTCTCAAAGATTTTTTCCTGGTATCTAAATGTGATGTCAAGATTTTGTATTTGATCAGCATCATCTAGGGAAGGAACTGTAGGTATTATAAATCTTATGATTGTCAGTGTACAAGAAGCAATAACAATTTTGAATTGTAAAAAAAATAAGATCGATAGTAAAGATTAAAACGATTACCGGAAAACCCAAATCGTTTTAAACGTCTGGCTGACGTAGTCCCACGTAATAGACGCGACAATAACCAAATGTGCACCCATCTCGCCAAAACAGCACTAATGCGCAAGAGTGTCTACTGCATGGCTCTGGTCATTTATAATAAATTACCTAAGCAATGGAAAGAATTAGCGCTGTCATTGTTCAAAAACAGGCTCCGAAGCTTTTTATCGCATAAAGCATACTATAATGTCTGCGAATTCTTTACTGAAAAATAATTTTGTATATATGTATTGTGTAGTGTTTTGTTGAGAATTTTGTATGTATACATTGTGTGTTAGTTACATAAATAAGTTGTGACTTAAAACTTTTCAATGTATCTTTTAATAATTGACTTTATTATTTTAGCTCCAGACTATAACTTTTGCATGCCTATTGGTTAAATATGGCTGAACCTCAGATAGGTTAATCAATTTATCACCATGCAAATAAATTAAATATGTATTTGCAAATAAACGACTTACTCACAGTCGGATCATAAATTAAGTAAGAACTAATTTAAAAAATACACGAATGTTTAGAGTAGAAAAGTAATACAGAAATCAAAGGTTCATTAGGTAATTAAAAAAAAAAACAATCAAATAAAATTACATACCTAATTTTAAAAAAAATATTAGTCTTAAAATAATAATATGTACAGGTATTTAAAAGAAAATAATCATGAGGCATCAAAAAATACGTCCGCATCGTTGTCAATGGGAAAAGTACCCAAAAGGCTGATTCATTGGCCGAAAAATAGGCCAGCCCTCTGGTCACGTGAAGAGTCGACCAACCGTTTGGAAATGTCTCGGAAAACTAAGCGGGCACTCGGGCTCCATGGTCATAGAGTTTTAACCCCATACGGCTCGAATATAGGTATACCTAGGTTCCAATAAAATTGGAATATTTGCGCCGTTTGAGGTTTTCCGCACCTGCAGCAACCGCCCCAGCACAACCCACCCATAAAGACCCATAAAGACCCATTAAGAACCCATAAAGATGGAATGGCGCAAGGGTGTCGACACATCCAACCGATCCCCGATGACCTCTCCGTACTGTTAGGCATGAGTGACTTATCATAGCAGGCGATCTCAATGCTAAACATCCCCGCATGGAATAGTTCCATTTCATCGACTAGAGGAAGACGATTGTTCGACCTCTGTTCCTCACTAGTCTCTGACGTCGTCGCCCCGATGATTCCAACTCACTTTCCCCACTATGTAAATCGCAGGCCCGATGTACAGACGCCAGCACATCAAGCTACACCAAACTGTCAAATTTTCCCAATTGAACATGAACCTTATGATTATGTAATAAAGTCGAAAATCTATCAAAGAAATTTGACAGATTGGGGTAGCTTGATGTGCTGCTGTGCTGGTGTCTGTACTCGACATTGCCATTCTGAAGCGAATCAACTTAAGGTTGGATTCCATAGAAGCAATAAACGAGCTCACCTCTGACCATCGCCCGGTTGTCATGCACCTGGCCCCTCGCACGGGTCTCCCAGGTTCTGACCAACCCCCCCCCTCACCAAAGTGGTAACGGACTGGAGGCGAGTAAGCGATTCGCTAAAAACCAACACATCCCCTCACTTGAATTCCATATCCGATCACTTCGATTCTATCGCCGACACAACGGCCGCGATCGACTCATTCACGGGTCACGTACAATCCGTCCTGAACGACTGTTCAAGGGAAATTCCTGAGGTGGAAGACCACCGATGGAAGTTGCCGAACGATGTACGAGAACTGTTAAATGAGAAGAACGCGGCTGTTCGTGCCTACAGCAACTTTCCCTGCGATGCGAACAAGGCTCACATGCGGTATTTACAGAGATCTGTAACGACACGCATGCAAGAGCTTCGTGACGCTAGCTGGGACAAGATGCTGAGCGAGTTAGAGCCGACGCATCTAGCCTTCTGGCAACTTCAAAGGAAACTCAAATCCCGAGAAGTCTCCTCCAAGCCTCCCCTGACCCGGCCCGACGGCACAGTCGCTTTCGACGACATCAAAAAGGCCGAATGCCTTGCCGAGAGCCTCGAAGCTCAGTGCACACCCAGTTCCCTACCAGTAGACCAGGCGCACCTCGCCGAGGTGGACGCCGAAGTTGAACGTAGAACCTCCCTCCCGCCCGTTGAAGACCCTGACGATCCATTACCTCTCGTCACCCCGGACGAAGTTCACAAGATCATCAAAAGTCTGAAACCCCGCAAGGCCCCCGGCGCTGACGGAATCACCAATAGGGTGCTCCAGATGCTGCCTGCCCACCTGATCATGCTCTTGACCACCATCTTCAATGGTGCCTTGAGCAATAACATCTTCCCGCAAGCATGGAAGCAAGCCACGGTCATCGGCATCCCAAAACTTGGCAAGCCCAAGTCCGAGCCCACGAGCTACCGCCCCATCAGTTTACTGAATTCGCTCGGTAAAATCTATGAGAGACTTATTTATAAGAGACTCAGAAATTTTGCCGAGACGAAAGGCCTCATTCCCGACGAGCAGTTCGGTTTTAGAACCCAACACTCGTGCGTGCAACAGGTCCACCGCATCGTAGAAGATATAAGCGCTGGTTTCCAGCGCCGTACGATGACAGGTGCAGTATTCTTCGATATAGCGAAAGCTTTCGACAAAGTCTGGCACAACGGCTTATTATATAAGCTGTACAAACTCGGTGTGCCTGACCGTCTCGTGCTCATCTTACGAGACTTTTTGTCGAACCGCACCTTTCGCTATCGCATAGAGGGAAAAATTTCATCCCCCCACCCCATACGCGCCGGCGTCCCTCAGGGCGCCGTGCTGTCCCCTCTCATTTTCACGCTATTCACTAGCGATATCTCAAAACGTAGACTGGCAAAGTTGGCACTGTTCGCAGACGACACAGCCATTTACTACGCTGGGAAAAATCCCGACGCGATAGCTTCCAGACTCCAGACCGCAGTTAATGTTCTTGGCGCGTGGTTTAGAAAATGGAGGATCGAAGTAAATCCCGATAAAAGTCAAGCGGTTCTCTTCTCGAAACCGAGACACAAACCCGACCCCTCCCGGCCCATCTCCATGTTTGGCAAGCCTATCCCTTGGGAGAAGCAAGCTAAATACCTAGGAGTGATTATGGATCAGCACATCACCTTCTCTGAGCACATCAAGAAGGCGCGCTCACGCGCCGCCTTCGGTCTAGGAAGGTTGCACTCTGTTCTTAATGCACGCAGCAAGTTATCACTCAGGTGCAAGTTGCGAATATACACGGTGTGCATAAGGCCAGTCATGACCTACGCTAGTGCAGTCTTTGCACACACAAAGCCCCGATACATCCATAGGATGCAGACTCTACAAAACCGTTTCCTTCGCCAAGCTACAGGCTGGCCATGGTACGTTAGGAACGAGATCCTCCATCTCGACCTCAAAATCCCCACGATAGCTCAGTTTCTAAAACGCAATTCAAAGCGTTTCTTCGAATCCGCCGCGCAACACCGCAATTCACTGATTGCGAAGGCCGCTAGTTATGTCCCCAGGAGAATCAGTAGAATCCGCCGGCCGAGACATGTTCTTTCCGACCCTGATGACCCCATCACTTTCCTTCAAGAAAGCAGTAGGGCCACCAGCACAGCATACAAAAACAGACAACCGTCCTTCCGACCTCGCCACCGAGGTCCTTGCGCCCCGCGAAGACCCCGAGTAAACGAAATCCCCACTAACCGTCCCTTGCCCGCAGAAGTGCCAGCCTGCGCCGAAGCTGAGCAAGTAGAGTTAAAATCCCCATGATTTAATAATAAGAAAATTGTTTGATTCAGCCTGTCCCCACTTGCTGCCCCCCCCCCCCCCCCCCCCAACAATGACTCCCTGAGCCGAGGCTCGTACCCCGCAGGGGGTGCCCTCAGTGCGCAGTTGCTATAAGTATAAGTGTAGTATTGTAAGCCCTGGCTGGAGGCTCTTAGTCTAAAAGCTAAAAGTCACCGCAGGAAAGCCCGGTTAAGCAGTCACGGCCTCTCAAGGTCAACTGCGAGATGCCATACCCGAAAAAAAAAGGGTGTCGACACATGTTGCATCCTACACCAAAGGCTGACCTAACTTCCAAGGCATTATGGTCATTCCGTCTGGTGTCTTCCCAACGCCGCGTGCCAAGCCATTGGGTTCTAGGACAGCTGGCACCCCGGCTGTGACAAGAGCACGACAGATGATGTCATTGATGCTAGCGTGTCGTGCTATCCGGCCTGCGCTCCTACTGCAGAATAAACCGTGGTGTCCGAGGCAGTCGACACCTTCACCGCATTATCAGCGATGCAGAGCCTCGCAAGGAGCGCCAAGACGCAGGCAAGTAGCGAGCTGGAAGGTCGAGTCACCCAGCATAGTGCCTATGTTGGATGACGGTAGTGCCTGCAGCCAAGGCCCGACTCCCACTCACCCACAGCCAGAAGGCGGACACGCTCAGCAGTATTGGTGGACGTATATTAATAATTTTATTCCGTACCAACCTGCAGAGCGGCTCATCCCACTGTCTCTGGGAAAATGGCTTGCCCGGCTGAAGCCCACGGACCGATCTGAATCCGGGCAAGCCGTTTTCAGGCCATCACCGCATCGGTCAAGCACAGCAGTGCAGAGTCAGCCAGGCAAGAGCCTAAAATTTTCCCAGCCAACTTTTCAGTGCTGTGAGGACAGGAAAGCCGGTAAGCTAATACTAGTAATTTTACGGACGCCAAGGCCACCAAAACAGATGGGTAGTGTGGCTTGAAGCCACGCTCGGTCGTCCAAAGCCACATTTATTAAATAAATATTGCTTAATTTATTTGCAATATTTTATAATCAAAATAAAATAAAGAGTCATCTATTTTATCATTAGCTATCTATAGTTTCGCAAAAGATTTATTTGGCCCAGTGGAAATTATACGTTTGCTAAAAACCTGTTGCCTATGGTTAACATTTTAAAGTAAAATAATTAATTAAATCCTATGACAGAAACATTATGAGTAACGGTACATTATTTTATTATTGTTACCCACAAAAATAAATTATTCTTTTTTATTTTTTTAGAAAAATTATGCTTCCAACATGGGCCGAAATTATATAGCGTAAAACGAAACGTAACGGATAGAATGGTCTAGTCTATGATTTGACAAGTAACCTCCAGCGTCATTTCTGTACTTTTACAATAATTGTATTAAAAAGTAATTTTTACTTCAGTATTGTAAATCAAATATTTATTGTACAATTTTATTTTAATATTTTGTGATAAATAATTACATTATGTCTTAAAATATTTTAAGAGTACAAAAAATGTTGGAATTGGTCCCGCGTGTTTCCTTCCCGCGCACGTCGTGCTAGGTGGAAGTTGGTCATGGTCGTCCGCCAAACGGAAAGCCGCCATGATGGCTTTCTGTAAAGTACGCTCAATATGTAAAGTTTCGTTATTGTTTTTCATTAATTGTGACTGAGTGCGTGCAAAAATTAATCATGGGAACGAACTAGAGTGTGCAAAGTTCAGTTTACGGTCCCTTGGGACCTCCTAGTGGAGCTATAAAGTGTTTTATAAGTGCATTTTTGTGTCGACGCTAGCGTGTTTTGTTCTGTCAACAAAATGTCGAAGCTCTCGTTTAGGGCGAGGGCCCTGGATGCGTCGAAACCAATGCCCATATACCTCGCCGAGGAGCTTCCGGATTTACCGGACTACTCGGCGATTAACCGTGCAGTACCTCAGATGCCTTCTGGAATGGAAAAAGAGGAGGAAAGCGTAAGTATTTTGCGCATTTAGATGTTAAGTCATCGGAAACTACTGTGTGTCGGCCATTACGTTATGTTTCTTATTCTCACCGCTAGGGGCGGTACAATTTCGCAGGAAATTCTATAATTTCGAAAACTATGTAATATTTAGCTTCTACCTGCACGTTAGATTTACGACAATTCTTTTTCTAGGGGTATTAATTAATGACAACAAATTTATCATCGCTAACTTGAATGCGAAAGTTATTGTCAAATTTTGGCGCGATAACCGACCACATGGTGATTTTAACTTACTGTTACTTCGTATCATACAAATACGCTTTTCTCGGTTGTTTCTTAGTGGATTTCGCTGGAATTTTTATATGTTCTTGGCGAAATTATGTAGATTTTGTGGAGTGAAAATGATAGTAAAATGACGGCCGGGTCATATGTTATTTGTTTACAAACAATGGATGCCGGCAAGCGGAACATGTAAATTTACTATCGGCAGTTCTTCATAATTCAAATGAAAACATTAATATTGATTGAAGAGTAACGAATATTTTACGTGGATATGTTATTATTATCGCGTATTATTTGAAATTTTCCTGAAATTCTTACAACTTTGACAAACAACAATATTCATTATTTTGTTGTTTGTTTGATCATCTGTTACGAATCCAGTTACTATTAGAAGAACTTGAACCTAACCTTACCTGACTGACAATATTTAATGAATATTCTATATCTTTCAAACTATAATGACTAAGAAGTAACTCATAATTTGAAAACTTTCAATTAAAATAAAATAAAATAAGTAAACATTAATTTGGTCTCATGACGGTTTCTTTTTAACCCAGCGTGGTTTGACCAGACTCTATTAATTAAATGAACCCCAAGATTTGCGCTAGCCCCTGACGCCTCATATTTTACGGTCCTGCAGAGACCATTGCATATATAGGAGTAGACCCGGTCTAAAATTTTCAAACATATTTCTTCAAACAAAATTCAATAACTATCTAAGATTTGGTGTGAAATTAAACACTAATAATTGTATTCTTTTAACCACTGCCATTGATTATAATATCTCTCACTCTGGAGATAAGGTTGAGAACTTTAAATTCCATTACAGAATTCTCTTTATACCACTGAAAGTCTAACATTAACTTAGCAAATAGTTAAGGTTGAAAATTTCATGTAATATGTCTGATTTCTGCCAAAAGAGTACATTTAGATGCCGAGCATCTAATAATACCAGCTGATCATTTTCCTACAGCAGGGCAAGGCCTCTTTTTATACAGAAAGGACACGAGCATTGATTACCATGCTTGATTAAGGCGGCAGGCATCTGCTGCTCGTTAATATTGACCTAATAACTGATTTATGGACAACAAAAAAACAGTCGCTCCATGTTAAGATAAAAGATAAAATACTCCGCATCCGGTTACACTGCAAGCCAACTCTAAGGGCGCCTTTCCACTGAAGCAGAGCTGGACGGAGCGGAGCGGAGACGTGCAGGAATAGACCAATCACAATGGTTGAAAATCTCGTCGCATCCACTCGTCTTGTCTGTGATTGGACAATTCCTGCACGTCTTTGCTCCGCTCCGCTAAGCTCTGCTTCAGTGGAAACGCACCCAATGGTAGGGTAAAGGCTAGGGGAGATAGTGAATACTACCTACATTTAAATTTACTTCGTTTTAATTTACTACTATGGCTTAATTATTGGATCAGGTTTTAGGTCCAATTTCAATGAAACTGTTATGGTGACTTTTATTTATAGCCTTTTTAGGGTACCAAAATAAAAATGGCAGTAATATTATCTAGTAACTGAGTTGTTGAAGTCAGACAGGCGGATGTTTCATATAAAATACTGTTAATCGGCTGTATCCAGTTACACTGGAAACTTACTCTAATGGTTGAGTAGGGCTACGCAGATGATGATGAATTTGGTATAAGGGAGACATGTCCATTAGTGACCTTTTAAAAAAAAATACATAATTATTATTTTGTTCACTTACCAATATCAACTCGGGTACACTTATGACATCTTAAAAATACTTTCATTTAAATATATTCTGCTGCATACCTGTTATACCTGCTTTCTATATTATTTTGCATAGTTAATTTTATGTTTGTATGATTGAGTAAAAATTGATAGGGTAATAAATTAAAGTATTTAGTTTTGTTCTGTTCTTTTTCGTTTATTTATTTCTTGGTATGTATTTTATTTAACTTTGATTATTGTATTGGTTATCTCTATAATATCCTTTTATTATAAACATGTTTTGCATAGTTTTACTGTCTGCACCATGTACCTACTAAACACAACTGGTGAAATGTGTGTTTCTGTAGGTATACCCCTGCTCAACTCCCTGAGTATTACTGGCGTGACGTTATGCTACATTAGTGGCTTAGAGGTATGTAGGTAGGTAGAGAACTAGAGACAAATAGTATTTTTCTAGTATCCTTCCTTTCCTATAGAACAAGGGCTCCCGCAAAGGGCGCGACGCGATTCTGGTAGAACAATTTTCATTGAAATTGTTATACTAGAGTCGTATCGGGCCTGTCTGGAGCCTTTAAACTTGGGTTTAAAATAGGGTAAGGTAGGCAACTAACATTCCTCTTCCAACTATAATTAAAGTCAGTACTTACCTTGTTTTATAACTACCTACTTGCCACATATTTGAGGTCATACATGTGTTAGTTATTTTTGTTATGGTGACCTCATGCGGGCAGTTAGCACGTAGTACTACAATTTATTATGTACCGAAATGATTAGCTGTGTCACTGTCATGAATACATACATTTAAATATATCTTTGAGAGTTGGTGAAATATAATTTGACTAGCCATTGCCTGCAAACAAGTGTTAAAAAAGAACTTACGTTCTGCATAATTTCACTATGAAGCTGATTTTCCAAAAAGTCCGTAGTAGGTAAGGTAAATCAACTACCATACTCAAATTACTAGCTACAGTAGATTGTCATATAGCTAGAATGTAAGTGTTTTCCTTTGATATTTAAGAATATCTTGTTATTACTATAATGATTTATGACTACAAAATTATGGATTTACGTTTTGTCGTAAATGCAATTAAGGGTAGGCATATTAATATCGTTAAACCGATTTATGCCTTATTCATGAGAATCCTAAGTTGATTTTGCAATCGTCGATTGGATCGTGTCGCCGTCATTTTGGTGGCATTGAACCAAGATAAGTATAGTATTGCTATCTTCGGTCCAACCAAGCAAGATTATGGCTTTGCCACCCCATATGACACTTATTTTATGTAATGGACGTATTCCAACTGCCTTTTTTTTGAGACATGGCATCATTTTAGATCACTATAGGTAACTTTGCATTTGAGATCAGATTTTCTGTTCAAATATTTTACCAAACTTTAAACCGAAGTTTTAAAAAAGTACATATGTATGTGCCTATATTGATGTGTTATTTATTAAACTTGCTAAAGACCCTTATATGTGACGAAAAACCACTAGCCGAGTTATCGCTTAAGGTCCAACGTCATTGACAATGCCACATCTTAATTAACGTATTGAATATTGCCCACATCTGCGTATTTCTGATTTTTTATTCAAAACGTGAGGACGCAGGAATGGCAGAAGCGTAACAGGAAAAATAAATTAAAATAATTTTCAGTATGGTCTCACCGAAAAATTTCCTCAATCGCCTCACCGGATTTCGCGGGCTAGCTGAGGTCACAGAGATGCGCACACTACGACGACTGTCCTCGTTGACTCATAGGCTACAATCACTATCGTCAGTACGTTGAGATGCAAATATTTACGATGAAAGGGTAATAAAACTTGATGAAATGTGATGATTGCAGTAATGCGACTCTAGTAGAACAATCTTCTTGAAAACTTCATGGAAATCGTTCTACCAGAATCGCGTTGCGCCTATCTTTAGAAGCCTTCAGTCTATGCTAGAGCAATCTTTAACAACACACACTAAAATAACTATCTACTATAAAAATATGAATCATACTTTCCGTAGCAAAAACAAATAACATTTTATGATGTCAACTTTTGGTTCACGGATATGCGATAAAATAAAAATAGTAAACTAACGAACAATCATTTCTAAAGTGGTTTTATGGATGAAAAACTTTTTGTGGATGCCAAGGTTAGCGTCACTCAGATATTAATGGATACCTACGTCAGAATATTTGACGAAAATCGTCATTACTGTGCCTTTCATACGAATCATAGTCGGCCCATAATGTTCCCACTGCGTGGACACAAGCCTCCTCTCGGTGTGGCGGTAATCCACCACGCGGACCCAGCACGAGTTGGTATCTCGTGTCTTCCAATTTTGGTACCGGACATGCCGGTTTCCTCACGATATTTACCATCACCATTTTGAGAGCAGTGCTGTCGAAATAATTTACAGAAAGTAAAGCTTGACTAGTTTCGCACTTAGAACCTACAACTCGGGTAAGTCGCTGCCGTTACCCCTGGGACAACACTGCTTCAAATAAACAAAGTTAACATTACATTACTCGTAATCGAAAAATTATGATAAATGATAAATGATAAATGATTTTATTTCTGTAAGTAGGTTTGTACAAACACTTTTACACGTCAATCATATTTTTTTAAACTAGATGAGGTCGGCGTTTCCTATCTGACTACTCTGAGAAGAAAGGCCGAAACAAACTCAGAGGTCACAGTCTCTTTTAAAGTCCAGACATAATCTTGGTCAGAACATGTGAAGATCATGTGGATCGGTGTCTGAAATGGTCTTTTGAAGAAAGAACCACACAGATTGAGTGGACCTGTCCATTCAGTGCACGCATTTGTCAGTAATCATACAGCTCAACTCAGAACTTGAGGAGCTCAACGATTTGACGAACAATACCAAAGACAGGACATTTGGGTAGGCCGCATAATCTTCTAATCAGCCACGCAAGGTCGGGTTAATGACCTTAGAGTCGTCACTTTGTACGCTCAACTCAACCCACCATCCGGTCAGCATGACGTGAATTGACAAACTTATGGGGCTCTGAGAACGATGCGTCGTTGTCATGTTTCGGAAAGGGCCACTGATGGCGGAATTTTCTAAAGCAATTATATATTTTTAAGTTTCCGAGAAATATCCTGCTGTCCTTCTCATTTTGAAGTGTGTGTAGCGTCAGGTTTAGGAAAACTCAAAACCCAAACTCAATTTTAAGTCGCAGTTAACTGTCATACTGTTCCTGGCACTTAAAACTGTGTGTAGCGAACGGAATACATAAAAGAACGTCTCGTTTATGAATTTGGGGCTTGGGAAAACTCGGTTTTAGAGGTTTAGAACCGCCTCTTCATCTGACGACTGTTAATCTCTACATATTATTTATTATAACATAGTCGCTAATCGTGTCTGTACGCTTAGATCATTTAAACTCCGCAACGGATTTTAATGCGATTTTCATCAATAGACAGAGTGATTCAGGAGGTAGGTTTATATATTAACGATTCCTTAGTCGTAACCACGTCGATCACACACGAATTCTGCTAATATCGTATTAATAATATCGACAAATTGTCTTGGATCATACAGAATATGACATTTCGATTCATTGGTTTGTAAATATTGACGTAGTTTGAACGTAGTAGGATCCCGCGGGGAATCATTATAACGACACGGAATTGGGGCCCTGTTATGATTTATATCTTGTTATTGTAACTCAGTTATTTACAATAAGTACTAGGATAAAAAATATTGTTACGCTCGAAGTCCGTCTAGAAACGTTATTTCCACGGCTGACTCATACTTAAGTGTACCTGGTACGATAAACAGCTGACGGCATTTTTCCACTGGTAAACATAGTCGTAAGTATTGATAATATCATGTTTTTAAAACTCACTCCGTCTTATTACAAAACATGGTTTATCGTCAGACCCAGGTTTTAAAAAGGTATAGTTCTTAGCCAGATTTAAATTTCGAGCTTTTTTCCGACATAGGTAGTTCTTAATACAGAACTGACAAGTTAGCACCGTACTGTCAGGTTTGTAAACAGAACTGTATTTTGAAGAATTTTAGTTACGTTCGTATTTCAAAAACTAGATCGATTGTTTAAACCAATTGTGTGCTGCTTACTAGAAGTTTCTAGCTGGTCTAGTGGTTGCAAGTGAGAATGCTGAGCATCGGGTCCTGGTTTCGATTACTGGTTCGGTCCAGATATCATCGAAAGTCGTAGTTTTAGCCCGCGGTTTCGCCTGCGTAGAGTTCGAAAAACGTACTAATTCCGGTATAAAAAGTATCCCATGTCCTAACTCAGGTCATCGTCTTCCGGTGTACCAGACAATGTTTTTTTTTTTTTTTTTTCGAAATCCGTCCTTTCGTTAAGGTGTGAAATTACAGACAGGCAGTAACTTTCGCAGATTATTTATATTCGTATTGATGCGATCATTTATAATAGCATATTAGTAACTAGTCAAGATGTTCGTTATTGAACCAGTCCTGAATCTGGGTGCTATTTGAAAAAGCTACACTAATGATGAAGCATGAAATAACGAATAAAACAACATAATCATGTAATTCTAATTACGTGCGATGCTAAACAAGCGTAATTAATGACGTCATTAGGCGTTTACTTAATGAATGATACGGCAGTTTCGTCTGATATATTAATGAGTTTGTACATAATGCCTGTCAAGTGACGATATTGATGTTATCATTATTCAAGGGGCAGAATAACGTTAGTACTACTAATCTGTAGCTGCTTTGTTTGTACATATTATACCTATATTAGAATAAAATGAAATGGAAGTGCGTTAATTTAATATTTTGAACTGACTTAAAAAAAAGATCTTTCTGAGGTTGTAACAGTTTCAGGCTTCTGTCTGCCCGTAAGTAACGACTGTCAAAGATCTACAATTACACAATATAAAATACGTAAATCTACCGCAGACGAATAACCGTTATATTTTGTACTGTTACTATAAAACTCTTCTCGAAACGAACATCTCTCGAGTCACGTTTTTATTTGGACCATTAGGCTTCCATCTAGAATTGAGTACGTACTAACTGAAAGATGTACATCCTCGAGTTAAATGCGTTTAGAGTGGTGCCATCTAGGTAATGCTATAATGTATACCTTGGCTTATCGTTTAACCAGGATCTGTACACACAAACTACACTCATATACACACTCATAAATACATACACAACCAAAATCATTCACTCCATTTACTGTTCCGTGTGGTGCCGGACGTAAAAGAATAGCACCGTCCCATTTGTTCCCGTGGGTGTCGTAGAAGGCGACTAAGAGACTTGCTAGAGAATGGCCAGCAGAGTTCTCTTTGCATTTTACAACCATACTGCGATCGCCAACCCGCCTGCCAAGCGTGGCGGTTATGGCAAACCCGCTTTTGGGGGAGGCCTATATCCAGCAGTGGACGTCTTTCGGCTGAAATGATGACTGTTAACAAAACCTGTAAACCAACTGAAAAGTATTGTATTATATAAATTGAAGCCGCAGAATCTCCAACTCCTAAGATACAGGTCTGCGTACCTAGTTTAGGAGCCCGGTTTGTTTTTATGTACTAAATAAACTTATCGCCCGTCTAACAAGATCTAGACTAGAACGTAATTTTATAAAGGTCAGATTGGAGATCAACTCTTTAATTCGTACCCCGAGCCCCAAGATACAGACTAACTGTCTAGTCCGGCTAACTAACAAATCTACACAAATATTATAAAGGTAAAGAGTTTGTTTGGTTGAATGCGCTAATCTCAGGAACTGCTGGTTCGAATTGGAAAATGATTTAAGTATTGATAGCCCATTTCCCGAGAAAAAAGAAAAAGGTCACGGTAGGCGATTCGACGCGACGGGGAAGGTCGGGGAGCAATAGATTTCCAAACGGCAGAAGTTAGTAATAATTTTATTGTAACCTACTTGTAGGTAACATTTTAAGCCACTCATGTGGTCTCAACTTTGTGACCGGTGAACAATATTTTTCTATTTCTATCTTTTAGTTCACCGGGTACGGTCTACGTCCTCCCAGCGAGCGTATCTTTTAGAACTTGGTAGTGGAAAGGTTTTTTGTTTGCTTGGTGTTGCTAAGCCGTAGTAATTCACTTACCCATGATCAAGGGTCTGTATTTTTTTATGAACCTGTAGCCCAAATTGGAAAAGTTGCCTTCTATGATAAGAGACGGATTTCTCGCCAGCCATTTTGTACAATATAGTCTCGTTTTGTCAGCCCACATTTCCATAGACGTAATAAAATCGCGACGGGATGATTTCGCGCACTGGATCTTCAACGCATTGTTTACCGCCGAGAGTTGAATTTAAACAGACAGCTGTGCTGCTGGGGAGTTTGTTCCACTACTTCTTCTTCCCAGCTAAAGCACTAGGAAGTGGTGAAGGGTGGGCGTTTTGGGGGACTGTCTCATGTACTTTGACGTTCGAAAAGTGCTGATTCTCAGCCTAATTTGAATAAATGACTTTTGATTTTGATTTTGAACACTGCGTTTTTTCGACGCGCTGAGACTCAGTCCCGCTGCACTCTGTTGTATTCTCAATGCTCCGCTCAACGCCGAGAGTTGAAAATCCATTGCACAATAAAATCCCGCCGCGATTTTATTACGTCCGTGGGGACATCGACGGGAGCGCTCACAGAAATGAGTTCAGTATTCTCCCCTGACGTCCAATTAATAAATCATTTACCTGCAAGCGATCACAAAGGGCGAGCGTTTAAAATAAAAATATTTTCACATGAAAAATTACTGGGTTCCGACTACTTTGCTGTAGGTATCATATTTATCGCCGAATCGTGTCATGTGTGAACGAGTGCATATGCACTTATGCTAACCCCATTGTGAGCCTGTTTTTTTCCTTATTTATTACAGGTACGTACCTCTAAAAAAACGCTTTACATTAAGTAACATAAACAAATACAAATTACAACACAAACATTATGGAATGCAAATAAAGATCTGACGACTTCATTGGTCTCGTGGTAGCAAGCGCTACTGCTGAGCTCCTCCTGTGTTCGATTCTCGGGTCGACGAGTGTTTTTGGGGTTTTCCATCTAAAACAATATCGGACAGTAAGACTGTCGAGCTTCTGACAACCCGTAAAGACTATCAGTGACAGCCGGTACCAAAAGCTTCAACGTGCTTCGGAGGAGTCTTGTTATGTACAGGTCCATACCCACGACCCATCCGCGGCAAGCGTAGCTTATCCTGAACGATTGCCCTTTGCGGCTTCTATAACTTAGCCAGAAACCCCTCCATTTTTTCCAAACACGTTAACATAAAAACCACATAAATATTTCAATTTGTATTCAGTGTATTGCCCGAGTACTTCACTGCCGGATAGAAATGCTAGGTAGATAATTATAATTTTATTCGTACCTCGTCTCCCAGTATCTATCTAGGGTCGGCTATAAAAAAACCGTCTGTCTATGGAGGAATTGAGTGACGTAACTTACTACAATAAGCTTGTTTTTTCTAGAAAGGTGACAAATAACATGAAGGCCTTTTCTTTCAAGATCCAGTGACAAGATGTTTTTCTATTGGTACCGTTTTTTTTTTTTTTTTTTTGTGTGGGAAATCATCAAATAACTTCTCCCGCTCTGGGTGGAGCGGGAGGGCGTGTCAGACTTTTACTGACTAAAACCCACCCGTGTTCCCTCAGTTGCCTGTGTGCCAGGGGCGGCGGTATCTCTTTCGAACAACCCGCACCCCCGGCAGGCATCGGCCCTTGCGGGCCCCTCTGTTGCTGCTGACATCTCTTTGAGGCGCGCGTGGAACACAACGCGCCGTCGACCCGGGCTTGGTCCTTACCGGACAGCGAGCTACCCATTACTCGCCGTCCGCAAGCCCGTGCCTACGGTGGCCGGGAATCAGCCTGGGATTCCCGACGCCCAGGGCGTCTCCTGCGAAGGCCACGGCTGTGAGGGCGCATGTACTGCATCTCCCTCACGTGCGCCGCCTCCCTCTTTGCGAGCATAACTGCTTCGCTGAAGGAGGCGACTGCCAGCCATGCCCTCTCGCTCCGTACCATGGCCTGGACCAGGGTCGGACGCGAGAGATCGCCGCCGCCGATCACCTCCACGAGGACACGGCGTTGCTCCGCCCAAGCTGGGCAGACCTCCACCGTATGCTCCACCGTGTCCTCTGGGCGATCTTCGCAATGGAAACACCCGGGCGTTTCCTCCCGCCCTATCCGAAACAGGAACCTCCCGAAACAGCCATGTCCGGTGAGGACCTGTGTCAGGCGGAAGGTGAGGACGCCATGCCGCCTCTCAAGCCACTCCTCAAAGAGGGGACTTACCGCCGCAATCGCGGCGTGCCCAGCACTGGGTTGCGACAATCGCACTTTCCACGTCGCCATGAGATCCTGCCGGAGCTCTGTCCGCCGTGCCGCGATTTCCCGCGGCAGCGGAGTTACGCCCCGGCGTTTGGCCTCCTCGCGCCACTCCCAAGTGAGCGCGAGGACGTTTGCCTCCAGATCCCATGGCGGTAATCCGGCAAGGAGGCCCGCCGCCTCACCGGAGATCGTGCGGTATCCCCGGATCATCCGGATGGCCATGACCCTATGGGCCGCCTTCAACCGGCGTGCTGGTTGGCGCCTCAATGTAGGCGCCCACACCGGCGCCCCGTATAGGGCCATGGCCCGCACGACCCCCGCGTAGAGCCTCCGGCAGGGGGCGGTCTATTGGTACCGTCAATTTACTCTCAGATAATCGGCCTATAATTTTCCCAGGGCTGGAACACAGGCCTCCTCTTAGTGAGAGCGGGTTGGTAGATGTCAGTTACCTCACAATGTTATCCTCTACACCCCAGTAACTACACAGTCGGGTACTACAATACCCCTCGGTAAAACTGGTTGTCAGACATTCAGGCTTCTGACGACTCCTAACGATTGTCAAGAACGACAACCGGGACCAACAGCTTAACGGCTCTTGATATGTAAAGATGGTCACCCATCCACGGACCCACCGCGGCAAGCGCAGCTTAACGATGTGCAACCATTATGTGTTATCCAATAGAAATAACCTCAGGTCAATACACCAGAATCCGGCTATAAAACTTCAAAGCTTCGTCCAAAAAACACCAATATTATTAATAAACCAATCAGAACTTCGCAACGCAACATAATTTAATATTTCGCTCAGGTCCACGATTGATTTTTCGTCGAAAAACATGGCTGACATTGAAACTCTTGCATACAAAATGGAATCGATTGTACTGTCGTTTTGGCTGTAAATGTCAGTTTTATCGTCTGTTTTCGATCCTGGGTTTTCTGTTACTATTTTGGCTACATGATTTCTATCTATACGCTGTCTAACTGAATACCAAATTTACTCATTACCTGTGTCTGTTTTCTTTTTGTTTAAAATATCTAAGCTACGTCATTTGTGTATTTACTCCCTAAACACGAAATCCGTTCCGGCCGAAGTTACGGGTGACCGCAACTCCGTATCAACTTTGGACATTTAATTAGTTCGGGGCTCGACCTAAGAATGAATGACACCAGGATTTGACAGTTGTCCCTACTCTCAATGCGCTTTTTTCTGCCCAAAAAACGTTAATTAATTGGGTTTATTCCCAAATTTCGAACTACATTTGGACGGGCCCGTATCTTTGTTGACGGAGTTAGAGAGTGCAGAAATACCCCAATCCCTAGTTAATAATAATATTATGAATGCGAAAGTAACTCTGTCTGTCTCTTACTCTTTCACGCCTAAACCGCTGAACCGATCGTCATTTTTGGCAGAGATATAGCCTGGGATATAGAGAAAGACATAGGTTAGTCATCTATAATTCCGAGCCCAAGATAAGAAACGCTACATCATAAATTCATGATTCCACCAAACCGAATCTTCTCCGATACAGTTAATACGCAGCAGATCTCCATAATGAAATTAAATAGCCTTGCCGTCTGAGCGATATAGGCGATGACGTAAGCAACGCATAAAGGGCTCGGAAGGGACCGTTCAACGGAAACAATGTGTAGTAAAACCTCATTTTATACCGGATAACGGGGAGGTACGAACTTTGTTCAAAGTTGAGGTATGTGGGAGGTATTTTTCCTGTAAAGTGAGACGGATGTTTTTGTTGCCTTAGGATTAAGGGGCTTAGGAATAAGCATGTTTAGGTAGGTATATGTTGTTTTTTACAAAGTTGGAGGTTTTGTTTTGCCAAAATTATGTGCGTTTAAAGCCTTCACAAATGACGGTATTTAAATGTTTTTGTCACAGCTTGCTCATCAAGCCAGCTTGTAACGTTGGCTTTTGTTTTCCCTACAGCATCACCTCTTACAATCGTCTCCAATTCTCTACTAAGGTCATATAGCCTAATAACATCTGCTATGCTACTGTTAGAATATACAACAGCTATTTTACTGGCGAAATGCGGGTGTATTATTGGTACACCTCTGCCTAACCCCTCGGGGAAACAAGGCATGATGTCTTTAATTTCAATCTTCATAAAAAAATGATACGTAATACTCCCATACTTACGTGACGTCATGCAGTTTTCCAGTAAACATAAAAATACCACTTGCAACTTGAATTCTATTCAACCTACATATTCACATAAAGTTAGACTCATGCTTTAGTTCTTGGCATCGACTCGGCACTATAAAACGTCCCAATACACTAAACATAGCTAGTGTAGCAGTGTTTCTATTACTTAACAGTGTTCAAACATCTGTAAACCCATACATTTACAGGTCTGAAGAAATGTTCAAATCGACAATCTAAATTATCTTTAGCTCCAGCCTTATTGTCGGTCGCAAGGGCGATTTTTGAGCGTTTAGTGGCAGAAGACCCCTTCTATTTCATGTAAATTCACCCTCATTCTGCCTTCCCCTTTGGGATAATACAGGCGTGATGTTAAGTTTATCTAAACTAGACGTCTACCGTACCGCAGTTTTGGCCATAAGCTCGGTGGTACCATTCTCCGCGCACTGCGAAAACACTCGCGTTGACTTACTGTAAGGAGTCGATATTGGTACAGTCTCCGTTCTGGAACATTTATTTAAACAATGGCAGCATACGACAGTTTAACACCTTCGTTAATGTGTTATGTATCAACATTGTTGGACTTTGCAAAGGTTTGCAGTTTGGGCCAATGTTTGACATGGGTTCGGGATTCTGGTAATGGAATAGGAAGGTTGTATTATGTGTATGGTGGGCAAGATGTTAGCAAGTGTTAATACGAAATAGTTGGTTCAAGTTGTGCTCTTACAGTGTAACTTTAGATAGATTAATGAAGAATGCTTTGTTTTAAAACATAATTAACAGCTTCAAAATAAAAGGAGAAAGAACGAAAAACGTTTATTTGCGGTAAACGTGATGCAGAAAAAGAACAGAAACACAAAAAAGAACAGTTGGGGAAAATATGCGTCACATACACGCAAAACGGCCATCGCTCAGCATAATGCTACGACCCTACACGAAACAGGGAACCAACACTGGTTTTCAGCGAGAGCCGACGTCGACGTAATGACGTCAACCGGTACAGCATACGATATGATATAAATGGGCTAAGATTTTACCGTCTTAAGGTATCATGGCGTTCTCAAAAGACTCGTAAATGAGGAAATATTCACAAAAAAAAGTGTCTTATTTAAAATGCTTATGTTACTTCAGTACAAAATCACTTTTTGACTGAACTCTTCCGGGATTGTTTTAGCTATTATTCGATGTACCGCATTTTGCGACGTTGTTTCTTACATCTACCGTTTCACTAAGATTAACTTACCGTTTTCATCATAACTGCTTATAAATATTGTACTGTAATGTACATTACAAAGCTCCTACATCGAACAATTCTGAGAGGATCCCGCTATATTCATGATGGATATCGCCTCACTTTTGGCAGGTGGATTGATGGCAACGCTGTAATGTTATTAGTGTGGTGGTTGATATTGATCATGATGGTACGTCTCTGTTGTTATAAGCAATAGCCGTAAGCTACATAGGTATACATTTTGTTTGACTGGTGGGTCGATCCAATGGTTCTTGACAAATTAGCTCCCATCTGCGTTCTTTTAATTTGAATCCTTTAAAGATACGCAGTTAATTTTTTAAGCTAGGATACGAAGCATCCCGATACTATACATGCTGTGTGCAATGTTCCCACAACTGGGACAGGCCTTCTCTGAGTGAGAGGGAGTGAGCTGTAATTCAACACGCGGGCCCAATACGGGTTGGTGGATTTCACATGTCTTCGATTTTTTGGTTCTAGGCCATGCTCGGTATCCTCACGTTGTTTTCTTTCACTGTTTTTAAAGCAGTAATTATGAAATAATTATCACAAACTATTATGTTTGTTACTTAAGTACGCGAAAACGGCTGTACGGATTTGTTTGGCAAACACATGTCCACAAGGGTGAAGACTCTGGCAAAAGCGAGTTTAAAATAATCCAACAAGAACCATATTGCCATCACTGTTTTTCCAATTCTACCGTTTCTTTGTAACGAATAAGTTGACAGCTTTTGGAAGTATGATTTACGATGTATTGGTTTTCATAGAGCCCTTGTTATCGCTGTAAAAGGTTTTCGTACTTCGCGTAACATTCTTTTATGTGGCATTATGTATTTGAATGTAGGGCAGCGGTTGTATGAAATGTGAGCTTATAAGAGGAAAGGCGGTCACGTGGTTGTTGGCATTCATTCCATAAAAACGTATTTTTCTGTTTTCTCCCTAGTTAATGATACTAGAGCAAATATTTTTTACTATATAATGTATACAGTGTGATAGGGACATCGTCGCGCAAACTAAAGTCATGAATTCGTCAACAAAAAAGCTGTTTAACAGAAAAGTGGAATACCTACAAGGTCAAAATGTATGGAAATGCTAATTTATTTTTAAATTAACCGACGGAATATTTCAACGCAGGGGTCTTCAGAATCATGTACTGAGTCCACGATGTCCCTGCCACCCCGTATATCTACCACTCCACTGCCTATGATTTGTTTTAGAGGAATGAAAAAAAAACTGACAAAAAAACCAAACATACACGAACATGCCATCGCAAAAGATCGTATTGAAAAAAAAAAGAAAAGTCGTCGTTGCACTCTTAACACAATTTCTATGAAAACTTCATGGAAATTGTCTTATAAGTGTTGCGTCGCGTCTGTTTGAAGAAGCCTTTAGTGTCATTATTACCCAGGGAGAAAACAAAGGTATCGTTTGTATGAACAAACGTATGACCGCGTCTCCTCTTAAGAAAAGTTCCTCTCAAGTAACTGATGATATTTTTTTTACCGAATAAAATTCTGATAGGATAACCGCTATGAACTGAAACCACAGATGCTTGTGAAATAAAATCTTCATTGTTATTATTATGACTCTTTTGTATTACTTTTGGGAGTCTATAAAAGAACTCGAGAGTCCCTAAACCTGAATTACTGTGAAGGACGCTGTCCTGAATTATTCCAACCTAGAATAACACTAACAAGAATTCGTTTTATCCTTAACTATTGCTACGCCGAATCATTGGAATTACGGCTACTAGCCGACGTTCACACGACGTAATATAATCGCAGCGGGATTTTTACGGGCACTGAATTGTCAACTCTCGGTCTTGAACCAAGCCTTTAGAATCCAACAGAGTGTATCTGAGCGCGTCGAAAAACGAACAGTGTGTTTTACTGTTCGATTTTCAACTCTCGGCGCTAAGCAGTGCGTTGAAGATCCTGTGCGCGAATAAACCTTATCGACTTTTTTTTTTAAATCGAAAAGGATTTTTCTTCGATATTGTTTTCGTTCTTTTAAACAGTATTCCTCTTGACATGGAAAGTAACTTGGATTAGTTCATTTTCTGAATGTAAAACGGTGTCTGTCGATTAAGCTATAACAAAGCGGGTGTGTGCTTATAACCACATGATATAAGTTAAAACTTATATGAGCTGAGTATACGCGATTCTGTGATTCAGTGTCACCGACCCGAGCGTGACGATTCAGTTTCGTTCACTGTTTTGAAAGACCGCAAAGTGCGATGTGTTCAATTTAATAAAAAAACGCCTCGTCTTTTTAACCTCAATTAAAAAAAAAAACAATGAAGTATTTCTTTGCTTTTTAAAATATTTTTCTTACAAGATGAAGGAATCCGATTTGAAGTCTTTCCGTACCTTTTTAAAAGGAACTTTCTATAGCTTCCTGAGAGGTGCGATAGTCCCTTGGGACGCTCTGTCCCTCGTAATGTAAAACGTGACGTCATGTATTGATTTATAGGGACCGTTTTAAATCATACCTGGGATCTTTGGTGGTTTTTCTTACCCTATTTTGACTTGTAAGCTTCGTCTTTTGATATTGGTTATAGAAATTGTAGATAGCAATGACGTGAAATGAGACACATATCGACATCTTTTAAATTGGTAACGCCAAAGCGTTACCAATATAGCTTCTTGATTATTTTTTGAAAGAAAAGAAAGATACGTCACGTTTTACGTTTATTTGCGGTAAACATGACGCATAAACAAACACAAAAAAATAAGTTGGGGGAAAATATACGTCACTTCCATGCAAAACGGCCACCGTTCAGCAGAATGCTACGACCCAATTCGAAACAGAACCCTAGCGCTGGTTGTCAGCGGTTGCCGGCGTTGACGTAATGACGTAAACCGTTGAAGCATACCAAATAAGAAGCAATTGAAACACGTAAACAATTAGTTTATCACCCGGCTGATTTTTTGACAACCACACTATGCCTATACTTAAAAGCTCACCTTCCCAATTAAAGCACTAGGAAGTGGATGAAATTTTGACGTTCAAAAGTGCTGACTCTCAGCCTAGTTGGAATGAATAACTTTTGATTTTGTCAAGCAATTAACACAATTACTTTTCCATTGTTATCAGACTCCATGATGAGCTCTCCTAACAGACGAGAGGCTATCATGATCAGAAACCAGAGTTCTAGAAGTGATTACAATATAAATTACGATCGCTTATCTATATACTAATAATAAAGTGAAGAGTTTGTTTGTTTGTTTGCTTGGACGCGTTAATCTCAGGAAGTACCGGTCCGATTTGAAAAATTATTTCATTGTTAGATAGCCCATTTATCGAGGAAAGCTATAGGCTATATAACATCACTCTAAGACCCTTAGGAGCCGAGCTAAGAGAAAAAAGTCACGAATACGAAGTACTCGCACGGGCAGGCGAGGCGAGCGACGGGGTGGATCGGGGAGCAAGAAATTTGACGCGAACGAAGTCGCGGGCAGAAGCTAGTTAAGTAAGACAGATGGAAAATAGTCCCCTAGCCAAAAAAACTTTCTTGGTAAAAATTCAAAACTGTTTGAAATGTATGATTGCTACAGATGTTTCTTAGTTAAATATTCTAACAAGAAAACAACAACCTACCTTATAAAAATGCTAATTTAATTGCGAGGCGATAAAAAAATAGAACTTTTTTCTAAAAGCCTTCAACATTTTATGGAGACCTTGTTTTGTAGGGCTTTCAGCCTTCAATGGTTAATTAAAATTGAAATTGCGGTTAACCTCCGGGAAAAACTAAGTTATAAAAGGCACTTACAGGAAAACCTATATTTAGAGTCGATTTGAGGTTGCAACAAAATAAAATACCGCTTGTTAAAATGGGAAGGACTACGGTTTTTTTTTTTGGGTGTGAAATCACGTATTGACTTCTCCCGCTCTGGGTAGAGCAGGAGGGCGTGTCAGACTTTTACTGACTAAAACCCACCCGTGTTCCCTCAGTTGCCTGTCTGCCAGGGGCCGCGGTATCTCTTTCGAACAACCCGCACCCCTGGCAGGCATCGGCCCTTGCGGGCCCCATCAGTTGTTGCTGACATATCTTTGAGGCGCGCGTGGAACACATCGCGCTGTCGACCCAGGCTTGGTGATTACCGGACAGCGAGTTACCCATTACTCGCCGTCCGCAAGCCCGCGCCTACGGTGGCTGGGAATCAGCCTGGAATTCCCGACGCCCAGGGCGTCTCCTGCGAAGAAGGACTACGGTTAAAGAATGTTATTGTCATAAAGAACACAAATTGGTTAACTTAACATATGAGATACACAAATAAATCATGCAGTTTTATGGTAACACTAGCTTTTGCTCGCAGCTTCGCCAGCGTGGAGGTCAGAAATTATCCGACAGGCACGCACTGGAATAAAAAGTGTCCTATATGTCAATCCAGGTCATAAACGATCTGTGTGCTATATTGCATCCAAATCCGTTCAGCCGTTTTTGCGTTTGCATTGAGTTCAAACAACACAAACATACAAACTTTCACATTTATAGTATTAAATACTAGGATTATAACTCCATTAAATGACAAAAAAAAGACTCACAGAGTTATAATCCTACTATAACTCTGTGAGTCGACAATAGGACTTAACTTGGAAATTTGACGTTCCGTGTTGTAAATACGGACGATACCAAATGTTTCCGTTACAATGAGAGAGTAAAAACCTAGAATGGGGCCTGTTTAGAAGCTCTCCCGAAAGATTCCGTACTACTTAAGTAATAAGTATACCCAGGAGCGTATAAAAAAATATAGCAACATTTTGCGAGCCAAGAAAATTACCTTGCTAAAAGAGTTCCGAGTTCCGATGGACTCGGCCCCCTCCAATTACGAAGATCCGACCATAATCCTTGGCAAGCGTTGATTACATTGTAAGGCAGAATTAATAACTTACCGTGGGTGGGTGGTGGCTCATCTTGCTAACATAGGCCCTTAATCGCTCTCCTGACACCATGGGAGCGGATATCGTGACCGGCAATTGTAAGGGTCGAATTTGTTAACTCATCCCACACAAAGTGTATGCAGTAACCTTTGTTTGACGATTAAAAGTTTTTGGTCGTTTATTTTTGATGTCATTTTTGACCTCGTTTGCTTTGTGTCACATCAAGGGTCTACTCTCTAATCACGAAACCCTTAGTTTCGGGTGTTTCGTACTTCGTATCACCTACGGACATAAGATAAGTTAGTGCTCGACCTAAGAACGAATCACACCACGAATTGACAGTTGTCCCTATTCCCGATAGGTATATGCCCATGCGAATAATTGAATTTGACACTTTCGGACGGGCCCGTACGTTCGTTGATGGACTTCAGAGTAGACCTCCTGGATATCTGCCATATCTGGATATGGTTCTGATTTAACTTTTAGAATCAAATCCCAAAAACGATAAAATCATGGATGTCTTAGAATGTACGCCAATTCGAATTTTGTCTCGGTTGATCTAACATTTTAAAGAATTTAGAAGAAGTTTTGTCACGAATACCTCCAAACTCTTGACAAATCTTACAAATTCTGCCATGGCAACATTCTTTAATGTAATCGGTCAATAGGAGACTTATCAAGCTACGATGATTCAGTAAACTGGTAGATACACATGACGATATTATAATATTGTAAGTGACTAAGCATGTAGGTAGCATAATAAACGCGTGTCACGACTTGATAAGCGGTTGGTAGTAAGTCACTATAGAAAATATCTATAAATGGTTTGTTCTAACATTAATTTAGTAGTTCATTGCTTGGTAATGGTGAGGTACAAACATTTTGCTTACTTAGGCCTAGATTTCGTTGAACCTGATTTTTTGGGACCAATTCTTTACCGATAGGCGGTCTTGGTGTATCGGTACATACTATTGAGAACAGCTTATGCCATGATAAAAACAATAGCCAGTTAGTATTAAGATGGCAACGGGACTGACTGTCCAGGGTACACCGGATGTACATTTGTGTATTTGTTTTTGATTCTGATTGGCAACGCAACGCTGCGGTCAAATTTGTTGGTGTAGTTCCAAAAATCAATATGCTTAGCTTCTTTTCTAAGTTGGCGTTGCCTTCCAGTCTAATCGAATTCAGCTGAATACCAGTATTTCTATTTGAACTCCACAGCCCAGTTACTGGATAACACAATAACCTTTAGTGAGACTGGTTGACCAATCCATACTATGCCTACTAAATATATTATATATCCCAAGTAATACTATAAATGCGAAAGTAACTCTGTCTTCCTATCTGTTACGCTTTCACGCCTAAACCGCTAAGCCGATCGTCATAAATAATGGCAGAGATATAGATAGTCAGGGATGTGGAGAAGGACATATGCTACTTTTTTACGGGATAACCGACATCCACGCGGGCGGAGCCGCGGGCAAAAGCTAGTATATAATATTATAAATTCGAAAGTAGCTCCGTCTGTATGTTAACTTTTCACGCCTAAACCACTGAACTGATTCCCATAAAAATTGCCCAGGGTATAGATGGTGTCCCGGAGAAGGATATAGGCTACTTTGTATCTCGATAGCACGTTTCCATGGGAGTATTTTCCGATATACACGCGGGCAGTAGCTAGTAAATAAATAAACATACTTTACATTGAGTAAGCCAAGGGCCTGAAACTTATCCCAAAAGCAAATAAACGGATATCAATAGAAGTCTAATCCATGTAGTTCTTATTCAGCTAATTCAATATTAAGTACTTAATAACACAACACTGTATCTGACGTCATTAATGACCTAGACGTAAGGCCTAGGTCGTATAGAAATGTAGCCTGTTATTATCTTAGTAGGCAGTCTGTGATAAAGAGAAATTGTATGGAATCTTTATTAACGTTTTATTACGCACCTGTGCTTTATTCTGTTTAATAGAGCTCGTATCTAAGGCTTAGTGTCCGAGACTAGGTGTAATTTAATGGCAGTGAAGCAGCTTGCCTGGAAAGTACTACACCACCGTACCTATATTTGTGCCATCGCGCGGCAAAAAATGTAAGCTCAGGACTTCGTAGCTGACTCATGTGTCTAAAGACACAAGTGAGTTCCAAGCATGTATGAGGTGTTAAATTCGGTGGAAGATTTTGTGGATTCCCCCTAACGCCCCAATTTTCGTCATAACGACGCCATTCCGAAAAATTATTGCACAAAATGTACAACGTTTATCCCATTTTAAAATACAGTATTTTAATTCAATCATTTACACAAATTGGGAAGGAAAACGTGAAGCACATTTTTACGCTAAACATTTCCACATCTTATTTGTTTTTTAGCCCCTTATCTTATCGTGTAGTTGTATAATGCGACCTAATTTTGTGTGTCTAAATGTCCTGGGCTTTAGTTTGTTGTTCATGGATTTCGAAATATACATATACTAGCTTCTGCCCGCGACTTCGTCTGCGTGAAATTTCTTAGTCCCTCGACCCACCCGTCGTATCGTATCACCCGCTCCTCCGCCCTATAACTGCGTTTTCGCTAAGACTTATTACTATTGTCTTTTTGCTCGGCTCCTTAGGGTCGCGGCGTGATGTTTAACTGCTTTTAGCTTTCCTTATGAATGTGGCTATCATATACAAAAATGATTCTTCAAATCCAACTATCAGTTCCAGAGATTAGCGCATTCAAACAAACAAACTCTTCAGCTTTATTATACTGTATATTAGTAACTAACTAGCTTCTGCTCGCGACTTCGTTCGCGTGAAATTTGTTGCTTCCCCGACCCACCCCGTCGCTTCGAATCTCCTGCCCGTGCGAGTACTTCGTATTCGTGACTTTTTTCTCTTTGCTCGGCTCCTGAGTGACTTCGCGTGATATTATATAGCCTATAGCTTTCCTCGATAAATGTGCTATCCAACACTAAAATAATATTTCATTTCGAACCAGTAGTTCCTGAGATTAGCGCGTTCAACCAAACAAACAAACTCTTCAGCTTTATAATTAATATAGTTTGTAGATATAGATAATATATTCATAATATTAGTATATCTATACCTCACAGACAGTCTATCTGACAGTTTGGACATCTAAGTAGTCCATCTGACAAGAATTTAATCACGTCTAAAGAAACATGGCGATGGATTATTTAATTTGGATATCAACATTTTCTGAGGTCAATTGTTTAGTCTAATTAACACGGATCCGAGAATTGGGTGGCAATATCTCGACTTTACCACTTCTCTCAATTCTGTATAAAAGATCTTGAATTCGACGTCCGCTTTTATCTTGCCAGTTGCCACTCAAATAAAACCGCAATCGATTTTATTTTTCGTTTTCTTTGCCTCAAATGGAACACATTTCGACTTCTATGGAAGTTTGTTTTTATTCTGTTTGGTTTTTTCCACGCTTATCTAATATTTTTGCATGTTATCCTCAAGTTACCGTTGCGCAATGGTTGGCTTCCCACTTTCTTTTTATTAAACTCGTATTTCTTTTCCTTGATTTGGAGTATGGCTTGATTTTGTTTGATTGCACAGCAGGGTCTTCTTACAAAACATTTTCAAGCAATTTAAGCTTTCTATCGTCGCGCCTCGCTTCGACAGACATTGTAGAAGTTTCTACATTATTGACTTTTCTTCTGAAAACTCACAGCTGTTTCGCCTTGCATTTATGTATTTCAATTTTTAGCCGACTGTGTTAGGAGGGTTATGTTATTCGGCTGTATGTATGTATGTGGATTTCTTTGTCGCGCTCTGTAGCCTAAACGGCTTGATGGATTTTAGCTTGACAGGCGTCGTTAGATTCGTCTCAATTGTGAGAGTGACACTGGGTATATTAAAATTATGAAAAATAAAATATTAAAATTATGAAAAATAAAATGGCCGATTTTTGGCGCCATATTTATTTTAATTTTCTCAAAACCTGTCGAGTGTCAAAATAATATAGGTCTTGGTATTGGCACAGTATTACAATATTTCCTACAGTAGCGCAACGCCTTTGATGTCGCGCGATGCCGCCGCCAGTGTAGGTACTTACGCTGTCAGATGCAAATATGCTAGGGTTGTCACCAAATGGGAAATAAAACATTTGTGATTATTACTATTATGATGTAATCATTTATTTATATGTACATTCAAAATAATTGTGATTATTAAATCTAATGTAATTATTTTTTCATAAATATATATTTACATATGTTGCACTGCTAAATATTTACGTGACACTTTATTTTTGGATGTTCTTAATTGTCTATTATAAAATTTAACTACGTAATGTATTCGCATTCGGATGAACAATCTGATAAGAAAAGAATGAGGAAAACATGAACATGGCTGTGATTTAAATTCTACAGTACTTAGTATTTCAAATAATCTATCTAAAATATTGTTTCCAACAAACGAGTTGAAATTTTGTCTAAAACAGGCTTGCAGTTTAGTACAGTATTCAACGAAATCAGCTGGAGGTACCTGTAGTCCACCAAAGGTATCATGCATAGTATTGTATGCACGTTTACGTAAGTAAAAAATACTTGTTGTTGGTTCGTCAGAATAATTTGACGCGTAGTTAATCATTGATAAACATTTGTGTTCATCTACGCAACGCCGCAATATATAACCACAAACATATAGGAAACTATTCCGCTCAGGGATATCAAAATTTGTTGAAAGCGTTTGTGTGGCTGGACGGATTACCTCTTCATTGCGTGCGAATATGGATTTGTGCTGGATAAAACTATTATATTGTGATAAAACATTATCAAAATCATCAGCACAATTACTTCCGTTACATAATTTTAACATCTGACACAAAAAAGATTTTCGGAATGCTCGCTCAAACTGAATACAAGTTGGTTCCCTACAATTCCCACCAGCTTGACGTATAACACCAAAAAAGTTTTCTAGACTGTCATTATTCAGCCTACGCGTCATCAAGTAAAATTCATCGAAGCCGGACCCTTTCTTTAAATCATCATACAACCCGATAATCGCATTTATTGTTACTGAGAATATCTGTTATTCCTAGAATGAGGTTTTAAATTGGCTTGTGCTTTGACAATTTTACTTAGATTAGGTGATAAGAACTTGTCACATCCTTGTAAGAACTGTTCATAGGTGACGTCCGTCGACTTAGCTTCTTCCATCAACTTCAACTTTTTGGCACAACTTGTAACTTGTTTTCGAAGTTTTCTTTTTCTTGGAGTATGATCTGTCAATTTTTTTGTAGTTTGTGATGCTTGGGCACTAGTGGATGCCACAACTGATACGCCTACGGAAGCAATGTCGATCTGTTGTTGAACACCTCTGTTTGTCAAATCTTTTATAATTTCTATTTTTGTAGTCTCAGTTTGTGTACTCATAGGATGTAGTGAAGCAGACGGTAAGTTTGATACGGGAATAGCAGTGCTTTTTAATTTTGTTTTCATATACATCCATCTATCAAAGTGTAAACCACATACGTACATGTTATATAATTGTTCAACTGTTTTACTTTTCAAGTCCGGTCTTTGACAAGCTTCTATCCATAACTCGCGCCTGGAAAGTAAGTAGGTACCTATAAATTCAATAAACAAACACATACCTATACAATTATAATTATCAGACATAAAAATATAAGGAAAAGTGACCAAACTTGTGTGCACAAGTCAGTTTTGTCTTAGCGGCGGCGACGGGGTGTCTGGAATATTCCATAAGTCTATGGTACACAAATGAAAAAACCTACCTCTCGTCGTCGCGGGGAAATCTATGAAACTTTAAGTCCTTCTGAGATTTCGATGTCGATTTACATCCATACACAGAACAGTTTGTGCGCACCATTATAGAATATGTAAGTATATCAAAATTATTACACAAACAACACGCCCGCGTCTGCCCTTCGCGCTCGGTACCGCAAACTAAGCGTGTTTGCGGTACGCGGCCCGCGCCGCCCGACACCCCGCGAGTTCCCCTCCGTTGCTCTGCGCAAGTACATTCGTCGCGCTACTGTAGGAAATATTGTAATACTGTGGTATTGGTCTTGGTCTTGGTCTAAAAGTGTAAAATCCTACTAATATTTTAAGTGTGAAAGTTTGTGAAGATGTTTGGATGTTTGTTACTCAATCACGCTAATACGGCTGAACGGATTTGTATGAAATTTGGCACACAGATAGCTTATAACCTGGATTAAAATAGCATACTTTTTATCCCGGTAGTACGTTCCCTTGGGATAATTTCAGAACTGCTAACGGGCGAAGCCGCTGGCAACATAAAAAATATATTTAAACAATCGAAAAACCCGACTGCGTAAAAAGTGAACTTTAAATAAAAAACATGGAAACAAGAAACTTTTGTTTTAAGAGGTTGACTAGTAAACTGAATACTTTATGCAAACTGGTGCAGTCGGAAGCAATAAAGGTCTTAATTGTTAATTTCAAGATGCCTCCGACCTTTTTTAATGACCACTCCCAGCTCAAACATTCAATGGATCCCTATTCTTTCCCCTTTCTTTCCTATTCTATTACAATTTAATTTCAACATATGCAACGAAGTCTGCTTTCGATTCTAACTGATGCACTTAGTTTTGATCTCGTTGATAGTTTCATTCACTCTGCAAAAGGGAAAAGAGCGACGGTGCATACATCCGCGACGCTCCGTCGTCACGGTAGATGCTGTGAACATAGGCTGGGTATATGAAATATCTAGATTTATTTTTACTGTTACATTGTTAGTTTTAGGTCAGCATTTCTTTTTACCCGGCATGGTATGTATGTATATTCATCTGTTCTCTCATAATTTATAAACTTCATATCATAATTTGACATATGAGGTATGGTTGGCAACGCATTGGCCGTCCGCTGATTATATTTTAAAGTTTTTTTTATACTATTCTATTTTCTTTGACACAGCTGACTATGAGAAATTTAATTGGAGGTATCTACTTGACTTATATTAGTGCCATAATGTTTAAAATTCAATGGCCTTCTTTCTATCTTGTTATTCATCATCACTAGTCCACCGCACTTTGATGTCGAAAACTATAATAAATTTATCAGATATTTCATAAGATATCTTCAGATTACGTTCGACACTAGACCGGTTTCATAAAGCAATAATTCGGCTCGTTAGAATATATTTTATGAGTCTCAGTGAGTACCAAGTAAAATTTTATTAAAACGTTTTTATGTTGGTAACATAATTTTATGGCAAGCCGGACGCCAAGGCATTTGCGCGTATTAATTAGGAAAAAGTTCTATAACGCTAACGATAATCAAAATGAAATGATATTGAACATTTACATTATGAACGTGTTTTTATCGTTTTTTATTTTATTCAGGAAAGTTTGGGGTTAAGTATAGCAGTTTTAAATCGATTTAACGTTCCAGTTCAGAAGAATGGTACGCGTTACACACTTTCAGCTAAAAATAAAGTTTTTTGGTAAAGCATAGGTCAAATTGGAATTCATTTTACGTATTTGAATAAGGGTGTCCTGCTATTAGTATACCGATAAAGCGTTAAAGGTTAAGGCTGTCACAGACAGACGCAACGCGACTCTAGTAGAACAATTTCTATACAAATAGTTCTCAATAAGTCGCTACGCGCTCTTCTTTCGCGCCTGTCTCCGGGACCGTTTATCGATGGGAGACTGCTCACTGCTGTCACTTTGCGTAAAACTATTAATAAATGATGCATACATACATAATAATACAAAATAATCACGCCTTTTTCCTATAGCTGGTGACGTTCGTAGTTTCTGCCTACCCCAAGGGAAAAGGCAACGAAGTAAAAGGGATATGTAAGAATAGTAGCTACGATATACTCCTTTTACTTCTTTTACTAAGTAATATTAGCCGTACGGATCGATCGATCAGGTTAAGCTAAGCTTGCCGCGGTTGGTCCGTGGATGGGTGACCATCTTAACACATACCAAGACCTCTCCGTGCCTCGGAAAGTACGTTAAGCCGTTGGTCCCGGCTGTCATTTGTAGATCTTTGACAGTCGTTACGGGTCGTCAGAAGCCCGAAAGTCTGACAACCAGTCTTTCCAAGGGGTATCGTATTACCCAATAACTGGGTTGTGGAGGTCAGATAGGCAGTCGCTCCATGTAAAATACTGGTATTCAGCTGCATCCGGTTAGACTGGAAGCCGACCCCAACATAGTTGGGAAAAGGCTAGGCAGATGATGATGACGTTCATTCAACTGCTCCGAAATGATACGTCATTTTTTAATAGTTTTAAGTACATACCCACTTTCTTAATAATCAAATGATTCAGAGTTAAAAACACGTTTCCTATAAGGAAAAAGGCGGAGATATCTGAAGAGTCAGTCATCATGATAAATTCTTGCCACTCGATGTCTCCTCTAGTTTTTAGAATTTCAGCATTGTATCTTTGTTGCTAGGCCATCTCATAACAGTACTAACTTATCTACCTAAATTATAATTATCCTACTATCATATATTATAAATGTGAAAGTTTGTATGTTTGGGTGTGTTTTTACTCAATCACGCAAAAACGGCTGAACAGATTTGGATGAACTTTGCCACACAGGTAGTCTACAACCTGGATTAACGCATAAGATGAAATTTTAATCCGATAGTACGTTCCCGTGGGATAATTTTCGACCTACACGCGGGCGAAACCGCTGGCAAGAGCTAGTACTAAATAAATACTACGATGGAAAAGAAGACACAATTTGTTTGAGTTTTATTTTCTTAATTAAATTGTTTGCGAAGAAAACTAAGCATAGCGGACAAAAGGTCATTGCTCGGTGCTCTCTTTGGAGAATTTTCAATATAAAATATTATTATGAAATGTATAATACATTTTTCGCATTATAAATAACCTTGTGTTTAATTATATCGTCTCATTAGTCTGGCTGTCTGGTGGCACTGCGGCTGTGGACTTTGAGCTTACTTCGATTCTCAGGTCTGGCGTATAATTACATTTGTCGGTTTCCAAAATTCGTACGGTTTGAGTTTGGACATGTGCCCAAAAAATACGATAGGATCGCTTCGTTACTGGGGTCTGTGGTTATGAAATCCACATCATCTATTTCTGATTATTTATGACGTATTTCAGTACTGGTTTGAAAGAGTATCAGTGTTATTATAAATGGTAGTGATCTCTGTGGTTCGCAACGCTTCGGCAAACTTCCTGGTGTCAATCACTTGATATTAGAAAGGACTCTGCATAATCAGCCTTTAATGTTCCCACTGCTGGGACACAGGAATCCTCTCAGTGGCAGGCAGCGGGCCCAGTGCGGTTTGGTAAATGTCACATGTCTTCGATTTTTTTATTCTATGACATACCGGCTTCATCACGATGTGTTCCTTCACCGTGTTGAGAGTTGTGGTGTTGAAATAATTTACAGAAAGGACAAGTCTGGGTTCGGACCAATCACATACAACTCGTAAGTCGCGGCAGTTTCCACTGGGGGGCTATCATTGAGTGCCTAACAAAATTAAAGTTCATGGGTAAACCTTCCATTTCTACCCCCTATTTGGGTTAGGAATGATATCAAAAGACTGCTGAATTTAGACCCTAAATATGTTATGTTGATATAGTTAGAGCTAGCTAAAGCAGCGGTGACAGATAGGTCTCTCCGCGATAATTAATTCTGTCATATTTATTAATACTGATACGTGCAAACAGTGACGTCACTCATTTTATTGGACAATGATAACACGTATCAACGTTATCGGTCAATCTCTTGCGCAAACTCGCCGAACCCTTTTATCGTTAAGTGAAATTTTATGCTATTTTTTTACATTATTTCTTGTTAAGTTATGATATCAGAGTTACTAGCTTCCATCCGCGACTGTACTAGCTTTCTAGCATTGAAATAATGTTTGTAATTGGATATTTACTTCCAGAGAGGTTACCTCTTACACAAGCAAAATATTCTACCTCTCTAAATATTAGTTTCGAATAATAAACCCCTGGATCCCTCTGGAATCTTTCATAAATATTGATTTGACTACGTATTGGAATGGCGCATTTCCGTATAGAATGTCTTATTCCCGGACATGGAATAGGAAAACCCAAACGATCATTGCATACGAAGACCCCTTCGTGCCTAGGAAAGCAGATCTTTGACAGTCGTTACTGGTAGAAGCTGAGAAGTCTGACACCCAGGCTTACCAAGAGGAATCGTGTTACTCAGCCGTGGAAGACAGAAAGGCAGTCGCTCCATGTAAAATACTGGTATTCAACTACATCCAGCTAGATTGGAATTCGACCCCGACATAGTAGGGAAAAGGCTTGGCGGATTGATATTGTGAGTGTGCAAATTACGGCTATATTTTTTGCGATGCCATTCGGATTCATCCGGAGGTCTTCGTGAGGCGAGGTCGCGGGCCAATCACTTATCTACCTGAAATGCCAGTTCGGCTAAAAAGGTTGGCATGCTAATCATCGGGTTTGCTATAGACCGAGAAATGTAGCATACTTAACATAGTTTCTTATTTCATTATGGGCTTGTCTATAGGAAACGATTTAAACCAGTGTGCAAACTGTGCCATGAATTCAGCATGTGATCCTGCATATCCCTTTTTTAACAAGCTTTTATTAGCTTCACCTGTATGTTTGTAAGCATGTTTGTTTGTAACCGACTCCTTTGTACCTGATTTTGACCCACTTCAAACGATCAAATTTCATTCAAACTTTGTAGACTTATCGAGGACCGATGACAATTCAATATTTAAAAAAAAATCACGTTTTTGTAGTTAGCAGAACTAAAAAATAGAAAACAAATAATAGTTTAAAAACTAAAAAAAAACACTTTGAAAACCAAACTAAAAAAGTAGAAAATAATTTAATTCTATTAAAAAGCGTGGGGTGCTGTTTGAGGTATTTTTATAATGAATTAATATCAAGCACGCTTTTTAATAGAATTAAATTATTTTTACTTTTATAGTTTGGTTTTTAAAGCGTGTTTTTTTGGTTTTTAAAACTATTGTTTTTTGTATGGGTAATCATCAAATGACTGCGTGTCAGACTTTTACTGAATAAAACCCACCCGTGTTCCTTCACTTGCCTGTGCCAGGGCCACGGTAACACTTTCGAACAAATCCACGACCCTGGCACGATTCCAGACCCCCTAGCGTCGAAATTTTTCGTGTTTAAAAAAAAATTGTTGTTCCACACATCATCATACCTATCCTTTTGCCAACTATGTTGGGGTCGGCTGTTCCATACATTTTGACCAACACTTTATGATAAAACAGCTGATTTGATAACCGTAAAATTTCTACGCTAGGGGATATATTAACTGAATTCATGGTGACAGTTTTGCGCAATGGTTAAAATTGTATCCTTTTTAAGGACCAAATTCAACGTTACTTAAATAAAACGCCACAAATTTTTAACTCGTTCCGTGTGGTGCCGGACGTAAAAGAATAGCACCATCCCATTTCTTCCCGTGGGTGTCGTAGACGGCGACTAAGGGCCTCACTAGAGAATGGGCAGCAGCGTTCTTTATGCATTTGACCACCATACTGCGATCGCCAACCCACCTGCCAAGCGTGGCGATTATGGCAAAACCCTCCTTTTGGGGGAGGCCTATGTCCAGCAGTGGACGTCTTTCGGCTGATATGGTGATGATGAAATTTTTTACTTATGTACATTTGTTCTCTAATTGGTACTTGAACAACATGATTGTATCCTTACTTTCAATTTAAAAAGAAAGTAAACAGTACTTGACCTTTAATTCTCATTATGATTTCTTTTTCATTGTTACCTACGAGTACGTCCCACGCAAATTGATCAGAAAAGTAGGTACTCCAGTAGGTACGATTGTTGCTTGAGCAAAGTGGCAATTGCTCACTAATTATATGCTTTTATTTTACAAGGACCAATTTATTTATGGAAAGCTTAGGCGTAGGTACTTGGAAGAGGTGCTGTTGGCTAAGTAATGAGAGCCGCACGGGTCGATCAGGTTAAGCTACTCTTGCCACGGTTGGCCCGTGGATGGGTGACTATCTTTACATACCAAGACCCGGCTGTTATTCGTGAATTTTTGGCAGTCTTTACGGTTCGTCAGAAGTCCGATATTCTGACGACCAGTCTTACCAAGGGTTATTTTCCTACCTAGTACCTGGGTTGTGTAGCTCAGACAGGCAGTCGCTCCATGTAAAATACTGGTATTTAGTTGCATCCGATTAGACTGGAAGCCGACCCCAACATAGTTGGGAAAAAGCTAGGCAGATAATGAGATAGAGACTTTGTGGTAATTGTTGCTAAGGCCATGAAGCATAGAAACAAGTATGGCCATAGATGCAGGTATTGGAATGCTGTCTTGTCTTCGTTAGTGAATATCGACTAGATCCTTTTTAGATTAGTTGTTCCTGGCAATGTCCATGAGGCAGCGGTAGTGGTGTATGTGGCAGACACGGCATGCAGCTGCCGACTATTTATATTCTGTGTTCCTATGCATAAATCTGTGTTGTTTTCATGTGATCTCATATTTTTGTATGCACGTGTTTCTGTGACAAAATCAATCCATTTCTCTGTCTTGTTTTCTTTTTCATCAAACAATAATGGCTACTCCCAAGTTGCGCCATACCCATCGCAGTCTATCGCATCCATTTTAGTTGAGGTCACCGATCAATTGGGCTTAGGAGGCGTTGTTCACTGCGTAGATAGATAGCTATTCGTCATCCTCCTGCCGTTATCCCAATTTATTAGGGGACGCCATAATACGTCTTTTTCTTCCATCCCATCTATATCAGCGTTCACTTCCCTTATATCTTTGTCATATCCATCCATCTTTTCTGTTCGCCCCCTCTGTTGTAAACAACTGCATACATTTCAATACATAAAACCTTCATGTAACCGGACTTTTATAAGTCGTAATCATCATCTGCCTAGACTTTTCCCAATTACGTTAGGGTCGGCTTCCAGTCTAACCGGTTGCAGCTGCCTTCTTGTAACCGGACTTTCATAAGTCGTAATCATCATCTGCCTAGACTTTTCCCAATTACGTTAGGGTCGGCTTCCAGTCTAACCGGTTGCAGCTGAATACCAGTATTTTCCATGGAGCGACTGCCTATCTGACCTCCACAACTCAGTTACTGGGAAACACGATACCCCATTTTAAGACTGGTTGTCAGGCTTCTGACGGCCCGTTACGACTGTCAAAGTTCCACGAATGCCAACAGGGACCAACTCTTGGTGTGTAACGTTGGTTACCCATCCACGGACCAACCGCGGCAAGCGCAGCTTAATCTGATTGATGAACTCGTGCAGCTGTTATTACTTGGCCACAAGCCCCTCTCTTTCATACGTACTGAGACTACATTTACTCAAGATCATTTCCGAAAACCCGCAGAGCCGAAAATTAACTTTTGTTTGCTTCCGTAGCTTAGGAAGATTTATTTAGAACATCTCTTAATAAATGCTTTTGAATTAAACTCCGCTTACATAAATTCCTAATGCCGCAAAAACTCGCCCGACCTTTACCTAACGCAGGTAAATCCTTAATTAAAGAAAGGATTCAACGGAATTACAGCCGAGGCTCGGATACGATCCGGCCGACCGGAATATACGGAATACGCCAACTGTCACACTTAGATCGTAGTGTAGAAATATTCAGAAGGCTTACTAATTTGACGAAATGGTGAAATGATCAAAAGCCTGCTTGACTCTCGAAAACTTTCTGCCAATAGAGGTTACTATTTCTTCAAGAACTCCATGGACTTATCTTCAAAACATCAGCATAGGAGTTACCTACTAGTAGGTAAAGCAGTAGTAGTTGTTCCGAAATGACTCCACATCATCATCATACTCCTGCCTGCTCCTCCTGGAAAATACATATTTCGCCGACCACAAATAAATTGGGGATTTATTTGTGGTCGGCGAAATATGTATTTTCCTTCTATACTTCTCTATTAGTCGTCATCTCGGTAATCACCCCCTTTTTAACCATATCAACATTCATACAATCCATCCATTGCTCCTTTAATCTTCCCCTACTGTAATAGCCATCGACATTCATACTCAAAACTTTAGTCACGACATTTTCTTGATTCCTCTGTATCACATATCAGGACAACTGGTTTCCACACAACTTTTCAGTAGTTCTGAAACATTTATTAAAATGGGACTTATCTTCTTACGATAACAATCTAAATACTGTCAGCCCAGAATTTGGCTACGAGCTTGGCACTTTCAACAGTGTCTATCATCAGCTCCTGTAGCGTGCAGATAACAGGACTGAATGAAACAATTTAGAATCAATATAGGGCACCATTTTGCTTCTAAATTGTGACATTTGCTTGAGGTAATGGAAGACTACCTGGAGTAAAACTTCTGCCCCTATTGACGCAAGTGTGTCGAGAAATGTATTTTCTCTCTTCTATTTATGTTGTTCTAATTAAAGAAACGTTGTTTTGTTCTCAGTAATATTCCTGAGTCTTATGTTTAATCGTTTGTTATTTGTTGAGATAATTGCTAATGACAATATTATCTCGGTAGTCATAGATGATGAAGAAAAACACAACAGTTATATTTTCTTCCTAATGCGTATGTATTACGAAAGTAAAGTATTCTAGAATTATGTACAAACATAAATGCAGATTTGTAAAAAAAATAAAGGGAATTCCTTGAAGAATGGGGCGTCCCACCGTTTGATTAGCAGGCCTATGAGTGTGTTCTTCTGTAGCCAGAAGATGTAGCTCCAAATTCTATTTCCAAATGAGACTGTAGAAAGCCCGTAGATCTGGTCAAATGAGCAGACGGCAACGAAAAACTTCATATTATTTAAATTACTACGCTATTTCTGTAAATCCCCTGCCGACAACAGCCACGTGGCATTCACATGCAAAGCATGAATGAATAGTAATAAAAATAGATCGAGTTATACTTTCTCAGTAAACAACAGCATTGTAATTGCGGAGTACACTCGGTATTATGATAGTCCTTGTAATTTTGACAATACAACCAGTTGCTTTAAAAACATTTTTAGGAAAATTCTGCCTCGGAAAATTAGTCACCAAAAATATCGCAATGGATATTTTGGAATGGTATGCCATCCCAAGTTTTCTAAGCAATAAAATAAGCGTGTAAGTTTTTCTAAAAATCTATGAATTATACATAACACCATATTTTTGGTCCAACTGCACATGGAAAGCCAATCATACAGAAAAAACATGATCGTTGATGACCATGCTTGCTGAAGGCGGGATGGCAATTTCAGACCTAAAATAATAACTAGCTAACCGGACAGATGTTGGTACTGTATCTTATAACTCGACCGAAGCGCCACCTACCGGCTCCAAATGTGAATCTAAACCCTCCATCCCACTCAAATACACATAAATTAAATGAAAATCGGTCAATCCTTTTAAGAGGAGTTCAGTGACCTTCACACGTATAGGAGAATTATTCATATTTATTTAAATAATAATTATAAGTACAGATTTCCTCATGATGAATAATGTCATTTATAAAGCATACATAATAGAAGGAACCTTCAATAGCTAATAACACTGCATAAGTACTTTGCCATTCGAATAGGTAATTGATAAGGACCTATGTCCTTATCAATTACCTATTTTTTGGTTCTACCAACAATTCGAAGACATGTGATAAATACCGTGAATTACGGCCCACTCAGGGCTCCCAGAGAGGCCTGCGTCCCAGAAGTGGGAACATTATAGGGTAATTATTGTACTATGCTATGGTGTACTTAATATAGTCTTCTATCTATCAACTTCGATGACGTAACCAATATTTTGTAACACTATTTTGATTTAAAAAGAGTGACCATGGAGTTATTCTCCATACGAATCTACTACGCTTTGAACTGGCCAACTAGCTTCATCTTTCTAACAGACCGACTCCTTAACAATCTATAAGTGCCTGTAAATGGTTTAATTGAAAGAAATGTATTGAGTTTGAGTTGCTCTTTGTATTGTTATTATCAGTTACCCGTAGATCAGGTTCCGCTACCGCCGATACTGTAAGTGAGATTAGTCGTAGACCGCTATTTAAAGCATTGTTATGTTTTATTGATAAGTACTGTACCCGATATTATATCCCGTTCTTTGTTCTTTGCCACTATCAAGTGCCACATAAAACGCACTTTTATAAAAAATATAATTGATTCTAGATGCCCCTTCCAAAACGTAGTTTCGTTAGGAGAAGAATGGGCAAGATTCTCCACCTTCCCTTTGAAAATGTTTCGCAATATTTAGTGTATATTAATTATATCATCATAAGATAACGTCTGTTGTCCCGAAGGATTAGGTAGAGATGTACCTATCTATTTTACACCCACATTCCGCCAGTTATTTGTGAGTCCTTTGTAGTAGAGGGCGATGGGCGAGCCTGCTGACGTCATCGTTATCCACTGTAAGACAAAGCCAACTCCCTTCAAAGCCAATTCCCATTCCATGCCTCAAAGAGATGTCAGCATCAACTGATGGGGTCCGCAAGGGCCGATGCTTGACTGATGCTATGAGATATCGTGACCCCTAGCACACAGGCTACTGAAGGAACATGGGTGGGTTTTAGTCAGTAAAAGTCTGACACGCCCTCCTGCTGCACCCAGAGCGGGAGAAGTTATTTGATCATTTCCCACCCTCAAAAAAAAAAGCTCCCATTCCATCCTAGGTATCTTTTTAAACAAACCACACTTTAACTTTTTGAAGATTTGAAAGTTAAGCTAAAAACAACCTTAAGTGAACAGCTTTCAAGTGGCCTACGCACTTTAACCTTTGAGTTTGGTTTATACCAACTTAAAAGATTATAATCTGAGTGCTACTTTTAGCATGAGAACCCATTTTATGAACACTCCAACTGTAGATATAATATTGAAAGTTCTCGTGGAAAATACATAAATGTCGCAGGAATGCTGCTCGCTGGCGCTGCTTCGACGTAAGTAAACGTTTTTCCAGGAAAATATAATAAATAAACTATGAATAGTTCAGTGTTGTTAATAAATAAGTAAAGCTAGTCTTGTGATAAGAACGTATTGTTGTTTTAATTTAACTTGGTCAATTTTACAAATATTTTTCTAAGTTTTCTATACAGTTTTCACGTGCGAATCGACTAATAAGTCGAATTTACTCACCGGGCGATTCGTCACTTTGAATAATGTAACATTTTCTAATGGCGACTCGTACGAATTTAATTTATTTGTGGGCGAATCGACAATTCCACAAACACATATTAGGCAATTGGCACGTTTTGAATAAAACGTTAAGTAAACAATGAAAAGTTAAGGAAGGAAGTACACTTACTTTATAATTATAACAAAATATAAAACGAGCGTAGAAACAAATTTAATAACTTAATATTTTTTTTATATATTTCTAATTAATATATCCTATAAATCCTCCAATGAATCTTACATAAATTAAGAACTAATAAGCCGTTTTCACGCTCATTTATTTACTTAAATTCAACTATATATATATTTATTTTCATAAAATACATATTACAAACACTACACAAATTACTTCCATACGCCCACTTAACGTTATAGCTCCCCCTACACGATAACCTCACTTCGAGATAACGAAACCATAACAGACGATAGAATCCAGAGTGCGTACGAATATGAACTTACGAAGCCACCTCACAACAGCTGACACGAACCACGAACGTTTATCGTTGAATGAATATTGTGAGTCAGACGGTCACGTGGTGCCGTGCGTGTCACACGCACCAAAGATTAAGTACGGCAGATCAGACAGTTACAGAATTAGGCTATCACGGGGTCGACGTTATTTGGGAATTGTTATTTTTGAGATCATCACGTATATTTTGTGTTGATGTCATGACCTAGAAAATACTTTTGGAAAAAGAAACAAAAAGTTGTTGGAAGCTTTCGAAAAACACTTTCAATAATTATATCTAATCGTTTGCGATAATGATAGTTTTTTTTATAAGATAAAAATAATAATAGATAATAATGCGTCAACGAACACTGTCATAATGCGTCATTTTAAATGGGTATAAAGTTATCAGCAGATCGTTTCAGTGAGTATAGTTGACCGCAAGTCAGTGTCAAAATCGGAATAAGCTGGCTTCTTAATTTACCGAAACTCCGATACCGATCGAGAGCAGTGCTGGCCCAGTGGTACCGGGCCCGACTTCGAGTTGTAGGTCGTGTGTTCGAACGTAGGCAACGGCAAGGCACTTAAGTTTGTGTATTTAATTTCATCACCAACTCCTCTCAAAACGTTCAAAGAAAACCGGCATGTCAATTCGATGACAAGTCGCACCTTTAGAATTATAGAAACCCAATGCGAAATTTTAAGATTTCAACTTTGAATCATAAAATGTCTTTGCATGACCATCTTCGTCGACTCTTGTTAAAACAGAGGCGTTATTTGGCGAAGAAAGGGACAAACGTATACTTCGGTCTCTCTCACTCCTCCCCTACCTCTGCGTCTGTTCAGTTCGAGAGAACCGCAAGCAAAATAGGTCCTATAGTTCTAAAGGTACGATGTGTCATCTACCAACACGCACTGGGCCCGCGTGGTGGATTACGGCCCACTCCCTCTCACCGAGAGGAGGCCTGTGTTCCACCAGTGGGAAAATCATGTGCTGATTATGCCGTTACCGCTACGCTAGGTCAGCTCAAGTTCATTTTGATACCAACGATGGTAGCTACGTAAATATTGTAGTCATTGATAAATGATGCATTAGCTTTATCCTTACCTTGCACTTCGTCTGCGTGAAATTTATAGCTCATGTTACTCCGGTGAAATGTAGCTTCCCCATAGGAGAAACAATTTAAAAAAATGGTCAAGTAGTTTTTGAGTTTATCCATTACAAACAATGAAATCTTTCCTATTTATAATGTTAGTGTAGGACATTCAATACGAAAGACTTTTCTGTACATTAATCTATATTTATAATATCAAGTAGTTCTCGTCGCCGCAGGCGCACACAATACCGTGTTTTGCCCAGCACTCAGCTGATGCGAACTGGCGGAATGTTGCGAAATATTAACAATGAGGTTTCTTTGTTGTAAGGTACAGAATACACAAAAATTGTTCTATTGTTACTGGCTCACTGACTGTAAGGAAATAATATGACCTACTCTTTTTATTTTTTTACTTTTACAACTATACTTCGTTTGCGATTTGTGATTTTGCGAAAAAAAAAAACAAAAACAACTTAGGGCGAATTTTACCAATGAAATTGAACGCGATCAGACCACAAACTATGTTTAAGCGCTGTCAGTGTCATTATTTTCTGTGGAATATTGACACCGCGTTCAAATGCTGTCAGCATTTGAACGCGATTTTGATGAGCTGATCGCGTTTAGTTTCTTTGGTATAGTAAGAAAACATTAATATAGTAAGTACTAGTTATTCTGAAAACAACTTAATTTACATCAGTACAAAGTTTATATTCGTTGTTGGAGAAAAAATATCAATTGAAAACGATGGCTTACTCATGCACACATCAAGAACTTAACATTCTTACGACTTTGTTAATAGATACTTAATTTTCACCTGAGCAAAGTTGATATTCGTTTAAGGGCTGATTTTTCAATAGTCAGATAACTTTTATCTGATCTTGACTTTTATCTCAGCAAACCGTAATAATTATGCCTCAGATATAAGTTAACTGACTATTGAAAAATCTGACCTAAGGAGAAAAATCAATTGGAACCTTGTTTCCTTAATATACTTTAAAGGCACAAAAGAAAAAACAAACTCAATTGTGAAATATTTTCTGTCTTTCTCTTCTTCTCTAGATACCAATTGGAAATGATGACCTTTGATCAAGAATGCTATTTATTCGATATTTGGCAGACTGACAACTTATGTTTGGAATGTATAGTATAGACATACATATACGAATCATTATCCCAGCATTTTATTGGTATTGAATTTGCAGAGAAGATGAACTGATTTATATTCTGTGCACTGCAATTTTAATTTTAAGTAATAACAGATGCCCACTGCAGAACAAAGGGTTCTCTATATCTCACGGAGAATGAATAAGCATCTTAAATGCTGCTTTCAGCCATCCATTGCGTTACTAGCGGTTGCAGCTCAGTGTGGTAACTAACAAAAACACATAACAGTGCGAATGGCTTGCATTTTTACAGTTCAGCCGCGTTCATTGCGTTGTTTACGTTGGTGAGCAGAAATAAAATCGAAGATATGAAGCAATGGACTAGCAATAACCTTCAAATGATTCAGATTGTGATAATTATATTTATTACTAGCTCTTGCCAGCGGCTTCGCCCGCGTGGAGGTCGAAAAATATCCCACGGGAACGTAGTACCGGGATAAAAAGTATCCTATGTTACAGGCTACTTGTGTGCCAAATTTCATTCAAATCCGTTCAGCCGTTTTTGCGTGAAAGAGTAACAAACATCCATACATACATCCATACTCACAAACTTTCACATTGTAACATTAGTATGGTGCCCCCTAAAATCCTACCTTACGTCCAAGCTGCACACCTGGCTACGTGGGGGGCGGACACGCGTACTGTACAACTGTACAAAAACTTATGCGGCTAACAAGGAAAGGTAACCCCTTTATGGAGTTTTGCGAAAAGCCTCAACAAAAAGACAGTGTCCGTATCCAATCGCAGATACTGTTTAAAAATAAAACACAAACATACTTAATCTACAACAAAACAAAACCCAAAAAGTGAAACAAAAAACAAGACAAAAAAAAAAAAATATTAGTATGGTTACTAGTGGTCGGACATTGGTCGAAATTCGACCATGATTCGGTTAAAACTTAATGTATTTGTAATGCATTATTATATAAAAAATTAGCTTTCTGCATTCCATAATCTGCTGGCTTAGCATGACGCTTTCTATTGCTACGAAGAATAGACAGTGCTTTTTTCTATCCAAAGTCACATTTCGTTTCTCCATTTTTGATATCGCACCGTAGATATCCTACTACAATCTGTAATTTTGTCTTTCGTTTCTAAAGGTCCTTTTATAAGTAGACTATTTCAGAAGAATACTTCTTCCCAAACTGTCAAAATCACACTGACAACAAACATTCTACCCGACGGCCACAAAGTATATACGATTATCTACAAAATCATGATTCGTTTAGAACGCATAACTAAAAACACGAAAAACATAGCTATCTTCTCCTATTGTACATCGTTTAGTTAATAGTCATCGACAAATTGGTGCTCGTGCTAAGCCTGCTGCTTATAATGTTCCCACTGCATAATCTACATATAAAATTCCCACTGCTGGAACACAGGCCTCCTCTATGATAGAGGGAGTGGGCCGTGAATCCGTGAGCCACCACGCGGCCGAGTTTGGTTTGGTCGATGTCACACGTCTTTGAGGTATTGGTTCTAGGACATGGCCGGTATCCTCACGATGTTTTCCTTCACCGTTTTAAGAGCAGTGGCGTTGAAATTATTTACACAAAGTGAAGCGCCTGGCTGAGTTCGAACACTCTTCAAGGTTACCACTGGCTTACCACTGCTCCCACCCCGCTTATCAACATCCAAGAACCTCTGCACTTACCACTCCTAAATTAACAGCAATGAAAAGAAAAACACTTAATCGGAATTGGGTAGTTATGAAATATTACTACGTCCATTGGAATTCTGGCCGCTAGCCAGTCTACGCCAGTTCGGACTGGTTTTTCATGGAGAGGCGTACTTTTCAGACGCCCGTAATCGGTTCTTGTCCACTATTGAAATTGAAAAAGGCTTTCGAAACTCGTAGTCGGTGGGTATTGTAACAGTTGTAGCTACCCTCAAGGTCATTGATTGTCTCCTAAAGATCACACCGAACTTCTGGCGCTAAGTGGCCTAAAATCCATAAGTATATATATTATATTTACTAGTGTGGTCGCCCGGTGTTAGAAAGACCATAATGCAAATAAATAAAAAATATTAGATTTTACAGTCCTTCTCCATATAAACATTAACTGTGCCAAATTTCATACTCCTCCGTCCGCGTAGTTTTCGTAAAAATAAAGTTTATGCTTCATGGAATAATATATAGATCACTAAACTTATTATCTTATAAATGGGTGATATGAGCAGTCAAAAGTTATAAATTAAGCCTTTAGAAATCGAATACATATTGCAGTACGATGCCTGTATAGGCAAAGTTGATTATTTTGTTAGGTAAGAAAAATGGTATATCGAGTCACTATTTGCGACAGACTAAAAACACAATTTTCATTTTGAATAATGTATGAATGGGTCCTCCCTTCGCCGCTCGTCGCCTACGTAAAATGGAGAAGCGAGCTTCTAAGCAAAAGCGAAATACCGCTCCGTGGGTGTAAATACTAATGAAATGCCATTGTGTTATATAGACATATCATCACGACTAATCCCCGAAGAGACGGTGGCAGAGTCGTATATGTATAGTACATCAGTCATCGTCATGTAATGGGGCCGACGGCGTCACAAATCCTGACTGCGGACTGGAAATTTCCCAATGGAGAAACCCATAGAACTTTGCCCGTTCAATCAACGAGGCAAATAGTCGTGTTATGAAAGTATTATTCTTTCTACTTGATTGCATACTTGTTTAATTTCGAATAGATCGCAGTAGGCTATCAGTCAATTTCCTTGTACAACTCTTACAATAGTTGCAATTTGTATCTTCTACTGACGGAAATTATTGCGCATTAAGAGCTGACGGGATCGTGTTCGAAACACAATAGCGCGTTCCAAAAAAAAAATTGGTGACGTGGCTCAAAAGGCTGCCCAACTTAAATGGGACTGGATAGGACATCCGCAAGCCGAACAAACGGCCCAAATAGCACAGAAAAAGCAAATAGGGAACCTCTGCTTTGAATGCTTCTAGAATATGCCACCAATCGACATGATTGCATCAAATCCCATTATATTACACCATAAAATATATGGTAATTTCTTACGCCATCAACGGACATAATAATGTTATAATTTTCGAATTCTATTAGCTAAAATTAACATAATACATGGGTGGGATAAGCAGTTAAATGATTATATTGAATAAGAAAAGTTGAAACAGGTTTATGGTAAAAAATATGGAGTTTCTGGTGTGTCGCTAGTGTAGATTCTGTACAACTTAATATAAAGTATTCTAGAAATATCTTCAGCTTTCTTGAGACATATTTATATCATGTAGACTGTATGGTACTATCCCAAGCTCGTTTAAGATCACGTTCGAACGGACGTGAAAATATCGTGGCGGGTTTTTATTGGGCACTTGGTTTTAATCTCTCGTGTTGAACTCGCGTCCTTGTTGTTATGGGAAAACAAATATTTTTAATCTCCACATGTGCTAGACATATTTCCTACTTTATGTATATAATTTGATGATTGTGACGTAACAAACTGACTATAAACAATTTCAGGCTGCAAAATCGAGTAGTTTGATGCTTCCTTGACAGTCCTCTACATCAAGCGACAATATAGATGATCACTATCGAGCTGTGTGGAACCATTAGACAAATTTACACTCTGCTGTCGATAGAATCGATGCAGTGTAGACACATGAGAGTGTCTCAACAAATATCTTGTGTTGTGTTTTTAGTTGTGGAAGACATGTTTTTTTTTCTAACCGTGCTCTTTTCTGTGCAGTTTTTTTCACTTCCATTGAGGGGTAATTTCTGCTTCTTCTGTTCCCACAAATCACTCTGCACGCTCAACTTCATAACGAGTGAGACGCACTTATCGTGTTGCTCTCTGAGTGAATTCACAAGGAATGTTTTGTTTATAATTAGTCTTAGATTTCAGTGTAGATTAAGTTATGATAAGCGCATTTATCGCATTGGCTTTACCTGTAATGGTAGATGTAAGTAGATAAATCCCTCGAAATGTAGTGGCATTCGTGGACCAAAATTATACAGCTTCCAATCAAAATATCATTATGAAAAACAAATAAAAAATAAATTTGTGCTAATCAGACCAATAAGAAATCTGATAAACACAAAATAATTAATCTCATATCGGAAAAAATCTCATCTTGTTAATCTTTATTCCAGCTTCCAACAACATCGTTAATTAAAACGAAATTATTTTCCGAAAAATAATAACCAAAGCATGTTCAACATTTTACTCAGAGCATAGTATCCGGGGAATGCAGTCTCGCGTTCGGGGCATTCAAATTGTTTTCACAGACAAAGAGGAAGCGATGACAAACGTGAGCGATGTTCTCGGTGATAGCCATGACAGTTGAATTGTAATGTGTTGTGTACTGACTGGACTACTAAAAACCTTTCTTCTGGGGTATTGTAAATGTAGGGAAATTACTTTTGTACCGGGTTATCTTATCATCAGCCTACCTTTTTTCCAACTATGTTGGGAAAGGGTTCCAGTCTTACTAGATACAGCCAGAAATACCAGTAGTTTACATGGAACAACTGCTTATCTGACCTCCACAACCCAGTTACTGGATTTAGCGATACCCAATGATAAGGCTGGTTGTCAGACTTTCGTGCATCTAACGGCCCGTAACAACTGTTAAAGATCCACCAATAACCGCTGGAGAAGGAGGTGTCTTGGGATAAAAAGATGGTCATCCATCTACGAATCAACCGCGGCAAGCATGGCTTAACCTTACAGATCGACCCATGCGGCTATGATTACTTATCCACAAGCCTACCGACAACCACAAACTTTCGTGAGTTATTGTCAGCAAATTTTCTATTCAGAGAATAGATAGGCTTTCATAGTCCTCGTCTCCATAAGATCCTTATTTTACACCATATCCCACAAACTTTATTTGCTGAAAATGTTATCCCTGTGGCGGACATCTACAATACCCCACATACGAAAACTTCCACAAATATGGAAAATACAAAAAGTGAAGTGGCGCCATCTACAATGCCACATGCGAACTACGTAAATCTGGACGTCACATAAATCCTACATCACGCAGTCAGAGTTTACCACGAGACTCACATATATACAAGATCCCGACATCAATCGTCGGGCAGTAGCCCACCAGACACAACACCCGTCTGGTCGAAGGATCCTCCTTTACCATAGAGTATGAGTGAACTTTACAGCCTGTTCCTCATACCTCTATATCTCTAATGACAAAAACAAAAAAACTGTCAATGAATGATTAGGATAACAACACAGGCCCGATTCTAGGAACTCTCTTGTACAATAACCCCCGAATCCTCATTTTTATCTTGCCGCTACAGGCTTTTTTTTTGAGGGTGGGAAATCATCAAATAACTTCTGCCGCTCTGGGCGGAACAGGAGGTGTCAGACTTTTGCTGACTAAAACCCACCCGTCTTCTTCAGTTGCCTGTGTGCCAGGGGCCACGGTATCTCTTTCGAACAACCCGCACCCCTGGCAGGCATCGGCCCTTGCGGATCCCACCAGTTGGTGCTGACATCTCTTTGAAGCGCGCGTTAAAACACAACGCGCCGTCGACCCGGGCTTGGTCCTTACCGGACAGCAGTCGACCCATTACTTGCCATCCACAAGCCTGGCCGGGAAACAGCCTGGGATTCCCGACTACGAAAAAAGAAGCATAAGGTGTCCTTGAGAATAAACCACCAATGTAAAATAAGACTGCTTACAATAAAACTATCACAAACAACCGAATTGGGAGATGAGCGAAACATGTCGAAAATGTAAATGTCGAACGATGGTAATACAATTTGAATTGTAATCGGTTCTGTGACTTTGAGCTAACATTCAAGAGAATCGTAGGCCCCTAAAACATTCTAATAAATGTGCGTATATGTAGTGATCGCGCTTTGTTTTTACTATTTCAACTTATGTATCCTCGAATATACGTGAAGCAAAAACTTTGTACACTTTGTTAGGAAAATTACGCGGACGGAGCAGTATGAAATTTGGCACAGTTAAAGTTTGTAGAGAAGGAGTGCGGAAAGCTTGTACATTATAATGCTTTAGAAATACATTAAATTAGTTTATAATAACAGGGTCGAATTTCGACCACTTGGCTATCACCAGTTCTAATAAATGTGCGTGTGTAAACTGTAAAATTTTCCCAATTGAACACTTATGGAATAAAGTTGAAAATCTATCAAAGACATTTAACAGATTGGGGTAGCTTGATGTGCGGAACGTCTGTACTATGTAGTTTTCAACGGCTCTTTTTCAACGGTTTAGAGTACGAAGAGGGTCGCCAACTTAGTGTGCTACGATAATAATAGAAGACGGTCTACGAATTCGATCTGTCGCCTATTTTAGAAACCGATTTTTTTTTTTCCTCTTGCGATGAGTCATATCATGTCACATAATTATAATTATAAATCATAGATATTTAAAAATCACTTCATCATGCAACGACAGTGACAAAATTATTAATGCCTAAATACACTGCCAAGGTTGTTGAAAACTTATATTTTGGGGGCTAATTTAGCGGATAACCCTTTAGATGGCCGAGAACGACCCATGCTAACTAATGATAATTCAATTTCACTCGTAAGCACTCATAATTGTAGGAGTGACGTGTCTTATACTCAACAAAAAATCATTGATGATTTTGTCACTGTACCCGTCATCGAAATTGTTTGTCATTGATACAAAAAAATCGTCCTGGAGGCAAGAAAGAACTAAAGATGAGCTGTCTGTCATCTTTAGTTCCTTCTTGCCTTAATCCCAATTTATTTGGGATCCGAGCACATCTGTCTCTGTCTTCACTCCCTGTCTTACCATAGCATCTTTCAACATTTTTCGCCATTGCCATTGTTGTTTCTGATATAAAAACAATATTCTCTCTCTATCACACCTTTCAAACATACTAAAGTTATGTTCATCATAAATCGAACTGAATATTTCGTTTAAACACAAATAAACCTGAATTTAAATAAAATAAAACGTGGAAAGCGCATTTCGAAATCCTACGTGTTACGTGCAATGTTTAAATAGTTGGCAACTATGTATCTATGTGTACGTTCGGAACGTGTCGGGTGCCATAGTAGACGAGCCGTGATTAGTTGCCAGACATCGCCTACTAAATTACTCTTCTCACTAAACTTATATTAATCGCACGTGCTTGTGAATTTTGTTGCTGGTCCTACAAAAATTTATAAGAGGAAAAAATATCTAGCTCTACTAGGGCGCACCCGAATACCAGTATTTTACATGGAACGATTGCCTATCTAACCTCCAAAATCCAGTTACTGGGTAACACGATACCCTTTATTAGGACTGGTTGTCAGACTTTTAGACTTCTGACTACCTGTAACGTCTGTCGAAGATCTACAAATGACAGCTCGGACCAACGGCTTAACGCGCTTATCGAGGCACGAAGGGTTCTCGATATGTAATGAATGATCAGCCACCCACGAACCGACCACGGCAGGCATAGCTTAACCTACGGCCGACCCAGGCGGCTTTTGTAATTTAAGCTGGTCTTAATATCCCGCTCAATACATAAAACCAAAAAGAAAACCGATCAGAAATAAATTATCAGTCTGCAAAACTTCAATGCTGACACACAGGGTCTTCTGATATACCGTTACCGTCATGTACCTTCGTGATCAACATTCCTTTACTATACAGTCTTATGGTATAATCACAGTAGCAGAGATTTCAAACGAAGTCCTTAAGATATAGTTATCCAAACAAGAGATGTTCAAAATAGTCAAGTACGGTGCAGACACAACAATACGTCACACGACACATCCAAACAATTCTACAATTTTAGACACTGTTAAACTCAATGTCTGTCTCGTCTATACATGTACGTAACTAGATCAAAACAATGTCTACCCTCCATCCAATGCAGCTACAACAAAACTTTCCATTGCAAAAACAAAAGTTACATAAAATCAAAAGCAATCCCGCTCTGTTGATGACAGTATTGTGACAATTTTACTAAAGCTGCCATAACCGTGCTACCTTTTAGAAGGCTATCAAGGGCTGAATACAAAACAAATGCTGTAACGTTTCGAACTATTGGATCGAGTCCAGGTCTGTTATTGCCATTATTAAAAGGGAGGTATGCGCACGTAGTCGTAGCTGTTATGCCTGGAGAAAAGTGGGCAGATGTTTGTTAAATGCTGTAGAGTTTACCGAGCGTCTATTAAAGTTTCGGTACCGCAAATGCACGGAAAATCATACTGTGCTCTACAATGTTTGGAAGGTATAAGAGCGAATGAAAACTTATACCAAGTCAAACGACTCTAAAATATTTAGGAGAAAACTCTCCTTAGGTTTGACGGAATAAGGCATTTATTGACGTCGAATAGAAAGTTCTAAATATGAGACAATATTGTTTCAGCTACAATATTAAGCACAAGCTTACGTGTCAATTTCACGTCAATAAAATAACTTTTTTGAGATCTTGGCAGCTTGAAGTTTTTTCTATTCAAAGAATTTGCCGAAATGGTATTCACTCCGTCGTAAAATTCGACCTAGAAGTATGGAAATGAACGCGAAAGACTCGTAAATTTGCCTACCAAGCTGAGAACTTGTTCTTTAAGTAAAAAGACTGGCGTTGAGCCAGAAAACCTAGAATGAGAAAGAGCATGTTTACTTCAGGGGAAGAAAAACGAGCTTTAAGCCGGGAATAATAACACCACGCTTCACGCCTGTAATTCGCTAAGTGTAAACTATACAGAGGAGTATAGGACATCCACACCAGCCAGTTGTCTTTGAGCACCATCTATACTTATAATATAAAGAGGTAAAATTTGTTTGTTTGTATTTAGGAGGTAATCTCTGGAACCACCAGTCTGATTTGAAAAAACCTCTTTGCATTTGATATCCCAATTATTGAGTAAGGATATAGGCTATTTAACATTTCGCTGCGACCCTATGGAGCCGAGCAAAAAGGAATAAAGTAATACATATTCTAGTAATATATGGCGAGCCTATTGCGATCTAGGTACGGCTTACGGTTGAGAAATTTCTAACGGAAAAACCCACCCGTCCTGAGGATCAAACCGGGACAACGCTGTGAATATTGTACAAGTTCTCAAGCCAATAAATACACCTATAGCCGTTGTCAGGGCAATATTACGTGGCTAGAATATATTATTCATATTGCTGGGTTTCCTCATCAATTTTCCTTGCCCGTTTGGCGATACATTAAAATTTTGCACATATGTTGCGAGGTACTGCCACACATGTGTATTAATGAAAACCAATTCAAATGTTTACCGGTAAAGTTGTTTCATTTTGAGCTTATAAAGGGAAGGATCTCACTATTGACAGGACAAAAGACTCATCAATTTTGTATGCTGAACCTCTCAGCAAATCGAAAATTCTGAAGTTAAGATGATGATATCTTGAAACTTTTTCTGTACTGTGCTCGCGGCTTTCTTCTGGCTTGGAGCTAAATAATATCAACCGCGTAGTTCGATCGATCAGGTTAAGCTACGCTGGCCGCGGTTGGTCCATTGATGTGTGACCATCTTTACATACCAAAAGGCGTCCATGCCTCGGAAACCACGTTGGTCCCGGCTGACATACGTGGATCTTTGACAGTCTTCAGAAGCCCGAAAGTCTGACAACCAGTTTTACAGTTTAACCGGGTGCACTTTACATGGAGCGACTGGTAATCTGATCTCCACAACCCTTTTGGACTTCTGACTATCCGTAACGATTGTCAAAGATCTACAAATGACCTCCGGGACCAACGGCTTTACGTGCTTTCCGATGCACGAAGGGATCTCGATGTGTGGATGGTCACCTACCCACAAAGCAAACAAAAACATGAAACAATATAAAATTTAAAGTCGCTCTTCACAGAATGCCACATGCAATAATAGTTATTGATTTTCGTTGGATCGGATTTCATAATAGAAACCAATTAATTTCTCTACTGAACACTGTCTGCTGTTGAAAGCTATTTGAAAATTTAACTAGGTTTTAGACAGATTTCAATGTGCATTTTGTTATTAATTGGAGGGAAAGCGAATGATTATTATTTTCAGGTGATTTTGCAAACTGATTTAAGAATTATGTAGAACAATGCTGTGAGGAAAGTTTTGCATTAAGATGGTTTTAAGAGTAGGGGAAGACTAAGTAAAGGCACGATGATTAGATAGTATCAAAGTTATAGCTATAAAAGAGAGAGATGTTTTATGCTAGATGTTAGAGAGAGAGGCTCATAGGGATGGAAAGAAGAAGACACGCTGCGCCGGCTGACCCCAAATACATAGGGTGGCAAGGACATTGACGCGCAAACTGAAACCATGAATTCAGCACAATGATTCTAAAGATGAGTGTAGAAATTTTTCGTCAGTAAAAAAAGCGACCGTCACAAAAAGACAAAAAAACAACCACTCAGTTACTATGATAAGCCTAAGAGATGACCAGTTCCTACTGACGGTGCCATTTCACAACCATGACGTATCGATCAGCAGTCAGCAACATTCAGCTCAACCAATTTGAAGGGAACCTAATCTTTAACGTATTAACATACAGTCAATGCGCAAACTAAACAAAACATTGACACACATTCGAATAACGATTCATCCGCTATATGTCATGAATATCCACAGATAAACAAAAATAGAAAGGTTTACACTTGATACCAACGGCTGTACCAACTGGACATTAAGTCTAGGTCAATGTGATCAACTAGGAGAATTACTAATGAAATGTGTGACGTAACGGTTGGTTTTGCTAGGATCAAGCTAGTCAGTCGCTCTTCAATATTGTTTTTTTTTTTTACTTTATTTGGGGTCTGCTCGGAAAGCATGTTAAGCTGTTGGTTCCGGCTGTCATTCGTAGATTTTTGACAGTCTGTACAGACAGGTGGTAAGAAGCCTAAAAGTCTGACAACCAGTCCTACCAAGGGGTATCGTGTTGCCCAGGAACTGGTTTGTTGAGGTCAGATAGGCATTCGTTCCATGTAAAATACTGGTATTCAGCTGCATCCGGTTAGACTGTAATTCAGCAAAAAAACCAAACAAACAGTCACCATAAATGCCAAAAAACTTAGTCATCCCTTCAAAAAAAGAAATCATGAACATAAAAAGCAGGTTTTAATTAAACCGTCAAAGTCTGAATGAAGCCCAGACGTTACGTAAATCGCCGATGTGACATTGGGGAGACGAACTCGTCGTACAATAAAAGAAAAAAAAAAGCGGGCAGCGTTCCAGTTGCTATATTGCACAGTGGGGACACTTATTAATTGTGCTGACTTCCGCTGATTTCGTGATGATATTCTTTTTATAGGGCCTCTGGGATTCGTTATACATGCGCTAAGGTAGCCCCCATTGAAGGACTATTTCGTATAAAAGTCATTTATTTATTTATAAATTTATTGGATCTCCAACAGAGGCTGGCTACACAATTATATGCAATACGTAGATTGAGCAGGGACAAATACAGTGTGCGCTTCCAATTATAGGAAACCACATCATTTACTTGTAATCCATGTGCCGTCCATCCAATGTACATTAGGGTCATTCAGCGGGATTAAATGAACTTGGAGGGTTGTATTGATGATTATAAAGTCAAAATCAAAAGTCATTTATTCAAACTAGGCTGGTGTCAGCACTTTTTGAACGACAATTACATACGACAGTCCCCCAAAACCACTTCCTAGTGCTTTAGCTGGGAAGAAGAAGTGGCAGAACAAACTCCCAGCAGCACAGCTGTCTGTTATGTTAGAAGAACTTGATTCTATATAATTCTGTAAAGCCATATTTTGTTCAAAAAACACCCTGACATTGACATGCAAAGCGCAAAAAACGCAAGAAAATTTGACTTTACTTTGCGCTTCCCTTTTTAGTTGGCTTGGGATGAGCGACTTTGTAATATCCTTAAAGAAAGCAAAATACCGATTTCTGTCCCTCTATCTTAAGTGGGATTTTCCACAGCGATTCGAATTACAATCAGACTGTGTGTGATGTGTGTTTGACGTGACATGTGCGTTCTACGACACCCACGGGAAGAAATGGGATGTAAAAGAATAACATCGTCCCATTTCTTCCCGTGGGTGTCGTAGAAGGCGACTAAGAGACTCACTAGAGAATGGGCAGCAGCGTTATCTATGCATTTTACCACCATACTGCGATCGCCAACCCGCCTGCCAAGCCGAGGGCCTAGGTATGTTGCGGCCCACTCCCTTTCAAAGAGATGGCCTCTACCCCAGCAGTTGGAACATTATAGGTCGAAAATGATGAGGTTTAATGACTGACGACTTCAAGGAATATCGGACTATGACACCAGAGATGAACGAATAACTCGTTAACTTAAAAACAAAACAAAGGTTACTTTAAAGAAAAATCTAATCTCGTTTGCAATTAAAAAGGTTATCTTTAGTCCCATTAATACTTACAAACAAGTAATTTACCAGACAGAAATATCAATTACTTAATACTTAGGATGATATCACCGTTCATGCGGTTGATTCATTTTCGTAGTCTATAGAAACTTCGAGATATACATTTATACAAATACTATTGTTAAACAAACTGGCGTTTTATCTTCGGGCTGTTACTCATAGCGCTACCGATACGGCGGCAGCGAGACTTAATACCATAATCAGCCTAAAACGTTCCCACTGCTGGGACACAGGCCTCCTCTCTGCGAGAGGGAACGGGCTATAATCTACCACGCGGGCCAAATTCAAGTTGGGAGATGGAACAACCAAAAAATCGAAGAGATGTCTCTTCGATTTTTTGGTTGTTGGACATGCCGGTTTCCCCACGATGTTTTCTTTCGCCGTTTTTGAGAACTGCGGTGATGAATGGTTTACACTAATAAAACGCCCGCCTGGGTTCGAAACAGTTGAACCGTTCGAAAAGTCGAGGCCTTTACCACTACTGATTTTTTTTTTTGAAGGTGGGAAAACATCAAATAACTTCTCCCGACCGTAACATAGGGGTGTTGTTGTGTAACATCCCTATGTTAAACGGCTTTTTTTTTTTCATCAAATGACTTCTCCCGCTCTGGGTGGAGCAGGAGGGCGTGTCAGACTTACTGACTAAAACCCACCCGTGTCCCCTCAGTTGCCTGTGTGCCAGGGGCAACGGTATTTCTTTCGAACCACCCGTACCCCTGGCAGAGCCACCACTGCTCTCGGCACGACTCGCTGCTCTCTGTCTTGATACCGCGGCGGCGAAAAATGTCGCTGCGGGGCACTCGCCGCGTGTAAACGCTCTATGACTTACAAAATATTGTGTAACTTTTACTTACCCTAAAGTTGCGACGCAATTACACATTGATACGTCATCGTTTTAATTAATCAGCAATTTTCGTGTTTACTCTGACGCAAGGTATATTTTTGGATGCACAAGGCAAACAAGAAGTATTAAGTACTTACTAGCTGTCTTGTACCAACAATTTAGTGTTGTACAGTCACCCGAAGATTCAAAATTATCAGGTATAGTATTTTTACCGTACGAAGCCACGCGTGCTTTATTTGTGGTAGGTATTGTAACCAATTGTAGTAACACACTATGAATGTGTGTGTGAAGTCGAGCAGTGTCAGCACATAACTAACACACACTTTCGATTTCGCTATTGTCTCGTATAGTAGCGAGAGCTGCTCGCTTCGTGAAATAAAAATACTGAACTTTATGAACCACTAGATGTTGTCTGCGACTTCGTTTGCGTGTATTTTGTATTTCATAACTTTTAATAAAAAAATATTCAGGATGGAAAATTGCCTATATCCTTGTTTGTATAGGTATAGGTTCCCGGCTACTTATCTGTCAAATTTCATAACAATGGGTTCAGTGGTTTTAGTGTTAAAAGATAACATATAGTAAGACAGACAGATAAATAATGATTTATACATATATGTTGTGTGTGTTCAGAAATCAAATCTTTTTTCTGGGCCGATCTCTTTCGTTGACTGTACGTTAATGTACCCACAAGATCTTGTATATAATACTTACAACCTTAGTTAAATATATCACTTGCCCATTGAAACATAAGCGTCTATACAAATATGTGAGGGTCAGCTTCCCAACGTGACCTGCGGTTTTGGTATCGGTATTTAACATCGATGAAACAAGGCAAAATACCAGGTTTATCCCACATAGTCTGGTAACAGAGTAAATAATTCAATACAATATAATATAACACATCTTTATGTAGCTTTAATCCTACTATTGTTATAAATGTGAAAGTTGGTATGTTTAGATGTTTGGATATTTGGATGTTCAAGATGAAGATGGTTAAATGAAACTCACACTAAGGCGTGTGGTCATACGCGCATACCGGTTGTGAGTACTACGCACCTTCATCTTCTGAAGAACATCACCAGTAACGTCACTACATGTCCTCTTAGGGCGTCCCCTTCTGGCGGTTCCCCTCACATCTGCCATTAAAATACCTTTTGTTAGCCGCCCTTCATTTGTCAACTCAACATGACCAAACCATCAGAGCATACTATTTAAATTTTTGACACTACATCTTTTAAACCGCAGATTTTCTACTTTCCCAATAATTCGTTGTTATAAGCAGAATATTCAGCGTTTCATTACAAGCGACACTCTACAAAGTGTTACGCAAACGGACCGCCTGGTAATAGTAGGAATATGAAACGATAGATCAACTAGGCTATTTTTGTGATTATTGTCTACGGTCGTCAATCATAAGACCACGTTCGCCCTAACGTAAAAATATCGCAGTTTTATATCGCGTACTGGATTTTCAACTCTCGATGTTGAACCGAGCATCCAGAATCCAAGAAAGCGCATTCCAACGCGTAGACAAACCACACTGTTCGATTCTCAACTCTAGGTGCTAAGCAGTGCATTGAAGATCCAGTGCGCCAAAGAATCCAGCCGCGATATTTTTATGTCAGGGCGAACGGATTACAATATCAGTCACGGAACTGGGAGTACTTCAGAAAATGATGCTACTGGACTTGATACTATAACCACCGACTGTATTGCGAAACTTACTTCGATCAAAATCAAAATATTTTATTTCATATAAACCTGCAAGGGCACTAATGACGTTTCATTAGTGCCCTTGCAGGTTTATATGAAATAAAATATTTTGAAATAGGAAGCGACAAATTGGAACCGTGCACCTAGCTTCTGACGTTCAGAAGCTAGGTGCACGGTTCCAATTTGTCGCTTCCTATGGAGAAGGGCCGGCAAGAAACTCCACGGTTACTCTTTTAAAAATAATTGGCTTTTACAATGTTTTCAAATTACAGTGATAAAAGGTATGGGAGGACAGTGCAGGCCCGTCAATAAGTACCAGGTACTTAGAGGAATGATAATAAAGAATAGAAAATCGAGAGAAATCTACAGATTTATAGATAATAGATAAGTCGTGTAGCGACACGTGTCTATGTGACTCCGTAGATTCGGGCTTTTGTTCATAGTTACTGTACTGTTTATTAAATGTATTGTGGCCAGGCTGCCCTACTTAATGGGTTGTAATCTGGTTTATACAATTATTACACTGGCCGATATCTGGATTATTTTCTCTTACCCTTGCGACATTTGAAATGTTTTGATATTAAACGCAGTGTACGTATTGATGCTTTTATTGTACATTAGCATTTGGCAGCATTGAGTAATCGCTTTTTTATTACTTTTGGTTAGAGAGTTTTCTTGTCGTCTCTTGGTAGCACTAGTCAGCTAGCTATACGAGAATATTAAGCTCAAGGCGTTGTTAGAAGGTACGCCAATCAGCAGGTTGGATGTGTCATCGCAGACTCCTGAATTAATCGCAGATTCTAGTTAATAAGCCTTAACAGTTGTAGACTTTGCAGTATATAAATTCCTAGACATTGAAAGAAGCCTGAAAAGTTCACTCAAAGCGCACAGAAGTAATTTTTAATTGCCAATCACTTGCTGCTTCTATCACCTATCAACTTTAATGCGATTTAACAATCGCTGGAGTATCTTTCGCTCGTTTTATTTTTGTGTTCATCCATGAAACGAATCGTGCAACTGAGATAGTCAAGTAGATTTTACTACCCTTCTCCCCACCCATTCGTTATGAATCAATTTGCTTTTAAAAGTAATCCTACAGGTTTGCTGAGCATCAGGTTCTGTGTTCGATTTCCAAGTCGGGCAAAGTAGCAGCCAGGTCTTTCCTCTCCTTGATATGCAATGGTCTCAGTAGCGTCATGAAACGTGAGGCCTTGTGGCTAGTGCAAATGTTTGGGTTCATTCGATTAATCGAGTCTGGCAATACCACGCTGGTGTCGGTGCATTTCATTCATTCATGAATTTCTCAGTAGCCTGATGGCAATAGGCTCGCCCTCTATTACGGAGAGGAGGTGACGGGGAATTTCTGACTTCATCATCAGCATCCACAGCCCGACTTCAGTGCCTGGTTGGCAATAAGGCCTCTCTTTTCTTGTGCTAATCCCCACGCTCCAACCAGCCTCATCCAGGTTTTGTACGCGATGCCAGCAATGTCGTCTGCCCATACCCGATTTTTCTGACTTAGCATAAGCACAATAGCGTTATCCGATCCCGTCCGTCCCGTAAAACCCACCCGTGTTCCCTCAGTTGTCTGTGTGTCAGGGGCTGCGGTATCTCTTTCGAACAACCCGCACCCCTGGCAGGTATGTTGAACGGTTGAGATCGGCTTCCAGTCTTTGACCGGATGCAGCTGAATACCAGTAGTATAAATGCAGCGACTGCCTATCTGACCTACATAAACCCAGTTACTGTTTAACACGATAGGGATTATGTCTAAAGTATCAATACCGTCGACCCCATTTGAGCTAACTGCCTCTCTCAATGCTTCTAGGAAACCATTTGATTGTGTCAATATTCCCGTAAGTCGTACGGTCAGCGGGTTTCCTAACACATACGGCAAGGGGAATCAAGAAGAGGGTCTTGTATAGCGGATGTTCAATGGTAGCGGTGATTGCTTCAACATCAGCCGACCCGCATCCTCGTTTATCTCTTAAATTATAACGTATATGTACTTACTAGCTTTTGCCCGCGGCTCCGCCCGCGTGTATGTCGGTTTTCGCGTAAAAAGTAGCCTATGTCTTGTCCATATCCCAGGCTATATCTCTGCCACATTTCATGACGATCGGCTCAGCGGTTTAGGCGTGAAAGCGTAACAGAGAGACAGTTACTTTCGCCCAGAAGTAGAGACAGTACCTACTATGGGTGCCTTTGGGGCTCCCTAGCTGAATCGAGTAAGTACAACACACTTGTTCTGAATATAGCATAATTAGCCTATAAAGCGTTTCCACTACTGCGAAACAGGCCGCCTCTCTATAAGATGGAGTGGACGGTAATCCATAACGCAACCATATGACATATCGACGGTCCCTACGTATAATCCCTTAACTACAAATGACAAATTTTACAAAAGAGCGCTTCAAAGTTTCAAAGGAATGTTCTACTTAATGTAATGTCATGATGGATTTAAAGTGCATTTTGCCATGACTTATTTTTGTTAAACTAAACGATAGTGGTCCACTATGTTTTCGAATTTTAGGTTCTAAGACATGCCGGTTTTCTCACGATAAACATCGTTCCTATAACCTACCTACACTCGTAGGTCGCTGCTAAATAACTAATTAGAATAAATTACTTTTGATTTTGAATACCTGTCATCAATCAACTGAGCCTATCGCAGTCCATTGTTTGACATAGGCTTCTCCCATGTTGTGCCCGGCCATAATTGTTCGTGGACAGCAGCGGCGAGGTGTCAATTTTTTTAAGAGAGAAGCCGAAGCGAAGTCGGCTATAATTTACTGACTTATCAATAAAGAATACTTACTATCATTCTAAAATTAATATAGAAATGTAAAGAATTAAATATAATAAAATTGAAAAACTACATCTGTCTCTGTCATAACCCTTTGTACAGCGGCTTGCTCTTGTTCATATCAAGCGGTGCCACGTGATGGAAAGTGACATCATTACGGGATCGCTGTTATATGAATTTTTAGTTCCTGATTATGACGTTTTGCCGTGTTAATTTAGATTTTTTTATTGTAACACAAAGCTAAAAATAACCGTTTTTGTTGTTTCAATGTTATGGTGAATTAAATACCCAGAGTGTAACTATATTTTTTGACAGTAGCCACTATTGAATTGACGTGCCATTTTTAATAGCGATAAAGTTGCCGATGCGAATCCCCAAAGGGAAGCCGATAGGAATCGTGTTATATGGTGCTTTCGCCACTGGTGGACAGTACTATCTCACTGGTTGCGGCTACTGTCACTCTACTTACTTTCATACATTGCTCACGGGCGTAGTGTAACAACGCATGGTTGCGTGGAGATACTTTCTTTGACGATTTTTAAAAAATTGTGTAGTGACAGTACGAAAATCTCAATTATACCTGTGATGACAGTACAACTTGCCGTTCTATATGGAAAATCGACCGTCGTGTGGCGTACCTACCTACTGATTTTATGCAAGTAAAACTCAGGCGTTGACAGGCGTACTGTCGTATCACTTTTAGCTACCTAGACACGCCTGTGGACTTTACTTTCCGTCAACGTATTAACTACAAATAATTAAACACATGGCCTGGCATGGCATAATCAATTGGCCGACTTATGGATCCCCGGTTTTCCGTGCACTGCCAAACACGTGGCACTGCCAGTGATTAATCCAATTGATTTAATTGAATCAGTCTGTATAGAAAAGCTAAAGAACTTATTTACGTAGTCGCAGGCAGGTTCCGTTTTAACTTGATTCCATTTTTTACTTTCGAATTCGATTTTTAGGGTTCGATAAAAAGTTCTGAGGACGGTAGTTCTTTTTTTATTGGGTTACTTCGAGGGTAATTTGTTTTAGTTGCGGAAATTGTTGGTTAAAATATAACTTATGTGAATGCGCAAAAAAAGGTGTCGGTACGGTGTGACTACGTATTTTAGGTAACGACTCTTATAGAATAATTTTCATTAAGTTTTCATAGAAATTGTTATACGAGACTCGCGTCGCGCTATCGCCTGAGCCTTGGAACAATCTAAGGCCATAGACATTACATTAAAAAAACATTCTAAACTACAACCCAAATATGTAGTCACTCACTTAAAAAAAGCTTTGTAACATGTACTGGTAGTTAAGTTTCCTTTCCCGTCGACAGTCATCAATCTTTCTGAAAGAATCACGAATTGCGCAGCGTGGCCCAGCTAGAACATTGTTTTCCTTAGCTCCTAAGACTGACTAACATCAACAACATCTTGAAAGCTACAGCAAAACATTATCTTTAAGACTTTTTAAGCTGTGGGTTCCCAACGGCTTCCCGTTTCTTAAACCAATTCTTCTGTGTATGCTGGAAAGTTTACATTAAGTATCCGTTAAGATCTAGTGAACCAAATACGCTTTTTAAGTACTATAAAACTATAAGCACTTTTGTTGACACTTCTTTTAACTTCTATGTTAGTTGTTACCGTGTATGTACATATAATGAGAAAACCATTTCCGCCAACAATTTTATCACAGCCTAACCTTTTCCCATTGATGTTGGTGTCGGTTTCTCTTCTAACCGGATGCGGCTGAACCTGTTTCTTACATGGAGCGACGGCCTATCTTACCTCCACAACCCAGTTACAGGGTTTTTTTTAGGTGGGAAATCATCAAATAACTTCTCCCGCTCTGGGTGGAGCAGGAGGGCGTGTCAGACTTTTATTGACTAAAACCCTTCAGTTACCTGTGTGCTAGGGGCCACGGTATCTCTTTCGAACAACCCGCATCCCTGGCAGGCATAGGCCCTTGCGGGCCCCATCAGTTGGTGCTGACATCTCTATGAGGCGCGCGTGGAACACAACGCGCCGTTGACCCGGATTTGGTCCTTACCGGACAGCGAGCTACCCATTACTCGCCGTCCGCAAGCCCGCGCCTACTGTGGCCGGGAATCAGCCTGAGATTCCCGACGCCCAGGGCGTCTCCTGCGGCGACTAAGGCCGTGCCTGCGGCGATTAAGGCCGTGAACCCAGTTACAGGGTAATACAACACCTTTTAGTACGACTGGTTGTCACTTTAGGGCTTCTGACGACCCGTAACGACTGTCAAAGTCCACGAATGAAAGTCGGTACCAATGGCTTAACATGCTTTCCGAGACTCGGAGGAGTCTTTGTATTTAAAGATAGTCACCCATCCACGGACCAACCGCGGCAACTGTAGCTTAACTTGGTCGATCGACCCGTGCAGCTGTTATTAATTAGGAGCCAGCCCCTCAAGTTGACAGCGGCAATTAAAACTTCTTTCAAAACACCAAAAGCCAGTTTCATTTATCGAATCACCTCGCTTCATTCCTTTACAAATTAGACAAGTTTTTCAACAAAAAAAGCGGCTTTTTCAAGCGGACTTGGCCCGCGGGATTGGAAGTCCGGTCTGTGCCTAAAAATAAAATAATAGAGATAGACCATTCAAGTTGCTCGTACTGCCGTGAGGTTCGGTACAATTGCTACAAACGAGAGTTTTGAAAAGATAAATTGGAGTTTTAAATGTCGCTTTGTTAGCTTTAGGCTTGTGCTCACCAACGTTCAAACCACCGGTTAGGTATTATACAGATGCTTTATGTCAAACCCGATGACATTTTAAATTAGAAACTGATTAAATATTTAATCACGTAATTTAAATGATGGGCAGCTGATTGAAATTTTGAACTGTATTGTTTATAATTTTTTGCATATCAGTGCTGTTTCGAGTACGACTTTTACACTTCTTAAGATCGCCCTTATCATTCATTTCAAAGGGGAATGCCTACTCTCCATAGTGTCCTAGGCCCAAGATGGACATCAAATATGACTATGAAAATGTAGTGTTTTAAAATCTTATTAGTATTGGATATCTGAAAAATATATTCAAATTGATGCCACTATAAAAAAAAAAATTGAGGTTCATTTTCTATATGAAAAAGTGTGGAACTAGAGATGATTCCAGAACTTACCCTTTTCAATGCTTGATTTATTGATTATAATAGGAGAGGTGTTCCTAAAATATATTTACAATTATAGTTATTATGGTATAAAAAAACACATTTGTTATTTTAAATATCTATATTAGATTCATTGTCATATACAATTAGCAAATCATCTAAAAACGGCGCAGGAGGCAATATATTTGATTCATATCTTGCCCAACCTATATACCAAAGCACAGTCATGGTATGTGCGCAACAACCTACCGTGCGTTTTCCTATTATGCAATTAAAATAGTATCCATCAATTGCCTCTCTGCCAGCATAATTATTATTTATTTTAATGTACACAAAATATACCTTACGGCTTATATGTCTACTTTGTATTTTGGCACGCAAAAGCCACAATTAATGCAGCTGTTTTGACGTACAGATCCTTCCAACTCTTGTTGTGGAGCAAGGCTAGCAGTTACTACCAACCAACAGTTGTGGCAAACAAGATTATCTCTTGACACCTAAAACAATATTATTATAGGTAAATAATTGGATGATGTAGGCATACCAAGATCATTTTATGGTTTGTATATTTACCTGTTGTGGTGCAACCCACTGCTGTATCACGATCATTTCTTCGGGTTCTAAGTTATGATTTTGAATCTCGGTCAGATTAACACCACAATTCACACAATGTTCTTCAGTCATTGTATAAAACGTTATTGATCGGTATCCAAAATCGAATGCAGCCGTGATCCTTGATTCCAGAGCCAAAGTTGTAGTTGAAGGTGAGAACAAAATCCGTAAAGCAAAGCCAAAGTCGTCCGTAAAAATCCTAATCAAGTCCTTATAACAAAGCCAGGTCGCAGTAAAAGAAATCGAAGAAAAACCAAAACACATCCACATTGAGCGATATCAACAAGCGAAGTGTCAAATTCAATTCAGTGTTGTCACACTGTCATGAAAAAATAATAACATTACATCGATTTATGTATCGATTACTTTTTAAATAACCGACGATTGTTTTATTATTCTTATTCTTTCTTTTTATAAGTACACATTAGTATTTATTTGCATATATGTTTTCTTTTAGTTGTTTTTTTATTACAATACCAGTAAACTCCCGTGGATATGCCGTTAAGGTTATTGTATTTGTTTGTAAATCGATTTAAATCAAATGATTAATGATAATACTTAAAATATTATTTTGATGCTGGCAATATTTTTCCAGCGTCAAAATCAAGCCGGCGTCAAAATCAAAAAACTTCTTGTTTTTTCAATAGAATTACTTTTATTAACGAGTTGTTGTAGATAGTAGTGGCGCTCATTTGGAAGAAAGTAAATACATATTTTTTTATGGCAAAATTAATGCATAAATTATTTTTTCTCTAGTCTAATGTCCATTGAGGGCCTCAAATGGGCATTCCTCTTTGAGATTACGTTTTCAATCTTCAAAACCACGTCATACAATCTTCGTCAGTTGCAGTGGGCTTTACGTAGACAATACAAACATATATACCGTAAATTGTGGTCGTCGCCCATAAATCGTCGCCACGGTCATTCTTGAGATAATGCCTCCTCTTCATGGTAACGCCAGGGCGCGCAGCAAACACACGCCGCCACCCAGAGTCACTTTGTCTCTGCGTAGGATGTTCCAATCTCTACTTGACAGTTCTGTATCCTCTATAGAATGGTCCAGATTTGTCTCTGTTACGGCTACTAAGTCATGATCAGAGGGTAACAGGCTTGATCTCAAGGCAGGTAATAGAGGGATTAAGTCCTCATTCAGCTGTCGTCATAAAACACGAGAGAACGTTATAATATCCTGCCGCACTAAAGCAAAGCTAGGCCAGTTGGAAAGGTTCCATTGACCTCATGACACGCATTGTTCTATTATTAGTACTACAATGACGTCACTGTAGACGATAAACTAGAGAAAGGCATTAGTTAGGTGCAGGTACTATCTTCAGAATATGTGTGTTCGGTTAAGCTTCGTGCTCTCAAAACGGTGGAGGAAATAAAACATCATAAGGAAACCGGAATGTCATAGTACAAAAAATTCGAAGACATGTGACATCTACCAACCCTCACAGGGTCCCCGTATTATTCAGCATTTTCTAGAGCCATTCTCCTTGAGAGCAAAAATCACAGTTTCAAATTACAAGGATCATTTAGCTCAGCCTAACGAGATGAGTATTACAGTCGGTTTTCTTTTGTTGAGCGGCCATGTTGAATCGATTTGGCTCATCTAGCAACTTAATTAAGACCTAGACCCAGAAACTATAGCTGCCAAGTTTGCTTAAAGATACTGCTTGGAATCACAGCAGTATCTTGAATGAAGGATTTTGGCCATTACTAACTACTGTTTGGCTGCGGTTTGCATACGGTTTTGAGCATTGTGTGTAGGGTAACATCGAAAATAGAACGATACGAGTCTTTAGAAAAACACCTCAAACAGGCAAGTTTTTTCTTACAGCTCGTAAAATGGTATAATATTTTGGCTTCTTTATTGATCACTAGCTTTTGCCAGCGGCTTCGCCCGCGTTAACCAATTTACACAAAACCTTAACAAATTATACACCTAAACCTCTTAAATCACTCGTGTCTATTGATGAAAATCCGTTCCGTAGTTATTGAGTCCATCGCGAATAGACAGACAGACGCTGCGGGTTTCTTTTTCTTATAATATGTAGTGATCAAGAATTGCTTCATGTAAAATACTAGTATTCAGTTGCACTCTGTTTTTTTTTGAGCGTGGGATATTATCAAATAGCTTCTCGCCCTCTGGGTGGAGCAAGAGGGCGTGTCAGACTTTTACTGACTAAAACCCACCCGTATTCCTTCAGTTGCCTGTGTGCCAGGGGCAACGGTATCTCTTTCGAACAACCCGCACCCCTGGCAGGTATGTTGAACGGTTGAGATCGGCTTCCAGGCAGGCATCCACCCTTGCGCACCTCACCAGTTGGTGACTTGGTGCTGACATCTCTGAGGCTGCACCCGTTTAGACTGGAAGTGGACCTCAACATAGTTGGGAAAAGGCTAGGCAGATGATAATGATTATTGATCATCTGGAAAAGTGTCATGTGTACGCACGGCTACACATCAAGCTATACATTTCCAGTACAAGCTGATCTCACATTGTATAGGATTTCCGTACAGTGCGAGATCAGCGTAGACTGGAATCGCAGAACAGATGGCCGATGGGGCCGATAGATTCTGGAGTGGCGCCCGCCTACTGGAAGACGTAGAATTGGAAGGCTTCCCACATGGTGGACCGATGACGAAGGTGTGACGTTTGTGAAGGCCACAGGAATCCGCTGGATGCGCGAAGCACAGAACCGGTCGAAGTGGTGGAGCTTTGGGGAGGTATATGTCTACCAGTGGACGACTTTCTGCTGAAATTATGCTTTAGCTTGATGTGTAGCCGTGTGTACCAGTGACAGATTCACACTTGATTTTCTTATGTCATAAACAGTCCTTATCTTTTTAGCCGTATTAATACGTAAAAACATGATAATAGGTTCGGAAGTATATTTGTTACTAGCTTATGCGCGGCGGCTTCATCCGCGTGAAGTTTGTTCGTTCCATGGGAACGTACTATCGGGATAAAAAGTATCCTACGTGTTATTCTAGGTTACAAACTATCTGTGTGCCCAATTTTATCCAAATCCGTTCAGCCGTTTCTGTGTGATTGAGCAACAAACATCTAAACATACAATCTTATCACATTTATAATATTAGTGAGATAGTAGGATTCGAAACAAACTTGTCAACGAATTCCTATTTATAGCAGTGTAAGGATTAAAACCTCCAGGAGTTTTCAATAAACTAATAACATGAAAAACGGATAAATAAAATTCTTTGAAACCATTTTGCGAGTGCAGTGGGGTACAAAATACACCTATTTGATTCGCGTTGTATCTATACATTAGCTGGTTAATCTGTCTGGTTGCCATAGCGACGATCCCCTCGTGTGCCATCATTACGTGGCACATTGATCAGACGGGAATCCTATGAATCTCTCATATAATAGAAAATTTCCTGAATTTTGGAGTGGTATTAAATTGACTGCATTGCATACTGAATGGTGGAAGTATAGAAGTTAATTGGGGATTCTTTTTTTATTGATTTGTTTGTTTTATAGCTTCGATCAATAATAGATACAGTTTGATGTTTTTGTTTGTTCCTGTGTCTGTTCGACCGCATTGTAGTGCTACGTGTAGCAGATTCGATAGTAGCTCGGAAAATATATTTATGTGGTCTACAGTAGTGTTGTTCCGGGCAAGGCTGTTTGTGTATACGAAATACCTAGATGAAACGTTTTTTAACCAATCCCGCCTTGCTGACTAGCCTACAAAGGGTGGCAGGGATAAAGACGCTCAACCTGTGACCAAGAATTCAGTACATGATTCGGAAGCCCCTGAGTTGAAAGTTTTCGTCGATTTAAAAAAAAAAATTGGCTTCGATACATTTTGAACGCGTAGGTACCTATAGCACTTTTGCAACATGAAACAGTAATTTTTATTTTGATATTGACGAAAAATTCTACGCTAGGGAGTCTAAAATCATGTGGTAAATTCATGGTTTCAGTTTTGCGCTTCGATCTATCTCTTCCACCCTGTATCTTCACCATGGTTTGAGCTTTCTTACCTTTAAGACAGAAAATTAGATAAAGCGACAATGCAATGGTAATGCCTTTTGATTCCACAGAATAAGCAAATACCGTCATCGATTTTCCCACAATGTATTGATGTGACTTCCAACTTAATATACTTAACATAGTACATATACTCTCGACCTACAACTTCGTCCTTGTTTCATAAGACAGAAGGCTTTCTAAGTAATTATCTTAAAGACTTTAAGCATTCGGCGTCTCGAGTCTGGCTTAAAACGAACTTTAATTCGAATTGAATAGATTGTCAGAATTATCCCTTTTGTTTGGTCTTCTTTTAATCCTGGTGTTTCCTTTTAAATACTTTTCTGATAGATACAATAGCATATAATACACGATAGCCGAGAACAGATATGATATGAGGGTAGTAGTAGTTTTACTGCGAAATATGTAGCATTACAAAGAGACTAACTGACACACGTGTGAGAGGCAGGGATGACGAGGGCACCCCTAGCTCGACGAACTTTCGCTTGCCGCTTTTTCTGAACAGTCAACGCAATTGAACCGTCGTGTTGACGCTCGGGTCACTCGGTCTGTGACGCTGAATCGTGTATACTCGGCTCCAGTCGGTCAGTGACGCTGTATTCCGTACTCGGTACTTCTATCCTGTGGCCATATAAGCACTCACCGTTTTTTTTATATAAATGGTCGTATACCGTAGATCAACTAATTTAACTGACGTAAGAATGGTTTCTTGGCATTTCGTTCGTTTCTGATGCTCAAGCACTATTAAAATAATTCAGGTCCTTTGCATCCTTAAATCCGTCAATTTGAGCGTATATTCCAAAATCTTCTGGAGGAGTTTTTTGCTTAAACTTTCAATAATTTGAAGCTTCTAAAACCGCTGCTCTGTAGGATATAAATGATTAAAATAATCCTCTATCTACTCTCTAGGGACGTCGCGATTTCTGACAGTAAAGAATTATGATTCTAACCACTAAAGATCGTGGGAAAATATATAGTTCTTACTGCTATTATGTTTGTCGTTACCCGGAGCGGAGTAGGTATAGATAACGTGATAAGGAATAAAGTAACCGATAATTGTGTGATAAGGTAATAATAATGATAACTGTTACTTGCTCTTATCACTTATTGCAAAGTTAGAGAAATTAATTGATAAGCAAAACTTAATACCAATAATAATGCGTATATTCAAATCTCAACTGTAATTTTTTGACAGTTGTATGAAATGGCTTATAACACAACAAATTGACAGAAGGTACAATTTATTAGCGACAATGTATTAGAGTTGTTCCGTGTGGTGCCGGACGTAAAAGAATAGCACCATCCCATTTCTTCCCGTGGGTGTCGTAGAAGGCGACTAAGGGACTTACTAAAGAATGGGCAGCAACGTTCTCTATGCATTTTACCACCATACTGCGATCGCCAACCCGCCTGCCAAGCGTGGCGATTATGGCAAATCCCCCCTTTTGGGAGAGACCTATGTCCAACAGTGAACGTCTTTCGGCTGATATGATGATGATGATTAGAGTTAGAAATTACCTAAACATGAATATTTTACATACAAACATACATTAACTCACGACTTTTTCCATGGGGGTAGGCAGAAACTACAGAACGCCACTTACAAACGTTACTTACATACTCCTGTTGCTTCGTTTATACGAAGTACAAACATAGCTATCTTCTCCTATTGTACGTCATTTAGTTAATAGTCATGTCTATTCTTCCGTCGTCAAATCGGTGCTCGTGCTAAGCCGCCTGGTAGCACCTGACCTGATGATTATACGTTCACGTTTTTATTGCCTTTTATCAATAAACTTGTTTTTTCCCATGAATTGTTTTTAATAATTTCTTTATTTATTTTCAGGTAAGTACCGAACCAACTATTTCACCCAACCCAGCGCTACGTTACGGTAATGTTAAACATACTTATAATTAAAAGAAGGATTTTTTTTTCGGAGCATAGTAAAATGCAAACAAATGCGTTCAATTTGGAAATCGTGTCAATCAAAACGCTAAAAATATGTTATAGAGCAACTTGCATGAGCACTAAATAATTATGTTTTTTCACTAGCAAACATTTTTAGCACACCACCGGCTGCACTTTTGATACAAAAAACATCTTAACATGGACTTTAGGACGAATTTCGTAAATTAAACTAAACGGGATCAGAAGATTTAAACTGCGGTCAAGAGCTGTCAGTGTCAAAATTGTTATAGAATATCCACATTGACAGCTCTTGAACTCGGTTTAGAAGTACTGATCGCGTGAAGTTTCATTGGTGAAATCCGTACACAATAAAAACACGGTCGATAACTTCCATAAGCACTAAATAATCATGTTTTTGTATTTTATTTATAACCTCACATGCATATTCACGAATAGAATATTCAAAATAAACTTTTTTAAATAAACTAAAAACACTCATACTACGAAGCGGAAATTGTACTAGTAGATAAGTACCTAGCAAACATTTTTAGAATACCAACGGCTGCGTTTTTCATGCAAAGACCATGAGCACTAAACTAAAAACGAGTGTTTTTGTTTTTTATCTATAAACATTTGTCTCTCACACATACCCTCCTTTATTATAAACGCTGCTTAATAAATTAAGGTACTGATTAACGACTGATTAACCCTACATTTTTAATTTTAAGCAACGCTTATGAATACTCCCTATAATCACTAGCAGAATATCCCACTAATATTATAAATGTGAAGGTTTGTGAGTATGGATGTATGTTACTCTTTCACACAAAAACGGCTGAACGGATTTGAATGACATTTGGTACACAAGTAGTTTGTAACCTGGAATAACACATAGGATACTTGTTATCCCGGTACTGCTTTCCCGTGGGATAGTTTTCGACCTCCACGCGGGCGAATCCGTTGGCAAAAGCTAGTTTAAAATAAAATAAACGAAAATCACTCGTATTACGAAGCGCAAATCTGTACTAGTAGAGTAATAGCAAACATTTTTAAAATACCACCGGCTGCGCTTTGGATGCAAAAACATTTTAACTTAGACTTTTAATAGAAACACGCTCGAGTTTACCGTTGCTTTGAGTTAACCGTAATGTACAGGGTGTAAAATTGTACCAGATAATTTATGGTAGAGATATTTGGGTATAACTTTTTAAGGAAGTTGTTTATTTTGTTAGGACTATTGACGAGTACGTGAATAATGCTCGCATACACCAACACTGGGTTCCACCTAAATTAATGGCTAAAGAAAAGAGCTTTCAACGTTCGACTTAGCGCCGAGAGTTGAAAATCCAAGTGAGCATTAGTGTGAGGAATAAGCAACACTGTTGAAGTCTGTGCGCAGACTTGAGTCAACGACTATTCTTAAAGACAGGCTTTCGCTCTATGAAAACTATGATGATGCTCATTTCCAACAAAACAGTCTAAACTATCAAAATTCCCACAAAAAAAAAACAGTTTCAACTTTGCTGTGGCGTTATCGCTTTACGAAATCATCGATAACTGCACCTTCCATTATCAACAAATTCGTCATCCTGAAATGCACTTGTTGATAATAATTTTGAATTGACTGACAGCTAATCATTTTATCAATAAAAAATACGATAGTAGTTATTGCATTGATTGGGCGACTTTTGCAATTTCGTTAGTAGTTAATGATATTATTTACAATCTGTATCGTCGACCTACTTACTGATAAACCTAAAAACAATAGAGTAGAGAAGGTATTTATCAAATCAGTTAAAATAATGCAAAAATCTAATAATGAAGGGCGACCTTCCTCTATCGCTCAAGAGGAGACTCATCAACGTATGTGTTCTTCCCATTCTCACGTATAGTTTTCAAACATGGTCTTTGACAATTCAACAGAGGTCCACGCTCGAGATTTGCCAGAGAGCTATGGAACGGAGTATTCTGGGTATCAAACTTGTGGACCGGTTTAATTAAGAATACAGCAATCCGTTCCATTACGAAAATAACTGATGTCACTCGGAAAGCTGCCACCCTTAGATGGAATTGGGCTGGACAGATCTGCCGTATGTCAGACGATCAATGGGCCAAACATACGACCCAGTGGGTCCCACTTTATGGCAAACAACATCACGGCAGGCCTAGACGGAGATGGCGGGATGAGAAATTGGTCCATGACAGCTCTGTATAGAGAGAGGTGGAAAGAGGGTAAGGAGGCCTTTGCCGAGCAATGGGACGTTAATGGCTATTAATAATAATAATAAACTTTTTTCAAAAAAATACAACCGACTTCAAAGTCTAGTTTTTTTTTGGAAGTTGGTTGTTGTTTTTTTTCCACTTTTTAGTGGTTCACATGTGCTTACCCCTTCACAGCGTACTGGCGTGATGTTATATTATGAACTGGTGTAAACAATAGACAGACATGAGATTTCAGCAATTCCAGTCCATTTGCTATCATTTATTGAGGAGTTCCGTTGCCTATCTCCGAAGTTCTTCATCAGATCTTCACCAAATTGAAATGGGACCACTTCGAGAAAGTACTCTTCCAAAAACTATCCAAATCGCTTCAAGTGTACCTATAAAATTTGAAGCATTCTCTCTATTTCTCCAGGATCCCATCATCAGATCCTGACTTGATGATCATGGGACCACCTGGGAAGTATACCCTTTCAAACAAAAAAATAATAATCCAAATCGGTCCAGCCATCTTCGAGTAATCGGGGAACATACATAAAAAAAAAGGTTCCGACGAATTGAGAACCTGCTCCTTTTTGAAGTCGGTTTAAAATAACAATCGAACGTCTATAAGTACTTTATACGATACAGTCCGTGTGGCCGATGGAATATCCCATAGGCAAAATTGACTTGCCACCGGAACCCTATTACTTAGCCTCCGCTGTCCGTCCGTCCGTCTGGTACCAACGGCAAACTTGGTATGTGGGTACACACAGTCACCCATCTACGGACCAACCGCGGCAAGCGTAGCTTATCGATCGACCCGTGCGGCTGTTATTACTTAGACACAAGTCCTCCTTTGACTCATCTTTGATCGCTGTTAGTTAATTTCACAGACACAAGTGCCATACAAACTTTCATCCCCTGTTAATCCCTTTAGGGGTGAATTTTCAATAATCTAGTGTACGGAATCCCCATGCAGGGTTCCATAAACATAACTGCCTATCGCTTCGGGGATTTCAGGCGTCATGTTATGTGTATCTTCCTTATCTTATTCTGTGATGTCAAGTGCATAGATAGCATACCATTTCCCAAAGAAACATCATCAACTACACCCAGCTCAATAATTAAACCCGTCCAAAAATTCACTACCGGGAAAACCATAGCAAAACTTTCAAAAACTCAGTGGAATTCCCTTGAAGCGTGTTTTCTAACCATCGATCCGGAATTCCCCGTTATTTGTGCCCGCCCATATCATAAAACACCCTACTTGTTTTCAAAGGCTAGCTCCAAACATTGTGAAAATAAATCCTTCATAGTATCAACTGCAGCTATGTTTTTCAGCCAGCATTTTTATAGAATACAATTGTTTTTGGCATAAATGTTGCCGGTGCAAAAGAAAAAAATACGTGTTCAAATTTTGAAATGCTGATAAAATGTTGACAATGTTTTTTTTTTAAATTTGCTTGAATGTGTTTAAATCCTCAAAGAGAAGGGGTTTTGTGTTCAGAAATACGATCGAGTATTAAAGAGGGATCGTCGGCATCACGCTGTATAACGAGTTACGCAGATCAAATAGAGGGAGTGCAAAAACTAAAACTTTTCGCTGTAGTTTTTTTAGGTTGGTATCACTGCCTTAGTCATTGATGTTACACAGATTTTGTGTATGGCCGTCTGTACAATCTACTTAATCAAATTCTTGAATTCATTCATTGACAAAACAACACACATCCTAAACCACTAGGTCTAGAAATATGACATTTTGTAAAAATACTTCTTTATTTATACAAGGTGTAACAGCATAGACGCAATACCTGAAATTAATTAGTTCCTAATTGACTACTGATTCGATTTCAGTAACTTTTAATATTGGTATTTTTTTTTTGCAAAAATTATGTATTTTGCCATACCTACCGCCGAAGAAAATTCAATTTTATTTCAAGGCTGTAAGACACAATTTTAAATGCATAAAGTAATGCTTGGGTCAACACGATTTTTTAAAAACGGTTATCATTAAAAAAATGTTTTTGTTATTGTATATGCTTTTAACTCGATACTCTAATTGGGGTGTAAGAGGTATTACGTTAATGATGTTAAGTACACGTTGTATACCTAACGAAATTGAGCACTAATAAAGGATTTTTGAAAATTCACTCCCTAAAGAGGTTAAATAGGAGAGAAAGTCTGTATAGAAGTTCGTCCGATGGCTTCGCCTTAGGGTTTCAACACGAAAATTCAAAGATAGTTCGAAATTCTTAGAAACTAACAAGTTGCTTTCATAACTAATAAGTAGCCAATCTCTTTTATTAGCCGATTTACAAGTAATCTCGAATAAACAAACTTGGAAACAAAGATAATCCCAATGCTTTATAAATTCCTAGAATACCGATCTACATTAATATAATAAAGAGGTAACGAATCAGGAGGAGTATGTACCTAAGGATCTTACCAGGTGCCTCAAAGAGATGTCAGCAGCAACAGAAGGGGCTCGCAAGGGCCGATGCCTGCCAGGGGTGCGGGTTGTTCAAAAGAGATACCGCGGCCCCTGGCATACAGGCAACTGAGGGAACACGGGTGGGTTTTAGTCAGTAAAAGTCTGACACGCCCTCCCGCTCCACCCAGAACGGGAGAAGTTATTTGATGATTTCCCACCCAGAAAAAAAAAAAGGATCTTACCAGGTGGTGTTCTGTAGTTTCTCCTTACCTAAAAAGAAGGCGTGAGGTTATGTGTAAGTATGCATGTATGTAGATAAAATTTGTTAGTTTGTATGTAGGGGTAGTCTTCGGAACTACTGATCCGATTCCGAAAATTATTTCGTTAGTGTGAAGCTGCAGTATTGCTGAGTTAGGAAAAAAAATGTTAATTTCATAGTTACGCGGCATTTAAGGTGGATGAGCTAAGGTAATCCGCGAAATTCAATTTTCCTACATTTCCAGCAACTTGTCAGGTCAGTGTCAGGTTGTATGTTGAACAAAATATGATTCGCGAGCGTAACAAGTATGTATTTACAGAATTATAATAATTAATTTGGAAATCTCATAGACTTCGAACCCAAGTCGGCCGGAGCAAAAGCAAATCCCCCTTTTGGGGGAGGCTTATGTCCAGCAGTGGACGTCTTTCGGCTGATATGATGATGAAACCAACGTTATGTCCAAAAAGACGAATGGAGCTTTTAATCTTATTTGTACTTGTGACCCAGATGAATTGCGTCCGTGTACATCCGACCGACATGGAGATTATGATGAATTTATGAGTATTGGTTTTAGGATTTATCCGATATTCCAGTGAAATTCAACCAACCAACCTCTGGATTATGAAAGTATTTTCATCTGAAAGGCTTCTGCCTAAGTAATATCAGCGGCACGGTTCGATTGATCACGTTAAGCTACGCTTGCGGAGGTTGGCCCGAGGATGGGTGGCCAGCTTTACACACCAGGTCCTTACCTCAGAAAACACCTTAAGCTCGAACATATCACGTGGGTTAGCACCAGTGTATTTTGTTAGTACCAGTAAAAATCTCTTTGTTGAAATGAGCAGCCATTTTGTTGCCTACATTTTAAAATACGGTTAGTTTTTGATACCAAGAAGCGTTGAAGCTCTCAAAGATGTCTCGATACCGGTATGATTTCCGATTCAGTTCTAGAAAGGAACCGTATTACCGAGGAGAAACCGTATCAAGACCGCGCGATGCGAATCGATTTCTAGCATCTCCATTTTATATTCGTTCACGGAGATATATCGAGATGATTTAAATCTTTAGTTTTAGGAAAGATTTTAGATCGCTTAACTTTCGGGGGTTATTTTTAATCTTATACAATTTGAAATTGGTTCATCATAATAAGAAAAAAAAAATGTTCTTGCATCATCACTACATAGTATAAAACAAAGTCGCTTTCTCTGTCCCTATATCCCTATGTATGCTTAAATCTTTAAAACTACGCAACGGATTTTGATGCGGGTTTTAATAGATAGAGTGATTCAAGAGGAAGGTTTATATGTACCGACGTCCACGCGGGCGAAGCCGCTGGCAAAAACTAGTAATATATAAACAACAAGAATCATGCACCCTGTATGTTGTAATAATTATCTTGATTTAAAAGAGTGTCCTGGGAGTTTCTTGCCCGACCTTCTCTATGTATATTATATCTACGTTTTGGAATGGGCAGCTACTTCAACACTGACTAACTGACCGACTTTTGACAATTTAAAAGTACCAGTAAATGGTTTAATTGAAATAAACGGATTGAGTTTTAAAAAAAATGTTGAAATGTTCACAAAACCTGCTTACAGCACAAATAAGAGATGTTTTTCTGTTGCCAAGCAAACTAAACAAATTGGCACCAAAATGGGAACTGAAACTCTTAAGTCATCCTATTATATCACAACAGTGAGGTTTTTCTAAACGCCAACACAATACAAACAAGTATAAATTACTTGTGCCAAAACCGTTTTTTTTTACTACAGTTAGTGAAAATGTATCGTAACTCCTAAGCGATAAGAGGTACAATCGAATTCACACGACTACAATACAGCATGTTTCTGATAGAGACAGATGTTAAAGGTCGTATGTGTATGTATGTATGTGGGGTTAATGTTAGTTCTAATGGATGTTTCCTATGTGGTTTTGTATCATACTGCAGCAAAACTAGAGCAATTATTTATTGTATCAGTCATTCATTCATAATTTATATATCCATCATCGGTGATTACCAGTGACCGGATAATCGGACGCGAATATAATTAAACTTCACTTTTATTCCCACGAAAGAATAATAGGGGCATGCCTTTCTGAATCCCGGATCCCGGAATCGTCTGAAATTCCTGAGATTGCATCTACTCTTATGTAGACTAAAGTTTTTGTATTGCTTGCTTGGAAATATCAATAATTAAAAATACAACTGTGAACTTTTTTAGCAGTCAATATAAATAATTTAAAAATATATATATTCTTAGTCTTCTGTTCGTATAAAGTACAATAAATTAGTCGATTCGATCACTAATCTGTTAGATAGAAAAATCAATTTCCACTACTTGACCACATTGTGCACATTAACATTTTGTATTGATATTCCATTTGTTTTGAGTAAAATGAAGATACTAAATCAAAATAACCACTGCTATAATTTCATTAAGTTTGTTAAAGTTGTTTTTACAAAATTGTTCAATCCCGGGAACCCGGGATTACTTATTTATTCAGTAAGGAATGTCCAAATTCTTCTTTCGTGGGAAAAAGTTTAGGTATATAAGCGTCCGATTATCCGATCACTGGTGATTACCTACTGATTATCACAATGCGGTATTTTTACTATGTAAGGTGAATTTTTCAAGTGTGCGTTTTTTTTTTTTTTTTTGTGGGTGGGAAATCATCAAATGACTTCTCCCGCTCTGGTTGGAGCAGACTGGGCGTTGGGCGTGTCAGACTTTTACTGACTAAAACCCACCCATGTTCCTTCAGCTGCCCGTATGCCAGGGGCCGCGGTATCTCTTTCGAACAACCCGCACTTCAAGCACTTCAAGCACTTCAAGTGTGCGTGGATTGACAAATCTTAAGGCTCGTGCAGACTAGCGCGACGCGACGGTCGCGTCTCGAGACTCGTAGAACAATTTCTATGAAAACTTAATGGAAATTGTTCTACAAGTGTCGCGTCACGCTGTCGCGTCGCGGCTGTTTGAAGAAGCCTTTAAGGCTCGTGCAGACTAGCGCGACGCGACGGTCGCGTCGCGACACTCGTAGAACAATTCCTATGAAAACTTAATGGAAATTGTTCTACAAGTGTCGCGTCGCGCTGTCGCGTCGCGGCTGTTTGAAGAAGCCTTTAGACTATAAAAATTTGCCAAATCTGAGACTAGCTTTGTCCCGTGGCTTCGCCGTACGTATACGTCGGTAATTACTAATAACTATAAACCAGGATGAAAGTACTATGTCCTCCCTCACGCAAGTCATGTTCTACCTGTGTGTCAGTTAAGGTGTTAAATGGTAACGGACCGAAACACAGACAGGAAGTCTTTGTTTTATATTAGTACTACATTTTGCCAGCGGCTATGAACACGTGGAGGTCGGAAATTATGTCATGTGAACGTACTTTTGAGACTAAAAAAAACTCTCCTTATGTGTTAAATAATTCAGGTTATTGCATGATTGAGTAATAAATATCCAAACATAGAAAGTTTCAAATTTATAATATTAGAAGGATGAAAGCCGAAACACACTCAAAGGGGTCACGGGGCTGAGTTGATAAAAGCTTGATCTCTCACACTCGTCACATTTAGTCTTCCAGATCATTAAAAGAAGCTATACTGAATTTCTACACCTAATATTCCATTAAATTTACTCGTTACTATGCAAAGGCCTTATCCTTAGTTCGCGAAGTCTCGCAATTGCTCCGTACAGATGCTCCTGCAAACCGGTTCTGTGGAACTAAGACGTCTGATTTCCGTGTTTTCGACGCTCCTAGACATGTATGGCTAGATTGTCTCGAAGTTAGAGTTTCGTTGTGTCTGCGGACGGTACGAGCAATTGTGGGAGTTATTTGGAAAGCTTTTGAAGTTTTAATGGAACGCATAGCTAGCTACCATGAGTGGTGAGATTTAGATTTATGTACTTCTGGAACATCCTGGGCACTTTTATACTACTTTCCTGACTGGCTAATAGTCGTTTTTTCTACTGAATTGGCCTGCTCTTGACCTCGATCACGCCTTATGGAAAGCAATTGATGAAGTCTTTGAATGATGGAACGAGCGCGCCCAGAAGATGCCTGTTCACTCTTGTTTTTAAGGAAGACGGGTACTCCGTACCTCGGCCTGATTCTTCTCATTATAAATCAAACAGTAATTTTATTCGAAATTTAAACTTTTCATTTGTATTTTCCGACTGAGACAATTAAATAAAAATATAACCATCCTTCTGGCGCAGTCGGGTAAAAACAGAATTGGCAATATTCAGAACTTAAACGAAACATAAAAATCTAAATTCCAAAATGGCTTGATGGTTTCAACCTGTGTGATTTACTAGCTGATACGAAACAAGAAGTGTAAAAGCAATCACCAAGTTTATTCCACATTAAAAAAAAACCGAGTAATTTTATATTACCTGAGAGAAAGATAAAGCTATTATTCAATAAATTAGGTTAGAATAACATCCCCAACCACACCTACATCGCTCACAGACAGCTAGGAGGTATAATGAACGGTCCTGTGCCGATCGCAATATGTTTGCGAAACGTGATCTCGACAAAACAGACCACAGAGCACGGAATCGCCACACCGCCGACGGCAGTACCTACTAAAAATATTAATGGCGCCGAAAGTTCGTTGAGAGCAACTTATGTGTCACGGATCGCCCTTAAAACCGTCAGTAATTTTTTACCCGACTGCGCCAAATGGAGGGTTATGTTTTTCGAGAGTATGTATGTATGTATGTATAATCGTTTGGCACGCTCTGCAGCCTGAACGGCTCGATGGATTTTAGCTTGAGAGGTGTCGTTAGATTCGTATTTACTGGGTATATAAAAAAAGGCGGATTTTTTTGCGCCAATTTTTTGTTACTACATTTTGCGAGCTGCCACGCCCGTGTACGTGGAGGTCGGAAATTATCTTATGGGAACGTACCTACTACGGGGATAATAGGTTAGTGTTAAGTAGTTATGTGTAAATGCAGGTTACAATCTATCGATGTGCCAAATTTCATCCAAATCTGTTTGGCCGTTTTTCACTTTCACGTTCACAATATAAGTAGGATAAGTAGGATTTTTTAAATTGCTGAATGGGCCTGTTCTTGACCTCGATTACGCCTGGAAAGCGATGGATGAGGTCTGCCCAGAAGATTCCTGTTCACTCTTGCTTCGAAGGCAGACGGTCAATGTGAAAAGCAATACAGATGCTGACAGAGAGTTCCACACTTACACTATGCGGTGCGAATTATAAATGTGGAGAAGCGTTGGGTACGACTGGTCGGGAGCTCTGGTAGTCCGGTAGTAAAAGGGCGATGGTAGGATCAGGTCGTGAAGCTCCTGCGCACACTCCGAAGTACAGTCTGTAGAAGACTGACAAGCCAGCAACATTACGCCGATAAGCCAGACGGTGACGTCTCATCGCCTATAAGCCTTTCAATTTCGCCATTAATTAGTCTTTGCGCTTGGCTTGTATGAACAAACTTGACAATGCCGTCTCTAGTAGTGGCCGCTGAGGATTCTCCATAGTCTGTGATAAAGCTATTAGTAGGTAGGCACGTATGAAGGTCTACCTTGTTACGGCCAGGCTTTATCGATTAGGACTCGTGAGTTGCTAATTCATTTCCTGTAGTGAAGTGTTTCAAGCTTTTGGCTAGGTTTGTAGGTCGATTTTTGCTTGTTCTTTGTCATTGTCATCCCTGCGGGCTTAGCATGACGTTTTCTATTTCTACGAAGAATAGACAGTGCTTTATCAATACAAAGTGACGTTTCGTTTCTCCATTTTTGACATCGCACCGTAGATATCCTTCTACAATCTGTCATTTTGTTTTTCGTTTCTAACGATCTTGGTCTAGGTCCTTTTATATGTAGACTATTTCAGAAGAATATTTCTTCCCAAACTGTCAAAATCACACTGACCACAAACTTTCTACTCGTCAGCCACAAAGTATATACGATTATCTTCAAAACCATGATTCGTTTAGAACGCATAACTGTGATAATTAATAGAAAAATATATCTATCTTCTCCTATTGTACATCATTTAGTTAATAGTCATGTCTATTCTTCCGTCGACAACTCGGTAATCGTGCTAAGCATGCTGGAGAACATTATGAGTCCACGTTCACACATTTTTCGCGCACTGGAATTTCAATGTACTACAACGCACGAAAATCGAACAGCGTGTTTTATCGACGCGCTGGGATGCAGTCTGCTGGATTCTTAATGCTCGGGTCAACGCCGAGAGATCAAATCCTTCTGCGATATTTTTACGTCCGTATGAAAATGGACCAAATGTAGCATGATTGCCGATCTGCGACTGTCCATTCTTTTACCGAATTCTTCTATTCCTTAGATTTGATCATATTTTACTTATAAGTCCGTATTTTCCCACTGCCAGACAATATCCTTCCTATTCTTCTGCCACCACTGTCTGTCATAGCTGCCAAGTGCCAAGAATATTTAGTATCGTAAATGAAGTATCGAAATAAAAACCAAAATTAAAGTCATCAAAAAACGTAATAACAAAATACATTTTGTGTCTCGACCAGAATTCCATAAAAATTAAGAGTTTACTACTTAACTAAAGGTCACCGACCGATAATGAACTTTAAAGTTTATAAATATTTAAATAAAAGTGGTACTGATAAAAACTGGTCAAGTCTGCAATATGAATTTACTTCATCTTGACTGGGGTCAAAATACTGCTCTATCTTATACTAAATTATTCTACGGTTGTACAAACGGGCTTAGTTCCCGTTTTCAGTAATACTAGGGCTCACACATAATTAATGTCTAAATAATAAAAAAATATATTTTGGCGCACATTCTTAGTTTCCTAAAGTTCCTTATTTAAACCCAGATACTAATTTGACAGGTGTAATGTCAAACTCCTTTAAGAAAAAGCAAACACAAAAGACTTGAAATTTCAGAATAGTATCATCTGCCAGGCCTCTTCCCAACTATGTTGTGGTAGGTTCCAGTCAGTCATCAACAGTACGCAGCTAAATACCAGTATTTAACATGGAGCGACCCACCATCCCATTTCTTCCCGTGGGTGTTGTAGACTAAGGGACTTACTAGAAAATGGGCAGCAGCGTTCTCTATGCATTTTACCACCATACTGCGATCGCCCACCCGCCTGCCAAGCGTGGCAATTATGGCAAAACTTTTGGGAGAGGCCTATGTCCAGCAGTGGACGTCTTTCGGCTGAAATGATGATGATGATGGTGATGACTACCTATCTTGCCACATTCCAGTAACTGGGTGGTTGTAAGAACTTCGGGCTTCTGACCACCCATAACGACTCAAAAGATCTACGAATTACAGCCGAGACCAAAGGCTTTACGTGCTTTCCTCGGCACGGGGCGGTCTTGGAATGTAAAGATTGGCCACCTATCCGCAGCAAGCATAGCTTAACCTGATCCATCAACCCAAGCGGCTGGGATTAAATCACGAACTTTACGTGATAGTCAAAACAATGTCCGTTTTGACTGTCATATCATAGTTATTTATGTTTATTTATGGTCAGACTGATGATGTATATGCACGTGAAACAAGGAAATAGAGGAGGGAACGAGGTTTTATGTATTTCTGCCTACACTCATGGGAATAGAGGGTGAGTTTATGTATGTATAGTAGACATATTTATTTCTGGAATATGTTTTTTATGCATGTGCGTGGAAAGTAACGTTGTTCTTCTATTCCTAAAGAAGGCAGTTTTATTGTGTTCAAAGTTACTTTACACACAAAAGCAGGAATTGCTTTCACTGTGATAATTCAACAGCATTTTCATTACGTTGTTGAGCATGTGGCGGTCATCTACAATGCCCCACATACGAAACTTCAAATCAACAAATGTGGAAAACACAAAAAGTAAAGTGACGCCATCTACAATGCCATATGCGAACTACTCAAGACTTGACGTCACACCGCAGCTACATCACGCAAGCAGAGTTTACCGCGCAATCTACATATATACATCAATCGTCGGCCAGATGCCCACCAGACACAACACCAGTCTGGTCGGAGGATCCTCCTTTACTATAGAGTATGAGTGAACTTTACACCCTGTTCCTCATACCCCTATAAGCAGACACATTTTTTCGAACATATGAAGCAATGAATTTGCAATATCCTTCAAAATAATTCAGATTCTGATTGATTGTGTGTTACGCAGTAGCGAGCAGTGGTAACAATCGCAATTTGCGAGTTATACGGTTCGAACCGAAACGCCGCGCTTTACTTTGTGTTAATTATTTCATGAACACTGCTTTCAAAACGATGAAGGAAAACATGTTGAGGAAACCCGGCCCAGAAAAAAAATGAAGACATGTGAAGTCTCCCAACCCGCCAGGGCCCGCGTGGTGCATTACAGCCCACTTTCTCTCACCGAAAGGAGGCCTGTGTCCCAGCAGTGGGAACTTTAAAGGGAACCTAGTCGCGGGCTCGAACTCAATGGTGGGCCTGGTTAAAAAGCACGCTGTCTCACCAGGCATCGTGCCCGACAGAGGTAGTATCAGTAATGAGCAGTTAGAAGCTAGTCTACACGCACAACGTTATTGAATGACATGCAGGATCATTTATAGTACAACAGGCGCGTAAAAAATTAAGAACAGTCTTTCGGAAGATCGGGTTTTATGAAAAAACCACTGAAAAACCACTGAAAAAACCACCGATAAAGTTTATTGTACTTTTCGACATTTGAGCTTTGTCGGTACCGAATTGGTTTTTCAGATTTTACACTTCTTTTATTACTCAAACACGCGCAAAGTTAGGTTAAATTAGCAAGAATGAACGAATCTTTGTTGGCTTCTAACTTTTTAATGGGTCTTCATTTTAGTATTCTGTTTCCATACAGACAATATTAATAATGAGACAAAACCATACAATATCTAATTTTTGATGTACATTGTCGACCAGTGGAGTAATACACTCCCGAAGTTTGTATGGGAAAAATGTGGACTAGATTCTCCTTAAAGGCTGGTTATGTACGCAATTAGGGTGCACTTTAAACAAACTCGAAATCATATTAACTAACTACAGTTTAATAACGTTTTAAGTTACTAAAACACTTTCTGTAACTCAGTAGGTACACCGTTTTAAAACCATAAAACAGAGCTGTCTTCGCAGTTCGCAATAAACATGGTAAATTGTTCGTAAGAGCCATTTACGACAGGCGACGTTTTACAACTTTGAGTGATACGATGTTTTATTTGTCCATGTTTTTAATTATTTTGTTGTATAGGGTTTTCGTGATACGTGTTCTTTTTAAAAGGAATACGAAATGAAAATTGTATCTGTGATAGAATCTCAGTACCTGTTTTGTCCCTCAAGAATCCGAATAATTTTCAAAGAAATACTAAGTATGCCAGGGGTGTGGGTTGTTCGAAAGAGATACCGTGGCACACAAGCAACTGAAGGAACACGGGTGGGTTTTAGTCAGTAAAAGTGTGACACGCCCTCCTGCTCCACCCAGAGCTGGAGAAGTTAATTGATGATTTCCCACCCTCAAAAAAAAAAAAAAGAAATACTAAGTAGGTACGTTGATCAAACTGGTTTTGCACAACTTTATATTGCTGCTTTTGGTTCGCATAGGTCAATCCAAAACAGCGGCACAGACAACAGTGAGGCATCTGGCTACGTAATAACATCCGCACGGGTAGATCGATCAGGTTAAGCTGCTACGCTCACCGCGGATGGTCCGCGGGGCTATCATTCTTAGATCTTTGCCAGTCGTTACGGGTCGTCAGAAGCCCGAAAGTCGGACAACCAGTCTTGCTAAGGGGTATCGTATTACCCAGTAACTGGGCTGCGGAGGTCAGATAGGCAAACGCTCCTTCACTCCGCATCCGGTCTGACTGGAAGCCGACCCCAGCAAAGTTGGGAAAAGGCTAGGCACACAATATCGCTGATAGAATTTCAGATATCACTTCGTCTTGTGCTTTAGGAGTTTCGTTATTTATAAACGAAAATACAAAGCACGTTGATCAAAAAGGTTGTCGCACTTAACTCCAAGAATTCGGTACATACAACTCTCCTTGGTGATATTACTCTCCCTATATATAACATACAAAGATACGGCATCATTTTCACCCCACATCTTCCCTCCTGAATCCTGATACACTTTGCTCATAAGGAAAAAATATAAGTTTATTTTTGTATTCCTTGTTGGAACAGTTTTGGGGTGACTTACGTTGTACACAAGTAAACTACACTATTTGTAATATGTAAGTAGTTTCCGAACTGGATTATATATCTCTATAAAATACGAGCTTTTTTTGCAAGCGGCTTCGCCCGCGTGTAAGTCGGAAATTATCCCACGGGAACATACTACCAGGATAATAAGTATCGTATGTGTTAATCCAGGTTATAATCTATATGCGTGCCAAATTTCATCCAAATCCGTTAAGTAGTTTTTGCGTGAATGAGTAAAAAACTTCCCCACATCCATACTCACAAACTTTCATAATTATAACATTAAATAATTATAGTAGGAAGTAAGAAGTAGGATTGTAGGACTAGCTGGTGCTGATGCCCGCGTCGACGTCGTCTGCGTGTGTTTTGTATTTCATTATTATTTCATGGTAGCAAGGAAGTTCGCCTTCTCCTGGTCCCATATTCAATAACTGTCTTAATTGGAACGAAGTTCCTTATCGCGCGATACGAAAGGGGGCTAGACGGAAAAAATTAAGACTAAAAGTTGTAACGACACTTTTTGCTACATTGTTGTAAGCCGTGCGGCGTGCGCGTGACACAGACAGAGTGCATATATATAATGTGTGTGTATATATCTTCTAATATATAAAATTTCCATGTCACAATGTTAGTTACCGTACTCCTCCGAAACGGCTTTACCGATTTTTACCAAATTTTATATGCGTATTCAGTAGGTCTGAGAATCGGCTACTATCTATTTTCCATACCCCTAAGTGATAAGGGTTGTTCACCCTTAATAATTTATAAGGCAAAACAACGTTTGCTGGGTCAGCTAGTAAATATATATATATATATGTGCGTGTGTGTGTATGTATATGTACAATTTTTAAAATTTTATTACAATTCCTTCACTAGTTAATTGAACTTCGTTCCATCCGGGTGTCCCTTGACACCTCTCAAATGTTTATTTTTAAAAAGTTAACGGTCTCTCAGTCTACCTGAGAGACAGACTTACTTACGCGTTTAAAATTACTAGCTTCTGTCCGACTTCGTCAGCGTGAAATTTTGGCCCCTCGACCCGCCGCGTCTATAGCCATCGCCCGCCCGCGCGTTCTCAGTACTCACGTAACGTTCTTTCCGGGTTTTTTTGTTTGCTAGGCTCCTAAGAGTCGTTGTGTGATGTTAAATAGCCTATTATCTTCCCCAAGAATTGGGCTATGAAAAACAAATCAGACTGGTACCTACAGAGATTACCCCCTACATACATACTAACAAATGTTTACCTCTTTATAATATTAATAAAGACTAGTATAGTGAAGTATGGATTATGTCAATTTATTCATAAGGTTGGTATCACAGATCTATGGTTGGTATACATTTGGTGGGTAACCAACCCTACGGTGTAAAGGCAATTGAGTAGAAAATAAAAGTGGGGTGGGGTCATCGCTCGGTAAAAGGCAGGTGTGAATAACACAAATGAAAATGTAGGTGGGGTTGTGTATTTTACCCGATTACCAAGTCTGGCATAAGCTTGGTTTTATATTTATTAGCCTATATGTTTCTACTGGTGAAAAACAGGCCTCCTCTCGGTGAGAGGAAGTGGGCCGTAATCACAATGTCTTCGAATTTTTGTTTCTAGGACATGCTGGTTTGCTCGCGATGTTCTCTTCTTCACCGTTTTGAGAGCAGTGGTGATTTAATAATTTACACAAAGCGCCTATCTGGGTTTTTTTTGCAATGTTTTTTTTTTAATTTTGGCGGGCTAAATTGAAGCAATCAACTTTAAGTAATGGTTAAGTAGTAAAACAGTAGTTTGACAAGCTCTCAAGTTCAAATTCTCAATTGATAAACCAGCACCCTAATTGCTAACATACTATCAATCACATTTTGAAGGATGTCGCTAATCCCTTGCTTCGTATGTGCGTAAAATTTGTCTACTCAACATCGCTAAATAACGCTATGAATGTAGTTGAACCGTCAAAATGAAAGCCGTTCCTACTGTTAACTGTTACACTATGCCGGCAGTTCCGGCGGGCATGCCGGGAACTGCCGGCATAGTGTGTAGGAGCCTTTGGTGTTTTAAGCAATTACCCCTCGGGTATAAAAGTTTAACCTGATTAAAAAAACAGCAGAAATTGTCATTAAATATTACATTACTACAAACTTCTTAACATAGTTATATTTAAGCTTCTACTATCGCTTCTAAAACACGAGGCATCAGCTTTGCATATTGCCTTTATCTCTCCAGAGACAAATAGTTCTCTCGCTCTTGAGCACTACATTTAGAGGTTGTTTCACAACTTTGACTTGATTATGACCAGCTAGCTCTTTGCCAAGAACTTTTCCAATCATGGACAGTAAATGGGTTTCTTTAAATAGCCCCCACGAGTGGAGATTCTTATTAGCCCACGATTTTTTCGCGCGCTGTATCTTCATCGCTTAACGCCGAAAGCTGAAAATACACACTGTGCACTCTGTTAATGCTCGGTTCAACACCGACAGATGCAAATTCAGTGCGCTTAAGAATCCCGCTGCGATATCAAAATCAAAAGTAATTTATTCAAACTAGGCTGAGAGTTTACAATTTTTTGAACGTCAAAATTACATAAGAGTCCAAAGCGCCCTTCACCATTTCCTAGTTAGTACTTTAGTTGGGAAGAAGAAGTGGCGCAACAAACTCCCCAGCATATTAATACGTTTTTTTTTAATGTTTATTAATAAAGAAAAAGCTAAATTTAAACAGAAACATCACAAAATCCTCAATAGGTTTGTCCGGATGTTGAAACACTTATCAGCAATCTTAAAACGAATACTTACAGAATAATCATTATCTTATTAATTAATGGTTAACACATAGTTTATAATAATAAAAATAAAACTTTGTAAGTAATAACTAAAATAGTTCAAAAACGAAAACAGCGCGGGTCAGGCATTCCGTCGTTTACGTCCGTGTGAAGTCCGTCGTCGACTTATATATACCTCCGGCAGTCCCTGAACAGTCAGACCAGCGGTGTAACTAACACACAAGTAACACTAACAGTAAGAATGGCTTTCATTTTGACAGTTCATTGCATTTTAACATTGTTGGGCAGAATTTTTTTTCGAATAAATGAAGCAGTCATCATCATCGTAATCACCTTATAATGATCCCACTGCGTGGAGATGGTATGAGAGTGCTGTCATCCACCTCGCGAGCCCAGTGTAGGTTGGTAGATGTCACATGCCATCGAATTTTTGGTTCACACACAAAATAGAACCTCACTCATATCTCCAAGAAGGCATAAAATAATAAAGCTGATGCTTCCTTGCAGATACGAGAGAACTGAATTTTGACGGAATGCCCAAGTGGTGTATCATCAAAGGTACCTACGAAAGAAGTGAATTTTGACGCATATGTATCATCAAGCAGATTGTCATTTTTATAACACTGATTACGGTTTCATTTGTCCTTGTTTCGAGACTTACCGGATATTTCGGTTTTACGCGTTACATGATAACGCGTCAAGGTCACGTGTAGAAGTATACGGATTGGGGCAGTCCCGAAAAAACAAAAGAACGTAATCACCATAGATAAAGTATTTCGTCTCGCAGAACAGATGGCCGATGGGGACGAAAGGTTCTGGAGTGATGACCGCGTACTAAAGACGTAGAGAGAAAAAATAAATAAAGATGAAGGTAAATACATTTATTTAGCACAGACTGAAGGCACACAATACGACAGCAGGAAAGAGTCATATAAAAAATAAAAATCAATTAAAAAGTGTAAGGTGCGATGTCGGAGCATTATAGTGTGCCTCACGGCTGCGTCAAAAAGGCCCAGTTCAGCAAAAATGCCAGACAGCTAGTGCCTGACGCGCGACAGTTGGAAGGCCTCACACATGGTGGACCGATGACCTGGTGAAGGCCGCAGAAATCCGCTGGATGCGTTAAGCACAGAACCGGTTCAAGTGACGGTGCTTGGTAGAGGACTATGTCCAACAGTGGACGTTTTAAGGCTGAAATGATTATAGTATTTCGTCATCATCTGCGTTGACTTTTCCTAACAATGTTGGGGTCGGGTTCTAGTCTAACTGGATTCAGCTGAATACCAGTGGTTTACATGGAGCGACCGCCTATTTTAACAGATAAAGTATTTATCCAGTTAATTATAAATCATATGCAGGGTAAGTTTTTATCCAGTGCGCAAATTATAACCATGAATTCAGCATACTATTTTAGATACTCCAGCGTAGAAATTTTACGTCGGTTATACAAAAAAAAAACAGCTGTTTCATAGAAAAGTGCAATACATACGCGGTCAAAATGAATGGAACAGCTGATTTTTTTTGTGTTACCAACGAAAAATTTCTACGCTAGAGTATCTAGAATAATATGCTGAATTCATGGTTACAATTTGCGCACTGGATAAAAACTTATCCTGTATATGTCATGGAACGAATGCAATGTGAAATAAATTGTTGATCGTACACGCGGCCATGATTTGCTATGTAATATGTACTTACCTACCTTGCCTTTTCAAGGTCGACGAGCCTACGATATATCTATACATTTAAACGCGGCTTGCTCTCATGGTGTGGGAAAAAAGGTAATACATAGTGTACTTGTTGACATGAATAGGCGATCAGAGGTTATGTCAATGCCAATAGGAAGTTATGAATCTTGCATTTTATTTATTTATATTCTTGTGACCCTAATTGTTTGGTTGACCATTAAATCATGTACTGGCCTAGTATCAAGAAGGGTTTTGACACGATAGGCTAGCAAATCCTAAACTCTGAAGTCGTGACGATTTTGGTTTTGTTCTCTAAAACAAACATATTCATGTAAATCATATATTATATACAATATGAGTGGGTGTATTATGTGTCATACATACTACGAATTACTATTATCAGTGCGAGCCTCGTGTACCACGCTTAGTCTATACTAAGCGTGGTGTTAGTACACAGTTATCAGTAGCCATTGATAAGAGAAGCATTTATTTCGCAGTAGAATTTTTGGGGCCTCGAAATTCACTCGAAACTCCTCGATCGATGGATTATATGGCTAGAATGGGGGTGCTACTCAGATGAAGGCTGACAGTGTCCATTATAGTTTCTTGTCCTTCTTCTTCTTCGAGATGATATAGTTTGCTTTGGAATGGGCAATTAGCTTCATATTTCTGACTGACCGACTCCTTGACAATTCAAAAGGACCTTGTAAATAGAGATATGTATGGAAGAAGACATGCTGCGCCGACCGCAAATAAGTCGACGTTCATACGAACGGAATAAAGTCGCGGCGAGATTTTTCCACGCACTATATTTTCTACTCAAAGTGTTGAACAGTGGCCCTAGTGTGAGTTAATTTAACCATCTCGATCCTATTGACCCTGGATTCGTGACGAAGGCCTCAGAGCATTGAGCAAATTCTCAGCCCGTCAAATAAACACAGTGATCGATTTTTAACTCTCGGCGCTAACGGTGCGCTTAAGATCCAGTGCGCGACAAAATCCCGCCGCGATTTTATAACGACCGTGCAACGTCGGCTGAATTAGGATAAGGATCGATAGCTGATGATGGTTTTGAGGTACTCGAAATATTTTTCTTGTAAGTGACCTTTTTATTAGAATTAGTACCTTTGTCCAGTTTCTAATAAAGGAGGACATGCTCAGCACCTTATGCAGTAAGATCTGCAGTACCGCTAACAACCGCTAGACCAACTAGGCAGTCACGTTTATCGATAGTAATCGTTTGAAAAATTCGCGGTATGTGCCGTGAAGATGTGACGTACCTCAACTCAAATAAGTAACCGCGTCCGATTAGATTGGTTTGCTTATTGTTGACGCCTTGAAATCCATTGTAGCGTATTGGATAGACTGTACGTGTGTATACGTGCAATGTAGCTGTGTTTTGTTCACACCTTTTTTGTAAAAAGATGGCTAAGAAATGATTTATGTGAGTAGCAACAGCTTAATATTCCCTATGTAAACGCTTCTTGTTCATCTTATTCACGTCTTCTGCATCGTAACGTTAACAAACTCTTATTCCTGTCCCTTACGCGGTGTCCTGCGTAAGCGACGAATACGACGCGGGGCGACGAGACGCGATACGACACAATGCAATGCGACGCGATGCTACACGCTACAAATGTCCTACGTGATTTTGGTCATTACTTCTCGAATCATGGAGAAGTACAGTGCAATTTTGCTTGAAAGTTCATATTTAAAGTACAGAAATTAAAAAAAAAAAATGTAAAAAACACATGAAGAAAACAAATATAATATTTTTACAAAGAAACACATTTGGCGAGTTCCATCATTTATTTCCAAAATTAATAAACGATTCCTGTTCACGTTTTTTGTCCCACAAAAATCTTTGTTCACGCGCTGCGGCGATTAACGCTTCTGAATCCACCATTTCGTAGTTCGTGGTGTCGCGTCTGATCGTCCTCAAAACAAGTACGCGTTATGTCGCGTCTCGCCGCAGCTTGCCATATAGGCCGCAAGCAGGGTATGCCGTTGAATTGATCGCGTTGATCGCGTTCGTCGCGTTCGTAGCGTCGCGTCGCGTCGTATTCGTCGCTCACGCAGGACACCGCGTTAGGGTCACCTCACACCGAAACGCAACGCGACGCGATGCTGCGCGCACTTGTTAGATATTCTGCTGCTATCTTAAAAAGTGCGCGCAGCGTCGTGTCTCGGTTTGAACTGCCCTTAGTTACAACCTCGGACCCTATCTTTGAATATCGAAAGTACAATACAACTTTAAAAGCTTTGCTAACTCGTAAAGTAAAAACTTTCTACTCTACGTGTAAAAGCAGAAGGAGCTTGCAGTTGTAGGTAGTCCTGAACTTGTTACTTCAAAGCACGGTCGAAGTTTCTTCGTCGCTAAATAAGTCGTTGGACTGATTATAAAAGTTAATGTCATTTGTGAAATATAAGACTCCACCTAGCGTCTAGTCCTTTGTTCTTCAGATTGGCGTTATTAATCACGGGTTTTTCTGCTCAATCTTTTCTACGTTTTTCGTTGGTTAAGATTTCCGTCATCGTTTATGATTATGACACACTTATTTAGCCACTTTTTCTGAAGATTGGCTTCAAGGAATACGAATTCAGCACCCTAATTCCGTAATACACTATTAAACAGAATTTGAATAATTTTAAAGCTAATTGCTAATCCATTGGTCCGTATGTTCGAAAAATGTGTTAGCCCAACAATATAATGTCAATATCGTTATTAATGTTGTTAAACTATCAAAATGAACGCCATTTCCTACTGTTAGTGATGTAATTACTCCTTAGTTCTTCACATGTTGGTGATTGTACCCATCACCCTGGTCCACCAGTCAATCTATTCTGAAAAATCCACCCGGCGCGGCGGCACCTGGTCGGTGAAAAATCACATTCGATTTCACGGTAAGGTTTTCACAGAAAAGCAGATCATGATCTCCATACTTTGCCGCCAACCAGCCGTTTACGCTACTGACCTCAGTTTTTTTGGAATATAAAAGTTCGTGCACATCACCGCGGCACCAGTCGGTGTATTCTAAAAGACCATCAGCAATCGGTCTATTCTGAAAAATCATATTAAGTTTTCACGGTGACATTTTCACAAAATAGCTGATCAGAATCTCCGTACTTTGCGGTCAATCAGTGCTTCTGCTCCCAACCCCAGTTTTCTTTGAATGTAAAAGTAAAACAGTTTCGTACGGAATTTATCTTGTTCCTAATTCTACAGAGGGTTCTAATAATAACCTTTTACTTCAAGAGGGTTTTCTTTACTTTATCTTAGAGCAAGTTTCACGGTCAAAAGCCGGTTCGTTGAGCGTAACGAAGTAAAGTATTGTTTCAACCACCATAATATGGTCTGTTTTCTTGTATGGGGCATGTATGTATGTATCCATGAACGATGACGATTTTTTTAAATGAATCATTTGATTTTGCTTAGGATAATACTTATTCTAAAGTGCGTAAAATATCGTTGCCCAGGCATCCCAGAAACTTATGGGCTGCCCATAAAAAAATACTCTAATGTTTTTGACCAGTTCGTGATGTAAATCAAAATTCATTTATTGAAACTAGGCCGAGAATCAGCACTTTTTGGACGCCAATAAGACAGTCCCCCAGAACGCCAGCCCTTTACCACTTCCTAGTGCTTTAGCTGGTACGAAGAAATGGCGCAGCAAACTCCCCAGTAGCACAGCTGTCAGTTCAGTTGGAAGAAGTTGATCCTATACAATAGTAAGTAATTAACATTACGACACACAATAATACTAAATAATATAAATGTTATTAGGTTAGTTATGGAAATAGGAAGAACACAACATATAATAGTTAAATTATTGAAAAGTTTTTGCCAGTCTGTGAACCCAAGGCCTGTAAAAGAATACGGAATTAGGCTCTATTCGTAAAGTAACTTAAGACACCCATACGCTCAATGTAATATTTTTATTCTATGTTTTGATAAACCCCTACTAAGCAAGAATTTGTATCGTGATTCAGTGATGTAAAGAATTCAATCGTATGGGCAAAGGGGACGGCTTGCAAGCCGATTTTGCGTCAGCTGGCTTGCTAACCGTTTGTTTTACGAAGACAAGACAAAAGAAATACCACTGTGGCTTTTATTTTATGTTTTTGCTTTACTTCTTTAATGAGAAGTTGATTTGTTAAGGTGCCAGGCGAGGCATCTTAATGAAATAATTATGACGCCGATGTTAGATAAGCATAAGCAGACATAATATTATTGTCTTACTAGCTTTTGCCAGCGTCTTCGCCCGCGTGGAGGTCGAAAACTATCCCACGGGAACGTAGTACCGGGATAAAAGTATCCTATGTGTTATTCCAGGTTACAAACTACCTGTGTGCCCAATTTCATTCAAATCCGTTTAGCCGTTTTTGCGTGAAAGAGTAACAAACATCCATACATACATCCATACATCCATACTCACATACTTTGACATTTATAATATTAGTAGGATTTAATCCTTCTTGCACGTTGATAATACTACAGAGATATTTTGCTCATGTAATTGGGCAAATGGTTAGATAGGCAGTCGCTCCATGTGAATTCATCTGCATTCAGGTAGACTGGAAGCCGCCACAATATACGTAGTTGGGAAAAAAATCTAAGTAGAAAATTATGAAAATGGAGAAAAACCTTTTTTGTTGCTATTCATGAGCAGATTGAAAAGGTTTCTAATTTAAACACGTAGAGTGGGCCTCCCACAAGGTGGACCGATGACCTTGTGAAGGCCGCGGGAATCCGCTGGATGTGGGAAGCGCAAGACCGGTCGAAGTGGAGAAGCGTGGGGGAGGCCTATGTCCAGCAGTGGTCATCTCTCGGCTTAAATGATGATGATACATAACTCAATTTCCCAATGATTTGTACTCTATTTATATGACTGCCTCGTTGGTCTAGTGGTCGCAAGCGCTGCTGCTGAAGGTGAGGTTCTGGGTACGATTCTCAGGTCGGCCAAACTGTTGATGATGGGACTCCCATTTCCACACCAAGACTGGGAGTCTCCGTTGTGCGTGGAGATTCTGGGTAACAAAGCCAACCTAGCTCCGCCCAGAAGCACAGAAGCTTCCTGGGAGCTTTATAGGCATCGCGGAGCGACCTCACTGTTCCGAGGATTTCTACACGTTGTGAAGCCACGGCCTCGCATTCCAGGATGACGTGGGCGGCTTATTCCTCGGCGTCAAGGCAGCCCCTGCAAAGCGGGCTGTCTGTGGCGCCTATGTTAAAAAGATTAGTAGTAGCCCGGAGTCTGGATTTGTGCCCGGTTGATGGCAATAGGGTCGTCCCCTATGACTTGGGACTTAAACAAAATTGGCGAAATGGTATACGGTATGGTATGGCGCGATATTAAGTATGTAGCCTGAAGCCTGGGAAAGGAGATAGGCTACTTTTTGTCAACACAACACGCGGGCGAAGCCGCGGGTGACAGCTAGTAACAAAATAAAAGTTCTGTCCTCAGCACCCTTCTGGGTAACAAAGCGTGATGTTTAAGTTTATGTCTATTTCCAAACGACCAATAATTACAAACCTAAAAAAACACTGGCTCCACGAAAAACGTTAACACGACAAAAAATATAATTATATTAGCGAATAATTTGAACACGATCCGCGCTAAACTTTAGTTCGCGACAAGCCATGCGGTTCGGCCGGGCCTCAGTTCACTGACCCCGGAGTTACGTAACATCCGAATTTAAGGATACGTTGCCGAGGGAAAGACGGAGTATGAATATTATTTTATTGGCTGTTACGTAGTTATAATGTGCTCTGTAGGAGTTTGAGTTATTGCTGTATGCTCAAATGGGAGCTGGTGTGGTTTTGGGAGTTTTGAATTTATGATCTTTGCGGTGACATGGGTTTCACACGTTCTGCGGCCTCTAAATCTAAATTGTCTACTTAGGTAAACAATTTTGTAAAAAAACGTTTAGTAAGTAAAACCGGACTAACAAGTTAGTCCGGTTTTACTTGCTAAACTTTTTATTTTGTAAAAGGAACTGTATCTCTACTTTTGTTATGTTCTTACTAGCTTTTGCCCGTGGCTTTGCCCGCGTGGATGTCGGTTATCGCGTAAAAAAGTAGCCTTTGTCTTTCCCCATATCCCAGGCTATATCTCTGCCAAATTCCATGACGATCAGTTCAGCAATTAAGGCGTGGAAGCGTAACAGACAGACAGTTATTTTCGCTTTTGTAATATTAAGTAGAGAGTTTCAAAAACAGCTTAAACGAAAACTAGACGTAGACGTGAGCTAGCCGTGTAAGTAGACCCTTGAGGTGCTTTAGGGAAGCAAGATGCAAAGTACTCTCTCTAGCAACGACTCATTTAATAGCAGTGCTATTTCCAGGAGTAACAGACCTACTGAAATTGCAAATTGAGTTGTGTTCTGTTAACATTAATTATCTTAATTCCTAGAAACTGGTGTAGAAATTAACATAATTACCAGGAAATAGACATTTTCAAGTATTTCTGCGAATATCAGGAGCCCTACAAACGCGTCTAAGTATATTGGATGGGAGAAACATCCCGAGAAACACTTGTAGTTTCCGTGTAAAGTTGTAGTACCAAGTATTCCCGGAATCCGACAGAGCATTGTGCCACACAAATTTAAACTTAGCCCGAATTAGACTAATTTTGAGTGAAACATTTTATTAAGTACGTCGAGTAACCCCTTATACTTTTACGTCCAGTGGTTGTAAGCGCTACTTCTGAGTATGAGGTCCTGGTTACGATTCTCAGGTCGGGTAAAAATTATTGGGGTTTTTCGTAAGAGATTTCTCAGTAGCAGCCCAGTTCCTACATGAGACTTAAACATAACTAGTGAAATGTGGATATATTATAGTTACACCTCTGCCTAACCCTTCAGGGAAATAGGCGTGGTTCTATGATGATGATGACGCCTTATACTGTACTTGGGGTAAACGCCCGAGCCCCGGGGAATACCTAGGAAGACCCTTCAAGTAATAGATATGGACTGGCACACAGAAATTAATGACAGACCATTTGAGATGATGCTCGTCAAAGCCGAGTTTATATCTAAAACGTGGCGTGTTACATTTACGACCTGCAGGCTTGGCATGACGTTTTCTATTTTTTCGAAGAATAGACAGTGCTTTTTCAATACAAAGTGACAATTCGTTTCTCCATTTTTGTCACCGCACCGTAGATATCGTTCTACAATCTGTCATTTCGTCTTTCGTTTCTAACGATCTTTGTCTAGATCTTTATAAGACTATTTCAGAAGAATATTTCTACCCAAACTGTCAAAATCACACTGACAACAAAGTTTCTACTTGACGGCCACTTAGTTTATACGATTATCTACAAAATCATGATTCGTTTGGAACGCATAACTGTGATATTAATAGAAAAACATAGCTATCTTCTATTGTACATCATTTAGTTAATAGTCATGTCTATTCTTCCGTCAACAAATCGGTGCTCGTGCTAAGCCTGCTGGTACCCTACTATGCTGAGCCCTCATAACATAACCAACATATAATGTTACCACTGCTGTGACACAACCCTCATTTGGTGAGAGGGAGCGGGTCCAGTGCACCAAAAATTCGAAGACATGTGATTTGCGAATTTTTGGTTCTAGAACATGCCGATGTCCTTACGATTTTTCCTTTACTGTTTTGAGAGCAGTGGTGTTGAAATAATTTACATTGAAATCAAAAGTCATCAAAAATTTATTCAAGGGTGAGGCTGAGAATCAGGAGTTTTCGAAAGTCAAAATTACATAAGGCAGTCCCCCAAAACGCCCGCCCATCACCACTTCCTAGTGCTTTAGCTGGGAAGAAAAAGTGGCGCAACAAACTCCCCAGAAGCACAGCTGTCTGTTTAGTTAGATAGACTTGATTCTATACATAGGTAGGCAAAGTAAAGCCCCTGTCAGGGCTCGAACCTACGACCTACTGACCACTGGGTCACCACTGCTCGATAAGCCCCCGCTTACATCCAAATACAAAATCGATACTTTCAACGCATTCGTTTTTATGATTGTGACACAGTTTTGCTCACGGAAGCTTTTTCTCGAAACTTGGATTTTTAGGAATAAGCGTCGCAACGATTCCTTCATCAGTTTATGTCTGCTATCATTTACAGTGTTGGGAACTGGCTTATCGTTTGGACGTAGAGGGTTATAGGCTGAATTAATTGATTTATCAGCTGTCACTTTTGGTCGTAAAACCTCGACATTAGGTATAGTATCGAAATAAATGTAGATTTTGTGTAACTTTTAAAGCCACGCTTTACAATATAATTCGAGGTTCTAACATTCTTCTGCTTGACTGCCGCGATTTCTAAGTTCTGAGTTCAGGAGGTCTTCTCTCTAAGCACGAAATCCGTAGTTTCGGCCGAAGTTACTGGGGTTTCCTACACGTATCACCTTTGCATATAAGATTAGTTCGGGATGCGAACTAAGAATTAATGAGAACATGATTTGACAGTGGTCCTAAGCCCTGATGTGTTTCCACACGCCAGAAAAAGTTTATTAATTGGGGCTAGGGTTCATTCGAAGCATCGAACTACTTTCGGACGGGCCCCATTGACGGACTTAGAGAGTAGGCAGCCTAATTCGTCGCGCTAGTGGTCTTCTGCGAGACTACTGCGCGTGTGCTCGAACTCAGGATGGGATCGAGCAAAGATTTAAGTGTCCAATAACACTTAGCTCTTTGATCGATCCCATTTTGATCCATCAGTAGATTTTCCATCAGTTATTGGTCAGTGTCAGACCAGAACCTGGACTTTTGTCCTGTGACTGATATTAGGCTCACCTTGTATCCAAAGGGGAATGAAACATAATTTACCTCAATTTTTACTATCCCCAACCATTATGCGTAATCTTATAATGAGATCTTTCAATGTTTGTCACGAACTCAAGAGCCAAATTAAGTGCAATAGAAATCGGCTACGTTTGAATTTTCACCCTCTTGAAATGCTGCGTCCCGATTTCTATTCCGTTAAGCGGAAACAGCGCTACTCCGAAACTCTTCGTGAGATTAAATTTCATGTCAAGTGGCTTTCTTGGATTCTTTCCCCACGCTCCTGTGCCTTCCTGGGCCTTTTTAGCGCAGCCGTGAGGTACACTATAATGCTAGTTACTGACTTCTCACCTTACACTTTAAATTGATTTTTATTTTACTCTTTCCCGCTGTTTAATGTATATTGTGTGCTTTAAAGTCTGTGCTAAATAAATTAATTTTCTTTCTTCTTTCTTTACCTCATCCACTTTCGCGCGTAAATATATCGCAATGGGATTTTTTCGCCCACTGGATCTTCACGCATTGCTTAGCTTAGTGTTTTTTCGACACTGGGATTCCCTCGTCCGTCAGTGCGAAAGTGGTGTCACCTAGGCTTTACCAGCGATGGCTACAATGTCTTTCACCTACACCTACACCTTCCCCCACCCCACCTATACCTTTCTTTTCTTATATGTAGACCGTCAAAATCTACGTAGAATCTAGCGTTTTTTTGTAGACTAAGCGCTTATAAAGAGCAACACTAATTAACATCATGTAAATTAACCTTAAATTTGCTGGAAATATTCAAAGAAAACAAAGCTGGGCTCAATTTGAAAATGCTAATAGGTATCGTACGGTCCCCAGTCTTGTCTGGCACAGCTTTACATAATATAAATTTTTGTTACGTTGACAGTGTTAAGGGTGTTTAAGAATAACAGTATACAAAATGTGTGTGGTAAGTCACGATGGGGGATTGAGAAATAAATGAAGGGGAATTATGTCTCGTCGGTTTTGAACATGCCACAGAAGGGACAAAAGTGGTTGTTTAGTGTAGAATATGATGCTTCTTTAATTAGATGCTGATTTCAAAATCAAAAGTCATTTATTCAAACAAGGCTGAGAGTCAGCTCTTTTTGAACGTCTAAATTACTTATAGCAGTCCCTCAAAACTTCCTAGTGCTTTAACTGGGAAGAAGTGGCTGAACAAACTCCCCAGCAGCACAGCTTTCTGTTCAGTTAGAAGAACTGGATTCTGTACAATAGTTTAATAGACTTGATTAAAACTCCACTTAAATGGGACATCCCAAGCTTCCAAATGGTACTCCTTGAACGCTTATAATCACTCATTAGAATTATAAGTAAAATTATAATATCAGTTAATATAATGTGTCTTCTAATATAACGGAGCGAAGTAACTAGATCCCACGACACAGGGAATCCTAGTGTGGGGTCTAGGGAACAATAACTGTAAAAACTTTTTAAGAAAATAAATACTAAATACAAATACAAATATAAAATTGGTTTTTGCAAGCTATTTTCATTGTGACAGCTCTTGAAATTGTCTCACCCGCCATCTTGAGTGTAATTAAGACTTGCCTGAAAAATATATTAAAATTAGCTAAACAAATACTTATTGTACGGAATAGTTATGGTCCCCATTTGAGCCTTTCACATCGGTAACTCCTAGCATACAAGATGGAGTAATGTTCAGTTCAGCCATCATCATCTGCCTAGCCCTTTCCCAACCATGTTGGGGTTAGCTTCCAATCTAACCGGATCCAGCTGAATACCAGTATTTTACATGGAGCTACTGTTTATCTGACCTCCACAACCCACTTACTGGCTAATACAATACCCCCTTGGTAAGACTGGTTTGTCAGACTTTCGGGCTTCTGAGTACCCGTAACGATTGTCAAAGATCTACAAATGACAGCCGGGACCGGGTTTAGGGTCAGTTCACACCGAGACGCGACGCTGCGGACACTTTTTAAGATAGCAACAGAATATCTAACTTATTTACAACACGAAAAAGTATAATTTCACTACGAGCGCGAAACCGTATCAACGAACGCTGAGATGCACCTTGTTGTGCAGACCGTATACCTTACTTTGAAGTAAATAAGATCTATTTTGTATCGTGATCTTAAAAATTGCGCGCAGCGTCGCGTCGCGTCGCGTCTCGGTGTGAACTGACCCTTAACGTGCTTTCCGAAGCACGGAATGCTCAGCCAATATCATTAAAAACAACATTTGATTAATCTGGCCATCTAAATGTGAAGATTATGGCATTATATCCCCAATATCAATAATTTATGCGGCCTATAGAGACCATCTTCTACAGTGTGGTTGGTCATAGTAATTCATTCTTATTTTCTGGATAAAAGAGTAGAGGAATATAAAGAAAAAGGATGGATAGACTGTGTAAGATGATATGGTACTGAGCTGACGACTAATAGTGAACTATGGAAGAAATGTCGCGCGTCTTCAAATAAATTGGGATTAGGGAAAGAGAATTTCTTCTTTTGCCCTTAACGAAAATAGCCTAATAATCAGTCCCCATGTTTATGTCCATCTATAAAAATGTACGTTAGGTTTGCCCTAATTCGTGTTATGTTGACTCTCATAATTCCGCAGTAAGTAAAAACGATTTTTCACAAAGAATAATAGCTGTACTGTTCCGGGGAAATGTTGTTACATTATTATAAATATGAGTTTCTGTGTTTTTTGGTTAAAATATGTACCGGTGTTGGTGGGTTTTTAGCATATTTTCGTGGTATTTTTAGTGTAAAGGGAGTATTTTTTTCTTTTCACTGTTCTACCCTGTATTTATTGCTAGGGTTTGTTTTATGTCTTGTGCGTCATATTTATGTTTCTTTGTTTACATTGCCAATAAACGAATCCATCATCATCATTACAGCCGAAAGTCTTCCACTAACTCAAGTCAAAGCATTTATTTAAAATAGGCACATAAAAGTCACTTTTGAACGTCAACGTTTACATTAAAATAGAATTGATTCTAGTCGCCCGTTCCAAAAGGCAGATTCGTATGGAGAAGAATGGGAAATAAACTCCACCGTTCCTCTTTTAAAATATGTTGTATACATTAGTAAATGTGAAAACGATACACGTAGAATAACACCATGCACTGATGGACATATTCTTCCCCAAAGGATTGCCATGATACATACTGCGCAGCCCATATTCAAGCACATTTCCACGACCTATATCAATCCGTTTGCATTTCTCAGTCAAGTATTTAACTTCAACACTAACATCCCTTTCTAAATCCAATATTACTTTTGAAATCCAATAAATCCTTGTAATTTGTCAGCACAAGCCTGTAACATAAAAACCAGTGGTTTGGAAGAGATAACGGCCAGTTCTCGCGGTATGGCCGTAGTTCTTTTTGTTGATGGCACCCATTGGGCCGCACGACTGATCATTTCAACTCTGATTGAAATATATAAACTAGCTGGTTTTTGTTTAGAGAGAAATGAGGTTTTATAGGAGAAGGCTTTAGTGTTCCCATAAAAAAGCGCGACGCGATTCTGTGAGAATAATTGCCATTAAGTATTCAAAGAATCTCTTCTACTAGAGTAGCGTGGCGCCTGTATGCGGGAGCTTTATGTTGTGGGATTTGTAACCTGATTGTTGTAGACTAGAAATATGATTACCTATCATGGAATTAATTTATGTGAGTGTATGTATGTATGTAGGGTACACACTGGTAGCACTTACGCTAAAAACATGCTTGTTTATTCTCATATGTTTTTTGAAAAGAATGCAAATTTTTCAAGAGATATAATATGTTGAAGAAATTTGATTTGAGATTAAAATTATTTAATGGTTCATGCATAACTGTAAACCAGTCCATAAAACCATACAAACTGTGTCAGAAAACCCCAGCAACCTTTAGAATGTTACAAGTAATCGTGCTATACCATATTAAACTTAACTTACGGTGCTGCGCTCACGTAGTTCACCTTCAAACGGTACATATTACAAACGACATTTTTTTTTTGTATAAGTATTTACAAATGTTCAAAGAAAACACATTAAAAAATATATCATAAAAATAATGCCTATGTAATATGTAGTATCATGATAAAAGAAACGTAACAACAGAGCGCAAAAAATGGATTTAAAAAAAATGGATTTCGATCTGGTTTGTCAACGGAAAGTGCTGTTATGTGTCTTAAGCAGACTGTTCAATATTATAGTGATCGGAAAACACCCGTTTTTGCATGCTTTCTCGATCTCTCAAAAGCTTTCGACCTGGTGTCATATGACAAAAAATATGGTGCAAGCTCGAGGGTGAGACAGATTGCAGTCCGTAAGTTACATCTATTTTTAAGGTATTGGTACAACAACCAGAAAAATAGTGTCAGATGGGCAGGCTCTTTCTCGGATGTGTACAGGTTGCAGTGCGGGGTGAGACAGGGTGGACTGACTTCTCCGAAGCTCTTCAACTTGTACATTAACCGGCTTGTCGGTGAGCTCAGCAGTGCCAATGTCGGGTCCTACATAGACGGCGTTTGTCTCAACAATATCAGTTATGCCGATGACATGCTGCTGCTGATTCCATCGATCGGCGGTCTGTGTAAGCTGGTGCGGATTTGTGAGTCCTATGCGGAGGCCCAAGGGCTCAGATACAACGCGAAGAAAAGTGAATTCCTAGTATTTAAGGGGCGGGCAAAAATTACGTATCTACAGTCACCTTAGCTGGTGGTAAAAAAAAAAACGGATCTTCCATACAAAATCGATCAGCTGACTATTGATTTTGTATGGGATGTCCGATTTTTTTTTTTCATATTTCGACCCATGTTCCTTGGATAAAGTTGTTCAATTTCACGGGTACTATCACCCTGAAAAAATTAAACGGTGACTAAAAATTCACCTTGTATAATCTGAATCTCGGGAACGGCTCCAACGATTTTAGTGAAATTTAGTATGCAGGGGGTTTCGGGGGCGATAAATCGATCTAGCTAGGTTTAATTTTTAGAACACGTCAAACTAAAAAAAAACCGAGCGCAGCTCGGTCATCCAGTTATAATAGGCTGAGAATGAGCACCTTTCGAACGTCAAAATTACATAAGAGGCCCCCCCCAAACGTCCGCCTTCCACCACTTTCTAGTGCTTTAGGTGGGAAGAAGTGGCGCAACAAACTCCACAGCTAACGGTACCTAAAAATTTACCCCTTACCGTGCCTTAACTATGTAATTTTATCGCTCCTTTTCAAGCCCTCGTGATCAACCTTCTGAGATAAGAGAACGTGGTTAAGAATAGATTATGGATTGAGTCATAGCTTGTGTTGATAGACTTATCCAGCGTGGAAATATCCAGGGTCAAGTAGCTACACATTAAGATGATTGGAAATTGATCCAGTTTTATGGCATACAAGTCTTAAGAGTCAAAGGCAAAGGTTATAGTAGATGGCGTGACCGTTTTTTTTTTGGGTCGGAAATCATCAAATAACTTCACCCGCTCTGGGTGGAGCAGGAGGGCGTGTCAGACTTTTACTGACTAAAACCCACCCGTGTTCCCTCAGTTGCCTGTATGCCAGAGGCCGCGGTATCTCTTTCGAACAACCCGCACCCTTGGCAGGCATCGGCCCTTGCCCCACCAGTTGGTGCTAGCATCTATTTGAGGCGCGCGTGGAACACAACGCGCCGTCGACCCGGGCTTGGTCCTTACCGGACAGCGAGCTACCCATTACTCGCCGTCCGCAAGCCCGCGCATGGCGTGACCGTGACGTGTTTTCAGCGCAAATATGAAAAAAAAAAATGAGTTACTTTGAAAGGCATATATAAGGAGGCCCAGCAGTGGACAAAGATATGGGCTCGAAATGTTTGCCGAAGACATCACCTGGTTTGCCCGAACGCGGTCGATCAAGTTTCCGTCTTCTTCACCACTAATTGCGTAAAACGCTATTAATCCGAATCATGAATCATTTTGAAGGATTCAGTATCCTTCAAAATGATTCATGATTCGGATTAATAGCGTTTTACGCAATCCACTGCTTCTAATATTCGAAAAAACTTGTTTGCTCAACAACGTAATGAACGTGAATTGTCAAAATAAAACCCATTCCTACTTTTAGTCATCATCACCATCTGCCTAGCTTTTTCCCAGCTATGTTGGGGTCGGCTTCCAGTCTAATCGGATGCAGCTGAATACCAGTATTTTACATGGAGCGACTGCCTATCTGACCTCCACAACCCAGTAACTGGGTAACACGATACTTCTTGGTAAGACTGGTTGTCAGACTTTCGGGCTTCTGCCGACCCGTAACGACTGTCAAAGATCCACAAATGACAGCCGGGACCAACTGCTTAACGTGCTTTTCGAGGCACGGAGGCGTCTTGGTGTGTAAAGATGGTCACCCATCCACGAACCAACCGCGGCAAGCGTAGCTTTACCTGCTCAATCGACCCGTGCAGCTATTGTTACTTAGCCACAAGCACCTCCATTCCTAATTTTAGTGTGTTACGCCATTATACCTTAGGACGATTATAAGACCTGAAAAGCTTGCTGTGTAATTCCATGCCATGGAAATTCTAACTTCACATTGATATTGTAGGAGTGTACGATATTAACTCAATGGTTGCAAGTGCTACTGCTACGCATGCGGTCTTGGAATCGATTCCCAAGTCGGACAAAGTGTTATTGGGTTTTTCTGCAGCTGCCTGGACACTGGATTCGTTCCCGGTGGATGGCTATAGGCTCAGTTACATGGACTTAAACATAATTGGCATAATGTGAGTACTATAGATACTGCCTAACCCTTCGAAGAATACAGGCGTTATGTTATGTTAGTTAATTTCTAACATTCACTCAACGATATCACAAAGAAGCCTAATCTAATTAGATTTTTTATTATAAGCTCGTCTTTCTCAAGGCTCTATTCAGCACACAAAAATAAGCCATGATGAAAACACTCCTAAGTCTTCTCATTTAGTCGTAATTACTTCTAATTCGTTCAGTAATGGTAGGCGTAATTCGGTAGGCAACTGTACCACAGAGTATTACAGAAGGTCTGGTCCGTACTATGACCGAAACAGGTCCCACAACGTGGTACGTACGCACGGTGATCTCAAGCTGACCACGAAGCGTTTCAAACGAATATCAACCTTATTTGGTATGAAGTTAATGTTCATATGAAACGCTTGATTATATTCGCTGACCTTACACCCCACACTCCTAAAAACAGACGCGAAGAATGGAACAGAAACATACGTTCAAAGGTAATGCTCATTTCTACAGAGATCTCTCCCAGGACGACTGCGATAAGAGAGAAGATAAAAAGAGATGTAGACAACGTGTCTAATACAGTATTACATAGTAGAAGGGAAAACACAAAATCAAAAATTATACTCTAATTTTAAATATACACATACAATATCTATAGCAATATGCACAGTAACGTCAAACGAATATGGTTCATATTCTATGAAACCATTACTACGTTTGAGTAATGCTTAAGTACGGTTTCGCTAAGTATATGGAGCTTAACGGGAGTCAGTTAGGAGTACGACTAATAGAGATGTATGGAATTAGGGCAAGCTGCGCCGTCCCTAAATAAATAGTAGTATGGAGTCGACTTTCTGTACTATTTTATGACATGTTTTCCTTGGAGAGAGCTTATGTTACCGACCTTTGTTCCCACGCCTATCTAGGTCGGAAGGAGACCGCAAGGACGGTTGTAGGCAGAACCTTTATAAGGAGCAGATATTGTATGTAGGTTTACTCGTGTATTAATAATGTGCAGATTATTATTTCCATGAAATTCTATGTATTACTTATATTGCTACCTCCTGCTCTTCATCTTCGTGGATTTTGTACCTCATATTTTTTTTTACAAATATCCAGAGTGAAAAGTAACCTATGTCCTCACGCTCTTTATCTTTCAAATTTCACAACGATTATTTCAGTTGGTTTTGGTGGGAAATCATCAAATAACTTCTCCCGCTCTGGGTGGAGCGGAAGGGCGTCAGACTTTTACTGACTAAACCCCACCCGTGTTCCATCAGTTGCCTGTGTGCCAGGGGCCGCGATATCTCTTTCGAACAACCCGCACCCCTGGCAGAATAGACAGACGTTACTTTAGCATTTGTAATACTAAGGATAGTACAGCTTACTGATAAAGGCGTGCACTGACTGGACAGGTTAACTCAAACTGTGTGGTTCTTTCCTCAAAAGACTATTCAGACACCAATCCACATGGTCTTCACTTAGTCAGACCGACCAAGTTTATGTCTGAACTGTAAAAGAGACTGACCTCTGAGTTTGTTTCGGCTTTTTCTTCTCAGAGTAGTCAGATAGGTAACGCCGACCTTATCTAGTATAAAAAAAAAATGATTGACGTGTAAAAGTATATATATAAACCTACTTATAGAAAAATAATCATTTATCAGTATATATTGCTAATCCTACTACTATCTTAATTCGAATAAAAATGTGAAAGTTATATCTTTGTTACTCAATCACGCAAAAACGGCTGAACGGATTTGGATACAATTTGGCACACAGATAGATTATGACATGGATTAACTCATCAGGATACTTTAATCCCGGTAGTACGTTCCCGTGGGATACTTTTCGATCTCCACGAGGGCGAAACCGTCTTTTTAAAATTCTGTCAGCTCCGCAATTAATATGTGGCAATCAAATTTCGTTTCTGAAAAGCTAATCGTCGCAATCGCAAACAAACGCTGACAGATTTTCAAACGCATGTCAATCGATTTGATTGGATTGTCTGTTGTTATTTCAGTCGTCCAATCACAGCCGTTTACACTTACACTAGTTTGTCGGCGTTTGCATTGAATTGAATTTGGTTAGTTTACAAATCTCCGGAAACTCTGTGTCGCCAGCATAATCGTAAAACGTCACTGGACATCGCCATACCTCGTTCGAAATGAAATCCCTGAAATGCGACACGTGTCCGTGCAACGTCGAAATGCTGTGTACTCTGTATTTTCGAATTCTGATCGTAGAATTCAGCATTTCAGTATTACCTAACGTGAAATACTTAGCACTGATATGATGTGTTGCTGGGGAGTTTGTTGCGCCACTTGTTCTTCACAGTGAAGACGTTAAGAAGTTTAGACTACTTTTTGAGGCTTTTGTAACTTTTAACGGTCAACAACTGCTTGGAAGGAAATCATCAGATGACTTCTCCCGCTCTGGGCGGAGCGGGAGGGCGTGTAAAACTTTTACTGTCTAAAACCCACCTGTGTTCCGTCAGTTGCCTGTGCGAGGGCCACAGTAACTCTCGAACAAATCTGCGACCCTGGCAGGAACAACTGCTTACGCTATTTTTACATACGTTGCTACTGTAGCACGTTTTCGATTCAACAATAGCACTATCTGGAGTTTTAGGAGCTGTTTTTGACGATAAAAATTGGGAGGGACATGTACGCAGAGTAGTGCGTTGGAATTTTTCGTCGGATATTTAAAAAAAAAACGCTTTTTACCTATGCGGTCTAAATGGGAATTTTTCAGATAGTCATGTCAAAATCAAAAGTCATTTGACTTTTGATTTTGACATGACTATCTGATTATTCAAAGTAGGCTGGGAGTCAGCACTTTTTGGACGTCAAAATTACATAAGATAGTACCCCCAAAACGCCCGCCCTTCACCAGTTCCTAGTGCTTTAGCTGGGAAGAAAAAGTGGCGCATCAAACTCCCCAGCAGCACAGCTGTCTGTTAAGTTAGAAGAACTTGATTCTGTACAATAATGGAGTAAGTAATTAACATTTATCAAACACAAAACGTAAAATTAAATTATTTGCCATATGTCAGCTAGCACACGTCAGTATACCAACAAAACATAGTTACTAAACTCAAGCAGAAATAAATAATAAAAACAAAACAATAATGTAATTTACTAATTATACTACTACTATACGCGGCTGCGCGTCGATCTTCCTGCCACCCTGTATAGTAAGCTATCTTTTATAGTTTTTGATTTTCACTTAAGTACTGGTTTTTAGCTGAGCAGAACATACATCGCTTCTGGAGCAGCTCCTATAGTCTAAGACTTCTAGACAATATATCTACCATCTATTTGACTCAATCTGACTATTTATATCGGCATTCATAATTAAATCCCGATTAGCATTGACTCACCTACAGTCATACATCCTTGATCTTATGTATTACATTCTTGATGTAGCTAGCAGATCTAGCCTTAAGTTCATGGTAAACAAGCTTAATGCCCTTATTAATGAGGCTTTAGTTATCTTTCATCTATCACGTTTTCGACTTAGCTTGGATAGGTGACGGTTGAGTCAGCGGGGGTTTCGGATTGGTCTTTTGAGAGGTAACGGAACCCCTTCCATGTGTAGACATAAATAATGACCACCAGGGTAGTTTTAGTGAGGTAAAAATACCACAGTCCCCGGTCTTATCCTCGAAGCCCGGGCGCATTTTGAAGGTTAGCCCGAAAAAAAAAATACCAAAGAAGAAGGTGACGGTCGAGTAAAATGGTTTTAAAAATCCTTCTACCGTAAGTTCAGTTCAGAGACAGAAGTTTGGAAGCTGTCTTTAAGTTTAGAGACCATTGTAGTCAACGTATCGACTACTTAACGCCTTATACATGGCCGCTCTCCCTATCCCCTGCGGCCGAAAAGTGGTTGGCGGCGGGGCCACTGTACCACGGAGTAAATACAAAGCACTGTACTGACCCGTCGCAGGAGGACGTCAGCAGTAGCTGGTGGGGCCCGCAAGGGCCGATGCCTGCTAGGGGTGCGGGTTGTTCGAAAGAGATACCGCGGCCCCTGGCATACGGGCAGCTGAAGGAACATGGGTGGGTTTTAGTCAGTAAAAGTCTGACACGCCCTCCTGCTCCAACCAGAGCGGGAGAAGTCATTTGATGATTTCCCACCCACAAAAAAAAAAAAAAAAACGCCTTATACATAAGAATAAGAATCCCTAAGGAAAATTACTTCTTGACAATTTGTGAAGAAGATGCATTATTAGTAAGTAAGTGAATTCGAATTCTGCGCAGTGTTTTTTTTATCTTTCTTTTTTATTTTGTGTTTCGGGAAGCATGTTGGGATCGGCTTCCAGTCTAACCGGGTGCAGCTGGATACGAGTATTTTACATGGTGTGACTGCCTATCTGACCTCCACAACCCAGTTTCTGGATAATACGGATCCTTGATATGACTGGTTGACTATCGGGCTTCTGACATCCCTTAACAACTGTCAAAGATCCATGAATAACAACCGGGACCAACAGCTGTACATGCTTTCCAAGGCACGGAGGGGTCTTGCTATGTGAAGATGGTCACCCATTGATCAACCCTTGCGGCTGTTATTACTTACCCACTGAAGATATATAAGGTGTAGCCCTTAAAAAAGCTAAAGAAATAAAGCTAGCCTTTTCACAAATTAAATAAACGTTGATTAAAAAAACTCCACAAGTCACAACATAAACCTCGTAGTAAAACAACACTGTTATTTCCTTGCTGCTAAACAATTTTCTTTCATCCCGTTGAGTATAAAAATTGTGTTATATTTTCATTTGTACCGCAAACCGTTCTAATTCATTTCTTTGTAATATAATATGGCTGATGTGAAATAAAAGCTGGTTTTCTAAGAACAACCTGGATTCTGAAATGGTGCTGACTATTTATTACATTTTTCATGGCTATGATTGCAAATCCAATTTAATAAGCCTTCAAAACAAGAGTGAATAGGCATTTTCTGGGCTTGCTCACTCCATCATAGACTTCATCCATCGGTTTCCACCAAGCGAGATCTAAATCAAGTGCTGGCCCATTACGTACGAAAAAAATTAAATTAGGCATTTTTGTTTTTTTGTAATGCTAACAACATGAAGGAAAGTTATAGGCTATTTAACATCACGCAGCTTCACCCAAAATAAGTACGATGGGTAAAGTTTGGAACTGGAATAAGACCGTACGAATTAAATTCCTGGCCAAATTAGGCATTTTTTTTTTGTAATGCCAACAACATGAAGGAAAGTTATAGGCTATTTAACATCACGCTACGACCCTTAGGAGCCGAGCAAAGCAAAATGAAAAAAGTCGGACAGAACGCTAAGTGTAAACGAAGTAATAGCACGGGCGGGCGAGGGGTACGGGTTGTTCTGCCAAGGGTGCGGGTTGTTCTGCCAGGGGTGCGGGTTGTTCGAAAGAGATATCGTGGCCCCAGGCACACAGGCAACTGAAGGAACACGGGTGGGTTTTAGTCAGTAAAAGTCTGACACGCCCTCCTGCTCCACCCGAAGCGAGAAAAGTTATTTGATGATTTCTCACACTAAAAAAAATTAAACTGGTTGGGGTCAGTCGCGGGCAGAGCCTAGTTTATTTATAATCATCCATCTGAGAGTTAATGAAACAGTTCTAATGCATTCTTCATTACCCTCTGTTTTGCAAGTAAACTTTAGGTAACAACATAATTCAATTTATAAACTCCAGTTCCCTCAAGAAAAAAAAACTAGATGTTGTAACTTAATATGCGCTGGGGAGATGTAGCGGAGCGTTAAGCCGGGTCCCGCATCCTTATTCTGTGGTTTACACTCCGATGACGTAGGTCGATGACATTGCGCAGGACTGGGTGATGTACTTTCTATTTGATGGAAGTCTGGGATTGTGGTGTTGTCATAATACAAAATTATTTGTCATGGCAGCATTCATAATTCGTGACTTCAAGTTGCGTTTTTAGAGAGATTTTGGCATTATTATTTGTTGTTCGACCATTGTTGCGGTTTCTATTGTGATATGGTAATATTATTGTAGGTGCATCGTCTTCCCATATAATTAATGAACACAAAATAATTTCAGCCGAAAGACGTCCACTGTTGGACATAGGGCTCCCCCAAAAGGGGCAAGCGGGTTGGCGATCGCAGTATGGTGGTAAAACGCATAGAGAACGCTGCTGCCCATTCTCTGGTAAGTCCCTTAGTGGCCTTCTACGACACCCACTAGAAAAAATAGAATGGTGCTATTATTTTACGTCCGGCACCACACGGAACATCGGCACCACACGGAACACGGAACACTAAATATTGTAAAACATTTAACAATAATTACGGTGGAGTTTCTTGCACATTTTTCTCTATACGAAAGTACCTTTTGGAAGGAGTGACCAGAATCAATTCTATTTCAATGTAGTTACGTGCCTATTTGAAATAAATGTTTTGACTTTGGTGTGTATGAAGACCTGTATTCTGATATGCATCCAAAATAACCCTTTGAAAACTCTGGAAATAAAGGCTATTTATGTATGCAACGTCTGAATCATAGGGAGTCATCTGTGAAGGGTCTAAAGCTAGAAGAACTCGCCTTATATCTAATTAATGTCTTCCTTGATAAGCGTAATAGTACCATATTTACCTAGAAACCAGGCATTTGACATTGGTTGTCATTCCTTGACCTTGGTATGGCTGTTACGCTTAACGTTAAGACGTCAATTACGTGGTATCACGCTTTAGCTTTAAAGGTGTCAATAATGTGGTTATAGTCCCGCTGTAAGCACTGATAAAGTACTCGTTCTACTACGCAATAAAATAATGAGTAGGTATAAAATAACATAGTGCATTGTAACATGACGAATTGAAAAACTTATCACCTGTAATCAAGCCTGTAAGCGCGAAAGTCCACGATCATTAGCAGAGAGATTTGGCGATAATCTTTTTAAAGGTATGAGGAACAGGGTGTAAAGTTCACGCATCCTCTATAGAAAAGGGAAGATCCTCCGACCAGACGGATGTTGTCGGGACGTTCTATAAATGCTAGTTGCGCGGTAAACTCTATTTGCGCGATGCAGAATTTAGCGTGACGTCACTTTGATGCGTAGTTCGCATGTAGCGTTGTAGTCAAAATAATACATCTTCTTAGCGTGGCTTGGCACTTTCAATAGCTTCCATCATTTCTTATAGCGTACAGATAATAAGGACAAGTTCGACACGATATTAAGTGCCCCATTGTTTGTGGAACAGCACCACGTGTACACTCCATTGCGGAATCATCTGTGAATCTCCACCAGAACATGTTTTATTTGCCTTGGCATACCTGAGTCCGAAATCTATCTTTCATACGGCACGAACTATTTGAGAAGGGCCATACCGTGCAAAAATTTAACACAGTAAGGAATGTCTTCACCCCCAGATTTGATACTTGTAGTTTCTTGTTACTAACAGATAAAATCGTCATAGACAGAACACGTTAATTTGCTCGACTTGGTACATTTAAAAAAAAACTACGCAAACACGACATCATTATACAAATAGTTTGATGCCAAGATAAGTTATCATAACAAACTCTTTGATAGTAAAATTTATACCGTTTTTTATCAATTACTAGCTTTTGCCAGCCGCTTCGCCCGCGTGGAGGTCGGTGTATTATACATATAAACCTTCCTCTTGAATCACTTTATCTATTAAAAAATCCGCATCAAAATCCGTTGCGTAGTTTTAAAGATTTAAGCATACATAGGGATATAGGGACAGAGAAAGTGATTTTGTTTTAAGGCTCGTGCAGACTAGCGCGACGCGACGGTCGCGTCGCGACACTCGTAGAACAATTTCTATGAAAACTTAATGGAAATTGTTCTATAAGTGTCGCGTCGCGCCTGTTTGAAGGAGCCTTTATACTATGTAGTGATGCGTCAGAGTCCAACAATTTTTATTTGTAAACATTAAAATTGCTTGCAAAGCTATTGCAGAATCGTTCTATTGGTTTCGTTTTGACAATTCCAGTAAGGAGCTAAGAATTGTCAGAAGAATCATTATTCAATCGATTAATCTTCCTAACCTTTTCCCAACTATGTTGGGGTCTGAAAAAAAAAAAACTGAATGCAGCTTACATACCAGTATTTTACATGGAGCGACTGCCTCTCTTTCTTCCACAACCAAGTTAGTAGGTAACACGATACCCCTTGGTAAGACTAAGCTTTTGACTACCTGTAACGACTGTTAAAGAGCTAGAAATTACAGTCGGGATCAACGGCTTAACGTGCTTTTTGAGGTACGGAGGGGTCTCGATTCGTAGCGGATCTTTCACGAACCGACTGCGCCCCTGGCACACAGGCAACTGAAGGAACACGGGTGGGTTTTCATTAAAAGTTTGACACGCCCTCCCGCTTCGCTCAGAGCGGGAGAAATTATTTCATGATTTCCCAGCCTCAAAAAAAAAACAACAAAAAACATGTCAGCATCGCACGTAGAATCACGCACGATTCATTGTTTTTTTTATTTTTATTAAGGGTATAATATTATCAGCCTATTGACCTCATAGACCGTATGTGACGTCACAAGTCAATTGGGGTTGTGGGCATGCCCATCGTGCCCACCACGGTGGATCCGCGCTTGGCCAGGAGCCAATAAAAAGGAAAAATATTCCCCTACCACATGTTTGACGACACTACCGAACTAATTCCTTAAAACAAATGCAAAGACAAAGGGTAATTTGAACCCAGAAATAAAAACTTCACACCTTGGCATCGCCGCAGGAAACACCTGGCGTTACATAATAAAAAGCAAAGTACATATTTCTTGATTGCCTTGAGCGGTAGTGCGGCTTCGTTCCTAAGCTTTTTTCATCTTTCACTTCCATTACGATGGCGACTTAGTGTTTAGGGTTCCTCAATGGATGCCAACAGAACCCTGTTACTAAGGTTTCGCTGTCCGTCCGTCCGTTCCACTGTCTGTTAGCGGGTTGTAGGTTTCTAATCAGTCGTAATAGGTAGACAGTTGAAATTTTCATAGAGTGTGAAAAATTTAAACCAACGCTATACAAGAAACGTATATTTCGGTGATTTTTTGCAGCGGTCTGTATCTCATGGCCCGTAATACGTAGACAATTGAAATTTTCACAGAGTGTGTATTTCTATTGCCGATATAACAACACATATTTTTATAATTAGAATATAAACTTTATAAAAGACCCATTAAAAAAATGTGCTTCTTGTTCTAAACAAGAAGCAGGTTTTTTTGGCGTTTCTTTGCATTGTGATACGGAACCCTTTGCGGGCGAGTCCGACTCGCACTTGGCCGGTTCTTTAATGCCGCCGCCCCAGGAACTTTCAATTGCAATATTTTTAATAGAAATGAATAAGTGCTGCGGACTTAATTGTCCCTTTGCTTGTGCAGAATAAAAACTAGGTTAAAGTGAAGTGGTTTGTGATTTAATTTATTTTAGCGTCCTGTCCTTTTATTTGGGTGGGAAATCATCAAATAACTTCTCCCGCTCTGGGTGGAGCGGGAGGGCGTGTCAGACTTTTACTGACTAAAACGCACCCGTGTTCCCTCAGTTGCCTGTGTGCCAGGGGCCGCGGTATCTCTTTCGAACAACCCGCACCCCTGGCGCCTTGCGGGCCCCAACAGTTGGTGCTGACATCTCTTTGAGGCGCGCGTGGAACACAACGCACCGTCCACCCGGGCTTGCTCCTTACCGGACAGCGAGCTACCCATTACTCGACGTCCGCAAGCCTGCGTCCTGTCCTTATGTCAAGTTATTTAGAGTTGGCAACAAGCACGTATAGATATAACATTTATACACTGCACGCCAAAGACATAGCACAGCATTCAAAAGCACAATGAATTCATATCAAATTACATTCATGAATTTAAAACAAGGTCATCTCATCATCGTCATCGTTTCATCCGAAAGACGTCCACTTCGTCCGGTTCTGTGCGTACCGCATCCAGCGGATTGCTGCGGCCTTCACAAGGTTATCGTTCCACCTTGTGGGACGACAATGTATATAGTTGCTAATTAATATATTTGGCTCTGGTAATCCCTTTATTGCTTTTGTTTTGACTTTTGAGATATTTAGGTCCAATTGCATCTCAAATCGGCTTATTAGTCGATTTGCACGAATTTACTCGCCCGAATTGTGCGAATCGACACTAAAATAATACCTTATTTATTCGTGTCAGGCAAGAATCTCAGGTGCACATGGCTTTCTGCTTCCGCCTGATTTGCCTCACCCAATGAAAATAAGCCATTACTTTATGTATCTATTTACCGTGTCTTATTAACACCTTAATCAGAAACCGAAACCCCGCACCCTCAACCAATCTAAGCATCTGAAGTATCCCTAACAAGGCCCAACAACTCTCATTTCCGTCCAGTAATCTCGTGAGGGCCCAAACAGGTCCCATTTCGTCGTACTGCGCGACTATATGCGCTGGACCGTGCCGTCTGTCTAGTTCAATTACCGACACGTTTGAATGAACCTTTTGAGTACTAGTGACTTTGTCAGTTTGAATCTGGAGTTCTGGAGGGACAATTTAAATAGTATTAATATATTTGGCTCTTGTAATACCTTGATTGCTTTTGCTGCCTAGTAGCAAAGCCGTGTTTCGGTTAGCAGATGAAATAAAATTACAGGCACATACGAAATTCTATCTTGTATATTTGGGTTCCGCATCGGTAAATCTAAGGGTTATGCATTCTTGTAGGTTATCGGCGATGAAATTTACCTCTACCTTCTCCAAGGCTTCACTTAGATAGTCTATTAAATCTTTTCACCAATGTTTAAGTTAAATGCGTTAAGTTGAATGACGCATTCATAAAAATACTGTACCTAGATTACAAGTAAATGTTGTGGTCTCCTATAACTGGGAGCGATATACTTGCATGTCATTGTGTGGCCTCTGTTGGAGAACCAATAAATAAATTAATACACAAAATGAGCTATATACTTTTCAGTCCAACAACCTTCTTTACTCAAATATGTAATTCGGTTGGTTGTACCAAACGACCGTAGGTATGCGTTATACCGTACTCTCTGGCTGTTTCAAATAACATCGGACCGACTCTCGAGACGTTTCGAGAGGCTGTTACACTGTACTTATATTATTTATTATATTTACTCTTCCGTCCCTGAGGAGGGAGTGAAGTTAGACGTATTACTCGACGCGTGTTTTTGGATCGAAATCCCAAGTCTCACAAAGTTTGTTCGGAACTATTTCGTGTCTCGTCTCGTCTCGTCTGTTCTTGACGGCCTATTTATATCTTGAGGAGCTTGAGTTTATGTATTCTTTCTCACAAAGGATAATCTCCTTCAAAGAAATTTGAGGGGCTTCTGGCCAAGTAATAACAACCGCACTGGTCGATCGATCAGGTTAAGGTACGCGTGACGCTGGTGGTCCGGGGATGGGTGACCATCTTGACATACCTAGATTTCTCCGTGCCTTACAGAAGAAAGCACGTTAAGCTATTGGTTCTAATCTTTGAGAGTCGTGACGGGTAGTCAGAAGCGCGAAAGTCTAACAACCAGTTTTACCAAGGGGAATCGTATTACCCAGTAACTGGATTGTGGAGGTCAGATAGGCAGTCGCTCCATGTAAAATACTAGTATTCAGCTGCATCCGGTTTGACTGGAAGCCGACCGCACATAGTTGGGAAAAGGATAGGCAGAATAATGATGAATCTTTCGAAATTTAGATTGCAGTTTCATTTTCTTTGTTAGAAATGATAGAAATAGAGAAGATTTCAAGGCTTTTTTTTTGGGGTGGGAATTCATCAAATAACTTCTCCCGCACTGGGTGGAGCAGGAGGGCGTGTCAGACTTTTACTGACTAAAACCCACCCGTGTTCCCTCAGTTGCCTGTGTGCCAGGGGCCGCGGTATCTCTTTCGAACAACCCGCACCCCTGGCAAGCATAGGCCCTTGCCGGCCCCACCAGTTGGTGTTGACATCTCTTTGAGGCGCGCGTGGAACACAACGCGCCGGCGATCCGGGCTTGGTCCTTACCGGACAGCGAGCTACCCATTACTCGCCGTCCGGAAGCCCGCGGCTACGGTGGCCGGGAGCTATCATAACAAACAGAAATTGTGAAAGAAGGTTAGCTTCAGGTTTAAGAACAACTTTATTTCTCATAAAGAATTGTATACAAAATTCACTTACTGAGAAATCAAAAAAGATATCTAAAACTAAGATTAATCGTTAGAGCGCACAGATGTACGTATATGTATAAAATAACAAAAACAGATAACATTAACTCGATCGTAAGTTAACCAAGCACAACATGGATGTATGAATTTGATTTTTACTAGATTTGGCATTGATGGTATAGTCTGTTATTAGCAAGTTTATTATTATTATAAGACTATTTTTTTTTTAGTTAAGGTTAGCCTAAGGTCGGTCAATGAACCAAAAATATCACTCTAACTTATTACTTATTATTACACTGATCGACAATATTGCTTGTAAAGGTCAAATCGCTAGGAAAGGTTTTTTCAAAGAAACTCATATTTCTTAGTATACACCTCTAGTTGATGTCAGATGCTCAATTTTTTTATTCATTCGGCTTCTTTCAGCCGATTGAAAAGTCTGAACACAAAATGAATCAAAAGTGAAAAAAGAATTCATTCGGTGAACCGATACAATGCTTTTGGATTTCGGCTATCGACAACTTTTACTCGCCTAAAGAATGATCGAAAATGAAATGAAATAAGCAGATGAACATTCACTCGAGCATTCATTGACAATGACTCGCCCGCGTAGAGTTCCGAAATAATGCCACGGGAGTTAACAATCGGGATACGAAGTATCCTATATTCCTATGTTCTAACCCATGCGACAAATTCCTCAAAAAATCATATCATTCAAATTCTTGTGTGACAAATGTCGTCGAAATCTGTTCAGTCGTTATGGCGTGAAAGACAGACAGACGATGATGAGATGTAGAGTTACTTTCGCAATTCGCATTTGGTTTTAATATTTATTAGTAAGTATTGCATTTACTTACGTATAATAAATACTAGTGAATTGTATAGGCGAAATAAAATGAGTACGCTGAAAGTGGCACCGGTAACTGAAAAGTTGTCTGGGAATCGGTTGCTTGTGATACGGAGGAATAAGGAAAAATGTCGTGAGGAATGTTTTGAGTATGAATGTGTATGGCTATAAAAGTAGGGGAAGACCAAACAAACGATGGATGGACTGTGTGAATGATGATATGGTTAGAAAGGGTGTGACTACGGAGATGACGACTAATAGAGAAGAGTGGAAGAAAAAGACATGTTCGCTGACCACAAATAAATTGGGATAGGGGCAAGAGTAGGTTCCGTGTGGTGCCGAACGTACAAGAATAGCACCATCACATTTCTTACCGTGGGTGTCGTAGAACGCAACTAAGGGACTTACTAGAGAATGGGCAGCAGCGTTCTCTATGCATTTGACCGCCATACTGCGATTGCCAACCCGCCTGCCAAGCGTGGTGATTATGACAAATCCCCCCCCCCCCCTTTTGGGGGACGCTTATGTCCAGCGGTGGACGTCTTTCGGCTGAAATGATGATGATGAGGGCCAAGAGAATGCTGATGATTAGTGGATTATATCGGCGGTTATATCAGTTTAGTAAAACATAACCTTTCATTTAGGTTCTTCAAACTGAAGAAACTAATATACCACAAGCGGTACCCACAGCGGACAGATAGGTCTAACTCGTGCATGACCGCTACCTATTAAACTCAATTGACTGTCGCGTGGGATGATAAAGTATTAGTACGTTCGCCATTCATATGCTCTTATCTCTACGCTACACTGTTTTGATAGTAAATATGTGCCTACAATAATGGCTGGGTATTAAGCCGGCGCCAGACATATAGCTTCAAAAGTTTGAAGACTGCGGAACGGGGAGATAGGGTATAAAAATATGTGGTTAAGGCCATGGTAACTTTAATAGTGTCGTTATGAGCAATAATAGTTCTTATTGCAAGCCGAAACGGGTTAAAATCTGTTGTAATAAATTAGAATAATAAATGAGCAAGGGGTACGTCGTAAAAATGCAAATAAAATCGTATAAAATGACATATTAACTTTAATTATAATTATTATTGTTATTGAAGGGATAAACTGCTTTTAAAGATAATTAAGAGGTGACTTTGATGATTTTTTTGATGCATTAAAGTATGTTTTGAGTTCCATCACTTTATGCAAACAAGACTTGAAAATATCATAAATTTTTTTGCCTTCAAAATTATTTACGGTAAAAGAGATACACTGCTGTAAAAAAAACTACCTTTTTGACCGTATTGAAGAAATCTCCGCGCCTTAAATATTTCCTGTGCGCTCAAATAAATACCCTGTGTTAGCTAGTCTGTGTAATTAAACATCACCCCTGTGATCCCTGAAGAGTTAGGCAGAGGTGTACCTACAGTAAACACACTTTTCGCCAGTTAATTTAATACAGAGGACGAAACTATAGCTATCAACTGGACACTAATCTAGACTCCGGGCTTATACTGAGAAATTCAAGATAAAAAAACCCAACAACACTTTGTCCGACCCGGTACTGAAACCCAAAACCTCCAGCGCAGCGGTATCGGTTGCGACCACTAGAGCAACGAGGTTGAAATAATCTATGTCTGGCTCATAATAACTAATGTCTGGATTTAGGAACTACATATCATTGTCTTTCACAGTAATAGGCTCAAAAGTGGATTAGGCCGGCCGGCAGTTTGTCACATCCGGTCAATTAAATGTGATTTGTGTGTGAAATACGAGGTGCGAATATGTCCAAATGTAGACCTCGTTATAACATGTGGAATGTTCGGTGAATTGTGCTTCAACAATTTACATTTGACAATTTACAATTTACATTGATAGTTCCGTATGGTGCCAGACGTAAAAGAATAACACCATCCCATTTCTTCCCGCGGGTGTCGTAGATGGCGACTAAGGGACTTACTAGAGAATGGGCAGCAGCGTTCTCCATGCATTTTACCACCATACTGCGATCGACAACTCGCCTGCCAAGCGTGGCGATTATGGCAAACCCACCAAATTGGGGGAGGCCTATGTCCAACAGTGGACGTCTTTCGGCTGCAATGATGATTATGATGATGGTGATGATGATGATAATGATGATGATGATGATATTTAACATTCCACGAAAAAAAAAAAAAACAACTGGAGACCCAAATCAAATTCAGAACCTCACGCCATTTTGTCTTGACTTATGTCACCTTCCTCTTGACAAATGGGGGTCCACAAAGACCGAACACCAACAAATAGACAATAGATATCTAAATGATTAATTAAACGGCACAAAATGGTAAACAATTCTGAACCACATCAATTTATCGAAACTAACCCCAGTTTCAGGGAATCGCCTCCCCAGTGGTTTAGACACCATTAATTTTCATTGATAAAACTGAATTCGAATGAAATGCTACTTTCAATTTGTGATTGTGTGATTCGTTTCAGTGGCTAGATAGGCTTTTGTTTTTGTGGAAACTGGGAACAAATATTTTATTCGTTACCCGTAAATAAATAGGTACCTATACCTAAAAATATATGCCTTTATTCAGACACACGTTTTTTTACAGTACTTTGAATTTTAATCTCTGGGAACTCTGGGGACTCTGGGAAGTCGGTGACACCGATAACCCGGTCTATTTGCTTAACTTTGGCGAAAGCCTCCTCCATTTCTTTCCACTGTGTTCTATTATGTGCTTTCCTAGTCCATGTTTGCCCTCCTATTATCTCTATTGAGCTACACGGCGACTGATACATACATGCTGTCTATTGGGACAGGGCAGCCCAAAGCTGCAATGGCTCTTTCTTCAAAAGGCCCTTCCAGATATTGCCCTGCATTGTTAGACTCACATAAAATTTAAATAATATAATGTTCGGACTTTAAAAGAGACCATGACCTCTGAGTTTGTTTCGGCTTTTCTTCAGCTAGGAAATTCCGGCGCCATCTAGTTTTTAAAATAGTGACGTGTAAAAGTGTCTTTTAAGATCTATCTACTTACATAAATAAACATTTCATTTCAACATTTCGTTTCATATTTCGTCTTCCCATCTTCGAGAGTGTCTACCTCGATTTCTTTTCGTATTTCTTGGGTACCAAATACTATGATTTTGTTCCACTTTTCAATGCCTCTTATTATATGCCCAGTCCATTTCCACTTTAGTTTCCTTATTCTCATTGTTGTGTCTTCTGAAAGTTATGTTATTTATTCGGTCAGACTTCCTTTTATTCAGCATGCTTCTTTCCATTGCCGTTAATAAAACTGAAGGCTAATTCCCGTAATTAAAAATGTCGAAAACAGAGTTGCAATCTCAATTCAGTAACAGTCAATGTCAAGAACTTGTTAAAAATGTAGCAAAATTAGAGGTATATAACAGGGGGGCTTGTGGCTAAGTAATATTAGCCGTACGGATCGATCGATCAGGTTAAGCTAAGCTTGCCGTGGTTGGTCCGTGGATGGGTGACCATCTTAACATACCAAGACCTCTCCATGCCTCGGAAAGCACGTTAAGCCGTTGGTCCCGGCTGTCATTTGTAGATCTTTGGCAGTCGTTACGGGTCGTCAGAAGCCCGAAAGTCTGACAACCAGTCTTTCCAAGGGGTATTACCCAGTAAACTGGGTTATGGAGGTCAGATAGGCAGTCGCTCCATGTAAAATACTGGTATTCAGCTGCATCCGGTTAGACTGGAACCCGACCCCAACGTAGTTGGGAAAAGGCTAGGCAGATGAGATGAGAGGTATTTTTAACAGACTTGGACTTGGCTCATGAGACGCAGTGCGACTGTGGGGCCACAACGCAAACTATGGCACATCTCTTGTCATGATCTCTCTGCACTAACACCTGCGCTATGGAAAACCTTTGCGAGGCCAACGATAACGCTGTCGAATTGGCTGAATTCTGGTCGAAGCTTATTTAAAACCAATCACCGGCACGATGAAGAAGAAAAACAGACTTCAAAAAGGAGTAGGTCTTTTTTCGTCTGTTTTTTTTTTAAATATGTATCTTGTATAAATATTATCAAATACCCTCTCTCTCTCTTCTTCAATCCTTGGCCACCCAATGCTGAGTGTAGGTCTCTTCCAAATACATATGTAGTCAATTCTACGTGTAATCGATATACCTATTTCTCCTACAACGCCTCTAACAATCGATCCCTTGTTTGTTTTTCTATTTTCATCTATGTACTTAATTCAGTCTTCTCCCGTTTCGCTAATGAAGAAACTTGAGTAGAGGGAAAATGTTTTTCATATGATTAGTTGAGTGAAGGAACTTGTAGTGTTTATTGATTAGCAACGCTTGTTTGTTTGTTTTGTCTGTGAAGAAATGAATTACATTAACAGCACTGCTTTGTATGATTTTATCTCTAGCTATGTAAAATTTCGTAGACGGTAGTTGGTCCGAGCAAGACTTAGCAACCTAAAAGCCCAACAAATCATCATCTTCCTGCTCTGGTCTTAATTCACTCGTCTTTCTCTTCTACATCTAGGCCAGCCCTAATATCATTGGTCACTTCCTTTCTAGTTATATTATCTTTAACACAATCCATTCATATTTTATTTGGTCTCCACAACTACTCTTCAGGTAACCTGTCCAATCAGTGCACGCATTTGTCAGTAATCATGCAGCTCAACTTGGAAGTTAAGGAGCTCAACGCTTCGACGAACAATACCATAGAAAGGAAATTCGGGTAGGCCGCATAAATTACTCAAACTGCCAGATCATGATTAAAACTAACTATGAAAAAAGAAACAAAAAAGCAGTGGCCCGGCCGGGCATTATAAAGGCTTATAGAGGTATGAGGAACAGGGTGTAAAGTTCACTCATACACTATGGTAAAGGAGGATCCTCGACCAGACGGGTGTTGTGTCTGGTGGGTAGCTGCCCGACGATCGATGCCGGGATTTTGTATATATGTAGATTATGTGGTTAAACACTGCTTGCATGATGTAGCTGCGGTGTGACGTTAAGTCTTGAGTACTTCGCATGTGGCATTGTAGATGGCGCCACTTTTACTTTTTGTGTTTTTCCACATTTGTTGATTTTGAAGTTTCATATGTGGGGCATTGTAGATAGCCGCCACAGGCTTATTATTTTACTTCAAGAAAACGAATTATAAAAGCTTTTAACCACTAGATTCTTCAGCAAACATCAAAGAAGCCATGCCACGAGGTGACTCGTCCATTCCAACAAAATACCAAGAGTCACCTTTGACTAAATTTACCCGCAAGTTCGCGTGACTCCGAAGAGTTTGGGTCAGTTATTTCTGTTAGAAATTGTATGGACTTGATTAAAATATAGACTACGGTCATTTCGTGACTAGTTTTATTTAGAAAAAATGGGGACGAAGATTTATTGTAATGGTTCTATGCGGATTGAGGTATCAAAGAAATTGTATTTGGTGGTGGCACGCTGTTCAGAATATATTGGCTGAAATTCTATGTTTAAAATATTAATAACGGTGTAAACTGTCATATTCATTCTCCTGCCCTTATTCCAATTTATTTGTGCTACATGTCTTTTTCTTCCAGACGTCATCTCGGTAGTCCACCCCCTTTCTAACCATATCATCATTCACACAGTCCATCTGTCATTTCATTGGTCTTCCCCTACTCCTATAGCCATCGACATTTATACTCAAAACTTTCTTAACAACATTTTCTTTATTCCTACGTATCACATGCCCATGCTATGCACACATGCACAACCGATTCTTCTTATGTATATATCGACGGCCCCTACGTATAATCCCCTAACTACAAATGACAAATTTTACAGAAGAGCGCTTCAAAGTTTCAAACACGTGTATATCATGTTCTAGTTAATGTAATATCATGAAGGATTTAAAGTGCATTTTGCCATCTTAGGGCCGCTATACATTCAGGATGGACTGCTTCAAGCTGCGACTGCTTACAGTCACGAAACACATACACACATACACGTGGGCGGTCGTGCGGTCGCCAGAAATACACTGACTGCTCAAGCTGTCTACTGCTTTCGCGCAGTCCTTCCGCCTGCGCTCTTCATTTGTGACTCTTCTTTTTGTGACTTGTTGAGCAGTCCATACCAACTGCTGCAGCAATTGGTATGAACTGCAGTTACCTATGGCATCTTCAAGCTATTGACTAATGACTGCAAGAGCGGTCCGTGTATTTTGATCAATCGCTAGCTGTTCGAGCAGTCCGTGTATGGCGGCCCTTAGACTTATTTTTGTTAAACTAAACGATAGTATAGGCTGGCCTGAAGGTCACGAAAACAAAACATGCAAATCGAAAATAGCTCATACCGTTATACTGTGATTATGTTCACAATCATCATTTCATAATCATTCACTCAATCAACCTCATAAAATTGATTGCCATAGACTAAGATGACTTAAATAAAAGGTTTCTGCTAGAAAAGTTTTATTGAAAAATACCGAGTAACATTTTGCAAGAATGGCTTCTACACTATTACCAAAGTAAGGCACTACCTTATTGATATAAATGGTTGTAAGTGTTTCCGCCACTTTATTTCCATATCAGTTCTCCCCAGAGCTTGCTTGTAAAAATATACGGAAAAACTCATGCAACGAGTATCTTACTAATAATGTTGATAAATGGTAACATTACTATCGTTACAGAGTAACTTTCCGAGAAGAAGGAGGCAAGTGAAGTGAAACAATTCATCACTGTGACATAGAGTAGGAACAAATGGAATACATGCTAATGTGCATGGAAACGGTAGCCTGCGAGTTTGACGCAGTTTACGGCCTGTGACAGATGTAATTTTGTCATAGTTAATGTGTATACAACTGTTTATAAAGACTATAGACGTGTGTGATCGTCTGACACCGCATCCTAATCAAAAGGATCGTTCAATGTCAGTCATTTGTTCGGAAAATCGGAAGAGCGCCACTCTTTCGAGACGTTCGTGTTTGCAGGTCAAAATGAAAGCTGCGATCGCCGCGTTGGTTAGGTCGCGGTCGGCAGGTCTGTCTTAATTTGTGGTTTATTAGGACAGATCCTAATGGAACACCTTACAACCCGCGGGTGTTTGATTGCAAAATGTATGCCTATTACTCCTTTATTGCAAATTGTCATAGATGTGAAATTGCTACTCAGAACACGTACTAAATCGCGGTATTAGCCAGAGCTTAGGCGAGTTAGAAACGACAATTTCTCTTTTATATGAAGTAATATTTTTGTTCAAAATGCTTCCTTTAGGTAAGCTTAAGTACCGTTTGACGGGGCACATAGCATGCAATAGACCTGGTGAAGATGACAGAAATCAGTTGGATGTTAGCAGCGTACGACTATAGCTGGCTGGCTGATTAGCGGCTGGAAATAGGCCTTCCCAGCGAAGAATCAAGATCTTCTAACTGAACAGACCGCCATGGGGAGTTGGTTGCGCCATTAAATGTTATTATGATTTTATTACTGTAAGTAGTTTTGAACTAACACTTTTACACGTAAATCATATTTTAAAAACTAGATCAGGTCCGTGTTTCTATCTGGTTAATCTGAGAAGAAACGCCGAAACAAAATCATAGGTCCCAAGTCCAGACATAATCTTGGTCACATTATGTGGAGACTATGTAGATTTATGTTTGAAATGGTCTTTTGGGGAAAAACACACAGATTGAGTGGACCTGTTCAGTCCACTGCTTCTTCCCAGCCATAGCTCTAGGAAGAGGTGAAGGGCGGGCCTTTTTGGGAACTGTTTTATGTTCTGACTCTCAGCCTAGTTTGAATAAATGACTTTGAATATTTGATATTGGACGTCCTGCAGCTGATATGATGACGCAATCACATTGCATGTTACAACATCAAGCTAATCAATAAAGGACAAAGTAAACGATAGCTTATCAATATTATATATTACTGCAGTATTGTCATACGTTAACAGTTAGTTGGTGACGTAACGTTGCGGATTGGAAATGCTGTCGACTTCTGGGAACGCTTCCAAGTCGTGTGGATGGAATGTATGCAGTTCAATGGTTCCGCTGAGACACGGCTCAGTATTCATAGTCTCAAAGATTTGTCAATGTATGAGATTTCTAGTTTGTTTTGTCACTTCTGAAATCGAAGTTTCTGTTAGAGCTCTGTGATATGTTTGGTAAACTTTGGTGCGGTGTAGTGTTCGGTATAGGATTCGATTCTGAATAATTTGTTCGAGTTTCATCAAAATGTTGGCCTAAAGCTTATTGTATCCACATAGCAATATTTATTAGCATCATCATATAATGTATTATAAACACACATCGACACACATAGATAGATATATATATATCTTATCTATATACTTTGTGCATCTGTATGATATTTTAAACTATCATCTTTTGTTCTATAAGACAAAGAGGGATTGCAATTTGAAGTAAAGATTTTTTTTCTACTGATTGCAAATCCTTCACAAAAAGGCTCATTTATTGTGTGGCTTCCTTCCCTTATCGCTAATTTAAAAATCATAACCGTCCTTTGGCTTTGCCGTAGTCGGGTAAGAAATAATCTTCGATATTGGAAATCAAAATGATAAACCTCTGCCAAAGACTGATGATCCGCTTAATGACCTATAAATACCGCAAAGTGATGTCTAAAAACGTTATTTATATTCTTTTAAGTTTTTTCCAGATCAACAGATTTAATATCGATGTATTTCTTAACTAGCTTTTGCCCGCGGCTCGGTGGATATCGGTTATTGCGTAAAAAAGTAGCCTTTGTCCTTCTCCATATCCCAGGCTATATCTCTGCCAAATTTCGAGATGACGATCGGTTCAGCGGTTTAGGCGTGAAAGCGTAACGGACATACAGAGTTATTTTCGGATTTATAATATAAATTAGGGAAGTAGAGATAGGGATGAAAAAACGTTTGTTAAGTCGTTAAATGCCTTCTTAAATCCTGTTCGTTTCTAATCGATTAGAAAGTCAACAAAGGATATGAATTAATAAAAAACATTACATGATAATTCATTTTAAACAGAATCAATGCTTAGTTCTTGTAGTCCGTTTTGTGCTAGCTTTTATATACGAGACTTGTATAAAAGCTCCCGTAATCGGATTATGCTTTGAATAGTTTTTATCGGCTTGTGTGTGACTTATATCTTCTTTATTGCTTTTCTAACGTAATGCCAGGTTGTGTATTTCTAGTCCCTGGATTTGTAGGACTAAGCGCTTTACAATGCTAGCAGCTTTAAGCTTTCACGCGAATGGGATTTGAGTATGGTCGTTAGCTTTGTAGAATGTAGATGCGTGTTTCTATGCATTGTGTGGACACTGACGTATCCAATCAACCTTTTTTTTTTAATTTTTTTTTTGTGGGTGGGAAATCATCAAATGACTTCTCCCGCTCTGGGTGGAGCAGGAGGGCGTGTCAGACTTTTACTGAATAAAACCCACCCATGTTCTCTCAGCTGCCCGTGTGCCAGGGGCCGTGGTATCTCTTTCGAACAACCCGCACCCCTGGCAGGCATCGGCCCTTGCGAGCCCCACCAGCTGCTGCTGACGTGCCCCTGCGACGGGTCAGCAGTGGCCCCGCCACCTACCACATTTCGGCCGCAGGGGATAGGAAGAGCGGCCAACGCTATACCGACACTCCTCTTCCCCTGCGGCCCCACCGCGTCCGCCATCAAACGGTGGCGGCCCCGTCCAGACCACGGAATTCAATCAACCTGCCCTAGCCTTTAACTATGTTGGGGTCGGCTTCCAGTATAACCGGACGCAGCGGAATACCAGTATTTTACATGGTGTGACTGTCTATCTGACCTTCACAACCCAGTTACTTAATAATACGATACCCCTTGGTCTAAGAATGGTTGGTCATACTTTCGGGCTTCTGACGACCTGTAACGACTGTCAAAAATATGCTTTCCGAGGCACGGACACTATCGTATCTATGTGGACGAAAAGTGCCAACATAGTTCTGACGGAAGGTGACTTAGCAGATTTCTGATAAACTTGAGCACTTACCCGTTATCGCTAAAGAATTCAAAGGTTTCCTATCTTAAGTTAATATGTTGATGGGCAGCGTCCTAGTTCACAATGACACAAAATTTGTTGTCATTCAGAACCATTAGGTCTTCTAACGGTTCCGTCTGGTGCCGGAGGTAAAGAACCACCATCCCATCTTCTCGTGGATGTCGTAGGAGGCGACTAAGGGACTTACTACAGAATGGGCAGCAGCTTTCTCCATGCATTATACTACCGTACTGCGATCGACAACTCGCCTGCCAAGCGTAGCGATTATGGCAAGCCCCCCCAAATTTGGGGAGGCCTATGACCAGCCGGGGACGTCTTCCGGCTGAAATGATGACGGTGATGAGGTCATCTAGACATAGAAACCCAAGCCCATATCATACAGAGTGGCAGGGGGACATCGACGTGCAAACTGAAACGTAGCGTAGAAATTATTCGTCGGTAATAAAAAAACATCTCTTTTTTTTTTTCAGGCTTCATATACTAAATCCTTGGTAAATGGTTGCGCGACGATATCTCTCCCCCTTGTAAAAACCTAATAACGTATTTCCTTAGCTCCAACTAATTAGTATTCTTCTAACATTTCACATGAAGCATCCAGTGTGCCAATGCGCTATGGAGCCGCATAGTCATATTAATGTTCTAATTATGTAATCCTCTATGCATTCTATGATGTAATTGTAAATAACAGGATGGTGATAGACTTGCTTCCTATGTCGCTTCAGACTTGTTTTTGAATAGAAACATATTGTTATGTCATCTTTTGTCTACGAGTTTCTGATTGTCATTTTATTTTATGTTTGAACTGACGACAGGCCGCTGGTTTAAAAGGCTATCGCCTGCTTACACTACACCTGCAATACTGGATTTTCCAGGCATTGCAAAACATTCATTTATTTTTTCTTTGTAAATATCTTTGTGCCTGTATTTTCAACGGCCCTTTTTCTATTCTAAAATTTAAAAAAGAGGTGGATGACTCCAGGGCTGTCAAGCTGGCAGTAGAAATCAGTATGGTGGAGGCTTGTGGCTAAGTAATTACACCGCACGGTTCGATGGATTGGGTTATGCCGCGGTTGGTCCGTGGATTGGTGACCATCTTTACATTACATACACCTCCACCATCTTTACATAAAAAAATCAGCCGTTCCTTACATTTATGTTCGTATAACTCATCAAAATGTAGGGAACAGCTGACTTTTTTTTTCGCGATTTCAGGTTTGGTCCCATAGTAAAAATTCTTCATAATGATGAGTACAATGACCTCTTAAGAGGTTGTTGGTGTTTTTCCAATAACCCTGTATTTGTCGTTACAAATGTTAACACTTTACGAAGTGGGTTTTGTTTCTGTTATTGAACACATCCAACTGTTTTTAATTACAATGTTTATCTTTAAGTGCTAATCTGGATGTAACTGTACAGCATCCTTTTAAGGACAAGATACCAGGCTTTTAGCGTTTCGTGACTCACGATGCGATGCTTGTACAGATGTGTACTTAAGTTAATTGGGCACCTTTTATGCATTAAAAAAGTGGGGTAACCAATTAACACAGGCGACCAAACATATGCGTCAAAGAATTGCAGGTTTTTTTTTTGAGGATGGGAAATCATCACATAAGTTCTCCCGGTCTGGGCGGAGCGGGAGGGCGTGTCACACTTTTACTGGCTAAAATCCACCCATGTTCCTTCAGTTGCCTGTGTGCCAGGGGCCACGGTATCTCTTTCAAATAACCCGCACCCGTGGCAGGCATCGGCCCTTGCGGACCCCACCAGTTGGTGCTGACATCTTTTTGAGGCGCGCGTGGAACACAACGCGCCGTCGACCCGGCTTGGTCCTTACCGGACGGCGAGCTACCCATTACTCGCCGTCCGCAAGGCCGCGCAAGAATTGCCGGTTGAATGGCAATAAGCTCGTTCTCTTATACGGGACTAAGAGGGAAGCCTGAAGGTAGCCCGTGAAATTCTTTACTTCGTTTTTTGCAATTCGCAAGTCAGTGTCAGGTTGTATCTTGATTAAAATAGTTAGTTATATTTCACGACTGTAAAGAATAGGGCTTTACAGAATTATGAGCAGCAACGTAACTTCTAAAGTTATAATTGGCCTCAAACGTCATGATTTCATTAAAAAACTCGTTCAGTACGGTAATATGAAATTAAAGAATTTTATTGATGATTTTTATAATTATTTGATACGGCTGCGAATCAAATATAACATGGATCAATATACAATCTGAAAATGCAAAAACCGTAAGAAAATTTGAATTTCGGGGTCTACCCTGACGGTTTCACCGTAAACATAACTGACAAAGTGAGGGTGTGCCTAAATACACCCCCCCACCTACCCACCCCTATTGCTAATATTGTTAATACAAGCAATAGGGGTACCTACCTATTGCTTGTATTTTCCAATGGGGTAGCCCATTGGGAAATACATACGATTCACATTTGAGCAGCTTCTAAAGTTTGAGTAAAAATCGTTTGGAAAAAAATATGGGGTTTAATTATGTGAGAGAATTCATTGTTCAAAGTACCCATTACCGCTGTGAAGTAATTTCAAGTAATCATTAACGGATTATGTCATTTCCTTGAGACGAAATAAATTATAGATGTCATTGAACGTGTATATTATGCAAGATGACTAAAAACATGTCGTCATCATAAAGATGATGACGACATGTTTTTAGTCATCTTCAAACGCAAGTTGTTATTAAAGAATAACAACTTGCGTTTACTAATGTTTCTGAAATTGTGGAGATTAGCAATCATAAGAAGCGCTTACTTAAAGGAAGATGACTGAGTGGAAACGCCGGGAGGACATATTGTAGTGACCTTGTTGGTGATATTCTTTAGAATGGCCAGGTGCGTAGGGTAAACATACCGGTTATCGGCCGTTTAAGCGGCTTGTCGACTTTAGAGTTGATTTCTATCATAATGCTGTACTCCAAGATTTTTCAAAAAATAAACATTTTATCCTACAATAGTGTAGTTTCATAAAACCTAACGTTTATAGACGTATCAGTGATACATAATTAATAAAAAATATATATTCGTAAAAATAGCAAATATACCGGCTATCGGCCTTTTCACTCAGTTATCGTCCACTAGTGCACTAGTTATCGGCCACCTAATTCACGGTAGAAAAAAGACTCTTATTCAGTAGCTCATAGGGTTGATAATAATATGAAAGTAAAACAATGAATAAATTCTCAAAAAGCGGTATATTTTTACTCTTTTCTACGACTTATAGCTACTTTTGGCTTTAGCATTATTAAAACATCTCTTAACACAATCATATAAAAATAAAATGAAAAAAACATGAAATTTCATGAAAATTCGCCAACTCAATTATCCAATTAACGATTTTCATTTCTCCATCAAAACCAAATATAGGATCTGGGCCAATTTTTCTCCTTAAATCAGCAACACGACTGGAAAGCCTGTCCTGTATAGTGAACTCCGTCCTACCGGCTCGCTTTCCTGATGCCGCGAATATTGCCGCGTATGTCTGAAAGAGCGCTTGTCAGTGCTTCTTCACTATAAGCAATCCTTCGGGAAAGCTCTTCTTTTTTTTTTCTTTCCTTTACTGACAGGTGCCATCTGAAAAAAAAAGCACAATTCCAACACCAAGCACATCAATCAAAAATTTATCCATTACCACATATAACACATAAGCTTCTTCGACTTCGTGGTTAGAAAGTAGCCTGAATTCAGAGTAAAGCTAGGCATGTAGCCGTTTCAGCATAAAGGGGTAACAAACATGAAATCAGAAACAAATATTACGGCCAGAAATAGATTTACTTTTTACTAATTATCGGGCGTTCTTTTTTCGAAAGGCCGGAATCAGGTGTAATTTTTACTTATTTTCGGCCGTCCTTTATTTTAAACGGCCGGAGACAGGTTATATTTTTACCAGTTATCGGCCGCTAAACGTTCGGTATTTTTGAGGGTCATATCTTTGAAAATATGAGGTATACTGGCGGCCGGAATCTAGTAGTAAATTTGCAAAATTCTAGCTGTTCACAAATATAATGGAATCTATGTTGGTGAATTTAAGGTTTCTCTAATAAAGGCAAAGTGAAATGACATGAATAAACCGGTTATGCGACCACCCGGTCGGAAAGTAGATTTTGAAATTAATCGTTAACGTATTGTCCGACCACCAAAAATATCACAAATTATGAAAAGTTAGGTGAGTTTGGGCACTTGAATATTGAAATTAAACATGCTAAATACACACAAACCAAATCAATGAAAAATAAACCAACAGCAACACTTAAAAACTTACCTTAGAAAATCAATCCACCTGCTATTTTTTTCGCTAAATTTGACAAGTGTCCACACACCAAATTTTGAAATGGCGACTGAGGGCTCAGTTCGCAAATTTTGCGGTCATGCCGTTGGATTATGAACCGTGAAGTTTGTCCGGATCGAAAGGCGCAAAATTTGAAAGGGGCGGCCTATAACACTGTCTATAAGGACAAATAACGTGCGAAGTGGCCGAAAAGGGGTAGTGGCCGGTTAACCGGTATGTTTACCCTAGTACTCGCAACTGGCGTGCGAGCATGACTAGTGGTCCTAGTGTGAGTTTTATTTAACCATCTCGATCAAACACTTCGAGCGCGTTCGGCGCTCCAATTGGTCCGTCAACAATTCGGGGCCAATCGGAGCGCCAAACGCAGTCAATGGTAAAATGAAGCTCACACTAAGGCCTCAGAGGCCCTAGTGTGAGTTTCATTTAACCATCTACACCAAACGCAGTCCAGCCCTGGATTGGTGACGGACCAATCGGAGCGCCAAACGCGCTGACTGCGTTTGGTAGATGGTTAAATGAAACTCACACTAGGGCGTCTGATGTATGAACGTAAACGACGCAAAAGGAATACTCCTTTTGCCTCGTTTATGGCTACGACTACAAGCTTTACATCGTAAAGCCTGTAGTCGTAGTTTTTGCCAAACCCTATGGGTGTATTTACACGGGCTTTTTTTAACATTTGCACTGTAAGCCGATCTGGCATTGGAAGAAGCTTAATAATTATTGAAAGAAACCTAACATATCAAATGTTAAATATAAACCTACTGTGGTGTAGTTTTATTTTAAGAACACAAAGCTCTTTGGAAAGCTTTTTCCGTAGGTGTGGTTTCCTATTCCATATTATTATAAACTGTGTTGCCCTTTTTAGCCTATATAAATATATTTTTGCCATATCTGACTGACTAGCGTCCCACGCATCTTATTTTGGAAAGGCTTCTCAAAAGAAAGCCATCAACAAGAGTATTCCCAGTGGGTGTAGGCAGAAACTGGTTCTAAAATCCACTCGTTCGTGTTCTTGTAACTTTTAAGCTCTGTTATCAGTGCTGAAGGGTCCAGGTCTTCAGGGATTGGAATATCAAATATCACCACCACTATGAGACATCTACAATCACCCTGTGAATACAGGTCTTTATGGCCTCATCTCTGCCAAATATTAGCATAAAAACTTTTAAAATCAAACTAACAGAAAAATTTATATTGTCCACAGGAACATCATCTCCAGAGGGCGATATCAGGCACTGGTCTGATTATACCAACGCCTGAGGTATGCCAGGTCAGCGACCTAGAGTTCTACGAGCGATGTTACCCGCCCGATTACAAAATGCCCAAGCAGCACATACATATGCAGCGTAAGTCCGAACCATACAATTTTGTCGTATAATAGCACGATTTTTTTGAGAACGTGATATTATGCAGACGTTTTCGCGATGTCGCTTGGTAGATTACGTTTTTTTTTTTCTTTAGTTCTGTAGTTTTTATGACCAACGGTCGGTAATCTTCTTTTTCTGGGCATAAGCTCCTCCGACTACGCTGATCTAAGCTGGTAATTTCTGACCGTTGTAAGCCCAGTTTTCATCGCTGTAATACATTTTTTTGCACTTCCAGTCTGTCTTTAATGTCTAAGATCAATTTTAAAAGTACACGTTATACTTTCTATTTTCTTATCTCGATTATTTTATCGATACACATTAAGCTGAAAGCAAAAACCAATCGTTTAAAACGACTTCCATCGACCCCACATACGTTTTTTTATTCATGGCTGCTTTTACCCCCTTTATTATAACATTTGACGATGCCATAACGTGTTTTTCATCTGAGTTACGACATAAATTTTCCGCTGTGTTACTTTTTTCTTTATGCGAATGCTTTATGTCTGCGAGCTTTGTGTAAATGTTTATAAACAGGCTGGTAATTAAGACTGGCAATAGAACGACCAGGGTACTACTTAGAAAACCATCCATAATTTTAGAAGGGATTGTTAACTGAATCCATTGATTTTTCTGCAACGGTAAATGTAAAGAAATGTTTATTTAAGTTGATCTTATATGTCACTTTTACACGTCAATATTTTGTTGGTCAATCTTTTAAAAACTAGATGGCGCCGGCATTTCCTAGCTGTCTAATCCCTGGGAAGAAATTCCGAAACAAATTCAGAGGTCATGGTCTCTTTTTAAAGTTCTAACATTATATTATTAGAATCTAACAATGCAGGGCCATGTCTGGAAGGGCTTTATAGCCTTCACGCACCATCACACATTACCATCCTGTAAAACTACATAGAATAGCACGAAATAATAAGTTATTTTATATACCAAAGAACATACTTGAATCACTTTGAGCGTCTCTCGCTGTTATAACATAATATTCTCCTTTGAAACTAGAATTTACGATGAATAATAGTGCTCTCGGAAGTGTAAGTGTATGAAATCGGAAGTAAGCTCCCTAGTTGTTCAAAGCACATCATAACTCGTGTCGTCGTAATATTCTACCTCGTTGTATATGTATATTGTAATACGTCAATTAGCGTCCGTATGAAACTGATTTATCAATGGTTTTTTTATTAAATTTGTCAGCAAAACATGTCAAAGCCTGAAGGTCAGACAACCAGCCTTGTGTATCGCGGTATCGCGTTACCTAGTGGCTGGGTTGTGGAGGTTTGATTGGCAGACGCTCCTTGCAAAATACTGGTACTCATCTGGAAGCGGTTAGGGTGGACGCCGAATCAAACATACTTGAGACCGGGTGATAAAATGGACTACAGTGAATCCAAAGCGTAATTCTATTTCAATAAAAAGGAGGCGTACATTTTTTATGAATTAACTCGCACATTCAAATCTAAATCACCATTTCAGGGATGTCCAAGCGACACACACAGCTTTACTTCAGTTATTAAATGGAATATATTGCTTAGCTAGCTCGAAAGCCATCAAACGGTCACCATTTTCCCTTTCAAACTAAATTAACTATGAAACAGTCGACGACCCATGAGGTCATTGTTCCTCTTTTCAGTAATAATGTACCGTTTATACCGTCCCTCGCATATATATGTGAAAGGTAGGATTGTTAAGCATTATGCTAAGTCAGAACGTTGTTAGTCGAGAAATCCTATCTACGAAGACGCTTAGCGTTAGGCTTAAGTCATAGACAAGGCTTAAAAGTAATTGGGTCTTAATGTTTTGAAAGTCGAAGATTAAGAGGTTTGCCTGAAGGCATTTGTGATTGTGAAAATTCCATAATAAAACAGCTCAAGGGCGGATGTAGGTTTTATTACTGGGAGGGGCATCTGGGTCAGACAGTTAAGACATGTTAAGAGAGTCTCCCACATCTAGTGTTGCACTATGCTGATTTTGCAATGACAATTAAGAATAACTACAAGCCGTCTCGAAGCCGGGGCATCGTTGGCATAGCAGACCTAAGTGCCCGAGTACGAAACGAACTGACTGCTCCACTTTGAAACTTAATAGTTACCCCACTGCTGTTCAAGCTATAGTAGGAACTTCTTCAGCGTTCTTCATTGATGGATAATGCATTCAGACGATTCGAGTATATTTTACTTAAACCTATTGGGTTGAATACGCCTTTGAAACAGTCTGTAGTGTAATGTTCCTACTGCTGACACTCGGGCCTCCTTGCTGTTAGAGGCAGAGGGACGTACGTGTGGCCAGTGCCAGTTGGTGTATAAAATTCCACTTCTAGACAATAATTCGTTTGTGAACTTATCACGGTGATTCGAACAGGGCCCCAATTCCGTATAGAATTCCCCGCGGAATCTTACTACGTTCTATTTTTCAATATGAACAGTGAACACAAAGGTTCAGTTATTAAATTCAATTTAACTCGTTCGTGTCAGGTTTTTCAACGAGATTATTAAAGGGCGAACGACGACGAAACGCGACACGACGCAATGCAACGCGATGCTACACGCGACAAATGCCTACGTGATTTTGTTCATTACTTCTCGAATCATGGAGATGTACAGTGCAATATTTTGTAATTCGTTGTGTCGCGTCTGGTCGCCTTCAAAACAAGTACGCGTTTAGTTGCGTCTCGCCGCATACTGCCTTATAGGCCGCAAGCAGGGTATGTCGTTGATCGCGTTCGTCGCGTTCGCAGCGTCGTATTCGTCGCTCACGCAGGACACCGCGTTACTCTTTCTATTTCTACGAAGAATAGACAGTGCTTTTTCTATACAAAGTCAAATTTTGTTTCTCCATTATTGACATCGCACCGTTGATATCCTTCTACAATCTGTCATTTTTTCTTTCGTTTCTAACGGTCTGTGTCTAGGTCCTAGATATCCTATAAATGTAGACTATTTCAGAAGAATATTTCTTCCCAAACTGTCAAAATCACACTGACAACAAACTTTCAACTCGACGGCCACAAAGTATATTCCATTCATCTACAAAATCATGATTAGTTTAGAACGCATAACTGTGTCATGTCTATTATTCCGTCGACAAATCGGTGGTCGTGCTAAGCCTGCTGGTCATACATTTGGTTTTAGTAAATACAACATTAAAACCACCGACATCCTACTATAATATTATAACTGTGAAAGTTTCTATGTTTAGATGTTTGTTACTCCATCACGCGAAAACGACTGAACGGATTCGTATGAAATTTGGCACAGATATAGTTTATAACTTGGATTAACACATAAAATACTTTTTATCCCAATAATACGTACCTGTTGGATTATTTTCGACCTCCACGCGAGCGAAGCCGCTGGCAAAAGCTAGTGACTAAATAATAATGAACAAAACAAAAGGACACGGAATTATTCAATCAGTTAATACCCAGGTGGCAGACAGAGCATTAGGCAGTCAGACAATGCTGACTAATCCCGCGTGCTTAAAACACATTTGATTGGCTTATGAAGACAGGCTGCGGCCCTCTGATAGGTGGGTTATTTAGGGCTGACGTACCCCTCCTGCCTGAGGTAAATACATTATGAACCTAAACGGGATAGGCAGGGATGAATACTGAACTAAATGCTTTCTAAACATTTTGGTTTGTGGCTAATTCCGTCTGCGGCCAGCCGGTCGGATATTAAGGGCTATTGAGCCCCTCTGCCTGAGAGTACTTGTTGCGCGTCGCATTGCATCGCCCGTCCACGCTCTTTCTTCGCTTTCGTTTAGCGTTCCTTCTGACTTTCTTTTTGCTCGACTCCTAAGAGTCTTAGCGTGCTGTTAAATAGCCCTTTAACCTTCTTCAAGATTTTTTCATATCCGACTGGTAGTTCTAGAGTTGAGCGCGTTCAAACAAACAAGTTTTATGAGTAAATGTTGTTTTCCTACTATTTCATAAAGGGTCTGGCAGACTGACGCCACGCGATAGCGTAACGCCATTCTAGTAGATCAGTTTCCATGTTCTTTTTTTAATTGTTCTATTATAGTAGCGTCGCTATGTAGCGTCGCGCCTGTCTGCGGGAGCCCTCGGTCTCTTCATATCTTCACAGTCATCATTAGACAGCTGTGCTGCTGGGGAATTTGTTGCACCATTTCTTCTTCCCAGCTAAAGCACTAGGAATTGGTGAAGGGCGGGCGTTTTGGGGGACTGTCTTATGTAATTTTGACGTTCAAAAAGTGCTGACTCTCAGCCACGTTTGAATACATGACTTGACTTTTGATTTTGATTAGAGATTGGATATTCGGATGCATATTTACCTAAAGTTGCGATGTTGGCTAATATGGAATGCACTTTTGTATCGAAATAATCATTTATATATTTATATTTTCAATTTATGTTTATTTTTTTTCCTAACACACAACACCCCCTACCTTACACCCTAAACACATGTATTTGCATCGGGGCTTAAACATTAATTCTAAATAAATATGTATCTGAGTTTTGCAATGCTAATAATTTAGAAGTCGCTTCCATACTATACACCTGACTAGTTATGCATTCCCAGTGTTCCTGGCAAAAAATATGTTATTAAAAGCCGCTTCCATATTTTCATAACCAAAAATTCATTTTAGGTAAATATGCATCCGAATATCCGATCTCTAGTCATCATTGTTACACAACAATACTTCAATATTTGCACTAAAACTAACAATTTTTTTACTTTTTATGACGAGATAAATGTTTCATAAGTAAATTTTATTTGCGATGCCGCCATATTTCGTTATGCCCTAGGGCAGCCAATTTACCGAAATATGGCGGAAAATTCACGGAAAATTATTTTTCATCCGCATATAATTCAGTTTCACCAAATTTCCCGTTAGAGCAATGTGAAGGACATTTCTGCAGAAAAATTGAAATCGATTAAGCCTGTATTGAAATAGGTCATGCGTAGCATGGGATTGGGTAACATAATGACTAGTTTTATTATGAACTGCTAAGCATAAACTAAGCACTGCGTGCGGTCAAATATTATCGTGTCTTAGAACAAAGCTTTCGAAGTAACTTTGATTGTTTATGATTTTAGTAGAAGTAGAGCGTTTTGTGAAGAAGCTAGTCCGGGTGTGTTTTTGATTTCGAAATTACATCTCGCAGGCCAACCTGGGAGGTTGTCTGCTGCTTAATTGGGCTTGCCTGTGGGTGCCTCAATAAAGCCTCTGTGCCTTTGAAAGCACGTTAAGCCGTCGTGGTCCCGTCTGTCATTTCTGTATTCTTGACAGTCATTTCGGATTGTCAAAAGCCCAAAGGAGGTCAGATAGGCAGTCGCTCCATGTAAAATACTGATACTCAGCTGCATCCGGTTAGCCTGGCAGCCGACCCCAACATAGTTTTTTTTTTTTTTTTTTCTGGGTGGGAAATCATCAAATAACTTCTCCCGCTCTGGGTGGAGCGGGAGGGCGTGTCAGACTTTTACTGACTAAAACCCACCCGTGTTCCCTCAGTTGCCTGTGTGCCAGGGGCGGCGGTATCTCTTTCGAACAACCCGCACCCCCGGCAGGCATCGGCCCTTGCGGGCCCCTCTGTTGCTGCTGACATCTCTTTGAGGCGCGCGTGGAACACAACGCGCCGTCGACCCAGGCTTGGTCCTTACCGGACAGCGAGCTACCCATTACTCGCCGTCCGCAAGCCCGTGCCTACGGTGGCCGGGAATCAGCCTGGGATTCCCGACGCCCAGGGCGTCTCCTGCGAAGGCCACGGCTGTGAGGGCGCATGTACTGCATCTCCCTCACGTGCGCTGCCTCCCTCTTTGCGAGCATAACTGCTTCGCTGAAGGAGGCGACTGCCAGCCATGCCCTCTCGCTCCGTACCATGGCCTGGACCAGGGTCGGACGCGAGAGATCGCCGCCGCCGATCACCTCCACGAGGACACGGCGTTGCTCCGCCCAAGCTGGGCAGACCTCCACCGTATGCTCCACCGTGTCCTCTGGGCGATCTTCGCAATGGAAACACCCGGGCGTTTCCTCCCGCCCTATCCGAAACAGGAACCTCCCGAAACAGCCATGTCCGGTGAGGACCTGTGTCAGGCGGAAGGTGAGGACGCCATGCCGCCTCTCAAGCCACTCCTCAAAGAGGGGACTTACCGCCGCAATCGCGGCGTGCCCAACCCCAACATAGTTGGGACACGGCTTGGCAGATGATGATATCGGTATCGAAGTGATTTCAGTTTTGTGTCTGTGATAGCAACACGCCTGTCGGTATGACACAGGCCTCCTCTCGGCGAGAGGAAGCGGGTCGTAATCCACCACACGGCCACAGTGCGGGTTAGCAGATGTTACATGTCTTCGAATTTTTGGTTCTAGTACATGCCGGTTTCCTCACGATGTTTTCCTTCACCGTATTAAGAGCCCATGCTTGTTTAACATCAACGTGAACTTTATATGACGGCTTCCTAGGAATGGTGCTCCATTCTGCAAGCTTAGAACAACCAATAAAATTGTCAGTATCTTGACAATTTATTGTAGTGTCATATTACGATGAGATGAGATGGTAACTTTACGCGTTCAAACAAAATATCATAATCAAACATTTAATATTTGTCTTCGCAACGTAAAAGTCAATGTCGTGAATTTTGTTTATCTATGACGTAATGTAATAGAAGATAAAGAGAAACTAGATGTGGCCTAAGGAAATTAACTTAAAGCGTGCTTCCTCTATCGAGAAAAGTTCAGAAAGTTATTTTGAAGTGTAAGCTCGGCCCTAAGTAGGGACCAACAGTTGATCTCGGATGCGTTCGTCACATCTGAGGGTCAATTCCTGATTTTTAATAACGTTTGCATTACGAACGCAAACGAAGCAAAAGGGATATGTAATGATCGTAGCAGGCTGCGTTCAGTAGTTTCTGCCTACCCCATGGGAAGATGGCGTGATTTTATGTTTGTATGTGTGTTGTTTGAATATATAAATGTGTGGTGCCGGACGTAAAAGAATAGCACCAGCCCATTTCTTTCCGTGGGTGTCGTAGAAGGCGACTAAGGGACTTACAAGAGAATGGGCAGCAGCGTTCTCTAAACATTTTACCACCATCACCTGCGATCGCCAGCCCGCCTGCCGAGCGTGGTGATTATGGCATCCCCTTTTGGGGAGGCCTATGTCCAGCAGTGGACGTCTTTCGGCTGATATGATGATATACATTTTTACAAGTTCTAAACATTAATTACTCTCAAAACCTTAAGGTAACGATATATTATAGAGGATAGTGTAACACATCCCTTTGTCGAAAACCCTGTAGGCCTTTATCAATCAAAGCCCCTTTCGCTAAGCTACAAAGTATTCTGTATGGTAATCTAGTATTAACAATTTCTGTACGTATTCAAACTAATCCTCTTAGTGGGAAAAGCCTAAATGATTCTGAACGTGTTTTCTTCACACACCCTTTTCTACACGCCCAAAATTATTGCATTTATTTTTTTAAAGTAAAATGATTTAAGAAACGATATACAGATTATGGTGAAAAATGATCTGGCTAGAAAGATCCAAAAAAACCTCTAGATCGTATTTCGGCTATGGCGCCAATCACAACAGGGCTTTCGGCGCGGAAGATGTTATAGTGCACAAGTGTGTGCGCAGACACAGACAAAAAAAAAAGAAAGAGTCAATACTGAGATTATGGCTAATAGAGATTATTATTGTTATGTTATTTATATTCACATAATTGGTAAGTATAACTTATAAACTAAGCCACACAAAACCGTAATTTGTTAGTGGTTTGACTGTGGAGTCGGTAACAAGAAGACATGCTTCGCCGAAAGATTCTATTAATGTATTGATTCTCCGGTGAAGCTCGACCTGAACCAATCTGCCAAAGATAAACATCACCCGTCTCTCCACTAGCTCTAAGATACATATCCGGTACGGCTCGCAATCCTTCCCTATCGTAAGGGCACGTCTTCCGAACGATAACGGCGCCCCGCGGTCTACTTGATATGCAATGGTCTCTGCATCACCGTGAAACATAAGGCTTCAAGGGCTAGTGCAAATCTTGGGTTCACTCGATTAATCGAGTCTGGTTAAACCACGCTGGGGTCGGTGCATTTAATTCATTCATTGAGCCTGTATTTTGTTAGTTACAACTGAAGGATTGGTGCCTCTTCACTTACTAATAAGGAATGTTAGCTCATTTAAAATATTACTTCTTGCTAAATTCGCTCTTACGCCACATCCAGTCTCTAAACATCTGTCATCTTCATGATCAAACAACTATCACAACAATACTCAATGCGTTCGTTATAACCTTTATTAGTAAGCAAATAAAGATTATATTCGCTATCGTGCACTGCTAAATAGTCCTAGATAATAGTTGACATTGATTGGTGAGGCTGGTTGGAAAGGATTATGACCTTTGCTAGTTTTTTTTCTTTATGTCGCCTATGCCTTGTTCTTTGTTTATAGGAAGCTTTATGCCTTTGAGTGTCGAATGTAGAAATCAATCAATGTACAAAATATTTAATATTTATTATATCAAATGCAAGGACTTTTTAACCGACTTCAAAAAAAGGAGGAGGTCCTCAATTCGACTGTATGTTTTTTTATGTTTGTTACCTCATAAATTTCGACTGGGTTAACCGATTTTGATGATTATTTTTTTATTTGAAAGCTCGTGCTTCCCGTGTGGTCCAATTTCATATAGATCCGATGATGCGTTTCGGAGACAGACAACGGAACTCTTCAAAAACTAACAGTAAATATACCGCGATTGCTGCTATCGCATAAATATGCATTGTTTGACCCCAAGGATGACGAAATTTTGAATTAGTGGGGTAGGTACTATAACTAAAAAGTGAAAAATAAAAAGTTAAAAAAAAAAACAACCGACTTCCGAAAAATAACTTTAATATCCAAAGTCACAGTTAGTGTTTTTTCGGAAGTCGGTTGTTTTTTTTTTGGAAAAAGTTTTTAATATTTGGAATTGTCTTCATACGCATAAAATAATGTTCGGTATGTTAGGTAACGTAAATAACGCATTAAATGTGGTTGAACTCAAAATGAAAGCCATTGCTATTGATAGTATTTTACGCAATTACACTGCTGACTGGCAAACTGCACCAACTGGTGGGGTCCGCAAGGGCCGATGCCTGCCAGGGGTGCGGGTTGTCCGAAAGAGATACCGTGGCCCCTGGCACACAGGCAACTGAAGGAACACGGGTGGGTTTTAGTCAGTAAAAGTCTGACACGCCCTCCCGCTCCACCCAGAGCGGGAGAAGTTATTTGAAAAAAACAAAAAAAAAACCCGGCCAATTGCAAAAAAAGTAAGCAAATTTGAATTTCTCGGGCTACGTAAGCGCATCTTCCTCAACGAGATTCTTTAACTCTTTCTTGAATTGAATGTCGTCCGCACTTAAATAACATCATTGTAAGGTACACATTTCAAACTTCTCTTCTCACAGTCCATAGGAAGACAAGCCACTAATAACAAAGTATGCGATGTCGACGTCCTCCTTACTATACAAACGGGTTGGTGACCGCATCCGGCCCGCTCTGGGTGTCACGTAGTCTGACGTAGTATAAGAACTTTTAGCTTAGATCACAGACCGAACTGGCGTTAGTATATCTTGGGGTTATAGAGGAAGAAAAAACTAGATGCATATAAGAAATGACATCATTAAGAAAAACTGCTGAGCAAAGGCCTCCGCCAAATTCCCGGCATCCTTTTCCAGGGCCAACTCGATCTAGACCTCGCAATACGCGGCTAGGTCGTCACGTATATCAATACGTAAAAAGAAAACTTTGTACCCTTTTTACGGAAATTACGCAGACGGAGTAAGTAATATGAAATTTAGCACGGTTAAAGTTTATATGGAGGAGTGCGGAAAGATAATATTTTTGATTAAAATTTTAATGTATTTCGACCACTGGCGACCACTAGTTTTAATTAATTTGTAGTTGATAAACACCTTCACCTGCCAAGATTTGAACGAAGCAAGTGACAGAATTGTCCAGCTAAATACACCGCTATTTTTGGATCGTTTTAATCTTTTAAAAGGGTCATTGTACTCATCATTATGAACAACGTTTACTATGGGAACAACCCTGAAATAGTGAAATAAAAATCAGCTGATCCATACATTTATGTTCGCATAACTCGACGCAATGTATGGATCAGCCGATTTTTTATTTCACGATTTCAGGGTTACAATGACCCTCTTGAAGGATTAAAACGATAAAAAAATAGACATGTAGATACATACCACTGACTGATACTGGTCGGCAAAAAAAATCGTAGGTCTAATCGTCGGAAAGAAAAAGTATTATTGGATTTTCGGTCCGTTGGCATTAGGCTCATCCCCTATTAAATGGGACTTAAACATAACTGGCGATATCTGGATGTGTACCTACATCCAGATATCGCCTACTTTGAATCAATTATTATTGCACACTCAACATAAAAACACACATAAAAACTAAGAATATTTTAACCTTTAAAATAAGCTTTCCTTTTCGTAAAAAAATACCATTCATTCCTTGAGGTTAGAAAAAAAAACATTCCACGAATAAACATGTCAACACACATCTTCCATCAGAATGACACGGGTGCTCTGAGAAATTAATGAATAACATGTCATATCGTCCCTCCGGATTTGTAGAAGACATGTTAGACAAACAAGCTTTTTGTCATTAAAGCGAAATTTGTCATTTTAAGGTTAATGGTAGTCTTGTACTCCGATTCCAGATGGCTAAAGAGCTGCGAGGTAATTTCGTAAATCACTAACGGTGACAATGTCTTTCATTTTGACTATTCAAGAACATTCACTGCGTGATTTGCGCTGTCGAGCAGTTGCGTTTTCAAACATATCACAATCAGCTAAAATTGTTCCTCGCCGTTGATCTCCGGCAATCAATGTGCAAACCTTTTTAAAAAATGTAGGGAAATCAGAGGCATTTTTGAAAGATTGAGGCTCAGATTTGAATACGAACGTTCTTGAAAATACGTTTTTTTGCGCCGTTGTAATTCATTGACAGAGAAACGATAAGCCAATCAAATGAAAACATATCTCACGAAATCTCATTAAGTCTTGACAGATTTAAGGACAAGACAAAATAATCTATATTATAAATACCCCTTTTTACGAAAGTTACACGAATGGATGAGTATGCAATTTGGCACAGTTAAAGATATGCAGAAGGAGTGCAGAAATCTATTATTTTTGATAAAATTTTAAATAAATTATTGTCGAATTTTGATCACAGGGCGACCACTACTTAATTTAAATAGGCGTTAGAAAGTGGGGAGCTTGATATTTAAGACGTAGTCTGCTCTTTTTCGCTTCTTCGTATTCCTTTGACTTTTTTTTTCCGAAAACAATGTATGCAGACTGGAGGCCGAAGGAGGACACACTTCGTTCTGACCTTAAACATACAATAAAACACACCTGCTGCACCGTATTCCTACCTTTCACTCCAAAACTGTTATTAAACTTAATTCAAAGAAAGCTCCAATACCACCGGACGTTTGCGGCGCAATTAAACGCCATATGCCGCGGACCATCTGTCTGTATGTATATGTACTTACCTCTCGTTACTCGGAAGTGGCTGTGTCGATAAACAGTGCCTTGATGCGTGGTGCATTTTAATAATTCCACTCATACTTGGCTTTCTTTATCCTTCTGTGTGTGTTTACCATTTTGACCACAGGTAACTTATATCGTAGCATTTCTGTTATATGTTTGAGCTCCACACCAAAAGTACTGGACTGTTTTTATACGACAAAACCAAAAGTATGATTTCAGCAGGCTTAACTAGAATATACATGGTGCCACTCACAACAAAGTTATAAAAAAAAAAAAACTATTGCAGAAAAGTGCATAGAAAATACGCGGTCAAAATGGAACAGTAATGTTTCTTTGTAAATAACCGACGAAAATTTTCATTTTCTTTATTGCACAAACTTGAAACAGGCCTCAAAGAACGACATTATTATGTTTGGCCAGTAGTACTTGTCCTAGGATATGAGCGAAACTGCAAGCATCAACTAGTATCCACAAAATAGTTCAAACATTTTCACTACCCAACTAAAACCCATTTCAATTGAAGTTACAACACACGCCCACAAACAAATAGCAAAGCCGCTTTCAGATAATACGTGTTCCGTTTCCAAGTATTAAAATATTCATTTGAAATTTGTAATCGGATTTAAGCTGCTGCATACTCTGAAAATACTGCTTAAATACCTGGAGCTATATTTAATCCGGTCGCACCCAAAGGACAGCCCGTCAACAGTTTTGGTCCAATGCGTCGGTTAAAAGCTATCCGGTATACAAGTATAGGTAGATGTTAGGACTAAGCTATGAAATACTGTTTGTGTGATTTTAATCGCGTTTGTTTGTATGTGAGTATGTTTAGGCACACAGAATAGATAGCACACGGAGTGCAAACATGTGAGGTAGCATGGTACTTGTTAGTCAAAAGGAGTCAACACTACAGCCTGCTACTGAGTAGTGCAACATCTTGTAAGTATACTCTATTGTCAACAGCTAAGCAGCTTTTAAAACATTCCAGTTTTTCTTAATTAATCTACCTATCATGTTTTCACAGCTGTAATCCACTAGGCGAAGGTTGGTAGATTCATCATGTCTTCGCATTTTTGATTCTATAAATTGACATGCCGGTTTCCTCACAATGTTTTCCTTCGCCGTTTTGAGAGCAGTGGTGATCAAATAATTTACACAAAACTTCAACTCGTAGGTCGCGGCCGTTACCACTGGGCCACCACTGCCACATCGAGTTTTAATCCATGAAATGGTGGTAAGCCTTCAGCGTCAGCAATTGAAGTTAGCACAGTAATTATGTATTGAGCTGTTTCTTTCCTCCGGCTAATCATGCAAGTTTTATCATCGGGAGATGTGTTTGTACCTTATTAGCTCTCCATGTTTGCCTCCTCTGTGTTTTATTTTTTTTATTTTAGTAAATAGGACCAACAAACAGCTTCATTATGAAATGTTATAAAAATAAAACATAAGTTAATTAAATAATAACATAGCCCACAGCGCTGTTCACAGATTACCATTAATATATAAAACTTTAAATACACTAGGAGGTGAACTGCACATGCATGACAGTTTCAGTAAACGTTATAAAAACAATAAATAAAAAGCATAAAAAATCTGATGTTATATTAAAAACCATCGAATAACTAGTCCATGATTTCAAGTGTATCATACAAAAGGCTACGAAACCTTTTCAAAGAGCATGTAAATATATCGATGTGTGCAAATGCTTCATCGTAGGTTGCTGCCATTCGCCGAATCGGTGAGTACTGTTAGATCGCCAGGTACTGTAGAGGTTGTCCGCTTAAGAACCTCACGCACATACTGGCAGCCAATGATTGGGCTGTGTCTATGTTCGAACAGTCAAGAAGTTCTAAAATAACAACGTGAAATAATTTTTAGATAGGTTTTGTTCCGAGAGCATTAATTCTATTGACAGGCGCGGTCTTATAATGTTCTAATTCCTTGAAATAAACGTGGAATCCCACAGTTTAAACGTCCCATGGTGTTTTAATCATATTTATTACACACCCGGTACTTGGAGGCACGTCCGAGCCTCCACAGTACCCACTGCAAAGAGTTTGCCTGCACGCACCTGCCGTCTATGAACAGTTCTTCTGCATAGCATAATACAATAAACTCGTGCATACTATAAATTGCGACTAAGCTAAGCACAAGGTCTGTATCAAGTGATTCATTCATCTTCATTAACTTTAATTCATCTTTATACATACATACGATAATCATCATCATCCTGCCCTTGTCATAATTTATTTGTGGTCGTCGCGTCATGTGTTTTTCGTCCATACTTCTCTATTTGTCGTCATCACGGTAGTCGGTCGACACCCCTTTTCGAAGATACGATAATATTAACACAAAATCAACATTTACCTTTAAAATAAAACAGAAACGTAGTCACGAAATCAATAAACAAGTTTAAATGTTAACGAAATAAAGTTTAAACATAAACATTACCTTAGTCGTAAGCACCAGTTAGTAGTTAGAAAGTTCGGAAAACATTAACGGAAAGTTTCATACATGAAGCTACTCTATAGTTTTCATTAGTAATTTGCAAAAGTTTTTGTTTACCGAGTACAGTCCAAGCACTGGGAATAAGGAATGCTATTGAGTTTTGTTTTGGATACACCATTCGTCGTCATGTTCTCGTAAATTATGGAAGGTGCGGTGCATATAGAAAGAGGACGAACCGATGTCCTGGTACCAAAACGAACAGCGGACGACACTGTGTACTTTTAAATTGTGGTTGATGGCAATAAGCTCGCCCCCCTATTACATGGGACTTAAACATAGCTGACGAAATGTGGGTTCACTACGGGTACGTTTCTGCCTAACCCTTTTGGGGATTACTGTCGCGATGTTATAGAACTGTTGTGTTATGTTGTCGAACCTAACGCTACGTTCACAACCACCACGTACCGGCTATTTGGCTAATATTTTTACCACGGTTTGACCTCAAAATCAAAAATCAAAAGTTATTTATTCAAATTAGTGCTTTAACTGGGAAGAAGAAGTGGCGCAATTAACTCCCCAGCAGCACAGCGCAGCCTCCTCATTCCCTTGACCTTATCTGAATGTATTTAGGGTCAGCGCAACATGTCTTTTTCTTCCATACTTCTCGATTAGTCATCATCTCAGTAGTCTCCTCCTCTCGTTAATGCCCATATCATCTTTCATACAGTCCATCCATCGTTCATCTAGGGGTGCGGGTTGTTCGAAAGAGATACCGTGGCCCCTGGCACACAGGCAACTGAGGCAACACGGGTGGGTTTTAGTTAATAAAAGTCTGACACGCCCTCCCGCTCCACCCAGAGCGGGAGAAGTTATTTCATGATTTCCCACAAAAAAATGAAAATCCATCGTTCATTTCATGTCCCCCAACTCTTATAGCCATACCTACACATTAGTCATTAGTGATGTACCGACTAGTCGGTCATATTTGTAGTCGGCTAAAACCACCGTCTAGTCGTCCCATTTTTTACTCGTATTAATATGCTTAAAAATTTAAAAGACGGTGATAGAAATGAAATTGAAGTCTTTACTGTTATATTTTTTATTATAGAATCAGTTTTACAGTTTACTTTCAGTGCAATCAGGAAATTAGGATAGTAAGGAATAGGAACCCCTAGTTTGGTCCATTAATTAATTGGACTTCGATCCAGCAATTAAATACTGAAAGCAAAATTAATTAATACTTTTAACAAAAAAGAAGGAACTCTATAGCAAACAATTGGCAATAAGTAAGTTTGCCATTTTGAACATAGCCGATGTCACCCGAACTCAACCGAAATCAATGATCAGCTTGGCCGACTAGTCGGCTAGTCAGGCAAAGTCATAGTCGGCCCATCTCTAAAAACATTCACACGACTTGCAACGTTCAGACGCCCTCTTATAGCTATGCTGAAGTAATAATACGAGTGACAAAGAATACAACTTCATCGAATCCGTGTTCTAATACAGTCACTTACAACTTTGAGGTAACACGTACTTTTTCTCTGTGACTAATGTGACTATTAGTTCTAAACTCATTAGTGGCTTCGCGAACGTTCCGCAATTCCCATGGCGGTGGGCGTGCTCTGCGCCTGAGTTCAATACTCTACGAATGTTATGGTGGATTTTATGCTGAACTAACGTGGGTAGTGGTATTAAATCTACATGGTCATGAGTAAATGTGTTGTAACTAGTGTCTATGTAGCGGACGCCAGGGGCGCGTCAAGCACCCGCAGTGGTCCTGGGCCAAACACTCTATTAAGGTCGAGGGACTCCGCTGGCGGCATACGTCACCGAGCTCTGGAAGAGACGGGTAGCGAAGAGGAGGCAACGGTGAAGTAAAATGCAGATTTCTTGCTTGAGTCTTGTCCGCAGATTTCCGCTTCTTTCTAGTTGTTGCCTCTTCGGTGGGCCTGACCACGTGCCGATAAATGGCATGCCTTTTATACGAGCCCCTTTACCGGTACCGAGCTTTTGTGCGGTACCGGTTTTTTTTGTTGTTTTTAAAATGCATCATTTTTTTATTTTCTATAAACACACACCACCTGAACAACTTTCACAGTGAATATTATCTATTTTTCACACTATTTTCCACGTTAAAGTCTTAAATACATGCTATCTTAGCTCACAACCAAAACAAATAAATGAAAACAAACAATGGCGTCGAAAATCAGAATATGAAAATAATACGACAAAAAAGTAATGGTTGTTTATGTAGCGACAATTCAATGAAACAATGCTACTTTTTAAAATAGTCACATAGCCAACTTTGTTCGGAAAACTTCAGTATGTTTCGTAATCCGTTGTGGAGTAAAAAAGCGTAAAAAGCCAGTGACTACCTTGTACGGTTGTGTGCGTTAATTGTTACATTGTGTGCCATGTTTGTATAGGAACGCACACACAATAAATCTGCATGACCACTAGAGCACACATAGTAAACATTAAGACGCGAATAGTTCGTGTCTCTCCCGAGGCACACAGCGGCGCTAGTGCATCGCAATGCGAAGTCGCGTCAAATTGTACGAACGAATGGGTATTGTATCGATGATAATAATGATACAACCGACGCTCGACAGGTGGCGCTGATTTATGAATAAAGATTTTTTGTTTATTGATAAAATAATATTAGTTTTAAATATTTATCCGATTTAGGTAGGGTAGGCAGTGTCTTTATGGACTGCACGCCACTGATTCCAGGTTATAAACTATATGTAAGCCAAATTTCATCAAAGATACAAATTTTCACATTTATAATAGTAGTAGAAAACTAGGAATAGGATGAAGCGACTGCCTATTTGACCTCAACAACCTAGTTCCTACGTATTACCCTTGGTAATACTGCTTGTTAGAGTTTCGGGCTTCCGACTACCCGTAACGACTGTTATACAATAATGTGTATCTCTACCAATCCTCTCGGGTGTTTAATATCAAACTCATAACTATGCATGTTACCTAACTATAGACTATGAATACGAACAATCTATACTATACATAATTCGTATCCTATGGGAGTTTATTCTGTGACAGAATCAACACAGTTGGTAAACTCCTGGGTTCGATTCCCAGGTCGGGCAAAGTCTTATTGGGTTTTTCCATCAGGGATATCTCAGTAGCGGCCCAAAGTCTACATCAGTGCCCGGTTTATTGCAATAAGGTCGCCCCCTATAACATGGGACTGGCGAAATGTGTTATGTCACTTGGTTTAAATAGGTTCATTTTATTTAAGTAGATCTTTTACATATTGTGAATGAGGGAATGTTGTAGGCCTTATAGACTGTAGATTTATAGACGATTTTCTATTGTTTATTTTTATTCCTATAAGTAATTAGTACTTACTTACTGACAGGCCTGCACTGTCCGCCCATACCTATTATTTTGAAAACATTGTAAAAGCCAATTATTTTTAAAAGAGTAACCGTGGAGTTTCTTGCCGTGCACCTAGCTTTATAGCATAAGTGCCCATGCAGGTTTGTGTGAAATAAAATACTTTGATTTGATTTGAAAAACCTCTGCACAACCCTTCGGGGAAACAAGGCGTGATTTTATATGTATCGACGAATCGTAACATCTATGCACCGTAAGGATTATTTTTGCTTGTAGCGGTCAGTGTTCCCTCGTGTTCCCGTGTTCCCTCAGTTGCCTGTGTGCTAGGGGCCGCGGTATCTCTTTCGAACAATCCGCACCCTAGAATTAGATGTTTGGGTGTTTGTTACTCAAAATCACGCAAAACGGCTGAACGAATTTGGATAAAAATGTTAAATATTATATGTTGTATAAAAAGTTAATAAGTTGAATTGACATGAAGTAAAGCGTGCAGTGTTTTTAAACCTGAATATTTGCCTCGACTCTGTCTGATATTTCGATGTGTCCAATTAAAATTGGAGAGCCTGCAATCATTTTCCAGCAACGAGAGCGGAAAATACAACACCCACGTATACCGCCCACACGAAGAGGCAAGGGAATCGCAATGTGAATATTGCCATTTATTTGCACAGAAACTCGTATGAATTTCATTTCATATAAACCGATAGGTACTTTAAAAACGAAGTCACTGTAGTACATATAATAATAAACACTAGAAAGAAACCGAAATCTGCGGTCAAGACTCGAGCAAGAAATCTGCATTTGATTTCCAGCGGCTTCGCCTGCGTGGAGGTCGAAACTTATCCCACGGGAACGTACCATCGGGATAAAAAGTGCCCTTTCTGTTAATCCAGGTTACAAACTATCTTTTTGCCAAATTTCATCCAAATCCGTTCAGCCGTTTTTGCGTGACAACACCAGTACAAACAACACGTTTTTGCGTGACAACAACAGTAACAAACATCCAAACATCTTAACAGACAAACTTTTCACGTTTATAATATTAGCAGGATACATGTTAAGTACATAGTTGGGAGAAAGCCAGGCAAGATGAAGATATGGGTTAGCATGGTTAATTACGTACGTAAGCTCTATACATATATTTCGTCATCGGCTATCCGGCAGTGAAAAGGGACAGATGAGAATCCTTTATCTGTGTGTGTTTAATTAACGGTTCAAGTTCGCAGACAGACGATCGATTTCGTGTCCAATTTAAAGTCTGGTATGGACTTAAAAATGTATGATGCTTCCATAATTTAATACGAGGCGATGTTCCCGTGAATTCTATGAATAGAATCGACAGCTAAATGTGATTCTATGAAGTTCTCAATTCGACTGTTTTTTTATGTTTGTTACCTCTGAACTTTCGACTGGGTAAACCGATTTTGATGATTCTTTTTTATTTGAAAGCGGGTGCTTCCCGTGTGGTCCCATTTCAATTTGATATAGATCTGTTGATGCGTTTCGGAGACAGACAACGGAACTCTTCAAAAAATAACATTGAATTAGTGGGGTAGGTACTATAACTAAAAACTTTTTCCAAAAAAAAAAACATAACCACCGACTTCCGAAAAAACACTACAAAGTGAAAAATTAGTCGGTTGTTATTTTTTTTGGAACAAGATTTTTTGAGGGATGGTGTCCATATTGGCTCAGAATCGAGTAGCTTTGCAATACGACACAACAGGCCGATTAATTATATTATGTCATTGGGCCAAGCTCTTTTTATTTTTTACTTTAATCATTTAATTCAGGCAACAAAGACCCATTAACATAAATACCTTGTAGACTAACATACATAATTATTTTAAAAAAACCACCACATAACACTACCCTTGGGTAGGGTTGGCTTTGGGTGAAGTTTGTCAATACCCACGCATTCCATGTCTCACCCTGCCAGGGGTGCGGGTTGTTCGAAAGAGATACCGCGGCCCCTGGCACACAGGCAACTGAGGGAACACGGGTGGGTTTTAGTCAGTATAAGTCTGACACGCCCCTCCTGCTCCACCCAGAGCGGGAGAAGTCATTTGATGATTTCCCAACCAAAACAAAAGTCCATGTCTCACCAAATTCATCCACATCATTATTATTATTTTAACCCAACCGTAGATTAAAGATTGCGAACAAAAAAAATATAACTGTTTATTTTGACAGTTCACGAACGTATCGTAGGCGAGTGATTGGCTCGCGGATAGAAGATCGATCGAAGGACACGCATAGCAGGTCAAATATTCGGATTGAGATTGAAAGAGAGACAAATCTATCGATAATTTCGGGCGTATTTCAGTTATAACTTCGCACTCGTAAACTAACATTAATTAACAGCGCATACTGTGCGTGTTGTCGTTGCTTTGCTCAATTGTCGTATGCATCAGCTTCTTTTCGCTGCGACTAGACGCAGGGCAATCGTGCAGGAAGAGCGATCATTTTCTTTGAGTATTCGAGAGAGAGACCGCAGCCTGTAGTTTTGTGGCTAGTCGCCGCGCTGTCGCAGTCGCATGTCGCATAGTGTATGCCTACGTGTTGCAACAAGAATGTATGTTACTACGGAACCTATTCCGTACTCGACTCGAAGCTCACATCTCACATTTTTTATACATTTCCCGGCATCCATTAGTCATCAGACCGCATTCTACCTCGTTGGAATCTCGTCAAGTATTCAGTTAACGAACGTACCATACACATGTTAATTTTAAAAAGCCCTTATACCGCAGTACCTTTTGAAAGTTATTTTTAGGTCATTTTTTGTCGTACCATAATTACTTCGAGTGTACAATATTTTGTTGGTATGAAAAGATTTTTGTGTGGGATGTATTTTTAATTTTGCAGTTGTGTACCTCTACCCTGTTCAGTCATTTATTTCTTATTACTCGAGTTGGTTATATTTTTGTATACACGTTTTTTCTCTTTCTATGTAGCATAATATAGTAGTATAAACCAATTTTATTGAGGGCCTTCCGCCCAGGCACACGTTACCGTGGCCGAGTTGCAAATCTCTAAATAGACCCCGAAACCAAGATCGACCGGAGCAATGACAATCTCTACAGATACCCCGGTTCACGGACGGCTCAGATCCTAACTGCCTATGGTGGCCACCTCTCCACAGATCACCCACCGATCATCCTGCACCGCTTGCCCGGCCACCTGTGCATTTGATGATCTTTATGACTCTTTACGTCAGTGAGCGGAGTTCGCGCAGCTGAATTTTGGGCCAAAGATGTTTGAACTTTTTGCCATTGATACGCTAAGAAAATTGATATAGTAGTTCCAAATCAATACACTTCATCATATCACCTGAAAGAAGTGCTAGACATAAGCCTCCCCCAAATGGGAGGGATTTGCCATAATCGCTACGCTTGGCAGGCGGGTTGGCGATCGCAGTATGGTGGTGAAACGCTGCTGCCCATTCTCTAGTAAGTCCCTTAGTCGCCCGGTCGGCCCGGTCGCCCAGTGTCGTTCTACGACACCCACCGGAAGAAATGGGGTGGTGCTACTCTTTTACGTCCGGCACCACACAGAACTCCGGCACTACACGGAACAATCAATCAATACATTATTAATACAAAACCTCTTCAATATATCCACCATATATGTATGTTACTACCAAAATAAAAAAATATAGGTACCTACATAATTTTACACCAATTTTACATTGTTACTCATAATTAAATCAATGTTCAACACCCTTCAAACGCCCTTATATTATATTTTTCAATATGAACAGTGAACACAAAGGTTCGGTTACTAAATTCAATTTAACCCGTTCGTGTCAGGTCTTTGAACGGGATTATTAAATTGCGAACCGTGTGATATATTTTTAGGTGGCTTCGTGGAATTACCATAATGAAAATATATTTTTTGGACTAACAAGTTATACAAACATATAATGTATACTCACGCCTTTTTCTAATGGGAGTAGTCAGTAACTTCAGAACGCCACTTGCTACGTGCATACTCCTTTTGTCTCGTTTATGTTGATACATCTGTGGCCTTTGTGTAAGTTTCATTTTATTACCTCGACCAAACGCATCGAGCGCGTTTGGCGCTCCCATTGGCCCTGAATTGGTGACGGACCAATCGAAGCGCTCGAAGTATTTGATCGAGATGGTTAAATAAAACTCACACTAAGGCCAGTGATCATACACGTACGCCGGTTTCGAGTAGGTACTACGCATCTGATCTTTCTGAAAAACATCACCAATAACGTCAATATATGTCCTCCTAGGGAGTCCGCTCCCGGCGTTCCCATTTACATCTGCCTTGTAAATAAATACCTTTGTTAGCCGCCCTTCATTCATCCTCGCAACAAGACCAAACCATCTAAGCATACTCTTTTCAATTTTTGTCACTACATCTTCCTTTAAAAGGCACCGTTGCCTTATCACTTTATTATTGAGCCTATCATTCATAGCACATCCACGCAAGCAAGTTATATTTAGTTGTTGTTGTTAGTTATTTAGTTTTTATGTAGTTATATTTAGATCTTTATTTTTGTCCGGTTCCTTGTTCTACGCCGCGAAAGCCCTATTTTGCGAGGTTGTAGTTTCGATGCCTTATCATCATCTGTTTAGCCTTATCCCAACTATGTTTAAGTCAGTTTCCTGTCTCATCGGATGCAGCTGAATACCAGTATTTTACTGACCTCCACAACCCACTTACTGTGTAATACGAAACACTTTGATAAGACTGCTTGTCAGACTTTCGAGCTTCAGAGGCCCTAGTGTGAGTTTCATTTAACCATCTCGATCAAACGCAGTGAGCGCGTTCGGCGTTCCGATTGGTCCTTCACCTATCTAGGGCCAATCGGAGCGCCGAACGCGCTCCTTGCTTTTGATCGAGATGGTTAAATGAAACTCACTCTAGAGCCTCTGACGACCCGTAACGACTGCTAATGATCGTAGTTTCGATCACTATTAATTTAATTACTCCAACCTTAATCTTCCACTAAGGATAAACTTTTTACTTCTGTACTTAAAGGCTCCTGCAAACAGGCGCGACGCGACTCACTAAGAACAGTTTCTGTGAAAACTTCATGGAATTTGTTCTAAAAGTGACGCGTCGCGCCTGATTGAAAAAGCCTTAAGGGGAACCTAGTCGCGGGCTCGAACTCACTGATGGGTCTGGCTAAAAAGCACGCTGTCTCACCAGGCATCGTGTCCGACAGAGGTAGTATCAGTGATGAGCTATAAGACGCTAGTCTACACCCATAACGTTATTGAGTGAGATGCAGGATCATTTATAGTAACACAGGCGGGTAAAAAATTAAGAAACTTCCTTCGGAAGATCGGGTTTTATGAAAAAACCACTGCATAAATCAATGACCAATAAAGTTTATTGAACTTTTCGATATTTGAGCTTTGTCGGTACCGACTTGATTTTTCAGATTTACACTTCTTTTATTACTTAAATACGCCCAAAGTTAGGTTAAATTAGCAAGAAAAACGAATTTTTGTTGGCTCCTAACTTTTTAATGGTTTTTTATTTTAGTATTCTGTTTCCGTACAGACAATATTAATAATGAGACAAAACCATACCATGTTTAATTTTTGATGTACATTGTCGAACAGTGGAGAAATACACTCCCGAAGTTTGTATGGGAAAAATGTGGACTAGGTTTACCTTAATACTAGTTTTTAATGTTACGCAAGGGTACGAGACTATAAAATAGGTATATCAGACAGATGCATCATCAGAAATTATTTACGGACATAAAACATACAAATAAGTTATGTCTCAAATTATCAACGGAGATATGGTACTCAACCATACGTTAACACAATCATAAACATTTATAATATCTCACCTTGATTCCCCAAACGGTTACGTAGAGGTGTATCTATAGAACATCCACATTTTGCCGTCCCATGTCATAGAGGGTGAGCTTATTGCCATCACCCAGCACAGATCTACGACTCCGGGCTGCTAGTTAAAAATTCTAGATCGGAATCGAACCCAGAATTCATGCTCAGCAGTAGTGCTTGCGACCACTAGATCAGCGAGGCAGTTGCAGTGGTTAATCACTACACACAGTACACTAGCTCAAGACAGAGAGGAGTGGAAAAGAGAAAGGGAGGCCTTTGCCCTGCAGGCTTAGCACGAGAACCGTAGACGAGCGTTTTGTCGTCGGAAGAGTAGACAAAAATGACGTTTCCGTATAGGCAGTTGACAGTTTTTCACCGAGAAATGTAGACTAGCGATTTCTATTCTAGAGTACCAAGAGTAGAAATAGAAAGCGTCATGCTAAGCCTGTGAGAAGCAGTGGGACTGCATAGGCTAAAAAAACATTTTCCAAAAAAAGAAAACAACCGACTTCCGGAAAAACACTAAAACGTGAAAAATAACTTTAATTTCGGAAGGCGGTGACAAAAACTTAAAATACATATCCAAAGTCACAGACTTCCGAAATTAAAGTTATTTTTCATTTTGTAGTGTTTGTCGGAAGTCGGTTGTTTTTTTTTTTGGAAAAAGTTTTTATTTTTCACTTTTTAGTTAGTTACTCCACACCAATTCGAAATTTCATCATCCTCGGGGTCAAAACAATGCGTATTAATGCGATAGCAGCAATCGCGGTTGATTTGCTGTCAGTTTTTGAAGAATTTCGTTGTCTGTCTCCGAAACTCATCATCAGATCTATATGAAATTTAAATGGGATCATTTCAGAATAAACCCCTTTCGAACAAAAAAGAATTTTGCAAATCCGTGTATATATGACGGAGTTATGCCCGAACATGTCGAATTGATGACGTCCTTCTTTTTAAAGTCGTTTAAAAACAAACATATTAAAGATTTGCCAGAAATAGCAACTTAAAGTCAGATGTGGACTATGGGACTATAGGGGAAAACTTTGCCCAGCAGTAACATAGTCAACGATTAAAAAGAAGACGAAATCATGTTATAAAAAATGTAACAGCTTCAAATACACGTCAACAATAACTGACGTTTCTAAAGCAACCTGAGAGGACGAAACCATCTTCCCGATTAAAAAGAGGACGATACCATCTTATAAAAAATGTAACAGCTTCAAATACACGTCAACAATAACTGACGTTTCTAAAGCAACCCGTTACTCATAGTTGGCAGTATCTACGAGACAAACTGTAGTTAATCATGTTGCCAACCCGACCCGTGTGCTGCTGTGTATTTATGACATCTATTCATTGTCGCTGATTGATATTCCACATAGGTTTCAGTTCATCATTCAAAATTAGATGCTGTAGGTAAAGTAATAGGGTTCGGAATATCTGACTGGTTTTGAGAGTAAATTATAAATATTGGAAGAGAAAAGTGATATGGCTAGAAACGGGTTGAATACTGAGGTGATGACGGTTGATACAAACCAACCAACCAACCATCCAACCATCCAACCAAGTAACAAAGCAACGAACCAAACAACGTTGGTTGTTTGGTTCGTTGCTCTATTCTCTATACTCACTAATTATTTACGGGTAAAATTAGTATGGAAGAAAATAGTACGTTAGAACTCAGTCTATTACTCATAAACTATCAGAATATAAACGACTAGCTTCTGCCCGCGACTTCGTTCGCGTCAAATTTCTTGCTCCCCGACCCACCCCGTCGCTCGCCTCGCCTGCCCGTGCGAGTACTTCGTATTCGTGACTTTTTCTCTTTGCTCGGCTCCTAAGGGTCTTAGCAGGATTTTATATACCCTATAGCCTTCCTCGATAAATGGGCTATCCAACACTAAAAGAATATTCCAATTCGAACCAGTAGTTCCTGAGATTAGCGCGTTCAAACAAACAAACTATATTTATAAGTTATTATTATATAAGTATAGAGTATAGATGCGCCACTTTTTTTTAAATGTCTCAGCATCGTGCAAGTGCCAATAAATACTTTTTCTTTCACCAAACTGCCAAAAAATAATATAGCTTTGATTCAATGCTTTCATAGACGTTTCGGATACAAACAAATACGTTGCAAAAGCAAATACAAATGAAAACTGAAATTAAAAAGGGAAAAAAGTGCAGCGAACCGCTACAAATCAATCTGCTAACAACACAGAGCACAGTCGGATCCGATATCCGAAACCGCAAAGCGATCGACTTTTCCATTTCCATTATTGAGTAGAAATCGGTCAAGTAGGTTTTCCATACTCAAAGTGGGAATGGGGTGCTTATGTATATTCTGAAAAATAAAAAAAAAACAAGTATTTGCTTGCCAATATTGACATTTGATCAAACTCAAACTCAAAGCATTTATTTCAAATAAACCAATTACAGGCCCTTTGGAATTGTCAAGGTCGGTGAGTTAGAAAGATGAAGCTAGTTGCCCATTCTAAAGCGTAGGTACCTATGGAGAAGAACGGGCAAGAAACTCCATGGACACTCTTTTAAAATCATGGTGTTGTTACAAAAAGTTGGTTACGTCATTATGTTGAAATTATCAATGTGACAACGATGTAAAAAGACGTGCACATTAAAGCGTCCGTAATTAAAACAAAAATAAAATAACAATTCAGAAATTAAAATAAGCCGTGGGAGCCATGAGATGAACAGCCCCTACTGGCGGCGCCCGTTCACGAACATGACGTATGGATCAGCACCACTCAGCTCAACCATTTTGAAGGGAACTTAATGATCCAACACACGCCACCACCAGCGAGACATTTGAGTGAGCATGACATACTCTCAGCTGCCAGGGCAAATTCAAGTCAATGACAGACGTACCCTGTAAATGTTAGCTTTATAGTAGGAACAAAGTGCTCACACATATGCTATGCAATTATACAATACTAGAAGTTTGAATTTATACAATGCAAATATATCTAGCTTTTATAGTCTTCAGCAGCTCCAACAACGTTTTCAAATGCTATTCAATTTAGTTTAAGCTACCTTGTGGAGCAGGACAAGCAGCGTTTAGACAAGCATTTTTGTTAGCGATGTAATCCCCCAACTTTAAAATAAGCATGGCTGTTTGCACTTATACAGTATGGAATAATGTGGATATACCTATCTATAAGTTATTTTTTTCGAGTTATCTGTCCCTTATAATTCCGCCTACCATGTCTTGTCTCTGCATCACCGTAAGTTTGACTAGTAGAAAATGCCTCAGGCATTAAGTCCGCCTTTGTGCAGTATGTTTTACTTGTGCATACAGTTTCAATAAATACATTGACAATGCCTTGACATATCTCTAAATGAGCTTTAGTTCTAAATTAGTTCAACCTCGTTCTGTTTCTGGCAATCGTTTGAAGTTAGCAGAGACAGAATGATGTTTTAAATCTGTGGTGCAAACGGGGCTAATTGGTCAACTAAGATATAGATCGTATCAAATCAATTCAAATTCAAATATTAATTTGAACTAAAAATTTGAATTTGAATTGATTTGATGTGATCTCAAATCAATGTCTACAAAAAGTAAGAAATATATACTAATAAAAAACTAGAAAGGCGGATATTTTTCGGCTTTCATATGCATTTAGGTATACAGCTGTTATATTGACATTACAAATAGACACTTCAATTTTATTTATTTGTATTAAATATAGAATAGATGTATGGATAAATCCAGGTTTTCTAACCATGTTTACCTTCACCGATGTCAGTGATGTCTAAGATAAACTTAAAAAGTACATCACCATCTGTTTAGCCTTTTCCCAACTATGTTGGGGTCGGCTTCTAGTCTAGCCGTATGCAGCTGAATACCAGTATTTTACATGGAGCGACTGCCTATCTGACCTCCACAACCCAGTTACTGGGCAATACGGTACTCCTTGGTAAGACTGGTTGTCAGACTTTCAAACTTAAAAAGTACATAGTTACATTGTTCTTTGACCGAATTTGAACCTACAGCGTTGTGCATGGAAGCGTGACCTTAAACATTAGTGGAGAATAACAGCCAATCCACGCACAGCTCAATAAATTCTCCATTGTTTGAACGTCTTACACTCCATCTAATTCCAACCGAAGCTTCAAACGTTTAGCTATAGACAGAGCCAAACAACTAGAAATGGGTCAAGTACCTACCTACATCTTCCATTGAAGTTGATCTTATGACAGATTTGACACCGATGTCTTTGATTTCCTTGCCGACGTTTAAATTCAAACAGTGGTTTGTGGACTGTTGGCAAAGACAGTGAAATCTTTTAAGCATTCGTGGAGATTCTTTCTTAATAGAATTAGAGGAACTACAAGTAATTGAATTGGTAAAAGGAATAGAGGAAGGCAAGGGAAGTGATGGGAGGTATTTTTTCCCTTTGCTTAGGGATCATCAATAGGATGGACCACAATCATATTACAATCTAGCCCTATAAATAGACTATTAAGTCATTTAATTAGATGGGAGGATGAGATAAAACTAACAGCCGGTCCCAAATGGAGCAGATGTTAGAGGAGGCAAACTGAACAGAGACAGACATTCTGTAAAACATCACAATATTTATACAACAACCTAAAAAGTTCTGGATAAGGCTAAGATACCCTGGTATCTCGTTAGACACGAATAGCACAACTAGGCAAACAACTAGGAAATGTGGGTGAACCACACACCACACCTCCGCCTGACCCTATAAAAAAAACTGGCGTGATATTATACTGAAGATTGACAGATATAATCGATAAAAAACGTTGAAACTTTCCCATTACAAACCCCGACGTCCATACAATAGACGCTTGACTTGACATCATTGTGACGTATCATTTGACATCAATTTGCTGAGCCCAGCCTGACGGACGCGGCAACAAGGTCGAATAGAATGTGCTATGAAAGTTTAATTGATTTGCTGTTCTAGGAACTTGTTTGTGAATGTTCAGGCGACGCCAACGGGTTTAGAGGTCGTATATATTCGTATAGATTACATGAGACTGAACAGACCAGGGAAGCATGGCACAAAAGGGAGAAGGCATCCACCAAATGCGTCTGTCTAATCTCATCTGTGTACCCTTTTCATAACTATGTTGGAGTCGGCTTCTGGTATAACCGGATGCAGCTAAATACCAGTATTTTACATGAAGCTACTTGCCTATCTGACCTCCACAATCCAGTACTGGGTAACACTATATCCCTTGGTAAGATTGGTTGTCAGACTGTCGGGCTTGTGACAACCCGTAACGACTGTCAAAGATCCATGAATGACAGCCGTGAACAACGGCTTGACGTGGAGTGGTACGTAAACATAGTCACCAATTCATGGACCAACCGCGGCAGCGTAGCTTAACCTGATCGATCGACCCGTGCAGCTGTTTTTACTTAGCCGCAAGCCCTGGGCGGAACAAGACTGCCAACGATAAATAATGATTATATTATAACTATTATAACATTCAAATCAAATCAAATCAAATCAAAATATTTTATTTCACATAAACCTGCAAGGACACTTATGAAATGTCAGAAGCTAGGTGCACGGTTCCAATTTGTCGTTTCCTATGGAGAAGAGCCGGCAAGAAACTCCACGGTTACTCTTTTAAAAATAATTGGCTTTTACAATGTTTTCAAATTACAGTGATATTAGGTATGGGAGGACAGTGCAGGCCTGTCAATAAGTACAAGGTACTTAGAGGAATGAAAATAAAGAATAGAAAATCGTCTATAAATCTGTAGATTTATAGACGACGTCTGTAGGCCTACTGGCCTACAACGTTCTCTCATTCACAATATGTAAAAGAATATACATAAGTAAAATCAACCTATTTAAACCACATGATTTCCATGAGAATCACTAATAAATACTCGATATTACAAGTGTTGTATAATGTCAAATAATGACGAGAATATGTCAGAAAGTGTAAAAAATAAAAATAATGAAATTAACATTGTAATTTGGGAGCAGTTAATAGACGCTCACATAGTTATGCTGCTAATGAGGTACCAGGGTAGCCACATGTGCAGAAGGAATTAATGCCAAATTTCCTTGTCTTCAACGCAGTCTTTTATCTTATAATATGCTTTTTTGATAAGGACACGTTTGATGTGAATTTTAAACTTTCCATCGCTAAGTTCTGTAACCGAATTTGGCAACTTGTTATAGAAGCGGATACTATTTATTAGAAATGACATGCTAGTTTTAGTTAATCATACATTTGTCCGATGAGGGTAGGCAGAAACTACATACAGGACGCTTGAACCTTCTACGATCATTGTGTTAATTAATTTCGTCACCACTGCTCGCAAAACGGTGAAGGAATACATCATGAGGAAATCGGCATGTCCTAAAACCAAAAAAGTAGAAGACATGTGATATACAGCCGGACTATGTCCGCGTGGTCGACTATGGCCTACTCTCTCTCACAGAGAGGTGGTCTGTATCCCAGCTGTGGGAACATTACAGGCTGATTATGAGGTTATGAGGACTGTACACTACTACTTACGACAAGTTACGTCTAAAGTCTTTATGTTAAGCAATGTTCGTGAACATAAACTTGTATTCTAGGCTTATCAACATACGTTATCGAAGCGATCATGATACGGCATTATGTTGATGTTGCTGGTCGCACCTACCTGCCCAACCCTAGGGAAATTAGACTTTCACAGTACGTTATTATGTTATCTATCAGTGTTTACATAGCCTATCCTGTTTAGTATTAAAATATATATCAATATGTATATGCACTATCGCAATTTAAATGTGAAAATTCGTGTCTCTCGCTAGGTTGACGTATTTTTTATTCAAAACTTGATACCCTGACTTGCCTTTACAATTACCTTTATTTCGGTAAGGCTTCTAATAATAACAGCTACACGGACCCATCGGTCAGGTTGGTCCGAGGATTGGTGACCATCTTTCCATAGCAAAACCCTTCCGTGCCCTAGACAACACGTTAAGCCGTTGGTCCCGGCTGTTCTCATTCGTGTAACTTTGTCAGTCGTTACGGGTCGTAGTCCGCAAGTCTGACAAACTAGTCTTACCAAAGGTATCGCATAACCCAGTAACTGGGAAGTGGAGGTCAGATAAGCACTCGCTCCATGTAAAATACTGGTATTCAGTTGCATCCGGTTTCGCTCTGAGATAGGTGTGAGCAAGGGTGAAGATCCTTCACGGGGAATATATTGATATTATGTAAAACTCAACACAAGGAATCTATTCCGAATAAACTAATTACAAGGCACTTTTGAATTGTCAGAGTCGGAAAGATGGAGCTAGTTCACATTCCAAAGCGTAGTAGGTAAAACAATTGCAACACCATAATGCCAGTTTCGTCTGAAGCACCTATTTGCCAAATACGATGACCGTCATCGAGGACCCTCCAAACTGTCCACTAGATTATCGAGCAGAGTTTCGGCAGACGGATTTAATTAGCAACCTTTCAAGCTAATAAAGTCTCACATACCTACATAAATAAACTTCCTATCGTTCTGTTATGGCTTACCCGTCTCCATGAGCACCCACGGGTACGGAAGGGTCGTCTATTTGCGATATTAGGGGTTAATAAACTCTACGTAGTGTAGGATTCATATGAAGCGTTACGTAATTTTTGCCAATCTTATAGGAAAATGGCGTGACCAACATGTTGGGGTCGGCTCCCAGTCTAACCGGATGCAGCTAAATACCAAGGTTTTATATGGAGCGACTGCCTATCTGACCTCCACAACCCAGTTCTAGGTAACACGATACTCCTTGGTAAGACCTACTGACTTTCAGGCTTCTGAAGACCCGTAACGATCGCAATGATCCACAAATGACAGCCGCGACCAACGGCTTAACGTGCATTCCGAGGCGCGGAGGGGTCTTGGTATGTAAAGATAACTCATCCACGGGCCAGCCGCGGCTGCCTGCTTTACCTGACCCCTGCGGCTATTATTACTTAGCCACAAGCCCCTCAGAGGAGTCCTCGGAGTCGCTTTGGATATGTGTATGTAATTTAATTTTCTTCTCTCGTTAATATCAATCCGTCTTGGCTTTTCTGAACTATATTTGGGGTCGGTTTCCAATCTAATCGGATGCAGCTGTATAATATCAGCTTCTGACGGCGTGTTCTTTCGCCTGAAATTTCTTATTCCCTCGACCCACCCTGTCTCATCGCATCCTGCCCGCGGTGCTACTACATTTTTTGCTTAGCGTTTTTTTTTACCGCCTTCAAAAAGGGGGAGGAGGGGTTTATTCCGAAATGGTCCCATTTAAATTTCATATAGATCTGATGATGAGTTTCGGAGACAAACAACGGAACTCTTCAAATAATGAGAGCAAATCAACCGTGATTGTTGCTATCGCATAAATATGCATTGTTTTGACCCCGAGGACGATGAAATTTCGAATTAGCGTGGGGTGGGTACTAAAAAGTGAAAAATAAAGGCGGTGACAAAAAAATAATACATTATACGTATACATATCCAAAGTCATCGACTACCGAAGTTAAAGTTATTTTTCTTTTTGTAGTGTTTTTCCGGAAGTCGGTTGTTTTTTTTTTTTGGAAAAAGTTTTTTTACTTTTAAGTAAGTACAGCAATTCTTTGAGCTACTCGGAGTCACCGAGAAAAGTACTACTAGTTATTAATAGCGCATGTTGACTATTTCGTAGCCTAAAACGGTGTACACAGCAAAGCAATATTTAACTATTCTGATATGCATGCCAATAATTTTACCATAAGCGAATTTATCTTATACTTATCTGCAAAAAATACATAACCATTTGCTTCGTTTGACCACACACTCTCATCGGTACATGATACAATCCAAAACGAATTTTATGACTTAGACATAAGATTCAGTTTTCAACCAATTCATCCTATCACCCCCCGAATATTGAAATTGATACCTAAAAGCGTTCGTAAAGAACCCTTTGTAATGTTGCAGTTTTTTTTTATTTTATTTTAGGGTTCTATTGTTCGAGGCGGTCAAGTGTTATTTATTGGTAAGGGGCTTTTTTCAACCCTCAATTTTAACCTGCTTAAAATTGGGGTGTATGAAAACCTGATACGTTTTTAAATGCTTTGATATTTGATACGCTGGCTTAGTCGTTGAATGGCGGAATTTACATAACAATGTCATGTGGTATTAGGACGTAAAACACAACTGTGGCCCTAGTGTGAGTATTATTTAACCATCTCGATCAAACGCTTCGAGCGCGTTCGGCGCTCCGATTGGTCCGTCGCCAATTCAGGGCCAATCGGAGCGCCAAACGCGCTCGGTGCGTTTGGTCGAGATGGTTAAATGAAATTCACACTAAGGCCTCTGTCTACTATGTTTTAGGGTCAGATTACTTAACCCTTTTCTGTTTACACAAGCCTTTGATCGACTATCAAAGCTATGCTTGCCTAGGTCGGTTCGCGGATTGGTCCGTTTATTACATATCGACACCCTTCCGTGCCTCGGAAAGCACGTTAAGTAATTTGTCCCAGCTGGCATTTGTAGATCTTCGACAGTCTTGACAGGTCGTCAAAAATCGAAAGTCTGACAACCAGTCTTACCAAGGGGTATCGAGCAGTAAATCTGCTGTCGATAATAACTTCATCTATAGACAACTAAAACAAAATGCAATGTTATAAGTGCAATGTGGCAGTTAACTAAGTACTTGGCGAGGCCTTTATCCAACAGGAGGCTGTTGTTGGATGATGACAAGTGTATGTAGATTTAACAACGGATCCTGTATATTATCGGGCTGGATGGTATCATTATTCGACCTCTAAATTTTGTGGAAGCCAACAAACCTTAAGGGTTAGGGTAGGCCACGAAACACAAATTTTCTTAGGTTTCTTGCAATCTTCTTCTTAGCGCGTCGATGGTAAAAATAACACGAAAAACATACATACAGGGTAAATTTTTAACCATGAATTCAGCATATCATTCTATTCATATAATTCTATTCTATATGCTGAATTCATGGTTATAGTTTGCGCACTGGTTAAAATGTTATCCTGCATATCGTTTTTTGAATTTGTTTGGCCCAAAATTCAGCAACGCGAATACCGTCCTCACGTGTGCAGATTTCGCTTCAAGACTTTGAACAATTACGGCTTCGGGAAAGTCGTAATTGTAACCTAACCTAGCCGTTTCTTCAAACGTGTCGGCGAGAGCCACATTTAAGTGCTCAGAAAGCAGTCATTTAAAACTCTCATCTCTCATCCATATCGGATTGATTTTACGACCTCATTAACATTGGTTAGCGACCGTGTTACCGAGAAAAACTTGTGAGTCACCCACTTGTTTTGTATTTTTATGATGATGATAACTTATCGCAACATCACGCCTATAATCCCCGAAGGGTTAGACAGAGGTACACCCACATTTCGCCAGTGATGTCCCATGTAATAGGGAGCGAGCCTATTACCATCAACCGGGTAAAAATCCAGACACCTCTGCTACTGACAATTTCCTGCTTGAAAAATAAAAATGAAATGAAAAATTATTTAATATTTTCACAATAAAACTTAGATAAAAATCGAATAACAAGTGGTGGTGATGATGTTATACATTTTAAAAAAAAAACCTGTTTGATAAGCCAGGTGTCAAATGCTACGGCTACATTGTCGCCCTAGAAAGAATGAAAGAAAAATTGTTTATTCTGCACAAACAAAACTCACAAAATACAAAAAAAATATAGAATACCTACATGAAATTAAGTTAGGCGAACTAAATAGAAAAAAAAAACTAAAATACTGCCAGTATTTCTAAAAGATCCAGACTTGATGTAAAGTGGTTTTTTGGCTAGATATCATTCGTAAAACCTGTCCTTATATAATCTCCAAAAATAAACCGGTATCTCCGTATAAAAGTTTTTAATAAATCGCAGCTTCAAAAGAATTTTTCCATCGAAGACACAAAAACATTCCCGAACGCTTACAAAATACTTGTGAGAGACAACAATCATACCCTATTGTAGAAAATATTCTTCTATAGAACCAATTGCGAACGATACATAAATTACTCATGGAAACAAGCAAAACCGCGTTCTGTCTGTGTGTGCTTTACAAATGTGTGTATGTAAAACTTTGGTATGTCTGTGTAAATGACTGACGCACATGTGGTGAAGTTTTAGAAGATTTGGAATCTCGAGATTTGTTGTCGTAAGAATTTGATGAGTCGGATTTGTGTTGGTTGTGGCAAAGCCGTGATTGGTTGTTTTAAAAGTGAGTGAGTTGTAGGTAATTTATCTGCAAATTAATTTTGCGGAAAGTACCTAGATACAAAAATAAATTAATAAAAATAAATAACGTGGTCGGTACAATCTGAACGTTAATTGAAAATCGCACGGTGCTTCCGAATATAATTAAAATTAAAAAAAAAACATGAAAGGGAAATGTTTCATGTTTTTTTTTTGCTTCCCTTTTTTGTTTCCTTTGCGTCCTACAAAAACACGAGGGAGTTATGAAAAGATTATTTTTGCAGCCATTTTGTATTTCTGTTTGACGGTTATTCAACGTTTTAAATGGCATGAAATTGAATTCGGAATCTGCCTTTGAACGTGAATTCATTTGAATGTGATGAACAATTTTCATAGCTTGTTGTAGACGTATGAAAGCTTTGACTGAAATATTGCTTGTGAATTCTATACGGGGTTCGCGAAACCCCAATGTGCTGTTAACGTAGTGTTGTCAACCATAGTAAATATAATATAATATATGGTAGAATTTAAAAAAAAATACAGTAGGCGAAACTAATACATTTTTATTTTAACACAAAATGGCGATATGATCGCAATAGGGCCAGTATTACTCTCATAAAAGCGGAATAAATCATATTTAATAAACTTAATTTGATTGCCATCTACTATATCCTTACAGACAATGGCTTTAAAAAATACTTCAATTGATAAAAAAAAAAAATGTGCCAACCTTATGTCTCGATATGTTTACCGATAAGATGGAAGTATGAGGTTGTCGGTGATAAAAAGCCAAAGAAGTCTGCCTATAACTTTACTTAGATGTCAATCCAGAACGAATACCAATTTGTTACCACAGATTTTAATACTTTTTAATAGCAAAGCAGGCCCATGCTCACGAGTGGAACAATATCACATTATGGGGATAGGTTATTTTTTTTAAAGAATCTCCTTAAAGTTACGCACAAGTCTTTCTATTCTAGCTTAGTCTATTCTCAACTATTTTGAGGTCGGCTTCCAGTCTAACCGGATACAGCTGTTATTTACATACAGCGACTGCCTTTCTGACATCTACAACTAACATAAAAGATACCTACAAATGTAGATTTTAAAAGTTAAAAGTCATTGTGAGTCCTTGTCATAACTTTGTTTGAAGTATGAAACAAAATGTTGACGAAAATATTTGTTTTAAAAGTTCCACCTCAAACAGTTAATTTTCCTCGTTTTGTTGCTTTCCTCCCTTTCATTGATTTGGCACGAAAGTTTTGTAAATCCTTGAAAACAAACCACACCATGGAAGCTGTAAATGTTTACAAAATTTTCCTTTTAAAAAGGGGTCAAAATACACGTGATTAATTTAATTTCGATATTTTGTAAAGAGTTTACACATTTGCTATGATTTTATGCTAGCATTAAACTGTCAGATTACAAAGAAAAATCGTCCCCTGTTACGTGAGACTTAGTAGAACGGTAAAATGTTTGAAACTATTACCCCTACAGCGAATACAGGCATTATGTTAGGTTAAATAAACCTTTATAATTAGTATACATGTGGTGCTGTCCCACAAACAATGGGGCTCATAATATCTTGTCCATCATGTACTGCTGTCTGCACGCTACAGGAGTTGATGGACGCTGCTGAAAATGCCAACTTCGTAGCCAAATTCTCGGCTGGAGAAGAGCGGTATCTACGACTCTACATGCGGACTACGCATCAAAATGACGTCACGCAAAATCCTGCATCGCGCATATAGAGTTACCGCGCAACTAGCATTTATAGACCATCCCGACAACACCCATCTAGTCGAAGGATCCTCCTTGTTCTATGAGAATGAGTGAAATTTACACCCTGTGCGTCCTCTGTGCTGACTGTATACTCTTACAGATTGCTATCGACACGCTAAGAACAAGAATAGTACACAAAAGACAGGTAAACAAATTAATTAACCCTGCCAGACAAACAAAATTGATTGAATTCTGTCACCCACATTCCATCCAATAATGGGCAGTTCACTAAATAGTTCACTAAGTCCGGTCGACGTGCCCCAACAAGTCTCCCGAACTTTGCTATTGAATTGTCTGTCTGCCTCAACTCACTCTAACCTGAATACAGGTACAAAGATACGTATCACTAAAGTCCCCGTCACGATTAGCTATACATTTTGTAAATAAAGGACTTACCAAGTTACGCAGCGACAATTCAATCACCAATAAAATACTCCCAAATTCAATCAACTCGAAGTAACAAACGTGTAATACGAAACTAACGAGCAATTTCACTTGGTCGGGTTATATTTTAGCGATATAAAGCGCTGTCGTCTAATTTTTTGTGGTACTGGAACGCGTCTGACTCATGGACCGTAAACATTTTAACCCCTGAATGTGAAATTTTGTAAACATAAATTTATAGCTACTCGTGACGGGGACCATAGCTTTTGCCAGCGACTTCGCCCGTGTGAAGGTCGGTGTATTATACATATAAACCTTCCTCTTGAATCACTCTGTCTTTACATGAAAACGACATTAAAATCCATTGCGTACTTTAAAAGATCTAAGCGTACAGACACGAAAAGCGACATTGTTTTATACTGGGTAGAGATTAATTAGCACCATAGTACCCCTTTCCCTTATATATGTCTATCTAGTGAAATAAATGCTTGTGTGATAATTTCACGGTCCAGCTTTTAGAGCTTAATTAACTAAGTGTCCCGTGATGAATTGATGATTAGACGTTGATTGTAGTCATGTCGCATTTCGTATGACCCAGAGGGGCAATTATCGTAATTATATACGTTCTTAAAATTACGAGAACGTTCACATTTTGATCTCAGTCTCAATCTGTCAAAAATACCTCAAGTTTACAAACGTTTTTGTATGTTTATGTAACTGAAGCAACAGGACTGGAGTAAGTATGTTAGGATCGTAGCAGGCGGTGTTCTGTAGTTTCAGCCTACCCCCATGGGAAGAAGGCTTGAGCTTATGTATGTTATCTTTTCGCACTCTATTTTTTACTACGATGCGATGTTTCCATCCATTATCATTAGGCCAGACAGGTTACTTGAACTTTTCCACAAAAACGTGGGTACTCGTGCGCGATAACATTTATATAAAACGTTAGAGATTTACCTTCTCTGTATACAATCGGTTATTTAAGGTGAATCTTGTCGACATTTTTTCCATAGAAACCTCGGGAATGTATTACTGCACTGTTCGACAATGTATTTCAAAAATCAAACATGGTATGGTTTTGTATCATTATTAATATTGTCTGTGCGGAAACAGAATACTAAAATAAAAAGCCATTAAAAAGTTATGAGCCAACAAAGATTCGTTTTTCTTGCTAATATAAGCTAACTTTGGGTGTGTTTAGGTAATAAAAGAAGTGTAAAATCTCCAAAACCAAGTCAGTACCGACAAAGTTCAACTATCGAAAAGTTCAATAAACTTTATTGGTCAATGATTTATGCCGTGGTTTTTTCATAAAACCCGATCTTCTGAAAGACTTTTCTTCATTTTTTACGCGCCTGTTTTACTATAAATGATCCTGCATCTCACTGAAAAAAGTTGTGCGTGCAGACTAGCGTCTAACTGCTCATCACTGATATTACCTCTGTCGGACACGAAGCCTGGTGACACAGCGTGATTTTTAGGCAGGCCCACCAGTGAGTTCGAGCCCGCGACTAGATTCCCCTTGAAGTCGAGACGTAGGTAGGTATTATTATTTACTGAATTTTTTATCACTCGCCCCTTGTCGGCAAATCTTAGGCCACGTACGCACAAACGTAAAAATATCGCTGCGGGATTTTATCGCGCAGTGGATTTTCAGGTCCCGGTGTTGAATCGAGCATCGAGAATTCTTCCGAGTGATTTGAGGATCCAGCGTGCAAATAATTCCCGCCGCGGACGTGTACTTACAACGTCGGACCACTCAGCACACTCATACATTTCCAAAAGTAGTGCCAGCTGCCTGTAAACCAAACACATATCTTTTTCGCACAGTCGAACAATCATTCAAGTATCTTTACTCGCGGTCTTCGCTGTCCAACAATCAGATTTATCGCTTGACATGTAATCTCGTGTGCATTTTTCAGTCTGCGCACGCGTCTGGTGATTCGATTACGTTAGTCGCCGCCGTCAGCTGTGAGCACTCGAGTCGGTTAGGCTCGGCCTTCGCACTTCGTAGAATGATGACAGAGACCGGCGAGGACGGACGTGTGCGGATGCCATTATTATGAGCGGCGGGATTATGTACCATTGGAATTACATAGTTTATATTTTATTGTAATTGGTTTATGGTGTCTTTCTACTATTCATTAGTACGTTTACGTACTGTTTTAGTATTTAAGTAGTATTGTAATTTGGCATCATAATGATGTCATACATGACTTAAAAAGTTAGACCACGTTCACAAAGGCGTAAAAACTAGGGATGCCTCGATACGCCTTTTTCGATACGATACCGATACTGATGCTCTTATAAAAATATCGGCGATGCCGATACCGATACGCTTATTGATTTAAAAAATGAAGGTAAAATAAATAAAACACAACTTTGGTTATTTTTTAAATTAATATAAAAGAACAAATAACAGGACAAACTAAATAAAACCGTTTATAACTATAGACAAGTTGAGATTAGTTAATAGTATATTTAGCATAGTTAGTTCGTGCCTCGTTTGCAACGAAATAGACGAGACACCATCCGCGTTTACATTACATTTTTAAAGCGCGGAATTTGAAAAGTATGGTTGAATCGGCCATAAAATATCGCCGATGTCGGCAAACTTCGAGTATCGCCGGTATAGCGGCATCGGTATCGGTATCGGATGCATCCCTAGGAAAAACATCGTAGCGGGATTTGATCGCGCGCTGGATTTTTAACTGTCAGTGTTGAACCGAGCATTGACATCGACATCGACAACCGAGAATACAACAACAACATTGAGCATTCCAGCGCATCGAACAATAACACTGCAATTTTCAACTCTCGCCGCGGTCAACATGTATGTCAAAAACCTCTTTACTACCACAGGGTTATAAAAAGATGTGTTGAGCTGGATCAAAAATAATAACGGTACTGTTTTCAATAAAGATTGAATACAGCACCGTTTTTTATTTTTGATCCAGCTCCAACACACACACACTACACACCCACACACACAGCTACAGATACTATACTTGCCGCGGTTGGTCCATGGGTGGGTGACCATCTTTACATATCAAAACCCTCCGTGTCTCGAAAAGCACGTTAAGCCGTTGGTCCAGACTGTCATTCGAGGATCATTGACGGTAGTTACGGATCGTTAGAAGCCCGAAAGCCTGACACCCAGTCTTACAAAGGGGTATCGTAATATCCAGTAACTGGGTTGTTGAGCTGCATGTAAAATACAGGTATTCAGCTGCATCCGGTTAGACTGGAAGCCGACCTCAACATAGTTGGGAAAAAGGCTAGGCAGATGATGAATCAGAGATGAGATGATGATGATGATGATGGGTTGATGATGAGATACAGGCAGACGCAAATTTTATTAATGAAACAAAATCCACTCTAAAACACAAAATACCCTTTCATTATAAAATACCATAAAGTATAATTAAAATGCCACATATTCCTTCACTAGCTTTTGCCAGCGGCTCTGCCCGCGTGTAGGTCGAAAACTATCCCACGGGAATGTAGTACTGGGATAAAAAGTATCCTATGTGTTATTCCAGGTTACAAACTACCTGTGTGCCAAATTTCATTCAAATCCGTTCAGCCGTTTTTGCGTGAAAGAGTAACAAACATACATACATACATTTATGATATTAGTAGGATTATCATTAAACAAGGAAGGAGGAAAATTAAAAGGTTCGCTCGTTTCTTCGAAACGTGATTCAATCAGCCCGTTGAGATTACCTCCTGCCTGCCTTATTTTTATTGGCTAGGGACGTTTTCATTTAAAATAAACTTCAGGCTTGAAGCGGTTTCTGGTAATAGGGCTATTTGATAGAGGGATGGTTGCTATTAGCGTTGTGTTTGATCTTCTTGATGTTATTTCATGATATCATTCTGCATTCTGTAGGTACTAGAAATATTTGCACGACTGATAAGTCGATTATAGTGAGACTAAAATTATTTTACCATGTTTTTATGTAAGTACTTATAGTCTGACAAGTAAATATTTGAATCAATTTCGATTTGTTTTTACGAAAAACTGTGTCTAAGAAACGTTGGCGTCTCGTTCACTTGAAGCGATTTTTAAACAGACTTTTCGTGTTAAACTAGGTGTTCTGGCTAAGATTTACTACACGTATGAAGATTTTAAGTAGAGATGCCGTGAGTAGTTGATAGGTATAGCGAATAGTCGAATACCTATTAATCGCCATTTCCTACAGTATTATTCGACATAAAAAGGAATATAAAATATAATGTATTTGTTATCAAATAATTATATCACGCTTGAGTAGTCTTGAACTTGCCAATATTTGTTACTGTAATCTAAAAAAAAAATCTAAGGTTTATTAGAAAAGAAAATAAAGAAGTTAAAGAAAATGAATTAATCTCTTATTTTACTGATTTTACATTTTTAAATGCTGGCAATCCTTTTTTTGCCCGTATCTTCGTTGCCCGTTGTCGTTGGAAATAGATACGGCACGAATTTTGGTCAGATTTGACGGACCTGCAGGTGGAACTGACCATTCAGCCGATAATAGCCAAGTCTATAGTGTTCACTGTGTGAATAGCATCACACGATCCAGATCATTGAGGGCCCGAACAGCCCGGAGTTCGGAAGATCCTGACAGTAATATAAGTGGAAAAACCTTTAATTACCTGAAATAAGAAAAGGAGCATAATGATTTTCTCTTAGCTCAGCCACTGATTAATCAAATCGTCACATGGGCGCTGCAGAATACTTTCGTCGGATCGCAAAAGAATATCTTCGTTAACTTGAATATTTGTTCATAAATTACTTTGCATTGTTACAGCGCTATGGGAAGAGCAAGAGGCGCCGGAATACGACATCGACACGGAGGACGAACGGTGGCTCAAACAGCAAGGGCATCCCGAGCTCACAGGTATAACTACATACGAGTATGTTAACACTTCTCATTAATATCATTTGAATTTCTTCTAGAAGTATACGCCGTATATGATTTACTTCACTTTAACAGACGTCCTTTTACAGTTAACATACTTTATTTCCATAAGTTTTAATACACAACATGACATATCGTTTCAATTATTATCTAACTAGCTTTTGCCAGCGGCTTTGCCCGCGTGGAGGTCGGTGTATTATACATATAAACCTTCCTCTTGAATCACTCTATCTATTAAAAAATCCCGCATCAAAATCCGTTGCATAGTTTTAAAGATTTAAGCATACATAGGGATATAGGGACAGAGAAAGCGACTTTCTTTTATACTATGAAGTGATAATGAATGAGCTCCTTTTTTCATTTTAATTATTTAATTACGATTCGTCGACCTCAAACCGGCGACTGTTTTGTGAATTGACAAAACAGAATATATCACATATTTACTAATCGTTTTGACGTCTTTAATGTGGTATCATCAACTTATAGAAATACAGTATTTTAACTATAAAATAACGTCTATAAAATCACGTAAATCAGCGAAATAACATAGACGACGATGGCAATGACACAATAGCATGCAAAAACATGATCCTTTTACAGCACGCATCTAAATGCTCAAGAGTCCCAACATTACAGACTGCCTGTATAGAAACTTGCATAGATAGACACTGGACAGGGTTGAGTCATAGCCCATTTAAAAATTATGAAATGATATAATTTAAAGTACAGCGAGAGCTTCACTCAGTAATAAAAGTGTGTAAAAACGCGAAAGAGCAACACTTATCCATTAAGGAACAGGGTGTAAAGTTTACTCATACTCTACGGAAAAGGGAAGATCCTCCGACCAGACGGGTGTTGTGTCTGGCAGGTGGGCTACTGCCCGGCGGATGATGTCGGCATGTTGTACATATAAGAGTCGCGCGGTAAACTCTGATTGCGCGTTGCAGGATTTGTGTGACGTCAAGTCTTTGATGCGTAGTTCGCATGTGGCGTTGTAGATGCCGCCACAACTTATTTTCTCTCTACTCACACCAAATTGTGACTACTTCTGATGAGAATTTTCTGTTTATTTCCAGAGCTAAAGTTCGAACAGATGATGGACAAGCTAGAAAAGAGCTCGGGCCAAACGGTGGTGACCCTCAACGAGGCGAAACTGCTGCTCGAGAGGACCGACGACCTCGTCATCGCTGTGTACGATTACTGGCTCAACAAGCGGCTTAACACGGTAATCAAAGTAATAAAACACTCTGCCTACAATTTTCCCAATTATTTTGGGGTCGACTTCTAGTATAACTGGAAGCAGCTGAATACCAATATTTTGCATGAAGCAACAGCCTGTCTGACCCCAACAAAAAACCAAGTTATTTGGTAACACGATACTCCCTTAGTAAGACTGGTTGTCAGACTTATGTCCTTGTAACTACCCAAAACGACTGTCAAAAGATCTACAAATGACAGCCGGGACCAACGGCTTAACGTGGCATATTTTATTTTCATTTCTGTCGATATGTAATGGAGGGACCCACGAATCGACCGCGGCAGGCGTAGTTTATCCTTCAATCGACCCGTTCGGCTGTTTCGCTTGCTCTCGTAAGTGATTAATAACAGCCCAGTAGATGTACTATCGTGGACATCCATATCTATACATCTTAAGGACTATTTTTGCTTGTGGCGCTCGGCCGCTAGGCGATAGGGGGTGGTTAACAGATGTGGTGGTCATCGTGTTTACGGGATTTTGTTTTCAAACTATATAGATATGGATTTCTTCCATAGTACACGGTAGATGCATCATGAATTTCTTTTTTAATATTGTGGTACGATTATGCTTCCTCTACTAAAATCAATAGATATATGGTCGACGACAGTTCAAGAGGTCCAAACAGCATTGACAAAGTGACATAATATCTTTATTAATAGAACAATATGTATTTTACAGCAACATCCGCTGATCCTGTCAGTAAAAACAGAGAACAGGCCGGGCCAGTCGTCAAACAACCCCTACCTAGCGTTCAGGCGGCGAACGGAGAAGATGCAGACCAGGAAGAACAGGTTAGACACCATTCTATTTAGTTACTAGCCTCCGACCCACTCCTTCGCATCGAAACGCCTGCCCGTGCGAGTAGCTTCGTATTTGTGTTCTTTTGGCTCCGCTTCTACTGGTCGTAGCGTGATGTTATATAGCCTACAGCCTTCCTCGATAAATGGGCTTTCTAACACTAAAAGAATTTTACAATTCGAACCAGGAGTTCCTGGGTAATCCCAGGAAAGAAAAGAGGAAAAGAAAAGAATCCCAGGCATAAAAATCCCAGGAAAGATAAGAGTCTGTATAATATTGGTATAGATTGATATACCAAAAGCGGAGAACAAAGGTAACTGACGTAGCCCGAAGAATTGTCAAAGTTAAGTGGCACACTGCTCGCAGAACAGATGGCCGATGGAGCCGAAAGGCTTTGTAGTGGCGCCGCGTACCGGAAAACGTAGCGTTGGACCCTCACAAGGTGGACCGATGACCTTGTGAACGCCGCCGGAATCCACTGAATGCTGGAAGCGCAACCGGTCGAAGTGGCAGTGCTTTGGGGAGGGCTATGTCCAGCTGTGAACTGTTGTGTAGTTACTATTTATATAAGTACACTTTGTTGTAGAAGGCAAAAAACGTTGAGTATTTAATCATCATTGCTTGCCCCTATCCCAATTTATTTGTAGTCGGCGTAACATGTATTTTTCTTCCACATTTCTCTATTAGTTGTCATCTCCGTAGTCACACCCTTACTAGCCATTGCATTCACAAAGTCCATCCATCGTTTTTTTGGTCGCCCCCTACACTTCTAACCACCGATTGCCACCTGCTACTATGCTGCTAGGGAGTTTGTTGCGCCACTTCTTCTTCCCCGCTAAAGCACTAGGGGCCATTCAAGTATTACGTAAGCAGATTTTTTGCAATTATTAACGATCCCCTCCCCCTCGTCAGCAAAAATAAACAAAGCTCTTAAATGCTCACGTAAACGTTGGTACATGCATTTTTCAATGTGTTCTGGTTTATTAATTGATTCAAGAGCAGCAGTTATAAGTCTAGAAATAAGGAATAGGCTTGGAATAGAGGACTTTAGCGCATATTATATTTAATATCTGGATGACCGAGCTTTTCTTGGTTTTTTTAGAAGCTAGATCGATTTATCGCCCCCGAAACTCCCTGCGTACTAATAAAAAAAAAAAATCACCATTCAGACTCCCCCATCTCCCATGTCATCAAAAATAAGCAATTAAAGACACCCCACCCCCCCGTAGTACTTACGTAATACTGGAATGACCCTCTAATTTGAATCATGACTTTTGATTTGATTGAGTCATCATTACCAGCCTAGCCTTTTCCCAACTATGTTAGGGTCAGCTTCCAGTCAAACTGGATGCAGCTGAATTCGTGTATTTTACATGGAGCGACTGCCTATCTGACTTCCACAACCCAGTTACTGAGTATTGAACTTTATTATGTCCAGCTTGAGTAACTGATACTAAAACCTCATCATTTTAGTAACCAATGTCTACTTAAATTCCAGAAAAAACGACGAGAGCTCGTACGAGAAGATGCTGAAGCTCCGGCGCGACCTGGCGCGCGCGCTGACGCTGCTGGAGCTGGTGGCGCGGCGCGAGAGTGCCAAGCGCGAGCTCGTGCGCCTCACCGCGCTCATCGCCGAGCGCCGCTACGCCGCCGGGGACTTCGCGCACCAGCTGCTGCCTGACCCTCTGCCAAGGTAATACGACGGGACGAGTACGACTACATGCTGAATGATGCGCTGACGCAATAGGAGCTGGTGGCGCGGCGCGTGAGTGCCAAGCTTAACAAAGAAGTGTTTAGTCTGGTCATCGTCATCTGCCTAGCCTTCTCTCAACTATTTTGGGGTGGGTTTTCAGTCTAACCGAACGCAGCTGCATAAAATTCACACAGAGCGACAGCCTATCTGATCTCCACAAACCAGGTACTGGGTAATACGATACCTCTTCAGCAAATGACAGCCGAGACCAACGGGTTAACGTGCATTGCGAGGCATGAAGGGGTTTTGGTGATTAAAGATTGTCACCCATCCACGGACCAACCGCAGCATGCGAAGTTTAACCTGATCGATGAACCCGTGTGGTTGATATTACTTAGCCACAAGCTCTGATTTCCCATTCATAATATCATTTATTTATTTAAATCTCCCCTACAACTATCATTAGAGGTTTGTGCGGTCATTTTAATATCTATACTAACTTATTTACAAACATGTATTATTTATTCTGTTCTGTTCTTCTTGTCTCATGTATGTGCATAAATGGTTAAATGTGTGGTGCCGGACGTAAAAGAATAGCACCATCTTTCTTCCCGTGGGTGTCGTAGAAGGCGACTAAGGGACTTACTAGAGAATGGGCAGCAGCGTTCTCTATGCATTTGACCACGACACTGCGATCGCCAGCCCGCTTGCCAAGCGTGGCGGTTACGGCAAATCCCCCTTTTGGGGGAGGCTTATGTCCAGCAGTGGACGTCTTTCGGCTGATATGATGATGATAATGAAATGGTTAAATAAATAAATAAACATCAATATTCTTATACTAATTTTGAGCTGTCCCCCGCAGGCCCGCCTACCCGGCCGCCCCGCTGACGTCATCGTTCCGGCGCGAGCCCTACGTGCCGCACTACCCTCCGCGCGTGCCGCCCGCGCCCGCAGACCTGCCCCGACAGGTACCCACATCACAACCATTAATACTGCACTATGTAAAAATACTAAGGCTTTAGGACAGTTAGGATAGCGTCTTCTCATTGAGCTTAGGAATTAGTTATACGCTGCGTGGTGTTACCACATGTGAAAGGTAACACATGAGTAAATAATTAAAACGAAAACCAAGCTTCATACAAGTGCAGCTGTTAAACAGCACATCGTAGTCTTTTATAAGAAAAATATCTGCTCTAATCCAACTGTCGGCCTGTACCCTTAGGGGCCACCGCCCACTGGCGGGACGGCACGGCAAGGGATTTTTAAGACACGAATAGAAATAAAACTTAATAGTATGATAGTAAAATTGAAATTTCAACGGCAAAGTTGCTGCGGTATCCTTAGGCATGCCGCGACGTCCTTAGGCATCATCATTTAAATTTGAATTTTATTGTCTTACATTTAAGTTTTATTCCTATTCGTCGTATAAAAATCCCTTGCCGTGCCGTGCCGTTAGTGGGCGCAGGCCCTTAGGGGCTTGTACCGAATAGAGTAATGATACTTTCTGTATTATGTGACTTTGATAAATTATTCCAAGAAAGTCATAATACAAGTCTATTTTCACCTTCCTCATTCGCTTGGCGAAAAATGTTTGTCGGACCAGTAATAAATAAAGTTCACGGTAACAATTCCACTTTTACAACGCCTTTATTTCTTAGCAATAAGGTCAGTTTTTGGTTTTGAAGTAAGTAATGCTGAAGTTTACCTTTCGTAACGCGATCGTATGAAGCTTGGTCTCTTTTTGATAATAAAGTCATGACGTCATGACACCACTCAGATTCTGCACAGCTATCCACAACCATTCGACAGGCTATCGTTTCGACAATGACATATTTCGGTACCCTTGCCCCCAACAGCAAACTGTTGGAAGAATAGCGGTGGTCCATTTGATACCTTACAACATTTTCGGGTTTTGGATTTGTGAATAGCGTTTATAGGACTCCTACGATAACATTTATTAATGTTTGAATCGGTATGGAAGCATGTCCAATGGTTGTGAATAGCTATGATCAAGTCGCTGATTAGAAAATCTACTAGTTGTTTTGTCTACAAAAATATCAACAACCAATCCTCATAATATGTTGGCTTTGACCACAGATTATATTTAAAAACGGCTTTCAGAAAAGGTGTAGGAATTCTAGACAGGTAGGTCATCTTTCTCACTGTATTTGTGAGGAAAGGGAATAAAAACGTTCAAACATTCAGGCAGGAAAAATCTGACGATAGTTTATAGAGGCAACTTTTATGTATGGTATGTTTGTTTGTCTAAAGCTCTGCTAAGTTAAAATAATTATTAGATTTAATAGCTCTATGTATACAATGGCCCTTGTTTTATAGACTGTATAAATTAATAATAAACTATTATGTTCTGATGGCCTTAAAAAATTCGCGGCGGGATTTTATCGCGCACTGGATTTTCAAGTCTCAGTGTTGATCCGAGCATTGGAAATCCAACAGAGCGCATCCCAGACGTCAAAAAAAGACACTGTTGGATTGTCAACTCTCTGCGCTAAGCAGTGCGGTGAAAATTCAATGCGCGAAAAACAGTCGCAGCGGGAAAAGAATCCTGTCCGAACCTGGCCTAAATTGCAACTGAAATAGAGTTGAAAATAGCGTGCATGAGATAATAATTCATGAATCACAACAGGGTGTAAAGTTCACTCATCCTCGATTGAAAAGGGAGGATCCTATGACCAGATGTGTGTTTTGTCTGGTGGGCTGTGTACTGCCCGACGGTTGATGTCGGGACGTTGTATATACGCTAGTTGTGCGGCAAACTCTGCTTGCGCGATGCAGCAATTTTGTTTGACGTCAATGTCATGCGTAGTTTGCATGTGGCGATGTAGATGACGCTACAATATTTTCAACTGTATTTAGTTCATTTTCCACTTATTAAAGAAATCAAAATGTAAAGAAAATCACGGCCCATTATCTACAAGAGCTGCAAAACTCGCCAACCATACCACACCTAAGTGTTAAAATAGAAAACAAACACTTTAATAATAAGCGAGTAAGATATCATGTTGCCTTACAGCGAGAAAAGCGTCCGTACAAGAGACGGAAACACAGGCATCCCGTCGTCGGCTCCGCGCAGGGGCTGCGAGGTACGTATGTCTTTATACGCGTCACGCACGCGTGTGTGTTACCAAGCTCCCATTTACACGGAGACAGGCCCCTGTGGCTTTGAAGAGTTTATCGGCTCGTTACTTCGCAGCTTCGATACGCGAAACTCACCGTGTAAATGGGCCATGTTAGCAGGTTAGAATTCGTAAGGAATGTCCTTTTAACTTTTTAAGGTATTTTGCCATTGATATGCTAAAACCCAAGATGCGCACAGTCTCGAAAAAATGAAACACTCAAAACTGTTCACCTTTTGGAAGTCGAGTAAAAACGATTAATAATTACAAATGTATATAATATATAATTATTTATTAAAAACTCAATACAAAAATACAAGGTCATTCTTAAATTTTATTTATTTTATTTCAAGGTTATTTACAAAATTAAAGTTATTTTTCACTTTGTAGTTTTTCGAAAGTCTGTTGTTTTCTTTTTACAGAAACAATACAAATATTTTTTTTTGAATGGCCATTAGTTCTACCATGAACCATTTCAAGGTTATCCATTAATTACCGGACACCCTGCATAAACAACAAAAACAAATCAGTCAACTCTTTATCTTACCGAAAGTACGAATATCCCAGCCCTTTTTAACGTTCTTGACGTAATGTTTTTACAATTTTCCAACGAACATTTCGGCGTGCTTGCATTGACGCGACCGACGCGATACTAATTTACATGTACGCATAGTTCTGAATTCGGCGCTTATTTTAGGCGGACGATTTTGAGACGCCGAGGGTGTATCTTGGGTTTTGGCCGAAAGTGGTGTTACAAGTCACAAACCGCCTTGTTAATACACTCGGAGTAAAGCAAGTTCAATGTAATCTTACATTTTTCGAGGCTTAATTTTACTTCGGTTTTATTCATAAGGATCTAAAGTTATTAAATAATTATGTAAAGGACATGGCTAAATTGAAGTATGGACGAGATCCTGGCAATGAATAAATATGGTACCTAGCAATATGTAAAGCTGAATAGATGAATATTAGTATTTCATATAAAAACTGTTTCAGGAACTTTTCATATCTTTAAAATCATAAAAATAAAATCGCTATCGTGTAACTCCTACGTCAATAGGTATAGAAACTGCAAACAGATGACATTGCTATGAACTTTTACGTAGGGGTGTCTGCATCTGCTGTATCTGGATTATATTGATAATTGTATTTTTGAATAGCGTCCCATTCTGATTGTGCACGGTGGTACTTGAGTTAATAACAATAAAGAGGTAATTGCACCAAGAAACGTAATATAACATGCTTTCTACAGTCTGCGCAAAAATCACTTCCACCGCGTATTTAATTACATATTATACTCTTGTAAAAACGAAACTTCTTATCCCGAGTTGAAACAAAGACAGTTTTCACAGAAAATATAAATAAATGGCTGAAATGATGAACATGTTTGAAAATAAGGATTGATATGAACTGACCCAAACAAGTGTAGAATTTTGTATTTGAGGTAGGTAATTCTGCTAGGTATTATACATTACTTAAATCTAACTAAGTCTCCCTGGTGCGTTTTTATTCAATCTGTCTGTACGGATGTATCAACAAATAGATTTGATGGGGTTGTCACTAGTACTAGTAGGTAAGTTGGTTCTTCCGGAAAACCTTTATACCTTTAGGTATTAGTTGTTGTGTATCAATGTAAATCAATTCAGAAAAATCCTGCCGCCTGAGTGCTTTTCTTGCGCGCGTTGCTGCGTGGTAATGAATAAAACCTGCCAAACTAGATAACGAACGCAGTGAGTAACCAAGGACATATAATTGTTTGAAATAAAACAACCAAAATGCGATTTATTTGTTATTCTGTAAATCGTACAAGTACATTATCTAAAAATGAAGCCGGAGCTAATAATGTGTTCTGGTGTCTCGCCCATCCTAGATACCAGATCACTGTCATGACATGACAGCAACAGCCCAGAGTTCTGTTCCCCACAATACAGCTGCAGTAATATGACAGAATGTCTTCTAAAGAATTATTTCTTTGACTTTCATATAAAATATACACGTAATATATTCTTTGGCTGATATGTCTTGATCTTATTCGGCCTCTTAAAAGTTGAGGACTTGATCCCCCTAAATGATATACTCTTTCAAGATCCGGGCACACTTCGATATCATAGACACCATTTGCTCTAATATGCTCTCCGTAGTATGACCGGGCTTGTTTAACCTGATATGGTCCTAATGCCATCAACAGTAACTGATTATACTCCAATATTGGAAAATTCTGCAATTGGGGCAGGTTGCCATCCACTCTCAAAAACATTGATCTTTGCCTGTTCAAATTATTTTCCCTTACAAAGGTTCCTAAATGATTAGGCTGATCCATATACCGTGCCACTCTTTGTATAATTTCACCAGAATTTGGACTATCCTCTATTAAAATATGATATTTATTAATTAATGCTGCAGCTATTTTAAAATCTTCCATAAGGTGGGGTGAAGCTAAATTGAAAAATCGTTGCCGAAATAATTTAAAATCGCGTTTGAAGCGCCCGTTAACCACTTCTACTACCCATCTGCATAATGTTACTTTCCTGCTTTTATTAGCTTGTTCATATGTCAATTGTGTTTGACCAGGGCTCATTGACTCAGGTTTATGAGTTTGAAAGCCTAAACTTTCTAATAGTGGTAAAGCATCCCTGAAACCCCTATCTAAAATAAAAACATCATTACGTTGAAAAAGCTGTCGATATGGACTATCTTCTGCTTGAAACAAATGATTCATAATCTCAGCATCAGTTTGAGTAGCAGCATATGGTCCAACAACATCAATAATATGCCCATCACATGAAACAATCATAAATGGTTTGACTAAATTGTCATATTTATGCAGGCTGTAGGTTTTTTTTTTGGAATAGATAATTTGAACTTTTTTGTAAATATACATTTGTGCCATCAAATATGGCAATAGCAGGTCTATTTTCATTACCAAAAAGAGCATTGGGTATGCTTAAATTCCTGTTTACAATATCGATATGGGTCATATGGTTTTGGCCTATATAGTTGGGTACTAAATGTTGCGTTAAACACTCTCTAATTTTTTTTAGTATGGCAGTTAATGTGGGACGTGATACTGTAAAAAGTGTCGCAAGTCGCCGGTCAGATTCACCTGTTCTTAATTTTGCTAAATAAATAGCCAAAGCATTCTTAGGCCTTTTGAAAGTGAGGGCAGGCAAAATATTAAAAAGGTTCAAAAAATTGGCAGTTGTTAAACCTGTCCAATAGTGACATATCATTTTGCATTTCAGCAACCTTTTCAAAATTAAACGTTGGTTCGTCAGATTTTGCTATTGTTATTATATCTTCAATTTGGTTTGCAGTGAAATTCGAGTACATATTGTTATTTTGAAGCAACAAGTGCCAAACATCCAAATTACAATGTGTCTCACAAACCCTGGTTTTGCGGGGAATATAAAAACTATGTTTTTCAATAAGCATTTTTTTTATAAATGCCGGAACCACATGTAACTGTTGTTCAAAGATACATCCATTAAACACACAGTGCCCGGAGGCGTTCGCAGCCCGTTTATAATTTGGCAGGTGTAATTCCGGTTCTGAAACAGGCCTAGGTCCTGGTTCAGGTCCAGCTCGTGGTTCAGGTCCAGGCAGATTTCCCCTATTTTGGTCTTGGTTTGTCTGTCGTTGATGTCTTATCCAACAGGGATGGCACGCATAGTTCAAAGCCTAAAAAAATAATTTAGTCTATTTATGGTGTCATAATTATACTAAATATCTAAGAATAACTGAATGTCTACCTACATTCAGAAGCAATCGAAGGGATTAAGTAATGTAAGCGCAAGAAATGAACAGACAAAAAACCGACACTAATATTATGAAGCGTGCATTGAAAAAATATAAGAGGACATATTGTTTGTTCTCTGACTGACATAGCCACTGTACTCTGTCTTCCTTCACTCTCAAATTCTGATAAAATCAATCTGATTGGATATTCGGTCAGTAACGCAAACAGAGAGAGAGATCAGCTTGACTATTTATAGGCTAAGAAACTGAATATCTGAAGACGAAGATGATTCAAGCTACCGGATGGGCATGTAAATATAAAAGAACACACTTTGCTTAGATATCATTTTATTTACCTGATTGAAAGCTGGATGAGACGTTGGTAAATTCTGTAACATTGGATTGTTTATCTCCACTGCATGACGTTGTATATTGATATATAAGGCAACCAGTCTGTTGTAGTCGTGATATTAGTTCTAGAATGATTCTAGCTATAGATGGCTTACCTCAATTGTTAACCATCGTGCTAAGATAGTGAGAAGAACAGCAGGCAATGAAGAGGTGAAATGCCGCCGCAGTCTTTGCGTGGCTACACCACAGTTTATGCATCGCATGGTGAATTGATTGGAAATCAAATCCGGGTCGAGTAGCAACAGGTCAGTACGTAGGCGTGCAAACACAATAACTCCAATAAGCAAGCAGGGGTCAGTGAAATTCCGAAATAAAAAGCACAACGAACAAGCAAACGGCAGAGCATTCAAACGACGTCTGACATGTGACGTTTTTTTTCATAGAGATGAGATTGAACTTCAAGTGAACTAAATCGATTAAATAATGGAAAGGGCTGAAAGAATAAAAATAATTTGTGTTTTGTCGACCACTATTCAGTTAATATTTATCGACACATAATATGTAGTCGAAAACTTGGGAATATTTATTGATAAGAACTTTTCTTGGACTGCCCAGCTACAGGAAGTTAGCCGTAAGCTATTTGCATCTGGTGCGTTTTTGAAGAGATTGCGTAACTTTCTCCCGACTGCCACCAAGATTGCGCTTGCACAATCACTTCTTCTACCCATCCTTGACTATGCCGATGCCAGCTATCTTGACCTTACCCAAGACCAACTGGACAAAGTTGAGCGCCTTCAAAACTTTTGCATAAGGTTCATATTTGGTTTGCGCAAATATGAACATTTTTCCGAATGTCGAGTGAAGCTCAAGTGGTTACCAATTCACCTTCGCCGGAATGCTCATATTCTTTCTCTTTTGCATAAAGTGCTATTTTCTCCCTCCACTCCTCTCTATCTCAAGAAGCGTTTTCAGTTTCTTTGTGACTCACACACGAAATTCTTAAGGTCATCAGATAACTTGAAGCTTAAAATGCCTATGCACTCCACAACTTTCCTCGACCATTCCTTTACTGTCCAAGCCGCTCGGTTGTGGAATGCATTGCCTGTTGAAATAAAACGCGCGCAGACGTTACATGTTTTTAAAAGACTCGTGAAGGAACACTACTTGTCGTTGTGATCTTCTTCTCCTAACCGAACTTTAATTTTCTATGTACTGTCGTCATTAATTTTTGTGTCTTATATGGATATTTAGTATGTATGTATTTATGTGTATATTATTTAGGATATAAATAACTGTTTAGTTGAGTTTACACCATTGATATACCCATTTTATGTCCACGCTTTTCACTGTCCATTCCATGGTTGCCTGAAAGAGATCGCATAAAGCGATAAGGCCGCCCATTGTATATTTTGTAATAATTGTAATGTTTTTTGAGATGTATTTTTATGGTGTACAATAAAGTATATAAGTCGTCAGTGAGTCACCCAAAGAGCAATGGGGAGGGCTAGGCTTGGAGTTTCCCTACGTGATCGAATCAGAAATGATGAGATCCGTAGGAAAATCAAGGTTACCGACATAGCCCGAAGAATTGCCATACTTAAGTGGCAGTGGGCAGGGCACATTGCTCGCAGAACAGATGGCCGATGGGGTCGGAAGGTTCTGGAGTGGCGACCGCGTACTGGAAGACGTAGCGTTGGAAGGCCTCCCACAAGATGGACCGATGACCTGGTGAAGGCCGCAGGAATACGTTGGATGCGAGAGGCACAGAACAGGTCGAGGTGGCGGTGCTTGGAGGAGGCCTATGTCCAGCAGTGGACGACTTTCGGCTGAAATGATGAATGATGAGTAGAGTCAATGGTCACTTTAAAAACAACCGCATTTTCCAAATCAAAACCTTGCGAAAACACTAACGCAACTAAACATGACACTGAATAACGTAATCGATTCACGATAAAAACTCTGATTGTCACTTTTTAGGTTCAGATATTAAATCGTTTTGAGACCTATTTTCAAAAATCGATATAAGTACAGTTTCAATTTGACATTCTGGAAAAGCGCTATGACTCCTCCCTAGCTTGCAGTACTGTATTATTTCCCCTTGATATGTCAATCAAAAAGCTTGAAAAGCAATTCAGATACTTTTTTTATGCTAAACAGTTCACGAAAGTTCTTGGAAATTAATAAACACTAAATAATTCATAAATGAATATTTAAATATTACGAGTTAATGTGAGATTCCAATACATTCTGAGGGTATTCATTTAGCCATCTCCTTTGCCAGTTCAACCTTTTTGGGTTCAAATTACTCCTTACACAGCAGATCATTAGCTCCTAAATACTATTGAGTAACTTAAAAAGATTTCACTTACTTATTTGTTAATTTTTTTTTTACACGTTAGATAATGTTTTATTCACTATAAAAATTAAAATTATTTTGCTTCTGTTAAAATATTATTCGCTATAAAAAAATTACATTTCGTTTTGCGTCCCTCCTTTCTCTAATACATAATTATAATTTAAAATAGAGAAATAGTTTGTGTTTCCCGTATCAATCTCTTGTACTGGATACTATCCTATCCATATGATATATTTTAGTCCCATAAGCACCAGTTCTTTTTGGGTATAACATCTGATATCTCAAGGTGTCAAACGATTATCACTCATAATGTCAGGGTGATAAAACTTACAGGATCATTAATTTACTTCGGGTGATAACTAAATGGGAGAATATTCGTGTTGTATTTATTAAAGATCTTGGTCACTCAAAAACGAAAGCGTTGCGATTCGCAATTGGAAATTGACTTATACAGTATGGAAACCACATATTATATGCAATAAATTAAAACACAAGTAAGTCCACAGAAGGCTAATAGCAAAATTAAATGCAGTCAAAGTAAGTACTCAGCTTTGATAACGTACCTTCGTACCTTGTGGTTTAGGTGTACCGATTTTAAATTCTTAGGCAAATAAGTAGTGTACGTAGTAACAGCGTCGTGATAGTTTGCAATGCGTTTCAATGTCGCTTTTCAATATTATTCAAGTTCATTGAATCAATAACTTGGTGTTTTAATTCTACAGTGTTAAAATTTAAACTCGTATTTTTTTTTTACTATTTACTACGCCGGTTTCGTTTATTTTTTGTGTATCGTCGGCAAAGGCTATAAATAGTGATTTAATTTATTGCATATTATGTGGTTTCTATACTGATAAATAAATAAAAAGTTCACAGAACAGCGACTTCGCTTTCGTTTGAAAATGTAGTCTCGTATTGACTACATTTTCAATGCTTGAACTGTCTATCCGAAAAGGCCTATTATACCATGCAGTAGGACAATGCACGAATATTCAGTGAGCCGTCTAAAGTATCACCTTACACAAATCCCTCAATATAATTTACAAACATATCCACAGACTCGGGCGTGTATACTTCTTCGGAGGAAGAGGGAAGCGGCCGGGCAGAAGCCGCCACGCCGCCTGACGACGGACCCTTCGCCTTCCGACGCAAGCCCGGATGTTATTATGAAATGGTGAGTGGTTTTATTGAAGACTAGCTTATGCCAGCGGCATCGCCCTCGTGGTGGTCGAAATTTATCCCACAGGAACGTACTTCCGGGATAAAAGTATCCTATGCGTTAATCTAGGTTATTAAAGTATCTGCGTACCAAACTTTTACCGAAGCTTTTTTATAGAAACTTTTAGCATGATTCAAATCAAATCAAAATATATATTTTATTTCACATAAACCTGCAAGGGCACTTATGAAACGTCAGAAGCTAGGTGCACGATTCCAATTTGTCGCTTGATTGAGTAACAAACATCTAAATATCCAAAAATACAAACTTCCACATTTATAATATTATGTTATACCTATATAATTAGTAGGATTTATCTTTAGGCTAGCGAGCCGCCCCGGCTTCCCCCTGGTGTAGGTACAGTGTATGTGACGGAGGTCGTATAACTATACAATGACTCCCCGCGGCGTGGACGGCAACGAGGCATGCCGGCCGACCGCCCGTTTCGCTGCGAGCGATTAATAATTTTAAATCTGTGATATCTTTATGATATTCATTATAATGATATACTATAACGGGCAACTTTAATCTACATTAAATGCACAACGTATTAACGTTTTTAAATAGATACATATAAATACTGTATTATTAAAATACCTTCGAAAATAACACATTAATGAAGACTACGAGTTGGATGGCCTCCCACAAGGTGGACCGATGACCTACTGAAGGTCTCAGGAATCCGCTGGATGCGTGTAGCACAGAACCGGTCGAAGTGGTGGTGGTTGGGGGAGGCCTATGTCCAGCAGTGGACGTTTTTCGGCTGAAATGATGATGATGATGATAACTGATGATGTTTGTAATATTTAAAAAAAATATATTTATATACATATGGTTACTGTGGGTTATGCTTAGGAGGGAGACGTCATATACCTTCGCGAAGTTTTCAGTAGACCTTCTACAATTCTGTAGACTACGACGTTCTAATAATGTAACTGACATTTTATTATATTCTTGCAGTATAGTGATATTTAATTGAATTTTATGCAATATGAGTTTTGCCTGTTTATTGTTTTTTATTATTCGCATTGGAGATATCCAGAATTTGACTATCGAGTATGACAGCTGCCAAAACCTTAGTTATCGTATACTGTTTCGAGATAAATAATCATGTGTATCGTGTTTTTTAATGTAGTCATTATTATTTGCAGCCCACATCAACGCTGTATGGCGATCCCCTGGACCCAGATGATCCCTCTAAGGAAGGAATGTTCGAGCACGAGGTCGATGAGAGGTATAGGTAAGTGTACAGAACCTATTTATAATAATAATATATCATTTATTTGCAGGTTACAAAGACCCATAGATACCATACCTAAACCTAAGTATACATATAATAACAATTATTTTTAGTAAATAAAACTTAAAACTATGTTAGTATCATTTAGTTGTTAAGTCTAAGGCTTACTACGACCCCCATGACGAATAGTTTGAAAATTTTAGCAGCCGCCCTTATAGATTTTCATTTTGACTTCACTATTGCCTTTAGCACCCTCGAAAACCATGAAAACGACTCCCATGATGAAAATTTTTAAAGTGTTCTCAGCCGCCATCTTGGATTTTTATTTTGACCCGTCCATCGGCTTTAGCACCCTCGAAAACCATGAAAACTATCTCTCTTCTATTTTGTGCTTTTATTTTATTTGTGTCAGTTTGTTTCCGGGCTGAAACAAGTGACTTTCAAGAATTTTTTGCATTAAAATGAATGAATGTTGCCTTTGAGCTGAATTCGAGGGACTTATCCTTCCCTGGCTTGTTTCATTAGCCGTATAAATCAAATCAAAAGTCATTTATTCAAAGTAGGCTGAGAGTCAGCACTTTTTGAACTTCAAAATTACATAAGATAGTCCCCCAAAACGCTTCCTAGTGATTTCGCTGGGAAAAAGTGGTGCAACAAACTCCCCAGCAGCACAGCTGTCTGTTAAGTTGAAAGAACTTGATTCTATATAATAATAGCATATAATTAACATTCAACAATAAATGAAAATTATATCAATAAAAAATAAAAATAAAAATGGTTTATACAGTAAAATAAAATAAACAAGTTCACACACACAAACATTGTCTTGAGTTAATCACAGCGACCAACAACTCTTATTGTTTAAGTAGTCGTTGATAGAATAGTATGCCTTAGAACAAAGATTTGATTTTACTTTCGCTTTAAACGCATTAAAATATAGCAAATGTCGATAACAGTTGTTTTTTTTTGTACCTGCTAACCACCAACTGTGTACGTCGCGGCAGGTACACGCTGACGTCCCTGCGCGGCGCGCGCTGCGTGGGCTTCGCGCGGCGGCGCGCGTGCCGCGGCGGGCGCGTGGCGCTGGACCGCACGCGCACGCGCCTGCACGAGCTGTTCACCAGCCTGCCCTTCAGCTTCCCCGCCTCCGAGCACTACCGCCGGCAGAAGGCCGAGGAGGTAACGCGTCGCATGTTCACTTTTGCTACGGACTCCTGAACTTCCGCTGGTTTATTCTGTTAAAATTCCCCTTAAAATCATTGGTGAAGCGACCTGGCATTCCACTCGAGGCCCCACCGAGGATGAGGAAGCTATTGGGTGTCGACGATTTTCCACCCCTAGAAACTTTTAAAAGATTGTAACGACCATTCCTTCACTGTCCAGGGAGCTTACTCTCGAATATAATTCCGATAGATCGACATTGGAATTGTCACTCAAACGTCAGGGATTGGCTGGACTCAACTGAGTCTTAACTCTACCAACGGACGTTTGACCAATGTCGATCTATCGGAATTATATTCCAGAGTAAGCACCCTGGCCGCTCGTTTATGGACTGCATTGCCAGTTGTAATAAACGCGCGCAGTCGTTATATGTGTTTAAAAGACTTGTAAAGGATCATTACCTGTCGTTATGATCTAGTTCTCATGCCTAATTGTAATTTTCTATATCATTTATTTCCTTTCCTTACATATTTAGTATTTATGTATTTATATATCTATTATATAGGATATGTATATATCTGTATATCTATTTTAGTAGATTTTATACTTATTATTTGCGCCAACAACATCCCCATTTTATGTCCAGACTAATCACTATCCATGCCAAGGTTGACTAGAAAACATCGCGGAAAGCGATAAGGCCGCCCATTGTATATTTTTTAGTGTACCTTGTTTTTTATTATGTATTTATGTGGTGTACAATAAAGTATATACACCGTGACATTTTAGTCGTCTTACAACGGCAGCCTACGTCATGTATCCAATGACTACTAATCATTTATAAAAAAAATGGCATTTTTAATATTTGTAAAATTAAAAAAATGAAAATAACTTTCACTAAGACGCTTAACGTAGTTTGAAACACCCTGTTATGGAGATGGAATTAATGTTGGAATGTAATGGTAGGTAGGTAGATACCATCTACCGTTTGAGACGTAAACATTATTATCAAGGAGGGTGTTTCATAATTCTAAAGCATTATTTATTTTTCTTTATACCTATTATCTTAATAAATTGTAACAATGTTTTAATCGCGCCTAGATGTATTTTATGACGGATAGATTGAGAGGACCACCTTTGTTAGACGACTAAAATGTCACGGTGTATAAATAAATAAGCGACTAGCGTCTGTATAAAAGATACCTATGGTGTATAAATAGTTGATCGCTAACTTGCCCTCCACACACGTGCGTGTTTGACGGCTTCCGGTCTGTACAACCGGATGCCGCTGAATACCAGTATTTTTCATGAAGCAATGCCCATCTGAGGAGTAATTCCTGTATTTTAAAGAACGTTTGCATTCTAATCTCAGTCTAAATCTATCAACATATTTTTTTACTAATTATTGCTGAGATAAGATAGAATTTCAACTTGAAATTTTTTAAGCACCAAAATTGGCCTTCTGACCTCCACAAACAAGTAACTAATATCTGGTATTACCGAGCTTTGGTCGGTATTTTTTTTCGTTTTCTTAATATGAAACCTACCTAGATCGATTTATCGCCCCCGAAACCCCCTATATACCAAATCTCATGAAAATCGTTGGATATATATACATATACATATATACAAGAATTGCTCGTTTATAGATATTAGATGTAACACGATACCCCTCAGTAAGACTGATCGTCAGACCTCGGCCCTTTCATCTACAACTTAACTGGATTCCTAAGCCAATGACAAGTCAGTTTCTTACATGTTCAAAGTCTGACAGAACTCTATAATACAACCTGTCTGCAATCACACACAGAATGCTGTTGCTACTCACGAGACGCCACTTTCTTGCGTAAAATGACCGCGAATCCATCTGTAATCTGTAATCCATGAACATGGCGGTCGCCCTGCAAACGGAGGGAACCTCAGCAATATACTGAATGCGTTATTTGTATTGGATCCGCAGAGCAATGACTACTCTTTGCGTATACATATGCTGTCCATAGACTGCTGGCGTAAAACGTTGTAAACGCGATGGTTTTAATATGACAATTCTTTTCTTAAACATAAAATAATAGCAAACTTTCTCTCAATTCCAGGTCGAACTCGAAACAAAGGTTCATAGAACGCCAAAAGAAATGTCGAGAGACTACCACACAAGCGGCAAATACCCATGGCGACACGCGTTCAGAAAACACCTCTCCCGCAACCCCGACCTCTGGACAACCACCGACGAAATCAAGGCATCCGACATCAAACAGGAACCGACCGACAAATCTGACAGATCGGACGTCCTACCCAACCTTGCTGACAGATCGGATCTACCAGACGTTATTCAAGACAGTGTTAAAAGTGATATTAGATTAAGTGCGAGGACTTTAGATGGAGTAGTGAGAGATAATTTGGAGAGGGTAATGAGGAAACGATCGTGGAGCGGCTGTTCAGATAGCAGTTATGATTCTGATGAGAGTTTGCAGCCCGTGGAGAAGGAGTTCGAACAGTTTATCAATGAGGTTAATAAAAAATGGTGAGTGTATTAGGGTAGGCAGAAACTACAGAACGCAACCTGCTACGATTCCTTTTGCCTCGTTTACGTCCATACATCAGAGGCCTTAGTGTGAGTTTCATTTAACCATCTCGACCAAAGGCAGTGAGCGCGTTCGGCGTTCCAATTGGTCCTTCACCAATCCAGGGCCAATCGGACCGTCGAACGCGGCACGCCGGTTGTGAGTACTAGTCACCCCCTTTGTAACCATAATTATCATCATTCACATATTCCATATATCGTTTCTTTGATCTCCCCCTACTCTTATAGCCATCGACGTAGGCTTTTTAGTTACGTACAAAAAAGAAGTGGGAAAAAAAGAGGGGACTGCCTAGGAAGACATATAGTGACCTTATTGGTGATGTTCTTCTTAAAGGCCAGGTGCGTAGTACTCGCAACCGGCGTGCTTGTATGACCAGATGTATGAACGTAACCAAGCCAAAAGGATAAGGATCGTAGCAGGTGACACAACAGTGTAAAGTTCACTCATCCTCTATAGAAAAGGGAGGGTCCTCCGACTGTGTCTGGCGGGCTACGGTATTTATGCTAGTTGAAATGAAATGTTTATTTATGGAAGTAGGTCTTAAAAGACACCTTTACACGTCAATATTTTGTTGGTCAATATTTTAAAAACTAGATGGCGCCGGCATTTCCTAGCTGACTGTTCCCTGAGAAGAAAACCCGAAACAAACTCAGAGGTCATGGTCTCTTAGAGTCCAAACATTATATAATTTGAATTGCATGTGAGTCTAACAATGCAGGTAAATTTCTGGAAGGGCCTTTTGAAGAAAGAGCCATTGCAGCTTTGAGCTGACCTGTCCCAACAGACGACAAGTATGTGTCAGTCGCCGTGTAGCTCAACCCTATTTTAGGGAGCTCAACGACCCGTCACAAGACGCTACCAGATTTGCAGAACATTTGCGTAGGCCATTTTCAAAATACTCAAAACCACCAGACGAGTTATAAAGTCATGTGTTCAATCTAGCCTGCATAGTACTTACATTCACAGTTAGTTTTCTCTTTGCGCGGCTTTCTAGATGCGCGGTTAACTCTGCTTGCGCGATGCAGGATTTAGCGTGACGTCATTGTGATGGGTAGTGAGCATGTGGCGTTGTTGATGCCGCTACTTACATATAAAAAAAATAAAAAATCAGTGGCACTCCGGGAGTGCCAACAGAAGTGAAAACTTGAACAATGAGGGTTTTCTGAAATGACGTTCGCTAGGTGGCAGCACTGAGACGTCAGGTCTGGGCACCTATTAAAAGTGTCAAAGAGCATAGGGACTGTATGGTGAACGACAGAATGAAACGAATAACATCAAATATTTTAAATTAATTGTCGAACTGGAAGACCTCTTGTCAAAGTGGCGCCAACTGGTGGCTTGAATATTCATGAAAATCTTCATTACGTGTGTATTTTTTTAAAGTGTCGCGAGTTCAATTGTTTTTTCCCATCTCAAAAAATGTTTGTGTGTGTTTTCACTTCCAAAAAATTGATTTCTACTACGTTTGCAATAAATAATCTCAATTAATTCTCTTTTCAGGTTACATTTCCGACCAAAAACACCGCCACCGTCGCCCCCTCAAGTAGACCCACACGACGACCAGTTCCCCGTCACGCTCGACACCCCGATCTCCGTAGAGCTGCGACCGGCCGAGACACCGCCCTCGGACACCCTGGACACCTTCACTACCTCAGAATTCACTCTCGGAGAGCTGTACCCGGATCTGAACGCGGATGTCGATAACAGTGGCAACAGTTTGGATATTAGTGGCGATGATTTGATGAGTGAGAATTTTACGGGTGAGTTTTATTTATTTAACCATTTAAGCACACACATATAAACAGACCGTTCCGTGTGGTGCCGGACGTAAAAGAATAGCACCATCCCATTTGTTCCCGTGGGTGTCGTAGAAGGCGACTAAGGGACTTACTAGAGAATGGGCAGCAGCGTTCTCTATGCATTTGACCACCATACTGCGATCGCCAGCCCGCCTGCAAAGCGTGGCGGTTATGGCAAATCCCTGGCTTATGTCCAGCAGTGGACGTCTTTCGGCTGAAATTATGATGATATAAATAGATAAGAAGATAGGAACAGAAAAATACGTACAAATGTAATGCTTATTTCCACAGAAATCTCTTTCAGCACACCTGCGATAGGAGAGAAGATAAAAAGAGATGTAGACAACGAACAAGAAATTTTAAATAGTTTTATATTAGTCAAAATAATATGGGATGAATAGCAATTCTGGCTCTTGTGAGACATGAACTCCTGGTACAAGAGCCAGGGCTACACTGATGTTTGTGATTTAAACTGAAAATTAAATTTAAAAACTATGCCCACCATTACGGTCACGACAGCAAATAAGCATTATGCTCAAGCATGCTCTTTGCTCTCAAGTTTTATGTGAAATTGCGAGAGCAGGCTATAACATATTCCGCGGAGAATTATCGCTTGCAAGTTACTTTGAACTCGTGCGCTATTGTTGATTTGGTTCATTATCAATTTATCAATGAAAAACTGCTCGACCATTTTGCTGCTGTTTTAAAGCAGGCAGTATTTAGGTGACAGACACAGGTCGTAAGATGTATTATTGAAACTCTACATAGTATAAAACGAAAGTCGCTTTTCGTATCTGTACGCTTAGAATAGAATAGAATTTATTTGCAAATAATTATGGGTAGTACAAAAGTAGATGTAGGTATCACAATACAGAGTTCTGCAACATTTCAAACATTTTCATTATATAAAATTATTAAAATTTAATTTGTCATTAAAACATTAACTTAATTATTACACTCTAATAAAATACAATGATTAAAATAAAAAATTTCATTAAAACATTAACTTAATTGTTACATTAAACAAAATTGTCATTAAAACATAAAAATAGTGGTCTAACTTATATAAACAAACAAACATTAAAATTACAGGTCATAGATAATACATAGATGGAACATTATTTAATATGGCAATAATTTAATCAAGAGAAAGGTTTATACCTATGTATAATACACCGCCCTCCACGCGGGCGTAGCCGCTGGCAAAAGTACTTTATGAAATTAATAACTTTTATGCAGTTTCAAAACGTTTTGAAACTACCTACTACTACTAATATATAATTTGTTCTACATTTCAGTTTCCACTCAGATTTGTCCCTACCCAAAAATAACCCAAAGCTATCGTAGTAACCATCAAACTATCTCCTTTCCAGGTCTGACAGAAGCGCAAGTAGAAAGCATACTCTCAGAGACAGACCTCAAGGCTCTAGCGGATGAAGATGACAAAAAGATCGCGATCACTGACGACATACTGGACGTGCTCGTCAACAACGTGGACGCTAAGGATTCTTTTTTATTGCACGGCCAGAGTTCGGACGGGCGTGCCGACTCTGGCCCGAGGAAGAGAAAGGTGAGGGTACTGTTTTATCTAAGGCTCCCGCAGATAGGCGCGATGCGACAGCGCGGCGCGACTTTTGTAGAACAATTTTTATGAAAACTTTTTTGAAATTGTTCTACTAGAGTCGCGTCGCGTTATTGCGTCGCGCCTGTCTGATCGTCTACTAGTCGATATGAAAATAAGCCAAACGAGTGTAATTTCGACCGCGCAAAATAAGTCGCGTAATTAAATTAATTTTCCATCATGTTGTGTGACACAATCCGGACGTTTGTATGTGAATACAGCGTAAGTTACGCGACTCTCCATTCACAAAATCACGCTCGTTTGTCTTTTAACTCGGGATCTATTAGATGTGCCTTCAGTAAGAGCACGAGATTAGCGAAATTGAACACTATGATATGTTATTTAAATATCTAAGTCCAAGGAGGCTGAAAAGAGGCTTACTTAACGGACTGGGTTATATTGCAAATTGATTATCCGGCTCGAAGGACCAAAAATAAATGTAGGGGGTCCCTACACTTGGTGCTATGATAACGGGGTGATTCTCTTGAGATGATGAATTAAAACCGACCGCCCTGAATGTTCGTAAAACACTGATTTATTTAAATATATTTTTACATCGTATTTGCAATAATGGGTACAAAGTACAAATGCTGTGGATGCAGAATGCACGGCGCGTAAATCTGTAAAGTAATGTGCAGTTCCGTACAAGATGGATGTATGGAATTATTTCTCACATAAGTTAATCCTGACTTGTGAGCTGAGTGGTGCTGATCCATACGTCATGTTCACGAACGGGTGCCCTCAGTAGGGACTGGTCATCTCTTAGCTGCCACGGCTTATTTTATTGTGCCTGTAATTAGTTTATTTGAAACTAGTTTTTGTCCACGGCTCCGCCCGCTTGCATTTCGGCGATCGCGTTAAAAGTAGCCTATGTCCTTCTCCAGGCTATATCTCTGCCAAATTTCATGACGATCGTTTCAGCGGTTTAGACGCGAAAGCGTAACAGACAGACAGAGTTACTTTCGTATCCATAATATTAGTAGGGATAAATGCTTTGAGTTTCCCGTGAATTGTAAAACAAGACATCAATATTTAAACAAACATTTAAATTTTCCAGGCGGACGCGTTCGGTTCGACCGTCGTAAATATATCGAACGTGGATAAAGAACCAATATACGTAGAGATGATCAAGATCGAACCGCCTCCGCCGCCGATCAAGATACTAACGCCCAAAGTTAAGGAAGAAAAGCTCCCTGACACCACACCGGTACCCAGTACCAATATAATAGTAGAAGAAGTCAACGAAGTACCAACCATCAAGATAGAGAAGAAACGAAAGGAGGATACCATCGAAGAGGTTCAATTACCTCACGGGGTTCAACTGAAGACTGTGCAGACGAAGCACTCGCCGTTGAAGAAGCATATTATAACGTCGGCGGGGCATAGGAGGACGAGTGACGTAACCATAGTGACGTCAGTTTCGTCGGATACGCAAGTGCAGACATCGCAGCCGCAGATTGTGACTGTTGCTGTGTCTGAAAGTTTGAAGGTATGTTCTAATTATGTTAGTTTTTAGGCTCGTGGCTAAGTAATAACGGCCGCACGCTTACGATTGCCGAGGTTGGTCCGTTGATGGGTGACCATCTTAATATTCTGAAGCCCCTCCGTGCATGAAAGCACGGAAAACATGTTAAGCCGTTGATCTCGGCTGTCATTTGTAGATTGAACAATGTAATTTTATGTACGAAGTTTTCATTGCACGGCGACGATATATGCCATTCTTGGCTAAAGCGGTCTATCGGTCTATCATAATGAGACTCCATCACAGGCGCGGTCGCAGCCAAAGACTTTGAGGGGGTGTGGTCACAGACAAAGACTACCTACGTATTAATAAGAAAATTTGATATAGGTATGTTCGAAAAATTACTGTTATAAGCTTTACGTTTACGGCTTTGAGGGGGTTATGACCCCTAGGACCCCCCATCGGACCGCGCCTGCTCCATCACTGGTTAAATGTGGGTGTAATACTTTACACTTTTGTGGAAGACAGGCATTTCTGTTTGTATGTATTTGTGAAGTTTATAATGTATTATTGCAGGTCCGCCTTCAGAATCACCTGCTATCGACTCAGTCGGGTATGCTGGTCCAGAACGGACCGTTCCCGCCCGTGGTCGCCGTGCCAGTACAGCAGAGAGATGGAACAGGTATGTTATCCTACTAGAATAATTACATGGATTATTAGAAGGACTATCCTGGGATCTGGATTTGTGTCCAGTTAGACGCAATAGGGTTGCCTCCTACTAATGTTGATCAAAATATAATTCGCTACCGTCACAAATATATATTTACACAATTATAATCATTAAAATTATCAATACAAGTCTCTTAAGTTCAAATTTAATTAAATCTATACAAATAAAGAAAAACAGTTTAACACTTTCTTCATATTTATATTTTTCCTGTAGCTTGAATCAATATTCTTTTTCTTAAATCGTAAAAAAACTGGGTTTAGGTAAATATTAATCTGCTGTTGCCGCTATACAAAAACTTATGACAGCAGTGAACAATAACGATAAACAAAAAATGGAGTATATTTCTAGATTTGACTAAAGCCTCTGTTCTACTGCCTCTGTTCTCTTACTGCATAAAAAGACAGATTGCAAGGGTATTAGGGGTCTGCCTCTGAAATTGATCGCTGATTACCTGTCCAGTAGAAAACAAGCCGCAAGGCTAAGCAGTTACTCAAGTACGGAAGAGTCTATTGAATATGGTGTTCCACAGGGCAGTATTTTGAGCCCCACCCTATTTAGTATATACATTGAGGACTTTTCAAGTTTAATCAAATAGAGAAATAATTCCCTTTGCAGAAGATTGCTATGCATTGTATGTCGCAAAATTGTGTAAAAACACAATGTGTCTAAAGACAATGTTACCAAAACTGACTACTGTAATCGGCCGTTGTACTCAAATGAGTAATCCACTCTATAGGGGGAATAACTTTTATGATAGGAAAATAAGCATTTCGTAAATAAAACATATTTACTTTGTTTGGCGGTTATTGGGTTGGTAACGATTATAATTATGGAAATACAAACTTATTTGGACTAATTTGGATGTAGTGCTTGTCGGCACTACCGCGGCTCATTTAAAGAAAAAATCGTATATAGGTACTTAGAAAGTGTATAAGTTTTGAGAGAACCCGTTAATAATGTGGTGTGTTCGTCCCCAGGCACGGTGACCTGCGCCAGCGCGCACGGGCCGCGGCGCGTGTCGGCGCCGCTGGTGTCGCTGGCGCACAAGCACGTGCTGCACGCGCCCGCGCCGCTGGTGGTGCAGCAGCAGCACCTGCAGCACGTGCCGCCCAGCAAGCTCAAGGTGCTGCACGCGCACCCGCTCACGCAGAGCCAGCGCAGCGCGCTGCTGGCGCAGAACCGCGCGCTGGCCGGCCTGCCCGGCCTGCCCGCCGTGGTGTCGCTGGCGGCGCTGGACGCCAAGCCGGCGCTGCTCAAGGTCGCCATGCTCGCCCATCTGTACTCGAGCCACTAGTTGGCGCCACTTTGACAAGAGCTCTTCCAGTTCGACAATCAACTTAAAATATTTGATGTCATTCATCATTCAGTCCGTAGGCGCTTTGACACTTTTGACAGGTGCCCGGACCTGACGTCTCAGTGCTGCCACCTAGTGAACGTCATTTCAAAAAATTATCATTGTACTAAGTGCATATTACACTATTAAAATATTTAGCAAATCTAATTAGGAAATCGGAAGACGTAATCAAAGTTAGAATAGTTGGGTCCCATTTAGTGAAATTGGAAGGTCCCGGACGCACCATTTTTAATAAATTGTTTCATCCCAATTTACTATTCTACTTCATGACAGTTATCTGTTTGAATTTCCTAATTGAAGTGTTCCTGGTTAGAATTTCTATAAATCGGATAGTGTAATGCGCACTTTAGGCATGTTCTGCTGTTGCGATCTTTGCAATGAATGCCGACAACGTGCCCGCAGGCCGCGCCGGGCGCCGTGGCGCAGCTGTTCGAGCTGAAGGGCGGCGCGCTGGGCAAGGGCCCGCACCTGGTCAACGTGCTGCGCCAGCCCGCGCCGCGCGCCGACGACAAGCGGCGCGTGGCGCTGAGCCTGGACCCGCGCCAGCTCGGCGTGCGCCACCCGCTGCAGCTCAAGCCGCGCGCGCTCGTGGCCAACCTGCTGCACAAGGCGCACCGCCCGCAGGTACGCCACGCCCATGCACACTGAGCGTCCCAGTTAGCTCACACTGACATCTGGACCCGCGCCAGCTCGGCGTGCGCCACCCGCTGCAGCTCAAGCCGCGCGCGCTCGTGGCCAACCTGCTGCACAAGGCGCACCGCCCGCAGGTACGCCACGCCCATGCACACTGAGCGTCCCAGTTAGCTCACACTGACATCTGGACCCGCGCCAGCTCGGCGTGCGCCACCCGCTGCAGCTCAAGCCGCGCGCGCTCGTGGCCAACCTGCTGCACAAGGCGCACCGCCCGCAGGTACGCCACGCCCATGCACACTGAGCGTCCCAGTTAGCTCACACTGACATCTGGACCCGCGCCAGCTCGGCGTGCGCCACCCGCTGCAGCTCAAGCCGCGCGCGCTCGTGGCCAACCTGCTGCACAAGGCGCACCGCCCGCAGGTACGCCACGCCCATGCACACTGAGCGTCCCAGTTAGCTCACACTGACATCTGGACCCGCGCCAGCTCGGCGTGCGCCACCCGCTGCAGCTCAAGCCGCGCGCGCTCGTGGCCAACCTGCTGCACAAGGCGCACCGCCCGCAGGTACGCCACGCCCATGCACACTGAGCGTCCCAGTTAGCTCACACTGACATCTGGACCCGCGCCAGCTCGGCGTGCGCCACCCGCTGCAGCTCAAGCCGCGCGCGCTCGTGGCCAACCTGCTGCACAAGGCGCACCGCCCGCAGGTACGCCACGCCCATGCACACTGAGCGTCCCAGTTAGCTCACACTGACATCTGGACCCGCGCCAGCTCGGCGTGCGCCACCCGCTGCAGCTCAAGCCGCGCGCGCTCGTGGCCAACCTGCTGCACAAGGCGCACCGCCCGCAGGTACGCCACGCCCATGCACACTGAGCGTCCCAGTTAGCTCACACTGACATCTGGACCCGCGCCAGCTCGGCGTGCGCCACCCGCTGCAGCTCAAGCCGCGCGCGCTCGTGGCCAACCTGCTGCACAAGGCGCACCGCCCGCAGGTACGCCACGCCCATGCACACTGAGCGTCCCAGTTAGCTCACACTGACATCGCAAATTATCTTCTAATTCGAGCCAGCAATCATTTTGTCTATTTTAATGCACTCTTGTCTCTCGTGAGTGTATTCTATTGGATTTCGCATATAAAGAGTTTGATAAGACTCCCACGGACGTAAAAATATCGCGACAGGATTTTATCGGGTACTGGATATTCATCACTCTGCGCTGAGCAGTGCGTTGAAGATTGAGTGCGCGGAAAAATCACGCCACGATATTTTACTTGCGTTGTTGCGCACAGCTCGATAGTAATATCTGACTTCATTCATCCATTAATATCTGACATCAAGACGACGGCAAATATATGTGATAATTTTTACCAAAGTTTAGTACTTAAATTGACCTACTCAATGGTGGCCCCTCGTGAACGTTAGCCATTTTAGTTTAGTAATATGTGACCTTTGGTTCAATCTTGAACTGCTAGTTTATTTATGCCTTGCCCACAAGCAAGGCCGGTAACCGTTAAAATTATTAGATTTAACTATCGAATAATTGTTTAGACGCCAAAAATCTTTACAAACACATCCAGCTTCTTATTTATTTAATAAATATTTGTCTACAAGTTAAAAAAAATACTGTACAAAGGGTGATGCAAATAAACATAACAGGAGCAACATAGGGGATCGGTATCATGGATTTTCTGATGGTTCCGGTGACTTTTTGACTGACAGTCGTGCCTACTTTCGTCTGTAAAGACAAGTGTCAATATGCTGACTAAGATAAGATCTTGGTATGCTCAGATGTGAATGAACATCGAAAAATGGGATGACTAACTCAGTCAAAGTCACTCAGTCAGTTGAAGATATCAGGTGGCACGGTTAAGCCATTCAGTTTCCTCATACTGTAGGGACTCGCTACTATGGTAGCCCGACACTTGGTAGCGTTAACCGCCACCCCAAATCGATCAGACCAGTTTTTAACGAAATCAAAATTCTGATTTAGTTCTTCAATCGCATCGAATATGTTGTTAACACTTGCCTGGCAGTAAAGCTGCAAATCGTCAGCGCAAAGATAATATGCAGTCCCAATCTCGGTGCTAATGAGATTAATAGAAATTGCGAACAACAGAAGAGATAATATACCGCCTTGAGAGACGCCAGCTGCAAGATCGTATCAACTCGACGAAGAGTCGCAAGCATGAACAGACAGCTGACGCCCTCGACGATAAGAGGAGAGCCTAGAGTAGGCATTGGACAAGTATACGGAACGATCTCACCAGATTGGACCGCCAGGTGTCACTTCTCGGCCGGCAGCCAGTCTCTTATGCCTCTTTTGCATCGTTGTAGAGTATTTCAAATTGAAACACAGAGACACACACAAAACACACTGTTTGATTACGAAGTCAGGCAAGAAAATCACTATGTGTTACGCGAACTAAAGCGATCGGCTGCTCAAACCGAACTCAGTTTATCCCGCGTTAATATATCAAATGATTTCTCTAGCAAAATCGGGTCAAATTAATAATAAAAAATACAAATCAAAATACCGTTAATACTCACAATTTTGGCAAGTCTTGAACCGTTGCTGACGAGATGTTCGACAGAAACGAAACATCAATTTACCAAAGATAGGGTCACATTTTACTAAACTCAAATGACAAGCGAACACCAGTGGCCCTAGTGTGAGTTTCTTTTAACAATATTGATCTAATGCATCGACCGCGTTCGATCGAGATGGTTAAAAGGAACACTAGGGCCACTTGTCTGGATTCTGGCTCTGAGTAGGTCAATTTAAGTACTAAAACTGGGTAAAAGTCGTCGGATCCGGATGTTATTTTTCAATGTAAAGCCTACAGAGACGGCCACGTAGTCAAACCCGTTGTCTTCCGCAGGTGGCCGCCGTGGCGTTCGCCGCGCCCAGTGCGCTGAAGCGGCCGGCGGCGCCGCCCGCGGCCGGCGCGTCCACGTCGGGCGCGCCGGCCGCGCCGGACGAGCGGCGGCGCGGCGGCGACACGCTGCCCATGCAGGTCACGTGACGCCGCCACGAGCCCCGACACTTATCTAAGGCTGTGAAATAGTTAATACGTGGAAAACTTTAGCGGGGGTCGATATTATTTCGTTCGCGGCCGGCTTGCCCTCGCTAGTTTTTTTTTAGCAAAAAGAAACGTTTGTTTTGTTCGTTTTGATGTGTTATCGAATAGAGAGCGAGTGTATATTTTAAATGTGTATGAGCATAAAAAATGAAATAAAAATGTTTAGAAAATGTGTAAAATAATAACCGCATTACTGTGTATCATATAGGTTTATGTGTATTATAAATAATGAAAATATTTACTTAATAATTTGGTTCACTGGCCGGACCAGTTGAGCGGACGCTTGTCGGCGCGCGGTGAGTAGTCAGGCGGTCCGTACTTGTCGACAGATCCCGTAGAGTTAGTATTATTTTGTGTTTGTACCATTAATTTATTGTTAGACATTGTATATAATGATATTCAGTCCCCGGTACTTCACGACTCTCGATGGCACCGCGTTATATACGAATGTACTGAATACTCAACCTGTGCATATATTCCATTTTGTGTTCAACCATTACGAGACGCCGATACCAAATACATGTGGATTTTAACTGAAAAAATATTGTGAATCGATGTAAATGTCTGGCCACACTCCGGACTAAATCATGCGTGTTTATGGCAACACTTGAGATTCTATCAGCAGTGTTGCTATAAAAAAAAAACTTTAGAGTTAATCGACGCGGCTTAATACCAGCTTTCCTTAGAAGGCATAGTAAGTAAAATTAGTTTTCGAGTCGATGTGTGGATGTGTCCCACGCTGGGCGCCAATTGACACGATACAAGATGGCGTCATTTGTATAATTAAAAACTCGAAAAGGGTCTTTGAATTCATTTGTATGAAGAGATACTTAAGACCAAGCCTAAAATTTCTGGTCCTTTAAATATTTCTGTATCGTTATCGTTGGTTGCAGTAACCAAGCTTACTTTAGCCAACTGTTACCAACTACGTGCGTTTGTATATTTAGGACATCAAAATGGAAGTTATTAGAGGATCGTTTAAATAATTACATGCCTTTAAATAACTGCGGATAGAAAATACACTTCATTTTGTAAACGTTCTGTTTTTAACGGCTGACGTGAACTGGCAAGTCGGTGAACAGTCGGCGTACATCTGACGAGCAAATATCAACAATGGGATTCTTAGAATTAAGTCAAAAATAAATAACCTTACTCTTATGCGCATCTCTTCAGCCTTAATGCGCTCTCAGGCTGGATTTTCGGAAGTTTATTTTAACAATACAAGGTTGATATTTGTTTGGCAGTGACAACCGCACTAATAGTCCAGGAATATTAGGTGCTTCACCTCGGAATGAGAGATAGTTAGCTATAAACTTGTATAAACCTTTATTTTGACACCATAAAACTTGTCTCAAAACCTACTTATGGTAAAGGTAAAAAAATCGATTTTTACACATTTATTGCAAATATCTCGTTTTCTATGGGTTTTATGCTATTTGTATTTATAATAAATATTGTAGAGGATTAAATTCTCTACAACTTTTATTTAAACATTTTTTTTTATATCTTGAACTATTTTCGTGATAGAGGGCAGAGCGCGCGCAGTGTTTAACCCGATTAAAAACACGCCGTATAAAGTTAATAAATTATTGAAAAATATATAATTCTAAATAATTTGCATTTTTTACTAACTCGTGTAATTATAAAGTTATTAAGGGAAATACTTTAATTATTTTTTAATCTTATTTATACTAATTACTTCCTAACTAAATAAAAAGGAAAGAATTAAAATGTTTAATTAATGTTTTTCTTGAAAAATACCATTTCATACAGTTATGAACGTTGAAATTTTAAAAATTGAATAATAATGAGAACTACAAGTTCTAATTTCAATTTTCTTCTTCTTCATCATCGTCTTCCAGTCGCTGTAAAATTTCAAATTCCTTTCGACGACATTTGTCTCCAGTTCTCCCAGGTTTTCGGGGTCAAAAGTACCGTCTTCATTGATATCACTCTGATATGGTGAATCATTAAGACAAGCTTGCCCATTACACTGGCCGCAAACAAAGAGCACTGCAACCCTGCTTTCCTGCATCCACATCACGAACCACAACCATTCTTGCAGTTGCAGAATATTTTGTTAAGCAATTCCTCCGGAACTGGTGGATTCATTGTCATAACAGGTTCCAGGAATTGATCACGCACTATCTAACCCCAATTCTGGGGTTTTTTAATCGGGGCTACAGGTTGACCTCGAATGATACTCTAAATAGTTAAACACTGCGCGCGCTCTGCCCTCTATCTCGAAAAATGGTTCAAGATATAAAAAATGTTTAAACAAAAGTTGTAGAGAATTTAATTCTCTACAAAATTAATAATAAATACAAATAGCACAAAACTCATAGGAAACGAGATATTTGCAATAAATGTGTAAAAATCGGTTTTTTGACTTTTGAGCTTAGAATATCTGTAGTCGCGGACACCCTACAATAAGTAGGTTTTGAGACAAGTTTTAGGGTGCCAAAATAAAGGTTTACACAAGTTTATAGCTGAATATCTTTCATTCCGAGATACTTGCTCTCATTTGTCTAAAATTCTTGGACTATAAGTGGCGGTGCCACATACAATATTGTTGAAATGACACACAAGTGAGATTCCAAAAATGTATTATTGTAATATAAGTCCGTACAAGCCCACTGAGACAACTGTAAAAACCGTACGGAGTAGGGGCGAGTTACTTATAAAATCATTCATAACGTCACGATTCCCAGTGATCTATTTAACTCGGTCTGCTAGTATTAGATACATTTTGTATTGCGCTCGCGCATGTTGGTGTACGATGTGTTATATGATGTCAATACGGCTTAAGTCCTTCGTCCTGCTCATTTAACTGTTGAAATGTAGGTGTATTAAGGTACCTACACCTCTGCCTAACTTATAGGAGGGGAATAGATAATGCAACGTTATTATGCTATTTCAAATGTATTCAAATTAATTTCACGAAATAAGTACTTTAAAGTGATATTAAACAACAAAAATACAGAAACACGATTTATAATATGTAAACGTAATCGGTATGATAATTGTAGAATATTAGGGAAAGTGTGTCCATTCAAATTATTAGAAATAAACGTGTAGAGACACAATGTAGGTAGATAGAAATTAAACAAATAATACTTTTTGTTCATTTTTAATGTGGCAACATTGTAAGTTGTGGTTCGTGTTCGCTGGCCAGGTGTTGCCAGAAGCAATTGTATGTGCTAATATGGTGTATTTAAATAACAAATGGAGCGATCACGAAACACAATAAATGCCAACAGATTTGCATTCTCATTGTTAATGTAGTTTCTTTTTCGGGATACAAATATATAATAAAAAATACATTTTGTCCGTTCAACTCACTTCTTGTTAGAACTTTTGCAGAAAAAAAGCAAAAAAAAATGTTAAAAATATCGTGTATTTTAATGTAAACTAAACATTGGGGTTTAATCTAGCTATGCGAAAATTATAGCGAGTCGCGTTACGCAAGTGTCCTGTTGTCTCAACCATTATAAAAAAATTTCGTGAGCTCATTTTTCATGGCAGTCCATTGGACTGTCCAATGAGCTGTTAGGAAAAAGAGCTCGCAACAAAAAAAGTAACGGTTTAACTATGTCTATACATATATAATTAGTAAGTATCATATACTGTACAAAAGGCTGCAAATTTGGGAAAAAATGTAAAAAAAAAACATTGGCCTCATGTTGTCGTTGGGGCCGATAACATACGCTTAGTAATGTGGATAGGATGATGTACCTCATAAGTTTCTGAATTCTAGTTTAGGCGCTCCCGTTGTGATCGCTCGCCCGCGAGACTATTCTTGTTTCCCTTAGCTTTGTTTACGACGCGGACGTACATTTGTTGTAAATATTATTATTTAGTATCGTTTAGTGCGGCGCGCTCGGCCACAGCCGAGCTCAGCACGCGAGCGCTCACAACCGCACGCGACGCAATTATACAATATCGCTGTAAAAATGTTTGTAAAAATAGTCATGTTCACAATTTCAGTGTAGTTTTGTTGATTATTTTTTTTCAACCGGAAATTGCTGAATAAAGCGACGATTCTGTTTCATGCGTTTGTTTTATTTATTTATTCTCTAGCTGAAGCCCGTGTTAGAAAGTCGATGAAAACATGCAGACCGGGACATCGACGGGCAATTTGTTTCGTTGGTTATCAAATAAAAAAATTGCCATTTATATAAAAGTTACGTCAAAATTTATGGAACAGCAAATTTATTTTTAAATAACCGACGAATTTTTTTATGCACGGTGGTTCAGAATCATGTACTGAATCCATGGCAACAGGTTGCTTGTCTATGTCCCGCCATATATTTTAACCGACTTCAAAAAGTACTCGCTTATGTGTGATGAGTTTGTATGTAGACTCTTTTATCATCTGACGATGTGGTTCTCACTGTGCTACAACCCACGACGTAGCTCACACTGTGCTACAACGAACGACGTAGCTCACGCTGTGCTACGACCCACTACGTAGCTCACGCTGTGCTACGACCCACGACGTAGCTCACACTGTACTACGACCCACGACGTAGCTCACGCTGCTACGACCCACGACATAGCTCACACTGCGTCACTACTGTTCGGCGTTGCTTACCCTGTGCTACGACTTTTCAGCGTAGCTCACCCTGTGCTACAACTACGACGTTGCTCACCCTGTGCTACGACTCTTCGCCGTAGCTCATGTGCTACGACTCTACGGGCGCAGCTCACGTTGCGCCACGACTATAAAGTAGCTCACACTGCGCTACGACGATATGGCGTAGCGGATACTGTGCTACGACTTTACGGCGTCTGTCGCACTGAGCTAAGAAATTGCGAAAAAATATTCTGCTGCTCCGTACATTTGTGTTTCAAAAACAAAACAAAATTCGATAAAATTAATGGGACAGCTGATTTTTTCGCGATAACGGGATTTCTCCCATAATATAAGTTATTCGTAATGGTGAGTACAATGGTTTTATTACTTAACCTTTTCACAGCCACGGACTTCAATAGAAGCTCTTCATTTTAACTATCTTATAAAAAAATATTTTACTGTATTTAATAAAAACTTTGTTTCATTTTATTAATTAACTAGCAGCCCGTCCCGGCTTCGCACGGGTGGACATTTTTTAAAAACATTTTGGGATGTATAAAGATAATTTAACTTATAAGTACGCTAATTAAAACGTACATGACTCAATTTGTCCAAATGTTCAAATAAAAACAAAGACTTCCAGACTGGAGCGGGCTGGGGCTGCTTTGAAACGGCTCCTACCCAATCTAGGGGGTCCAAACGCCTCTTACCGGAGGCTCTACGCGAGGTCGTGCGGTCCATGGCCCTTTATGGGGGCTTTACCGGTGTGGGCGCCTTCTTTGAGGCGCCGACCAGCTCGCCGGCTGAACGCGTCCCATAGGGTCATGGCCAACTGAATGGTCCGGGGATACCGCACATCTCCGGTGAAGCGGCGGGCCTCCTTGCCGAATTGCCGCCGTGGTATCTGGAGGCAAAGGTCCTTGCGTACACTTGGGAGTGGCGCGAGGAGGTCAAACGCCGGGGCGTAACTCCGCTACTGCGAGTAATTGCGGTACAGTGGATAGAGCTCGGGCGGGATCTCATGGCGACATAGAGAGTGTGATTGTGGCAACCCAGTGCTGGGCATGGCACGATTGCGTGGCGCCACGGCATCCTCACCTTCCGCCTGACGCAGGTCCTCACCGGATTCGGCTGTTTCGGGAGGTTCCTGTTTCGTATAAGGCGGGAGGAAACGCCCGGGTGTTTCCTCAGCGAAGATCGCTGTGAGGCCACGGTGGCGCATACGGTGGAGGTCTGCCCGGCTTGAGCGGAGCACCGCCGTGTCCTCGTGGAGACGATCGGCGGCGGCAATCGCTCGCGTCCGGCCCTGGTCCAGGCCACGGTACGGAGCGAGAGTGCATGGGTAGCCGTCACCTCCTGTGAAATAGTAATGCTCGCGAAGAGCGAGGCGGCGCACGTGAGGGAGAGGCAGTACATGCGTCCTCACGGCCCTAGCCTGCACAGGAGACGCCCTGGGCGTCGGGAATCCCAGGCTGATTCCCGGCACCGTAGGCGCGGGCTTGCGGATGACGAGTACTGGGTAGCTCGCTGTCCGGTAAGGGCCAAGCCCGGATCGACGGCGCGTTGTGTTCCACGCGCGCTTCAAAGAGGTATCGGCACCAACTGATGGGGCCCGCAAGGGCCGATACCTGCCAGGGGTGCGGGTTGTTCGAAAGAAATACCGTGGCCCCCGGCACACAGGCAACTGAGGGAACACGGGTGGGCTTTAGTCAGTAATTTCATAATAACTTTTGAATGGAATGTCCGATTTCAATAATTCAAAAGTAATCAACAGGTATTGAAACATTCTTGAATACGAAATAATTTATTTGGTTAAGAATTAATACAAAGGTATGGATAAACATGATCTGATTTTGATCGACATTTCTATCAACTTTTAAAATGTAAAAAAGTAGTTATAGTGACGTAACTACAATAGTTGGACATATGGTCTCGCGAAGTTTTTTGTAGATATTGATATGTTCTATAATATTGTAGAACATTTTTTTGTTCTATCATCAATACTTTCCGCAGCGCATGCGATGAAAGACATTTTATGGCTAATTTTTTTACACCTTGGGTTGGTTTATTATTGGATTACTTGGATCTCTAATTTTTTCTAGTAATAAATATAGCCTATGTTACTCAGTGATAATGTAGCTTTCTAACGGCAAAAGAATTTTTGAAATCGGTCCAGTAGTTTTATGTTTATTCGTTACATACAAAAATACAAATCTTTCCTCTTTATAATATTAGTGTAGATGTAGATATAGCACTAGCTAATACCCTGTTTTATATATTTCCACACAAAAGAAGCCCTTATTCGTCTTAAAGGCGGCAAAGTTACAACTGTTTGATTTCGCCCGTTAAAAATATTCTGTAAATACTATTACAATTTGAGGTAAGTAAAATATGATCATAGTTCACTACTTTAAAACAAAGGGGAAATAGACGAATTTTTACTAACAGATGGCCGATCCGGAATTAAGTACGGTAATATGTCATTAACATATGGAGTATGAGACGTGTGAGGGGTACAACGATTAACAATAGAAAAAGTAATTGTGTCTCATTAGTGACAGTTGTCTTGAGCTAGTAAACTAAGTATTCTATTTAACTACTAAGTAAGTTCTATTTTATTAAAAAGTAAGTTTCACTAAATGTGAAATGAATGAAGAATTGGATCTTTAAATACAGCGAAAAATTCTGCCGCTTAGGTATCAACGGTAAAAAACGTTGACTGAAGTACCTAGTTAAAAAAACACGGGGGTAGACAAATATAGAAGACAGAAAGACCATAGACCACATCCCTAACCAGAAATTAATTTAATGTGCTCTGAGCGCCAAGGACTTGAAATGAAGTCAAACCTACAACTCTAATTGAGATATGTATTTGTTTCTTTGATACTTATAATCTATACTGGTTTTTCTTACTAGGGATACTGTAAATTAAAACACCTATGGAAATATTTAATCTACAATGTGCAACCCGGCTCTCATAACATGGGAGCCACAGCCAATAGAAAGTAATGCAATTAATCCTACTAATGTTATAAATGCGAAAGTAGCTCTGTCTGCATGTCTGTTACGCTTTCACGCGTAAACTGCTAGACCGATCGTCATGAAATTTGGCAGAGATATAGCCTGCGATATGGAGAAGGACATAGGCTACATTTTTAAGCGATATTTCCACGCAGGCGAAGCCGCGGGCAAAAGCTAGTTTTACATATAACGCGAAACTATTTCTAACCATTTAACATATCTAGGTAACGGCTGCGACTTGCCGAGTTATTAGGTCGTAGGTTCGGATCCAGTCAAACGCTTTACTTAGTGTAAATTGTTTTATCACCACTTCTGTCAAAATGTTAGAATACACTTCCGTGAATTCTAAAAAGTTATCCCTACTGTCTGTTGGCATATACACTGAAAACACTAACGAATTTCTTTCACCAGCACATACCTTGGCAGCTGTCAGCCTCTCGCTGTTACACGGTACAAACGTAACGGAAGAGAACACACCCTTTCGCCACATCACCGCCATCCTCCGTACGGATGACACCTGTCGAAGTATCAACCGCTGATTTACTGGTGTACTCGAAATTTGTGTCGATACTACCAATAAACGCAGTATCGTGAGGCAAAAGCCACGTGTCCTGCAGGGTAATTACGTGTGCAGTCTTACACAATTCCATTATCCCCTCCACTGATCTCGTAACAGAGCAAGTCTGTTACGAGATCAGTGGAGGGGATAAAGGAATTGTGTAATCATTCTAGTATCAAAATGGTCAGTTTCAACAGCAATGTTGAAACTGACCATTTTGATACTAGAATGATTTGTAATATCCATCATAAACTATAGGAATTTTGTATTAGCCTCAGTTCCAGCATCAGACACCCTTGTTGTAGCGGGGCTCTTTACTTAAAGAATGTCCCTCGTTTAACATAACACACTGTTTATTATACACTAGCTTCTGCCCACGAATTCGTTCGCGTCAAATTTCTTGCTCCCCGTCGCTCGCCTCGCCTGCCCGTGCGATTACTTCGTATTCGTGACTTTTTTCTCTTTGCTCGGCTCCTAAGGGTCTTAGCGTGATGTTATATATTTATGTGCCTTCCTCGATAAATGGGGTATCAAACACTGAAAGAATTTTTCAAATCGGACCAGTAGTTCCTGTGATTTGCGCGTTCAAGTAAAGAAATAAACAAACTCTTCAGCGTTGTAATATTATAAGTATGTAAGTATAAGTATAGATAAATACTTAAGTACATGTCGTCTGCTTACTGGTAAAACAAGTTAAATACATTTTTTTACTAAATCGAGTTAAAAATGCAGTCACGTGTAATTTTTTACGGGCTATCTACTGGTAAAATCAAAAAATGCAATGTCCAATGGCTGCTGAGATAGTAAGTTTGTAAAAATGATATCTTCTCACATTTTGTAAATATTATATAGATAAGAGTATATCTTAAAAGAAAGGTAATTAGTGCAACAGTTTGCTTTAACAGTTTTTTTTAAATGAATGTGTTTAAAATAGATCAAATTAAAACATAAAACTTTGAAATGTCATTTGCTCGAAATGATACAGACTGCACTTATTACTTTTTACCCGTAAGCAGACGATGTGTCAGCTGTCGCGCAGAATAAATTTACACGTTAGCTATAAACAAATAAGCACATGCAAGATTTCTAAGTGAAAGGTGCGCAAGGGACATTGCGTAGAAAAACATGACACTTTGAGTTAACGCTTGTATTAATTTCACTTCTCATACATGAAAATCGATTATGAAGGAGTAAACTCAAAAAGCCTTCAGCCTGTATAGTTGTGTTTCTATCACGCGAAAAAAGTTTCTGAAATTACCCATACCGTCAATCGGGGTGAATTGGGAGAAAACTTTTAAAAGGGATTTTAACACTGAAATTATATAATTGGCTGTCAAAAAGGATTCTTAATGTGACTGAACGATAAGGTGCCCTTGTTGCCATTAAACTATATTATTTCAACGTTAAAATTTTAAAATATCATTCCGATTCACCTCTGCATCCAAAATTACCCCGTTTATGGGTACTTAGTTTAAAACGTTCAGATTAATGCAAGTTGTTTCTAGTCCACACGGAAGAAAGTGGGCAAAATTCTGAAGTAACTCTTTTCTTTTTCTTTAAGCATCCTCCTGGCTTCGTCCCTTCCCTGGTTCTATACCACCATCAACAACAATTAAGTTATATAATAAACCACCAAACAATGGATAGAAGGAGGGTTTTTTTTGGGTGGGAAATCATCAAATGACTTCTCCCGCTCTGGGTGGAGCAGGAAGGCGTGTCAGACTTTTACTGACTAAAATCCACCCGTGTTCTCTCAGTTACCTGTGTGCCAGGGGCCGCGGTATTTCTTTCGAAAAGGCAGGCATCGGCCCTTCCGGGCCCCATCAGTTGGCGCTGACATCTATTTGAGGCGCGCGTGGAACACAACGTGCCACCGACCAGGGCTTGGTCTTGACCGGACAGCGAGCTACCCATTACTCACCGTCTGCAAACCCGCGCCTACGGTGGCCGGGAATCAGCCTGGGATTCCCGACGCCCAGGGCGTCTCCTGCGGAGGCTACGGCCGTGAGGGCGCATGTACTGCCTCTCCCTTACGTGCGCTGCTTCCCTCTTTGCGAGCATCACTGCTTCGCTGAAGGAAGCGACGGCTATCCATGCACCCTCGCTCCGTACCATGAAAGAAAGAAAGAAAGAAAGAAAGAAAAAACGTTTATTTGCGGTAAACATGACGCAAAAACCAGGAACACACAAAAAATAATAAAAAAAAAGGTTGAGGGAAACATGCGTCACATCCACACAAAACGGCTATCGCTCAGCATTTTGCTGCAACTCTATGCAAGACAGAGCCCCAGCGCTGGTTTTCAGCGACAACCGGCTTTGACGTAATGACGTCGCCCGGTGCATCAAACAATTAACATCGGACTTATAGAAAATTACCTATGTTATGTTATGTTATTATGACCTAGACCAGGGCCGGACGCGAGAGGTCGCCGCCGCCGATCGCCTCCACGAGGACATGGCGGTGCTCCGCCCAAGACGGGCAGACCTCCACCGTATACTCCACCGTGTCCTCAGGGCGATCTTCACAATGGAAACACCCGGGCGTTTCCTCCCGCCTTATCCGAAACAGGAACTTCCCGAAACAACCGTGTCCGGTGAGGACCTGCGTCAGGCGGAAGGTGAGGACTCCATGCCGCTTCTCAAGCCACTCCTCAAAGAGGGGACTTACCGCCGCAATCGTGACGTGCCCAGCACTGGGTTGCAACAATCACACTCTCCACGTCGCCATGAGATCCCGCCGGATGATAATCTACCTTAAGCTGAGGATTATGTTCTAAACGATACTCTAATTTTCTAAACCTGGAGACCACCGTATCCCGTGATTCGCCGAGGGCGGGAACATTAGGTTTGAAAAGAAGTGGAAAAACATATCGCCCCGCTTCATCGCGAGTATGTGAATTTACGTAGATATAGATTCACACAACGCTCCGTCGGGACTTAGGATTCTCTTTTTTGGAAGAGACTCCAACTCCCAGAATCGTCACAGATTGATGCCGTCATCGTATGATACACATTTGAAGTGAAGTAGGTGTATTTTGGTTGCATGAAACATCACCCATTAATAAATAACCAAAGATACTGTTATCTTTGGTTGCCATCGGTGAACCGGCTGGACCCTTGCTCACGTGACCGAATAGAACTTGGAATAGTATATCCGCACCTAGGATCACTTCCACAGATTGTGGAAGAAAAAACTTAGGATCAGCTAAATTTAAATTCTGTATGTGTGACCATATATAATTTAATATTTATAAGGCAACGACACACATGGCATACGTGAAATAAGATTAAATAAAATTAATGCATCAACTGAAACTGAAAGTTGCTCCTCGTGTGTAGGAGTGATATGACACGATACTACACCCTTTGGTATAACAGCTGACACGTCCGACCTTCTGATACCGAACACTGGAACGTGCGCTTGCTTACGATGTAAACCTAACCGCTGTACACACGCCTCGTTAATAAAAGTCGCTTGACTCCCTGTATCAATAATACACCAAACTGTGTGTTTTTGTGGGTCAACATATATATAACCCAGCATATAAACATTGATGAGTGCCGTACATAAGAGCAACGTACTCGCACTAACCGAAGGAGTAATGGTTCGCGAATCGTCCGTGCAACCGTTCACCGCAGCCAATGCGGCGATTTGCGTAATACGGGGAACCGCTGTCTCTGTCGTTTCGTTCACAGAAAGTGAAATAGCATTATCATTTATACCGACTTCATTAATAACTGATAAACTGTACGACTTTTCGAAATGAATTAATGAATGATGTCGTTTATAACATGAACAACACACAAAGTTGGCTTTGCAGTGTTTTAAATCATAACCTATTTATAAACAATTGAAACAAACGTTTTTGTTTTCGATAAAAGAATACCTATCACGGGGAGATAATACGGGGATTAAGTCACAAAAATAGTTTTTATAGCACTAACCGAATCACACTCATAATTTCATCACGAGTAAAAATGTTTACCGCCCAACGAAGTGGGCACGGGTCAGCTATATAAGCATAAATAATTTCATCACATCAATCTGAACTGAAAATATGTGCAGAAAATAAGAAAACCCTTGGTAAGGAAAATTAGTCCCATAAGCAGTTTGTTTCGGACTTATCTGTACGAGTTTTTTTACACTTTCTGACATATTCTCGTCATTTTTTAACCGACTTCCAAAAGGAGGAGGTTCTCAATTCGTCGGAACCTTTTTTTTTTTTTTTTTTTTTTTTATTTTTTTTTATGTATGTTCCCCGATTACTCGAAGATGGCTGGACCGATTTGGAAATTTTTTTTTTTGTTTGAAAGGGTATACTTCCCAGGTGGTCCCATGATCATCAAGTCAGGATCTGATGATGGGATCCTGGAGAAATAGAGAGAACTCTTCAAATTTTATAGGCACACTTGAAGCAATTTGTGTAGTTTTTGGAAGAGTACTTTCTCGGAGTGGTTTCATTTCAATTTGGTGAAGATCTGATGAAGAACTTCGGAGATAGGCAACGGAACTCCTCAATAAATGATAGCAAATGGACAGGGATTGCTGAAATCTCATGTCTGTCAATTGTTTACACCAGTTAATAACATAACATCACGCCGGTACGCTGTGAAGGGGTAAGCACATGTGAACCACTAAAAAGTGAAAAATAAAAATCTTTTTTCAAAAAAAATAAACAACCGACTTCCAAAAAAACACTAAAAAGTGAAAAATAACTTTAATTTCGGAAGGCGGTGACAAAAAATTTAAATACATATCCAAAGTCACCGACTTCCGAAATTAAAGTTATTTTTCACTTTTTAGTGTTTTTTTTGACATTATACATCGCTTCAAATATCACCTATTTATTAGTGATTCTCATGAAAATCATGTCACTTTGTTTAAATAGGTTGATCTTACTAATGTAGATTCTTTTACATATTGTGAATGGGAAAACATTGTAGGCCTTACTTACAGACTAGATTTATAGACGATTTTCTATTCTTTATTTTCATTCCTCTAAGTACTTGGTACTTATTGACAGGCCTGCACTGTCCTCCCATACCTATTATCACTGTAATTTGAAAACATTGTAAAACCCAATTATTTTTAAAAGAGTAACCGTGGAGTTTCTTGCCGGCTCTTCTCCATAGGAAGCGACAAATTGGAACCGTGCACCTAGCTTCTGACGTTTCATAAGTGCCCTTGCAGGTTTATGTGAAATAAAATATTTTGATTTGATTTGATTTGAGTGAATATCATCGAGCAATACTCGCGCCAGCAAAATATTGAAATTAACGGCGTACCTGAAAACAAAGCGAAACAATTGGTGAAGACGGTTGTGCAGATAAACGCGGAAACAAAATCGCGGTGTCACAAAAACTTTATGAGAACATGAATTCATCATGGTTTTCGATCTCCCCTCCAATAGTCTATATTCGAAGTAGTCTTTTGGGTTTTGTACTTTTTAAAACGTATTCAGAGTTTTTCTTTTTCATTTAGGAGTCTATAAGAGGTTTTGAGAACCAGCGGGAAACTTAACGCTCGGTTTTTTTATTTAGGAACGTGGTCGTCAAATACATCATGAAGGTACCTATAAAGGTGCGTCCCGCTGGCACACAGGCAACTGAGGGAACACGGGTGGGTTTTAGTCAGTAAAATTCTGACACGCCCTCCCGCTCCACCTAGAGCGGGAGAAGATATTTGATGATTTCCCACCGAAAAAAAAAAAAAACCATAGCATCGACATCCTACAATTCAGAGAAAATATGCGCCCAGTCAATATTGCTAATCATAGCATTGATTAAATTATAGTTGGCTCTTTTAAAGTTGTATCTTATAGAAATTTTACTCCGGGAGACGTGTTTCTTATAAGTATTTCGAGGGACGGGTGATAGACGTCTACTGTTGATAGGGGGTTATTGCATACACTAATAATACCACCATAAAAGTTACAAAGTTTTATGACTAAAGTTTTGTTATAATCATTTTTAACTGAGTTTATTTGCTGTATGTTGCATAAAGACGTCCGCATAAATAGGGCGCAATGTGCGCAGGTGTCCAATTGAATCGTCAGTCCTCTTTCAGTCTTTTTGGACATTGCTTTGTAGAAAACCTCTTTAAGTCATGCGTGTAAGGTTGAATTTGCAAAAAAATGTGTTTTATCATAACTATAACCACTGACGTATAATTTGGAGACAGTTTTGAGTGTTACTACTGTACATCTTGGGTTTTTTGTTTAAAAATGGTTACAGACGAACATTTGCGGTCTCAATTAAAATATTTCGCATTGACGGCACGGTTGGCGTAGTGGTTAAGCGATTGACTGCTGCGCTGCTTGTTGCGGGTTCGATTCCTGCACGGAACAAATATTTGTATGAGCTATAAGTAGTTGTTCCGGGTCTGGCTGTTTGTGCATTGGAGTTTAAATGTTTATAAACCCACCCATAATAATTCCTAGTGTGAGGCAACGTTTTTTTTTAAATTGGCATTGCTTTGGAAAGCGACGGTGTTAAATAATAAAACCATTGTACTCACCATTATGAATAAATTATTTGATGGGAGCAATCCCGTTTTCGCGAAAAAATCAGCTGTCCCATTAATTATATCAAATTTGTGAGCGCAAATGTACTGAGCAGCAGAACATTTTTTCGCGTTTTCCTAGCTCAGTGCTCAGACGCCGTAAAGTAGTAGCGCAGTATCCGCTACGCCGTAGGGTCATAGCGCAGTGTGAGCTACGTCGTGGCGTAACGTGAGCTGCGCCTGTAGAATCGTAGCACAGGGTGAGGTACGTCGTAGAGTCGTAGCACAGAGTAAGCAACGTCGAAGAGTAGTGTCGCAGTGTGAGCTATGTCTTGGAGTCGTAACACAGTGTGAGCTACGCCGTAGAGTGTTAAGCACAGGGTGAGCTACATGAGCTAAGCCGAATGTTAGTGGCGTCGTAGCTACGTCGTAGGGTTGCAGCACAGTGAGAACCACATCTTCAGACGATAAAAGAGTCTAAATACAAACTCAACACAGAACTTAAAATATATGGCGGAACATAGACACGCAACCTGTTGCTATGGAATTAGTAGGTACATGATTTTGAACCACCGTGTATAAAAATTTTCATCAGTTATTTAAAAAAAAATTTGCTGTTCCATAAATTTTGACCTAACTTTTCCATAAATGGCAAATTTTTTATTTGATAACCAACGATACAAATTGCCCTTTCGATGTTCCGTTCTGTATGCTTTCATCGACTTTCTAAAACGGACTTCAGCTAGAGAATTAGTAAAACAAACGCATGAAACAGAATCGTCGCTTTTTTAGCAATTTCCGGTTGAAAAAAATTAATCAACAAAACTACACTGTAATTGTGAACATGACTATTTTTACAAACATTTTTACAGCGATATTGTATAATTGCGTCGCGTCGGGTTGTGAGCGCTCGCGTGCTGAGCTCGGCTGTGGCCGAGCACGCCGCACTAAACGATACTAAATAATAATATTTACAACAAATGTACGTCCGCGTCGTAAACAAAGCTAAGGGAAACAAGAATAGTCTCGCGGGCGAGCGATCACAACGGGAGCGCCTAAACTAGAATTCAGAAACTTATGAGGTACATCATCCTATCCACTAAGCGTATGTTATCGGCCCAACGACAGATCATTCTACGAAATTACGGTTCACAGAATACCACGTCTCGGCGCTCCCGACCATCGAACGAGCGACAGCCGGGTACGCCGACTCAACCTAACAGGCCCGCGCTATCAATTCTTTCTATTTACCTACCGAGGAAAGTAAATTAGTAAAAATAAAAACAATTAAAATAAACTTTAATAATTAAAGATGATACGTATAGGAAACTGTAGGAACATTTTACGATTCATGATCACCTACTACTCGAGGTCGTAATGGCGGCGCGGCGCCTCGGTGTGTGATGATGTGCTTACGCGCATTCTCAGCCAGCGCTTTCCTCATCCAGTCTGTCCTAGCCACCTTCTTAAGGACGTCGCTCCATCTAGCTCGGGGGCGTACCACACTGGGCTTGCCGATACGGGTCTTTCGCTTCAGAACTCGTTTGCTCCACCGGCTATCGGCCCTTCGACAGACATGGCCAGCCCACAGACCCTTCAGCTTGCTTACTCTGCAAGCTATGTCAGTAACATCATTTCGAGTTAACACGCATTGTGATAACTTAATTTTTGTTCCTCGCAGGAATGTCTAGAAATAGCCAAGAGTATCGCAGTTTATGTTGCCCTTGTCCTGGTCCGTGACGTCGTTTCTGAGCAGGCACATGGGTAGAGTAGTATGGTATCATGTAATCATTCCGTTCTATCCAAAAATATAACGTTCTACAATCTTACAGCCGTTTGATGTACACAGCTTATGCGTGATCATGAATCTTCTATATGAATAGAAATTCACTACATAGGGATCTTTGACGACCGGAACAGCTGAAAAAAAAGTAAAAAAGTAAAACCCAACTACGGCAAAAACAGCCATCTATAAAGGTATACACAAGATATCATAGACTGACAAATTAATAATAACTTGGTTTTCTTATTGCCTGGCGTCACACCTCACACGCAATTTACCTACCTATACGTACGGATTACGTATAACTCCGGTTTTTAAACTTTATTTTTTTGGTTTACCTACTTAATATATTTTCAGCAAGTAGGTAGGTACTCCAGACCTTTAATTGGATACTAAAAACGTAAGGCGCCATTTTGTTTTTTATATGACTTTATTTTATAACCTGCAGAACAAATGACGCTTCCAACCATCTTCCAACGATACTTCGTTGGTCAAAACACGATGAGTACCTATCTACCCAGTTTAGGAGAGGGAACAGAACAACATTCATACCTACATAGCCTGGTAAAATATTGGCGTGTACTAGCTGACATAATGGCAAACACCTACCAATAAAGTAGACATGCGCAAAATGTATCACTAAAAAGAAAAGATTGAAATGTATCTTTCGATCACTGGGATATGTATCACTCTTTTACCTATATCTTTATATCCTTATGTATCAGTAGATCACGTTCGCGCGCACGACACGCAGCGCATTGAACTGACCCGATCCCGAACGGTAGCGAACGAAAGTCAAGGTTGAACTAATGACGCCAACTGATATTTTGTTTAATTTGAAATCGCAAATCTACTTATTTTCTATCCTGATCCTAAAAACGATGTCTTTATGACCGAAATTAGTTTGCATAGTTTACTAAAACTTTTTAAATGAAAATTACGCGTACAGTTAAAACCAGTATAGTACTTAAATGCTCACGTTCCGCTTACCGATTTTATGCCCTACGCACTAGTTATAGAGTTATTAATTTACCTTTCTGTGCCGACGTATATCAGTTTATAATGGTCAAACAACTCACTCTCTCCGTCTTGCAAAAGCGCGACAGAACATTCTAAATAGTGAGGTGCGAAAGAGATGACTGGACTTTCCGAAAATTTGTTTACGAGTGTGGCTATGCGGTTGTGTTGCGAACATGCGATACAGATTGAAGAAAAAGGCCGTGACTCAGTGAGTGAGTGAGTGAGATAAAAAGATACACTGATACACTGATACACTGATACATTCGGATGTGAATGGATATAAAGAGTGATTGATGGAAATGGATTGATTTATATCTTTTGTATCTATCTCTCCTGAGTTACCCATCTCTAAATTGCGGTTGCGTTGCGATACAGATTGAAGAAAAAGGCCGTGACTACGTGAGTGAGTGAGTTCTAAAGATACACTGATACACTGATACATTCGGATGTGAATGGATATAAAGAGTGATTGATGCAAACGGATCGATTCATATCTTTTGTATCTATCTCTCCTGAGTTACCCATCTCTACAATAAAGACTAAAGTATAGTTTAAATGTTTGTTACTCAATTACGCAAAAATGGCTGAACGGATTCGGATGAAATTTGGCACACAGGTAGTTTGTAACCTGGATTAACTTTTTTCAGCGGAACTACGTTCCAGTGGGATCATTGCACACGTGCGCAGGGTTGGAGCCGCTTTTGTTTAAGGACAATCTACAAACCTACAGACTCCAAGTAGCTCCCGTCTGGCATCGGCTTGCTGGTGCTGCCCACGGGCGGCCCTGCAATAAGAAAATCCCAGTCTAGCAACCATAGATATAACAAAGAAGCTGGCAACCTTATTTCTAAAATAAAACAAGTAGGTAGGTACAGTTTTATTTGGTATCTAAATTATCTTATTATCAACAGAAGAAATCTTAATACAATATACAGACGAACACTTAAATAAATACATTATGCACAAGTATATAAAGGAAAAAGAGAAGAGTGCACTGGGCATAAAATAATTGTCCGCATGGCTGTCAGAATGTGTGTAGGACTAAGTTAATTATTTTGGCAGTTCGATCACATTCATTGCGTTATTTACTCGTAGTTGTTGAGCCGACAAATTCAAACGTATACGTTTGAATTTGTCGCATTGTGATAACTTAATTTTTGTTCCTCGCAGGAATGTCTAGAAATAGCCAAGAATATCGCAGTTTATGTTGCCCTTGGCGGTCCGTGACGTCGTTTCTGAGCAGGCACATGGGTAGAGTCACAGTATTACAATATTTCCTGTAGAGTAGTATGGTATCATGTAATCATTCCGTTCTATCCAAAAATATAACGTTCTAGAATCTTACAGCCGTTTGATGTACACAGCTTATGCGTAATCATGAATCTTGTATATGTATAGAAATTCATTACACCGCCGGCATAGGGATCTTTGACGACCGGAACAGCTGAAAAAAAAGTAAAAAACGTAAAACCCAACTACGACAAAAACACCCATCTATAAAGGTATACACAAGATATCATAGACTGACAAATTAATAATAACTTGGTTTTCTTATTGCCTGGCGTCACACCTCACACGCAATTACTACACGTAATCCGTACGTATAGGTATATACGTACGGATTACGTGTAACTCCGGTTTTTAAACTTTATTTTTTTGGTTTACCTACTTAATATATTTTCAGCAAGTAGGTAGGTACTCCAGACCTTTAATTGGATACCAAAAACGTAAGCGCCATCTTGTTTTTTATATGACTTTATTTTATAACCTGCAGAACAAATGACGCTTCCAACCATCTTCCAACGATACTTCGTTGGTCAAAACACGATGAGTACCTATCTACCCAGTTTAGGAGAGGGAACAGAACAACATTCATACCTACATAGCCTGGTAAAATATTGGCGTGTACTAGCTGACATAATGGCAAACACCTACCAATAAAGACTAAAGTATAGTTTGAATGTTGTTGTAGTTTGTTGTTGTTGTTGTTTGTTGTTATTAGTTGTCTGCAACTAACATCGCAACAGTCAGGGTCCTGTATGACGCACTTGCCGGAAGTTATCTGGAACATGGTGCTGTCATATGGGCTCCGCATGAGGCCAAGTACTCGGTAATGCTGGAACGCGTACAGAACAAGTTCACGCGCCACTTGTATAGGAAATTATATGGGGTATAACCGTTTTACTCGTTGATGTACCCCACTCTGTTTGTACTCGGTATGGTCGGGTACAACCAACTGAGGGTATGACGGGAATTTACGCTTGTCGCGTATCTGGTGAGGTTACTTCGTGGCACTGAGCATAACCCAGGAGTTTGTTTTAAAACGATGACTGAATACTATAAGCAATCTCATGCAGTCGGAGGCAATAAAGGTCTTTACTGTTAAAGGTGAACGGCAGATTTCGTACCGCATACTTTTTATGTTGTCCTGTTATAGAATTTGTACCACTTATTAGTGTAAGCGTACTATTTTTAAAAGTTGGGATTTATTAATAATATCTATAAAAAGATTGTTGTCGGGACGACTCATTGAGGCTGCTTTCCGAATGAGAAAAATATCACTCACAGGGCTCACATCAATCATTTGATGCTTTCCGATTTAGATATCACGATTATGACAGCTAACAGCTGTCATTTTTGTCAACAGTACGGAACGCTCGTGGACGCGCTATCAGTGCTCACTTTAACCTATATACACCACAGTTTCCTTCTTCTTATTTGGTTAGGTGGCGAGTCTAGCCAGAATCACTATTTCTAACGAATCTAAGTTAGGTAAAGATATGATGCGACTCAAACAGCACAACTATCACTTATTGTCATAAGTAAATTGCCCTAAACTAATAATGATATTAGTTTAGGGCACGGTCGGCGTTATCGTAAGACAGCATATGTCATGACATCATCTATGAAGATTCACGGAACATCGTTATCGCGCTCACGTTAAATTGGACCGGGTTTGAGCACACTCAAATCGATTTTATCGTAATTCGGAATGCAGCCCAACCATCAAAAACTGCGTGCTCGTCTGCACATTCCGGATCGAAAAAAACGCGCCAAATTGCCTGTTTAAACTATACCTTGCCTTTTTTTTTTTGATTACGGGGGAAATCCTCATGGATGTCCTCCGCCCCGGGGAGGGCGGAGGGGTCTGTCAGACTCTTACTGACTAAAACCACCCCGGTGGGTGTTCCGTCTCTCACTTGCACCGGGGATCACGGGAACTAGTGTGACTTCCGCGATCCCCGGCTAGTGCCGGCCCGCCTCTGCGGGCCACCTCGCGATAGGGAGGAGTGAGGTATTAAGCTCCCCCCTCACGTCATAGAGAGGCACGCGTGGAACACTACGCGCCGCCATCTCGGGTCCTAACAAGTAGAGGGCGACAGATTTCCCCGGATCTGTCGCCCCTGGACCCATTTAGGGGGGCTGGAAGAGGGCGTTGTCTGCCCTCCACCGACGCCCGGTGCGTCTGCTGCGGATGGGGTTAGCGGAAGCAATCTCCCGCTCCCTCTCCGCAGCCTCCTTCTGCGACATGACTGTTTCGCAGAAGGATACCACCGTGTCCCAGGACTCTTCGCTGCCGACCATCGAGTCGACAACGGCCGGCAGCGACAGGTCACTGCCGACTCCTGAGATGAGGGCACGGCGCGGCTCCTCCCAAGCGGCACACTCTGCCAGCGTGTGCCACGCCGTGTCTTCCCGACAGTCGGCGCAGTGGTGACACCGAGCGTCCGGCTCCCTGTTTATGCGACACAGGTACTTCCCGAAGCAACCATGCCCCGAGAGCACCTGTGTCACCCCAGGGAGCCGTGCCTCCTCCCGAGCCAGCGCTCGAGTACTGGCCGGAGGTATCTCCTAATGCACCCCACTGAGTAGGTACGATCCTCATCTCAATCTACCTACTTAATGGTAAGTAAAACACTACAAAGATAGCGACAAGCAATCTAGAATGTTTACTTTATCACCAAAACAATGTTTATGTACCTAAATGTAACAATCTAAATTGGTACACTAGTACATAACCTTAAAAAATAAAACTGGTTATAACTTTTACATCCCAACTTCTAAAAATCTAATAATTTTAAAAGGGCTTCTCTACCATATTAACTACCAATTAAAACAAAAAACATCCCAAAACACGAAATATTGTTAGCGGTACGAAACGCCCATACAAGCCTGCCGTTCACCTTTAAGAAGATGGCTCCGACTGTATGAGATTGCTTATAGTATTCAGTCTAATAGTCATCCTTTTAAAACAAGTTTCTTGTTTCCATTTTTTTAAATTACAGTTCACTTTTTAGGCAGTCGGGTTTTTTGATTTTTATTGACAGTTTTGCCAAAGAGAATCACACGCATTAAATAGTTGCGGGGCTCCCAGCACAATTATTCGATTACAAATAATCGAATATAAAAACAAATTAGTACATTAAAACTTTGGTCATAATAAATTGCGTCAAATGGTGCGATTATTAATCAAAACCTGTGTTTCGCCAATAGGGTGCTGAACAGGGCTTGTTTATGTTAAATACTTTTGGTTAAACAGACTACCTATAAAAACCAACTTCGTGCGAGTCGAAGAATTCCGTACCGTTTGTAGGAAAAATATAAAACTTAAATACGCACGTAAATAAAGTTCCAAGGTAAGGTTCTATTGACTGGTTTGGAACTCAGATTGGATAGGTACCTAGGTACCTTATACTCATTTACTTCTGCATACAAAATACAAAATAACCAACTTACATTCACCGTAATCCCCGATGGTAAAGTAATTCATTTCGTCTACCGAACCATTCGGCCGCGCGGAAGTGAACACAAAGAATAAAAACAAAATGAAATATGTCTTCATGGCGGCCAACTTCAATACAGGTGGGCGAAAAGAAATAAATACTTTTAATAATGTCACATGCGTTACGTTTGATGCGCGTTTTTGTTCTGTTGTTGTTCATAGAAACATTATTGTGATAACGTTTTATCTTTAACGGGCTCCAGCAAAAATAACATAATCTTTGACTTTGAATTTTGCAAGTGTAAGTCGCTGATAATATGTGGACTGTTCACGAATCTAAAACCCTCCACTTTTTCTTTTTTCAATCGGTATTGGTCTTTGAGCGATATCTCTTTGTCAAGGAAGATCCAAGATATCAATGATGGCAATGACCTTTCAATGAGTTACCGGCGCTCAATATTACCAGTACCATCCAGTGACGCGGCGACACGCCAGTGACGTAAGTAAATACAACCAGAATTAGTATATGCGAAACCCGAAACACGTGTCTAGTATTTTTATTTTATGTGAAGAATCGTATGTACAAAATTTCAAAACTATATCATGAAAAATAATAGTTTTAAAAACACGCCTAAAAAGTAGAAAATAATTTAATTCTATTAAAAAGCGTGGGGTGCTTTTTGAGGTATTTTTATAATCAATTAATATCAAGCACCCCACGCTTTTTAATAGAATTAAATTATTTTCTACTTTTTAGTTTAGTTTTTAAAGCGTGTTTTTTTAGTTTTTTTTAACTATTATTTATTTTCTATTTTTAGTTTTACTAACTACAAAAACGTGTTTTTTTCTATTTTTTTTAAATTATTGAATTGTCATAGGTCCTCGATAAGTCTACAAAGTTTAAATGAAATCTGACCGTTTAAAGTGGGTCAAAGAGCGTCCAAAGGAGTCGGTTACATACAAACAAACATATAAACATACAAGTGAAGCTAATATAAAGCGTGTAAAAATCACAAAGTTATAAGCTTGTTGAGTTAATCAGTTGTCAGTACAAACATGGTCACAACGCGGCACCCCGCGCCCCCTGCGGGCAGCGTCGTATCGTGCTCATTGATAATAATTAGGCAGTAGGTACCTAACCGTACGGAGATTGTATTGTAATTAACTAGTAATAACATCAGTGGCGTAACAAGGGTAGGGCAGGCAGGGCAAGAGCCCTGGGCGCCCATCGAAGGGGGCGCAAAAAGTTGCAAAAGTTGACTTTGGATATGTATCTAAGTTTTTGTCACCGCCTTCCGAAATTAAAGTTATTTTTGACTTTGTAGTGTTTTTTCGGAAGTCGGTTTTTGGTAAAAGTTTTTATTTTTCACTTTTTAGTTATAGTACCTACCCTACTAATTAGAAATTTCTTCATCCTTGGGGTCAAAACAATGCATATTTACGCGATAGCAGCAATCGCGGTTGATTTACTGTTATATTTTGAAGAGTTCCGTAGTCTATCTCCGAAACGCATCATCAGATCTAGATGAAATTGAAATGGGACCACACGTGAAGCACTAGCTTTCAAATAAAAAAAGAATCATCAAAATCGGTTCACCCTGTCGAAAGTTCTGAGGTAACAAACATAAAAAAATATATATATACAGACGAATTGAGAACCTCCTCCTTTTTTTGAAGTCGGTTAAAAACATCAATAAACCATTTCATACTGTTACCTACCTATACTATATCTAAGAAATCTGAAGAGCTACTTGAATATATTGTGCAGTACGGGGATGAAAGCATAGTTTCCCCTTGTTTCGCATACAGAAATTACATAGAATGTCGTTTCCCAGAAAATGTTTGATTACAATATTTAGTCCTTGTATTTTTATTTCGAATATGTTTCAAAGACTATTTACTTGAATGAATCACATATTTCACAAAAACACAATTCAATGAATTTTTGATCACATTTTTTTGTTTAAGAAACATCAAACAGTAGAATTATTTTTTTAAGAATATTGTTCGTTCGGTGTATTTTTCCAGGATACCTACAATCATTAGTCATATAGTCTTAAATTAAAATTAAAATTAAAATATTGTCTTAAAAATTCAATATATTATTGTGCTACAAAAGTTATCGACAGAAACGAATCGCTGCAAAACCGACTCCACGTAGTCTTGTCACCGACGGGTTCCCAGATAACGGCGGGAGGGGTTCACATCGGCGTCGGATCGACGCTGAAGTGCCTAGGACTCGTCCTCGACAGCCGGTGGAACATCGCGGAGCACTTCCGACGTTTGGCTCCCAGGCTGGAGCGCGCCGGGGCTGCCTTAAAGCGGCTGCTGCCGAATCTAGGGGGGCAAACGCCTCCTGCCGGAGTCTCTACGCAGGGGTCGTGCGGGCCATGGCCCTATACGGGGCACCGGTGTGGGCACCTACATTGAGGCGCCAACCAGCACGCCGGTTGAAGGCGGCCCATAGGATCATGGCCATCCGGATGGTATGGGGATACCGCACGATCTCCGGTGAGGCGGTGGGCCTCCCTGCCGGATTGCCGCCATGGGATCTGGAGGCAAAGTTGGGAGCGCACACTTGGGAGTGGTGCGAGAAGGCCAAACGCCGGGGGGTAACTCCACTGCCGCGGGAAATCGCAGCACAGCGGACAGAGCTCCGACGGGATCTCATGGCGACGTGGAGAGTACGATCGTCGCAACCCAGTGATGGGCACGCCACGATCGTGGCGGTAAGTCCCCCCTTTGAGGAGTGGCTTGAGAGCCGGCATGGCGTCCTCACCTTCCGCCTGACACAGGTCCTCACCGGACACGGCTGTTTTGGGAGATTCCTGATTCGCATAAGGCGGGAGGAAACGCCCGGGTGTTTCCATTGCGAAGATCGCCCTGAGGACACGGTGGAGCATACGGTGGAGGTCTGCCAGGCTTGGGCGGAGCATCGCCGTGTCCTCATGGAGGCGATCGGCGGCGACGATCTCTCGCTTCCGGCCCCGGTCCAGGCCATGGTACGGAGCGAGAGTGCATGGCTAGCAGTCGCTTCCTTCTGCGAAGCAGTGATGCTCGCAAAGAGGGAGGCGGCGCACGTGAGGGAGATGCGCTCCCGCAATATATGCGCTCTCACGGCCGTGGCCTTCGCAGAAGACGCCCTAGGCGTCGGGAATCCCTGGCTGATTCCCGACCACCGTAGGCGCGGGCTTGCGGACGGCGAGTAATGGGTAGCTCGCTGTCCGGTAATCACCAAGCCCGGGTCGACGGCCCGTTGTGATCCACGCGCGCCTCAACGAGATGTCAGCAGCAACTGTTGGGGCCCGCAAGGGCCGATGCCTGCCAGGGGTGCGGGTTGTTCGAAAGAGATACCGCGGCCCCTGGCACACAGGCAACTGAGGGAACACGGGTGGGTTTTAGTCAATAAAAGTCTGACACGCCCTCCTGCTCCACCCAGAGCGAGGGAAGTTATTTGATTTCCCACCCAAAAAAAAACCATGAGGACCGGTTTGGGGTGGCGCGGGAAAAGATTTGGTCCCGAGGCCTTTGCCCAGCCGTGACCATTTTTAGATACCAAAACCTCTTTGTGCTTCGGAAATCATGTTAAGCCGTTGCAGTTGGTCCCGGCTGTTATTCGTAGATCTTTGGCTCGTCGGTCGTTACGGAAGCCCGAAAGTCTGACAACCAGTCTTAAGATGTCGTGTTACCCAGTCGCTGGGTTGTGAAGGTAAGATAGGAAGTCTCTCCATGTAAAAAAACTGATGTTAGGCCGCATCCGGTTCGTTTGGAAGCCGGCCTCAACATAATTAGGAAAAGCTTGGGGCCCAACGCTGCTATTTTTATAAATTCAGCATTCCAACACGATCCCATTGTCATTTTGCTAAAAGTTCGTAATCTGCTAAATTCATAATGGTCGATCATTGGTCGGTCAATGGTCTCGTAACAGAATTGTGTTAAAATGGCATTGTCGTATTGCCATTATTATAAGACCCGTTAGTAGTAATGATTTTCCAAAAACTACTACTAAATTTGAACATCTATTCATGCCCGACTTCATTTATATATATTTTTACACATTATTTATTAGTTTATTATTGTTAAATTTTAGTAAGTCAGTCATTCATTTGTCATTCTATACGAGATTACCAATAAATGCCATTTCTTTCAATGGAGTGTCAGTGGCTGACCATTGGAAAGTCATAATGACGCCATTATATTAGTAGATTACCAAACTTGTCAAAATCAACAATGATGAAATCAATGATAGACTATTCTGACACTATTGTATTAGCAGACTTGAGGCCCTGGGCAGATGATGATGATGACAGTTCACTTCGAATGAAAGATAAAAATACAAAAAGTTGAGCGTTTTAGATATATCTGATCTGCTCAAGGTACCTTAACCTAACTCCCTAGTCCCTACTGCTGATATCATTTCTAACCAATCCGCGTTTAGGAATCGGCAACTAACACAAAATTCAATGTATGTATGTATTCTTTATTTTCGGACAACAATGATCCAGCGTGTTAGTAAACAATATTATAACTTATAAAACAATATTATTACTATCAATGTCAAAGTTCAATTTTTTTTCTTGTGTAGAAAGATAACGTTATCGCCATTGTTTGTAACGTATTCTGTGGCCTTAGTGAGTTTCTTCTAACCAACTCGATCTAACGGATCACCGCGTTCTGCGCTCCGATTGGTCCTTCACCAATCCAGGGCCAATCGGAGCGCCGAACGCACTCGATGGGTTTGATCGATATGGTTAAATGAAACTCACACTAGGGCCACTGTTGTATAACAGAACACAACCGCGCATCAAATGTATCGCATGTGACGACATTAAATATTTCTTTTCGCGCACATGTATTGAAAATGGCCGCTACGAAGATATATTTCATTTTCTTTTTATTCATTGTTTTCACTTCCGCGCGGCCGAATGGCGAAATGGATCACTCTGACCTCGGGGATTTTGGTGAACGTAAGTTGGCCCTTTTGTATTTTGCTTGTTACTTAGGTACTCTAGGTATAGGTACATATCCAATTTGAGTTCCATAGCAGCAAAAAGTAGTTACCATACATAGCTACAGGAGCAGTGGTGGCCTAGTAGTTACGGCCGCGACTTACGGGTTGTAGTTCGTAAGTGACACTGCTTTCATAACTGTCAAGAAAAACATCGTGAGGATAAAAGTTCGGAGACACACTGTAATCTACCAACCCGCACTGGGCCCTCGTGGTGGATTACGGCCCACTCCGTCTCACAGAGAGGAGGCCTGTGTCCCAGCAGTTGGAACGTTATAGGGTTTCTTTATTTTTGGTGGGAAATCATTAAATAAATTCTTCCGCTCTGGGTGGAGCAGGAGGGTTGTTAGAGTTTTACTGAGTAAACCCCACCCGTGTTCCTTCAGTTGCCTGTGTGCGTGGGCCCTGGGCCTGTCGCAGTAAGCTGGTTTTTATAGTCTATTTAAAAAAGTATTTGATGAAAGTATACCTAAATAAATCCTGTTTGAAACACACTATCCATCACAGTCTGAATAATTTAAAGGATCTTGCTTTCCCATGCTTCTTTATATTCGAAAAATTTGTCTGCTCAAACATACCTAAATAACGCAATGAAGCAACCTTTTTAATTAGGTAGCAAAATTATTGAAATATATTAGGCTAACCTATAATATACTTACATAAGTTGTAGGTTCTTACTGGGAGGTTTTAGATAGGTACCTACCTACTGTTATTATTTTATTTCGAAAAAAAAGTTGCATGACTGGTATTCTTAAAATTGCAGGGAAAGTAGAAGTGGACACACGGGACACGACTAGCAAGGTGATGCCAGATAGGAGCGACTTCCAGACTCCAGGTAATAATAATAAGTTTATTCATTTCATTCACAACGGTTTTGTAGGACTCAACAGTTTTGAACTTTACATTTAAATTCACATTGTGAGAGCTGGTGCCTGATGTAGGTTTAAGAAAAACCTGTGTTACAGGTCACCAGGCCCCACTTAGTGGCTCCATACAAATTAACAGGCAGGTGTTTCTTTTTTTGGGTGGGAAATCATCAAATAACTTCTTCCGCTCTGGGTGGAGCGGGAGGGCGTGTCAGACTTTTACTGACTAAAACTCACCGGTGTTCCCTCAGTCGCCTGTGTGCCAGGGGCCGCGGTATCTCTTTCGAACAACCCGCACCCCTGGCAGGCATCGGCCCTTGCGGGCCCCATCAGTTGCTGCTGACATGTCTTTAAGGCGCGCGTGGAACACAACGCGCCGTGTCCTTACCGGACAGCGAGCTACCCATTACTCGCCGTCCGCAAGGCCGTGCCTACGGTGGCCGGGAATCAGCCTGGGATTCCCGACGCCCAGGGCGTCTCCTGCGAAGGCCACGGCTGTGAGGGCGCATGTACTGCATCTCCCTCACGTGCGCCGCCTCCCTCTTTGCGAGCATAACTGCTTCGCTGAAGGAGGCGAATGCTAGCCATGCACTCTCGCTCCGTACCATGGCCTGGACCAGGGTCGGACGCGAGAGATCGCCGCTGCCGATCACCTCCACAAGGACACGGCGGTGCTCCGTCCAAGCCGGGCAGACCTCCACCGTATGCTCCACCGTGTCCTCAGGGCGATCTTCGCAATGGAAACACCCGGGCGTTACCTCCCGCCCTATCCGAAACAGTCCAGAGAGGACCTGTGTCAGGCGGAAGGTGAGGACGCCATGCCGCCTCTCAAGCCACTCCTCAAAGAGCCTTTAACCTGTCAACACCTGCTAATGAGACACAATAGATTTTCTATTGTATCGGGCCGATATCGGCCCGCGCGGTAGTTAATTAGTTTAGCAAAATTATTGAAATATATTAGGCTAACCTATAATATACTTACATAAGTTGTAGGTTCTTACTGGGAGGTTTTAGATAGGTACCTACCTACTGTTATTATTTTATTTCAGAAAAAAAGTTGCATGACTGGTATTCTATAAAATTGCAGGGAAAGTAGAAGTGGACACACGGGACACGACTAGCAAGGTGATGCCAAATAGGAGCGACTTCCAGACTACAGGTAATAATAATAAGTTTATTCATTTCATTCACAACGGTTTTGCAGGACTTAACAGTTTTGAACTTTACATTTAAATACACATTGTGAGAGCTGGTGCCTGATGTAGGTTTAAGAAAAACCTGTGTTACAGGTCACCACGCCCCACTTAGTGGCTTCATACAAATTAACAGGCAGGTAACATGTAATTTTCTACTAAACAATAAAAAAAAGTAACAACATAATAAAAGCAGGTAGGTGACTGATGGTAAATGTTTAGGTGAGTGGGTACGTGAATGGTGGTGAATGTGTTGGTGAACGGTGTTGACAGAGTAGGTGAATTATGGTGAATATGTAGGTGAGTGAATGGTGGTGAACGTGTATTTGAATCGGGAAAATGGGAACAATTTGAATACATGTGTCTGCTATATTGGAAATGGAATAAAAAATAATGGAACCTTAAGACGAAGAGAACCATAACCGGACTATACTAAGGTCAACCGGGGCATTTGCGTCTTCGGGGCAATTGCGTTTATTTTAAATAATTTTAAATCTGTTTGAAAACCAACCTATCCCGCCATCTAGTTTTGTTTATTTTGAATAAAATCATAACGTATAATTTCAATAGATGGCCTTGAAACGCATAAATTCAAAATATCGGCCATATTGCAAATCACTTGTTTTTTGTGAATTGGTGCTGCGCGAGTTGAGTGATCAAAATCCTCAAGAATCCATATTTTTTCTCGGTTTTTCGTTTTTATTATGAAATATATTTAAATAATATAATATAGTCTGTCTATACCAATAGTTATTTTTATTAAAATCGTTATACTTGTGGAGAAATAAAGATTTAATTTTTTTAGGTTAGGTCTGGATGTTTGGGGTAAATGCATCTGCTGTTTCGGGGTTATTGCGTCTCTATGACGCATTTGCCCCAAAACCAGAGATCTTAAACCTTTTGTTTTGTGTTTTTATTATGTGTTTCATAAAGTTTTGTTTAACAATGAAATTAAATGTCTTTCTTCATTTTTTTAATTTTTATGAGAAATTCAGCGAATATTTTGTGTTATAGTGGAGTTATCAATTTGTGTTGCAGGTAATTTAGAATACGATCACAATAGTTATATTGATAGACATTCGATAAATATTTAGAAAGAAATGACTTTCAATATTACATAGAGCAGAAACTTATCTGGCCATGGCATACAACACATTTTATCTGGTCACATGGATGTTACGGATGTAGACAGTCCCATGCGACACCAACTGGATCTCATCATTTTATTTTTAATATGAATTTCCAAATTGCAAAGGCGTTATTACAAAGTTCATTCTTTTGGTGTCCATCTTGTACTAGCACACATTTAAAGGTTTTTCTAGGAGAGAGTTCATCTAATTTTGCTTTCACAAATAAAATGTTCTTAACGTCTGGATTTGCCTGGGGGTAAATGCGTCTAAGAAAAAATAGTCGCATTTTCCCAGTTTTTATGACATAGCTTCTGATGTAATGATTATTTAATATTTTTATAATTTACTGAAAGATTCGTATACAAAACTTTAATTGAAGGAAAATGTATTTTTTTCCGCCTTCAAACATCACAGGTTTAAAACTTATTTAATGAAGACGCGTTTGCCCCAACACGGGAAAATGCGTCTAAAATGCGGCTTTAAAAAAAAAGGTTTATTTACTCGTATTTACTGTAACTAATGGTAGAAACAATTAATTACGGTTGCAGACAGATACTTTCTATATACATTCATATTAAGGATTTTTCTAATAAGTTTATAATTAGTGAGATATGAATTTTTAAAAGCGTGTGAGAGATTTATATGACGCAATTGCCCCGGTTGACCTTATAAGTAAACTAGAAAGTATGTAGATTGCCCTTATCTATAAAGGGATCCAACCCTGCGAAAGAGTGCGTTTCTTAGAAACATAGTGTGTACACTTTATTCATTCATTCAGTAGTACACAGAATGTACAAGTACAAGTACATAAGTTCATGCACGTGTACGTGTACGTTCCATGTTTGTGAAACAATTCGCGAGCACTTAAGAATGCTCGCGAACTGCGCGAGAGCTGTTCGCAACTTCCCCGTACGCATGTATAACATGTTGTCTCCTGTGTGTAGTGTTGCGTGCGGTTTCATATAAATTATTATTCTACGGATTTAAGGCTCCTTCAAACAGGCGCTACGTGACTCTCGTCGAACAATTACTATGAAAACTTCATGGAAATTGTTCTACAAGACTCGCGTCAGGCCTGTCTACGGGAGCCTATATGCTTAAATAGAAATCAGGTAGGTATGCGACGCCCATGCGGATGATCAGCCAAGATATTTTTAATTTATCAGCCTGTGGTTTCCTGTTTATACCTTTATAGGTAGTTGGTGTTTTTGTGGTGGCTGGGTTTTAGTTTAATTTTTTTTTTCAGATGTTGATGTTGCCTTACGTAATGACTGTGAACCGTCGATAAAAGAAGAAAGCGTACTCCAGATGATATATCACCTGTCTACATCAAACTAAGGCTGTAGAACTAATATTTTGGGATAGAACGGAATGACTAATTGAAACTAGAGATGGGCTATGACTTTGGCCGGCTAGCCGACTAATCCGCTGCAAAATGGCTGACTAATCTGAAGACTGTCTGCCTGTCCAGAGACGGCAGGCCGGATACGTATTCTACGCTGACTCAACATAGCCCATCTGTATAATCGGCTTAGGCCCGTACTATCAATTATTTCTGCTTAACCGAGGAAAATAAATACGTAAAAATAAACACAATAAAAATAAACTTTTATTATTGAACATGATGCATACAGAAACCGAGCATAGAGAAGTTCCGTGTGGTGCCGGACGTAAAAGAATAGCACCATCCCATTTCTTCCCGTGGGTGTCGTAGAAGGCGACTAAGGGACTTAATAGAGAATGGGCAGCAGCGTTCTCTATGCATTTTACCACCATACTGCGATCGCCGACCCGCCTGCCAAGCGTGGCGATTATGGCAACCCCCCCCCCCCTTTTGGGGGAGGCCTATGTCCAGCAGTGGACGTCTTACGGCTGAAATGATGATGATGATGATGATATAGAAACCTATACTTAGGTAAATTTTAAAATTCATGATCACCTTCAGATACCTACCTACTACTCGGGGTTGTAACAGCAGCACCTCGTGGCTGTGATAATGTGCTTACACGCATTCAACGAACTCAGCCTATGAAATCGCAGACCACTGCGGACATAGGCCTCGCCCAGGCTGCCAAAACACCCTGTCCATCGTCTTCCTCATCCAGTCTGTCCCAGCCACCTTCTTAGGGTCGTCGGTCCAGCTAGCAGCACCTCACACTACCCTTGCCGATACGCGGTCTTCACTCCAGGACTCATCTGCTCCACCGGCCATCGGTCCTTCGACAAACGTGACCTGACGTGAGTTCACTGCCACTTCAGCTTGCTTCTATTAAATTAACTAAGTATGTAGGGTTAGGTACCTACGTACTTTTTACGACGATGTTTTAGCAAAAAGTTTATTTCCTTTGTTTGTAGAATAGGTAGTGTTCAACCGAAATCTATAGTTCAAATAAGAACTTATAAAAACAATTGAAATAAACTTTGCAGTGTCAAGTAATTGTAATTGACGACACGGTTGGCGCAGCGGTTAACCGATTGACTACTGCGCTGCGTGTCGCAGGTTCGATTCCCGCACGGAACAAATATTGGTATGACCTACAAATAGTTGTTCCGGGTCTGGCTGTTTGTGTAACATGTGAGTTTAAATGTTTGTAAACGCACCCATAATACAGGAGTAATTCCTAGTGTGGGGCAACGTTTATATAAAAAAAAAATTGAACACAATTCTCGACCTGAGACGCATAAGATCGAATGTCGAGATCGGAGCAAAATAACTTTAATAGTCAGCTGAAACCGGTATTTCGCGCTCTTTCTAAGCATATCATAATTCTATCTCTTTTTTTACAGGATTTATGCTTAAAATTTTGGTATAATTAGAAGGTCGAACATTGACTTCAGCTTTCATGCTTTTAAATATTTTTTTCGCGTAAGGCAGGAACTACTTTGTCATTCGACTTTATTCTACAAGGATTGTTGGTAAAAATAATACGTATCGTCGGATAGAATCGTCGTCTTTATGCCTCTTGAAATTAAATAATCAGATGTCGTGCCTTGAGATATACTGTTATGCCTCAAAAATGTTATTTGGTTGGTTAAGATCTACAAACATTATTAGTCCTTATGCTTTTAAAAAGTGCTACTTTATCGCTGGACAGAAATGCACATGTGAAAAAGAAACACTATTCCATTGACTTCGTGACCGCAGACAGGCGAGAAAGAGTGGCATCGGACATTATCGCCGGTCACTCGGCCGTTTTCGGCGCACGATGGTATAACCTATCAGCGTACTGCACCGAGCGCGTGCCGCGTGCGTTTGTTTTGTTTACATAGATCGAAGTTATTCGCGCGCGAGAAGATAATCGTACCGAAATAATAGTGCACTTAGTTACTTCTGATTTATTTAATTGCTTGTGGGTGAACTAGTGGTGATTATTGAAGGCTTTTATAAGTACTTAATATACTAAGCAATGGATGACGAAGATCAGGTGAGTACAAAACCTATAAATAGGTACTAAGTAGGTTTTATATTGTCCAATCGTGTGGTGTGGGTTAATGATTTTATCGGTTATAAGTAGTATTAAAAACATGCTGTGTACGTGTGAACTTACTTGGTGTATTCTACTTTGTTTTTTTTTTGCAAGAGAAATGGTAAAAAAGAAGCAGAATCAAGTTCAGGTCATCATCATCATCATTTCAGCTGGAAGACGTCCACTGCTGAACATAGGCCTCCCCTAATTTGGGGGGCTTGCCATAATCGCCACGCTTAGCAGGCGGGTTGGCGATCGCAGTATGGTGGTCAAATGCATAGAGAACGCTGCTGCCCATTCTCTAGTAAGTCCCTTAGTCGCCTTCTACGACACCCACGGGAAGAAATGGGATGGTGCTATTCTTTACGTCCGGCACCACACGGAACCAAGTTCAGGTGAAAAAAGTGTTGGCCACACCGAATTTAACTAACAGTAAATCTTTTAATCTACGAAAGCTTTGGACACTAAATTTGATAATATTTGATTCTACAGCTAATAGAGCTGCAAACATTTTATGGTCTGAAAATATAGGTGGCAGGGGAGGAAACGAAATAGCTTCCATTCGATGAGTTGCAGAAAATATTGAAAATCTTACTAGCGTGAGGGAATTAACTCTGTGGTCTGATAACTGTGCGGGCCGAAACTGAAATTTGATGGTCGTGATGGCTTACATATGGATATTGTACATACATCCTCAACTGAAAATAATAAACCACAAATTTATGCTGAATGGTAATACACACATGGAAGTTGATCAAATACACTCTCAAATCGAAAAAAAAAAAGAAAAATCAATGCAGTTTGCTATACCCCATACTGGTCTCACTTTATTTGAACTTGGAGGAGGGAGAACTTTAAACGTCTATGATATGGAACTTCATAACTTTAAAGACGTTACGTCTATAAATCAGAAAAATCGTCCTTTTATTTCCAGAAAGAAGAATATAGATGGTAAAGATTTTAAAATGTCAGAATGTGTTTGGCTTCAGATTGACTAGCCCGGAATATTATCTTATAGAAATACATTTGCAGAAGATTTTACCGAAATATCTTTCATCCGATTTGCTTTTATGCGAATTTCAGTACCCTGAACATTTATCGAGTGTTAGTCAAACTGGAAAGCCCATATCAACTGTAAAATACAGTGATTTGATGAGTCTTTTACAATAGATTCCACAGGAATTCTAAACATATTATAAAAATTTAAAACATTCCGGGACCAGCCAGATTAACCTGAAGTTGATTAAATTTAATAATTATTATTTTTAATAGTTTTTTACACAATAAGACGTGTTGTGGTATCCTTTTTTAGTTTAAAAATAAGTTTAAAATTCATTATGTTTTTAGCTTTGATTATTTTTTAATTTCACTTGATTAATTTCGACCTTAAATACTTCACTGAACCGATTTGAAAAATTCGTTCACTGTTGGGAAGCTACACTATCCCCGGGTGACATATGCTACACAATAATAATATAACAATATTCTTTCTTTGTCTAGGCGGTGTTTCTTTGGAATGCGCTTCCTCTGAATATCAGGATGGCAACCACTCGGTTATCGTTTATAGTGAAAGCTCGTGAGCATATTCGTAAGAAGTTGGCAGAATCATCTCAGCGCTGATTTGCTGGATTCGTTTTCTCCTCTGCCTGTCGTTATTTCTCAAGACAAAGTTTATTTTCCTTATATATGTATAAATGTATCTATGTATTAGTATGTATTATTTTTCGAGTAACCTATCCCTAACTTGCGTGCGCACACGGGCCCAAGTCTGCTATTTTTATAAATTCGTCAATACAACACGATCCCATTGTCATTTTGCTAAAAGTTCGTAATCTGCTAAATTCATAATGGTCGATCATTGGTCGGTCAATGATCTCGTAATAGAATTGTGTTATAATGGCATTGTCGTATTGCCATTATTATAAAACCCTTTAGTAGAAATGATTTTCAAAAACGACTACTAAATTTGAACATTTATTCATGCCCGATTTCATTTATATATATATTATTTTTAAGTTTATTAGTGTAAAATTTTAGCAGATTATCGCATAAGTCAGTAGTGTCATTATGTACGGGATTACCAATAAATGCCATTTCTTTCAATGGAGTGTCAGTGGCTGACCATTGGAAAGTCATAATGACGCCATTATATTAGTAGATTACCAAACTTGTCAACATCAACAATTATGAAATCAATGATAGACCATTCTGACACTATTGTAATAGCAGACTTGAGGCCCTGGTTCTACCAAAACTCACTATCAAAACAATTCACGCCGTGTGGCAGATAGAGGTAACTTTCGACTGGGTGAACCGATTTTGATGATTCTTTTTTATTTGAAAGCTGGTGCTTCCCGTGTGGTTCCATTTAAATTTCATATAGATCTGATGATGCGTTTCGGAGACAGACAACGGAGCTCTTCAAAAAATCACAGTAAGTAATTAAACCGCGATTGGTGCTATCGCATAAATATGCATTGTTTTGACCCCAAGGATGATGAAATTTCGAATTAGTGGGGTAGGTACTATAACTAAAAAGTGAAAAATAAATTTAATTTCGGGAGGCGGTGACAAAAAATTTAAATACATATCCAAAGTCACCGCCTTCCGAAATTAAAGTTATTTTTCACTTTTTAGTGTTTTTTTTGGAAGTCGGTTGTTTTTTTTTTCATTTTAACAGTTCAACAACATCCATTGCGTTGTTTAAGTTGTTGACCAGATTTTATTTCGAATATATGAAGCAATGTATTAGCAATAACCTTCGAAATGATTCAGATTGTAATTGATAGTGTGTTACGTAATTAGGGTGCTGGTTCCTACTCATCATCATCATGTGAAAAAGAGGGAGAGAAACTGCAAACTAAGTTAGGGTCAGCTTCCAGTCTAACCGAATGCAGCAAATACCAGTATCTGACATGGAGCGACTGCCTACCTGACATCCACAACCCAGTTATTGGGTAACACCAGACCCCTTGGTAAAACTGTTTCTTTTTTTTTTGAGGGTGGGAAATCATCAAATAGTAGTTATTTACCGACCAAATGACCCATGGCGAACACACTAATCTTTAGTAAAGCTGTATTGTGGTTACCATTTTGTAATAAGTTCCCATATTGGCTTCGGACAGGCCCTTTTCTAGTTTCTGATACTGTTTTTTTTTTTGGGTGGGAAATCATTAAATAACTTTTCCCGCTCTGGGTGGAGCAGGAGGGCGTGTGAGACTTTTACTGACTAAAATCCACCCGTGTGGCTCAGTTGCCTGTGTGCCAGGGGCGACGGTATTCCTTTCGAACAACCCGCACCCCTGGCAGTGGTAAGACTGGTAGTTGTGAACTTGTGGTTCAAACTAAAATACAAAATATAAATATTTTTGGGCGCCACAATTAATGTCTGGTACATGGTAACATTTGTTACTCTAGCGCTATCTAGTATCGAGTAGCAGAATTAATAGAGTCAAGATCTTTCTAGAAATTTCGATGCGAGAATTTTCTAGAACTATCGACATTTGTTCAGTCGGAGCCGGTATGTACTTGAACATTCTAGATGCTTCTACAGTTGAAGGTTCTGGAACTGTCCAAGGGCCCTATAAAAGACCGGAACGGATCGCGACCCGACCCACCTTCTCAGAGCACATCAAGAAGGCGCGCTCACGCGCCGCCTTCGCACTGGGAAGGTTGCACTCTGTTCTTAATGCACGCAGCAAGTTGTCACTAAAGTGCAAGTTGCGAATATACACGGCGTGCATAAGGCCAATCATGACCTACGCTAGTGCAGTCTTTGCACATACAAAGCCCCGTTACATCCATAGGATGCAGACGCTTCAATACCGTTTCCTTCGCCAAGCTACGGGCTCGCCATGGTACGTTAGGAACGAGATCCTCCATCTCGACCTCAAAGTCCCCACAATAGCTCAGTTCCTTAAACGCAATTCAAAGCGTTTCTTCGAATCCGCCGCGCAACACCGCAATCCTCTGATTGCGAAGGCCGCTAGTTATGTCCCCAGTAGAATCAGTCGTATTCGCCGGCCGCGACATGTCCTCTCCGACCCTGATGACCCATCACTATTCTCCAAGAAAGCAGTAGGGCCACCAGTACAGCTCGCAAACAAAAACAACCGTCCTTCCGACCTCGCCGCCGAGGTCCTCGCGTCCCGCGAAGACCCCGAGTAAATGAAACCCCCCCCAACCGTCCCTTGCCCGCCGAAGTGCCAGCCCGCGCCGAAGCTGTGCAAGTAGAGTTAAAATCCCCATGATTTAATAATAAGAAAATTGTTTGATCCAGCCTGTCCCCACTTGCTGCCCTCCCTAAAAGTGACTCCCTGAGCCGAGGCTCGTACCCCGCAGGGGGTGCCCTCAGTGCGCAGTTGCTGTAGGTTTTAGTAATTAGTTTGTAAGCCCTGGCTGGAGGCTCTTAGCCTAAAAACTAAAAGTCACCGCAGGAAAGCCCCGTTAAGCAGTCACGGCCTCTCAAGGTCAACTGCGAGATGCCAAACAAAAAAAAAAAAAAAAAAAGCGACCCGACCAGTATTGGACAAGCGATACAAGCGAGAACATCGAAAGCGATCTTCAAGTGCGCCTTAGACTATCAGTAGTGCAATTGTGTTTTATAATGAGTGTGTTTGAGTTGTTATTAGGGTGTTTAATTAAAGTGTCTTTTTTAACAGTTTTTAATTGTTACGAACCCCAAGTTCGTAAATATTATTAGGATTTTAAAATTGATAAATAGTGTGAAAAATAGATAATATTCACTGTGAAAGTTGTTCAGATGGTGTGTGTAAAGAGAAAAGAAAAAAATATTCATTTTCAAAACTATCTATCGGTGAAAAAAAAAACAAGTATCGTTAAAAGTAGTTGTACACCGGATTTGCAATTAATAGGTTGCCGGACCTACAAACTATAAAATTCAATACAAAACAAATCAATATGATTCATTTAATTGCCTCACAGGTTGCATGCTGTGTAGGTAGTTAGGTAGGTACAGCAATCGGTTGTTCTGTTTTTTTTTTGCCTTTTTTAAATTTCTGCCTACCCTGTCTAAAAACTCTGTGCACGCCACTGCTCTCAGCCTACTTTGAATAAATGACTTTTGATTTCGGTTGCTGTATTTTTTTTTTGTGTTTGTCTTATAAGTACTGTCATTCGGCAAAAGCCTGCCCCCAGGAATTCTTTTCCCGCGCCACCTCGAACCAGCCCTTTCGGTACGCATCCAGTTCATCTCGCCACCGCTTTCTTGGCCGACCTCGGCAGCGTCGTCCTTCCTCGGACACCCAGTGATTATGTGGGTCACATCACGCATGCAGGATTTGCACCATTTGTAGTGGCAGAATGTAAAGGGGCCATAATAATTATCTGGAGCATACGTTGTAAACCTTATTCTAGCAAATAATTGAATTTTATTTTGACAATTGTTTTATAAAAAATAAAAAAAATAGTGCAAGCAATATCTATTAAAAAAGTGTAAAAGTACAAAAAATAAAAACATTTTGGTTTTTTTTTCAAAGGAATGAATCAGCGGGGGGGAAGTGCTCATGCACACAAGCGGCACGCGTCAGAGGCAGAGGCATTAATCGTCGTCAAATCGTCAGCAGCCGTTGACAACATGCCACTCGTGTAGACGTGGTGGAGGCAGCTGCAGTTGCCTCTGCCGCTGAAAATCAAAATCAAAAGTCATTTTTCAAAATGGCTGAGAGTCGGCACTTTTGGAACGTCAAAATTACATAAGACAGTCCCCCAAAACGCCCACCCTTCACCACTTCCTAGTGCTTTAGCTGGGAAGAAGAAGTGGCGCAACAAACTCCCCAGCAACACAGCTGTCTGTAAAGTTGGAAGAACTTGCTTCTATACATTAATAGGTAACTAATTAACATTCAACAATAAATGAAAATTTCATTAAAAAAATGGTTTATATAGTCAAATTAAATAAACAATGATATGAAGTAACTCTTATGACCTGTCAGTAGTTAAGCTAAGTCTGGTGAAAAAACACAAACGTTGTCTTGAGTTAATCACAGCGATCAACAATTCTTATCGTTTCAGTAGTCGTTGATAGAATAGTAAGCCTTAGAACAATGATTTGATTATATTTTAGCTATAAACGCATTAAAATGTAAATCTAGAAGAAGGAAGGAAGAAAATCAAAGAAGAGGGAAGCTTGTTATAAATTATATATAATATTGGCAGCTCCAACACCGTCCCGGCGATGATCGCCGACAGAGTAGATTGTCCTTATGTCCGGCAATGTTGCAGCAGACATATTGTTATCTTGTGAGTGTTCGTTTTTGTCTGTGCTTGTTATCTTGTCTGTATCCTTTATGTGTGTCTGTACATGAGTCTTGTTACTTGAAATTAACACATTTTATTTTATTTATAAAAGGTTATACCAAGCCCAACAAATGAGTTATGAACTTTATGAAGCCAGTGAAAGGGGGCAAGTAGTTTGTCCTTATTAATTATAGTACCTATTAATATTATGAACATCACTGTTTTTAGTATATATTTTATCTAACATATAAGATGTTAGCGAAGATGAATTGCGACCACCGTGAGAATACCAATATCTTAAAAAAAATCTCTCTAGAAACTCTAGGAACTGCTAGAGTTCCTAGAGTTTCTAGAGAGATTTTTTTTTAGTTAGTTGGTAAATTGCACGAACAGCTCGTTTTTTAAGAACAAAAATTTTTTGGATAGCAGCGGCTTTGGCCCACAGCAGAATGCCGTAGGACATAACGCTATGAAAATAACTAAAATAGACTAACCGAGCTGACGCGTGCCGCTCTTGTGTATGAGCACATACACACCAATGACTATTTAATTCTCTTTGATGTACACTAACAATGGCAACGCATATAATTTTGACACTTTAACAACTATCACTGCGTAATTTACGTTGTCGAACCGTCGAATTTTTCAAACGGACGAAGCAACGGATCACCTACCGAATTTTCTGCAAAATTCTTTGAATTGTGATTTAAAGTGTGTTCTTGCACAAATTGGGACGCAGTTTTTTTATACTTGAATGTTGAAACTAACCGACTTCCAGACTTCAGATGCCCTTTTCAGTGTGTGTCATCCATTGTGGCCACCGCGGTGTAGTATTTATTTAGCAAATCATAAGCCGGCCGCATTTTGGGTTGTATATCGAGATTTATATTTGCATATTCAGGGCCTGAAAAATAATAAATAAATAATGAAAACCTCCTATTTGTTGCCCGCGACCTTTTCTACCATCCAGGGTGAGAAGCCTATGTCCTTCAGCACAGGTACGTAACACACTATCAATAAGAATCTGAATCATTTTGAATAATGGATATTGCTATTTCATTGCTAAGTACATTATTATGTTAAAAAAATTTGCTCCTGTGTCTGCGCACACACTTGCATACTACCTATAATATCTCCTGCGCCGAAGGGTAGTCTCCTTTGAAATTGCGCGCCATGGCCGAATTACGGTCTGGAGGACTATATATATACAGTAATGTAGACTGTTTAAAACGGCTGTTAGAGGAACAGTGGCCTGAGACAAAACACATGTCTGATAGCGGAAAGGACACGACGACGTAACCTTTCTGCAGGTAATGTAATTCCCATACATTTTGGCGTAGCGTTTGGCGTGAACGCTAACAGAAATGTGTTTTGTCTAGGCCTGCAGATAGTGAAGATAGAAAATATAAGTGCAGAAAAGAATCCTACATGCCATGGTCTAAACAACAAAGTCTTGCATTCGGGGAGTGACACATGCCTACGTCACTACCCAGTTGCCAACGATTGCACAAAACAAGATAATAAGGAAACATTTTCAGTCACACTTCTGTTAAAAAAAAAAAACATTACGAAACAATTCTATTTAAACATATATTATAGAAACGTAGATAATTGTTAATTTAAACCTAATTTTTTATCGCATAGAATCAGATAATAAAAGTAAAGGTTTTATTTAGGATTAGCTCTTTCACTCTAAAGAGCTATATCACTCTTCTAGCTCACTAGCTCTTATATAGCTCAGTGACTCAGACGCCGGCTGTTAAGCTCATTTGACTCACGCTGCACGCGCGTCGTAGGATACGGCTCGGCTCGCTCAACAGTCATTGTCAATAGCTCTTTGGAAGTTGGGAGTTCAGTTAAATAAGTTATTTTCTACTTTAAGTCAAGTCATAAAGCTAGATTTACAGTGATTAAGTCGTATGATAGTCTACAATGACGTATTGTACCGGAGAGCTATTGTTGGTAGAACGAACGATGCGATCCGAAGTATTCCGAAGCGAGCCGAATGCGCCGTTCGTGACTTCGGTCGGTCATCGGTGTCTCGCTGAAGTAGTGATCTAGTGAGTTTGAGTGAGCTAACTGAGCTAGTGAGCTATTTAGCGAGCGAGTGAGTGAGCGAGAGCGATGTCCATCGAATAGAGCTAGCTCTTTTCCATCACTCGCTCATGAGCTACCCATGTCTATAGGGCAGTTATTGTTACACACTACTGGTAACACAGCGGTGATGACGTAGACTAGTGTCACGTCACCTTCACAATATTCAAATCAAACTTACCAACATAAAACTTTGGGTCCAATTCACTCATATCGTCAGCTAAGTCTATATCCGTCTGCGCCGTGGTCTGCGCCGCAGTAAAAGCAAAGAATAAAAACAAAATGAAAAATATACGAATAGCGGCCATTCTAGTACGCTACACTACACAAAATAACTACTACTTAAGTAGTTAAGAGCGATACGGCAGAGATAAGTAGGTAACTGGGGTCGTCGGATATAGTTGAAGTTAACAAGAAACTGATAGGATATTTTAATTTGATAAATGAACTGTTAAAAAATGAAACTGAACTGAACTGTTATTAAATTAATTTTTATTCGAAAACATCCATCACTTTATTAATTCGGCTTCCCACGGTTCGTGTTATTGCGGGTTATCACGCATGGCCGACGACCACGGATAGCCACGCACCGCACATCAAAATTCTTCCAATGGTGCGTGTCGGTATATGAGGGTATGGAGGTATGAGGAACAGGGTGTTAAGTTCACTATTACTCCATAGAAAAGGGAGGATCCTCCGATCAGACGGATGTAGGGTTGGGTGGGCAACTGCCCGACGGTTGATGACGGATCATTGTTTATACATATACCAGTCTCGCGGTAAACTCTGATTGCGCGATGCAGGATTTGAATGACGTCAGGTCTTTGATGCGTAGTTCGGATGTGGCGTTGTAGATGCCGCCACATTGCAAGGGTCCTGACTCAGGACCCTTGCAATGTGGCGGACACTTTGCATTTTGGGATAACAACATTGATGTAATCTCAGGACTCCTGAGATTAAATCAATGTTGTTATCCCAAAATTCAAAGTGCAAAAGAAGTTCGCACCACACCTCTGAAATTATCGACTCGCTGCGGATGGGACGCACCGCAACGAACGTGTCTGCGGTACCACGAACGATACTCTTCCCATGGTGCGTCGGAGCGGGCTGGTCCGCGTCCGTCCGCAATAAGACGCACGATGGGAAGTCAGATTTCCTAAACTTTTAAAACGCCAAGCACATCAAACTGTCAAATTTTCCCAATTGAACATGAACCTTATGCTTATATTTTAAAAATGAAAATCTATCAAAGAAAGACAGATTGAAATTTGGTACCTTGATGTGCTGGCGTCTGTACCTACAATGGACCAATTCGATTCATGGCCCACTTTATACTTAATTTCAAACCTAATTAATCATAATAATTTATTTGCTTTGAAAGTAGGAAAGTACATAAAATAAAGTTGGTTACAAAAACTTGTGATCCCTATTCAATCTACATTGCCTCATGCAAATTATATAAATTTTACAGACAGCTAGTTAGAGAGCTTATCGATAAGACGTATAATGAATTAATCCAACGAACAGAAGCGGATATAAAGAGGGATCCTAAAAGCTTTTGGAATTTTGTAAAAAATCAGCAGGATTCTAGACAAACATGCACTGAGTTTGAATATGATGGACGGATCGTGGTTGGGGCGGATGCAGCAAATGCGTTTGCTAAGTATTTCAGTTCAGTGTTTCTGCCGTATGACCCTGTTCTATCTGCAGCTAATGCTGAGCTGGGTGCAACAGAGCCGGTGAGCTCCTCGCGGATCGCCATAGATGTGGTTGACTCAGCCGACATATCAGTAGCAACTCGCCTCCTAAAAGCCCATTCATCTGCTGGGCCTGATGGAATTCCACCCTTTATTCTAAAAGATTGCATAGAATTTTTTAGAGAACCACTTCTGTATATATAACTTAGCCATACAAATAGCTTTTTATCCGGCAGAGTGGAAAATTTCGCCGGTTACCCCTGTACCCAAGGGTGGCGCCAGGTCAAAAGTCGACAACCACAGGTCTATTGCGGTTCTGTTAGCCTTTCGCAAGGTCTTTGAGTCGATACATAATCGGTACATCACCAGCCAAATCAAGACCAAACTAGCCGAGTGTCAGCATGGTTTTAGACCTGGTAAATCCACTGTGACAAACCACATAAATTTTGCAGACTTTGCTGTTACCGCAATGGATAAAAATAAGCAAGTAGACGTAGCTAACTTTGATTTTAAAAAGGCATTCGATCGTGTCCAAAATGACGTACTACTTAAAAAATTATGCGCAATGGGATTTACCCCGAAGCTGCTTCAACTCTTTACGAGCTGTTTCACTGACCGTTTTCAATATGTACAAATATCTGGGTATAAATCTGCCCCTTACGTAACTTGCTCCGGTGTAAGTCAGGGTAGCACCTTGGGGCCTACGCAGTTTATTGTAATGGCAAATGACCTGCCGAAGGTTGTCAGAACGGCTCGATGTCTCATGTTTGCGGATGACCTGAAGTTATTCTTGGGTGTTAAAAGCGAGCATGACTGTGAGGCACTGCAGAGGGATATCGATAGGGTGGTAAAATGGAGTGAAGCCAATCACTTAGAATTTAACACTTCTAAGTGTAAGGCTATTTCTTTTACCCGTTCGCGTGCGCCCATTCAGCACAACTACCACATATCGGGTGTCCCTCTGGAGCGCGTCAACGAAATAAAAGATCTTGGGCTTACCTTAGACGTGAATATGACCTTTAATCAGCACATTATTAACATCTGTGGCAAGGCCTTCCAATCACTTGGTTTTGTTATGAGACAGGCAAGTGGGTTTAAAGACAAGAATGTTATACTCACCCTGTATTACTCGTTTGTACGCAGCAAACTTGAATACAATGCGCTGGTATGGGATCCACATGAGCAAAAATACAAGCTCATGATAGAACGGGTCCAACGAAAATTTGCTCGCTACCTATATAAAAAAATGTATGGGTATTATCCCTATTTGTATCCGTCACTATTTGTTGCGGGAATGGTGGGCGTTAACACATTAGAACTGAGACGTAAGTGTGCGCTTCTGATACACTACTACCTTTTACTCAATAATAAGATCGATGACGCGACTACCCTTGCTCGCTGTTCATTGTTTGCTCCGGACCGGCTGCGGCGGTCGCGCGCCGGTGCCTCGCGGTGTCTGTTCGCGGCTCCGCCACTGCGTAGTCATACTGCTCGATATGCTCCTACATCCCAGGCGATCAATCTGCTGACGCCCTGATTGCTCAGACGCCAGATGATGGCATATTTATGTATAGCAATAAATCTATGTTTAATGTTTGTGTGAAGTTTTTTAGTTAATTGTGATGTTGTTGGCTTGCTGCGCGCTTTGGTGTTTACTGTAAGTGCAGCAAGCAATTGTTATAAATAAATAAATAAACAAATAAATAAATAAATTAAAATAATTATTAAATAAATTAATAAATAATTATTTTCAATGTTTGCACATTGAAAATAATTTTTTAATAAGAATATTCAGATGCTACTCAAATTAAAATTGGCAAAAAACTGAGCAAAGCTCGGTCATCCAGAAATTGTCAATAATACATCAATAAGTAGTGTAATTTAAATAATTTAATTGAATAATAGTAGGTACTTATCAAGTAATAGGTCAGTCGGTTTCTTTCATTAAAATAATTCTTAAAAAAAAAACAATTGGATTTTTTTTAAAGTATCTGAGTGGTATTTCGTTGTAAATGACCCATGGCGAACACACTTTTCTTTAGCAAACCTGTATTGTGGCTACAATTTTGTAATAAGTTCCCATATATTGGCTTCTGACAGGCCCTTTTCTAGTTCCTGATACTGTTAAAAAGTAATTTTTATTTTTTTTCTTACAAAGAATACAATTAGATCAACATTTATTCAAAATAAAAATTTAAAAAAGTTAAAGAGCATGGTAACGGTTTATTTTTATTTTTCGAACATTATGCGAGCGACTGACGAGACTGTTCGAGCGGACTGGAGACATACATCCGTCGATAATCACAGACGAGAGGAGAGATCCATTGTTGGTTTCAACTCATGTGATTGGTCATCAATGTCGTCGTGTGCGCCTCGCTCTGTTCCAGTAATGTAGCATCGTATGATTCGTATGTATATATTGGAAGCATTTTCGCACAAATGTCATCTGGACAGTTTTGATATACTTGCAGAAACTTTGAAGCTGGAAAAAGAAGTGCTCCGTCTGAAAACAAACAAAAGACAGTACAAAAATTAAGTAAGTGCTTACCTTTTTCAGAATAAAATAACTTTAAATTAAAACTAAGTTGTTACCCGGTTCTATAATTCTCTTCTGTAGCTTCCACAGCCCTTTTTTTTGAGGATGGTAAATCATCAAACAACTTCTCCCGCTCTAGGCGCGCGGGAGGGCGTGTTAGACTTTTACTGACTAAAACCTACCCGTGTTCTTTCAGTTGCCTGTGTGCCCGGGGCCACGGTATCTCTTTCGAACAATCCGCACCCCTGACAGGAATCAACCTTTACGGATCCCACCAGTTGGTACTGACATCTCTTTGAGGCGCGCGTGGAACACAACGCGCCTCAAAGAGGTGTCAGTGTCGTCGCGCGTCGACCCGGGCTTGGTCCTTACCGGAAACGAGCTAACCATTATTCGCCGTCCGCAAGCCCGCGCCCAGGGCGTCTCCTGCGGTGACTAGGGCCGTGAGGGCGCATAGATTGCCTCTCCCTCACGTGCGCCGCACGTAGGACCTTTTTGGTAATCTATGAGTGCAAAAGTTATAAACTTTAGGCGAAACAAATGGATAATGGTGCCGATTCTCTTGTCACAAAATTCTCTAAACTAAACTAAAAATCACTAAAATTTAGTTTATTCCTGTCAAACGACGATTTCCCATTCTGAAATTGACTAAAGTGACACAACTTATCTATATTTTAGTTTGACAGCACTAAGATTGTACTGAGTTTTTAATTTAGTGAAAATGGTAATTTTGCTATTCTGTTGTTGTCAAATTCATTATACTATTCATTATAAAATTTCGATTGTCTAACTAAATCTGACTATTTTTAATCACGATTAAAAAGGTGTGGAATAAAATTAGTTGTCAAGAACTAAAATTCACACTGACACCTCGACTTCGGGCGCAAATACAGTACTGTATCTTTTTTCTTTTGCTTATATCTCGAAATTGGTGTGTCCTATCGTAAAAATAATGAAAATTTCGACCCCCTTTATAAAACGACATACACCTCTAAAACTCAACATGTAGGTAATAATTTTTCATATTTTCGATACAAAAAGTAAAAAAATCCATTTAAAACACGTTGAGGCTGCGCCATTCCGGCTCTAAAAAAGATCACGGGGTAGGGCAAACGTGGAGTCGCGTTTGTCAAATTCGATTTTAGTTGTGTCAAAATTATTTTTAAATTTAGAGATCTTTTTTTGCAGAATAGCTTTATGATTCTCATAGCCAAAAGTAAGGAATTTTAGTGATAGTTTAGTTAGTTTAGTTCGGTGTACAACAGAATCGGCACCAATATCCTATTTTACTAAATACTCAGATAGCCAGGCAAATCAAAACACTGATGTCTAACTTAGACAAAACCAGACCAGAACCAGAAAATTAGACCAAATTACGCGATTTGCGATAGACAGTCTAAGCAAATCGCGTGTGTCTAGGTCTACTAGTGATGGCCGATGGGCCGAGTCGCCTTTTGGTAACTCGAGTTAACTCGCTTACCAACTCGGGTTGCAGCTCGAGTTGACTCGACTCAGCCTGCCTTAAGATACGTCACGTCGATTACAAGGACAGTACCTAGACCGAACGCGAACGCACCCTCTTATCTAACGAGCTGGTAATCCGTCAGTCTGTGAGGCATTCAGCGGACTGTTTTAATGTCGGACATACGTATGTCGCTAAATCACATGACGACTAATTAATACGTGCCCTTTTGTAACCTCGCGCCCCTAGGCACGTGCCTAGTTTGCCTTATGAATAATCCGCCACTGGGTGTGGGGTGCCCTCTGCCACTTCAGTTTGACAATTGTCTTGACACACAGCGGTATGTGAGACGAGAAGATATTAGAACTGCCCAGCCGAGTCGGATTCAACGATCGATCTCTCTATAAGGAAAACTATCACAAGCGAGTAGGCTCTACAGGTTAACGAGTAATCGTTGTCGAGGAACTTATAAAATGTAGGTAGGTACCTACCTAAGAAAAATTATACCTAGTTGACCGATTATTTTCAGAAAGTAGGTACCTACTCGTTAAGACCTTTTATTAGAACATCATAATCAGCATTTAATGTTCCCATAGCTGGGAAATAGGCCTCTCGGGAGTGGGAGTGGGCCGTAATCCACCTCGCGGACCACATCTACCAGCGGCATCCGGTTGGCAATGTTACATATGTCTTGGAATTTTTGGTTCTAAGACATGCCAGTTTTCTCATGATGTTATCCTTCACCGTCTCGAGAGCAGTGGTAAAAAAAAAATTTACACTAATAAAGCGCCTGCACGGGTTCGAACCTACGACTACGCGCCACAGTGGAATATTAATAAAACATGTTTCTAGATAAATTGTACAATATACTCTTAATACGATACGTGTAATAAAAAAAAACTTGAAAGGTGTCAAGGGACACCCGGATGGAACGAAGTTCCTTTCGATTAATTAGTGAAGGAATTGTAATAAAATTTTAAAAATTGTACATATACGTACACACACACACACACACACATATATATATATATATGCACTCTGTGTGTCTGTGTCTCTGTCTGCAGCGAAACGCGCACGCCGCACGGCTTACAACAATGTAGCAAAAAGTGTCGTTAGGTACAACTTTTGGTCTTAATGTTTTCCGCCTTTCGCAACGCGCGATAAGGAACTTCGTTCCAAAACTCTTTAGTACCCTATACAATTTGGAGGCCACCTCTAGTAGTAAGTAGGTAGATCAGAGTCTGCTGTTGAGCTTAATTTCGATGTGATGTTTCTCTTAAGATATTACACCATTCCGCAATGTTATTACGATTTTGGTAAGTATGCACTTAAGCGTCCAGTTCTTTGCGCGGCACCGGTACACCAGGCACCGCAGGCTCCGTAACCACCCTCCGGATACGGAAGCCATACAGGCGGAGCTGTACGAGGGGTACAGAGCGGCGAAGACCGCCCTCCGAGCGGAGATCCTGCGGGCCAGGTTACTGGCCCGCGAGGAGGCACTGGAGACTCTGAACAGAGACCCGTGGGGACGCCCCTACAAAACGGTGCGGGAGAAAATCCGCCCGTGGGCTCCCCCGCTGACCCAGAGTCCCCTCGCGAGGGGATCATGCTCCCCCGCCCATGGCTCCGCCTCCTGCGGTGCCCGAAGCGGACCACACCGACGACGACGATAATGCTCCAGAAGTGACCGAGGTAGAGTTGAGAGTGGCGGTACGTAGGCTGAATGCCAAAAATACCGCCCCAGGATCCGACGGCTTGCCTGGAAAAGCCTGGGTCCTGGCCTTGGAGGCTCTCGGGCCTCGACTAAGAGGGCTCCTAAGCGCATGCTTGGAGGAGGGCCAGTTCCCACGTCACTGGAAGACGGGGAAACTGGTCCTCATTAAGAAGCAGGGGCGCCCCGCGGACTGTTCGTCCGCTTACCGGCCCATCGTGCTGCTCGACGAGGTGGGCAAGCTCTTTGAAAGAGTCATTGCAGACCGCCTCGTCGGGCGGCTGGTGCGGGTGGGGCCGGATTTGGCGGAGAGCCAGTTTGGTTTCCGCAGGGGGCGCTCCACGGTGGACGCCATCATGCGCGTGAGTTAAGGAACCCCAACCTACCAATATTAGCTTTGTCAGACAATAAGTATTTACTAGATTATTATTTCCCAATTTCCCCACTGCGCGATCAGCATTTATAATTATCTAGAACATGCGTCAATCTGATCACGCTGTGCATGTACTACGTTAGCAATTAAGTTAGTATATAAGATCAATATTTTGTTAGATTTAATTAATTACTGTTTCGCTGTAACTCTGTCGGAATAAAGTTATTTTTAAATACTTCCGTTGTCGCTTACTTAATTGGCGCAGCCGGTAGGATCTCTGTAGTCAGTTTGCCGTGTATACAATTCTACGTGGAGTAGCCGACGTCCGTGTCTACGGTTTAGCAGAGATCGCCGAACAAATAAATTCATTAAGAAGCCACTTCGAGTTACGGAAGAGGACCAGCCACAGCAGTAATTCAGGGAGCATGGAGCTAGCTGCGGAATTGTGAGTAAATCTTTTTCACCTTCCTCTCAGCTCTTCCATCTATATCCCAACCTTGTAATAGTCTATGTGTTTGTGTATTATTAGGGATTGGACAACGCCGTAATAATATTTGCATAGATTTTAATTGTACTAATATTTTAGAGTAGTGATAGTTTAGTAGCACATTAGTGTGATTTTTTTTCTCCGCGTTGGTTTCTTTCATAACTTTTCACAATGGAAAACGTAACCCGTGTCCCACAGGAATTGGTTAACATCATACCAATATTCAGCGGCGACACTAGAATGTTGCCTTTATTTATAAAAAAATGTGAATACATTTTGTCTACGTTCTTAGGAACCGCAGCCCAAAATGAATATTTATTTCATGTAGTAACAAGTAGGTTATCAGACGAAGCAGCCAGTTTGGTAGGCGAAAGAGAAGCTATAGGTACGTGGGACGAGCTGAAGAAGTTGTTAAACCAACACTTCGGTGATCCACGCACAGAGGATTGTTTAGCAATGGAGTTAGAATCGTGTAGAATAAATAAGGGTGAAAGTTATTTAGATTTTTGCCATAGAATACAGCGGATGAGAAGTGTTTTATTTGCTAAAATATCAGAAACTATCATTGATGAATCTCTACGTAAGGCAAAGCAAATCATTTATAGTAACAGAGCAATGAATGCTTTCTTGTTTAATTTACCGCCATTTTTAGTTAGATTAGTTCGTTTGCGCGACGTCACAACGTTAGAGGATGCATTAAAAATAGTTTTAGAAGAACAAAACTTCCAGGCAGTCTATGAGTCGAAAACAAACGACAGACGTAATTTTAGCAGAAATAACAGACCCAATTTGCCAAATAACCAAAATGCAATTGAATCTAATAATCAAAAGAAAGATTCACATAGCATATCAAGTACACATGTACCGAATAGTGCTACAAACAGCACATTTACACCGAACAATTCGCATCAGCCCAGACATTATAAACAACATAATAATATTCAAAGAAATCAAGACAATTTTAATCGTACAAACAACAATAATGCGTCACCGCCACGGAGTAAATACAAAGAGGAGACGGCCTAAACAACTGTGCACTGTGATTCTCGACTAAGTCCTGACGTCATCAAGTAGGCGTGGCCTTGTCAGTGTATTGTTGGCGTTCGTCCTGACAAGTAACAAAAACACAGGGCCGTAATGGAATCCAATTATTGTACTGAATATTCCGCAGCTGTCTCATAAATGGAAATACTCATAAAAATACAATCTCCTATAAATTAAATATTCCATCTAAAATAATTTATTTAAAGTACTTTCCCTCCGTGAGACAACTATTATGGTGCATACTAGTTGTCTCACGGAGGGAAAGTCAAAAACAACTACCATACTGTATGGTAGTTGTTGTTTATTTAATTAAAAGTACTTAAAGCCTATCTAGTTTATTTAGTTAAATTTTGTACTAAATGATGTACTAGATTTTTTCCGAAGATAATCTAAGACAGCAATGTATTACAAAAATTAATATCACTATTTCAATTTAAAAAATACGTACCTAGCTGGTCCGCAAAATTAATATAAAAAAACGGAGTTAGTAAATTACTCCCTGGTACGAAAATTCTGAGTACGACCCTGTTGCATCCTGCACTTAGTGACATCTAGTGTGAGATACTTACGTCACTACAAAGTAAAATCTACAGAACGAGCGAGTAGTTTTGCCATTGACCGGTAGATGGAAATTAAAGAAGTGGGCGGGATCTAACACCCCCTCACCCCGCAAATTGTCACGCGTTGTTCCTTAGGGAAATCTAATTACACCATCTCCTCTTTGTATTTGCTCCGTGGTCACCGCAGTCAAGTAGGTCATTTGTTCCGATTGCACAACCGAACCAACAGTTCGCGGCACATGCATCGAGCACGCCGTCTTTTGCAGCGCAAGCATCTACGTCGGGTGCGAATACTGATGTCACCATGCGTACTGCAAGTTCACGACGTGTTAATTACATAAATAATTCTAATAATAATGAACAGAGTTCAAGTTATTCGTACAATGAGTGCCAAGAATTTTCTCCTGAAGAACCCGGGGCGGGAAATTTTTGCATAACGGCCTCTACCCTAGAGAACGAATAAAAATAAATTGTAATAAACGCTTAAATTTACCACATATAGTTATACCAGAATTAAAGGCAGTTTTTATGATAGATACGGGGAGTGTTAGATCGTTTATAAGCCCGTATATAGCGAATAAATATTTTAAAAATTATTTACAGTATGAACCCTTCGAAGTTGTTAGCACTCACGCATCGAGTGTTCATAGTGAAACGGCTATTATTCCATTACCGGTTACCTTTGGAAGTCAAGAAGTTCCATAAGTTTTATGTCTATAGTGTCGACGATAGGTATGATGGGTTAATAGGTAGCAATTTGCTGAAGCAATTACAGGCAAAGATTAATATGGAAAATCAGATACTACATTTAAAAAATACTGATATTCCTATCATATATTCACCGCCTATGAGAGAGATATATAATCTACCATCTCGTAGTGAACTTAGAGTAAGACTCCCAGTCAACGTACTGAACGGGGAAGCTGTGTTAGATTTTAAGCAATTTACGGAAGGGATTCGAATGCCCGCCGCATTAGTTACGTGTATTGAAGGCTATGCAACAACTGTTATTCAGAATTGTAGCCATGAAAATAGAAAATTAGCAGTTACGGGACCTTTTCAAGTGGAACCATACATACAGGACCCATCTGTTAGTGTTAATTTCATAGATAATAATATAGAAGTGGACAGCTTGCTAACAAAGAATTTAGACAAATTACAGTTAGATCATATGAATTCAGAAGAACGAACGGTTATTGAGGGACTTTGTAAAGAATACAAAGATATATTTTATTGTGAAAATATTCCGTTAACCTTCACAAATCAGGTTAAACATAGAATAAGAACAAAAAATGTAGACCCAATAAACGTTAAGGCACATAGATTGCCACCTATTCAAACAAAAGAGATCAGTAGTCAAGTCGAGAAAATGTTAAGGGATAACATTATCCAGGAATCTCATTCTCCCTGGAGTGCTCCCGTACATTTAGTGCCGAAAAAATTAGACGCGTCAGGCCAACAAAAATGGAGGATGGTAGTTGACTATAGACGGCTCAATGAAATCACAATTGATGATAAATACCCTTTGCCCAACATTAACGATTTATTTGACATGCTAGGTAATAGTACATACTTTACAACTCTCGACTTAGCTAGCGGGTACCATCAATTAGAGGTTCAGGAGAAAGATAGAGCTAAAACTGCGTTTAGCACACCTTCAGGTCATTTTGAATTTAACAGAATGCCGTTTGGGTTAAAGACCGCACCCGCAACTTTTCAGCGAGCGATGGATAACGTCTTACGAGGCCTTCAAGGCTTACATTGCTTAATATATCTCGATGACGTCATTATTTTTTCTAAAAGCTTGCCTGAACATGTAGAAAAACTTAGAGCAGTTTTTGACCGTTTCCGTCAAACAAATTTAAAAGTTCAATTAGATAAGTCTCATTTTCTTAGAAAGGAAGTACTCTACCTAGGGCATACTATTACAAGTGAAGGTTTGAAACCAAATAATGATAAAATAGACGCTATTCTTAGGTATCCTATACCGGAAACGGTTACACAGATTAAAAGCTTTTTAGGACTAATCGGTTATTATAGGAAATTTATCAAAGATTTTGCCAAAATAACTAGACCATTAACAGCTTGTTTAAAGAAAGGTCGCAAAATTGTAATTAATGGGGAATATAAAGAATGTTTTGAGACATGTAAAAAGCTTTTAACAAATACACCTTTGTTACAATTTCCTGACTTTAGTAAAACTTTTATTTTAACCACGGATGCATCCAATTTTGCGATCGGGGCTGTATTGTCACAAGGAACGATAGGCTCTGATAAGCCTGTAGCCTATGCTAGTAGAACCTTAAGCGACACAGAAGTAAAATATAGCACTATCGAGAAGGAACTTTTAGCCATAATATGGGCAGTTAAGCACTTTCGACCGTATTTGTATGGTAATAAGTTTACCATATTTACAGACCATAGACCATTAGCTTGGCTGTATTCATTGAAAGAGCCCAATAGTAAACTCACGCGATGGCGGTTAAGGTTAGAAGAGTACGATTTCGAAATAAAATATAAGAAAGGCCCTCAAAACACGAATGCAGATGCTTTATCTAGGATTAAGATTAATGCAATTGACGACGATTTAGATTCAATATTCGTAAATATAGGAGATAGGCAGGAACGTATACAAAAAATTATAGAAAACGAATTGCAAGACCCCGAAACTCCAATAGAAACGATAGAACTTTCGGATTCTGATGATGGGGTCACTGCCAACTCAGTTTCAAATAGAGAACACGAAGGCATTCCTAGTTTAAACGAAGCTGTCGATACTAAACCAAAACAGATTTTAATTCATTCATGGTTTAAAAATAAATTAGACGTAAAAGATATTTCAAATAATAAACAAAAAATTCTCGAAGTTCACTTACCGACAAATAACGATATATTAGTTAAAGACTTTTTGAAAGAGTATATTGATCCAAAACATAAGTACTTTATATACTTCGAACACACATCTTTTAGAAAAACTTTTTCAAACATGGTAATTAAGTTATTTAAAAAGGATTCAGTTAAGTTAACCGAGTGTACAGAAAGAGTTATAAATTTGACAGGATCTGAAGAAGATCAAAAAGAAGTTATTTTAAAATACCACGACGGGAAAACATGTCATAGAGGTATTAAAGAAACTTTAACCAAACTTAAAAGACATTATTGGTGGGCAAACATGAAAGAGACAGTCACGGCAATCATAAATGCTTGCGAAACATGTAAACGCATGAAATATGATAGAAAGCCGATTAAACCCCACATTCAGTTAACACAAACCCAGGAGGCCCCTTTTCAGGAAGCTTTTATGGATTTATTATATATTGAAGGGAAATATTATTTAACTTTATTGGATGCATTTAGTAAAATAGCACAAGCCATAGAGGTACCGAATAGGAGTACACCAGAGATAGTTAGGGCATTGATTAAATATTTCAGCATGTATGGTCTGCCTAGGAAAATTAGTTGCGATTCCGGTACAGAATTCAACAATACTTTGATTAAAGAAATGTTAAGCTTTTACAAAATTGAACTTCATATTGGGACGCCAAATAATCCCAGTTCAATGGCAATAGTAGAAAGGTTTCATTCTACCATTATTGAGATTTATCGTATAGCAAAATACGATAAAAGCGATTTAGATGCAGCATCAGTTATGACTTATGCCATCATGGCTTATAACAACACCATACATTCAGCAACAGATTTTACGCCTTTTGAACTAGTATTTGGTCACACTTATTCCGATAATGTATTTAACGTGGATAGAGAGAAGAACTTAACTCAGAAATTATTGTTAGATCATAGAAAACGCCTTAAAATACTCTATGAATTCATAACAGAAAAATTAGAATCCGATAAAATTAAAATAATTCATAAAAAAGGTGGCGAAACGACACCGGTACTCGAACCAGACGATAATATTTACATGAAAGACACTAGGACTAGAAAAGCTAAAGAAAAACCTCGATATGAAAAAGCGAAAGTAATAGGTGAAGTTGAAAGAAATATAGTCCCAGTAGAAGTAAAGAAAAGGAAAACTAGAGTAGCCTTAAAAAATGTAAAACGTCCTCCACAGATCGTGCCTGGTACTTCTGGTACTAGTGGTGCCAACACTCACGCTGGACCTCCAAAACCTCGGTCAGAATCCGGGGATAGCAGCGATAAAGCGGGGAGTAGCAGTGAAGAGGAATAGTTATTGGACAATATACAAAAGTGTAGATTTAGAATCATTACACTTACAAATAGATAATAATATTCGGGATTTTATTAACTTGAAAATTAAAATTAAGGAAAATAGTCTTAGTAACGAAACTATAGGAATAGAAAGCCAAATAGAATATCTTATCAAACTAACTAAGGATAGATTTTCTCAAATCTTACCTTTCCATTATAGAAATAAAAGAGCTTTGTTTAATCCATTAGGCTCACTTGTAAAAGCTATCACAGGAAATTTAGATGAAGACGATGCAATTAAATATGATAGAGAAATCCAAATGATACAGAACAAAGAGCATGTGGTCGAACGTAAAGTATCATCAATGCAAAAAGCTTTTGATAAATTAGTAAATGACTCTGAAATAATAAATTCAAATATTAAAAACTTGGGTTTACATACCAATGAAATAGAAAAATTAGTTGAACATGAGTTCAGGTTTAACAAACTTTTCCAAATATTAAATACTATGTATCAAATTTTAAATAACTTTCGGACCTGTTACGAAAACATACAAGAGATTGAAACGGCAATAGCCTTTAGCAAACTGAATACATTGCACCAATCCATTATAAATAGTACAGAATTATATAATACGTTAGAAGTCATTGCTAAACATGCTAGAACAATATACCCAGTAAGCAAACATAATTTAATAAAATTAGAACGTAATATCATACTTAAATCATATATAAATAACAACAAGTTAGTTTTTGTTTTAGAAGTTCCCCTAATAAATAACGAAACATATAATTATTACAAGGTTATACCCATCCCTATATTCCATTCTCCAAATACCTTTACAATAATACCCAAATATCCTTACCTGATGGTGAATAGATTGAAATACATGCCCGTGGTAAGCCCATGTACTGAGATTGAAAATGGAAAATTTCTTTGCGCTGAAACTAATTTAGCCCAGTTTCCAACCGAGACCTGCATTGAACAAATAATGCTGATGAAGAACAACTACAAAAACTGCATACAGAACCATATTGAAATAGAAAAAACTAAGATACAGAAAATAACCGACAACCAATGGTTGGTTTACTCAGAGGAAAATCTCATCATCACCGAGAATTGCAATACAGAAATCCTGAAGTACACTATTCTTGGGACCTACATCGTGACACCTGGCCAACAATGCGAGACACAAATAGGCGAAGTCATCGTTGCCGCCACCACAAACACTACAGTTTCCAGTTTCCAGCTGCCATTGATCCAGATGCCAGACCTACAACAGGACATTCAGAGAAGATCAAAGAAAGTGGATTTAAGAAATGTGGACTTCAGTGATGTGAAAGAAGTGTTACAAAGTGCAAAATTTAGTGAAATAGACGATACGACACAAACAGTGACAATAGAAATTAGTATATGGACCATCTTAGAGTATGTGGTTATTGTAATAGCAATAGTTATCTTTATAATGTATAAATTTCAGTTCATAAACTTTTGTCGAAATTTTCCGAAACCGTCTGCGACACCTTCGGATAATTCCTCTCTTAGGGAGGGAGGAGTTAAGGAACCCCAACCTACCAATATTAGCTTTGTCAGACAATAAGTATTTACTAGATTATTATTTCCCAATTTCCCCACTGCGCGATCAGCATTTATAATTATCTAGAACATGCGTCAATCTGATCACGCTGTGCATGTACTACGTTAGCAATTAAGTTAGTATATAAGATCAATATTTTGTTAGATTTAATTAATTACTGTTTCGCTGTAACTCTGTCGGAATAAAGTTATTTTTAAATACTTCCGTTGTCGCTTACTTAATTCGTGCGAGCCCTCACGACGGGGGATGCTGTGGCCCGGGGTGGGGTCATCTTGGCGGTGTCTCTGGACATCGCCAATGCCTTCCAACACCCTGCACTGGAGTTGCATAAGGGAGGCACTCCGGTATCACCGGATGCCAACCTACCTCTGTCGTGTGGTCGAGGCCTATTTGACGGACAGGGCCGTCATCTACCCCGGTCACCTAGGAGAATGGAACCGGCGACAGTGTCGTCGTGCGGTGTCCCACAGGGATCAGTCCTGGGGCAGCATCTGTGTGACATCGGATACGACTGGGTGCTGCGCGCCGACCTCCCTAGCGGCGTCAGCGTATTTTGCTACGCTGACGACACGCTGGTCCTGGCGCAAGGGAGGTCGTACCAGGCGGCGGCCGACTTAGCGACACACGGGGTTGCGACAATCGTCGATAGGATCCGGCAACTGGGACTCGAGGTGGCCTTGCACAAGTCCGAGGCAATGTGGTTTGATGGTCCTCGGAATGCGCCACTGACGGGTTCCCAGATAACGGTGGGAGGGGTTCACATCGGCGTCGAGTCGACGATGAAGTACCTAGGACTCGTCCTCGACAGCCGGTGGAACTTCGCGGAGCACTTCCGACGTTTGGCTCCCAGACTGGAGCGGGCCGGGGCTGCCTTGAAGCGGCTCCTGCCCAATCTAGGGGGGCCAAACGCCTCCTGCCGGAGGCTCTACGCGGGGGTCGTGCGAGCCATGGCCCTATACGGAGCGCCGGTGTGGGCGTCTACATTGAGGCGCCAACCAGCACGCCAGTTGAAGGCGGCCCATAGGGTCATGGCCATCCGGATGATCCGGGGATACCGCACGATCTCCGGTGAGGCGGCGGGCCTCCTTGCCGGATTACCGCCATGGGATCTGGAGGCAAAGGTCCTCGCGCTCACTTGGGAGTGGCGCGAGGAGGCCAATCGCCGGGGCGCAACTCCGCTGCCGCGGGAAATCGCGGCACGGCGGACAGAGCTCCGGCAGGATCTCATGGCGACGTGGAAAGTGCGATTGTCGCAACCCAGTGCTGGGCACGCCACGATTGCGGCGGTAAGTCCCCTCTTTGAGGAGTGGCTTGAGGGGCGGCATGGCGTCCTCACCTTCCGCCTGACACAGGTCCTCACCGGACATGGCTGTTTCGGGAGGTTCCTGTTACGGATAGGGCGGGAGGAAACGCCCGGGTGTTTCCATTGCGAAGATCGCCCAGAGGACACGGTGGAGCATACGGTGGAGGTCTGCCCGGCTTGGGCGGAGCACCGCCATGTCCTCGTGGAGGTGATCGGCGGCGGCGATCTCTCGCGTCCGACCCTGGTCCAGGCCATGGTACGGTGCGAGAGGGCATGGCTGGCAGTCGCCTCCTTCAGCGAAGCAGTTATGCTCGCAAAGAGGGAGGCGGCGCACGTGAGGGAGATGCAGTACATGCGCCCTCACAGCCGTGGCTTTCGCAGGAGACGCCCTGGGCGTCGGGAATCCCAGGCTGATTCCCGGCCACCGTACGCTCGGGCTTGCGGACGGCGAGTAATGGGTAGCTCGCTGTCCGGTAAGGACCAAGCCCGGGTCAACGGCGCGTTGTGTTCCACGCGCGCCTCAAAGAGATATCAGCAGCAACAGATGGGGCCCGCAAGGGCCGATGCCTGCCAGGGGTGCGGGTTGTTCGAAAGAGATACCGCCCTCCCTGGCACACAGGCAACTGGACACAGGAACACGGGTGGGTTTTAGTCAGTAAAAGTCCTACACGCCCTCCCGCTCCACCCAGAGCGGGACAAGTTATTTGATGATTTCCCACCCAGAGAAAAAAAAAAGCGTCCAGTTCTTTGGTGTAGGTATACTACATTCGGGTAGGCCTAATAACTCTAGGTAGCGCCACAAGCGCAAGGCTATCATTTATTGAGTAACTGCCTAATTAAATTTCCGTATCTCATTTTAGCGTAAAGAAACAAAAAAAAAACGTACAATTCTTTGGTACTATGGCCGACTCTCAACGTTAACCAGATAACCAAACATAATGTAGTTAGTAAAAGCATGTTTTGATTACCTAAATTTGCTGTACACTTTTGACTGTGATGAAGTCCCGTATTTAAGCTGATTATATATCACTACACTGGCTCATCACCTTCACCACACAGAGCCTTTTTGCGCAGGTATTCACCTCTTCACTTTTCCCGCCATTCATGGCTGACTGACAGACAGTTGACATTAGTGACAGTTACCTTGGTACTGGTGTGCGTTGCAGTTTTGGTATAAAACTGATTTACATCAAACACCACACACACACTTCAGGTCCCGTTGAAAACCAGCGTCAGCCACTAGTCTTGTATTTTTGCTGAACTGAGCCTTTTCAGCGCAGTCGTGACGCACACTTTATTTATTGCTAGTTTCTGACATCTCACCTTACACTTATTTTTCTCTTTCCTGCTGTGTAGTGTGTGCCGTAAAGTCTGTGATAAACTTTATGTGGGTTGTAACAATAAAACAAATTTTACAGAAAGAATGCTTTTTATTTTCCATTAAAAACTATATATACAACATTATTGGCAGCACTCCTCCCGACTGTTTTCTAAAAAAATAATCCAGAGCATACATCTTTGGAAAAGAAACTAATATTCAATAATAATTGTGGTTTTAAATAAAAAAACTTGATAGTCCGAGATATACCAGATAAATTAAATGATAACAGCTGGTCTATTCTGTTAAAATCTCACCGTGAAAACTTAGGTGAAGCAAGCAAGCAATGGTGTCAATCATCAGATGGAATGACATCTCACTTCACCAAGTTTCCACGTTGATATTTTTACAGAATACATCGGCAGATGTCCTTAGAGCAACATCAAAATAAAGTCATGCTACGATGTGAAATGCACTGCAGAGTTTTTTCAAAGTTAAAATAATTTAAAATAATCTCCGGTTAACTATATTTTTTTCAAATTTATTGCGAGTACTTTTGTCATTATTGCCAATTTATATAAAACAGCTTATTTTTATATACTTAGACAAAAACTACGAAATGTCGTAATACGAAACGGCGTATTGGTACGAAACAGCGTATTCGAACGAAAATGCATTTCGATGGAACTACACGGTTTCGGTTGTTGCCAGTTGAATGCCATATTTGTTGTTAATCAAATTAGGATGAAGACACGGTCGAATCAAAGCATAATAAGATTTTTTTTTGAAATAGTCGAACTTCAGAAATTTTCATTTTGGCGTATGTAACGCCTTAAGTATTAAAAAAAATTATAGGTAGGTAAGCCAAGGGAAAAAATCTGACTGCACTTTAATTTCACCTTTGGTAAGTTAAACGAGTCATACGAATATGTACTTTAGTCACAAGACTTTAAAGTTCATATTTGTAAGAAACGCTTGTCATTATTTTTTTCTTCGAGTGATTCGGGGTGAACGGCTTAATGTTAAGTCCCAATTCTATTTTTTTTTATTTGTTTGTACTTTAGTACTTTCAGTTATTTTACCTCTGACGGCACCGACCCAACAACAACCTTATTGTCACTACATTAAAGATGATTTTAACAGACTTTGCAGCAACCCAATAGCAACCTTATTGGTACGACAATAAAGATCACTGTGATTTTGACATTGATGCAAAATCAAAAGTAAGATATCTGTGAAAAGACTAAGGTTTTTCTACCATAGACAAAGCATTTTATTCGATATTTAAAACAGAATATAACGTCTTGGAGGCTTAATATGAGCATTTCAGTAGGGGTTCAAAATAGGGGTGTGCTTATGACGATATACGAAAGAAGCGAAAACTTACGACTGGAGCCGATTATACGCGATTCAGCGTCACCGACCCGAGCGTGATGGCGAACGTGCCCCTCAAGAAGTTTTCACTCCAAAACTCTTAATTTGCAATCAAATGGATGCTGATCAACAACAGGATGCCAGTTAATTATCATGTTAACACACCTTTAGACGACATTTTAAAAATCCTAGATTGATTACAATTGGGTCTAAATGGTCTATAAAAGGTCTTGATGTCTACCCATTATACTTTAACTTGTAAGTAAATGTTAATATTTTTCTATTTTAAAAATCAATTATTGGAAAGGGATATCAGAATACGTCTAAAGCTAAAAGGTGCGAAGAAAAGCTAAGAAAAATGATTAAAAAATCCATCCTAAGAAAATTAATAAAACTAGAAGTAAGTAGATATTTTAGTCAATAACGACTATCATTCGTCGAGGATTTCACACAAGCGTAGTTTGACTAACTTCTACAAGGTCATTTTAATCTGTATAATTCCAACATTGTTGATAGGCTAACTACCAGATAAAATTAGGAAAAGTACGTTTTAATTTGAACTCCTCCATATAAATTCCAACGTTTTTGGTTCGCGATCAAGCAGGTGATCCACCCGATGGTAAGGACTAAATTCACTGATACCACTTTCGGCTTTACAAAGTAAGCGTTCCATAGGAATATGAACCAAAGGTACAAACAATCTTTTCATAAGATTATGAACATTAAAGCAATAGGAAAAGTGCTCACATTTGTATGCTACACTTTGAATCTTGCCACAAGTAGTCACCGCCACGCCACCTATGGGCATATTATAAATTAAAATCGCTTTTCCCTTGCCTGTTTGACTGCTCTATTCTTCTAAATTCCACCACGGATTTTGATGCGAATTCATTCATATTTAACTTACATGTAAACTACGCTTGCGAGAAATTTATTTAAAAAATTGCAGCCAATAATTTGTAGGTAAAATAAAAATACTAGATTTTTCCCGCAACTTCCTAGTTTAATTTGTCTATCTACGTTATTGCTATTTTATCTTATTTGGTAGATTTTTTTTTGTTGCAAGATTTGACGATGCTTGCAAAAATATTTTTATGTCCGTTTTCAGTAACACTAAAAGACACCTAATGTAATGCTTAATAAAAGCTTGATGTCGGATTTCCAACTTTCGACGCTAAGCCGAACGTTGAAAATCCAACAACACGCCTTAGTGGTCGCCTAACATTAGTGAATAGAGCTTTAGATGACGTTTTCTTATGGAGAATCTTCTCAATAAGTATGAATGGTTATTTTAACTATAGAAACGCCCAACACTACTTGTCATATTGCCAGTTCTTCGGATGTAGTTTTCTTTTCTATATATACCTCTTCCTCGTCCATGAAAAATAAAGGCAACAAAATTGAATAGGTAGTAGGTATGTACAGAAAACAAGGTGAGTACAGTCGAGGTAGTAATTGTTAGGTTATAATAGTACAAGAGTTACTATTGTCGGATTTTAAAGAAGGTTCACATTGTAATCTGTCAAAAATACCCCCAATTTCCCCATTTTTTCCCGATTGTCGCCGATATGAAATCGCGACTTGTTTATACACTCAGCTTTTTGTATTTACAGGAATTGCTCTTAAGGCTACTTTAGACCTTATTGAAGCTGCATGAGGTGCCACTGTGTAATATTTTTGCTACAATTATAATTAATTATGAAACCGGAAGCCTAGAATTAATTATTTAAGGTACGTTCTCAGCTATTTACAATTTTCTAATAAAAAAATACTGAAAAAGCTACAGGAAAATATCTAGTACTTTTTAAAATACTTATATGTTACGAGGCGAATCTTATCGTTTTCCTTTTAATTAATTATTGTTTAATAAATATGTTTTTAGTATATTTTTGGATATTACTTTTGAATATTTGGAAAAAGTCTTAAGTTTGCTTATTTATATAATATAAATATATGTTTTTATAAAATGGCCATACTGAGTTTGGGTGAACTCATTTTCAATCTTCTGAACTTGATATAAAATGGATGACAGACGAAAAAGGAGTTAGAAAAGTATAGAAACAAAATATTAACGCGAATATTTTTATTTCAATTAAATAACATTCGCGTTTTGTTAGATTTAGGAGACATTTTTATCACATTTATTTTACAATTTTCAATACATTCCTAGACAATGTTCTGGATTGGTGCATAATTTTCAATGTTATTATTAGCCAGTTTCATATGGATATACTTATGCAAATCCTGGCATAATTGATTTACATAGTTTGTCTAAAGAAAGCCAACAAAATAAATATTACATTTATCAATATTTCGTCACTTATTTTAATTGCTTCTGATTTCAAGTATTTTTTTATTCAAGACAAATTTAAGATACATTTTTGTGTTGCAAACTCCATCAGCTTATAATGTTGAGACACAAGCCTCCTCTCTTAGAGAGTGGGCTATAATCTATCACGTGAACCCAGTGCGGGTTGTTAGTCACATGTCTTCGAATTTTTGGTTCTAGGACATACGTGTTTTCTTTCCTTCACCATTTTGAGAGCAGAGGTAATGAAATAATTTACACAAAGTAAAATCGTCTTCCTGGGTTCGAGCCCACGACCTACAAATCCTAGGTCGAGGCCGTTGCCACTGATCCACTGATTGGTTATTTCAAGCCACAATACGCCTGCATAACTTCAAGCGAAATTTCTTAAAGTGCTCCTACATAAATTACTTATATGTTTTTGTAAAAAGAATCGATACATTTCACGTGAGTCCACCCAAATTCACTTGCTAATCAAAATGGTCACCTATACGACCAGCAATTTGAAAGGAAACTTCGTTTTTAGCATAACCTGAGTAATGCCAAGTATATTTTGTATAAACACTATAATGTAAGCATGGATTCTGTAGCTTTTGTAAAATTAACCTTATTCTTTTACTCATAAGAATATCTTTAATGTGTATATGAGTAATACAAATTGGTTTTTAAATTACCGTATTCTTAAAGGCTTAGAACGGAACTGTCATAAATGTTTTAATTAGTACAAATCCAGACTACAGATTGGTACGGAAAAAATCCAGATAGAAACAATACTACTCGCACTGAGAATCGAGCCCAGGGATGGGTTCTTAAGTAGTTGGCATTCTGACCCTTCTTAGTACTTACTAGGTATCCATAGAATCTATGAATAAAAAGAATTTAGGTCATCACTTGAAAAAATAAACAACTATCGTAGTAGGTTAAATTAGTTATTTTTACCAAAGCTACAGACATTAAACTATTTGTAGAAAGCTTTCTTCTACAAAGTTGCAGGGGGTAAGTCTTTCGTTAATATATATTTTTTTTAGTCCAGTTTTAATTCGAAACATATCCCACATTACACCTATAATATTAATAGGGGGAGAGCCTATTTGTGAAAAAAAAAATGATTTTCTAAGAACTCTAGTTCGCTGTCACCAAAAAGATTTTATTTAGAATTAGACCTCATCAGTCGCTTTCCATCAAGCGTGATAGAGGTTAGGAGCTGTTCGGTGGTGATTTTGAAGGTTGCTTCTAATTTCTAGTGTTATTCATGAGATGATAGGAATTAAGGGATTTTATCATCTAATGCTTGGTTCCTCTTAACAAAAACGAATAGTTTTGCTTGCCAATGGTAGCATTTTTGATTGTCAAACTGGGCATATTAATAGATTCGTAAGCTAATTTTACCTGTGATAGCTACTTCTGTATGGATGTCTACTATGCAAAGCCATGAGGTCTATGCTTTATTATTGATAAAGATACAAGAGTCTTAATTTAACCAAGGGGCCATAAGTATTACGTAAGCACTCCATAGCTTTGCTTATTTTTTGATGACATGGGGGATGCGGGAGTCTGAATGGTGATTCCGTGAGCAGTATTTTTTATTTTTTGGATTTTCTACAAAATTTAGTCGAGCACCACGATGTTCAATGGCTCGAAGAAAACGATGTCGATATTCCAAAATCACACGAAAGTGAGCAGACACACAACATTGAGCAGCAAACATCCAATGTCATCGAAGACTTAGAGTCATGGATTCGTGTGTCATGGACTGAAGACTGTTAATGCATGTACCAATGTTTACGTGAGCATGGGAGGGGGCGGGGGGGGGGGGGGGGTAAGAGCTTTGCTGACGAGGAGAAGGGGGGTTTAATAATTGCAAAAATCTGCTTACGTAATACTTGAATGGCCCCGAATAATGGTCCGTAAATTATAGGAATCGGTCATAAAATGAATCCGTCTTGGCCCAGTGGTTATTGAAATCTATAATGTGCTTTAAGTATCCACATGGATGGTCTCTCTTAGATATAATAAGGTGCATGACAGTAGCGGAAATCGAGTAAAATTTCATGTCATTATAGAGGCACATAATTGTCAAGCAGTAGACTGCTATAGGTAATAATCTTCTTCTATAAATAAAAATTAAATGCTGTTCGTAGTTCAACGCACTACTTTAAAAAGGCTGGAACGATTTGGTTATCTTTCGTTGAAAAATATTCATAATATGACCGAATTAGGTTTATAAGGAAAATGACCGAATTAGATTTATAAGGGAAAAATAATTAGAAAAAAATCCCAGAAAATTTTCTAATTTGGAAAAAACGCAACGTTCCTTTTTATGGGATTTTTGAAATTTGAACAGGACAGAGTCTGTCTTGTCAACTTGTCACTAGTGATGAATAAAACTGGACTAAAAACTATTAATTTCGTTATAAAATCAACTTACGTATAGACGATACAACAATATATATGTTTACAACCATTATTTACCTGAATCAAAACATCTATTATATCACATTTTTAACATAAATATTAAGAAACCTGGCCGATTCTTCTTATATGTTTTCTTTATACAAAATTACTTTTTTTTTAATAAATACATTGACTAATTTGGAGTGTGTTCAGATAGTGAGACGACTGTGGCGCAACTGTTGGGCAACTAAGGAGCAACGATTATTTCCGAATATATCTTGGAAAGCTTATAAAAGACCGTAAAAAAAATCACTACTCTAACCTTATTTCAGTAAAAAACTAAATTAAAATCTCTAATTAAAATGCAGTTTCGCATTTTTAAACCCCTGCAAGGCTCACAAGTAAAAAAAAAAGCGCCAGCCAATCAGAGCCCTGTATTCACCAGCTGACCAATCTGAACACACTCTTTGTTCACGGGCGGTACATTCTGAAACTTAAAGCATTCCAGTTTCAAAACGGAGTAGGTGCGAAGGCTAGAATTTCAACTACATTGAAATTACACAATATTATCTACACTTAATCATACCTAGCCTTGGAAAGAAATTAACAAGTTTTCTTTTCTTTTTTTTTAACAAATTGCTAACGTCTAACTAATTTAAAAAAAAAGTTCGGGCTGTTTGTATGTTGGGCGACTTTTTCGCGCGATTCTCTCTCGATGTACACCCAGACTTTCAGCGAGGAATACAACGTGCCAGTAACTTGTGCAAAAGTATGACAGTAACTTGTATTTGATTGTGCCATAACATCTTCTGAATCTTCTTAATCAATATGTTTAGCCTATTTCCAACTAATTTGGGGTCGGCTTTCAGTCAAACCGGAAGCCGAAGTCGCTCCATGTAACACATGGAGCGACTGCCTATCTGACTACGCAGTCACCCACGATACCCCTTGGTGAGACTTGTTGTCAGACTTTTGGGCTTCTCCATAGCGACTGCAAAAGATCTACGAATGACATCCAGGACGAGCGGCTTAGCGTGCTTTCCAAGGTATGGAGGGATCTCAATATTTAATGGACGGTCATCCATCCACGAACCGTTCGATCGATTTAGCCACGGACCATTCTGGATCTTCTGATTGGCGATAGAAGGGTGTGTCATGATGGTATCTGTCAATTGCATACTTTCGTGCAAGTCACTGGCACTATGTGTATTCCTGGCTTTAGAAAGGTTTAAAAATGTTTCTTATAAAATTATTATTAGTAAAATCAAAATGTGAGGTTATAGAAAAAAAATGGCTTTAAAATAGACTTAGTACTCGTAAATGAGAATTTCTTTATACCCTACAGATCGATAATACAAATCGTCTTAAGTTCTAATTGCAGCTGCGATTAGTCGCATTCGATTTATTCAAGCCAACATATTGTATGAAGACTCGTAGTTTCTTAAAAAGCCATTTATAATACACAATTATTTCCTATACATTTAAAGAAAGTACCAAGTTATATTGAACACTGTAAATTAATTTAGTCTTTGAACGTACGACGGCTATTTATAAAGAAAATAGGGACCCATAATAATATTATACGACTTTGCATATTTCTTGTACAAAATGTATTTTCTCATATATTTCACACTAAATGCGAGACAACACAAACTTAAAAACTATTCGTTGAATTTACAGTATTTCCATTCACTTCAAAGTAACTTAAAGTCGCACGAAAAAGTCGCAGCGACAAATCGCCGGTTTGCAACAACCCTAAAATGATACTATTTTAAAAATTCACAATTGTCTAACTAACGACATCTTAAAAGCTAACTTTCGATACCTATACATCGTTTTTTGCTTTTTAATTATTTATTTTTTATATATTTGCAATTCATTCGTCCAATCACTCAACGCTACGTCATAATATTTTTGTTTTGTATTTTTTTAATTTATTTTTAACACCTAATCAGAATTATTCATAAGAATCGTCACATACATAAAGTAAGCTTTTTTATCGTAGAGCATCGATATCTATAGAATAATAATTTATCGACACTTCAACAATGCTGGTAGCAGTGACATTGGCATGCTTAGTTGGTGACGTCATTAGTCTTAGTTTCGGGATCATTCGTGTTTTACGAAGTTCGCCGATGTCACTGCACCCGCTTGTACGATAAGTCTTGGGCCAGCCAGAAATAGGAAAAAATACTATAAGAATCTAGACAGGCCCTAATACCTACAAAATATACACTTACATTTAAATTATTTAAAACAAAAATCTCACCATTTTACAAACAACAGTCACTATCGCCAACCAACCGAAAAGTTACAATTTTGTCATTTTTTCTTTTTCGTTTTTTTTTGTAAGTTCAGTAACTTGTTCGTGGTTGTCGATTTTATGTGAAAAAATGTGTATATCAGCATCAGATCGAAACAGAATTAGTTTATTATGTACTTATATTTTACTAAAAGTACGAAAGAAAAAAAAAACAAATTGATGAGACTGCCCTTCATGACAGTCCCTTCTATAAATTGTTTGGTCACTATGTCCCAATTTGCGTTTGAAGATAATTTTATTGAAATACTATTTATCAATCCATATAAAAAATCGCTTATTATGACACTGATGTACATATAATTTCAGGCCCATTCATCCCCAGGGTGGGTGACGGCGTCAGTGGCCGTTTTATTAGTATAGCTAGCATCCCCGCACCTAGACCCGCCATTTTGAATTGAGACACGATTTTGGCTCCCAAAACAAACAGACCGCTTGGAAAAATCGCCACAACTGCTCGTATTCTATTTACAAAAGTGCTGTATTTAATTAATGATATTTTACAATTCAGTGTTCCATTTTTTTATTTCGACACAGCTGCGACGTCAAACATTCGAATTTCGAAATCGAACCAAAAACGTGCCCCGTTGAAAAAAAAAGAGAAGAGAAAAAAAAACAAGTGATTATTGATTAAAAAAAGGTTTTAACCGTAGGTACACTACACTATTGAGGTCCGATAGTTGTTGCTTGAGGAACGTCGACACACGAAGCGCTACCGCGGACGGGGCTGACGTCACTTGGCCACGTGACCGTTGCCCATCGCCTGCTCGACGACCTGCAAACGTTCGACCAGTTCAGCGCACAGCCGTGTGTCGTCGTTCCTAATGAGGCTGCAAGGGTCACGCACAGCAATGGGACGAGAAGTAATATAGAAAATTAAATGAAAATGACCTCCCTAGTTTTTAAAAGGCCCATCAAATATCTGCTGGGCTATTCTGCTAAAATCTCACTGTAAAAACATAAATGAAGTGAGCTGTCAATAGTGTCAGGTGCAGTGACAGCTCGCTTCACCTACGTTTTCACTGTGAGATTTTACAGAATAGACCAGCTAATCTGACATCTCTCTCTAATTGTATGTCAAAAATAAAAACAGCTAATAAAATTACTTGACATTTGTCAATAGATTGACACCCAGTCACTGAAAGGCGAAACAACGCAAAAATGCCAACAGAATCTTCTCATATCTTAGTTATTTGATTGGTTAACAAGGATTTGGGAGTCTGTTAGCATTTGTTTGTGTTGATTAGCCTGAAAATCCAGTGTGCGACAAAATCCCGATCCAAAATTAAATTACTTGCGAACGAGGACTTATTAAGAAACAGTGCCAAACTGTTATCAAATCTTCTGTCAAGTAATTTGAATCGCTGTTCTTATTTCCAACCACCAACAGCTAACGTCCAACGTTAGATTTGTCATCAGATCAGACGACCTATTCTGTAAAAACTCACCGAGAAAACTTTGGTGGTCAATAGCTGCCATCCCGCCTAATGATAGGGATTGACACTATTGACAGCTCATTTCACCGACTTTTCAGGGTTTTATTTTTACAGTATATATCGGCAGAGATTTGATAGGTCTTTCTAAAACCGGGTGTCTGTTTGAAAATACTTGGGTTTGTCGGAATTCATCTAATTATTAAATAAAAAGAAAAACGACTTCCAATTAAAACGGAATCTGAGACAGTACGTAAGAACAAAGTAATTATCCCACCGCTGTGTGTTTATTTATACACATTTACAGCTCGGATTGCCATGGAAACCAAAACCCTAATTGCGTAATATACTCGTAAAGTCCATTCCGTAAGTACATTACTACAAAATCCATCGCTTCAGGTCTGACCTGTCTAAGAGAAAAATAAAGCCGCAAATACTGCCTGTAACTTGCACAGATGTATGTAAGTAGATTGCACGCCTATGACATTCACCAATCTGAAGTTGTTATGTCACAATAGCATGCAAGCACTGCACACTTTTGTGCAAGTCACAGGCATGTGTACTGCGGTCTTAACGCAATGAATATTGTTGAACTGTTAATATGACAGCAACTGTCAAAATGACAAGCACTGTCATAATTACATGAACTGTCAAAATGTACTGATAATAAGAGTGTATTACGAAATTCGAGTGCTGTTCTTTTTACAAATCCGAAGTGCTATGTGCCTCCCGCCACCAGGGTTTTAAAAAGCGAGGGTACCCAGCGAATAATGTGCGTTTGCAACCCATAATGGACTTTTTCAAAGTAAAGAGGTTTTGTTTGAAAAAGCCTTGAGCCCCAGGAGGTCACGATATACACAGCTGCGCGCAAAGCTATTATTTAGCTGTTACATTCAAAACATCAATCAGTTTTGGGACTACGTTTTTTTTTTATTATAATGAAATAAATACGCTTACATTATTTTTCATAGAGCAAACGACTGTTTCTTTTCAATATATGTATGTGTTCATATTTAACAGCGCCATTGTTACGCAACTGTTATCAGATAATTGCGCTACAAATTGACGCTGAAATATTGGGCAAAAGTTATTAATACTTCTTTTTTTACTTTCAACTTATTCCACTATAATACAAAATATAAATAGCCCAAAACTGTTAAAAAATTGCCGGCAGACATTGTCAAGTATTGTTCAGTCTTTCGGCTGAAAAATCAGCAACCACATAAACGTTGCTAGCTAAAAAATAAATTACACAAAATTACTGAGGACATTTTCTATACATGATAAAAATAACCAAGTCTCTAGTTTCATTAAAAAGGAATAAAAAATTATTGGAGAAAATGATACACGATTGACCACAAAATGAAAGAAATACTTTTTCAACAAAAAAAGCAAATAAAAACATAAGAAATCATCTTTTTATTACAAAAATAAAAACAGTTGCAGTAAAATAAATATAACAGCTAAATAATAGTGAGAAAGGTGCTTTTTGACAGACCAGTGTAATGAAAAATATGTCAAGCAACATCATCATGCAATACATTATAACAATATTGTGTTAATTATAGACAGTAATAAACGCTGTATAAAGCTATGATAATCTCAAACACACACGCATACAGGTCGAACACAGAACTATCTTTTTTTACGTCGGTTCTTAATAAGGTTACACCGCCGATATTCATGACATTATTTAAATGTTAATATTTATCAGGACTTTCGTAAACTACGAATTTTATTTATATTTTAATAATTGTGTGTAAAATGTTACTCAAAGTGCGTTTTGCAGGACAATGTCAAAGTGTTTTTATTAAGAAAATATAGTGGTGTTAGAGGTTAAAATATTTTGACACCCAGTCACGTTTTGAAGGCACACTGCTATGCAAAATACCCATTTGCTTGTACTCTTTTTAATACAAAAAATCACAGTTTACGAAAACCTTCTCATCTTTATCAAAAGATTATTGTTAATTTCTTTATTAAAATATGTTGGTTTCATAAACTCAAATAAAATGCAAAACTCTTCAAATTACGAAATCATACCTTTTAATTAAATAAAATCGTTTTGAAAATATAATAAATTCGATAGATTCAACTTATGCAAACAGTAATGCTATTTTTTACAAATACAATGATGAAATTCGTAATGGTAATCTCAGTTTTAAATGTTTAGACATAATTCGACACTACACATACATTTTAAAATAGAAAACCCGAAGTACATTTTTTTTTGTTAAAAATGCCATTATAGTATTTTAAGATTATTAATAAACACAATCCATATTATTGAATTACATTTTTATATTTTATCATTCAACATACTTATTAATTTAAATAAATGTTGGTAAAACGATTGTTTTCATTTTATTGAAAACATTCGTGATTTTATATATTTTTTGTTCTAGTAGGTAAATTACAATAACTTTTTAGTTCGAAACTATAGGCGCAGAATTCGTACAAGATTTTTTTTCTGCTGTCGGTACATACCATGAAAACGTCCGTCGTTAAAATTTACGTTGAAAAATTGCAATATTGTCATAATAATTTAATAGTAAATATTAAAATAATAATTTTAGTAAATTATACTTATAAATATTTTATAAGAGGTTAGTGTCGAATTATGGCTAAACATTTTCGATTTAAATAAACAACTCAATCTTATAGTTAACACCGCGTCACACTATCAACATGTACTGTCAATATAGTTTAACAATTATTATTCTGTCAATATTGATAAAAAATACTTTATTATCTATTTTAAAAGGTTTTGCCAAAATACTATGTACTTAAAATATTGTCAATATTTACTGACAATGCAACGCTTTACCGTTATGATTATGAAATGATTATTTAAGATTATGAAACGAATTTTCTAGAAAAGGAAAGATGAAAAAAAATCTACTGAATTAGCCTCTAATAACTTAAAAAATAATGATACAGTATGATAATTTTATACACTTTTACTTTTCAGAAAATTTCAAAAATTCTGAATAATCACGCCATTATTACTCAGGAAATCAAACTAACATTTTTATACAAAACTATAATAAACTATGAATATACAAAAAATTTAAAATATTTCTTGTCATTAGCAAATGAACAAGCTTTAAGTACTTTCGTTTTGGAAAACATATCAAAAATATAACATTTTTATTTTTATTTCTACTACAGTATAATGGTAACAGCAATGGCACCATATTCAGATGTTTCGTTTTATTTACACAATTCACAAAAAATATATATCCATACAATTGTTTTCATAGATAATTTTAAAAATACAGGGACAAAAAATAACCAGTACGCAAACTGTAAGAATGAATTCAGCATATAATTTTAGAACAGTGTTTTTTTTGTAGGTTATTAAAAAAACAATCTGCTGTTTCATAGAAAAGTACAATATCTACGCGGTCAAAATGTATGGAAGCGCATTTTTTTTATAACCGATGTAAAATTTCTACGGTAGGTCATCATCATCTGCCTAGCCTTTTCCCAGTTTTCATAGATAATTTTAAAAATACAGGGACAAAAAATAACCAGTACGCAAACTGTAAGAATGAATTCAGCACATAATTTTAGTAGTGTTTTTTTTTTGTAGGTTATTAAAAAACAATCTGCTGTTTCATAGAAAAGTACAATATCTACGCGGTCAAAATGTATGGAAGCGCATTTTTTTTATAACCGATGTAAAATTTCTACGGTAGGTCATCATCATCTGCCTAGCCTTTTCCCAACTAAGTTGGGGTTGGCTTCCTGTCTAACCGGATGTAGCTGAATACCAGTATTTTACATGGAACGAGTGCCTATCTGACCTCCACAACCCAGAAACTAGGTAACACCAAACCCTTTGGTAAGACTGGCTGTCAGACTTTCGGGCTTCTGACGACCCGTAGACCGTCAAAGATCCACGAATGACAGCCGGGACCAACGGCGTAACGTGCTTTCCAAGGCATGGAGGTGTCTTGGTATGTAAAGATGATCACCCTTCCATGGACCAACCGTGGCAAACGTAGCTTAACCTGATCGATCGACCTATGCGGTTGATATTACTTAGCCACAAGCTTTCTAAGCTAGGACTAGTATCATAATTATGCTGAGTTCATGGTTTCAGTTTATACACTGGTTAAAATTTTAATCGTAATGATGTATAAAAGTCTGCCATAGATTTTTGTAAACTAATTGGCGTTATTGTTTATTTTATATACAAAAACCTACGAAAACATTTGTATGAAATACAATTCCGTAATACTTATACTCCATTTGAAATAAGATTAGAAATTTGAACAAACCTTTTTTACAGTCCGTTCAACTGATTTGGACATTTATTTCTTGCCTACGAAATAAATATTAACAGTTTGTATTTTAACCACTTTTTTGGTTTTAATGCCATCCTTATAGGCATAAAAGACGGCATTAAAAGCAAAAAAGTGGTTACAATACCAACTGCTTACTGCAGATGCCATTTATCATGCGACCAACGCAATACAAATCAAAATCAGTTAAATGGAATGTAAAAAAGGTTTATTTAAATGTCTCATCTTATTTCAAACGGAGTATATGTTTAACTTCGAATTTGAAAGCCTAAGTTTTAAGGTACACTATTAAAGATAAACCCTGTACATGTTTTTTTTTAGTTTTTGATCATTTTTGAGCAAGCATTTCTTTATTAAAATATTTTTACAACTTAATAAGGAATATTTATATTTATTAACAAGTCAACTTTTAGCTAAAGAAATACCTATTATTTTCATTGAAAATGTAATTAAAGCTGAAATGGTAATGTGTTCAGATAGTTGCCTAAAATTATTTTTTATTTGCAACTTTATAAATCACTTTATAATAGAGTATACTATAAAAGAAAAAACTTAATAAACACATTTCAAAAATGTTGTATAAATATTGGAAAAATTATGAAAAGTCCTTTTATGGAATGCTATACTTAATAGTGAAAATCACGTTCTATATAAATAGTTACAATACGATCGATGAATGAAGACCGGTCTGAAGTTTGCGCAGAAAGCGGCGCAATAAAAAAAAATAGGCTACGGTCTGTTTAAAACGTCATAGGCTACCGACAACGTGCGGTGACGTCACCACGGATGGCCGACACGGCATCGGTCGCGGCTTCAAGGTCTGTCGCGTCCCTCAAGATCAGTCGCTTTCAACCTCTAGACTACACTGGGTAGACTGAGTCTATTTCCTTCGCGCACTGAATCTTCAACGTACTGCTTAAAGCCGAGAGTTGAAAATCGAACACTTGTGTTTTTTCGACGCACTAAGACTCACTCGCGCTGCACTATGTTGGATTCTCAATGCTGGGTTCAACACCGAAAGTTCAAAATCCAGTGCGCCAAAACGTCCATGGTGTAGGTATGTCGACTCAGGCGAGTGTGAGTGAAAGAACATGCGCGAAAGTTCGGAGAGCATATTTTCAGACCGGCTACGTTTCATCGGTCGTATAGTATACATTTAACAGGCCTACGACTTACAACTAAATAAAAATATCACTCAATGTGATGTTTAAAAAATTTAAATAATGTAATTCTTTTTAATCGCATAAATTTCATAATTTGTTTATTTTTTTTCAAACTGCTACCATGGATTCAGTAGGTAAAGACGCCAGCACATCAAGCTACCCCAAACTGTATTTATTTTTTTCAAATTGAACATGAACCTTAAACATATTTAATAAAGTTGAAAATCTATCAAAGAAATTTGACAAATTGGGGAAGCTTGAGGTGCTGGCGTCTACATGCTTCTGTAAACCCCGTGCGTGAAAATATCGTGCATCAAGAAAAAACATAGCTATTTCATAGAAAAGGGACCTAAGCAGTCAAAATGTATGAAACAACATTTTTTTTTTGGAACGAACGTATATTTTCAACACGGGTTTAGAATTATGTACTCGACCTATGGTACGCGTCGATGTCCTTACCTACCTGTATACTTTTAGTATAGCAAACAGTAGTAATTATAATATAATTTATTAAATATAGTAGCTGTCAAGCGACACTGAATAGCAAAAAAGCTATATAGTTTAACTACAGTAAATATTTACATTAAATGTTTAGTATAAATATATTTTGCCAGATATGTTTGGGGGAAAGTGGAATGTGTAAGAATTCTTTCATTGCAGTTTCTCAGGCCTCCTCTCGGAGTGGGCCGTAATCGACCACACGGTCCCAGTGCGAGTTGCTAGATGTCACATGTCTTTGATTTTTAATACGCTTTTATTAGCTTCACCTGTATGTTTGTTTGTGAGCATGTTTGTAACCGACTCCTTTGGACTTGATTTTGACCCACTTCAAACGGTCAGATTTAATTTAAACTTTGTAGACTTATCGACGACCGATGACAATTCAATAATTTAAAAAAAAGAATGATAATCACGCTTTTGTAGTTAGCAGAACTAAAAAATAGAAAATGAATAATAGATTTTAAAATCTAAAAAAACACGCTTTAAAAACCAAACCAAAAAGCAGAAAATAATTTCATAATAGTGTGCTTGATATTAATTGATTATAAAAATACCTCAAAAAGCACCCCATGCTTTTTTGAAATAATTTTTTGATTTTTTAGTTTGGTTTTTAAAGCGTGTTTTTTTAGATTTTAAAATCTATTATTTATTTTAAATTGTTTAGTTCTGCTAACTACAAAAGCGTGATTTGAGATTTTTTTTCTTCTTTTTTTGAAATTATTAAATAATTGTCATCGGTCCTCAATAATTCTATAAAGTTTTTTAGATTTTTTAAAATCTATTATTTTTGTTCTAGGACATGCCGGTTTCCTCACGATGTTTTCCTTCACCGTTTTGAGAGCAGAGGTGATGAAATTATTTACACAAAGTAAAGCGCTTGTCTGGGTTCAAACCTATAATTCGTAAGTCCCAGCCGTTACCACTGGGCCGTCCACGGAATAGAAAAAACTGTGGAAGTGTCCACGGAGCTATCATCACGCGTGTCACAATTATGCGAAGAAATATGTAAGAGAATAGCAACCTTCATAGGTAGTAATAAGTTTTAATTCTGTATGGACAAAAAATAAGGTTTTCGTCAAGTTGAATTTGTTGTTCATACAAAATTAAGACTTATACCATGTGACGAAGGTTGTTATTATTTTACATATTTTCCACATAATTGTGACACACGCGGGACAGCTGCGTAGGCACTTCCACTGTTTTTTTCTATTCTGTGGGGCCACCAATGCTCTCCAATATTCAATATTAACGCTTGGGTATCCAACTATCCATCGCTTTAGCATTATCTTAGTCTTCATAGTCGCAAAATGTAGAGTCCAGCCAGACATTATTTGTCACCAAAATCCTCATACTTCAGCAGGCATAGCACGAGCACCGATTTCTTGACGGAAGAATAGACATGACTATTAACAAAATGATGTACAATAGGAGAAGATAGCTGTTTTTCTATTAATTATCACAGTTATCTAAACGAATCATGATTTTGTAGATAATCCTACTAATATCATAAATGTGAAAGTTTGTGAGTATGGATGTTTGTTACTGTTTCACGCAAAAACGGCTGAACGGATTTGTATGGAATTTGGCACACAGGTAGTTCGTAGCCTGGAATAACACATAGGACACTTTTATCCCGGTACTACGTTCCCCTGGGATAGTTTTCGACCTCCACGCGGGCGAAGCCGCTGGCAATAGCTAGTCGTATATACTTTGTGGCCGTCGAGTACAAAGTTTGTTGTCAGTGTAATTTTGACAGTTTGGGAATAAATATTCTTCTGAAATAGTCTACATAAAAAAGGACCTAAGTTATAAACGATTTTATTTCTGTAAGTAGGTTTGTACAAACACTTTTTCACGTCAATCATATTTTTTTAAACTAGATGAGGTAGGCGTTTCCTATCTGACTACACTGAGAAGAAAGGCCGAAACTAACTCAAGAGGTCACAGTCTCTTTTAAAGTCCAGACATAATCTTGGTCACATCATGTGAAGACCATGTGGATCGGTGTCTGAAATGAATCTTTTGAGGAAAGAACCACACAGTTTGAGTGGACCTGTCCATTCAGTGCAAGCATTTATCAGTAATCATGCAGCTCAACTCAGAACTTGAGAACAAAGACCGTTAGAAACGAAAAATGACAGATTGTAGTAGGATATCTACAGTGCTATGTTAAAAATGGAGAAACGTAATATGACTTTTTATAGAAAAAGCGCTGTCTATTCTTCGTAGAAATAGAAAGCGTCATGCTAACTAAATGATGTACAATAGGAGAAGATAGATATGTTTTTCTATTAATTATCACAGTTATGCGTTTAAACTAATCATGATTTTGTAGAAATCGTATATACTTTGTGGCCGTCGAGTAGAAAGTTTGTTGTTAGTGTGATTTTGACAGTTTGGGAAGAAATTTTCTTCTAAAATAGTTTTCATATAAAAGGACCTAGACAAAGAACGTTAGAAACGACAGACAAAATGACAGATTTTAGAAGGATATCTACGGCGCGATGTCAAAAATGGAGAAACGAAATGTGACTTTGTATAGAAAAAGCACTGCCTATTCTTCGTAGAAATAGAAAATGTCATGCAAAGCCTGCTGGTAGACCAGATCAGCAAAGTCTTTCATGAAATAGCATGAAATACCCACGAGCTACAACTCGTAAATCACGGCCGTTAGCACTGAGCCACCACAGCTCTACAGTGAATTAAATAGCGTTTCATTTTAAGTTTCAAAAGTTTCTTTTAAAAAACATGTTTTTCTCTCCCCTAAACATAAATGACTGTAAATATAAAATAGTATATAATATGTATTTTGGCCCTGTAAATATGTTGTATATAGTCCTATATTATTTGTACATAAGTTAGATATTTAGCTCGTCAACAATGTATACATAGTTTTAAATAGTTTTTTTTTTATTATATGTGATCACAAATTGTGATATTGCAGTGTAAATAATTGCCTTATAAACAGTTCTGCTTAAATAATTTGGCAACTCCGTTCCGTTTTAGGGTAAAATGCGACTGTGGTTATAGCTGCCATAAACGTGTTTTTTTTTTAAATCCTTACTAATATTTTAAATGCGAAAGTAACTCTGTGTTTGTCTGTTCCGCTTTCGCAGAGATATATATAGCCTGGGATATGGAGAAGGACATAGGCTACTTTTGTACGTGATAACCAACATCCACGCGGGCGGAGCCGCGGGCAAAAGCTAGTACTATATATACGGTGACCGGTAATTAGTGACCGATATTTAAACACATGATTGTACTCATCATAACACAAAACTTTCCCAAAGAAACTATTTTCTTTTATTTATCTACCTTATTGACCCCAATTTTATTACCCCAATAAAATATTGAATACCTAAAAAGAATAGTAATAAAATTTGCTTGACCTGGGATCGAACCCAGGACCTCACGCTCAGCAGTAGCGCTTGTGACCACTAGACGGACGAGACAGTCAACTGCACAGATTTCGATAAAAATTAAGCAGGAAGAATTGTCTTACCCACAATTAAGTACAAAGATATAAATAGGCCAGCTATAACCACAACCTGATTACCCTTAAGTCTTTAAACTAGCACAAGTTGAATACTAAAAAACATTCAACAGAATCTATTCAGTACCTAATTTAATACTTAATTAAGTCAACTTAAACACTTAATTAAGTCAACTTAAACACTTAATTAAGTCAACTTAAACAATTAATTGAGTCAACTTAAACAAATAATTAAGTCAACTTAAACAATTAAGTCAATTTAGGGCAAATTTTTCAAAAGTCAGATAACTTTCATCTGAAGAATAAATCTGACAGTTTGGCATATTAAAAATAAAGACGCATTTATTTGAATAAACATGTGTAACATGATATATAAATATGCACATATGGATGGAAATTAGTTTAAAAATTGCTATTTCAACATGTTTTTCCGTAATCGACGTACAAAATAAGTTAAAATATTTAGTTCTAGTTTTAGTTGTTTTTACACAAAAGCTGTCAAACCGACATTTTTATTTCTCAGATAAAAGTTTTCTGACTATTTAAAAATCATCCCTATTACTATAAGTTACAAGTCTCTTGTTGATCCGACATATATCTTAAGTCTACCAATTCCCTTATTAAAAATTGCACATACATTTACTCACATGCGAATACAACGTGATAAAGAAGTCAAAAGCTCACTTAAACTGGTAATCTATCGTCAGATATCATAGAAGATAAGATAAAAACATTTATTTATCCAAAATATGAGTGCAACACACACAGGGCATGCAAGATATTAGTCGACATCCACACGAACGTAATAAAATCGTAGCGGGATTTTTTCGTGCACTGTGACTGATCCGATTTAAACAAAATCAGCATTATGAAATATCCATACTTCCGAACTTTACACTAAGGGACGCGGTTGGCGAGGTATAAATCCACCAATAAAATTTCATCATTTTTAAATACTATTGTATACAGGAGGAATTTTTCTACTCTCTTATCCTTCGCACTGCGCATAGCTCTGGTAGAGAGCCAGCCTTAATGACGACTTAAAAAACAGTTTAAAATCGGACCGTCTACTTTCAGAATATTCTTATCCCTAAATATCTGACGATAGACTCCCAGCCACACACACGCACACATAACTTTACCAACCAATTAACAAATAGTATCTAGCGTTTACACTACATAGCTACAACATTTGTGACACTACTCCGGCGGCGGCGGGGGTACGGGCGGCGGGGGCATGGCGGGCAGTGGGGGCCGCGCCGGGGGCGCCGGGGGCCGCGGGGGCGCGGTAGCCCGCGGGGGGCCCGGGGCGTGGGGCGGGGGCCGCGGGTGGTACATGAATCCCTCCATGCCGTAATAATACCCGTCCATCCCGAGCCCGTAGTACAGCGGAGGGGGTGGTTGCACCATAAAGTAAGGTAGGGGCTGTCTAAAAGGGGGGGGAACATTCCAGTTGCCTACCTTAGGGTGGTGCGGGGTCCCGTTGTGTCGCGCCAGCTTGGGCGGCGGGCCCGCGTCGTGTGCCGGCGGCGCACGCTTGCGGGACGCGTCCAGCACATCGCGAGAGATCTTGATCTTCAAGCTGGAGGTCTGCGGCGGCGGTGGAGGCGCCGCTAACCTTTCCTTAGGAATTTTAATCTTCAATCCAGGACTCGTCGATAACTTTTCTTTCGGAATAGTTATCCTTAGAGCCCCGTCTTGCTGTTGCTGGGCCTCTACCGGTTGAGGAGCGGGACTATCTTTCCGCTTGTCTCTGTCCTTCTTATGTTTTTTGCGTTCTTCCTTAGATTTGTCGCGATCTTTGTGTTTGTGTTTGTCCTTTTTCTTTTTTTCTTTCTTGTGTCTATGTTCAGGTACTTCTTCTGGAGGTGGAGGGGGTTCTACGACTGGCGGGGGCGGTAAGACGGGCGCGGGAGGTGGTTCCACGACCGGCTCGCGCTTCACTTCAGGCGATTTGCGCTCTGTAGCGACCGTAATAGGGGCTGGTTTGGCTAAACTTTCCTTTAGTAAATTAGATACTAATGTAGGATCAGTTTCGATGCCATTCACCGGCCGTGCAGGCGCTTCAGGCTTGCGTTCAGGCCCTCTAGCCTTAATCGCATTCCCTCTCTGCGAATCACGAATAACATTCTCATATCCAGGTGTTTCGTCAATTTTTTTGACAACCGGTACCAACTCAGGTTCAGAACTTGACTGTTGGCGTTGTCTAGGCCTCTGTACTTCCTTCGAAGGAGGAGATGAGAAGGGAGACAATATAGCCGGTGGTTGCATCTCTCTAATGGCCGCTGAAGGGTCCGGCCGCTTCCTATGCGGGCTCGGCGGCCTTTGCTCTTGAGTTTGTACGGGAGGTTGAGGTACTGGCGGTGCTGGGGTTGGGGCTGGCCTAACTTCGGGTTTAGGGCGATGTGGGGTCGGCTGGGGTGGCCTACGAGGGGCTTGGGCAGCCGCCGCGGTCGGCGTGGTCGCATTCTCAGGAGAGAATAAGGAAGGAGGTCTTGTCCTTTGAGGTACCACTTCAGGTTGAACAGCAGGTGGATGTGTAGGGGCAGGTGCTGCAGTCGCTGATGTTGCCGTGGAAGTGGCAGTTGAGGAACCAGGGATGGGAGGACGGTGGTGTCTGTGGTCATGTGGCGGTTTCTGGTGGTGGGGTTTGTGTGGGGGCCAGGGATGGTGTTGTTTATGATGATGTTGGCCAGAAGGTCGCTGATGATGAGGCGGCGCTTGAGCATTAGGTCTTGGTTGAGAAGCGCCCGGCCTGGCCGGTTGCTGCTGCGGCTGTTGTTGCTGTTGTAAGGCCTGTTGCCGTCTCTCTCTCTCCTCCCGTCTTTCCCGTTCTTCCCTCTCTCTCTTTTCTCTGTATAGGGTGTAGTCTATTTTTTGTGGTGGTGGCGGCGCTGGTGGTGGTGCAGTCGTTGCTGGTACGTAGCCGCCGGGGACTGGTTGACGTCTTCTTTCCCTTTCGTATTCTGTAAAGATAGTTTGGTTATAGGATTTGGTGATACAGTACTATGTACAAATAAGATGTAAACTTGTGAACTTCATCAGAAGCTGAAGCGGGAACTGAGTTTATATTACTCCTTATGACAATGTCTTAAATTTTGACAGTGCATCAAACAGAATGAGTTCCTTACTTTACTAATTATGTTTCCAAAAAATAAGGTTTCGAACATTTTGTACCCAAAAAGTTAATTGGAAATTCAGAAAAAAAAAATGGTTAATATACTACATTTTTTACCATTGCAGCGAGTATACAAAAGGGTATTTTACTTGATATGAGAAAAAACCTAAAAATATATTATTGAGATAGATCAGGCAAAAAGCAGTCGGAAAATGTTGGTTTTAGTTCATGAAATGACAAAATAATTTTTTAAATTCAATTCAAAGATTTCAGTTTTTTTTTAATCTGTTTTTGAACACCATGAAATAGTAGCCGCCATGTTATTACGTCATACCGCTATTTAAACTAATCAACTGAACAAAGATTGGTACTTTGGTTACCAAAGTCATTTTTATTGAAATAATATCTTACATTCAGGAACAGCAAACTAACTCATTTTTTTAAATTATAAACAATTATCATACAAAATATCAGCGCATTTGTTTTCACAACAAACTGACGTCATACCCACATAGCAATATAGCGTCCACTACGTACAGCATTTCGTCAAATTACGTGCGAAATGCGAAAATATAAATTTTAAATGCATTTTTATGGCACTAATCGATTCAATAAAAAATTGTGTTTTTTAGTGGTTTATTAGCATTTTAGAATCTAATTAAGACACTTTTCAAAAATGGGTTTAACCTATTAACCCTTTCGCAGGCACGGGCAGGTAGGAGTGAAAATACTAAAAATCTTATTTTGATTAAGTATTAACAACAATATCATGTCAATTCGTACCATGGGCAATAAACTGTTTGCGTCTTGTAAACGAATGTCCAAAATATTGTTGGTAAAAATATGATTTTTGGTACTTTTAATCTCAAATAGCTGCCAGGGGGTTATTTGCAGACTTACGTTGTAACGTTAGAATATGTTCGAAATGTACTTTGGCTGTTTGACAATTGAACCAAAGTATTTTATACCGTTGAACCGTAAACATTAGATAGAAATTAGCCTGAAGTCTCCTATCAACCAGTTTAATGCTATAATTACAGAAAAAATTCAAAGCCATTATTTCTCGAGTGGATCCACGTTCACAGATAGATCAAAACTACAAAGATTCCCAACAGCACATTCTCCAGTGTATCTTGACGCTGCGTCACGGAAACATCACATTTAGTAACGGTAAGCCTGTCGGGCTTCTACAGACTGTACTTCGGAGTGTGTCCGCAGGAGCTCCACGACCTGTTCCACTGACGCACTGCAGGGTACCACCCGCACTTGGTTGATATCCTCTACATTTAGCTCATCTTCCTTCAAAACAAGTGTGAACAAGCATCTTCTGGGCACGCTCGATCCATCATAGGCCTCATCAATCGCTTTTCATGAGGCGTGATCGAGGTCAAGTGCAGGTCCATTTGAACGTGTTACCTAAAGAGGCTAGCGAATATAATCAGTCAAAAATACCCTCAAATTGTACAAAATAAACGTACCTTTATCAAATGACTTGTCAATGTCGTCGACGCCGGCGACATGCTTCTTGTCAAATGGTGAGTTCGCGACGCCCGAGCCGGATGCGTTCGGCAACGAGTGGGGCGAACTGCCGTCTGCTGCAAGGAGTGATGTCTGGGTTAGTTAATGCTTGAGCATTTAAATTAAGAACAGCTTTGTGGAGGGCAAGAGATAATAAACTGATAAAAAAAAGAGTAGTATGGTATACACTAAGGGTTAAGAGACGTCAAAAATGTAATAAATAAGGGGGAAACAGTGTAAGTGTTTTAAAAAAATTACAGAAATAAATATCGTTTAAACGCCTTATTGGTGATGTTCTTCAGAGAGGTCAGCTACGTAGTACTCGCAACCGGCGCGTGTGTATGACTGTGAATTTCTTAAACCACGTCGACTTTCCCCTCGACCGCGTTCGGCGCTCTAATTGGCCCTGGATTGGTGAAGGACCAATCGGAGCGCCGAACGCGGTCGATGCATAAAGTCGACACGGTTAAAATAAACTCACAGTATGGCCTCAGATTTATGTATACGTAAACGAGGCAAAAAGCAGTATGCGTTCTGTAGTTTCTGCCTACCGTCGTCGTTGTAAGAAGTCGTCAGTTTATACACCGTGAAATTTTAATGGTTGTTTTCCCGCAGCGTTTTGGTTTTGTCTTGGTAATACAATCGTTTTATAAAAATAAAAAAAATATTATAAACAAAAAATGGCAGATTAACCATTGTGAAAAATCACCACGTGCGAGATTTTATTTTGGTTTGAACATTTATGCATCGCTGTTCCCTTTGTCGGCGGTGCGCGCGATTCAAGTAGTACCTACAAGTTACCTCTAGTGTTACTATTGAGTAGTGTTTTATCGAGTTGATGAATATTTTTTTTATTATTAAAAAAAATAAAAATCTAAATTTTTTTACTTTTACTCTATACTTCGAAAGTAGTCGTTAAGGCAAGTTGTTCTGCCGCGGGAAAACAAACCTTAAAATTTCTCGGTGTATATGTACATAATATGTTGATAAAATTTATACTTATTTATAGGACCACCCCTGAAGTATTCATTAAAAAAAAAAGAATTTTCGAAATCCATCTACAATTATTGACGGAGATATGAGAACCTCCACCTTTTTGAAGTCGTTTAAAAAAAAATAGCGTCATTAAAAGTAAACTCACCAGCTTTGACATTCATCATTTTCCTCTTGAGTCTCGAGGGGCATTTCTCGAAGATGAGCAGGAACTCTGCCGTGAGTTTCTCGAGCAGATCGGTCGTCACTGACCGGTCCACGTAGGAGAACCAGTGACGGCCCTCGTTTGATTGCGGGATCTGTGCGTAGGTTTAGAACCGGGATCTTAGGGAGGTTTGTGTAAAAAAGGTTGGCTAACTTCAAACTTATTCTAGATTTAGGCCTGCTTCCACCTTTTCTAGTTTTGTTCCGAGGTTGAAAATCTTCATGAATGTCCTCCGCCCTGGGGCGAGCGGAAGGGTGTCTTTTACTGACTAAAAACCACCTCAGTGTTCCCTTCCCACACTTGGAGATCATGGGAACTTGCAGCCCTTCTTGCACCTATCCTAACCATCTAGCCTTTTCCCAACTACGTTAGGATCGGCTTCCAGTATTTCACATGGAGTGACTGCATATCTGACCTCCACAACCCAGTGACTGGGTAATACGATACTCCTTGTTAAGACTGCTTGTCAGACTTTCGGGCTTCATACGACTGCCAAAGATCCACGAATAAATTTACGTGCTATCCGACGCACGGTGGGGTCTTGGTATGTAAAGATGGTCACCCATCCACGGACAATCAGCGACAAGCGTAGCTTTACCTGCACTGGTCTTAATATACATGCAGTACTTATATTCATATTTATAATTTATAAAATATGTACAGTACAATACTCACAGCCCAATTACTCCATTTGCTTGCTAAATGTATACAGAAACAAGCGACGACTGTAGGCCTGTATTGTAGGCACATCGTCGTCAAGTGCAGACTGTTTGACGCCATAAAGTAGGAGGTCTGCGCGAGGTCCTTCGGCGCTAAGGATGAAGATATTGCTAATGATAATAAAGACGAAAGGTTTTGTTAGATGATTTGCGATTTTTAACCTTATTTCTTGGGTATATAAAGTGCATTTTTAAATGCTCCATTTTGACAGGTCAACCATTTTAATTGCGTTTACGTTGTTGAGCAGATTCTTTTTTTCCAATATATGAAGCCAAGGATTAGCACGATAACTTTCAAAATGATTGAGATTCTCATTAATACGTGTGTAAGGCAATCAGACTGCGGGTAACCTTCAACCGGATCATTTAAAAAAGCGCTTATACGTTGCCGCAATAAAACCCAAGAAAATAAGTTTAATATCGCTAGTGTATACATTACAATCAAAAAGCTAATGGACTTTAGGGTATAAGCAGATCAGCAGAGCAATTCACAACCATTCGATACGCTTCCATACCGATCGATCATCATTAAATGTTATCCTCGGAGTCCTTTAAGCATTCACAAACCCGAAAAAATGCGAGTTCAAATCAAATAAACAACCGCTATTCTTCCGAAAGCTGTTTGTTGGAAAATCAGGTTATCGATATGTGTCATTTTCGATACGTTAGCCTGTCGAATGCTTGTGAATACCTATGCTGGTTTTCTAGGGTTTTACTAGCTGTCAGAGCGAAATAAATTCTACATCGATTTTCGCTGAAGTATTATATTATATTTCAGTGCAACGAACTATGCGAACTAAATAAGAATATTGATTTTTCCACAAAATACACGCTTGGGTATGGAATTACTAATTAATGACACCAAAAACAGAGCTTCTTAAGCTCGTTATACAATACAATATTTAAAAAAATTCTCAATACTAGCGTTGGTTTCACGTAAAAATATTGCAGCAGTATTTTTTCACGCACTGGATTTTCAACGCACTGCTTAGCGCCGAGAGCTGAAAATCGAACAGTAGTTTTTTTCGACGCGCTGAGATGCACTGTCAGATTATCAATGCTCGGTTCAACAACGAGACGTGAAAATTCAGTGCGCGATAAAATCCCGCCACGGTATTTTTACTTCCGTGCTACCTGGTTTAACGATTACACGACAGCAATTCGACGCAGGCGCGGTCCGAAGAAGGTCCTAGGGGTCATGACACCCCCAAAGCTGTAAACTTAAAGCTTAAAATAGTAATTTTTCGAAAATATAATATTTTTTCTTGTTAATATGTAGGTAGTCTTTGTCTGTGACCCCCCCCTCCCCCAAAGTCTTTGGTTGCGACCGCGCCTCATTCGACGTGATTATTTTTCGATGCTTACGTACGTACGTAAAACTACGCGGAAAAGATCTTAGGTAAAATTATTGCAAACATTGGTGGCAGGAACATCAACTACCTGTACAATTATGTACTGAAATTCAATTACGTAATGAAAAAATTCAGTATGTTCTGAACACGTGTTGAAATTGTTCATCGATTTTTTTTTTATTGCTGCCCCATACATTTTGACCGCGTTAGGTATTGCATATCTCTATGAAACGGCAGATTTTTTTTTCATAACAGACGGAAAATGTCTACGTTGTAATGTGTACGTACAAATGATTCTGGAGGCGCGTCCAGAATCATTTGTGTTGACTTCATGGCTAGTTTGGTCATCGATGTCCCCTGCCACCCTGTATACAAACGAATTTAGACTTTAAGACTATTCCAGTAAATACCAATCCTATTCTTATTTAGTTCTCACAGCAAGCTGATCATTGTCACTCATTTATCACTATTAGTCGTCGGGGCGCCATGTTATTAACACTTTATAATAATTGGCACATTGTCAACATGTTTGCAGACTTTTTCAGACTTTTTTTAGTTTAAACTTCAAGGTTGTCTTTGTTTCAATATATTTTAGAACTTTAAATACGTCAAGCGGTGCATATGTGGACCATCATGAGTGTATTTGAAATTAATCTTCATTCGTTTGTTAATATTTTATTTGATAAGCGATTCTCAAATTAATATTTTTTGTCTTTCAGCTAATTGTAAATCTTAATTAAATAATAAATGAATGACAACTCCTACTTATACAGGGTGAAATTAATTTAGCTGACAATACTTTACCCAAAGTTCATCCAAAATTCATCATTCGAATCGGTCAGCTGTTTTTGTAATTTTTCGCACAACTTAGACATTTATTACGAATTTCCAAAAACCATAACATCAGTGTCAGTGTCATTTAAAGTTTTGAACAAAATTGGAATGACGTCTCTTTTTTATTGTGTCTCTAGTTATCGATATCGATACCCAACACGTGGGTATTGCCAGCTAATTTAATTTGATCTTACACAAAGCATTTTCTATTCACCCGCAAAGCTACCTACAAGATACTTTTCAAAATTAAAAAACTAGGTTTTTTTGCAAACCAAAGTATGTGCGGCAGAATAGGTACATGAAAGCTATCATGAAGTATGGTGACCATATTGCAGCAATTTTATGGACGTGATTTGGGGTGACACTCAAAATATAATTCCATATTTTATCCACATACCTGTAATATATTTTCGTATGAAGTAGGTATACATTGCCTGTTGAATCGCGGCATATTTTTTTTGCCACCGGTCAAGTTCGGAGCGGCTTACGGAAACGGTTACGGTTTTGTCTCGTTTTTATTACAACGTGTGGCTTCCATACTTTGTGGGTGAGTGTTTTTTTGTTGTTGGGAAAATGTCTTTATTGTGAGAGGGAATAGTGTTATTTGAAATTAGTTTGGAAGTTAGAAAATTTACTCAATGAGACAAAAAAATCAGGTAACAATTATTTTTTAACTAATTTCATTTTGGTGAAGAAACTACAGGGTTGTGTTAAAAAAGTTATTAACAAAACAGTAGAAAGGGAAAATTAATCATTTTATTTTTTGGGAAAAAATCTTTTATTTTCATTTTTTTACAAAAAAAATTGTCATATTGCCAGTATTTACAATAAAAAACATTCAAAGAATGGGAGCCACACGCTGCATTTGAAAAAAAAAATACGTTAGACCACATGTAATAATGAAAGCATCTAAAACATAGTTTAAAAAATTCTCCAAAGTACATACAGCAAAAGAATTAAATATACAGACAAACAAGTTATTGGGCATAATATGCTCAACAGCTTACCCACAGAACATCTCTTAAAACACAGATATCCGACCTGCACACCTAATACCTGCGCTGACCGTACTTTACCAAATTCAAAATTACACTGTGGCATAACAAAATACATAATAAACAAAATAGACACGCGACAAAATTCGAAAAAAAGAACAGAAAACCGGCCCGAATCCGACCCACAGCCGCTTAAAAAACCCGAACGAGCCGACCTGAACGCAGTCGCGTCGCCCGCACGTAACGCATCGGTCGTGTCGGTCGCATGACGTCATCAGGACACAATAGGACGCTTGTCTCACCTTTGACAAGGTGACACGTCCGTACGACGTGCGTGTGGGGGTGGTCGATGGCAACATCAAACCCTAATGTCTGTAGGAGTACATTCTCGTTGAAAACTAGGTCCTGCGCCTGTAACAATGTTAAAAATGTATATTAGAAAACGCAGTAAGGAATTATTTCGAAGACAGCATTAGCATATAAAATTCCATCGTAAATTTAATACAAAACACTATGATTCTTAACTGCCTCACAGATTGCATGCTGTGTAGGTATTTACAGCAATCGGTTATTCTGCTTTTTTTTAACTTTCTTTAATTTCTTCATACCCTGTCTAAAAACTATGCACGCCACTGACTCTAGGTACACCTCTGCTCAACCCTTCGAGGAAAGAAGGCGTAGCAGCAATAAAGGTCATTATTCTGAGAACACAGCCAACTCTAGATAACGAGCATTATTTTGGCTGAGATAAGCTTTTATCACTATAATAATATCAGTTATAGCCGAAACCCGGAACTACTGATAATAGATGATCATTTTTTATTTTCTTTTAGCAGCTTTGTGCCCGGTTAGTGGGAATAGGCTCAACCCGTATTTAAGGTCGGTGTGCTATGGTTAGCTCGCGGTATTAAAATTTTATTACTTTCTGAGCAGTTTGCTTCGGCCTACCTGAGTCCTAAGTCTATTTAAAGACTTTCGGGTAGACGAAGGCAACTCATGTCCATAGCAGCTTTGTGCCCGGTTAGTGGGAATAGGCTCAACCCGTATTTAAGGTCGGTGTGCTATGGTTAGCTCGCGGTATTAAAATTTTATTACATTCTGAGCAGTTTGCTTCGGCCTACCTGAGTCCTAAGTCTATTTAAAGACTTTCGGGTAGGCAAAGGCAACTCATGTCCAGCAGGCTTAGCATGACGCTTCCTATTTCTACTTTACTGTAAAATAGAAATCGCTTGTCTACATTTCTCGGTGGAAAACTGTCAACTGTCTACATGGAAACGTTATTTTTGTCTGCTCTTCCGACGACAAAACGCTTGTCTACGGTTCGCCTGCTGGTGCAAGATTTGTAGATTTTTTGTAAAACGTTTGACAATAACAGAGACAGGACCACAGAAATATTTTTTTTTATGTTGAGCGCTAAACGCATTTAGGCATTTTTGCGGGTCTGGACTTTGAATTTGTCAAAATTAAAATTTATTCGTCAGAGCATGCCGCATGCTATAATCAGGATAAATAATTTTATTTCTGTAAGTAGGTTTGTACAAACACTTACACGTCAATCATATTTTTTAAAGTAGAAGAGGTCGGCGTTTCCTATCTGACTACACTGAGAAGAAAGGCCGAAACAAACTCAGAGGTCACAGTCTCTTTTAAAGTCCAGACATAATCTTGGTTACATCATGTGAAGACCATGTAGATTGGTGTCTGAAATGGTCTTTTGAGGAAAGAACCACACAGATTGAGCGGACACGTCCAGTCAGTGCACGCATTTGACACTAATCGTGCAGCTCAACTCAGAAATTTAGGAGCTCAAGGATTCGACAATAAATGCCGTCACACCAGTGCGTGTTGGTACGCATTAAAACGCACGTAACGTAACAATTAGCCCGCGTGATTGAGAACCAAATGCTATGAGACACGCACGAGGTATTGGATAACTCAGGCTTCCCATATGACACGGAAAAAAACTGTGCTTTTAGTAGAAAAGTACTAGCCGACATGCGATATCCACATTTCACCAGTTATTTTAAAAGTTCCATGAAATTAGGGGCCGAATTTAATGCTATTAAACGGGCACAAACCAAGAGGGGAAACCCCTCTTGGCGAACCCGCTTTTGGCTAAGTAATAACAGGGGCACGGGTCGATTGATCAGGTTAAGCTACGCTTGTGGCGGTTGGTTTGATGGGTTTCACTATACGCGTCGTTGTCTACCCTGTATATTTTATATTAACCTCACGCCTAAATTCTGGGTTTGGGTTGGGCAGAGGTGCATAGTACAGTCGAACAAGCTATAAATAGGTATACAGACAAAAATTGATAGGTCTTCAATCTTTCTACTGCACTGACAGTATTCATTTTTACACACCTACTTTATAAAAAACAAAGAACTGAAACCATTCAACACGAGCACGACAATGCTGTGAATACAGCACTGTTTTAAAGTAGCTTCAACATTCGGTTACCTGCCTGTATACTAAATAGCTTGTTCGACTGTACACCGACATTTCACCAGTTATTAAGATATTATATAAAAAACTTAAAAAAAAACAACCGACTTCCACAAAACACTACAAAGTGAAAAATAACTTCAATTTCGGAAGTCGGTGATTTTGGATATATATTTTTTTTTTGTCACCGCCTTCCGAAATTAAAGTTATTTTTTCACTTTGTAGTGTTTTATTGGCAGTTGTTTTTTTTTTACTTTTTAGTTACCTACCTACAAAATTCAAAATTTCATCAACTTTGGGGTCAAAACAATACATATTTATGCGATAGCAGCAATCGCGGTTTGTTTGCTGTCATTTTTTTAAGAGTTCTGTTGCCTGTCTCCGAAACGCATCATCATTGCTATAGGAAATTTATGGGACCATTTCGGAATAAACCCCTTTCGTACATGACAAGAATTTTGCAAATCCGTCTATATATGACGGAGTTATGCCCGAACATACATTAAAAAAAATATATATATAAAAACATGTCGAATTGATAACCTCCTTTTTGAAGTCTGTTAAAAATGATAATTACCTGTTCTTGGTATTGTTCTGGCGTTAGGGCGGTGAGACTTTCACCTCGGTGGAGGCATACGTGTGCCACTTTTATTACATATTCTAATTTCCTTGGCTGTTCCTCCACCTGAAAAAAGTAAATGCATATTCATTAGCTACATATGAATGTAATTTTCACATTTTATAACATGTGTAGAGTACAAATCGAGATTATTATAAGTTTTAAAATAATTGTTCACGTAAAGGTACATTCGATTTTCAGCTCTCGGCCTTAAGCAGTGCGTTGAAGATCCAGTGCGCGAAAAACTCCCGCCATGATTTTATTACGTCCGTGCGACGTCGACTTATGGGTACTACTGATACCTTTGATACACAAAAAACCCAAGATGCATAATCTCGAACAAAAGTAACACTCGAAACTGTCCCAAATTATACGTCGGTTACGACAAAACACAGTTTTTTTTTTTTGCAAATTCGACCTTACACGCATAACTTAAAGTGGTTTTTACGATGCAATGTCCAAAAAGACTGACTGAAAGTTGACAGCCGATACTATTGATACCAGCGCACCATTGCGCCCATTTATGCGGATGTTGATTGTGTATCTTGGGTTTTTAGTATATCAACCAACCGATGCATTAAGATCTAGTTTTGTCTGTATTTGCAACCTATTTCTTTCTGACCAGTGTTTAATTTTCTTTCCAAACTCAACAGCTATGAGATTTCTCAATTGTTTCGGTCTATTGTTTGTTCCACCGATAACGTTTTTTTTTTTTAAATTTTTGTTCTTTCTTCTGACTCAAAACACGATGTACTGTGACCTCTGTAGCAGCATAAATCTAAATAAAATTTAAAGAAAAAAACAACTTTTTTTTAAAACAAGCTTTTTGATCACAATTATTTAAATAAAAGCGTGTTACATTTAGATGGCAGGATAAATAAAGAACATGTTATTAGCATGTTACAACTATTTCTAACCGTCAATATGTTCCTCATGCCTCTTTACTACTTTATCTATTTTGTCGACTGTACAGTCACCAAAAGAGATAAATAACTAGAGTTATCAGATATAGTTGAAGTTTAGTAACTATCCTATGGATGCTTTCGAATTAAATTTAATTCGATAAACGAACTGTTTGTTTTCTATTAATTAAATTCAATTTTATTCAAAAACATCCATCGGTTTCTTACTAAACTTCAACTATATCAGACGACCCTGCTTACTTTTCTGTTTTGTCGACTGTACAAAACAAATCATACTTCCGGAACAGTGTAATTCATTCTGTCTGTCTGAGTTTATTCAAAGTATTCGTGTCAAATGATAAACATTAGATAAAATATAGAAATAGGTCGTTGTCGTAGACACCGTCTGCCGAATCAAGGTCATCGGTGACAGTGATTAATTTACTAAACAAAGTAGACATTTATTTCGATGCCTACGTTTTTGTTTTTAATCATTTTCTCTCATAGATGGTCGATCAAGGGAATAACCGCACTAATCACAATGCGGAATCTGCTCGAGTCAGTCAGTAAGAGCTTTAAGGGACCCGCAGACTGGCGCGTCGTGACTCTAGTAGAACAATTTCCATGAAGTTTACATATAAATTGTCTTACTAGAGTCGCGTGTCGCCAGTCTGCGGGAGGCCATGTCAATGTAAAGCAAAAAATACGCTAATAAAAATACTTAACACCGTGTCGGTGTTTTTCTTATTAATTCATAATCAGCTTCTAATGTTCCCACTGCTGGGACGTAGGCTGCCCCTCAGGTCCAGTTAAAAACCAGCGTCAGACACAAGTTGTCTGGTATTTTTGCTGAACTAGGCCTTTTTAGCGCAGCCATGAGACACACTTTAATGCTAGTTTCCGACGTCGCACTTTACACTTTTTGTTGATTTTTATTTATATTTAAGTTTTAATTTTTTTTGCTTTAAATTGTGTGCCTTTTTAGTCTGTGCTAAATCAATGTATTTTCTTTCTTTCTCTGTGAGAGGGAGTGGGCCATAATTCACCACGCGGGCCCAGTGCGGGGGGTTTGGTGTATGTCACATGTCTTCGAAATTTTGGTACTAGAACATGCCAGTTTCCTCACGATGTTTTTCTTCACCGTTTTGAGAGCATTGTTAACACACAAAGTAAAGGGCCCATAATTCGTAAGTAGGAGCCCATACCAGTGGTCACAAGCTCAATCCGATTCTGCGTTGATAAGCATGGCCACTATCTACTGGTATCCTATTAGACGGATTGCAGTTTGTTGTACATAACAACGAACTGTGATGTCCCCCTTGAGATCTCCTTAGGAACGGGAGAAAAGGGGCCAACATTCGGGTAAGTATTCCAACCAACAAATATGTTTACGTTACATATCTCCAGTTTCCGAAATAGTTTGCTTGCGTGAGGCACATTTTTTTGCCGGGGTGGTAAATTTTGGCACGGTTACTTCTTTAATTTTAATGAAAATTACTCTGATAGTTGTTACCTGTCTTTATTATAAGATCTGAATATGCTTCGAACTGAAAACTAAAATTCCTGTTTCTCCTATAAGGGTTCTACTCTCTGAAGTCCGTCAACGAAGATACGGGCCCGTCCAAAGTAATGGATCCATCAAAACAAATGTCAAATTTAATTTTTCGTACGGGCAAATACTTATCTCGAGTAGGGACTCAACTGCCAAATCGTGTTTTTTTTTTGTCTTGTTTTTTGTTTCACTTTTTGGGTTTTGTTTTGTTGTAGATTAAGTATATGTTTGTGTTTTATTTTTAAACAGTATCTGCGATTGGATACGGACACTGTCTTTTTGTTGAGGTTTTTCGCAAAACTCCATAAAGGGGTTACCTTTCCTTGTTAGCCGCATAAGTTTTTGTACAGTTGTACAGTACGCGTGTCCGCCCCCCACGTAGCCAGGTGTTCAGCTTGGACGTAAGGTATGATTTTAGGGGGCTGCCAAATCGTGTTAGGGTGGGTGTGTCCAGACCTGGCGAATGCGCCGCGCAGTTCGGAAGCGGCTCGCAAGCAGCTCTCGAGCAGCGCATTCGCCAGGTCTTGACACACCCTTATGTTTTTTTCGTTTTGACCCCGAACTTATCATTATCCAGCCCCATTCATAAATGCTGCTTAAGGTTAAGAGATGTTTTAACGTCTAAAATGTATGGGTAAACAGTCGCCAATCACTACTTAACTTTAAACAACGTTTATAAATAAGAGGGTTCGTCCTTAAGGTGTGTCCAGACCTGGCGAATGCGCCGCTCGCGAGCCGCTTGCGAACTGCGCATTCGCCAGGTCTGGACACAACCCTAACACGATTTGACCGTTGAGTCCCTACTCAAGATAAGTATTTGCCCGCACGAAAAATTAAATTTAACATTTGTTTTGATGGATCCATTACTTATGGACGGGCCCGTATCTTCGTTGACGGACTTCAGAGAGTAGAACCCTTAGAAGCCCGTAACTTCGGCCGGTATTACGGATTTCGTGCTTAGGGTAAAAAAAGCACGGGCCATTTTTTTCCGTACACTCGATTTTCAACATTCTGCTTAGCACCGAGAGTTGACGATCCAACAGTGTTCGACGCGACCTTGACGCGCTTTCTTGGATTCTCCATGCTCGGCTCAATTCCGAGATTTGAAAATTCAGTGCAGGAATAAATTGTTCGCGTAATAAAATCGACGAATTGACCTCGCATTTATTATGCTTTTCGCACAATGAGAGTCAGACTTGGTAAATTAAAGCCTCTTTAGCCCACATTCTAACGGACGTTTTTAGGGTTCCGTACCCCAAAAGGAAAAAACCGAACCCATAAAGGATCACTCGTGGGTGAATATTCAAAGTATACCAAATTCACAAGTTCTAGTGCGTAAATAATTTGAACTTAGGTTTAAACTCGATTAAATATATGTATGTCATGGAAACCTACGATTTTTAATAAGCGCTGTATTTTGTCTTTTGAGTTTCTATGTTAATCATGCATGAATTTTAATGTAAATAACCCAAAAACTCATTACAGGGACCTGTTTCATTACTAGATTTGATATATTTATTAGTATTATAGGAAATCTAGTGCTAATAACGTTAAATTGGCGAATGTGTCGAATGACTTAATCTTTATTTGTTTCATAACAATAAACTGACCCGTAGATTTATAAATAAATTAAGGACTAATGTGTTTTAAAATTTTGTAACGGCGCAAAACTCATTACCAGAACCATGACGGTAAATCGAATTTGTACGACAAAAACCTTTGATCATACCGCCTTATAGTGAACTGCCACCCCCCCGCTCTTCAGTCGACCGGTAAACGTAACAGTGGAAGGACGTACACAAGATTTCGCACCATAAATTACGATCGATGTGAGTATTGACACTGTTTTGTCCATTTTGTGTTTCATTACAAGTCCGCTTACATCTTGATACGTAAATAAACTTGGTATCTTGTTGCTAAATCAATTCATTGGGTTCTGTTTCATTTTCATTTTTGAATGTGTAGATGACATGTACTGTTCATAGAAAAATGTAAAATAACTTAAAAGTGCATAATTTTCATAACCGTGTCGTTCATTACCGTCGTTTACCGTAACCTTTTTGAGGTCACGGTAATTAATGAAAAATACGGTAATGACTCAACTTCTATTTAATACTTTTTAAAATAAATATTTTTTAAAGCGGTTAGGAAATTACTATTAAATATTGTTGCTAAATAAATATGTTTAATCTTTCAGTTAAAATGGCACGCCATAAGAAGACAAAAGAGCAAATTTTAGCTAGAAGAAAAATAGCTAAGCGTAAACGCTACGCTGCTTTAAAAGAAAACGAAGAATTATATAATATTGAAAAAGAAAAGGAAAAAGCAAGATACTTGAAGACAAATCTGAAAACAAAATTGTTATTATTAAAGATTTAACACCACGTGCTCAAAGAGATAGACGTAGAAGATGGAGAGTTAATAGCAAGAAATATATACATTAAAAAAACTAGAAAAACAAATTGAAAATGTTGTTTTGGACATCGAAAAGTCACAAGAGGAGCCTCACGTAAATGGTAGCAATGATCCCCTTGACTCAGTTCTATCAAATTCTACTATGAAGGAAACTGGGACCATTAATTACGAAACCGAAACAGATGTGACTTTTAAATTAAAAGCAAAAATAAGACATGTGCGATATCAAAGAGATAGAGACATAAAAAAAATTAAGATAAGCTTTGCAATGTAAAAAAAGAAAACAAGAAATTGAAGAGACTTTTAAACATATATAAAATAACAGATACTAAAAAGAATACAGGGAATTATGAAAAACGACTAAGAAAAATAGCCAAAAAATGGTCCAAAAACATTTTAACATAAAAAAAGAAAAGATAGTTGTAAAAAAAATTGAGTGCTTTTTTAATGAAGAACACAGGAACAGACGTCGGGACATTTTCCAAATTAGTTGAAATTACAAGAGCAAACCTGCCAAATATCAAAATCGTGGAAATCACAAAATTCGGACATAGACGAAAAACAAGTAATAATGCCTAAATGCGTTCCATGTTTTAAAGGAACCATGGCCGTCCACCAAGTCATTTGGAGGTGTGGTTCTGAAAGAGATCGGTTAGAAATGCGCAGCCGAAGCTGTTTCAGGTGTGAAGAGGAAGTGTGTCAACATTACTATCATTACAAAGAACCAACACTTGAAGATAATTCGTTACTGGTACCTGTACCTGCACTTAATCTCATTCCTGAAATCTATGAGGTACCACAACAATCAGGCAGTTATAGTCCAGAATTCATACGAACCGTAAACCCGAGTAAACGGCGTAAGAAGTTGCTTTCAAACAATATAATAAATCAGGAAGGTCTAGCTAGAGACAATAATATTTCCTGCTATGCCTCAAAAAGCCTCCACATCAAGGGAATTTAAATCACCAGAGAAGGTGCACACTTTATCTGCAATTAGAAAATTTGGCGATTGGCAAAACTTAACTTTTGTTGGTTCTGAAAGCAGGTCATACTGTAATAAGTTTGAGGAATTTATATCTGATTTCGATAAATGTGAAAACGACCCAGACGTTGATATAGAAAAGAGAGAAAATAAAGAAAACATTCTTGAAAATCAACATCGAGAGAAAGGTAAATGTAAAGGAAAAGGAGTAGGAAAAAAGACTGCCAAAGATAATGCAGCAGGAATCAAGTAAAATTGTATTTTTAAAAAACGTAAATACATAATTTGCTAAAATTATATAAATATATAAAAATACTTAAAAAGTTTGAAAAATACTTCATCATGATTCGACGTGGAAGTTTAAAATTCATGTTGATTTTTGGTACATTTTATTTGTGTAGTTGTACTCTTATGGACTAATTACACTTATTCTGCTTATTAAGTGTGTATAGAAAATACCAGTTTTGTATAGAGATGGGTACGCATCCGACCAACACGTACGTATCTCCGTGCATAACTCGTGTCTCATATGGACACGAGCTGAATTGAGCTGAATAAGTAATTGGTACCTTATTATCAAAGTCTGATTAGTATCCAAGAAAGCTGATTACCAAAAAAAATAATTAATGGAAGACTTATTATTATTTGTTATTTAGTCATTTAAGATTTTTGACATTAGGCATTTTGTGATTGCATTCCGAATATCAAAATCGGATGCGTTTAATAAGACATTGGAAGGCTGATTGTTACCAAGACCATGACTTTTTAATACAACAATGAATGATAATAATCTAAGATACCTTTGTTTTTTTTATATTCACATCTTTTGGTATCATTACCATGTCTTTGTATTTCATCACCGTATACCTAAGAATTCATTACCGAGGATAGGGTTCATTACCGTAGCTTGTCACATATTTTTAGTGGCAATAACTCTATCAATGTTTGAACTATATGCGTGCCTTTCACCTATCTGATAAATAAAATAATGCCAAATATCGTAACGCAATCAAATTCTAATAAAAATTAAATTATGCTTTTCGTACAAAAATTGTGCAAATAATGTCGAAACTGAAGAAATACCCTCGTGTGTCCGTCTTTCCGTCCGTCACAGTCAATTATCCCCGAATCTACTAGACCGATTAAGTTGGTACACATATCAATTTCTGTGACCCAAACGCCCTCTGCGTTTGGGTCACAGAAATTGACGTGACGACCGTGTGACGTGAATAGACGAAATCTGTAAGATGGAAAATTAAAATAAAAAAAAATTGCAAACTGCATCGTGTGACGTATCAAATGACGGGCTTGTTGTGAGGATCTCAAATATATTTCTTTGTAATTTTAAAATAAATAGTTTCCAAGTTATTCAAGAAAATAGACGAAAATGACCTTCCCCCTTATCTCCGAAAACTGAACCGAAAATTTTGAAAAAAAAAAAAAAAAAACAAATTCATTTTCTACTCGTAGATTATGGAAAAATCTATACGAAGTCCATATTAAAATAACATTTAAGGTGGAAGCACCCAGGGTGGCCCGCAAAATTCAAATGTTCTTACTATTTTTGCAATTCGCAGGTCAGGCTTTATGTTGAACAAAATATAATTCACGACCGTAGCACGTATGTTTTATTGTCAGCTAGAAAACGCTTTATGCCTTTCTAAATACCAAGTTATCATAATCAGGTACGACCCCACCTAACATAGGTGTGTCAGCTAGAAAACACTTTATGCCTTCAAAGTATTAGGTTATCAGAACTTGTTAGGAGATCGTGCGCAACGACTCAAGATGTTTTGTTGATAAGTTAACATTTATTGATTCTGAGGCGGTACGAAGTCGGCTAGTAATAATTAAAATCATCACAAGAGCTAAGTTCATTCATGAAAAATTGTCTTTGAATTTCGCGGGTTATAGTGCGTTTTTTTTTTCAAGCTCTGGATTTTCAACTCCCGTCGTTGAACCGAGTGTTCTTAGGCAAGTATAAATTAACAAAAAATACGTACCTTTGCGGCGAGGAACAGCGCCGCAGCGGCTATAGCGTTTCTATGGAACTGTGTGAACGAGTGGAAGGCGTAAAACCTGTGCATATACACTATCGCTGTGTTGATACATAGTTGAGAGCTGTAGGGGACTGGTTAAGGAAATATTCGTCAAAGTTATGCTGAAAAAGTACACAAAAAAATACATGGATGTAAAGTCGAGTCATTATTATTTATTTATTTCCTTAGAGAACAGTGATCCATTTTTATGTTAGTGAGTTAGGTACAAAAATAAAACTTAAAAGCTATGTTAGTGTGTTATTTTAACTAAATACTAATAAACTGGTACACCAGATGTAATGAATCACTCCTGCCTAACCAACACTTGCATGAAGTGATTCATCATCGGTGAATTAAATTTGTCCACCAACATGTTCAGAATGCCATTAGGGGCTTGACCGCGTTCTCTCCAAAAGCGACGCGGTTTTTCTCATCACAATAGCGTGGAAGTCGTGAACGCGCGCCTGAGCGAACATGCCAGAGGCACTACAAAAACGCAGCAGCCCCAAAACCATTCTGAAGCTGTTGTTCTACTGGTCTCTCAGGGCGTCTCTTGTTTTCCGCGTGTAACTGGCCCACAGGGTGCTTGTGAAGTCATGTGTTTCAATTAGAAAGTAGAAGCCGACCCCAACATATTAGGAAAAGGCTAGGCAGATAATGTGTTTCAACTATAAAATTTCCAGGGGGTCTCATTTACAATTACAACAAATAATAATTTCAGGTATTACAAAAACCACATAAGTACAAAAAAAAGATAACACAATAACTCCCCACCTCCCACCATTTCACACCAAAAGAGCCAAAACAAAAGCACCACGTTAATTAATACACTCAACTTACAGGTTAATTTTAGACCAAAAATGAAATGTCATGCTACCTTCTAACGTGCGTGTGCGCACTAATTTTTCTCTGTATGAGAAATCTGTCAGTATTTGCCCTGCATTGCGATAATTACAGGGTTAAATCTAATATAATCTAGAATCGAGTATTTTTCAGTTAACAGTCGGCTGTGCTGCTGGGGAGTTTGTTACAGCATTTCTTATTTATTTATTTAACCATTTGTGCGCACACATATAAACAGATGAGAAGAAAGGAACGTACAAAGGTAATGCTAGTTTCTAGATAAATCTCTTCCAGCACACCTGCGATAGGAGAGAAGATAAAAAGAGATGTAGACAACGTGCGAAATAGTATAGTAGAAAGGACAACATAAAATCCAGCTAAAGCGCTATGAAGTGGTGAAGGGCGGACGTCTTGTGTGTTTTATATTCAAAAGTGCTGATTCACAGCCTAATTTAAATAATACTTTTGATTTGTAGTGGCCATTCAGCACGCAGACTGACAATGAGCACAGACAAAGCGTTTGCGGATGCTTTGCCAATCTTAAGTGCGTATTATACTATCCAATTTCGTAGAAACTCTAACTAGGAACACTCTAGGAAATATTTAGTTTAGTGATTACACTGGTCTAAATCGGACAGACATTGGGATGCAACAATTTAAAAGTAGTGTGGTCGGGAGTCCTTCCTTTCCAATCTCACTAAATCGAATCAAACTGTTATAACTGCGGTAACATCTTCCGATTTCCTACAAAATGGATAGTGTAACACGCACTTGAGCAACAAAGTTGGAACATCTCATAATTATGTGTCTGTAATTTCACTGACACCTTTCAAACCGGATCAGAGCAATGCTGCATGGCGACACAAATTGGTAAGATGTTAAGACTGACCCCCGACGAGCCTTTTCACATAAAACCCTGCATAATTTGCATTTTGGGTACACAGGAAAAATTAACTGCAAATGCCGCCATCCGGTGGCAGAATTCGCAGAACGGTTAATCGCTCCTTGGAATTTGGACTCGATTACATATCGGGGAAAAACCGGTACTTAAAACTCGGGAACACATCGTGAAACGAGACGCGAATTTCGCACTCTCATTGACCTCATTTCAACTCACGAAGCTTCGAAATATGAATCAGCCAATGAACACGCGTCGGGTCACACAAATGACATTTAGCTTTTATGATTTACGGATAGATGTCGCTAGTAGGTACTAAAGAGTGTTGTGATGGCGACAATATAAAATCGAATGATTAAAAAATTCTTGTGTATGGAATGTTTGTAATTTAGCATGAAATTCAAAGTCACTGATTGGTAATAACATTCTTGAGAATTTCTAACTTCATTGATACGTGATACTGATAACATTGCAGTTGGAGTATAGTTTACGATTTTATAGTACATTTTAATACTACGTGTTTGTTTGGCTTCCAATTCGAAAATTGCGAGTTTCATTTCGTCTTTTCAAGTAAAATTGACTGTTAAAGGGATTTCTATTGATAAATAATAATTGATTTAATTTCTGTAATTAGGATTGTATTGTACAACACTTTTACACGTCAAACATATTTTCAAAACTAGACGAGGTCGGCGTTTCCTATCTGACTAGTCTGAGAAGAATAGCCGAAAACAAACTCAGAGGTCATAGTCTCTTTTAAGGTCCAGACATAATCTATTTATTTATTTATTGATAAGGCACTTCAACGAGTTATTTACTAAGAGAAACACAAACAAAAATCACAAACAGTTTTAGGAATTGTGAATTAGTCACAGAAGTGCACAGCACTAGCAGAGTAATGAAAAAAAAAAACGTACATATCGTTAGTTGGATTACATAAAGTTGTAAAATAAAACAGAGTTTAAAAAAAAATTGCAATGTTCACAACTAAGATCGGAATACAAAAAAAAAAAATTAAAAAGTAAAATCAATTTTTTTTCTGACAAACAAAGGAATGGAAGTTAATACAATTATTAGTAGTAGGCGGATCGTGTCGTACAGACGACTGGTTAGAAGTTTTGATCGGAATTATCGTAAAGGGTTAGAGAAGATGTCGATGCTAGTGGTTCGTGTGGCAATTTTATTGTAGTTTCCCATTAGACGGTTGATGGGTGCGGTGCTACCAAGGTTAGTACGACTGGCAGTGGTGGCAAAAGTAAAAGTTTCACGACTAGATGTATTTAGCTTTCTGTCGGGATACAGCTATACTTAATTACGTCAGAAGTTCGCGAACATTTAGAAAATCGTTTACAATTTTATATACTTAGAAGGATTTTGTCCGTCACGTCTCTTCGGTGTTCTAGTGAACACATTTTAAAATGACTGACTATTGAAACCTTTCACTAGAATATTCTCAGAAACAGCCCAAATTCTGGATATTTATGTCCTTTTAATGACAATAGGTGTGCCCTCGAATAGAATGTGGGTGTATAAATTCAGGTAGACGGTACATGCCTAGAGGGTATATGCAACAGAATATTTCTAAGGGCCCGTTATTTAAGTGAAGCGTTTAGGGGGGGTCGAGTTGAATCTCATCCAATCTCACATGGGGGAGAGGGGGTCTAATCAAATATCAAACTGGGTTAAATTAAGTACCACATGTTTATCCGCTAATATGGCTAAATCCTACAAAATAATATTTATCGCGGCTATGCGAATGCCACAAAGTAGCACAGTATCTTCTCGATTGTTATACCTCCACCGGCCGGCCGAGCCAGCCAAACGCAATGCATAAATCCAACGCAAATAAGCGCAGATTGACGTTTTTACACTAAAAATACGCATTTTGAAATATCTCACGTGAGATTATAAGGGAGGGGGGGGAGGATTTAGCTAAATCTCACCAGAGCGGGAGTGGCGGTCGAAAAATCGCCAACATTGCCTCACGTAACTAATAGACGCCCCCTAAGTCGTCTACCATCGTTCATCAACGAAAACTTGCGTGACTATTAAGTTATAATTTCTCAATAACTATAAATAGACTAATCAAACAATATTATCACTTGTGTAGCCGCGACGCTACACAACGAATTCCAAGGCAAAGAGAAGCTAACCTCTGAGCTAGAAAGACAATGACCTTATTACCATTCAAAAAGAAATACAGTTAAAAAAACCGCGGGAAATGAAAAACACGTTGCTACTAAGTTTATACGTCATAAATACATTTACCTAGGTAGTTTAATTTGCAGCATAACATGTCAAATACTGGTATTTAGCTGCATCTGGTTAGACGGGAAGCCGATCTCAACATAACATATGGGAGTCTAATAATGCAGGGCAATGTCTGGAAGGGCCTTTTGAAGAAAGAGCCATTGCAGCTTTGAGCTGACCTGTCCCAACAGACGGCATGTATGTATCAGTCACCGTGTAGCTCAACCATATTTTAGGGAGCTCAACGACCCGTCACAAGACGCTACCAGATCTATAGGACATTTGCGTAGGCCGTTTACAAAATACTCAAAAACCACCAGACGAGTTATAAAGTCCTGTGTTCAATCTAGCCTGCATAGTACATCGACTGTGAACTGGCAACCGGTCCTATCTAAATTTTTGAAAGATTTCACTTTTTAATACCATTTTATACTATTTCATACTCCGCAGCGTTGCAGGAAATCCCATTACCGATACATTTAAATTTGGCGCCAGAATCGACTTCATTCAACTTGTACTAACTTTGACGCGCAGTGAATGCGAGCATTTAATACTATCAAATACAAAGACTATTATGAATAATAATGATCTCGTGTTTATATTAGAAGGAAGCCTAAAATGCTACTTTTGTTTTTAATAACAAGTGTAATAAAAATATTAAAATGCCACGTATTATTTTTATTAAATACACCAGATGCTACATAAATGACGCAAACAAGTTTTTTCTTCATCCTGTAAAGTTGTCAAAATTGAGATAGGACCGGTTGCCAGTTCACAGTCGACATGTCTTTTTGGTTCTAGGACATGTCGGTTTCCTCACGATGTTTTTTCCTTTACCGTTTTGAGAGCAGTGGAAACAATCAATGTATGTAACCCAATTACTCTGGCCGACCTTCGTGATCCGAAGCCAGGACCCCGACCTGTCATCACAAGTGCGTCCACTGGCAGTCCAACGAGACAGCCACTGCCGCTTAAAGTTCAAATTACGAATAATCGCAGCTGACGTTTTTCTTTTATTTTTGCTTGGCAACCATTGACGCAAGTAGTTAAAAACTAGTAACCTGTTTTTAAATATCTACCCACTTAACCTTTAAAGATCCTACGTCAATCAAACACGCTCGTATTTTTTTCTAGGCCTCTACAAAACTGTGTCTAAGGAACATTCTAGAAAATGGACTATTGTACGTACAGTTAGGTGATGGGAGATAACTTTCACTTAGCGAAAGTAAGACTTAACCATGTAACGGACTTTCTAAAATGGAGTACAGTTAGACTATTTTTGTTATGGGGTGGTCTATGGTACAGTAAGCTTCTAACTTTATGGCGGTTTTGAAGAGGGCTACTCGCTGCGCTGTACCCCACCCCTCACTCCTACGGTTAAATTATTACGTGATAAGCTATCACGCCCTTTATGCCAGGTAGCTTTTAATTTTGGTATTATGGTTTGTTAACATTTTAACTTTTCTTGCTGAAGTACTGAAAAAGTTAAAAAAGTGCTGACTCTCAGCCTAGTTTGAATATGTATACGACTTTTGATTTGATTTTAGAGTTTTCCGACTTTTCCAAGTTTTCGTTTTCGAAAGTCAAATGATGGATTTTTATTTACGACTACAATATGTTCAAGTGGCTAATTAATACAGCCGCACGGATCGATCAAACAGGGTGACCCTTTTTACATACCGAGACCCCTCCGTGGCTCGAATGCACGTTAAGCCGTTAATCCCGGCCGTCATTCTTGGATCTTTGACAGTCGTTAAGGGTCGTAAGAAGCCCGAAAGTTTGACCACTAACGATACAAAAAGATATCGCGTAGTACCTAGGAACAGGTTGTGGAGGTCAGATAGGCAGTCGCTCCATGTAAAATACTGGTAGTCAGCTGCATCAGATTAGACTGCAAGCCGACCCCAACAAGGTTGGGAAAAGGCTAGGCACATATTTTTTTTTTCCATTTTTATAATTAAAAAACTACTGGTCTTAAAATATGTACAGATAATTGTTATTTAAAACTTTCTTTTTCTTTTTTTCTCTAGGACATCTTTTATAAGTAGCACCTAATTTTTAATTATTTATTTATTTTTATTTAGTTTATTTATTGGTACATAAAAAAAGTGTTACAATAATGAGGTGTGACACTCGCTCCCGCAGTAGAATACCCTGTTGTGTCGCCGGATCCAGTCTCTTTCAACAGATTCAAGAGGCAACGGTTTAAATAAATAAGTAATTCACTAAAACTACATCCCGAAATAGGTACATACTGTAAGCATTATAGGGAATTATTTTGCGAGTGAACATATTATCCATGACGATCTTTTCAAGTTAAAACAAAACAAACAAGCGCAAAACAGCTGCGGTGGCGCAGTGGTTGCGGCAGCGACTTACCGAGACGAAGGTCGTAGGTTCGAAGCCAAACAGGTGCTTTACTTTGTGTGAATTATTTCATCACCACTGCGCACAAAGCGGTGAAGGAAAGACATCGTGAGGAAACCGGCATGTCCTAGACTAGAACATCTACCAACCCGCAATGGGCCCGCGTGGTGAATTACGCCCCGCTCCCTCTCAAGAAGAGGAGGCCTGTGTCCCAGCAATGGGAACATAACAGGCCGATTATGCTAAAAAGCCTGCAATATTATGTAGTTTATGAACTAGCCTTCTAAGAAATAAAGGTATCTAGCCTTTGATCAAGGAAATAACCAGAAATGCACATAATTTTACATAATATCTGCGGACAAATTGCTATTGATAACTTTATTTCTAAGGGCTTTAGTAGATTTGCTACTATACTATCATCAGTGATTGTCGATTTTACGACTTTCACAATCCAAGAAATCAAAATATTTCACACTAGCTTTTGCCAGCGGCTTCGCCCGCGCGAACTTTCACCCCCTATTTAACTCCCTTAGGGGTCGAATTTCGAAAAATCCTTCCTTATTCCTTGTCTGCATGATAAAGGGAACCTCTGTGCAAAATTTAAGCTTTCTAGGTCCAAGGGTTTGGGCTGGGCGTTGATGAGTCAGTCAGTCAGTCAGGACTTTCTTTTTATTTATATAGATAAATTTACATGGGCTTATGAAACGTCAGAAGCTAGGTGCACGGTTCCAATTGTTCGTTTCCTATGGAGAAGAGCCGGCGAGAAACTCCACGGTTACTCTTTAAAAAACAATTGGCAATAAAAATGTTTTAAATTACACTGTTAATAGGTCAGTGTAGACCTGTCAACAACTACCAGGTACGTAATAAAATAGAAAATGGTTTACAAATCTAGTCTACAAGGCACGTTATATAACGTTCTCACACTCACAAAATATAAATGCGTCAAAAACGCGTTTCAGCGATTGCTTCGATGCTGTATAGTGTTATGGCGACTTGCTGCGTTTTAGTGTAAGGCAGCAATAAAATTATATTTATTATTTGTTGTTGTTATAGCGGCCATTGTCTAACTAAAAATTTAAAGTGTCTACCTATTGCGGTACAAAAGGTACAGCCCTCTGACAGAACGAGCCGCGAAGCCTTAGTACTAGGCACCCTTTGGGTACGCAGCCCTAAAAACCTGATACTAAGTCGACGTACACAAGGAGGCGGGATTTTATCGTGCACTTGATTTTGAACTCTCGATATTGACCCGAGCATTGTGAATCCAACTGAGAACATCCCAGCGGGTCGAAAAAAAGAACACTGTTTGATTTTCAACTCAACTCTCGACGCCAAGCAGTGCGTCATTCCCCGTGGAATCGTGGAAACGTTCCAACTACGTCAATATCGTGTTTTGTGGAAAATAATGTAACGGTAAGGAATCGAAATGTCATATTCTATAAGTTCCAAGACAGTCTGTCGATATTTATTAGCAGATGTCGTGTGTGATCTAAGAAATTGACGTAGTTTCGAAGTAAAGAATCTTTTATTAGTCATAGTGAATTAGGGCTCGAAAAAGTCTCGCCGCGCTATTACGACTACCGTAGCGCGTCTGCTAAGGTCCTAAGCAACAGTGATCAAACCGTAAGATATTAATATAATACAACAAGGAAATCCGCGATACAACATCAGTAGGCAGTCATGCATTTTGCAATTGATTGCACTATTTCAAAGTATGAGTCAGAATATTTTCCTGTAACTGTTTGTCGCACTAAATAGTAGCAAAATACCTATAACGAATTTATCTTGGTGAATCATACACACGCTTGTGTATATGTACAGCTGAATCATAATAATACTTTATTTTTACCAGACTATGCCAGAAGGAGGGTTATGTTTTTCGAGTATATATCTAATATATAAAATTCTCGTGTCACAGTTTTCGTTGCCATACTCCTCCGAAACGGCTTGACCGATTTTGATGAATTTTTTTGTGCTTATGAGAATCGGCCAACATCTATTTTTCTTCCCCCTAAATGTTAGGGGTAGTCCACCCCTAAATAATTTATAAGGCAAAACAACGTTTGCTGGGTCAGCTAGTTGTATGTATATTTCTTTGGCACGTAGCATATGTATGTACAGTTCTCTGTAGCCTAAACGGGTTGATCGATTTCAGCTAGAGAGGTGCCGTTAGATTTGTCTTAATTGTGAGAGTGACACTCACTGGATATATCAAAAATTGGAAGAAAAATAATGGCCGATTTTTGGCGTCATATTGTCATATTGTGTCAAAAAAAAAATCTCTACACCTCTTGAGTGGGGTATCAAAATAAAGGGTTTCATAAATAGGTCTCATTAACGTCAAAAATAATGATGTTACCTAAATACTGTGTAATAATAAATATATTTACAAAATCTTCGGAGGCAATAAAGGTCTTTATTGTTAAATTTAAGAAGATGCCTCCGACTGCATGAGATTGCTTACAGTTTCTTGTTTCCATATTTTAAAGTTCACTTTTTAGGCAGTGGGGTTTTTTGATTTTGTAATTTTTTTTCGTTGTATTATTGTCAAAAGAGGGGCTTGTGGCTAAGTTATAACAGCCGGACGGCTCGATTGATTAGGTTAAGCTACGCTCACCGCGGTAGGTCCGTGGATGGGTGAACATCTTTACATACCAAGAACCCTCCATGCCTCAAAAAGCACGTTAAGCCATGGATCCCGGCTGTCATTCATGGATCTTTGTTAGTCGTTACAGGTCATCCGAAGCCCGATAGTCAACTAGTCACACCAAGGGGTATCGTGTTACCCAGTAACTGGGTTGTGGAGGTCAGATAGGCAATCGCCCCATGTAACATACTGGTATTCAGTTGCATACGGTTAGACTGGAAGCTGACCCCAAGATACTTGGGGAAAGCCTTAGTAGAATAGGCTACGCAGCTATCAAAAACTTGCAACATGATTTTTAAAGTTGCGCAACACGGATGAAATGACAATAGCTAAAATTTTGACTGACAACCTACTTGCAAAGCAATAACATCTATTTTCGTGTAAACAGAGAAAACGTGCCGGGCCGAACGCAAAACCTCCCCTTTATTATTCAAGGTTGCGCAACTCGTGGCGTCTCCACGTGATCCGCTCACGATGACGGGATCGCATCGGCGGCCGGGGTACGCCGAAATAATGGGACATCCCGAAATGTACACATGATTAATTGCATAAACAATGACAAGTGTATAGGCAGATAACAAACATTGTTTTTTAACCGATTTCAAAAAGAAAGAGGTTATCAATACGACATGTTTATACATATTTTTTTTATGTATGTTCGGGTATAACTCCGTCATATAATATAAACGGATTTGCAAAATTATTTTTTTGTTCGAAAGGGGTTTATTCCGAAATAGTCCCATAACGCATCATCAGATCTTATGACATTTTCATATAGATCTGATGATGCGTTTCGTAGACAGGCAACGGAACTCTTCAAAAAATGACAGCAAACAAACCGCGATTGCTGCTGTCGCATAAATATGCATTGTTTTGCACCCTAAGGATGGTGAAATTTCGAATTGTGTGGGGTAGGTACTATAACTAAAAAGTGAAAAATAAAAAACTTGAAAAAAAGACAACCGTCTTCCAAAAAAAGAAGCCAACAGCATGAAAAGCTCATGGTATAGCATGAACTTTTTTTTTTTTTTTTAAACAATGTTTGCGTGGCTATGCTGCTGGCTTCTGATGCTAATGATGATGTTATTGTAGATACTAAGCTGCCAAGCTGTCCTTTTAGCTAATCCTACTACATATTATTATAAATGTGAACGTTCCCGTGGGATAATTTCCGACGTCTACGCGGGCGAACCCGCTGGCAAAAGCTAGTATCCAATCAGCCTATAACGTTCCCACTGCTGGACCCTAATCGCGTAGCACACTATCAATCAGAATCTGAATAAATAAAATCATTTTGAAGGTAATCCATTGCTCCATGTGTCCGAAAAATGTTTCTGCTCAACAACGTGAATAACGCAATGGATCTTGTTAAACTGTCAAAATTAAACCAATTCAAGTTCTTCCAACGTAACAGACAGCTGTGCTGCTGGGGAGTTTGTTGCGCCACTTCTTCTTCCCCGCTAAAGCACTAGGAAGTGGTGAAGGGCGGCGCGCGTTTTGGCGGACTGTTTTATGTACTTTTGACGTTCGAAAAGTGCTGACTCTCAGCCTAGTTTGAATAAATGACTTTTGATTTGATTTTTGATTTTGATTCGTACTGTTAGTGTGCTACGTATTAACCCTCTGGTCTCGGTGAGAGGGAGTGGGCTATAATCACCCAGTGCGGGTTAGAAGTCACATGTCTTCGGAGTTTTGGTAATAGGCGGGTTGGCGATCGCAGTATGGTGCTAAAATGCATAGAGAACGCAGCTGCCCATTCTCTATTAAGTCCATTAGTTGCCTTCTACGACACCCATGGGAAGAAATGGGTGTCCTCCATTAGTAACATTCTCTTTATATTCTATTTCGTCTATTTACAATAAGGTAAAACATCCTTTACGTACGTAATGGCTCGTTAACGCTTCCCTTCGTTTCTTTAACAAAAAATTATTAGCTGTAAGTCCTCCATGCTCTTAAATAAATTTATACCTAAAAAGAAGTGTCAAACCTGTAGTTTACTAAAAAAAAATATAACAGGCTACTGACTGAAACTGCAAAACACATAATCAGCTAGTTTATATTATGATGCTTTACAAAAACTTCCATAATAAACTTGTTATTTTTGTCTTATAAATAAACAAAGTAACATGATTGCATCCTAAACGCGTCATTGGTTTTACGTTATGTAAAGTGCACTAGAACAGTCACAGGTCACTGACATTTTTATATTATCATCATGATTGTAAATGTCTCAGCTGATTTACGTAATGTATGTGTGAGATGTTGTGTGACTAGCTAATTTTTTTTTTTAATGTATGTTCGGGCATAACTCCGTCATATATAGACGGATTTGCAAAATTATGTTTTTGTTTGAAAGGGGTATATTCTGAAATGGTGCCATGTAAATTTCATATAGATCTGATGATGCGTTTCGGAAACAGACAACGGAACTCTTCAAAAAATTACAGCAAACAAACCACAATTGCTGCTATCGCATAAATATTTGTTTTGACCCCAAGGATGGTGAAATTTAGAATTGTGTGGGGTAGGTACTATAACTACAAAGTGAAAAATAACTTTTATTTCGAAAGGTGGTGACAAAAAATTAAATTAAATACATATCCAAAGTCACCGCCACACCACTCACTTTCCTGGTTATCAATATCTTTAGTCCAAATCTTAGGTCACTCAAAAACATAATTAGCCTATAATGTTCCCACTGCTGGGACAGGCCTACCCATTTCATTCGGGTTAGTAGATGACACGTGACTTCGAATTTTCTGTTCTGGGACATGCCGGTTTCCGCACGTTGTTTTTCCTAAACTGTTTTGACAGCATTGGTGAAGAAATGATTTGCACAAAGAAAAGCGCCTACCTGGGTTAGAAACCCACGACCTTAAGATGGGGCCGTTAGCACTGGGCCACAACTGCTCTCCGGTCACTCAAAAGTGTGTAGTTAAACTATTCCACAACAACTATTTCTTGCCTTGTGCAGTTGTGCCATTATGAAGTTAAATAAAAGTTGCATATTGCAATAATAAGGCATCATGCATGAAATAGCAAAACTAGCCTACTGCCTAGGCTTCTTACAAATTCGTTGAGGTTGGCTTCACATATAACTGGATGCCGATGAATACCAGTATTTTAGATGGAGTGGCTACCTATCTGACCTCAACAGCCCATTTACTGGGTAATATGATACCCTGTCTCATTCTTGAGAGGTTGTAAAGCTAATACCATTCTTTGTTTACTCTGCCCTGCTAATAGTATCTGCAGTAAGCAACACTTATGGGTTTTCACTTTTTTGCAGAGATGGCATCCTTAGGGGCAAATCTATGTGGGAATAATAAAAATATTTGGGTACTGGAAGTATGTTTTTTTGATAACGAGATTCACAGAATTAATACTTTCATGAAAATTTTACTTTTGGATTTCTGCGTTTTTCTCGAAACCACATTTTTTCAAGTACTGCATTTCAAATTAGCAGGGCAGTACTAGAAATAGACAATTAAGTCCTTTTTATGCAAATACCTAAATAGGTACTTATGATAAACAACAAGTTAGTACTATTTTATTTTGTTACTTTGTTATTTATTGCACAACATTGTGAATTAGAATGAGTACATAACCTTGCCGGGTGTCTAGAAGAGATAGGATAACTTTTTTATAATGCATATTAATTCATTACTTACTAATGTTTGTAAGTAGGTATGAGGCATGTAACAAATTTATACTTCACACCTAATTGTATGTTACATAAAAAACCATTATAAAGAAACTGACATGTCCTAGAACTAAACATTCAAAGACATGTGACATCCACTAACCCACACTGGACCTGCAATTTGAAATATGGCCCACTACCCCTCACAGACAGGAGGCCTGTGGGCCTGTGGTGTGTTCACCTATGTATATTTGAGTGCAAATAAAATAATAACACATCCCAAAGTGTGATTTTTCTGTTACAATATGTCTGTGATGCAACATAAATATATTATGCAAAGGCTCTATTAACTATTAACTCCATTTACTATAGCAAATAATAACAGAAAATATTAACAACTACTGTGTAATATTATTGAAATTACTGCACTTTTAAAAGTTATTTTCTTAATGTAAATGGTAAATAGAATACATTTATTTGTAATTATCGTGAAATAAGGGAGTGTATGTGCTATGTTAGATGGTTTGGTTTCAACACTTAGTCCTTCAGGTGGACCATTGTGCTTGGGCCACGGAGGCCGTCAGTGATAACCTCCAGAAGTTGATTATATCTCCTGGTCTGTTGAGAACATTGTAAGATCTGGGTACCCGATAAGGGTGTATATTATAAGTTGATATCGAAATTACGAAAATGGGTTGACCATTATTTTGTCTAGGTTCTCTCACAAAATACAACACCACATTGTTTGGCATTTACACCCAACGCTACATGGCTGACTGACTTCTATTTGCAATCAGTTTGTGTTTTGTGCTGAGAGAAAAGAATGCCAACATAAATAGACAATTGGCAAAGTTGATAAAATACAACATAATAATACATTGTTATCATAAAACAAATAATAACACTGCTAGTTTTGGTCTGATAAGCACATTTTGTGTTAAATATAAAATTACTCAAGATACACTGTACTTTTATCAAATTGGATCATCTCTTGATATAAGCTAGAGGTTGTTTCATTGATTTTGGTTATACCTACTAGGCATTGTGTTTTCATTTTTTGTTTATTCTAGAATATTCTGGGACAATGGAACTATCCATTGTAATATCTAGCGAAGGACAATTAAGATAACATGACGCCTGTATTCCTTGAAGCGTTAGGCAGAGGTGTACTTAAGAGTACAATCACAACAATTCGTCAGTTATGTTGAAGTCCCATGTTGGACTGGATTTCCACTTGCATTGAGAATCTAAAGGCTTCTTCAAACAGGCGCGACGCGACATTTGTAGAACAATTTCCATGAAGTTTTCAGAGAAATTGTTCTACGTCAGTCGCGTCGCGCCTGTTTGCACGAGCCTTAACCGAGTACATCTCAGCGCGTCGAAAATCGAACAAGTGTTCTGTTCAGTGAACTGTTCGATTTTTTACTCTCGGCGCTAAGCAGTGCGTCGAAATTCAGTGTGCGACAAAATCCTGCCGCGATTTTATTACGTCCGTGTGAGTAACTGGATTGTAAAGGTCAGATAGGCAGTCGCTCCATGTATTATGGTATCAGCTACATCCGGTTAGACTGGGAGCCGACCCCAACATAGTTGGGAAAACGCTAGGCTGATGATCCTAAACATCCTATTTCCAAATAATTAGAATTTTCATTCATCTTTCTTTTTTTGATTTCTCAGTCATCGCATAGTACAGTTACTAGGTACTTTTAAAAGTCAATTGCTGGTCTGTACCAATATAATTGGGTAGAGGTCACAAAACTATAACTGTAAATGGTCTTGAATGTAATCTACACATCTTTACATGAAATTACCATGAAAAATTAGATTCTCAATGTAAAACGCAGTTCACAAGGTCGGTTATTTAATGAATCAGGGTCAGGGTTCCTACCTTGGCATTCACAATGCAAGGTCTTACATACAATAGCAGTTTAAGTAAAAACGTTGAGGTTCGTTGAATATACCTCTATAACTTTTTTATTGGGATTTTGAGAATTGGTTATTTTAGCCACATACAGGACTAGGTTGTGCCAGTACCTTCGCCTGTGTGTATGTCGAAAATTAACCCACGGGAACATACTAGCGGGATAAAAAGTATCATATGTGTTATTCCAAGTTATAAACTATCTGTGTGCCAAATTTCATCCAAAACCATTGGGCCGTTTTTGCATGATTGAGTAACAAAATCGAAACTTTCACATTCACAATATTTTTGTAGGATTTATAAGGTGGTGTAAGTTTAGCAATGTCTGATGATGATAATAACTAGTTTTGGAGTGTTATTATGATTTTATTATTTACCAGCTGTGCCCGCGACTTCGTCCGCGCGGAATAGTTATTTATATATTAATAAAAATAAATATAATTTCTAAAATAAAAGTAGCCTAAATTACTCCTTAATACATCAGCTACCTGCCAGTGAAAGTCCCGTCAAAGACGGGCCAGCCATTTCAGAGATTAGCGGGAAAAAACAGACAGACACAGACAAAAATTATAAAAAATGTTATAAAACAGACAGACACAGACAAAAATTATAAAAAATGTTATTTTGATAGGTATATTTTACCGTATATAGTATATTCATATGCATGAAGCAAAAAGCGGTTATTTTAATATTACAAACAGGCACTCCAATTTTATTTATATGTATTAGATTTCTGCTTGAGTAAAGTTTGTATGTTTTTGTTAGTTTATTGGGGCGCAGACAGCTGTGCTGCTGGGGAGTTTGTTGCGCCACTTTTACTTCCTAGCGAAATGGTGAAATTTTGGGTGACTGTCTTATGTAATTTTGACTTCCAAAAAGTGTTGACTATCAGCCTAGTTCTAAGTTCTATGTTATTATGTTTGGTTTCCACACTTAGTCCTTCAAGTGGATATTGTGCATGAGTCATTGCGGCTGTTGGAAGTTATTCCAACCAGCCCAACCTCCCTCCAGAAGTTGGCTATAACTCCTGGTCTATTGAGAATATCCATGTATGACTTTTGATCCTTGATTTTGCGATACTAGGGAGTGATGAAGGATCGGTACGAGTAGTCTTTTCCAACTTTTGATGTTTGAAAACTTCATCAATACTAATATTATAAACACAAAAGTTATTCCGTCTGTTGTAGTTTCATAGCTGAACAGATTTTTGACGAAATTTGGTATACAGGTAGACAGGATATGGGAAAGTTTCTATCCGAGTTATATGTTTGTGTGGGATAATTTCTGACCTCAATGCCTATGAAGCCACGGACTAGTTAGTTATAAATAATTTTGTTATTTCAATATGACTTTTTCAGTAAATTTTTTCTCAAATCTTTGGCCAGCTTCTTGTCAACATGATCCAGCTGAAAATGAGTAAACTTTCGCAGAAATATCCTCATGAACTTAATTTTATTACACAAATCAGAAAGTAATGCTAACAAATGTTGCATCATCCATTTTGAAGAGAAAGTGGAGTAGTGCTGTTTTGTAATTGGGTTTATCCTCAAGTAATTTAACAAGTTAGCATTTCTAAAAATGAATACAAGAAGACACATAGCTTTAACAAGGGTTTTTGACACAGGGACAAGTTTTTTTTTTAAATAAAAAATGCAGCCTTATCTCATGAATGCAGACAATACTTTAATATTGTGTTTTCCACTGTGAATAATTTGTTTGATAGTCAGGTTAAAGTGTAACAGGAAAAAATAACTACATTGTAATTTATGACCGCAACTTTGTCTATTAAAAATAATAATTATAGTACTGTATTTCATTTATTCTTATATTTTCCTCAAAGGACAATATTATGATTTATGGCAGAATTGAGTTTCAAGATGCGTTATTTCGTGATTTAAAGTGTATTGTGATCAAGGTAAGGGTAAATACGTCAATTTTCGAACCAAAGTGGAAGGAATTACACACGTTATCTATGTTTATAACTTGTATGTACCAGGAAAACATGATAAGGTGAAGATCACGACCAATTTACGTAGAAATGCGCGCCACGCGCGTGTTCAATGTAAAAATCGTTTGTATCGAGTAATTTTAGCTCGGGCATGCAGGTCGATCACTCACACCAGCCCTACGTCACCCGCGCAAGCGTCCCGTCGCCTCACAGCTGTAGGATCAGTGACCTCGAGAAAAAACCACGCTATCATGCGTGACCCTAACCTAAATACAAACATTTCATACATTTTAGGTCGTTTCATACATATTATAACTGTCTTACCTGTAGAAAACGAGCAGTTACTAACTGTCGGGCGGGAAATCCCACACTACCGAGCGAAAGTGGCCACAATGACGCCGCGAGCCATAGTCGCAGTTTCGTCATCTTTTCACTATATTTCACCGTCACAACACACTCTAAACACTTCTTTATGCATTTGAACACACGCTAACGATAATTACACAAATAAAAACACATTTCGTTGGCGTGTTTTACGCACTTTTAGCACATGACTCGACAAAAACATTGGAGCTGAAAACACCACATTTTGAAAAAGGATACACTTGAAGCCTCTGTCCCATATCCTGTATTAAATTCGCGGCCTGCTGCCGATATGCTAATTCTTTATCTGCATCTAAACCGCATTTTCTGCTTGGAGAACTCAGTAATTGTTCTTTTGTAAAATACCATTTTTCTTGCCCTCCAGCCATTGAACGGATGTTCCGACTGCGCGCGAGAAAGCACGACGGAGAGCAGAGCTCCGTCTAAGTGCGTGAGTGGGAAAGGGATAGCGCTATGACAGCGGCGACCGGACGTAGACCACGTTAACATTTGAGAGATTTAAAAATATTAATTTTACATTTTGAATGTACAACACCGATATTAATCACTAATTATGAACTAAAAATTAAATACGTTTTTTGAAAACAACAAATTAATTATATAACGATTGAGAAAATTTCGTCTCAACATAAATTCTTGATAGGTATTCTCAAACGGACGCCATTGTAAAACTTGGTGGTTAACGCAGTAAGGTCTCCGGTGACAGAATGTGGATCTGCAACAATCACAGGTATGTTTCACTTTATCACTACGTTTTATTTTATAGTATAGACATTTCTCTTTCTTTTGTGCATATTTTTAATGTGATTCATTAACTTTTGAACGATAATATACAACTTTAAAATTACGGACCTAAATACTCTGTCACACCGTGCAAATGGCCGACCCACCACTGTTTACAATACACTTTACTATTTCTTTGGTGAAAAACCATTAGTTTATAACTTAAGTGACGACTACTGATGCCATAATTAATGAATTAATTTTTTAGACAATGTAATGTGGTCAGAATTCTGGAAATATTGGCAATTAATTAATGAGAATGAGTATTGACAATGTACTATCGAGCAGATGAAGTGAAATTTTGCGCGGCTACGTGGATTTGCACGATTGCGACGAAAACAAGAAAAATATTTTTTTTGTGCTGTCCTAATTAAGTAATGATAATAGAGTGTTTTTAATAGTAAACTTAAGTCTATGTTGTGAATATTTATTTTGTTGTGTATTATTGTCAATTCTCTTAGTTCATTATCAATATGTTTTCGTTCGGAAGTGAAAATTCCAACAAGCTTTATGCTCATAATATTAGGATTACTGAACGTAAGTTCAACAATAAGTTATGAAACTACATTGAAGCCCTTAATCTATTAAATTTTTATCTAAGTACCATGACTGTGTAAACAATATAAGTAGAAACATAAATCGTATTTTACGACTTACTACAAGAACCTACAACGACGACCAAGCTCTTATCACCTTTTGTAAAAACATTTAATTTTCAAGGCTGTCCAATGTTTATTTTACGCTGATTTGTGAACATTTGCAACTCGCATATCAATCTGCTTTACTCATAAATTTTGCAAATTGTTTACATAATTTTCCGCCAAAATTCAAACACAGCCAAAAGTCAAAAGTAATTCTTTCTTTTTTTTTCAGTTAATCCATCAACGTCAACAATGTCGCTGCCTCCTCGGAAAGTAATCCACCTTCCCAAAGTCAGGATGCTCAGCCGCGGAGGTCGAATGGCTTCCGGTCTTCGCATCACCAATGTCAAGTCTATCAAACTACCAGACCCAGAAGCTGTGAAGAAACAGGAAGAGGACAAGCTTAGAGCTGAGGTATTTTCATTTATTTTTTGTCTATGAAATTTGGGCTTGCCAAGTTTTTATTGTGAAGTGTTGCTATCATCTTTGGTCCAGGATAATCAAATCAGAGCGTGATTTAAAGGATTTCATCTGAAACATAATTATTTGTTAATTAAATGAGACCTCTTGCAGCATTAATAAAAATAAACAAAATACTGTCCTAAGTTGTGCACCTTTTTTAACCATAGTCAAAGTTAAATCATTTATTTCAAATAACCACTTATATGGCACTTTTGGACGTCGAGATTAACAAAAAAAAATTTAAGTGTTTCTACTTGCCCATTCCAAAATAAGGTAGTTTTGAAAAGAGAAGAATGGGTAACAAAATTCTTCTCCTTTCAAAACTTTTATAATATTTTGTAAACAATAATAAATTATATCATTATATGTGAAGATGATGCACCTAGACTAGAATAAAATTACTATTCCTCAATAGGTAAAAATAAATATATTATATAATATTAATAATGTGATAGATACATGTCGCTCACATATTTACAAATATTGTAAAAGTAGATATTTTTCCTAATATTTTATAGAGTATTAAGTACACTAACTTAGGCCCCACTGTACTTTTCCTCCTGCTCAATTGGAGCTTCACGATTTTATAGCGTATACATGTCTGTATGTAAAACACTTTTGCAAAATTTCACACTTTGAAAATGTCGAGTTTTTGAGTTTTTTTTTTTTTTGAGTTCCTCTAACTACACACTGAACTAACATATTATCCAAAAGTTACACACCTAGACGTGGTAAGACCACAATGTCACTAGGAGAACTGGAATGCAAGAGCGAACGAAGCAAGCTCTGGACTTGGGGCACCCCAACTCGGACAGGTTAGGTTAGAAGAGGATGGCGGGGTCTAGTGAGCGAGCGAAGCGAGTGAACAAAGTGGTTTTTTTTTAAACCACGCAGAAGTAGGAGCCCCGCGAAGCGGGGCTTCGGCGACTACCTAACTCCATATATTTTTTTTAGTAAAAAAATTACTTGACCTTCGAGTTTTGGGTTGTTGACCTTGACCGGGAATATGTCATACCTTATTATTGTTTGGAAACACATTTAGACTCACCATATGATCTTCCTCACCCAATATTCCACCAATTCAGACGTTTTTTTTTTCGAACAGTGAATTTTTTTTTCTTGGCTCCTATGGTTTTGCACAATTTGTGGATTTCAAATTTACCCTTAAAAGGGCTACTCTCCCCAAAAAAAATAGGTAGGTACTATAAAAAATCGCCGGGAGGAAAAGTACAGTGGTTCCCTAACTTACTACTACGTGAGTTAAAGTAATCATGAATATAAAATTTATATCATAAAAATTATACAATTAAATTAGCAACCAGTATCTTCTAGCAACGCACCAAGACAAGGTCCATACCCCATGGGGTGCCCATAGCGTGTTGTCGCTCAGTTTTAAGTTTTTAAGTACTGGCTGGGGGCCTTAATTTATTGAGGTAGCTGACAGCCTCCTAAGTTGACTTGCGAGATGGCATTCCTAAAAAAAGACTGACCCTCCTTTCTCCCATCCACAGCTCCAGAAAGAAATAGTGTCCCGTTCCCGAGTGTGCGCGTATAAAAGCTACGAATGCCCCTTACCAGTGATCTCGGGTCGTCAGTACTGCTACCGACATATAGTGCGCGACCCGACGGCGCCCTATCGCCCGTGTGCGCACACATATGCCAATGGAGAGCGTTGTACTATGCCTGCGCCGAGCGATTCTAGGGATCACAGGGATCCGGGGTAAGTTTGGTTACAAGATATATTGGATAGAAGAGCTTGTTGGTCTATTGGTCTCTTGGTGAGACTACGCTTAGCGTATGCTATCCACAAGCTGCTGGAGTAAAACATCCCACAATAGGATTCAAGTAGGTATCGAAATCTTTACCTCTCTTCTGCAGCGGGCAAATCTGCAGGCCAGCATATTAGCAGTAACTGTCAACTATCTGCATTCTCTATCCATTTCGCATTCATCGTTCAAAGAGTCCGTGACCATTATGCTCCACAGATTTGAATACACCGAGTCTTCTAAGTTCAGTCTTACACAGCATTACAGGTGGAACCACATCCAATCGCCTGCATCTAGGAGCAAAAACCAAGAACTCGCTCTTTTTCACGTTATACTGCAAGCCATGGCTGGCGGCATACGTCTCACACGATTATTGCGTGAGCAAGGAATCCAAGATTTGATCTCCAACCATACATATTTCCAGGACAGTTTAGATTCAGGGCAGGTGACTTCAAACTCTTTGTTAGTGGTATAAAGGAGACACCACAATTTGGCCAATATCATGTAGGTTACTATGAGTAAAGCTGGTGATTTTTCACATGGTTGACGGTAATAGTAGCAATTCATAAGGGTCAAAATCGCTTGTCACATGACTGTTTGTTAAATACTGACCTGCTTTCTGTGAAAAATTGAGTGTATCGTAACACCCCTGGTCAGGTAGTGAGGACACTACCTGACCAGGGGTGTTACGATACACTCAATTTTACTCAAATTTTCACTTAGGTTAATATAGGACAGGCAGGAGCCTGTCCTATATTAACCTAAGTGAAGTAGGCAGAGGTGTTTAAAGAACCTATGAATGTCCCTTACCCATAGTCTTGGGCCTTTCAGGTGTGAATTAGGGTTCAATTCGCACGGCAGGTTAATTTGATAGTAATGGTCGCTCCATGTGAATTACTGGTATTCAGCTGCATCGGTTCAGATATGTAGCCGATCCCAACATAGGTGGGAAAAGACTAGACAGATTGTTTTTTTTTTGCTAATACAATTTCGTTTAATTTCAGTCTATGCTTCGAGCACGCCCGCGCAGCTCTGTACGCTCGCCAGCGCAGCGCGGCCGCCCCTCCGCCCGTCACTACTACGGAATCTCTACTCAACCGGCTGCAGCATTATGTCAAGTGAGTTTATTAGTATCAACATCGTCATTTCAGCTGAAAGACGTTTACTGATGAACATAGGCAGAGGCCTATGTTCATCAGTAAACGTCTTTACTCTTGGTAGAGACCAAGAGTCGCCATATAGACCGGCCTGGTGCTCCTCGCTTCCAGCGGATTCCTGTAGCATTCACAAGGTCATCGGTCCACCTTGTTCCCAGTCATCTAACGCTGCGCCTTCCAGTACTTTTTGCCGTAAACTCCTCATTTTTTGTTCTTACATTTTAACTCGACAAACCTTGCAATTTGATAGCGAGAAGCGCTTGTTAATTAATACATTTTAAAACATTGTCGTTTTTTTTAACTAACCTTAAAACTACTAGCTAATTAATGAATTAAGGTGTGGTGTGAGTTAATTGCTCGGATTTTAACATACATTTACTTACTTAATTTAGGGTGTTGCCTTAACATATCTATTTCATTGAATACTTTTGGCACTAAATATCTTGAAATTCTTTCCCCATAATATTTTTGTTTTTCGGTTGAGTAGGGTATTTTACTTTATATGAGAAAAAATCTAAAAATATATTATTGAGATAGAACAGGCAAAAAGCAGTCTGAAAATGTTGGTTTAATTTTGTTCATGAAATAACAAAATAAATGTTCAAATTCAATTCAAAGAATTTGAACATTTATTTTGTTTTTCATCTGTTTTTGAACACCATGAAATAGTGGCCGCCATGTTATTACGTCATACAGCTGTTTAAACTAATCAACTGAAAAACTTTGTACTTTTATTATTTTCGAAACCAAAGTAATTTTGATTGAAATAATATCTTACATTCAGGATACCAACGATAAGTAGAATAATAACATTTTTTTTAAATTATGAACAATTATAATACAATATATCAGCGCATTTGTTTACACAGCAAACTGACGTCATACCCACAGAGCAATATGGCGTACACTGCATCCAGCGTTTTCGCCAAATTACGCGCGAAATATGAAACTGTAAATTTTAAATGCATTTTTAAGGCACTAATCGATTCTCAAAAATGTTGGTTTTTTTTTTGTGGTTTGATAGCATTTTAGAATCTAAATAAGACTCTTCAAAAATGGGTGTAATACCTTCTTAGTCTTTCCTCTCTTACACTGATTGTATTACCTTTTACTTCGAATATGAATGTGCATCACATGCATAATCTAAACCCTTCAATAATGATGTACCATCGTGTTTCAGACTGGAACGTCCACGTACCACATCCTGTGCATCATCAGTGTCGGTCGTAAGCGACCCGGCAGAACAGGAACAAGTCGATCCTCAGGCTGTAGACCCATTTAGTGAGTACCTTTAGTTTATACTAGCTGACCGAACACATCAGCAGTGGTGGCCCTGTGGTAACGGCCGCGACTTACGAGTTGGACAGGTGCTTTAACACTGCTCTCAATACGGTGAACGTCATAGTGGAAAACATCGTCAGAAAACTGGCATGTCCTTGAACCAAATATGCGAAGATATGTGACATCTGTTCTGTTCGTCTTTCTGTTTTTTTTTTTCTCAAGAAATTTAGTTTTCTATAAGGTGTTAAAAAATTAATGTTCCGAATTTCGTGTACTTGCTCGGGATCAAAAAACTAATATATGGCAAGAAAAAAAAAATTAGGTAAGTTCGATAAATTGCCAAAGTCTAAGAAATGTGATGGGAAAAATAAAATCAGCTGTTTACGTAGGTATTTGACAACGCACTCGTCTCGCTCGCGCGGCTGTCTGTGCCTACACGGTGTAGGTACGGTGCGCATGTGCATATTTAATAATTAGTGCGTGGGGAAAATATTGCATATCTTTGAAACGGATTGTTGTGTATAAATAGTTTTTTCGTGATTATGTTTTGAATGTCATTTTAAACAACTCCTTTAATTTCTAAACATTAATTTTTAAACACCTTATATAGTTTTTGTACGATTGTGTGTTTAGTTTAGTATGTGATCGTCCTGTGCGAGTCACAATAAATACATTTTCTTTCTTTCCTTCTTAACATCTACCAAGCAGCACTCTGTCCGCGTGTTGAATATCGTGAAGCAAAATGTAAGAGAACACTCACCGTGTTTTGTTTTTGTTAATAATGTATGTTTTATCTCAATTCCAGAACAAATCGATGCAACATCAGTAAACAACGCCTACTCCACCTCCATAATGGAATGCGCCAGCTGCAGCGACTCTGACGGCGAGTCTGTGACCCTGGGCCCTGACGGAGACTGTCGCGCGGGAGACCACGAGGACTTGTCTGATGCTGAAGACGCTCCCTGCGAGGAGATGCCGCTGTGGTGAGTCATCATCATAATACCTAGCCTTTAACCATGTTGGGATCGGCTTCCAGTCTAACCGGAAACCAGTATTACATGGAGCGACTGCCTATCTGACCTCCACAACCAAGCAGCGGCGAGGTGTCAATTTTTCTAAGAGAGAAGCCGAAGTGAAGTCGCCATTAACTTACTGACTTAGCAATAAAGAATAATTACTATCATTTTAAAATTAATATAGGAATGTAAAGAAGTAAATACAATAAAATTGAACAGCTGAAAACCAAATTAAATGTGCAATATTCCCCCATCTCTTTCACGCATTTTTTATATATCTGTCTCTGTCATAACCCATTGTACAGCGGCTTGCTCTCGTCCATATCAAGCGGTGCCACGTGACCTAAAGACCTGACACCATTTCGGGATCGCCGTTGTATGAATTTTTAGTTCGCGAAAAAGACGTTAGGGCGCCGGGTTAATTTAGAACATTTTTTATTTTTTGTTGCGATACAAAGCTAAAAATTACCGTTTTTGTTGTTTGAACGTAATGGTGAATTAAATGCCCATAGTGTAACTATATTTTTTAACAATAGTAGCCACTATTGACGTGCCATTTTTTAATAGCGATAGAGTTGGCCATGTGAATCTCCGAAAGGCAGCCGGTAGGAATCGTGTTGTATGATGCTTTCGCCACTGCAACCAAGTTATCTGGTAACACGAAATCGCTTGGTAAGACTGGTTGTCAGAGTATCAATCTGTGGTGAGTACACTGTAGTATGGTACCATTGTAGCGAAAGAGACGAGTCCGTGGCCCTTGGGAGGAAGCGTGAGACCACGAGGAGTTGTCTGATGCTGGAGAGGTTCCGTGCGAGGAGATGCCGCTTTGGTAAATCATCATCATCATCTGCCTATGCTTTTCCTAACTATGTTAGGGTCGGCTTCTAATCTAACCAGATGCAGCTGAAGACCAGTATTTATTTGGAGCGTTCTGACCTTCATAATCCAGTTACTTGGTATCACGATACCCCTTGGTAAGACTGGTTGAGACTTTCGGGCTTCTGACGACCCGTAACGACTGTCAAAGATCCACGAATGACAGCCGGGACCAACGGCTTAACGTGCTTTCCGAGGCTCGGAGGGGTCTTGGTATGTAAAGATGTTCACCCATCCACGGACCAACCGCGGTAAGCGTTGCTTAACCTGATCGATCGACCCGTACGGCTAATATTACTTAGCCACAAGCCCCTCCAAATTTTCTTTCAGATATCTTGTGGTATAAATCTAGGTTTCGATGTAATAATAATTAAAAAAAAAACATTTTTTAGAAACAAGTCCAGTAAAGATGTCTGAAAATCACCTTTTTTGTACAATTTTTTTCTGAACTTTGTTGATTCTATACTTTAAAGGCAACGTAATAAACATTATATGAGACACAGAACATTAATTAATTAATTAGTCATATGTCAGCTAGTCATGCCAATACAATATGTAACAAAAACCCTGTTGTTCCTTTTAGGGACGTATACACTTACCCACAAGCACAACATTTACGAAGTTATAATTTAAAAAATAAGCATTGGCTAGTCGAGAGTTCAACATCAAATAACTATTAAAATCGACATATTCAAAAAAAATGTTAACAGTATCTGATTTTACAAGTATCCTTATTTCGCACAATAAACTACGAGCTTGGCGGCTTTCTTTGATCTAATCAAAATCAGTTAAATATTACAAATATTCATAATAAAATATTTATTTTAATTATTTTTGTTAAACAGTTTTTATAAATGACATGCTTTATTACGTATGTATACCGATTCTGAAAACGTGGGTAGAAGGAACAACAGGGTTTTTGTTACATATTGTATACCAACAATAAAATGAAAACTTAACTTAATTCAATATATGTTTACCAATCAATAAAACAGCGTTATTAAATAAAAGTATATTATGTATGGCTCCAAGCATATATAACCATTTACCAAATTCACTTCTGGAGATAAGTGATATAAATGTATTTAAAAGCAAAATAAAAACACTGTTATTAAGAAAAGCATATTACTCTATCACTGAATATTTAGAAGAGAAGAGCTGGCAAGAAACTCCACGGTTACTCTTTTAAAAATAACTGGCTTTTATAATGTTTTCAAATTACAGTGATATTAGGTATGGGAGGACAGTGCAGGCCTGTCAATAAGTACCAGGTACTTAGAGGAACGAAAATAAAGAATAGAAACTGTAGGCCTACAACGTTCCCTCATTCACAATATGTAAAAGAATCTACATAAGTAAAATCAACCTATTTAAATCAAGTGATATGATTTCCATGAGAATCACTAATAAATACTCGATATTACAAGTGTTGTATAATGTCAAATAATGACGAGAATATTTTATTGTTATAGTCTAGCTTCGTACCCGTGTGTTTGTGCATTTGCATGTCTTATGGTGGGATATGGCTAATGGACACAATTTTTTGTGAGACATTTTCTTTTGTACCCATATTCGCAAATTAATAAATGATTATGATGAAAAAAAAAATGTTAATAAAGCATAATACCAAAATAAAAGCCTCCTGGTATAAAAGACGTGATAGCTTACATATGCAATGCTGGATTATGTTCACATATCTATTACGACCCGAGTTACAACTCGAAGCCACAAATTAATACCTAGGACCATCGACGTAAAATAAATAAACAGGTAGGTAATTTATTAGTAACAATAACAAAATCATGGTCAGCAAGACGACCAGCCACCACAAGCAGCGTATAACTTACTAGCTGACCCGTGCCCACTTCGTTGGGCGGTAAACATTTTTAAATATCTCAATAGATTACGACACGGTCGCGGTTCCATACCCATGTCGTATTATTATCTCTACAACTATTCGTCCAAATTAGATGCAGTAAAAGGGAAAAGTCTTGTTTTAAACACTTGAGACCATTAAATTTGTTGATAATATGACCATTAAACATGACATTTTAATTAAAAAAAACTACTTTTTGTGACTTAATATAAGGTTAGACATGTCCTGTAGCTGACTTTTTTGTAGGCATTATCAAGCTCTACAACTTTTCTCTCGAACTCAATCATATATCTCTAAGGCGGCGTTCGTAAAAAACGTTCGACCGTTTTTTCTCCGACTTACGTTGCAAATCAGACTACCACGAAAAAGTCTTTTCATATTTTGGGTTAATATTATAGCCTATGACACTCACAAATAACGTGACTTTCTATTGGTAAAAAAAAATTCAAAATCGGTTCAGTAGATCCAGAGATTACCCCTACAAACTCACAAACTTAACCTCTTTATAATATTAGGATAGATTATCCCGGTAGTACGTTCCCGTGGGATAATTTTTAACATTCACGCGTGCGTATCCGCTGGCAAAACCTAGTAATGATAATAGTTAACTCAATTTTGCAGGACAGCAGGGGTCTACACGGCTGAAGAAGCAGTAAGCGTCTCTAAGGACACCTTGAAATACCTTCAAACATCGTACATCAAACAGATGGCTCGTATGCGTGTGTTGCTTCAAACTGCCAGACTGCTGTATCTTAGACAGCTGAAAGCTGAGAAGGAAATGTACTGTGAGTATAAGAAGTTCTTCCTCAAAAATAAAAATCATGTCACAAAAAAGATGACAAATTACACACATACAAAGTAGCCAAAAGCCCCGTATTCAAGTAGAAAAAGTTTTACAATTTTGTCTATTGCTTCTTTATTTAAAAAAAATAGTTCTAGGTGCCTCGTTTTCACTTATAATGATATAATTAATGTAATAGGTTGGGGAAAAAGTTTCTTCGCATTTTTTAAGAAAATTCAAAACATTTTTTAATAAAGTTTATTTACATTTAACTAAAGTATGTAGGTACCATTTTGTTCGATAACTTTTTGCCATCTTGTAGGTAGGGACATGATCCCATTGCTATAGAAATTTTGGGACTTCTGGTCAAAATACCGCGACAAGTGGTTTTGGCAGTCCTCTCGTGATGTTAACCTGACACTGCCTAAAGAATTCTGAAGAGACCGAAACAGGTGGAAATCTGAAGGTGCAAGGTCAGGACTATACGGCGGATGCATTAACACCTCCCAGCCAAACTCTCTTAATTTTTGTTGGGTGGCTAAAGATGTGTGAGGTCTAGCGTTATCATGATGAAAAACCACACCCCTTCTGTTGTTTAATTCCGGCCACTTTCTCTCAACTTCTTGCTTTAATCTCATCAGTTGTTCGCAGTAGAGTTCAGAATCGATGGTCCTGCCTGGTGGTAACAGCTCATAATGAATAATGCCCTTCCAATCCCACCACACACACAGCATCACCTTGTTGCGAGTTAACCCGGGTTTCGCCACAGTCTGTGAAGCCTGACCGGCCTTTGACCACGACCTTTTTCGCACGTTCTTGTCATACGTGATCCACTTTTCATCACCAGTTATCAGCTTCTTCAAAAATGGTTCGGTTTCATTACGTCGTAATAAAGAATCACAAATGAGTACACGGTTCATTAGGTTTCTTTCAGTGAGCTCGTGAGGTACCCAAATGTCGAGCTTTTTTGTGTACCCAGTTTTTTTCAAATGCGCCAAAACTGTTTTGTGGTCAATTTCCAGTTCTTCAGCTACGTCGTAACTACTGGTATGCCGATCTTGCTCCACTTTTTCAAAAATGGCATCCATTTTATCCGTAATAGGGCGACCAGAGCGACGTGCATCTTTGACATCAAAATTTCCGGATTGAAAACGCTTAAACCAAATTTGTGCTACTCTCACAGACACTACACTAGGTCCATAAACATCGCAAATTTTTTTCGCGGCTTGCCTTGCATTTTTACCTTTTTTGTAGTAAAATTTTAAAATGTATCGAATTTCTTCATTAGATTCACTCATCTTGACGGTACGAAAAACAAATGAAAATCACACATTTTCCTAATTTGAATTTGGAATTATGTTCTTTAAAATTTAAACTTTCAATGATACCAAAACCAGCCAGATACAAATAGTATAGCCAAAGAGATTTTATTACAAGTTCATACATACTATAATGCGAAAAGACTTTTTCCCCAACCTAATATACAAAATATTGCGAAACATTTTAAAAGAGTGGTGGAGTTTATTTGCCATTCTTCTACATGCAAAACTAACTTATAGAAGGAGCAACTAGAATCAATTCTATTTCTTTTTTGGAATTTTTGACATTCAAAAGTGTCTTATACATAGCATCTAATATTCATTCAAAGTAGTTTAAAATCTTCAAAAGTTACAAAATCAACTCAACACATATTTTTTCAGGGGTCAGAGTTTCCTATCTAACTACTCTGTGAAGAAAGGCCGAAACAAACTCAGAGGGCGCAGCCCAAGTCCAGACGTAATCTTGGTCAGATCATGTGAAAGAAAATTTGAATTTCGCGTCCAACACTGGCGCTTAACCTTAAAAAAAGAGTACTTAAACAAAAGCGTAAAAATAATGCATTTAATTAAATATATCTTTCACAGGCAGTATAAACTCACAAGCCCGTAGTGGGCCACTCACAGTCCGCGAACGTCGTCAACTGCGCAAGCTGAAGGCCTTCGCCAGCTACCACAAGAGGCACGGCAACGACGCTGTGTTAGCGCGCAAGATGCACCACAAAAGGGCTAAGGTATGGGCTTCGTTATAAAATAAATATTAAAAAAGTACTCTTGGCTTGGCTAAAGAATGGGGTATTACACTCATTTTTGAAAAGTGTGTTAATTAGATTCTAAAATGCTAATAAACCATAAAAAATAATTCAACATTTTTATTGAATCGATTAGTGCCTTAAAAATACATTTAAATTTTACATTTTCATATTTCGCGCGTAATTTGACGAAAACGCTGGACGCAGTGTACGCCATATTGCTACTATGCGGGTATGACGTCAGTTTGCTGTGTAAGCAAATGGGCTGATATATTGTTTAATTATTTATAATTAAAAAAAATGAGTTATTATTCTACTTATTGTTGGTATCCTGACTGTAAGATATTATTTCAATAAAAATTACTTTGGTTACGAAAATAATAAAAGTACAAACTTGTTCAGTTGATTAGTTTATACAGCGGTATGACGTAGTAGTAGTAGTAGTAGTTCAAAAACAGATGAGAAAAACTGAATCTTTGAATTGAATTTTGACATTTATTTTGTTATTTCATGAGCTACACATACTATCACTTTCCGACTGCTTTTTGCCTAAGCTATCTCAATAATATATTTTTAACCACGATAACCGACATCCACGCGGACGGAGCTGCGGGCAAAAGCTAGTTAATTATAAGGACAGCCGAGTGAGACAAAATGGAATTTATTGAGATGCGCGCACTCGGGCCTTGTTGTCGTCCGAGTGGCCGCGTGGCTCGCGCCTCTCTCGCGGCCCCCGGTTCGCCTTACTCGTGTAATAATAATTGAAAGGCTCAGGGGAAAACCAGGCAATGTCACTAAAACAATGAACTGAGAAATAGTTAAGTTATTATTTTGATCTTTGAAAAATGTTACATTAAAGCCTAAAATAAAACAAAAATTATTATTAATTAAAGTTATTGCAAAGTATGTTTTCGTGTTTCGTTCTACCACATTTGTACTATAGAATGGTATTACCAGTACAAAAAAAAACATAAAAATGTGACTGCATGTTTTTCCCTGTGCCCTTCATAACGTATCGAAACCTCTCCGTGTCTCAGAAAGCACGTTATCACGTTGAACGGCTGTCATTCATACGTAGATCTTTGACAGTCGTAACGGGTAGTCAAAACGCCGAAAGTCTGACAGCCAGTTTTCAGAGGTTTCGTGCTGCCCAGTAACTGGGTTGTGGAGGTCAGATATACAGTCGCTCCATGTAAAATAATGGTATTCAACTGCATCAAGCGCTGCGTTTGCGCTCGGTGCATCTCAGCGCGTCGAAAATCGAACAGTGCATTTTACTGTTCGATTAGCACCTCTCTCCGCTAAGCAGTGCGTTGAAGATGTTTATGTTCGTGGGAAATACACCAAGAAAATGCACCAAGTCTTGACGGAAAAACCGTAACAAAGCGAATCAAGAACCACAGGAAGTGCAACTTCTTAGCACACGTTTTCAGACGGGATAAACCACACCTATTGCATTCAGCATAAGGCTTAAATCTAAGAAGGTCGGACGACCTATTTACACAGGGAACGACAACCTAAAACAGTACATATAATATTTCGACATGGGAATCACGTTTTGGAAGGACATGGCTGGAGATAGAAACAAGTTCAAGAAAGCGGCTAGCGATGGCTACCAAAAAACCCAGAAAGTGATAGCAGCGAGAACTCAGAAGGCGATTATGAAAACAACAACACAGAACATAGCGAAGCAACGGCATAGAAAAGAGCTAAGGAAGCAGTTGAACCTACCCAAGAAGCTCGATCTGAATCAACAAGCCGGCGACGTCGTGAAAAGATATATCCCTCCTATAAATAAATACCACACGTCTCTCCAGTAGTCCAATGCTTACTCAAGGATGCATATCCGGTAGGCTCGCAATCCTTTCCTAGCCTAAGGGCACGTCTACCTGACCATTACCGCGCCCCGCGGTCTACTTCTTCACACGTAACACTATGAAGCGCGAGGCTCCAGGGGCTAGTGCGAATCTTGGGGTTCATTCGATTAATCGAGTCTGGTCAAGCCACTCTGGGATCGGTGCATTACATTACATACATTACACTGTTTTCTATTATTTCAATTAAATTCTATTCGAAAACATCCATTGATTTCTTAAATAAACTAGCAACTATATCCGACGACCTTTTATTTCATGCAATAAACAAGTGAACTAATCTTAATCTAAAACATTGAAAGTTATTAATTCGCAAGAACCCTTCCGCAGGTGAAGGGCCTCCTCTAAAGAATTTCAATCCATTTATGATAATTCATCATCATCATTTCAGCCGAAAGACGTCCACTGCTGGACATAGACCTCCCCCAAAAGGGGGGTTTTGCCATAATCGCCATGCTTGGCAGGCGGGTTGGCGATCGCAGTATGGTGGTCAAATGCATAGAGAACGCTGCTGCCCATTCTCTAGTAAGTCCCATAGTCGCCTTCTACTACACCCACGGGAAGAAATGGGGTGATGCTATTCTTTCACGTCCGGCACACGGAACATTACAATTTATGGTCATTACAAATTTATAATTATCAAGTTGTTGCCCACAGTTGAACGACCCGTGCCCCAACAGACCCATTCCCTCGCAAGGTCGCTGCACCTTCACGGAGGGCGGCGTGCGCTGCGCCTCGCACGTGCTGCCGGCTGCCAAGCACTGCCTCAAGCACATCCTGCATGACAGACATCAGGTGACCACTAAAATACCATAAGCATAATTAGCCTGTAATGTTCCCACCTCTGAGACACAGGCCTCCTGTCGATAACAGGGAGTGGCCAGTAATCCACCACGCGGGCCCATTGCGGGTTGGTGGATGTCATATGTCTTCGAATTTTTGGTTCTAGGACATGCCTGTTTTATTTATTTATTTATTTTGGATCTCCAACAAAGGATACACATATCTACACTATATTATATAATATTAATTAATATAATAATATAATCTTATATATAAAATTTCCATGTCACAATGTTAGTTACCGTACTCCTCCGAAACGGCTTTACCGATTTTCACCAAGTTTTATATGCGTATTCAGTAGGTCTGAGAATTGGCTACTATCTATTTTCCATACCCCTAAGTGATAAGGGTTGTTCACCCTAAATAATTTATAAGGCAAAACAACGTTTCCTGGGTCAGCTAGTATAATATAATATAATACTAATACTAATACTAATAATATTATAAAGAGGAAAGATTTGTATTTTTGTATGTAACGAATAAACTTAAAAACTACTGGACCGATTTCAAAAATTCTTTTGCCGTTAGAAAGTTACATTATCACTGCGTAACATAAGCTAAATTTTATCCCCGTATTCCTACGGGAACTGGAACTACGCGGGTGAAACTGCGGAGCGCTGCTAGTACATTATAAATCAAAGTAATAATAAGGTTCTTTTATGTGAGCTCATTCAATTACAGGAGACCACAGCATGCACATAAAATTAAGTGTTAACACGATAAACATGAAGAAAACAATGATAAATGATGAAAAATAAATTATGAGATTAGAGAAAATAGATCTTAAAAAAAAGTCAAGATTGAGCATTTAAATAACGATTGTGTAGGATAAAACGTCAAAATACGAGACAATACATGTTTAGATTTAAGTAAAGTAAAATAAAAATTAACATATCAGGATTGAGCATTCATAAAACAATTGGTTATTAGGAATTATAATTTATATTATATCACATTTGTTGACTTGGAGAGAAATGTACTCAGTTATTTTACGGTGGTTACATTCTGTTGTGGTTACATTCGGTGGCTTTCTTCATGATGTTTTCCTTCACCGTTTAAGAGCAGCGGTGATGAATTTATACAAAGTCAAGCGATTGTCTGGGTTGAACCTGTAAGTCGACTATGTGGCTCATTGCTTCTTTAATTATAAAAAAATGTTCTTCCACAATAAACACTACATCGGTCTTTGGTGTTGTATTTTAATATTTTTACATGCTTTATATTTGCTTCACTTGTATATTTGTTTGTAACCGACTCCTTTGGGGTTGATTTTGATCCACTTCAAACGGTCAGATTTTATTTAAACTTTGTAGACTTATCGAGGACCGATGACAATTCAAAAATTAAAAAAAAAAATCACGCTTTTGTAACTACAAAAGCGTGATTTTTTTTTCTATTTTTGCTTAAAAGCGTGGGCTGCTTGATATTAATTGATTATAAAAATACCTCAAAAAGCACTCCATTCTTTTTAGTAGAATGAAATTATTTTCTACTTTTTTAGTTTGGTTTTTTAAACTATTATTTTTTTGCCACCAACTTCCGTAATACAAGTTATTTTTCAGTTTTAAATGTTTTATTTTGGAAGTACACACGGCTACACATCAAACTATAAATATCCAGTATTAGCTGATCTCGCATTGTATAGGATTTCCGTACAGTGCGAGATCATAGTAAACTGGAAATGTATAGCTTGATGTGTAGCCGTGTATATGTACGCTGTTTTTTTTTAAAAAATAAACGTAATTTTTAGTTGTGGTACACAAACAACTGAATTGAGAACCTCTTCCTTTTTTGAAGTCGGTTAAAAATGCAAGCAAACGAAGTCGCAGGTAACAGCTAGTACTAAATAAATGTAACAATATTCTGTTGATCATTTCCAGGTGCTATTCAACGCTTGCGGAGACATTCGCGGCGTGGAGTCGTGTTGCGAGCCGATCCCCAAGCTCCCCCTGCCGTCGTCAGCTTGTCGGTATCACACCGACCCGCCTTTGTATACAGTGTTCACTTTGAAGGTATGCTATTTTAAACATTCCTTTATAGAAAGATAAAGCAGACTTTAAAGTAATACATAAAATTCATAAAAATCTTTTATTTCAGACCTATAATGTCCATTTGGTTAGTATACAAACGAATTAGAAACTAGTGTGTGAGTTACAACTAGCAGAGATTTGCAAGTCAGTGCAAGGTTGTATGTTCATCAAAATATGATTACAGTCTGTTCGCCGAGAGTTGATAAAGTCAGGGTTTCCTAACTCATTACAAATTGTGGCCCGCTTATTATTTAAAAACTTAAACACGACATATTTTTTGTTACTTGTCGGAGTTCAAACTAGGTGAGTAAAGCGCCGATATAATAACTAATAAACTTTTATTAATCTACTCTACAAAAACTAAATAGCTACACTCATTCAGTACCCACTCGATCTCGTAACATTATTATATATCACCTTACGACGAACATGACGGAGTCTCAGAGTCGGAGGAAGAATCGGAGTCGGTGACGTTTATTACGAAACGATCAATGACACCCTCGTCTACCCTGCCGTCAATTTGTAAAAATCTATCCTCTTCTTTTACTGTGTGGTCAATGCATTTTTGCCAGGTTTCAGCATCTACATTTTGCATGGCCTCCACTAACAATCTTTTGACTTCTGCCAACTTAAAACTTGTATTGTTGCATGCGAGATGCACTTTTATATAAGCGGATTGCAGTTCACAACATATGCGTGCCTCGTACCACGAAAACGGCGAAAGTGAGAGATAAGCGACAGCCGCCATACAGTTTGCGATAATTAAGCGACAGTCGCTATTCGGAGACGTAACATAATATTTATCAACTCTCAGCGAACAGACTTTAGCGATCGTAACAAATAATCGATTGAATTACTTTTTTGTAGTCATACAATCGAATTAAATGAACATAGAGGGGTTGTATTGCTGATTTTAATGATTTTTGTTATGTAAAAAGATACGTTTTACGGTCGCGAATCATATTTTAATGAACGTACAGCTTGTCACTGACATGTAAATTGCAATAAACTTAAGGATATTTGAATTTAGGGAGTTACCGTGGAGTTTGATTTTAACAATATACAGGGTGTAATTTTAATCACCGTTAACCTCATAAGGGGTCATTGTACTCATCATTATGAACAACTTTTACTATGGGACCAAATCTGAGCTTACGAACAAAAAAATCAGGTGTTCCCTACATTTATGTTCGCATAACTCGTCAAAATGTAGGGAACAGCTGATTTTTTTTTTCGCGATTTCAGGTTTGGTCTCATAGTAAAAGTTGTTCATAATTATGAGTACAATGAACTCTTTAGATATTTCGTGTATGAATAGATACACCTTATATATCTCCCAATTTGTACTGTTTACTTAACCATATTTTTACAAATAAATTATCTTTTTTATCTCTGCTTACCATTGGAGAATGCAAACGTAAAGGTATGTATCACATATACCGTTTTAAAAAAACATTTTTTAAATTCATTCTCTATTAACAAAAAAACTGTACCCAACCCGGGAATCGAACCAAGGACCTCGTACTTTGCAATTGAGCTTGGGTCCACTAGACTAGCAAGGCAAAGGGGTTAAAAACTTAAAGCTTGTGATAGGTGGCAGCACTGTTGTTAGTCAAAAAACCGCCATTGTTGTGTATGTGTTCGCTGTTTATTTATATTTATAAAATACTACAATACCAATTACATTAAATAACATAGAAACAATTATAACGTTAACATAATAAATATGTAAGGATAAACAGTTTTATGCTACATTAAATGCTTAAAATTTTCCAAAATGAATATTTTGTACTAATTTATTACTAGAACAATAATTCATCTTGTTTTTTTTCTATAGCCAGGTCTGTCTTTTCCAACTTTTGAATATCATCATCATCTTTATTTATTTAACCATTTATGCACACACATATGAACATACAAGAAAGCAACAGAAAAATACGTACAAACTCATAAACTAAACTAAACGAAACTTATACTCTCTTCACAGAAAGACGGATCGGACAGCGAATCAGAACCACCTTCATCGTCCGACGACTCCCACACTGAAGAACTGCAAGACCTCGCCGAAGTCTCCACAGACGACCGCGTCGAGGTACAGGACGTGGGGCAAGAGGCAGACCTGTCCCTGCCTCCTTACACACCGGATGATCTGGCAGACGAATGACAAATCGCCGATCTGGTCTACCAGATGTATGACGATTTCGGTGAACTGATTGTCTGAAGTGCCATGGACGCCCTGGCCTGTGGAGTTGTGGACACACTGAATAGCTCAAAATAGTGCTAAAAGTAGTTTCTGTACTTTGTGAGTGAATTAAACTCATTTTGTGTTTGTGAAGGGACTGATACTGTGGCCTGGGGCACTTTGTAACTCAGTGAATAGCTCGAAATAGTGTTAAAACTGTACAAGCGGCTTGTGGCTAAGTAACAATAGCTGCACGGGTCGATCGATCAGGTTAAGCTACGCTTGCCGCGGTTGGTCCGTGGATGGGTGACCATCTTTGCATACCAAGACTCCTCCGTGCCTCGGAAAGCACGTTAATCCGTTGGTCCCGCCTGTCATTTGTGGATCTTTGACAGTCGTTACGGGTCGTCAGAAGCCCGAAAGTCTGACAACCAGTCTTACCAAGGGGTATTACCCAGTAACTGGGTTGTGGAGGTCAGATAGGCAGTCGCTCCATGTAAATTACACAAGAAGCCGACCCCGCTATACTTCGGAAAAGCCTAGGCAGATGATGGCAGATGATGAGTGTTAAAACTACTTTTGTGCACGAAAAAACAAAAACTCATTTCAATTCTCGGTCAATACCGACCGAGAATAAACGAGCGGTGAGAGTCCAACAGAGTGAATCGCGAGTGAGTCTTAAGCGCGTAGGGTGCGATTTTGAACTCTCAAGCGCTAAGCAGTGCTTTGAAAATAGAGTGCGCGAGAAAATTCCGCCGCGATTTTATTACTTCCGTGGGAACTTGGATGAAAAGAAGTAGTGGACGGTATTAAAATAAGTGAATGCCATTATCACAATATTAACATATAGAAAATAGGACAATGAAGTGCCGGTAGTTTCGCGTTTGTGAGTGGTATGGACCACTCCATACCACACGTGGCGCACGCGCATATGTAGTGCGCCGACAATTTGTTTAATGTCTTTTAAATGTGAGAAACAGACAAAAGTGATAAAAAATAGTGTTAACAGTGACTTAATCTCTTTGATGGGTGCAAAAAGCAGACATTTTGTGTTAAAAACTATCGATAAATAATGTTAAAGTGAATTGAATCTCTTCTAAGAGACATTTTCATTACAACAATCGTTTAAGTACTAGAAGACCCGCGCCGGTCTTGTCGACCAAACGTATGAGAATTTTGGTGACTAGTAATGTGTGGTTGTAGTCTACATTTTGCGACAATGAAGACGAAGACAATGCTACAGCGATTGATAGTTGGATATCCAAGCGTTAATATAGAATATTGGTGAGCAGTGGTGGCTCGAGTGTCAACGCTTACCTTGTATAAATTATTTAATGACCACTGCTCTCTAAACGGTTAAGGAAAACATCGTGAGGGACCGATTTCGTCAAGTAATTGTCTCGAACGCACATATTCTCAGCCTTTTTGTACACTTTATAACTAAACAAGTACAACAAGTAAACTGGCAGTTGTATGAAAATACTATACTATGAGTAGCTGGTATTATAAAATATTGGCAATGTTTAAAGTGATAAGAACATTTATATGTACATAAAAAGTAAATGTTTTAGTGATAAAAATTAGTTTTAATAGAGACTAAAACGCTTAGGTGAATCAAAAGCAGCCATTTTGTGTTAAAGATCATTGATAAATAGGTTATGCGATTTGAATCTCTCTAATGGGTTGAAATACATACGTTTTTATTACATGATGATGATGATGATGATTGGACTCCCTTCTCCGCACGTAGACTCCCACTCGGTCCGTTGTGCGTGGGGATTCTGGCTAACAGAGCCAGCCTAGCTCCGCCCAGAAGCTCAGAAGTTTCCTGGGGGCTTCGCAGGCTTCGCGGAGCGACCTCACTGTTCCGAGGATTTCTTCACGTTGAGTAGCCACAGCCTCGCAGTCCAGGATGACGTGGGTGGCTGATTCCTCGGCGTCCAGGCAGCCCCTGCAAAGCGGGCTGTCTGTGGCGCCTATGTTATAAAGATGTTTGTTAAGGTGGTTGTGGCCCGTAATTGTTCCTATGATTATTCTAAGGTTATTTCTGCTCAGGCTAAGAAGTTTTTTGGTTAATCGCGGGTTTACAGTTGGTAAAGCCAATTTTGACTGTCTACAGTCTGTGCCCGTGACCATCTGTTGTTATGAAGTTCGGTTGATCTTTGGCGAATCCACGCACGAAGTTGTGAGAAAGGCAGGGGGAGAAGTGGGTACGGGCCTAGCACTTTCATATCGGAGCCTCTCTTCGCAAGTTCATCGGCGGCATCATTACCTAAGGATTCACTATGCCCCTTGATCCACTGGAGTGTAATACGATTGGACGTCGATAAACTCTCCAGAGCTTGATGGCACTCAAAGATTAGTTTGTTATTGGTTTGTTTGTTTGCTAGAGCTTTGAGCACAGATAGGCTGTCGGATACGAATTTAACGCCGTAATTCCGGATGCCTAAGCGCTTTACTGCTGCTGCGGCTTGTGTTAAGGCAACACATTCGCATTGAAAGATTGAGCTGTGTGTGCCTAGCGGTATGTGAAAGTTAATGTTGAGGTCAAGGGAATGTGCGCCAGCACCTGAACCGGTTTGTGTTTTTGAGCCGTCTGTATAGATGCGCACTTCCTTGGCTCCTGACTGATCCCTCTTCTCCTCTATTATTTGTATGGTATAGTTTTTGTTGAACATAGGTTGGTTTGGTGTTCTATCACACGGGGCAACGATGAGCGGCTGGTACTCAATCAATCGTTTTTATTACAAAAAACATATTAAAAATCTATCATTGCATTTATTATCTGGTGGTATCTACCAAACCCACAGTGGGCCCACATGGCCCCTGTCACAAAGAGGCCTGTGTCCCAGCAGTCGGAACATTATGGATTATCTAGGAATCTAATGGCCCTGTTGAGCTGAAATTTAGATAGAGATGGAGTAAAATGTTTCAAACTTACATGTAACGCTGAAAGATCGCATAATATTATGATAAGCTTACAAAGCGTAATGTTTTTGTGCTGAGTATTGTTGTAACAAATGTTTTATTATTGATATCTGTATAATATAATTCATGTTATAGTGATACACTCCCGGACTACTAAATCAAATCCCATGTCAGGTATAAAGGTCTATAACGTCAGTTTTGAAGTTTTGAGTTCACAACCATGTAAAAAGAGAAGTTATTGCACAAAAAATGAAGGGTGGCTCGATTCAAGGGCCATATATCACTATACTTTATGCAAGGGCCCGGGAGTGTATGTATGTATACAAATGTACCAAAAACTCAGTACATAGATAGGTATTGTTTGTGAATTGTGTGATTATTTTGGCTAAAACAAAATGTAAAAGTAGCACGCATTTACAGGTTAAAAAACCATGCTTAAAACCATTTTATCTTAAAAAATATAAAACCATTCTTGCCTTTTCAGTAGTATAATACCTTTGCGAATTAATGTAAGAATATTCTCATACAAAATTCACGTCTTATGCCGTGTATTGACGCGTGTAATGTGTAACATGACGGCAAACGGCATGACGTTTTCATATACCATCATGTTTTACGTCTGACGCACGTCTCGTGATGCCCTTATTTAAAAAAAGTCTACTACTAATACCACTGATAAACAAAAAAAAAATGCAGTCACGAACAAAAGTAACACTCCAAACTGTCCCCACTTATTCGTCAGCGGTTATAGTTATGCCAAAACATATTTTTGCTAATTCAACCTTACACGCATGACTTAAAATGGTTTTTACAAAGCAAATTTCCAAAAAGACTGAAAGTTGACTGACGATTCTGTTTGACAACTGCACGTATTGCGCGCTATTTAAGCGGACGTTTTTGAAACGCTGATTGTTATCTTGTTTTTTTTTGTATATCATTGACTAATGACTGGATATTTATGTCGGTGTGACATTAAGGTAAACTCAAGAAAATTAATTGTTTGTCAGATTAACTACCTACTTATTTTGAATATTGAAATCAAATCTGTCATGATGATGATGATGATGATGATTGGACTCCCCTTTCCGCACGTAGACTCCCACTCGGTCCGTTGTGCGTGGGGATTCTGGCTAACAGAGCCAGCCTAGCTCCGCCCAGAAGCTCAGAAGTTTCCTGGGGGCTTCGCAGGCTTCGCGGAGCGAAAAAAAATCTGTCATTAATTGGCAGTTGTATGAAATGGCTATTGGCATCATTTTCCTACTCTGATCCTAATTTGTTTGGGGTATTACATGGCTAATTGACTACTCCGTGCCCCGGAAAACACGTTAACTCAAACTCAAACTCAAAGCATTTATTTCAATTAAACCATTTACAGGCACTTTTGAATTGTCAAAAAGTCGATCAGTTGGAAATTTGAAGCTAGTTGCCCATTCCAAAACGTAGATCTCTATGGAGAAGAACGGGCAAGAACCCGTTGGTCTTTCGTGGATCTTATTTACGGGTCGTCAGAAGCCGGAAAGTTTGACAACCTCATCTTACCAAGGGGTATCGTGTGACACAGTATAGTGGCGTGGATAGAGTTTTTAGACAGGGTAGGCAGTTTCTTTTTTATGACGAATAAAAAACAGAATAACCGATTGCTGTACCTACACAGCATGCAACCTGTGAGGCAACTAAATTAACCATATTGTTTTGTATTGAATTTACGATCGATTTTACATTTAGTTTGTATTATTGCAAATCCAGTGTACAACTACTTTTCACGATCACTTGTTTGTTTTTTTTTTTTCACCAAAAGATAGTTTTCGCATCACTGACAACTTTCACAGTCAATAATAATATCTATTTTTCACGCTGTTCCCAACGTGTGCGTTACCCAGGCCAGATGTTGTCGAAAATGGTCATTTGAATCTTATAGATAATTAGTTTTGCGGCTTCTGTAATTGTTGCGCACATTTTTAAATTTGTTGCGCTTATAGTTTTTTAATTATTTCACAAAAACATTTCCTGCTGGCGTAACGTTACCCCAGCCAGACCTTTTTCTTTCTAATGGGAATATTTAAATAATTACTAGCTATAAAATTAGTTGTCTAGATGAAGTAAATGTTGTGCCTTATTTTGTATTTGTTCTTTCATCGGTTGCGAAGTTATTCGAGATTTTGCTGGGGTAACGTTTTTGGTTTTGCTAGATCTTTGAAACGGTTAAGCGGATTCTTATCATATTTTGTACATGGCTTCTTGGGAATTAGTTTAAATTTGTTCTGCAATAAAAAAACCAAAATAATACATAGCTTAAAGGTTATTTCATTAAATAGAAAAACACTTCAATTGGTCCCAGCACTCTCAATAAGAGCTCTAAAGACTTACTTTAAACGTTATTTTAAAGCTTGTAACTGCCTTCAAATGTACGTGAAGTTTCATTAGTATCCTGTAAGTATTTAACAAGTTATGATGATATTGAGTTCTTCACGAGCACGGTCTTGATGCGCGCGGTGTTATTTGGCCACTGGATTGGATATATGAACTGAATGTTATGTCAATTATTAGTTTTTTAGTTCAGTTGTATATCAGTAAAATTTCAGCTCAGTACATTGGATAATTAATGAGATAATACGATTAAAGTCATTAGGAAGTGAATGACCGTGGTAACCCGACCAAGTTTAGGTGGTTACGAAAAAGCGAAAACGCAAAACATTATGGTACCTTCTAAAATATGTAGGATAGTGTTACAAATTTAGTACAGACATGTACACAAGTTAAAAAAAAACTACGTGATTATTAAATAATTTTTATTGACAGGTAATATAACCATTTCAATTGAACTTTTAAAGTATTATTAAACTTGTATAGATATACAGACGTAGAGGAGAACGTCAAACGATATTTTTTATAACTTCACCACGCAGCCATAGTCGCCACCACACTCATAAGTAGGTATTATGTCGCCATCACCGCGTCCATCATCGCGGCCCACGGCTATTGCTATGTTGCCATTCTGTTTATGCCTACAATAAAAACAAAGAGTACATTTTTTTTGTCTAAATCCTTAATGGGGTTTCAATTGTAGTTTAGCTACCTACATATTTGAAACTCGAATCGTCATCTATTTGCGAGTTTATATCAACGCGAGTGTCGCAACAAGGTAATTATGGATTTCTTAAAGTCTACGTGTCCAAGGAGTTTGTGGAAATAAATAAATACCTACCTGTTGCGGTAGTCCCGACTCCCGACATTGATAACGATAAAAATCGGTCGCTAAGTCATGAATTTCATTAATCAAGTTTCAAGTCATATTTTGACAATATACCTATACACAAAAACCTTCCACTTGAATCAATCTATCTATTAAAAAAAACTGCTTCAGAATCCGTTGCGTAGTTTTAAAGATCTAAGCAAACAGGGACAGACAAACGGGAAGCGACTTTGTTTTATAGGTACTATGTAGCGAAGGATAAATATGTCGTTATCATTGTTGAGAATTCCAGTCTAGGTAATAATTCAGTACGAAAGAAAAGAAAATAATAAGTTCCTAAATTTAAATATTTAAGCCTTAAAAAAATATAGTTTTAGATAAGTACCTAACAACATGTAGGTACATATTAACAATAATTTTGCTACTATTTCTGTAGTTACATTATACAAGCTTATCTTGTTCGTGAATTCATCAAGCAGCCTGCACCATAACTATGATCATCAATAGAAGCACTCCACATTAGCAGTAATTCGCCACACTTATTATTTTATATTAGCTCTCACGCACTCTATAAATATTTGCAAAAACAGGAAACGGAACTGCCGAAACGCATGCGCACTCTACAAGATGAATTATGTGATTACGGAGCATGTTTAGTGCGATATGCAAACAATGCGCCCCTTCACCCCACCCCTTCCGCGTCCCACCGAACGACATGTTATATCAGTGATTTTTGATAAGTTTGTGCAACTGGAAGATAATAATAATGTTTTCATAGTACAGATATTATTATATTATTAATGTATTTAACAGTGTACGCGTCTGTACCGAAATTGTAAGGTGTATTATACTAAACATTTCAAAAGATAGTATAATGTTCTGCGTTTTCGCTTTTTCGTAACCACCTAAACTTGGTCGGGTTACCACGGTCATTCACTTCCTGATGACTTTAATCGTATTATCTCATTAATTATCCAATGTACTGAGCTGAAATTTTACTGATATACAACTGAACTAAAAAACTAATAATTGACATAACATTCAGTTCATATATCCAATCCAGTGGCCAAATAACACCGCGCGCATCAAGACCGTGCTCGTGAAGAACTCAATATCATCATAACTTGTTAAATACTTACAGGATATTAATGAAACTTCACGTACATTTGAAGGCAGTTACAAGCTTTAAAATAACGTTTAAAGTAAGTCTTTAGAGCTCTTATTGAGAGTGCTGGGACCAATTGAAGTGGTTTTTCTATTTAATGAAATAACCTTTAAGCTATGTATTATTTTGGTTTTTTTATTGCAGAACAAATTTAAACTAATTCCTAAAATATGATAAGAATCCGCTTAACCGTTTCAAAGATCTAGCAAAACCAAAAACGTTACCCCAGCAAAATCTCGAATAACTTCGCAACCGATGAAAGAACAAATTAATACAAAATAAGGCACAACATTTACTTCATCTAGACAACTAATTTTATAGCTAGTAATTATTTAAATATTCCCATTAGAAAGAAAAAGGTCTGGCTGGCGTAACGTTACCCCAGCAGGAAATGTTTTTGTGAAATAATTAAAAAACTATAAGCGCAACAAATTTAAAAATGTGCGCAACAATTACAGAAGCCGCAAAACTAATTATCTATAAGATTCAAATGACCATTTTCGACAACATCTGGCCTGGGTAACGGACACGTTCCCAACGTTAAAATCTTAAATACATGCTATCGTAGCTCACAATCAAAACAAATAAAACAAACATGGGCGTCGGAATATAAAATAATACGACAAATAAGTAATGGTTGTTTATGTCGCATAACCAACTTTGTTCGGAAAACTTCGGTAAGTTTCGTAATTCGTCGTGTCAAAAGTCACTGACTACCCTGTACAGTTGTGTGCGTTATTTGTTACATTGTGTGCCACGTATGTATTGGAACGCACACCCAATAAATCTGCATGACCACGAGAGCACACGTATAAACATTAAGACGCGAATAGTTTGCGTCTCTCCCGAGGCACTCAGCGACGCTAGTGCATCGCAATGCGAAGTTGCGTCAAATTGTACGAACGAACATCGATAACACTAATGATACGACGGACGCTCGACAGTTGAGCTGATTTATGAATATTTGTTATTTATTGATAAAATAATATTAGTTTTAAATATTTATCTAATTTAGGCAGTGTCTTTCTGTCTTTATGGACTGCACGCCACTGCCCAGTAACTGGTTTGTCGAGGTCAGATGGCAGTCGCTCCATGTACAGCTACCCCAATCTGCCAAATTTCTTTGATAGGTTTTCAACTTTATAGCGTAAGCTTATGGTTCATGTTCAATGGGAAAATTTGACAGTTTGGGGTAGCTTGAAGTGCTGGCGTCTGTATAATACTGGTCTTCAGCCGCATCCGGTTAGAATGCAAGCCGACCCCAACATAGTCCTGAAAAGGCTAGGCAGATAATGATTACAATTTAAGTGTGTCAACTTGATAAACAATTAATGATTGTTCATAAAAACAATTTCTTTGTTACCTATGCATGTTCTAGTCTAAAGAATCCTCAAAATATTAAATGTATTTGTAAACACTATGATAATTTGACGATCTGAATGTTCCAAATAGATACCAAATAAAACGCATTCCAATATTTGTATAGTTTTATTTCATATTCATTCCTTCCTGCATTCGCCGAAACGAACCTTGCTCTCGCGCACTGCATTTTCAATGCACCGCTTAGCGCCGAGAGTTGAAAATCCTACATTGTTTTTTAGACGCGCTGGGATGCGTTGTTGGATTCTTAATACTCGACTCAATCCCGAGAGTTGAAAATCCAGAGCCCCATAAAAATCGCCATTGCGTACATGGGCTAAGTTAAAGAGATACATATTATACTGTGATCGTGATTGTGTGGATCGGATTAGCGTGTTGATGGCAATCTAGAATAGAATAGTCTAGAATTTGGCTACGAACTTGACACCTTCAGTAGCGTCCATCAACTCCTGTAGCGTGCAGATAATTATGCACAACAAAATTGCAACTTTGTCTTATGAATGGCTTTTGCCACATGGTGTTTACTAATTTGACGTCGCTGATTCTAGATATACCCTCGGCTTTTTAATGTAACAGCTCTTGTTTACGAGTTATAGCTGTCCAAAAAGTCGACGTATTAACGTGTTAATTTGCTAATATTTTATAATTTATTAAGCTTTCTTAATATAATTTGATATGGCATCGTCAAGACAAGTTTGTGTGAATGATACGAATAATTTTTGTTTCATTTCCGGAGAGTGTAGGTTTAAAGAATACCGTTGTTAACCAAGATGATTTAAACGACCTTATCAGAGATCTGGGACTGCCAAAGTCTGCTTCAGAAATTTTAGCTTCTAGTCTAAAAGAAAGAAACTTAGTAACAAAAGGAACCTAACATTTCTTATTACCACACAAGAGAACGGAATCTCCTGAAATATTTTGCTGAAGAAGATGGCTCCGATGTACCTAACATGAGCCTCAAGTTATACTTTCTTCAGAACCACCTAGACCATACTCCCGCCAATGTTGGGTATCTAAGTGAAGAACGGCGAGCGATTTCACCAATACCTTCGTACGATGAAGGAACGCTATCAAGGCTACTGGAACGCACACATGATGGTAGACTATTGTTGGAGCATTCAGAATAGCTCTCTGCCTTCAGCTTCAGCAAGAAAATCAAATAAAAGAAAGTTTTGTTTCAACTTAAATGAAAATAAATTGGTATCATGTCTGAATTTAAAGTGTTCTATTGTAAAAAAAAACCAATGTGTCATATCTTTTCAACTAGAGCTGATACAGAATATTCAGTCAGACTTGAAATCGTCATTGAAAATTGGACTAGTATCATTTAACGTATCCCAATCATCAGAAATGCTGTTGTGTAGTGAATGTTTCATTTTGACAGTTCGACAATATACATTGCGTTATTTACGTTGTTGAGCATATGAAGCGATGGATTGGCAATCTGTTTTAAAAATGATTGAGATTATGATTGATCGCGCGTTACGCAATTAGGGTGTAAGTTTTCTTTGCTTCTGCCTGAGTCCGGAGATATGCGTGTAGTGTAAGGGCCACTTTGTTAAAACTTTTTGAAAATGTACTTAGGATTTAGAGAACATTCCCAAAGAAAAGTCAAATATGCGAGTTAGGTATGGACTGTAAAGTTGGGCCCTCAGTTCTCACTTAGAGGATTGAGGGCCCTTCTGTACCTGATAAGCTGTGGACACTACAGAAAAAATATTTATGCCAAAATCTAAGTTAATGCCAAACAAAATTTGTGAAAACAAGATATTATCGCAAAACACTATCCTACTTTGTATATCTTCGTTCAAAATAGGCCCTCAGTTCTCGTACACGTAAAATTTATAACGCTGATAAAATGAAACCATTAACTTACAGCTCCTTTTTGAAATCTTCTAAGCTACTGAATCAATTTTGAAAATTTATGAAAGCAAGAACAGGTCACCACTTCTTGTTGTTTGAAAATTATGACCTTGATAAAATTCGGGCCCTCAGTCCTCCATTTTTTTGTTTTCGTTTTATTACGCTTAGTGTATAACAAATACAGAACGTCTTTTTGTGAAAAAAATGTGTAACAAATGGGTGTTATTTGTTACTAATAAGAATTACGATAAAACTACAAATCTTATTAGATACCGAAATCCGACTACTTCTTAATTGTGTATGTTGGTAGGGTGACAATAATGGCGCAATTTGTTTTGACGAATATCATTCACGTCGTAACTTACTTGTGTTTCTAACGTAGCAGTCAAAAACGAATTACATTTTGTCTTTGCATTTGATCTATATAATTAATAGTAATTTCAAGTCATCATCATCATCATCATCATTTCAGCCGAAAGAGGTCCACTGCTGGACATCTTTAAAACTAAGCGTTGCAGACACCAGAATGATTTTAAAGAAATAAAAAAGAATTTCTAATACAATAGGTGGAAAGTTTTCTGTAACAAATAAGCCATGGTCACTCTATCGAAACATTTAAAACTTTTTTCAAAAAAAAAAAAAAAAAACAACCGACTTTCAAAAAGATACTAACAAGTGAAAAATAACTTTAATTTCGGAAGGCGGTGACAAAAAATTAAAATACATATCCAAAGTCACCGACTTCCGAAATTAATGTTATTTTTCACTTTTTAGTGGTTCACATGTGCTTACCCCTTCACAGCGTACCGGCGTGATGTTATGTTATGAACTGGTGTAAACAATAGACAGACATGATTTCAGCAATTCCAGTCCATTTGCTATAATTTATTGAGGAGTTCCGTTACCTATGTCCGAAGTTCTTCATCAGATCTTCACCAAATTGAAATGGGACCACTTCGAGAAAGCACTCTTCCAAAAACTACCCAAATCGCTTCAAGTGTGCCTATAAAATTTGAAGAGTTCTCTCTATTTCTCCAGGATGCCATCATCAGATCCTGACTTGATGATCATGGGACCACCTGGGCCCCTTTCAAACAAAAAATAAAATCCAAATCGGTCCAGCCATCTTCGAGTAATCGGGGAACATAGGTACATTAAAAAAAAAGATTCCGACGAATTGAGAACCTCCTCCTTTTTGAAGTCGGTTAAAAATGTTTTGCTATAGGTACCGTACTACAGCTCCTGAAATATAAACCTAGGATTTTTTGTTGTATTTTTACTCATTTTGACTAATTCAAATCTGGGTTTTACAATAAACTTCAGACGTCCGCGATGCTTTTTCAGCGAGATATCGGCGATATCGTATTTTTCACCGTTTCAATGCTCCTAAAATATAAACCTAGGATTTTTTTTATAATTACAAATTTAATCTATAATTTACCTAAATTTCAGGTCGCTTAGTTTTAAAGATCTCCGTGGCGGCGCGGTTCTCCGCCGTTCAATGGCGCGGCCACGTTCAAACCATTGTAACTTTGAAAAAAAATATGGTTTTGGCTTTTGAGGTCTTAATCCACTTTTTTATCCAGGAGTCGAACAATTTGGGTTTGGCGTCATATCGCAATCGTAGTGCTTTCGATCAGCCGATTTTGTGTGGATGTGTTTTTCATTATTCAATACCTACAATTATCTGATCGCGGCACGTAAGTTGAACCAAAACGGCGGATTTTATTACAAGTTATGCGTGCCGCGATCTGTAATTTATTTCCAAACTCCAGTACACGTTACATCTATCATCGGTATGAATCGTATCGTCAGTATGAATAAACTAGGTGACCTTATTCTTTTTCCGTGCGATGCAACGAGTGTGCACGCTCCTATCTTCGGTTGTTTGTTCTGATTTGGGTTCAACTTACGTGCCGCGATCTATAATTTGTTTGAAGTTTTGTTACTGTCACTGTGAAACTACAAGTGCAGGATAGAGACGAGATTATGACTATGCCAAAGCATGTGCGTGACGTTTAGTCGATGTCCACAAGGAAGTAATAAAGTCGTGGCGGGATTTTACCGCTAACTGGATTTTCAACTCTCGGTGTTGAATCGAGCATTGAGAATCGATTCAACACCGACCGACCGTGCATCGCAACGCGTCACAAAAACATATACTGTTCAATTTTCAACTATCGGCGCTCCAGAAGATCCAGAGCGCGAAAAAATCCCGCTGCTATTTTATTACGTGGAACATGGTGCAAGGGAAAATAAAACACATCACAGTCATGTAAAAATAAATGTATTATCAACAGAAAATCAGCTGAGCTCATAAAGATCAGAAGAATATTAAACAAATAAGTAACAAAAATAGTTATGTAATTTAGTAATAACACAATCTAAAGGAAATTCACTGTCAAGGAATGTTTAAAATAACACGTTGAATGCATTGTTATAAAAATAAAATAAACACAATTTTGTAGTGTTTCATTGTGCTGCTCAGTTTTTGATACTGCAAGTCTTTGCAAACGATTTTAATCAGCTAATTTGACTACTTTCGATTAATAAACTGGATTATTTGTATTGAAATAGGGATTGTATTTGAAGAGACCCAAAAGTCTGACAATCAGCATTACTAAGAGGTAACGCGTACCCAGTAACTGAGTTGTGGACGTCAGATAGGTAGTCACCTCATGGCAAATACTACTATTCAGCTGCATCTCGTTACACAGCAAGTCGACTCCAACATTGGGAAAAGAAAAAATTGTATTTCCAATATCAATCATTAAAACTTGCAATACAAAACTATAAGCCAATATATTTTTGCTTTTAACCCATATTTTTCTAAAATCGTGATCTATTTTCTTTGAGCAACGCTTTTTGGCCAATCATTTGTAAAACTACCTTCTTCTTTCGTTTTTGTGCGTTTGTCAAAACTAGGGTTGCCAGCAAAAAATATTTCAAAGATTTCACAATATTCTTTATGTTTTCACTAATACAACAGGAATAAATAAAAAAAAGTTTAATCTTAAATAGTTTTTAATCAGTCGTTTAGGGTTGTGTTCGGAAAATTACGTATTTCTTTTTTAAATTCTCATGAAAAAAACAATACTTTAGCTTGTAAACCTTTATCATTTTGCTTAAAAAAAAAGGTATTTTCTTAACTTAATTTCTATTTTTTTTTTTTTTCAGAAAGAGGTACATAAGTACTCATCTATTTAAAAAACTGTACTTATGTAGGTACTCAATAAGACATTCTAACACATTATTAATCGAGAACACCCATAATAATTATCAGTAAATTAAGAATAATAAAATTTTGTTTAATGGGTTCTTACAATAAAAAAAAAAATATTTGCAGTAATTTTGTAAGAAATCAGATACCATAAACTTGGGAGAATATTGCAATAAATGTCTTGTTAACAATTTAAATGTTGTCCGTTTGTAAAGTCAGAGTAAGTTTTTGTTAAACAAAATGACATAGGTGTCAATTTGCTTGACATTATAGGCATATTAGTTGCACGGCATGTTAGGCATGTTAGTATTAAATTAGTTGATCTGTACAGGTGTACGAATTTAAAACTGCACGCCCCTCCACTGCAAACTCAAACTCAAAACATTTATTTCAATTAAATTATTAAACCATTTACAGGCACTTATGAATTGTCAAAAAGTAGATCAGTTGGAAAGTTGAAGCTTGTTGCATACACATTTCAAATGCCTGTATAGAAATTATAGTGCAGTTTTAAATTAGTTGATGTCCACCTATTTAGAATTAACAATATATTTTTCTAACTAAAAAGTGAAAGTGGCTTCGCACAGCAAATTATTATAATAACAAGGGAGAATATTACAATAATGTCACGTTAACAATTTAATTGTATCGGTATGTAAAGTCAGATAAACTTATTGTTAAACAAAATGACTTAGGGTGTCAATTTGCTTGACAATTAATATGCCTGTACCCATAGATGTACAAAAAACCCAAGATGCACAGTCTCGAACAAAAGTAACTCTCAAAACTGTCCCCAATTATACAACACATTTTTTTGCTAATTCAACCTTACACACATGACTTAAAGTGGTTTTAACAAAGTAATGTCCAAAAAGACTGACTAAAAGATGACTGACGATACCATTGACACCTGCGCACATTGCGCTCTATTTATGCGAACGTTTTTGAGACGCTGATTGTGTATCTTGAGTTTTTTGTATCTCAATGCCTGTACCTATTTAAAAATAACAAAACATTTTTCTATCTATAAAGTGAAATAGGCTACGCACAGCAAATGTATAATATTACTTTCACAGAACCTACACGTTTATGAATGAAATTTTTCATAGTTTTTCTCTAAGCTACTGGACCGATTTTGACAAAAGAGATCCTATCTTTTCGTTACATTTTTATGAAAATTACTGTCACACAAAAGAGCGTTCCGAAAGTTGACAACTTCATTTTTTTTATATAATTAGAGGGCGAGCTTATTGCAGTTGCTACTGAGAAATTCTAGATTGAAAAACGAACACAGGAACACATGCTCAGCCGTAGCGCTTGCGACCACTAGACCAACGAGACAGTCATAATTTGATTTAGTTCTAATGTTTCAATAGTCAGATATCCTGTATCTGAAGAATAAATATGACAGTTTGACATATTTTCTATACAAAACCTGTCAAACCGAAATATCCTCAGATAGGTTTTTTCTGGCTAGTGAAAAATCAGGCCTTAGTAATATTGATAAATTAATCAAAACAGAAATAGACAGCTATTTGGGACGTTGTCAACTTTCAAAAAGCTTGCTCCTAAAACTCTTTATAAATGATAATATTTACATAATTTTCCACACACAACGCCATTTTAGCCTCACTCCAATTTATCGCTGGATTGTCGTTACATCATTTCTTCTTCTTCATCTGCTTAGCTTTTTTCTTTTCTTCACGTTTGACTTCTTTTTCTTTTATCGATTTGTACAGTTTGTAGCCGAAGAATACTGGAATAATGAAAAAATAATAATTAATTAGTTTTTTGTTGGAGACAATTTTCATTTTTGTTTACTGTCTGTAAAGTTGTGACTAGTTATAAAATTGGAGACTTCGGTAATTGGAATAGATTATTATTAATTAATATTTATGTTAAACTGATAGGAAGAACAATGGGTCACAATATACAGTTGAACAGTACAAACAGTTCTTTTGGTCACTAAAAAAAAAAATCTGTAAAACTTTTAAAAACATAAGTTTCTCTTCGTGTAACGCGTTACTTAGAATTATACATAGCTGTGAAGTAAATTAAGTAAGTGAAATTGAAGTATCCCTACTAATATTATAAATGCGAAAGTAACTCTGTCTGTTACGCTTTTACGTCCACACCAATGAATCGATCGTCATGGAATTTGGCAGAGATATAGCCTGGGATATGGAGGACATAGGCTACTTTTTTACGCGATAACCGACATCCACGCGGGCGGAACTGCGGGCAAAAGCTAGTCAATTCATAATTAGAGCACCAACATATTACGCTTGCATCTCTTACTCTGCATTTAAATGGAATTGATTCTAGTCGCCCCTTCCAAAATGTAGTTTCGTATGAAGAAGAATGGGCAAGAAACTCCACCGTTACTGTTTTAAAATGTTTTAGGTACAATATTTAACATAGTACATTCATTATATAATTATGTGTAAAAACGATGCACCCAGAATAAAATTACCATATCAAAATAGGTAAAAAGAATGAAATTGAAGCAATACAGATAAATTAATTTTATGATAGATACATTGCAATCTTTTTGACAGTTCACAACATTAATTAATTGTGATAACTACGTTGTTGAGTGGACAATTTTATATTTTATTTTTTATTTTTTTATACGATTCCGGCATTTTTATAAGTTTTTTAACAATTCTTTTTATAGTTTTCCGAGTTGTTGAATATTTTAAGTTTAGTTTTATAAGTATTAGAGAATTTATTTAAATAAGTTTGAAGCTATGGACGAATGTTATGTCTGAAATAAATAAAATATTATTATTATTTAAAGCAATGGATTACCATTCAAAAATATTCAGATTGTGATTGAAAAAGTTTTATGCAATTATGGTGCTGGCCAGTGAGCCCTGCTGACCACTTCGATGACTGGATAACATTTTTACACACTAATTATTATGAGAAATACTGTAAGTACCTATATTTATAGATTTGATTTTTCTAGCTAGAGGACGGATTTATACCACTACGGTCAATATTACCCGAAGATTGGGTAATATTGCCCGCAAAGGCGATTATCGTTTAATAGGAGGCTAAAGCATGAAAACGTTAGGAAATATTAAAAATATTAATAATACTACCCAGCTACTTTTAAAATTTTCTATCATTATCATATTGGTAACTTCAAGATTAGAGAAAATATTTTGTTTACGAGCCCCACTTAATGCTGAAATCAGTGTCGAAATACGATAATAGAAATAATTAAGATATCCCAAACAGATATCTGTTAAAAAGTAGCGATAAAATAACTTTTGGCGATCAAAGGACCAATCCGAATAATTAATTATTATTGAATAGGTAATTCCCGCATTTTTAAAGCGTTCACATTCTCATCTCAGTCTTAATATGTCAAAAATACTGACTAAAAAATAAAACTGCGACAAGATTTTGAACGATTTTCAGTAACGGGGTCGGGAATCGGCTATCTGGTATTCGATTAATTGAAATTGTACGATAAACCCACCAAACCACTGCACTTAAATTATCAGCTACCGTTTGGCTAATATTTTTAGCACGACACGACACGAAAAAAGACGAGACACATCTCCAAGAATGACCTCTGTCTAAAGCTTTTGTAAACACATACCTAACAAAAATATGATGAGCAACACTACAGCTGCAACCATATACAGTTTAGACATCACTGCACTTCTTATGGCATCTTCAACACCAGCCAGCATGGCATTATCTTTCAGCCTCGAACTTAGCTTACTAGCTAAACCATCTTTGATTTTCGACGCGAATTTATGCTTGTCTTCCGGGCTCATATCTTTAAACTGTGCCAGAACTCCTTTTAATTTATCCCTGATTACTTCAGATTCCTCATCGCCTGGTTCAGCTGCGACCATTTTCTGAAGCGTATTTATAAGGTCCATATTTTGGATGGATTCTGTTAATTTTTCGCCAATCACTTTGCTAAGTTGAAGTCTGTCCGGGACGTCTTGTTCTTCTTGGTCCGCCATTTTCTGTTGCGCGGGAAAAAGTTACGGTGACTTTAATTTTGATTTACGAACACTACTTTTGAGCGATATAGTATCTGATTTTATAAATTGACTTGTGCATCGTGTTTGAATAGCAGATGCATTACGGGTGGCGCCACCGGCTTGCGCTCTCATAATGTCAGCCAAAAATACTGTGCGCGATTTATTTTGAGAATGTTGGCGCATCGGTCTGGTGATAACAAGCGAGAGTTTTGGGTTTAATTCTAGGACAAGATAAGTTGAAGGGATCCTTTTTCGAAGAGACAAGAATTGCTTCAAGTTCATGACTACATCGATTTGTTGTTTCTTTTTTCAAAAGTTGGTATTTGAAAATAAAGAATTTGAGTATTGATATTCGGATTTGAAGTGTCAGAGGAGATTCTAATACGTATTTTTGGACTATATTTTTATGTTTTATTTGAAGGAAGAGGGAGTTGTGGAGATGGCCGATAGGTGACCAAGATTAGGCCAAAGAAACCAAGCATGTCCAAAAGCGCACCGGGCAGACGGCTTGACCACAGTCCCGAGAATCAACTGGATGAGGCATTAGAGATGCACGAAACGGGAAATATGGCAGAAATCGGCAGAATCCAAAGGACCCGGAGTGGGTGATTCCAGGCTGGAATGATGATGTTTAAGTGGGACTCTTATTTAGATACAGAACCTTTCGGATGACTACCATTTTCTAATTATTTGCACAGTCCCCGTATAATTTCGTGCCCGCATGATCCAATAATGTACCTACCGTAATTTTGCAACCAACCTAGATTCAATACTTATCATTTATCGCCCACTCACATCCCGAGCGATATTAAAAGTATTGAGAACATCGTTTTATTCGAAAAGGGTCAAGCAGAGAAGTATTGATTGCTGATAGTTATTGTTTGTATATATTGGGCTTTGTTGACATCTTTTAGTTACCTAACAAATTAAAGAAATCAAGTTAATTTATAGCTTGTAAAAACGGAGTGGTATAAAGGAAAACATAGTGCTACCAACACGCACAGGCCCCGCGTTGTGGATTACGACCCACCCCCTCTCACAGAGAGGAGGCCTATGTCCCAGAAAAGGGAACATTATAGAATGATTATACTTAAAATGCACCTAACGATATTCACATGGTATAAAAAAGTATCAACTGAATAGAAATCTACATTACCGAAATAATAAAGGTAAAAAGTATGTTGGTTTGAACGACCTAATCTCTGGAACTCGCAGTCGGATTTGAATAAATCTTTTTGCATTTCATAGCCTAAGTCTTGAAGAAAGCTATAGGCTATTATGTCACGCTACGACACTTAGGAGCCGAGCAAAAAGGAAACAGAAATCAGAAACAACGCTTATCAAAAACGAAAGTAATAGCACAGATAACGCGGGCGGGAATGCGATGCTATCTGGTTAAGATATTAGTGGAATATGAACATAAACTTAACCTAGTTATTTCTGAACGATCAGCAAGCTCCCTTTAAGATCGTTTCTTAACTAACTATTCTCTGTCCGCGGTTATCCTCTCTGCTGCGATATTCTTTTGTTTTAACCGTTCTCGAATAAACCAGTTCTTTACTTTTTTTTACTTCAGTTTCATTACATCAAAATATATTTTATGTTAAAACAAACAACAAATTTCACGCGTGGCATCGCGGGAAGTAGCATTACATATACGGAAACAACAGAAGTTATTTTTATAGCAAAAATGTTTTGTTATGACAATTACATCTGTTAACCAATACTATTTGACTGACATCATTCTTGATCAAACATTCATAAATTGCGTTTAATGGCCAATTCCAATAATTTACGGACCCTTATTGGTTAAAATTAAAACTCTTGTATCTTTACCAATAATGAAGCAGACTTCATAGCTTTAAAACTTCTCATAAGGAAGTACCTAGCTATCTCAGGTAAAATAAGCTTACAAATCTATTTATATGCCTAGTTTGGCAATAAAAATGCTACTATCGGTAAGCAACAGGATTCGTTTTGCTTTATACCGAGCATCAGACCACCAGACCGAAAGCGCATAAAAAAAATTGGACTTAAAAAGACGTATATTTCAGAAAACTAAATAAGCTAAATAAAAACATAGTCATTCGACTCACCAGCTAGTTTCACTCCTAGTGATAAACTAAGTATAACTGAAGACAAAGCGTTATCGCTAGTCCATATTACGTGTTTACATATAATTGGAAAATTATTTATCTCTTTATTGATAATGTTGTACCTATCTGAATTTCGATAGTGGCTTAAGAATCGAATCGGTGTATTTTTTACATTATATAATTAACTAGGTTTTTCCAGCGGCTTTGCCCACCTGGAGGTCGGTGTATTATACATATAAACCTTCCTTTTGAATCACTCTGTCTATAGATTAAAACCACATTAAAATCGGTTTGCGTAGTTTAAAAGATCTAAGCGTACAGACACAAACAGCGACTAAAAATGAAGATAAGGTTGTAAGTATATAAAATATTTAGAAACATTAAAAGAGTAACGGTGGAGTTTCTTGCCCAATTTTCTACATACGAAACTACCTTTTATTCAAAGGCACAACTAGTTCTTTTTTGTCGTTCAAAAGTGCCTTTCATGTGCCTATTTTAAATAAATGATGTGACTTTGACATATTTTTGTTGCTATAATTGTCATTCTTAATGGTTTGGCTTGGACTACAATTCTAATGCATTGCATGCATAGAAATAACGCTTCTTATTCGTTTCGTTCGACGGCACACCTGTTTCTTAATACTGTTTGGGCCACAGTTGGTGGCCACATTTTTTTGGCTACAGAGGAGTTGTGCAGTTCGTCAACAGTGCAAGTAAAGAGATATTTGGTACACTCTTGGAGATGGGGCATTGTCTCTTCTGCTACAGATATTGGATGAATCGACAATGCCCCATTTCACAAAATTATGTTTGCAGTGGCCTATTTGGGTACTTAATCGATTCAGTGCTTGATCGCCTCGAAAAACGTCTAATAAACTACACATTTTGACTAACAATTAAAAAATAAATAAAATTATGACCTAGTTCCGTGTAGTGCCGGACGTGAAAGAATAGTTAGTAGTAATTTACCACCATACTGCGATCGTCAACCCGCCTGCCAAGCGTGGCGATTATGGCAAAACCCTCCTTTTGGGAGAGGCTTATGTCCAGTAGTGGACGTCTTTCGGCTGAAATGATGATGATATATTTTTTACTTCAATTTTGATTGAGATGTTATTTTAGTATGAAACCGGTGGTTTTCTTTATGGTCAAACCCGCCACAAACAGTTAAACACGGTTAACCAACCGATTACAAACAAGACTTTAACTGATATTAAACTGTTTTAGGTTATCAGGTATCATCAACGAATTAACCTGTATGTTATAAACGGCCGTTGATAAGAAATTGATAGCAACTATACTAATTTAAAACTCTGAATATTATTCAACTGGGTTTAAATTCATATAATATGGCTAGAAATGGTGTGAAAACCGAGATGACGACTAATAGAGAAGAATGGAAGATAAAGACATGTTGCGCCGACCACAAATAAATTGCGATAATGACAGGAGAATGATAAACCAAGTCTGGGAAAATAATTATTGTAGAATTTTCCAGAATTAATATGATTCCTGGATTACGAACTCTACAGAATGTCGATTTTAGTCAAACAATTGATTTAAAGCCAAAGCAAAAGTTCGGCTGTGATAAATGACATAAAGAAAAAACTAACTGTGAATGTGAGTACTATGCAGGCTAGATTGAACACATGACTTTATAACTCGTCTGGTGGTTTTAAGCATTTTGTAAATGGCCTACGCAAATGTCCTGCAAATCTGGTAGCGTCTTGTGACGGGTCGTTGAGCTCCCTAAAATAAGGTTGAGCTACACGGTGGCTGCTACATACATGCCGTCTGTTGAGACAGGTCATCTCAAAGCTGCAATGGCTCTTTCTTCAAAAGGCCTTTCCAGACATTGCCCTGCATTGTTAGACTCACATAAAATTCAAATAATATAATGTTTGGACTTTAAAAGAGACCATGACCTCTGAGTTTGATTCGGCTTTTCTTCTCAGGGAACAGTCAGCTAGGAAATGCCGGCGCCATCTAGTTTTTAAAATATTGACCAACAAAATATTGACGTGTAAAAGTGTCTTTTAAGATCTACTTACATAAATAAATATTTCATTTCATTTATTTCTGTAAATAGGTTTGCACAAACACTCTTACACGTCAATCATATTTTCAAAACTGGATGAGGTCGGCGTTTCCTATCTGACTACTCTGAGAAGATAGGTCGATACAAACTCAAGAGGCCACAGTATCTTTTAAAGCCAGACATAATCCTGGTCAGATAGATATCTGTGATCTCAGTGGTTTGGCAAAACCAAAAATCCTAAAGTTAAATGCATCCGGAATTTCTAGCAATTTCGTGATCTAAGTTACGCCTTTCAATAAAAGGCAGGCCTATGTCCAGCAGAAGTACGTGATATTTTCTATTCTTCGCTTTTGATAGAGTGGTCGTGGTCATGATGAATTGTACCCAGGAGAAGTTGTTGCTCGCACGATCTTTGTCCATCTGGTTCCATTGGATGACAGTCTGGCGCATTAACCTCAAACCGCAGAATTCTTCCTTTTTCTTCTTTTTAGCGTATCGATATGTGAAAATTCATCTAATTTGCGCGTCTCCAAAATATATGTAGAAAAAACCCACAACACATCGAAATCAATAGCAATATCACACGTAATCTAGCCCGTAATCGCTATCTGACTTACGTAACAGTCTCTTTGGATATAATGATAAACATTGTATTATTATCTTTTATTGCAAGTTTGTATGTACGACTGCGTGGTAAGAAATAATATTGATAAATGTGTGACCTAGATGTCGAAGCGAGAAAATTGTTATTTTTGACAGTTTTGGCGTTTGTCTTAGACTGTTTTGAAAAAGCAAAAGGTTTAGTCGTTGTAAGCATATGGCACTAAGCAGATAAAGGACCATTAGGCCGCGATGATAGAATTTATGGAAATCTATGAAATAACGCAAAGGATGTCCCCCCAGTGGGGTTCCCGCATTGTCGTTGCGGGGGGGCTCAGTAACCGTGGTCACCCTCCCACGGTGAAGCGAAGAGGAACCCCAAGGTGGGGCCGCTCGTCAGGGCTTTTGCCTCCAAGCCGACGACGTAGCGGCCAAAAAGTAGGTTGCGGTGAGGTGCATCGCAACTGAGGCGGGCCGCGATGTCGAATGGAAGGCATCGCGGCTGAGGGTTACAGGCTGCGGCGGAGGAGGAGTGCCAGTACTTTTGAGTAGCGCTCCTCCCTTCCGTGGCCTGGACGGGGCCGCCACCGTTTGATGGCGGACGCGGTGGGGCCGCAGGGGAAGAGGAGTGTCGGTATAGCGTTGGCCGCTATCCCTATCCCCATGCGGCCGAAAAGTGGTAGGCGGCGGGGCCACTGTGCTGACCCATCGCAGGGGGACCAAGGGTGCCAGACACGGGGTCGTCTGGGGCCCTTATGCTATTTGGTTCCTGGGGTGATCACGGCGTGCCATGTGTCCTGGTGCGCCGGTGATAGGAGTTATTCCCCGCCGAGGAGGGTCCGGAAACGGACAGCCGCGGCGGGTCCGCGGATGGCTTGCGCGTTTCCGTGTTCCCGCCTCAAGCGGCACTGGAGGACACCGTGGAGTTTTAGCGGGTTACAGTCCCACATAACTCCGCTATCTCCCCGTGGTAGCGTAGTAGGCATTTCTCCACGTTAAACAAAAAAAAAAAAATGCCCGGGTCGACGGCGCGTTGTGTTCCACGCGCGCCGTCAGAGATGTCAGCAACAACTGGTGGGGCCCGCAAGGACCGATGCCTGCCAGGGGTGCGGGTTGTTCGAAAGAGATACCGTGGCCCCTGGCATACGGGCAGCTGAGGGAACATGGGTGGGTTTTAGTCAGTAAAAGTCTGACTGGCCCTCCTGCTCCATCCAGAGCGGGAGAAGTCGTTAGAAGATTTCCCAACCTCAAAAAAAAAAATGCAAAGGATGTGACATTATATGATATGATATGAAAAAGTACAAAAGAAAAACTTTATGCAAAATACTTTACAAAGGCGCACTTAATGCCTGAGGCATTTTCTACCAGTCAACCTTATGCAGAGAAAATTGTAAGCGTAACCAAATAGACCTCCCACAAGGTGGACCGACGACCTTGTGAAGGCCGCGGAAATCCGCTGGATGTGGGAAGCGCAAGATTGGTCGAAGTGGAGGAGCCTGGGGGAGGCCTATGTCCAGCAGTGATGAACCAAATAGACTGCTGGGACTTCCATACGTTCTATCATCGCAGACCAATTGTCCATCGTCTGCTTAGCACCTAAAGCAGGTCATCCAAAATAATGCTAACTTTAACCCGAACCTTTCTTCTTATAGAAGAAATCCTTAATTCCCTGATGGACAATGCACAGCCTACACCGCTAGGCAAGGCTTAGGTCTTAAACTATGCTGGGGCCTTTGGGCACACAAGAATTTGAGGCCCTTTTGGAAAGTAAAGATAGCGAATTATACTAACATTTTTCTATTATGATCTTCTATTTATTATGGGTAATCAAATAAACAATAATATAGTATGTCATTAAAGATATTATTTAGTATGCTGCTGGTTTTTTGGTTACGATTAAGATAATGGTTTCTTTCGGGATTTTTGTTCAGCAAAATCTTCTATCAAAGTCAATTATTTGAAGGATGTCAGTTTCTATGCACATAATTGACAAATTACTTAGTCGTTCTTGTAACATTGTTGTCGCAATTCATTTTTTATTATTTTAAGCTGCGAAAATGAACTCTCTCAACTACAATTTGTAACCACTAGGCAAAGGAATATTCTTGTAGCAACTTCAACGTTTGGAAATGTTTCTTGTAATTTATCTGACTTTATTAGGTTATGTAAGGTTGAGATATTTAAATACGCTGATTGCTTTGTTATGTTTTTTAAATATTGGCTTAAATGAAAACATTCTGTTTTGAGCTCATATGCATTAGTATCTTCATGATAAAATTCTGCAAATTCTTTGTATTTTTTGGTCAACTCGCCAGATTCGATTGTTGTTCACTGACAAAGAAAACGAAATCGACTAGCAATTTCTTAATATGCTGCCGAACGCTTTTTTAAATGTCTATTTAATGTGTCCATTATGGGAATGAAAGTATCTAAATCTACACCAAACTTTTCCTTGCCTCTCAACTGTGCAGTCTCTGATGATCCTTCAAAAAAATTGATGCGTGTGTTGCGAATTATTTTTCTTTCAAATTTATCTTTGTAGTCAGCATCTGGATTTTTTTCTTTAGCAGCCGTTCTGTACTGATCAAAATTATTGCGTGCGTTATTGACATAACTGATCAGAGACTCGTAAAGTTATGTTACAACATCCATGGTCATAGTGCTATTCTGTAAACTTAGACATGTTTTATTCATAATTCCCAAAAGATCATTCATCGATCAGAAATATTTGAAAAAATTAGTGCAACCCGACAATCAAAAATGTTGACGGTGGCGCTGTTAGGTACTGTGCTGGACAAAAATATTTTGAGAATACATGTGAGAGACATTGTCGGTCCTTCGGGGCCCCCAGCTGATAGGGGCACGGGCTCCGTGTGCCCCCCTTATGGTAAAGACGGCATTGCCGCTGGGTCTAAATCTCTTTCGACTGATGTTTTTATTTCAATTTGAATAGTTCGGTTTCCGGTATCAATGTATTAAAAATTCTCATAACTTCCGAACATGTAGAGATAGGATTAAAAAACCCTTCCAATATCGTTTGATATCGTTCAAAGAAGCCGTGCCCTTGGTATGTATATACCCTTTCCGTTACACGTTGTATATAAAATGCGAATTCAATATTCATAGTTAATTCAGGATAACGTCTGTCTGGTCAGCTAGTATACAATGAAAATATACATACCATAAACCTTATGCTTACATATACCTATTACCTAACACTTATCTTTGCATATAAATATATACAATAGTAATCATAAAACAAGTGCAAAGAACATAAAATTACGATAAAGAAGAGAGATAATGTTTTTTTACCATAATTTTTAAAATGGACAAAAATGGGATATGCCTTATCGACACAGGCAAACCATTCCATAACCGTACTACTGCTTGAACTGCAAAAGATTTAAGTATCATAGAAACTGGTGGAATGCAAGTTTTCTGATGACCTTAGATATCTATCTATTGAGTTAAGTCCTAAACTAACTTACATAGATGAGAAGGAGCTATTCTCAAACGTGATAAAAATATTAGACAGTCAGCAAGGTCGCAGCAGGGCTCTCTATCCAGGGTGCGCCGAATGTATATTTAAATACCACCATCCGTGTCCTATTACAATGTAGCCACTCTATAGCTAAAGTGACGTAGGCCCGAAGTGCAGGACCTCACTCAAGACTTAAGCATTACTTGAAAAAACTTTTAATGAAAATTTTGATGAGGAAGCTTGTAAAATAGTTGGTACGGCAGCACGTGTATATGGAGCTGTGGCAGAAACTATGTCCGACCTCTTATCCAGCCATCTGTGCCCCAAAAACTGCAGCCATAGTGAATGAAGTGGCGATATTTTGGGAAAACAAAATCGAATTATTTGTCCTGCCACTAAGACGACGAAGAAATTGAAACTAGTTTCGAGTAATGACTACAGTATCCCGACCAGTCGTACTCAGCGCTACTCCTGCCACATTTATTATGCGCACAGCCAAAGTGTGGAACTCTCTGCCACCGTCTGTGTGCCCGTCTACCTTCAAATCAAGAGTGAACAGGCATCTTTTGGACAAGTTCGATTCAAGTTAGACCTCATCCATCGCTTTCCATCCAGGCGTGATTGAGGCCAAGAGCAACGACAAAAAGATCGAGTTTTGAGTGAGGTCCTATAATCCGGGCTTCGGTTGCTTTAAACACGAGATCTTATCCTTTTTCGATGGTATCACAATAATGTTTTCAATGTTGGCCCAAAACTTCAACACTTCTAAGCCGTTTTAGGCAAGAAAACGCAATACAAAACGCATTTAATACGAGTATTTATAAACCTTTGATTAACAGAAATTGGTTCCACGACCTCCACATTAAATTGATTTGTAGTGTAAGTTATTTTAATTAAAACTGTTATTAGTAGGACGCGATAGGCTAATAAAGGTCTTGAAGTATAAGATGAATATATATATTTTTTTAAGTTTGCGCGCCAATTATGACAGGAATTCTCCAGAATTTGCGCCATTTTGTATGAAAATATCCGTCACCAAGATAAAAATCCAAACAAATAAACAAATAAAGCAAATAAGCAAATAAATATCCAGACTGGTTCCAGATTTTGACGTTTAATAAAACCAATCCTGCCGGCCACAACATATTTTATCGGCCCATTTATCAGTATAATTTTTTTTGTTATGTTGATATAGCCGAAAACCACTCGTGGCAAAGTATGGACCTCTTATCGTGATAAACTTTATCTAAAACCAACATGTTGCTTTCACTAAAAATTCGTCTACGTCCCATTTCACATACAATAAGCAATCTGGCGGATTGAACACCTTGGTTTACTCCTATAGCGCCCGGTATCCGGGAACCTGAACGTGCCAAAAAGTGGGGTAAGTCACTGGCAGGCAATCACAATTTCGAAATATCACAACACATTAAAAAAATCACAAAAAAAAAACTTACAGATCATCGCGAAAACCAGCAAAATAAAAACTATAGCCAAGACAGTTCCTCCAGCATATCCCCCAAACACTTTAGGCACATCCCCAGTCAGCATAGCCTTCAAATTCTCTTTCACATCATCAGCTAGCTCCACCGTATCCAGTAAATCCAGTAGCACCTTTCTAGAAGGTTGTTTGCCAGGTTCTGAACTGGCTGCTATCAATTCCTGGAGTTTGTCCAGAGTTCCTTTATCGAGAGTGTCCATCTTGGGCGAATATTTTCGTCAAATTAAACTTTTTAACGATATGTTTCTGAGCTCATTATCTGTAATGAAACGTGGGTTCCACGTTGTAGACGAGGAGCGGTGTAGAGTGTAAGATATCGGCGGTTTGATAAGCTTTAAGATACGGTCGGGTGGAGCCGATAATGATTGTTACAGTAGTAATTAATATACAAGATTTTTGCTTGTTAATTTTCTTTTGTTTTTAATTGTTGCTAGCTATGCATTAGCTTCTGGAGTGGCGACCGTGTACCGGAAGACGTAAGGTTGGAATGCCTCCCACAAGGTGGACCGATGACCTTGTGAAGACCGCAGGAATCCGCTGGAAGCGGGAACCATAGAACCAGTCGAAGTGGCGGAGGTTGGAGGAGGCCTATGTTTAGCAGTGGACGTCGTTCGGTTGAAATTATGATGATGCATTAATACAGTCTCCTCGAGAGTTGGGTTTGGGTGTCGATGCTCCAGTGTATCTGTAGATCGTAGCCTGGGCAGTCAGTCATGTCATGAGCTAGTAAAATAATACCATCTGTGTGATTTGACAGCAGTGCTGGCCTAATGCAATCGCCGCCGACTTACGAGTCGTCAGCTCTAACCCAGGAAGAACCTGCCAGGGGTGCGGGTTGTACGAAAGAGATACCGCGGCCCCTGGCACACAGGCAACTGAGGGAACACGGGTGGGCTTTAGTCAGTGAAAGTCTGACACGCCCCTGCTCCACCCTGAGCGGGAGAAGTTATTTGGTGATTATGAGGAGGTACTTTACTTTGTGTATTTGTTTTCATCACCACCGATCTCAAAACGGCGAAGGAAAACATCGTGAGAAAACCCAAAAATTCAAAGACATCCACCAACCCGCACTGGGCCCGCGTGGTGGATAACGGCCCATTACCTCTCACAAAGAGGAGACCTGTGTGTCCGGAGTAGGAGAGTTATAGGCTGACTAGCTGCTGTCCGCGACTTCGTCCGCGTGGAGGTCGAAAATTATCCCACGGGAACGTATTACCGGGATTAAAAGTATCCTATATGTTAATCCAGGGTAGAAACTATCTGTTTGCCAAATTTCATCCAAATCCGTTAAGCTGTTTTTACGTGATTGAGTAACAAACATGAAAGAAAGAAAAAACGTTTATTTGCGGTAAACATGACGCAAAAACCAGGAACACACAAAAAAATAATAAAAAAGGTTGAGGGAAACATGCGTCACATCCACACAAAACGGCTATCGCTCAGCATTTTGCTGCAACCCTATGCAAAACAGAGCCCCAGCGCTGGTTTTCAGCGACAGCCGGCTTTGACGTAATGACGTCGCCCGGTGCATCAAACAATTAACGTCGAACTTATAGAAAATTTATATCATTAATGTCCGTATGTAAACATCCAAACATCTTCACAAACTCTCACATTTATAATATTTATAGTAAGTAGGATGTAATCGCCAATCGCTCTCGCCACCGCTTTTGTCTTACACATTATTTTAATGAAGTATTGATTACACAAGTGTTCTAGTATTATCATTTTTAATGCCCGTTCACATAGATCGGCATGGTTCACATCGGAAAGCATCAGAGAATTGTTCGATTCCAGTTTTTCCACACACCGAAGGTCTTGCCGCCGGGTGTACCTATATGATCAGATACGTATACATGGACCGGCTTCCGGGGCGCATATTTGACCCACCGTATACTCTTGGAGGAATCATACTCACTGCCATCGAGAAAATTCCTTTCGTCCCAGTCGAGTTTTGGTTATTACCCATCTGGCCTAGAAGAAGTAGGTATACTTTCATCCCGCTATATGGATTTAGATCGTTCCGATGAAGAAATTCAAATTAACTGCATTATTTTAAGTACATGCACGCAAACGGAGCCGGTCGGCTGCTCGAGCGCACAAGAGGCACACGAACAGTGAGAGTCGGTTGGCTGCTTTCAATTTTATACTGAACGCAATGGGACGGTTCGACATATCTTATATGGGGAGTTTGTTGCGCCACTTCTTCTTCACAGCTCAAGCACTAGGAAGTGGTAAAGGGCAGGTGTTTTGGGGGACTGTCTTATGTAATTTTGACGTTCGAAAAGTGCTGATTCTCAGCCTAATTTGAATAAATGACTTTTGATTTATCCCAAAAGATGTGAAATGTAAAGATGTGCATGATCTTATTTCAATGTCCCAAAACTCTATGCATCTATACTTAATATAATACGGACTCTCTATCGGACTGTTACCTTTTTAACCGCTGAACGGATTTGGATGGAATTCTGACACACGAATAGACCATGTCCTGAGTAAGGACTAAAGATACTTTCTATCCCTGAAGGACTTTCCCGTGGGATGCTTAATGACATCTACGCCGGCAAAGCCGTGGTTGTGGTGTGTAAGTGGTGGTAAGTTTTAAATACGACCAAATTTTTCTCCGATCCGGTTTATTTGAATGGCCTCTTAATGGATCGGCAGAGAGATGTGTGCTAATTAAATACGTGTATACTAACGTCTTAATTAAAATACCTAAGAACAGAAATAACTTTAAAATACATGTATTTTTATATGTTCATAGTTGTTTGATATCAAGGACGAGTCGTAAAATTAGAGACAACAGTGTTGTAATCATCAAATATAAACTCAAACTCAAAGCATTTACTTCAAATGAACCAAATACAGGCACTTGTTGGAAAGATGAAGCTAGTTGCCCATTCAAAAGCGTAGGTACCTATGGAGAAGAACGGGCAAGAAACTCCATGGACAATCTTATCATAATGTTGATACAAAAAGTTGGTTAGATCATTTATATTTAAATTATAAATCTGAGAACGATGTAAAAACGTGCATATTAAAAGCGTCCGTAAATAAAATCAAAATAAAGTAAAAATACTGAAATTAAAATAAGCCGTGGGAGCTAAGAGATGACCAGTCCCTACTGGCGGCGCCCGTTCACGAACATGACGTATGGGATCAGCATTATTCAGCTCAAACATTTTGAAAGGAACTTAATGATCCAACACTCAGGCCACCACCATAGAGACATTTGAGTGAGCATGACATACTCACAGCTGCCAGGGCACATTCAAGTCAATGAAACACATACTCAGTAAATGGTAGCTTTATAGTAGGAACATAGTGCTCACATAATATTTGCTATGCAATTATACAGCACTAAAGGGTTGAATTTATACAATGCAAAGATATCTAGCTTTTACAATTTACAGCCACTCTAACAATATTTTTAAATGCTCATCTTAAGCGGCTTTGTGGAGCAGGACAAGCAGCGTTTAGCCAAGCATTTTTGTCAGCGATGTAATCCCCCAACTTAAAATATGCTTGGCTGCATAGTGTGCATTTTATACAATATTTAAATTTTGTTTCTTTCAGATGGAGTATGTCCCCACATACATACATACATACATACATACAGGTATTTTATTGTAACATTTTAAACAGTACCCCATGAAAGATGAGTCTAATAAAGTAGACTCATCCTATCCTTCATGGGGTACTGTCTGAGGAACTAATTGGTCCCTATGGTGTCTTTAACCTCGTTTACTGAAAAGATTTAAATTTTTCCAGTGAACCAATTTTGTACCTGCAGTAGAGTGTAATTTGCGTCGTCAAGATTTGATTGCACTTCTATTTATCTTAAAAATTAAGGATGATTTGTGGTAGTTTTTTCTTTAGGTGTAGAGCGACAAAATGTTTTGTTCCTGGCGTCACAGTATGACTGCCTACGCATTCGCTGATTAAGTGATTTGTGAGATGAAGAGGCCTCTTCTCATGTCTCCATGTAGTGTAACAAGAATGTGTTCGAATTTATATGTATACTGGGTCCTGGATCATGATGAGATGGGCTCATTTAATGCTCTGCATCCCAAGTCGTGGTAGACATTTTAGAACTATTTTATGATACCTCAACACCAGCGACGAAAACACCATATAACACGATTCCTACCGGCTTCCCTTGGGTGATTCCCATACCTACCGCTTTTTAAAAATGGCAACAACGTCAATAGTGTCTACTATTGCCAAAAAATATAGTTACACTAAGGGTATTTAATTCACCATAACATTCAAATGTTCTAAAATTAAATTAACCCGGCGCCAAAACGTCATAATCGGGAACAAAAAATTCATACAACAGCGATCCCGTAATAATGTCACTTGAGGTCACGTGGCACCGCTTGATATGGACGAGAGAGCCGCTGTACAACAGGTTACGATAGAGAAAAAAGATATAGAAAAAACGCGTCAGCGAGAATGAGATGGAGGAATATTATACATTTTATTTGGTTTTCAGCTGTTCAATTTAATTCTATTTAATTCTATAAATTATTTTTAGAGTGATAGTAAGTATTATTTTTTGATAAGTCAGCAAGTTAAAGCCGGCTTCTCTCTTAGAAATATTGATACCTCGCTACTGCTCAACACACTTTTTTTTACTGACTTTTGGCTTGTCCATGTGAAGATTACCGAGCATTATTTGCAAATGGTAACTTCCTATCAGCTATCTTTTGTCATGATCATTTTGGAGTGTGATTTTTGGTGCACAATTTTTTGATATCTTGAACTATTATTCCTGTTCAACCAATAACAAGTCTACTTAGACCACATTTTTGATGAGATGATGTTAGGGCAATCCTCAATTAATCGTTGACTCATACAAGTCACTAACCCATTCAAGAATTGATGAAATTCATCAGCATCAGTTGGTTTAGTTGGAATCAACCAAATATGGTTAAAAGTATGGCAGCAGTACTTTTAACATGCAAGTAAGTACATTCATATTTTGGGAACCTTTTTAATAATGTCATTTTATTTTATTTTAATTTATTTGTTTATTTTCTTAGTATTAAGTACTTAGGTGGGCAAAATTGCAGTAAGTATTGTTCATCTTGTAATTTTATTTTCCTTTTTGTTATTAATCTTAACTTCAAGAACTAGTTTGCCATTTTTTTTATTTTATTTCTAGAGTTAGTTTAGTCTTATTATTGTGTGTTATCACTAATCCATTTAATATTTTGCTGGTTAACCTGTAATTGGCAATTGTGTAGGCACAGTACATATCATATAATATACACAGAAAGAGTTGGTGTACCTTGATAAATAAATAAATAAACAAATTCACTAATTTTGTATTTATTCAGGCTTTGACGTTACAAGTAATTTTCAAACAGATATCTCTATTAGAATGTGAGATGTGATAACATAATGAAAACACTTTAACTTTGAATAAAAACGTCGCCCACTAGTAACCTACGTGAATAATAAAGCCTAATTTAACGTCCTATATTTCTGAACAAAAATTAATAGAAACAGGCGCGATAAATTCCGCGAAGAGTGTACAAATATTATAAACAATTTGACATCGTAGCGAAAAGAAACTTATGTTTTTCTGACTGTAAAGTTGTTTAATAATAGGAATATAATTAAAGAAACGTCTTACCTGATAAACTCATCACAATAATCCCAGGAATGATAAAAACACTGTTGGAAAATGCGTGTTCCAACGGGCCCTCAGACCCGCCACTTAGATCCACCATTGTTGTTTGATACTGAGATATTACCTCCTAATACTGCGATAAAACGGTCAATTAACTTATTCAGATCATAAAATATACCATTATTAATAATAGTATAACAGTTTTCCCAAACAAAACATCAAATACTTTGATTCGAAAATATGAAACGCAAACGACAACAAGACAAAAAGTTTTAATGTTTTTCGTTTTTCCATTGATTATTTAATTCGAACACTAGTCTTTTAGGTATCGAAATCCAGTTCAGGATTATGCCATGCAATTAATTCAAATAAAAAATGTTTCTTTGAAAGAAAATACATAGGTTACAAGGGAAGATCTTACAGTCTTCTAGCTGGATGATAAAAGAGGTTTTCTGTCGTATAGATAATACATGTGTGTCTTTGTAAAAGTGCAGATATCCATTCTATAATATTGTAAAGCTGAAGAGTTTGTTTGGTTGAACGCGCTAATCTCAGGAACTACTGGTTCGAATTGAAATGTTCTTTTAGTCTTGGATAGCCCATTTATCGAGGAAGGCTATAGGCTATTTAACATCACGCTAAGACCCTTAGGACCCGTGCAAAGAGAAAAGTCACGAATACGAAGTACTCGCACGGGCAGGCGATTCGAAGCCACGCCACGGGGTGAATCAGAGGAGCAAGAAATTTGACGCGAACGCGAACGAAGTCGCGAGCAGAAGCTAGTCTATTATACAGGGCAGTGAGAATTTTCTTTTTTTTAAAGAGTGGTTTATTACCTGGATGCAGCGTTTTCGTAGGATGAAAACTCTGTCGATGTCAGTCGAGTTATCCCCCATGACACAACAGATGACACACTTCTACAGTTAATATTATTATACTCTTTGAGTCACATTTTGTCTCAGTTTTATTAGAGGAAATACGAACCTATCTAGTTTCTAACCTGTGATGTTGTTGGCTTGCTGCGCGCTTTGGTGTTTAGGTACTGTAAGTGCAGCAAGCAATTGTTATAAATAAATAAATAAATAAATATGCTCCACACGGCTTTTCCAATTCAATTAAAAAAAACCAATTGATCCACTTGTACCTTTTCACCATTATACAGAATATCCAAAGCTAATGGTTAGCTATTATAGGAGTGAAATTCAATTAATTTTGTCTTGCTAACATTTACATTTAAGTTATTATTTTGCATCCGACTTATATCTTTTAGTGTCTTTTCCATACCTGATTTGTAGTCGCTTTTATCCTGACATTTTATGACATAAAAGGCCCTAGTGTGAGTTTCTTTTAACCATCTCGATCAAACGCATCAAGCGCGTTCAGCTCTACGATTGGCTCTGGATGTCTGGATCAGTGAAGGACCAATCGGAGTGCCGAACGCGCTCGATGCGTTAGAGTCAGATCAATATGGTGAAAAGAAACTCACAGTAAGTACTGATGATGATAAGTACTCACTGTACTTATCATCTGCAAAAAGTATACATCTGTGCAGAGACCTCCTAAATAAAGAAAGAAAAGCAAAGGACCGAGAATGCTTCCCTGACCGTGTACTCCATAATTGGAAAAATGCGGACTGAAATCAGTTATTTCAGTTTTTACGAGACCCTTACTAGAACTCGATTAATAGTAATCGTAGACAAATCACATTAGCTCACGGTACCACTCAGTACCTCTGTACCAGTACCACTGTACTGAGTATGTGGGTACCGTGAGAAACCTAGTGAGGTTTTAAAGATACTAACTTAATACTGTGGGTCGAAACTGCAAGTTTGATGTATGTACAGTTAGAACCATATACTTTCACGAGTGTTCATCTAGATCAGTGTTCCGCAAAGTGTGTGCCGCGGCACACTGGTGTACCGTGATCATTAGTTGGTGTGCCGTGGAAAAATAAGGTTATCTTATAAAATTATTTTTAGTAAGTAAGTAAGGGTAAGTAAAATACCTACACAAATCACGCGAGCGCACGAGAACGAGGCGTTTTCTTTCGTTCATCTAATTCTGTGGTTTAGTTAGGCGCGGGCGGCGGCGGCCGGCGCGTCGCGGGAGGCGGGGATGGAGGCTCCCCGCCCCGCTACCCGAACTCTCTGGCTCACCAGTCTGTCAGTACGAGTACGAGTGCGCCGTTTAAATTCACCGCACGCTTTTGTTTCGTCGCATATTGTTATGCTTATTACTCTAAGCGTAAAATAAGTATTAAAATAAGAAAGAAAGAGTGAAGAAGAAAAAGAGTCAATGAAGAAGAAACCCAAAATTGTTTATAGAAAATATGACGAAAGCTACATAAATTACGGTTTTACATATTGCGGAGACGAATCTTGTCCTACCCCAAAATGTCTTGTTTGCGGAGAAACGTTGCGTAATAATTCGATGGTACCCAGTAAACTAATACGACATTTAACTACTAAACACCCATCAGTAGCTCAAAAAGACAAAACGTATTTTCAACGTTTGAAGGACCAATCGAAGAAGCAGGTAAATCTCATGAGTTCGTCTTTCAAAACCTCAGACAAAGCACAAAAAGCAAGCTACGTAATCGCTAATATGTTAGTTAAAGCTAAAAAGCCGCACTCTCTTGCTGAAACTGTAGTTTTACCTGTCTGCAAAGAAATTGTCAAGATAATGATTAGCCAAGAAGCTGCTAAAGAAATTGAAAAAATACCTGCATCGGCAGAAACGATTTCACGTCGAATCAATGACATATCTAATGACATTAAATCGACGTTGATTGAAAAATTGAGAGTTAGTGGAGTTTTTGCGCTACAAGTTGATGAGTCTACTGACATCAGTGGTCACGCGCATCTCATCTCAAATGTTAGATACATTGATGGATGTGAATTAAAAGAGGACTTTTTATTTTGTCTGCCACTGCCTAACCATACAACTGGTGAAGAAATATTTAAAGTAACGGACGAATTTTTCAATGAGCATAATTTGGAATGGCATAACTGTATAAGTGTTTGCTCAGACGGCGCAGCGGCTATGACAGGAAAGGTTAAAGGCTTTATAGCTAAGGTTGCTGAAAAAAATCCTAATGTTCAAAAACAGCATTGTTTTTTACATAGGGAAGCTCTTATGACGAAGTCTCTGCATGACGATCTATTGCGCGTTCTTCAAGAAATGATCAAAATAGTCAATTACATCAAGTCACGACCGCTGAACTCTCGTCTTTTTAATGCACTGTGTCAAGAAATGGGGGCAGATCATCAGTCGCTTTTGTTTCATACAGAGGTACGATGGCTTTCTCGCGGCAAAGTACTGTCCCGAATTTATGAGTTGAAAAATGAGACTGAGATGTTTTTGCAGTCCCAGGGTTCAGATTATGCACATTTATTTAAAAAAGAAGAATGGCTAGCAAAACTTGCATATCTGACGGATATATTTGCTCACTTAAATGAGCTCAATAAAAAAATGCAAGGCAGAAATTCCAATATTTTGACATCGTCGGATAAAATTGAAAGCTTTCGCGCTAAATTGGAACTATGGATCAGTCTCGCTACGAATGGTAATAATGAAATGTTCCCAAATGTCATAGCAGCTGATCCAGAAAAAAGGGTGCAGGCTTTGATTGTCAAACACTTAAAGCTTCTTGCAGAGAAAATGAATTTTTATTTCCCTAAGCGTGATCTGCAACCTATGGACTGGGTTCGAAATCCATTCTCCGAGAACATTCCTTTCGGCCACTTGCCAATAAATGAGCAGGAAGAACTGATGGAAATGAAAACGGATCGCACATTAAAATTAAAATTTTCTGAAACTGATGTAGAACATTTTTGGCTATGTGTGAAAAATGAATATCCTCTGCTTTCTAAGCATGCTATTGCAATACTTTTACCGTTTGCAACGACTTATTTGAGTGAATTAGGATTTTCGACTCTTACCACAATAAAAACCAAAAAAAGGGAACGCCTCAGGACGATCGACGAAGAAATGAGAGCAGCCTTGTCAGCGATTACTCCAAATTTAGACCGTCTATGCTCAATTAAACAGTCTCATGTTTCGCATTAAATACCTTTTCTGAAATTTAAAGTTTAAGTTTGTTGATTAATAATAAAAGTTGATTAATATTACTTAAAAACTGTTTTTTAATTTGTGGTGTACCTCAATTTTTTTTCGTTTTCCTAGGTGTACCTTGAACACAAAAAGTTTGCGGAACACTGATCTAGATGGCGCCCTGAGCCACAACAACGAATCCGGTGTATACTGATAGCTTGCACTAATCATTTTCTGTACTTGTCTGTTCGCCCAAGTTTTTTAACGCAGTTTTTTTACCCATACCAACCTATAATACATTTGCAAGAATGATCATAAAACAAGCAAAAATGTAAAAGAATCTTAGCAGTATAGCTATTCACAACCATTCGATACGCTTTTATGCCAAATCGAACATCAATCAATGCCGTAGAAAGAGTCCTTAAAATGTTAACAGTTTTTAAACCACTTAGACGACCACTATACTTCCGAGTCCATTTGCTTTCCGAAAATGTGTCATTTTTGATTCGGAAGCCTGTCATAATGATGGTTATGAGTAGCTATGCAGATGGCGTTGTGTAGTGTCTTCTATGTTATCTAGCCTTATGGGGTAAAAGGGTTGAGTTTGTGTAGGTATGTGCAGGTATGTGTGTGTAAATAAAACAAAAAAACTATTATAAATATAAATTTATTATTGAAAATACACAATTATGTATATCTTTTGGCCTTAAAGTAACATTAGTGTACACAATACTAAAACAAATAATAACACTAATGACACATATTCAATACAACAGTTCTATGACCACTATCATACACGTTTAAAAATAAAACATTTTTATTTATATAAAATAATCAGGAATAAAAATAGTTAATTAATTTTATAATAGGTATGTTCTTTCTTGGAATGTTGCCCTATGTGCTGCAATGTCATCCGTATAACTACGATTTTTTAGTTGTAACTGGCAACTTTGTTTTTATTTTTGGAATTTGACGTAATGACGCAAGCTGTTATTTCATCATTAAAAGGAGATTCTGCTATTAATCGGGCACAATATTTAAAACTGGGATTTTTTCTTGAAAGAAAGTTACAATTTGCTTTTTGCCCGACTTGGTAGTTGCGTGTTTTTTTTTTTGAAGTATTCCGCATTTTTTATTTGTCAAAGTTGCCAGTTTCATCTTAACATTAAATGACGTTAATTTACATTAGAGGTTAGTTTATTTACACACCCTGTTAGACGATTCTAATCATTTTCGATTCACTCGAATTTTGGACAATTTTCTTTTAATACAATTTGAAGAACCTCAACTTGAAAAGAATTATCACAGAATATTATGAGGCGATCTTCAAATCTCGATAATCGTTTTGTAAAAAATTTGATCCTACCTAAAACATTTTTGTCATTATCTCTACCAAAATACATTTTTAGTCCCAAAAAAATCTATTGGAGAAATGTTTTTATTTAATAAGTTTTATTAAAATTGTAAAAACTTTTATAAAGGCACTTTTGGAATGACATTGAGCGTAGTCGCGCGTACTCTAAAATATATCACTGAAAAAATTTAGATTTCTTATTACATTCTATGTTTTGTCATATTACTGGTTATAATTTCGAGTTTCAAGATTTAGTTAGGAAACGATGACAGAAGATTTTATTTCTAATCTATTATCACGAACACATCAAAAATATTTGTAACCAATAACATGGCAACACATGTGTACAAAAAAAAACATTCACTTCAGTTCAAACAGCACTTAAAACTATATTTCATTAATCCACAAATACAGTTCCTTCCAAAAATGTATAAATTTATTGCATTTGTCTATACTAAGCTGTATGAGCTAAAATAAGGGTTTTCATTTACCTAAATTTTTAACTATTCAATTATAATTTTATGTAAAATGTTGTATTTTAATTTTTCTTCAGGGGATCGAGGTTATCTATTGAAAAATCATCGTTTCCAAAGGAGATCCCTCGGCTGAATCCGTCCTGGAAATAAAATAAATCAAAATAAGTAAAAGCACTAAATAATTTTATACAGTCTCATTCGCCAAAAACATGTCTGTTTAGCGGTTTAGACAAAAACAAGTTTACAAAATACTTCTTGTTTTTATGATCGTGAATACTATTATATCATTGTCAGTACCTATATTCCATTTAATACACAAATAACGGTTAAACCAATGTTATTTAGATATAAACGTACCTACTCTACGTTCCGTTATTTACCATAAATAAAAAGCAATATAATCTACATTTATTTTTTGTACTCACCATTTACATTAAAAAAGTAATTTTATAATGCAGTAATTTCAACTTAAATACACAATATCTGTTGTTAATATTCTAATGCTTTAATAAATGGAGTATAAGTTTTTTTTTTTACTTTTGTTGTAATGTTATCTGCTTGCTGACATTTTTTTGTTGGAGACTGTACATTGCTGCATGGTTTTTTTTCCGATAGTGTAAACTACAGTGTCATAAAAAAAACAATTTCGTCATTCCAACCCACAAGATTTTGTAGTTTTCACCATCGGAATTTAATGAGACCAAATATGGGGACACTTTACAAAATGCTTTCATGCCTTCTATATGAACAAATGACGTCCTTTGTCCTTAAAATGCCCAGAATTATGTTTAAGAGGAACCGCGGTCACGTGGTTGCTGGCGTTCATTTCATACAAACGTTTTCCTCTGTTTTCTACATGGGTGATGAATGGCACTAGACCACGCCACTAGACCATTATTTTTTGGACTAAATGCCAATGATCCCATGACCACGTTTCCTGGCCGCAAGAATCAAATTTTCTTACGTTTTTTTTTAATTTGCAAGTCAGTGTCATGTTGTATAGTGATTAAATTATGATTCGCGACCGTAACAAATACGACTTTACAGAATAGGGTATTACACTCATTTTTGAAGTGTCTTGATTAGATTAAAAAATGCTAATAAACAACTAAAAAAACAACATTTTTATTGAATCGATTAGTGCCATACAAATGCATTTAAATTTTACGTTTTCATATTTCGCGCGTAATTTGACGAAGACGCAGTGCACGCCACACCATATTGCTCTGTGGGTATGACGTCAGTTTACTGTGTAAACAAATGAGCTGTTATGTTGTATGAGAATTGTTTAATGAGTTATTATTCTACTTATCGTTGGTTTGATGTTCCTGAATGTAAGATAATATTTCAATATAAAATAACTTTGGTCACGAAAATAATAAAAGTACAAAGTTGTTCAGTTGATTAGTTAAAACAGCGGTATGACGTAAAAACATGGCGGCTACTATTTCATGGTGTTCAAAAACAGATTTATAAAACTGGAATCTTTAAATTAAATTTTAGAATTTATTTTGTTATTTCATTAACTAAAGCCAACATTTTTCGACTGGTTTTTGCCCTCAATAATATTTTTTTAATTTTTTTTCTCTAATATACTAAAATACCCTATTATTATAATTAAAATCATGAATACAACCCTCTGAGTTCATTTGCAAAAAAAAACGTTAGAAAAATGTGAAATTCGCAGGCTAATCTGGCGCTTGCTCCTGAAGCTTACCTACACAAAATTAGTTTTGATCATGAAAGCGAACACGTACCTACATAATTTGTTATTCGGCAGTCAAATGTATAACCTTTACCCGGTATGTATCCAGATATTTATTACAGAGTGCCTTGCATATTTTAACGTTAATATTAATTAACTAACTTCTAATTTTCAAAATTAAACTACTGTCGATCTACTTTGCAAAAATCTCACTGTGAAAATTAAGATGAAGAGAAGTCATTAACCTTAGGCTAGAGATTGACACTGTTGACAGCTCTCTTCACACTCACTTCACAATAAGTTTTCACGGTGAGTTTTTACAAAATGACACTGTCGAGTGTCGAGTCCGTAAATATCTCACCGTGACAAATTACGTGGAGTGAGCTGTCAGTGTCATCTCAGTGATGCTAGAGATTAGCTTAACAATCATAATTCAGATATCAATCACATTTTACTTGAGTTTCTGACTGAATTTTGGTTTTACTTTTTAATTTAAAAAGTAACCCTAAATAGTAATGTTTTTTTTTAATAATAATAAATCACTAGCTTGCGTTTAAGCACTAGCTGTGAAATAATATGAAATGATTAATAGAAATAGCATAAAAATATGAATAAAGTCTCGATTATGGTTGTAAATCTAATGATTGGTTAGTTCCTAGCATCACTGAAATGACACTGACAGCTCACTTCACCAAGTCTACATGGAGAGTTTTTTTTTTTACAAAATAGCACTACCTGTTATATTAGTTTAACTACTTGTAGTGAAGTCTATCTCAATATGCTTGGCACTGTGTAAATAATATCATAATTTCCACATCACATCAAACAAACAAAGACAAAACATTAAATTTCGACCAACATATCAACCCTTGACGATCACAATCGTTGTTTTTTTATTATATTTTTGAACTTACCGATCCCCAAGCTGTCAAAATTAATAAAAATAATTTTAAAATCTTTTCTATAACACCAATCTATGATATGAATATCATAATAAAAGTAGCAACTAAAAGTATTAAGACTAAGTATTTATTTTTAAGAGGTGTTCTGTTTGGCAAACAAATCTAGATATAATAAAGCTGAAGAGTTTGTTTGATTTTTTGCGTGTTTGTTTGGTTGTTAGAACGCGCTAATTTCTGGAACTTATTTATAGTCGTTTTGTTTTTTGCATTTGATAGCAAATTTTTTTAGGAAGGCTATATAGGCTACTTAACAATGCGCTAGGACCCTTAGGAGCCAAACAAAAAGAAAAAAGGAACGAGAGAACGCTAATTGAAAGGGAAATAATAGTGCAGGCAAGCGATTAGATGTGACGGGGTTGGTCGGGGCGACAAAAAATTTCAGGGTAAGAAGAAAAACGGACGAAAGTGAACGACTTTCGTCCGAGTGACATTCCCATTTTTTTTTGCTGTGAATTTGCATACGGTTCTTAATTTGATTATTTGGTCATTGATTATTATTCCTTTATTTTCCACGTGTTGTCCTATTTTGAGGTGAGGTAACACTAGGAACACATTTATGTTCACAAAACAGAACACCCATTCTACCACAGACTAAAAATAATATCACGAAATACGCACCTTCATTTCAGAAATAGTTTTATCTAGGAACCCATTGAAATTGCTGTCCAATTCCACGACCGGCTTCTCACTGAGGTTGCCAAATCCATTGAAGGTAGGATTAAATCCGTTGCCGAAAATGTTGCCACTCTTCTGCGTATCAAATGGGTCGAATCCACTGAGGCCGTTCGTGAACGAGGTTGTATTGAAAACTGATGTTTGCAGGTTAAAGTCGCTGATATCGTAGTTCGGCCCGTTTGGGTTCATTCCATTTGGGTAAGGCCCGTTCGGGTATGGCCCGTTTGGGGTCGGTCCGTTTGGGGTCGGTTTGGTTGACGCAGCGAACGGCTGGGATTGGGGGTGAGAAATGGGGGCGGGTTGCTGGCTGGGGACGGAGAAGGGGGTGGAACCGAATAGGTCGCTCCCGTTTATGGCTGGCTGTTGTGGAGTGTGACGCTTCGACGCTTTTGGTGGGGGAGCCACTGGAATGAAAATTATGGTGTTAGTGTTTCGGTCGTTTTATTAGTGATTTCCAAACAACTTGAAAGCAATAAAGTAACTGCTGGTTTCTGCAAGCCTTTGACCCGAAGAACAAGTTTCTGAATATTCATTCTGTGTTCGTCTAGTCGAGTTCAATCAATCTGCCTAGCTTTTTGCCAACTATGGTCGGGTCGGCTTCCAGTCTAACCAGATGCAGCTGAATACCGGTAATTTACATAGAGCGACTGCCTATCTGACCGCAACAACCAACTTCCTGGGTAGTCACGATACCCCTTGAACTGGTGTTCAGACTTTTGGCCTTCTTACTATGTGGATTAATTGATCAATGGATGGTCTCTCATCCAGGAACCGGCAAGAATAATTTAACTCGTCGATCAATCCGTGCAACTGTTATCAAGCCGCGAGCCCCCTGCCTTCTCGAGTTGTCAGGATAGAATTGGTGGAGAAGTCGGGATCGAGTTCTCACAAGGTAAAGTTGTGATGGGATTCAGTGGACGAGGACATTTCGGTTCGGAATATCTCGGACTCAATATATACTAATTCCATGGCTGTAGTACATACTGATTCCATGGCTATAATACTTACAAAGTGGCGGCGTGGTAGTGAGTGCGTTGTCGTGTGACGGCGCTGAGAATCGAGACATCGGCTCCGACTCGAACGCACGCGGGTCGAAGTCTGCAACAAATGGTACGAAAATGTTAACTTAAAGATAGCAACACTGCTTTTGTCGAGTTGGGATACTCTGTGGTAGAATGTGACAAAAAGAGGCACAGACCGTTCACAATTATTTTATCTCTGCTTTTGAGTTACTGTCAAAATCAAAGTGATATTTGTCATCGTAACAATATGATTGCTTTTAGGTTGCTGCCAATGACAAGACTGTCAAAATCACAGTGATCTTTATTCTAGTTACAATAAAGTTGCTGTTAGGTTGCAGCTGTCGGAGGTAAAACAACTTTGAATGGACTGTACAAAGTTTTGATAAAGCTTTTCAATTTTTTTGCAGTTAAGTTTAGAATAAAACATAACATACCTACTTAATCAGACTAATAAAGTCTGATTATGTATGTTATATTTTGTTCCCACTCCTGGGAGACAGGGCTCCTCTCTGTGAGACTGTGAGAGGAGTGGTGACGGTGGTAATGTATTTTTTTTGACATACCTACTGTAATAATTTTGACATTGTTTTGATTTATTCATTTTATTCCTATCGTGTTGCAGATATTGAAATTAAGGTTTTACTAGATATATGTACCATGCCGATTATTGTTGAACTGTAATTAATACCTATCTTAAAAAATAATTTATCTATATCATCATTGATATTTTTTTAAATAATAGTCTCTCATGTTAAAATAATGTTGCATGCCTATTAAAAGGTAGATTGTACAAGGATCACCCATATTTTAACTGTCATCTTATTTACTGTATCTGCAATCTATGCAAATCAATTTTTACTTTACTTTACATAATCCAACATGCGGGCTCCGTGCGGGTTGGCAGATGACACATATCTTGTTGTCTTGCGTAATAATTAAATATCTGGATGACCGAGATATTTCATTATTACCGAGACCTTTGCTCGGTTTTTTTTTTAATGTAACCTAGCTAGATCAATTTATCGCCCCCGAAACTCCCTACATACTAAATTTCATGAAAATCGTTGGAGCCGTTTCCGAGATTCAAATGATATACAGGGTGTAACAGAAATCCTATTGCTATCCTTAAGCACTAAAGATAACAGCTGGTATAGAATCACTATACATAGTTTCAGCTCAAAACAAAATACCCTAAGAATTGATACCAAATTTTCGGTTTCATATGTTACTTAAATTCAAAATATAACAAACATGTCACCGCACTACATAGGTTAATGACTTTCCACGTTACTTTCCAATATCACGATAAACCCCTTCCGACTGTTTGTTTCAATTTGTTTTGGTATCAATGTATAAGAAATTAAAACTAAAATAAAGACGGGTAAATTAAAACTATTTCAATTTTACTTTAATTACGTTTGCACTATATTCGATCCTTATGGTAACTTATTAATACCGATGGTTATAAGAGTAGGGGAATACAAAAGAAGCGATGGATGGACTGTGTGAATGATGATATGGTTAGAAAGGGTGTGACTACGGAGAATGACGACTGATAGAGAATTATGTTGCGCCACTTCTTCTTCCCAGCTAAAGCACTAGGAAGTGGTGAAGGGCGGGCGTTTTTAGGACTGTCTTATGTAATTTTGACGTTCAAAAAGAGCTGGCTCCCAGCCTAGTTTGAATAAATGACTTTTGATTTTATGGAAGAAAAAGACACGTTGCGGTGTCCACAAATAAATTGAGATATGGACAAGACTGCATGATAATGATGATCATGTAACTTACCACTGTCTGAATCAGAGTTGAGCAACAGACCTTCAAGCTTGGTGCCTACAGAAGGGTTCTTGTTTGACGACAAATCACCCAGGAGTTTGCTGGAAAACAAAGAAATTTTAGATTATAATTGGGCATTTTTTAACACCTTACAATACTGTGGCGGCATCTACATCTTCTATGCGAACTACGCATCATACTGACGTCACAAAAATCCTGCATCGCGGAAGCATAGTTTGCCGCGTAACTACTATAAACAAGGTGTAATTTTAATCACCGTTAACCTCATAAGGGGTCATCGTACTCATCATTATGAACAACTTTTACAATGGGCCCAAACCTGAAATTGCGAAAATCAGCTGTTCCTTACATTTTGACGACTTACGCGAACATAACAATGTATTTCGCGATGATCTCGATTTCAGGTTTGGGCCCATAGTAAAAGTTGTACATAATGATGAGTACAATGACCCCTTATGAAGTTAACGGTGATTAAAATTACACCCTATTTATACTAACAGCATGAAGCATGAGGCTCCAGGGGCTAGTGCAAATTTTGGGATTCATCCGATTAATCGAGGCTGGTCAAGCTACGCTGGAGTCGGTGCATTTCATTCATTCAACGTCCCGACATCAATCGTCGGGCTCAGTCTGATCCAATCTGTCCCTTGCTGCCCGCCATCTACTAGCGATGCCCTAAGCTCCCACCCGCACCCCACAGCCCCATGCCCTTAGTGTGTATTCGCTAAGTTTTTAAGCCCTGGCTGGAGGTATAAAAAATAATATGACAAAATGCTGGTATTCTTACCCAGTGCCGAAGCTGTGCTTCCCGTTGTGCTGCGGCGGCGGCGTCGACAACAACAGGTTGTTGTCGTTGCTGGAGTTGAACGTGTCCGTCGAGTTGTTCGACAACGCGTCTGTGCCTGTGGACAATGGAAAAATATTTAGCATTTTTTTTTTTAACAAATAGAGAAAATAGTGGTCGCTCCTACTAACGAATCGTAAGCCGTGGATTCCCCAACCAACACCATTTTGAAAATTTTGAATTTCGCGGGCGTCTTTGGAGCTTCCACATTTTTTTTTAATACAATGTTTTAAATTAAGTTGTAGGTCTTATTTTTTTTTTTTTTGTAGTTTTTGATCGTGTACATACTAAGTGAACGATTGTATTGTATTGACTTGTATTTTGTCCCGGTTTATGTGACATATAATTGTGTAGCCTCTATTGACGACAGAAATAAAAAAGGAGCTACTTCTCAACTTACCCATCTCAGTATTATTATTCCCGTTGCCATTGCCGTGGTTACTGCCATTGGCGAATCCGTTAGCCATGGTTAGAGACGCGATCTGCTTCTCCAGCTCAGGCGGCGGCTTGAATTCTGTGATGTCTGACAGTTTGTTCCGAGAGAGGTACGACGAGAGGTCATCCTTGTACGTGATCTTTGATAACTCCTGGAATTGGAAAGGCAAGTGATTAGACCACAGTGATGATGATGATATCAGCCGAAAGACGTCCACTGCTGGACATAAGCCTCCCCCAAAAAGGGGGGATTTGCCATAATCGCCACGCTTGGCAGGCGGGTTGGCGATCGCAGTTGATGGTGGTCAAATGCATAGAGAACGCTGCTGCCCATTCCCTTGTAACTCCCTTAGTAGCCTTCTAAGACAGCCACGGGAAGAAATGGGACCACAGTGCTGCGCTCCAAACCAAAACTCGCCGACGTCACCAAAAAGCAGCCAAGCTTATTAAGTATTTGAGTTTTATTTAAAAAAAAAAAGATTTTTTAATATTCCTTCAATACAATTGATCTCCTCACGACTAACATAGATTTTAAGATAATATAGCATAATTAGCCTTTAACGTTCCCACTGCGGGATACAGGCTTCCTCTCCGGAGTGGGCCGTAATCCACCACGCGAGCCCAGTGCGGGTTGGTAGATGTCACATGTCTTCGAATTTTTGGTTCTAGGAAATGCCGGTTTCCTCACGATGTTTTTCTTCACCGTTTTAAGAGCAGTGCTAATTAAATAATTTCAATGTGCGCCTGGCTGGGTTCGAATCTACGACCCACAACTAGTAAGTTTCGGCCATTACCACTTGGCCACCACTGCTCTAAGATAATGTAATACTAACAAAATATGGACATGTTAAAAATTCCGAATGAAACAATTTTTGTTGTCTTTATACAGGGGGTGTAACAGAAACCCTTTTGCTATCCTCAAACACTAAAGATAACAGCTGGTATAGAATCACTATACATAGTTTCAGCTCAAAATAAAATACTCTAAGAATTGATACCAAATTTTCGGTTTCATATGTTTCTAAAATTCAAATCATAACAAACGTGTCACAGCACTACGTAGGTCAATAACTTTTCACGTTACTTGCCAATATCGCGAAATATCTCTTCCGAGGGATGTGTTTATTTCAATTTGAAATGTTCGGTTTCTGGTATCAGTGTATTAAAAATTCTCATAACTTCCGATCATGTATAGATAGGATTAAAAATATATTCCAATATCGTTTGATATCATCCAAAGAAGCCGTGCCCTTGGTATGTATATACCCATTCCGTTATACGTTGTATAATTGTGTCACGTTTGCCGCATGTCGAACGAGTCATAGGCCAAATCTATCACCATGTGGGGCCCAGAAAAAGTCCGGCGTCATTAGACAGACCCAGGGGAAGAAGTGGTTTTTTTCCAACATGTACCAGTTGTGGCCCTTTTTCTTTGATTTTTATTTTAGGACGTATATTTTACCTGTAAACGATTTTTGTACGCATTCATCTGTAGCTCTAGCTTCTTATTCTGTAGCTGCATCTTCTGCATCTCGATGTATTTGCCGTTGTCGTTCAAGAACCGTCTGCAAAGTACAAAAATTATGGTTAAATAAAATAGTCAGGAACTTATGTAAATTGTACCTTTTCGGCAGATTATTTTACCGCCATTTTGAGGTTACTTAAAGTAAATACTTGGAAATAAACGTATTAAGTGGGTAGTTACACCAAAAGGGTCAACCATTGGCCCACAAGGTCATTTAAACCATGATTGCTTTAAAAACATTGTCATTATGGAAGTTCTCGCACGCAAAGAGGCTCATGCAACCGATGTGGAGGGACAGTACGACATTTTTATGTGGGGACATGACTCAAATTCATAATGATAACGATGTATTTTGTTGCCAGTCAAATGTATTATGTAAAAATCTCACCGTGCAAACTTTGGTGAAATGAGTTTGAAGTGAGCTGTCACTGTCAATAATGTCAATCCCTGGCATCAGGTGGAATGACAGCTCACTTCACATTAGTTTTCACGGAGAGATTAGACGGGCAGGAGACAATGCTATTAGGCTTATAATAAGTTTCACTAAATGAAAAAAGCTTTTCTAATAATGTTTTTGGGTGGTTTGTGGATGGGTGACCAATAACACTGACCATTTCTTTTTTCATTCTCTTTCAAACACCTTCAAACATGACCAATAAACTTGGATAATAAACATTATTTTCCACGTAAGTTATTGGTCCAATAAAATATTTGTAGATTTTTCTCAAAACTAACCTGTAAGCCAAATCAAACGCCTGTCCAATGGTAAGCGTAATTTCTGAAGCCAGTTTAGTCGAAATAAACACAAAACACTCATGTTTTTCCGCCGGGCCATCATGGCCGTTCACCGCGTTGACGGTGCTGCCCCCTTTCGCGATGAAAGAGAAGTATTTCTTAGCCCCTTTGTCGTCCGCGCAGTAGGATATCCGATGGAGAGGAAACTGGTACATGATATTGTTTGATCTTGGCTCCTGTAATTAAAAAAAAGCTGGTAAGTAAATATTATATTGGTTTCGCGGTAATTAAATGGGTGTATTAAAATAGCTTCGAGTTTGTGGCTAAGTAATAAAAGAAAGAAAGAAAATACATTTATTTAGCACAGACTAAAAAGGAACACAATAACAGCTGCAGGGGTCGATCTGTCAGGGTTTTTTTTTTTTTTGTGGTTGGGAAATCATCAAATGACTTCTCCCGCTCTGGTTGGAGCAGGAGGGCGTGTCAGACTTTTACTGACTAAAACCCACCCATGTTCCTTCAGCTGCCCGTATGCCAGGGGCTGCGGTATCTCTTTCGAACAACCCGCACCCCTAGCAGGCATCGGCCCTTGCGGGCCCCACCAGCTGCTGCTGACGTCCTCCTGCGACGGGTCAGTACAGTGGCCCCGCCGCCAACCACTTTTCGGCCGCAGGGGATAGGAAGAGCGGCCAACGCTATACCGACACTCCTCTTCCCCTGCGGCCCCACCGCGTCCGCCATCAAACGGTGGCGGCCCCGTCCAGGCTACGGAAGGGAAGAGCGCTACTCAGAAGTACCGGCACTCCTCCTCCGCCGCAGCCTGTAACCCTCAGCCGCGATGCCTCCCATTCGACATCGCGGCCCGCCTCAGTTGCGATGCACCTCACCGCAACCTACTTTTTGGCCGCTACGTCGTCGGCTTGGAGGCACAAGCCCTGACGAGCGGCCCCACCTTGGGGTTCCTCTTCGCTTCACCGTGGGAGGGTGACCACGGTTACTGAGCCCCCCCGCAACGACAATGCGGGAACCCCACTGGGGGGGATCTGTCAGGGTAAGCTATGCTTTTCGCGCTTGTTCCGTGCCTCGGAAAGTACGTTAAGCCGCTGGTACCGGCTGTCATTTGTAGATCTTTGGCAGTCGTTACGGGTCGTCAGAAGCCTAAAAGTCTGACAACCAGTGTTACCAAGGGGTATCGTATTACCCAGTAACTGGGTTGTGGAGGTCAGGCAGTCGCTCCATGTGAAATACTGGTATTCAGCTGATTCCGATCCAACATAATCAGGAAAAGCTCGGTAGTGTTTTGTATACTTACCAACAAATACACATACGATTGTGTTACAATTTAGAAGACAAATGTTGAAACCACATAGATCACTGGATTCATCGGTTCAGATTGACATCCGTCACCTCCTTCTGCGAAGCAGTAATGCTCGCGAAGAGGGAGGCGGTACACGCGAGGGAGAGGCAGTATATGCGCCCTCACGGCCTTAGCCTCCGCAGGAGACGCGCTGGGCGTCGGGAATCCCAGGCTGAGTCCTTGCCACCGTAGGCGCAGGCTTGCGGACGGCGAGTAATGGGTGGCTCCCTGTCCGGTAAGCACCAAGCCCGGGTCGACGGCGCGTTGTGTTCCATGCGCGCCTCAAAGAGTTGTCAGCGCTAACTGGTGGGGTCCGCAAGGACCGATACCTGACAGGGATGCGGGTTGTTCTAAAGAGAAACCGTCGCCCCTGGCACACAGGCAACTGAAGGAACACGGGTGGGTTTTAGTCAGTAAAAGTCTGACACGCCCTCCTGCTCCACTCATAGCCGGAGAAGTTATTTGATGATTTCCCACCCTCAAAAAAAAAAACCTCATATGTACGGTAGGTAGACCATAATAAAAGCATCATTCATAAATGAAATAGCTATAATCAAAACATGCAAACAGCTGACAACTGCCATCAAACAATCACAACGCCACGCCATGCCTATGACCGCTTTGACAATAGAGAGCGGTGACGCTTTTCGCTCGTGACCTTGCGCTTGCGCACCGTGACGTGAAAGCGGCGGAAACGCCCGAGTTCGCCCGAACGCACTCGGCTAAACTACCATTGATTACAGCTGTGTGATTGTGCGACTATTTGGTATTTACCCTTTCTAATTACCTGGTGTTTCTGCGTAACGGTTGGATGTTTTGTATTTTGCAGTCATTGCACTATTGCACTTGGGTTTATGGCAGAGATCGGTGATAAACACATCAGCCGATTTATTCTGTAAAAATCTCAGGGAGAAGGGAGAGGGGCTCGTGGCTAACAGCCGCACGGGTCGACAGAAGGTTAAGCAACGCTTGCTGCAGCTGGTTCGTGGATGGCTGATCAACCATTACATAACGTGACCCTTCCGTGCCTTGGAAAGAACATGGTTTTGGAGGTCAGATAGGAAGTCGCTTCGTGTTACCTACCTATATCTAAGAAATCTGAAGAGCTACTTGAATATTTTTTGCAGTACGGGGATGAAAGCGTATTTTTTTGAAATTGAAGCATTGCAAGCGATTTTTTTAGCAAATTGAAATGAATATCTTCGTTATTGAAGGCTATAATTGGTCAAGAAAGGTTAGGCGACATAGCTTTGCTCATTGTAGATTTACGAAGGGGCGCAAATGTGATGCGTGCTCTAGGCGCCATTTTCCATTGGTACGCCCCTGAACCGACCCCAAACATGGTTGGAAAAAGACAGGGAGATGATGATGAGTGTATGTATACTGACAAGTATAGACACCGTTCCGTGTGGTGTCGGTTGTAAAAGAAAAGCACCATCCCATTTCTTCCCGTGGGTGTCGTAGAAGGCGACTAAGGGACTTACTAGAGAATGGGCAGCAGCGTTCCCTATGCATTTGACCACCATACCGCGATCGCCAACCCGCCTGCCAAGCGTGGCGACTATGGCAAATTCCCCCTATTGGGGGAGCGTTTCTAGGTCCAAGGGTTTGGGCTGGGCGTTGATGAGTCAGTCAGTCAGGACTTTTGTTTTTATTTATTTAGTTAATCCTGTTTATAAGTCCTGTGACCTGTCATAATTATATCTGTCAAATCAATCCATCTATGCTGACAGAATGATAGTGGGACTATCTTGTGCACCTGTCAGAGAGCATACAAATCATAGCATGTTTCATATCGTGTAAGCTAAGCTAATAATGAACATTATGTACTCAACACGTACATAATTCGCTATATAACTGCCATAATGGCTTCCTGCGATCAAATTAATTTTACCCGACTTAGAAGACCCAAGGAGGGTCATGTGTTTAACGTGTGTGTATATATGTTGCGTCGTATCATCTTTAACGCCCTAATGGATCCACCGATTTGGATAAAATGAGGGGTCAAAATCAAAATAAGCTTAGAGTCAGCCTGGAGTGGGTGATCATCTCAACATACCAAGACCCCTCCGTGCCTCGGAAAGCACGTTAAGCCGTTGGTCCCGGCTGTCATTTGTGGATCTTTGACAGTCGTTAAGGGTCGTCAGGAGCCCGAAAGTCATACAACCAGTTTTACCAAGAGGTATCATATTATCCAGTAAATGGGTTGTCAACGTCAGATATGCAGTCGCTCCAAGTAAAATGCTGGTATTCAGCTGCATCCGGTTAGACTGGAAGCCGACCCCAACATAGTTGGACAAAGGCTGGGCACTGATGAGTAAAGTCTCTAAACAATAGTAACGGTCTGTAGATTGCAGAGAGTTACTTGGGATAACCGTTGGAATATACAACTTTATGGCGTCGTGTTAACATTTCGATTGTCGTCTGTACCTGTTGATGCATTACATCTAGATTTTAAACTCAAGGACATCGTAAGAGAAAATGATAAATGATAAATAATTTTATTTCTGTAAGTAGGTTTGTACAAACACTTTTACAGGACAACCATATTTTTAAAACTAAATGAGGTCAGCGTTTCCTAACTAACTAGGCCGAAGAAAGGCCGAAACAAACTCTGGGGTCTCTTTTAAAGTCCAGACATAATCTTGCTCAGATCATGTGAAGACCACGTGGATGGGTGTCCGAAATGGTCTTTTGAGAAAAGAACCACACAGAATGAGTGGGCCTGTCCAATCAGTGCACGCATTTATCAGTAATCATGCAGGTCAATTAAGAACTTGAGGATCTAAACAAGCTCAAGTTAAGGAAGGAAAAAAATTGGGTTGATGAAAAAGCTGCTAAGTAATCATTAATTAATCCCTCCTTGCAACGGTAGGCGTGAATTAAACAATTAAAAGAAACTGTCAATGCTATCACATAATTTATTATTTCCTTCCATTGTTTGTATCACAAAGTTAATGGAGGTACTAAGAAATTCTGTGCTGATGACAGTTTTTTAAACAAAAATGACACGTCGCAATGTTTGTCATACAAACTTCGGGAGTGTTTTACTCCACTGTTCGTCAATGTACATCGAAAATAAACATGGTATGGTTTTGTCTTATTATTAATGTACGGAAACAGAATACTAAAATAGAAAGTCATTAAAAAGTTAGGAGCCAACAAAGATTCGTTTTTCTTGCTAATTTATCCTAACTTTGGGCGTGTTTAAGTAATAAAAGAAGTGTAATATCTCCAAAACCAAGTCGGTACCAACAAAGCTCAAATATCGAAAAGTTCAATAAACTTTATTGGTCATTGATTTATGCAGAGTTTTTTTCATAAAACCCGATCTTCCGAAGGACTTTTCCTAATTTTAACGCGCCTGTTTTACTATAAATGATCCTGCATCTCACTCAATAAAATTGTGCGTTTAGACTAGCGTCTAACTGCTCGTCTCTGATACTACCTGTGTCGGACACGAGGCTTGGTGAGACAGCGTGCTTTTTAGCCAGGCCCACCAGTGTGTTCGAGCCCGCGACGGAAGATGCGCAAAGGTAGCCCAAGAAATTCAAATTTTCTTACGTCATCATTAGCAGCCTATAACGTTCCCACTGCTGGGACACAGACCTCCTCTCTGTGAGAGGGAGTGGGCCATCAAACGCCTTCGGACCCACTGCGGGTTGGCGGATGTCACATGTCTTCGAATTTTTGCTAAGCAGATTATGATGATACTTAAGTATATCCGTCATCCGATGCACAACAGTCAGCGGTGCTTCCTGATTGGAATATTCCACCACGGCATAAGTTATTTTCCTACCGACACGAGATAAACAGCACAGCTTACCCTTCCCAATGAGCAAGCGTAACGCTTACGTATTGCTCATGTATGTAAACAATGATTGCTCATACAATAAGCGGTTAAAAGTGAAATCATATGTACTCGCAGCAAAATGATTTGGTATGCAGGTTAACAATTAACTCTCAGGCATAGCGTGTTTTAGGATGGTTCTCAATGAGACTGTTTGTTTTTAGAACGCTCGACAAGAGCCCCACGAAAGAAGATAGACGGAGAGTAACTGAAAGTATTTATGTAAAGATTTTTTTTCCGGCTTTAAAATGTTGAATAGTTTATGTAGCGGCGGCACCGCCGCCGAGGCCGGCCCGGGAAGAGGTGGCAAGACGATCTAGATGCGAACCGAAAGGGTTGTTACGATGTGGCTCTAGAAAAGGTTGCCTGGCAGGATTTGGGGAAGGCCTTTGCTCAGGAGCATGACGGTGTAGGCTAAAAAAAAGTTAGTAAGAAATCTCCAGCTTTTAAAAACAATTAGGATATTCTAATATTTTTAAGGTATTGCCAATATATAAATTATGGTTGCACCAATTACACACAACATATTTGTATGTTTTATGACCGAGCCTAAAATGAATTGCAGACTTCCACGGAACATAATAAAAGGTGGAGTTTCTTGCCGGGTCTTCTCCATAGGAAATGAACAATTGGAACCGTGCACCTAGCTTCTGACGTTCCGTAAGTGCACATGTAGGTTTATGTTGAATAAAATATTTTAATTATTTTATATGCTTTGCAGCAGACTTTTATTTCGATGGCGAGAACGACTCCGACGCGACGGCCAAACAAAGACCCGAAAGACAGAGACACAGGTTCCTACCAATCACTTTTGCCAACTATACGTGCTTGCGTGCCAATACTACAATAGTACCAAGTTATACAGATCTGGGAACTGCAGACTTGAAAGTAAAAGTGATTATATCTGCGGATAGTATGTGAGGTAAATTGATTTCGCGCTGTTTCTGTCGTGTGATGATTATTTTTTTGTGGCGGTAGTAGAATTTTGATAGCCATTGTAAATTATGCTGTATTGGTAATAAAAAGGTGATGATTTTGATGTAGTAAAATGATTTTAAAGAACACCTGTTTATTTATTATTATACTAGCATGTTGTCTGTTGCGAGTGCTCGTGTGTTAATAATATCATCTGCCCAGGGCCTCAAGTCTGCTATTACAATAGTGTCAGAATGGTCTATCATTGATTTCATAATTGTTGATTTTGACAAGTTTGGTAATCTACTAATATAATGGCGTCATTATGACTTTCCAATGGTCAGCCACTGACACTCCATTGAAAGAAATGGCATATACTGGTAATCTCGTACATAATGACAAATGAACGGCGGCGGCGGCGGCGGCGGCGGTGGGTAGGCGGTAATCTACTAAAATTTAACACTAATGAACTAATAAATATATGTAAAAATATATATAAATGAAATCGGGCATGAATAAATGTTCAAATTTAGCAGTAATTTTTGGAAAATCACTTCTACTAACGGGTTTTATAATAATGGCAATACGACAATGCCACTATAACACAATTCTATTACGAGACCATTGATCGACCAATGATCGACCAATATGAATTTAGCAGATTACGACCTTTTAGCAAAATGACAATGGGATCCTGTTGGAATGACTTGAATTTATAAAAATAGCAGACTTGGGCCCCTGTTCGATTGAACGTCAAGTTACGCTTCTCGCGGTCGGTTCGTGGATGGGTCTGGACTGCACCGTGCCTCGGATAGTCATTACGGGTAGTCAGAAGCCCGAAAGTCAGACAACCAGTCAGATAGGCTGTCGCTCCATGTAAAATACTGGTATTCAGCTGTGGTTAGACTGGTGGCCGACCCCAATGTAGTTGGAAAAAGGCAGAATTTTGATAATAACATAGGTATAAAATTACGTAATACAATCACTGTAATCCCCGAAGAGTAAGGCAGAGGTGTAACTATAGCCTATAGGACACCCACATTTCGCCAGTTACATATTTAAGTCCCATGTAATAGGGGGCGACCCTATTGCCATCAACCGGGTACAAATCCAGGGGTGTGACTGCGAAATTGCAAATGGGAAAACCCCAAAAAAAAAACCTACTGTTAATAAGGTTGAAGTAAGAACAAACCTGTATCGCAACTCCATCGACGGATATAGTAATTTCGACCTTCTTGCACTTGGCGCCATCCTTGGCCTCCGACTTCTTCAGTTGCTGTGTGAACTGCAGCTTCTTTATCGCATCCTTCACCACTTCGATGCCTTTGGGCTGCTCTACTTGCGTACAGCCGAGGAACTGGAAGAAGAAAAATTTAATTGAGACATGTTTTAATTATCCGGCCATATTAGCCGTATAACCAACGATCGTTTGGGTAGACGTGTTCTTGAGTGGAGACCACACATGCATAAATTCATCCCTTCTTCTCATGGCGGTAGGCAGAAACTAGAGAACGCCACCAGTTACAATCCTTACATACATACAGGAAAAAAAAAACGTGTGTGTATGTATGTACGCACCTAAGAAGTTAAACTTCTTTGGCGTAACAGAACAAAAATACCTAAACATGTCATCGCGTATGTCACTACTCTCTGTTTGTAAAAGGAATGATAAATGAATGACAGTTATCAGCTAATTTCATCATGTCGCATGACAGTTTTCGGGTAACTTCATCATGTAGCATGACAGTTATCGGGTAATTTCATCATGTCGCATGACAGTTATCGGCTAACTTCATCATGTCGCATGACAGTTATTGGCTAACTTCATCATGTCGCATGACACTTATCGGGTAACTTCATAATGTCGCATGACAGTTATCGGGTAACTTCATCATGTCGCATGACAGTTATCGGGTAACTTCATAATGTCGCATGACAGTTATCGGCTAACTTCATCATGTCGCATGACAGTTATCGGGTAATTTCATCATGTCGCATGACAGTTATCGGCTAACTTCATCATGTCGCATATACAGTTATTGGCTAACTTCATCATGTCGCATGACACTTATCGGGTAACTTCATAATGTCGAATGACAGTTATCGGCTAACTTCATCATGTCGCATGACAGTGATCGGCTAACTTCATCATGTCGCATTTTGGCTGTCGGTGGGTGCGCGCATCGTAAAAATTTAGCCTAAAGAAGTTCTTCAAAAACATAAATAAAAGAATGTAAAAGTGATATGATTTCTTAGTACATTCTGTCAGCGCGCATTTAATAGATATTTATAAAAAATAAAATGTTAAGGTTTGGGATCCTGGTGTCCTGAAATACAGGCCACGTGCATAGCTAGACACCAGTCTTCCACAATATACACTCTCCTGAAATGTGGATCTTTGTCGAATCTGACAAATGTAATATCATTTATGTATTATATAATGTGGTGAGAAATTTTTTGCTTCGTTACCGTTCATACATCATGAGCCCTTAGTGTGAGTTTCATTTAACTATCTCGATCAAACGCATTGAGCGTGTTTGGCGCTACGATTGGCCCTGGATTGGTGACGGACCAATCACACTAGGGCCACAGAAGGCCAATTTTCGTAATTAAATACGTTCAAAATCTAGTCGCAGTCTCATCTCGGCAACACAAAAATGTCAAAACTTGTCAAAAATTTACGGAAACAGGGTATTTTTCACAGATTTAGACAGATGATTGAGGACGTTCTTAAATTTACAGGGATTGCCCCTCTGGTCACACGCTCGCCGGTTGCAAGTACTACGAGCACCTGATCTTTCTGAAGAACATCACCAATATGTGTATATGTATATGTTAGGACCATGTTGGTGACGCCCTAGGTGGCGCTCCCGGCGTTTTCACTCACACCTGCCTTGTAAATACTCTTTGTTATTCGCCTTTGACTCATCCTCTCACCATGACCTAACCACTCAAGCATCTTTAAATTTTTTGTCACCTACATTTTCTTCAGTCAGGTGGCTCAGGAGCTCGTGGCTAAGTAATAACAGCCGCACAGGTCAATCCATCAGGTTAAGCTTGGTTGTGGGGTTGGTCTATGGATAGATGACCATCTTTACATACCGAGACTCCTCCGTGTCTCGGAAAGCACATTAAGCCGTGGGTCCCGGTTGTCATTTGTATATCTTTGACAGTCGTTATGGGTCGTCAGAAGCCCGAAAGTGTGACAACCAGTCTTACCAAGGGGTATCATGTTACCCAGTAACTGGGTTGTGGAGGTCAGATAGGCAGTCGCTCCATGAAAAATACTGGTATTCAGCTGCATCCGATGAGACTGGAAGCCGACCCCAATATATTAGGGAAAAGGCTAGGTAGATTGTTTTTGACATTTACTTCAGTCAGTTTTTGTCCCTTCAGTACCTCGTCAAGTAGTGCATGACAACCATAAAATAAACTTTATCTTAAAAGGAAGTTAAAATCTAAGCGTTAAAAGACAATTATAATAAAAACAATATCTTGTAAGTGTGAACGTGTGCAATTAATAACTAAAATGGCGGCCATTTGTTTAATTATTGATTTAAAGATATACGGGTCAGGGTAGGGCCGTGAGAGTTCTGCCTATCGATCATATCTTTTTGAGCTTCTATTTGAAAACAGAAGAGTTTGTAGTGGGGAAGGCCAAAGAAAAGAAGGATTGAATGAGGAATGTTATGAAAGAGAAGGGAGTGAATGATGGCGTGCCTAAAAGGAGGGAATAGGAGGGGTTAGGATCTTCTTTATCATTGATCAGTAACTAACGGGCTCCAAATATCATAAATTGATGTAGCTCAACACTCTAGGCCAGTGATGGCGAGCCTCTAAATCTCTACGAGCCATTTTTCCCTATAATATTGAATATGGCATTGACGTGCCAACAAATGACTACTAGCAAAAACGAAATACTTCCACAATAACAGGTACTCTTTATTTGCAAACAGAAATAGTCTTGTTTCAACGTCACACCACTTTATTTAACGAAAGAACAAATTAGTGCAATTTCTGGCATTAGGTTCATATATTGACTTTTAGCAGAATGCAGACTGAACTGGAATCACGTGACATAGGTACGGTTTCTGAAAGTAACGACTCTGGCTTATGAAGATGAAATTATCACGCTCAGATTTCTATGTTACTGTGAGATATGCTGCCGTGCCCAAATTATTTTGTTGTGTGCCACCAAAGGTACACGTGGCATTGGTCCGCCATTCCTGCTCTAGGCTCTACAAAGTGACATTTTACTCGTCTTACAAAGGTGGTCCACTCAATGTATCCGTCATAAAATACCTCTAGGCGCGATTAAAACATTGTTACCATTAATTAAGATAATAGGTACAAAGAAAAATAAATAATGGTTTAGAATTATGAATCACCCTCCCTGTTAATAATGTTTACGTATCAAACGGTAGAAGATAACTAGCTACCTACCATTACATTTCATCATGAATTCTATCTCCATAACAGGGTGTTTCAAACTACGTCATGCGTCTAAGTGAATGATATTTTCATTTTTTTACTTGTGCAAATGTTAAAAAATATCCTTTTTTTAAATAAATGATCAGTAGTCATTAGATACGTGAAGTAGGCTGCCGTTGTAAGACAACTAAAATGTCACGGTGTATATCTAAGAGCATGAAAACGACAAGGGTTTGACGACACGACTGTGGCTGTCTTGCTATTGCGGGAATGGACATCAGCACTTATTATGTTGTAGGAATATCTCACAGCTCGGAAGAAGCATTAAGTATGTCTGTCTTTGATAAGAAAGTGGAGGAAAGTGGAGAATGGAGGAAGAAAACGAATCGCATCGACCACAAGTAACATGGAACATACGCAGGAAGATGCTGAGCTTCTGTTTGTATCTTCATCGTTCGTATCTTTATTGTGATAGTGGTCGATGGAGTAATGCTGTGATCGAATAGTGGCCATGGTTAGGTTGAAGAAACCAGGCCCGTCCCAAATCGGGTTGGGTTAACGATATCGTCAAAGTCGCGAGAAAGACTTGGTTGAGGGACGCACGGAAGTATGTCAGATAAAAGGGGAGGTTAATACCCCAGCTATGAGTGATTCCGGGCTGAAATTATGGTGATGATGGTCTTAATCATGCTTGAGGGAGACGTATGTCCAGCAGTGGACGTTTTTCGGTTGAATGATGATACTGATATTTGCTAGAAAGGTCTTTGACTTGTGTTCAGCAGCCGGTAGTTTCAACCGGAGTTACGGGTGATTATTCCTAATTCGTATCATTTACAGATATAAGATTAGTTTGAGTCCCGAACTAAAAATTAATGACAATATGATTTGACAATTGTCCCTGCTCCCGATATGTTTTTGTCCGCCAAAAGAAGTTCATTAATCAGCTATGGATTCACTTCGAAGTTTCGAACTACTCTCGGAAAGGCCCGTAAAGATCGCGGCACGTAAGTTAAACCAAAATCAGAAAAAACAACCGAAAGTAGGAGTGCGTACACTCATTGTCTCCCACGGAAAAAGAATAAGGTCACCTCCTAGCATAGTCATTGATGTAACGTGTACTGAAGTTTGGAAATGAAAAAAAAAAACTTACGTGCCGCGATCTGTATCTTCGTTGATGGAGTTAGAGAGTAACCTCCCAGTTTCGTTTCTAGGTGAGCAGCTAGATAGAAACAAAAGTTCTGGAATACAAATAACTTCCGAGCTCTAAACCCAGCTACATTATGTGCTTGTGCCTAGATAACAGTGCAGACCAGTGACGTATACCCTACGCCCCCTGCATACCACAGATACGGACCATCTGCTATTAGCACGTGCAACGATAGCGTTATCAACTTGTTTGTTGTTAGAATTACAGGCTTTTGGTTTTATGGCGAGTCGGGATATGACACCCTTGTCTGTGGCCCCTTCCCTTCCATAGCAATAATGCATTCCTTGACATTAATGATGACATACCTTGACAAGGTACGCGACGTGGCCCTTGACGAGGGCATCAGGCGCATGTATCCACGTCCTTCCATTGGGCGCGCCGTTCTGCTTCCCCTTGCCCTGCCAGAACAGCAGGGTAGACATCCTGGAACAAACAAAGAAAACAAATGAGATACGATGTAAAAAAAAAAAAGTGTTTATTCACAGAAATTTGTTCTTTGCAGGTTACATTTACCTCCGCCAAACTGCATACCAGTTTGTTGGCAGACGTAGCTCCATTTTATACAAACTTTTGATTATTAACATTAAATTAATTTTTATAACGTACTTTTTTCACCTACTTAAAACTACTCTTGCATTCCTTTTTAAATCAAGCTTACTTTTCAATTATTATTTTTTAAATTGGACGTAGTTAAGCAGAAAGGACTCAATCCACACTTTGCCAAAATTGAGTTAAGTATGCCATCGTACCCTAGAGGGTGGAATCTATCATGTAGTGAAAACCCAATTTTTAAAATGTACACGGAAACTAGTTTTTCTCACTACCCCAACTCAACCCACAGTATGAAGAGCACATAAAATGTCGAACTTCAAACGCCCATAACTCAAAAGTGACTTTGTGTGGATTGAATCCTTTCTGCTTAACTACGTCCAATTATTCTCTACAGTTAGGTTTTCACAAAATATATTAAAGAGATATTTATGTACTTTAGTTGGGACTAAAACATTTCTACACCTTCGGCCATAATAGTTATTACATGTGGGCACTTCAAAACTTCTCACATTATTGTTCCTTTGAGATCTTGTGCGTATATTATTGTGTGTGTTTGTGTTGTTGGGTGTGTTTTGTGTGTAGGAGGCAGCAGACAGTACTTCCAAGGATTTCTGTTTCGGCTTACGTACGCGATCGACTCGTAAGAGGTCTACTGCTTAAGCACGAAAGCCGTGGTTTTCCTACTCCTTATCACGAACAGACATAAGATTAATTCGGGGTCCGACCTTAGAATTAATGACACCACGATTTGACACTTGTCCTTACTCTCGATGTGTTTTTCTCGATGTGTGTTCGTCTGAAAAAGTTAATTAAACGGGTCTCCATGAAAAATAACAAAAACACCTGATCGATTACGGGCCTGACCTTCGGCCATCGAATGACGACTTTTTTTTAAAGTTTTTGTTGTTTTTTTGTTCCATTAGTTTTAGTTATCGATGTCCAACACGTGGGTATTGCCAGCTAATTTAATTAGACCATGTATAGGATGGGTAGAATGGTGGAGCATAAGTTGAAAGCGCATTTGATGAGAACTAGTGCAACCCAGCGCGTTAAAAAACAGTTCGTGCGTTGAAGATCCTGTGCACGAATAAGTCCCGTCGCGATATTTTTACGTCCATTCTGTAGGTACTACTACTAGGTAATATTGTAAATGTGAAAGTTTGTATATTTAGATGTTTGTTATGCAATCACGCCGAAACGTCTGAACGGATTTGGATGAAATTCGGCACACAGATAGTTCATAACCTGGATATAAATAATATAGGATATTTTTCATCCCGGTTGTACGTTTCTGTGGGATAATTTCCGTCCTCCACGCGGGCGAAGCCGCTAGCAAAAGCTAGTAGGTAGTTAAAGACGTGTTTCATTTTACCTAGGTACTTAAATAAAGGTGCCCTTACACGGGCAATTTTTCGAGCAATTATTGCTCGGCAACAGTAAGTGGACCAATCTGGAGCAAAAACAATAAATTGCCGATGTGTTTTGGCAATACTGCTTCTGATTGCTCCATAGATTTAATGAGTTGCCGAATATCCAATCGGTTTGGAAATTTCTAGACAATTTTCTTTCTGTCTCTTTTGTACGTATAACTACGTCTCGTTTTTGTGAGAGGAACCGGCCGAGGCGGCGAGGGAGACGCATCGCCTAGTTTTTTAAGTTGCTCCATATTGCATGGCTGTATCTCTGGCAACAGGTGGCTACATGTTGCCATTGCCCTAAATTGCTGGATGTAGTCGTGACGTCATAGTTAACGAGAATTGCCCAAGATGGAGCAATTTTATTTGCTCGCGTAAGCGCACCTTTAAGAAGTAAAGATTACATAGTATTTTTATTGTATTTAGCAGTGGCATTAATTTCTAATAAGATACCTATTGGGACACGGCGCAGTAACTAATAAAGCAAGAATTAATTATCACTATGTTGTAATTAACTGGTTTTAAATACAAAGCAGAAAACATAAGTCTATAGTTGGCTATAAACCTATGTTTTCTCCATGCCAGGTCTGCACAGCAGGCTACCAAATTGCCACGAAATATAAAAGCTCATCAATCAGTTTCAATCTGCCTGCATGAAGCGACTGCCTGTCGGCTGTCAGACCTCGACAGCCCAGCTACTGATCAACGAATGACAGCCGGTACCAATGACTTCATAAGCTCTCTGTGGCACCGGAGGGGTCTCGATAACTTAATATACACCGTGACATTTTAGTCGTCTTACAAGGTGGTCCACTCAATGTATCCGATATAAAATACCTGCAGGCGCGATTTTAAAATTGTTACCATTAACTATTACTGTTTATTATACTTGGTGCAAAGAAAAATAAATAATGCTTTAGAATTATGAAACACCCTGTTAATAATGTTTACGTATCCAATGGTAGAGGATATTAATAAGATTGCATCTCCATTACATTCCATCTCCATAACAGGGTATTGCAAATTACGTCATGCGTCTTAGTGTATGATATTTTTTTTTAAATTATCATATGATTATAAATATTTTTTTATTTATACATGATTAGAAGTCGTTGTATACATGAAGTGGGCTGCCTTTGTAAGACGATAAAAATGTCACGGTGTATATTAAGTTATCGAGACCCACGGACCAGCGTCGGCAAACGTAGCTTAAGGTGCATCTAGTCGACATTTTTTCTACACAAACTTCGGGAGTGTATTACTGCACTGTTCGACAATGTGCATAAAAAATTAAACATGGTATGGTTTTGCCTCATTACTAATATTTTCTGTACGAAAACAGAATACTAAAATAAAAAGCCATTAAAATGTTAGGAGCCAACAAAGATTCGTTTCTCTTGCTAATTTGACCTAACTTTGGGCGTGTTTAAGTGATAAAAGAAGTGTGAAGTCTCCAAAACTAAGTCGGTACCGACAAAGCTCAAATATCGAAAAGTTCAATAAACTTTATTGGTCATTGATTTATGCAGTGGTTTTTTCATAAAACCCGATCTTCTTTTACGCGCCTGTTTTACTATAACTGATCCTGCAGCTCACTCAATAATGTTGTGCGTGTAGACTAGCGTCTAGCTGCTCATCACAGGTGCTACTTCTGTCGGACACGATGCCTGGTGACACAGCGTGCTTTTTAGCCTGGCCCACCAGTGAGTTCGAGCCCGCGACTAGATTCCCCTTAACGTGAGATCGACAGCTGAATACCAGTATATTACATGGAGCGACTGTCTGCCTGACATCCAAAACCCGTTACTGGGTAATACGATACCCCCTGGTAAGACTGGTTGTCAGACTTTCGGTCTTCTGACGACCCGTAACGACTGTCAAAGATCTACGAATGGCAGCCGGGACCAACGGCTTAAAGTGTTTTCTGACAAACGGATGCGTCTCTAACTCTCGATATGTAGTGGATGATCCACGGACCGGCCTTGGCAAGCCTAGCTTACCCTTCAATCGACCGGTGTGGCTGTTATTATTTAACCACGAGCCCCTCTATGAAGGTAAGAGAATGATGATACCAAATCCTACCATATCCCACTAATATAATATTATAAATGTGAAATTTTGTGTGTTTTTTCATCAATCAGTTTCAATCTGCCTTCATGAAGCGATTGCCTATATGACCTCCATAACCCAGTTACTGGGTAACACGATACCCTTTGATAAGACCGGTTGTAAGCCTTCCGGCCTTCTGACGACCTAATTACTGAAATCATGCATGTAATCATCATCTGCCTAGCCTTTTCCCAACCATGCTGGGGTCGGCTTCCAGTCTAACCGGATGCAGCTGAATACCAGTATTTAAATCATGCATGTAATATGGATGGAAAATCAATACGTTTCCATGTTTTTTTTATAACACGTACGAGATAAATAATTTATTTATTTAATATAATTGTTTTACAATCATGTGGATGCATTACGATGGAATATTCTGTTGGTATGGTAATTGCAATGATGATTTCCACGATAATACGAATTGAGAAATACTTACATATAAATTGATGCGCATAATCGCATATTATGTGCATTTATCATGATAATTAATAAGGAAGCTATTACATGTCTGTGTTGCCTCGTTGGACTATAAGCCTGGGATATGGAGAAGAACATAGGCTACTTTTTTACGCGATAACCGACATCCATGCGGGCGGAGCCACAGGCAAAAGCCAGTAAATGATAATAATGACGTATTCTCGGACATAATCAGTATCGGTTGACATTTCAATTCAGAAAACCCATTAAACTGGTTGCTCTCCCATAAATGCCAGCATTAATTAATCAATCATAATTATTTTACATCATAAATAGGGTATAGGTAGTGTCAAAGAACTCCGCAAGGTTATGTTATTTTACCAAAATACTTGTAATGGTATATTTATGGAATCGGCTAGGTCAATGATTTGCAAAGTACGGCCTGCGGGCCAGCTCCGGCCCGCGAAAGCATTTAATCCGGCCCGCCGACGGTCCTTCGACATGAATAGTAATAGCTCGCGATAATTATATTTTGACGGTCCAGAAGTATAAACTACTTAGTAGAATAATAGACGCATAGGTAAAGGAGTCAGCTAGACTAAGCCTTTTCGCGCTACTGAAAGTTACTTCGTCACAGTTCGAACCTGCATTAGAAAATATTATGGCAAATCAAAAGCAAATTCATATGTCTCACACGCCTACCGTGGCAGGGCCTTCGAATAAAAGTTAAATTGTATTTTTTAACATTTGTGCAAGTGTGTTAGGCTGTAATGTTTATAAATGATTAAAATTTTCAACACAAAATGCATTTTTCGTATATTTCTGGCCCTCCTCTGAAATTTCTTCAACTTTCTAGCCCCCGCCATTAAGAAAGTTTGCCCACCACAGGTAATCTCATATCAGAATCCCAACCCAATGAAATTCTGTTTGACAATTCAATCATATTCCATAGATATTAATTCCTTAGACGTAGGGTTGGAAGGCCTTCCACAAGCTGGATCGATGAGCTTGTGAAGGCCGCAGGCAGTGGCTGAGCTTGGGCTTCTTCAGAAACGCCAGGTGAGTAGTAATCGCAATCGGCGTGCGTGTATGATCTGTGGCCCTAGTGCCATCTCGATCGAACGCATCGAACGCGTTCGGCGCTCCGATTGGCCCTGGGTTGGTGCAAGACCAATCGGAGCGCTGAACGCGGTCGATGCGTTAGTTAGATCGAGAGGTTAAAAGAAACTCACACTAAGGGCCAATGATGTATGAACGTAGACAAGGCAAAAGGAGTGTGGAATCATAGCAACTTACGAGTTGTAGGTCGAACTTCATACCCTGACAGACGATTTAATTTGTTTAAAATGTTTATCACCACTGCCCTCAAAACGGCGAAGGAAGACATCGTAAACTGTCAACTCCTAGAACCAAAACTTCGAAGACATGTGTCATCTACCAACTCGCACGCACAGAGGCCAGTGTCCCAGCTATGGGAACATAAAAGACTGATTATACGTATGCTAAAGGGCAGGAAGACGATGGATAAATAGAAACTGCCACTGTCAATTATAAGTCCCAACCGTCCCTTGTTCGTAGAAGTGCCAGCCCGCGCCGAAGCTGAGCAAGTAGAGTTAAAAGCCCCGATTTATAATATTAAAGAAATTGTGATCCATCCTGTCCCCACTAGCTGCCCTCCCGAAAGTGACGCCCTGAGCTGAGGCCCGAACCCCGCAGGGGGTGCCCTCAGCGAGCGGTTACTGTAGTATTTAAGTGTAGTTTTTGTAAGCTCCTGACTGGAAGCTTTTAGCCTAAAAACGAAAAGTAAGATCCACAGGAAAGTCCGGTTAAACAGTCACGGCCTCTCAAGGTCAACTGCGAGATGCCATTCCCAAAAAAAAAAAAAAATCAATAGAAGTGACAAATCCTCCAATAAGCTCACAAAAATAATCTGTTGTTTTGTTAGTGATTATTGTAATTATAATTTTACTGCATACATCACGTTGGACCTTGGCGTGTTTGATGAAGCGATACCCGGCATAAAGACCAATTAATATATTATTGTATACGTACACAATCGTGTGCTAGGGACACGAACATTATTATTATTAATAAGATGAGAATCATACAGGGTTTTCGAGAGTATTCCATTAACCGATTATACATATCTATGCAGAGGGATGCGTTGAAAGTAATTATATTAACAAAAAGAAAAAAAAAATACTAATTTCTTCTTTTTTAACCAAAATAAAAATGATAACAATTTAAATTCTTTCTTTAAAAAAAAATAAAGGAACCGCCTTCAAAAAACCGAACCACTGAAAAGAACAAAATATTTTTTATATACGCCACCTTATCCAGTACCTATCCCGTCTCTATTCCTACCCCGTAAAACAAATTTCTGCCAAAAAGTAATTAATACCTATTAATAAGATAAGAAAATTAATAACTGACACGCCCTCCTGCTCCACACAGAGCGGGAGAAGTTATTTGATGACATCCCACACTCAAAAAAGAAAGCGTGGGATGTCTGCTTTTCTATTCTACATGTCTATCAGCTTTAATCTCAGTATTTACTGATTTTAGCTATGATTCTCATGATCTCATTCACATAATCCTTCCATCGTTAAAATGTTTTCAAAGAGGGTTTTCTGAAATGACGTTCATTAGGTGGCAGCAATGAGACGTCAGGTCCGGGCAGCTGTCAACTATCAAAGCGCCTACGTACTAAATGTTGAACGAAAGAATGGAACGAATGACATCAAATATTTTAAGTTCATTGTCGAACTGGAAGACTTCTTGTCAAAGTGACGCAAACTAGTGGCTTGAGTATTCATGAAAACCCTCATTGTTTTAACTCTTCATCACCATTCCTCCTACCTCAATTCCATCGTGCCATCGTCTTAGTCGTCATCCCGGTAGTCACCACCTTTTTAACCATATCATCATTCACACAGTCCATCCATCATTTCTTTGGTCTACTCCTACTCTTATAGCCACATTCATACTCAAAACTTTCCTCACGATATTTTGCTTTACTCTTTCACATTATCTTTCAATTCTTCTATCTTACTACATTTTTATTTGGAATTGTTTCTTTGTTTACATTGTTCTCACATATAGCAGTAACAAGAATAATGTACCCTGGATTTTGTAGTAATTATCTTGATTTTAAAGACTTTCTTGCCCGTTCTTCTCCATAGAGATCTGAGTTTGGGCATGGGCAAGTAGCTTCTAAATTCTCTATTTATAAATGTCGCAGCATCATGCTGAGATACCTTTTGGCCTCGTACGGGACTTTGTTTTTTTATATTTCTTTAATTTTATATTTAAGCATACTGTGTAGTCAAGTTTGTGATATTCCTGTGCGAGTCTAATAAATACTTTTTCGGTCTTCTTTTCTTTCTTCTACTTTCTCACTAACTGTCCCACATTCTGACAATTGAAAAAGTGCCCGTTCAAGGTTCACATTTATGATCAAAAGTTTTCGCGCTAGATACATGTCCTTCATTCGCTTTCTTACAATTTTCGTCATATCCGTGTACATTCTAGATTCTGCCAGTCTAATACTGGCCAGTTACTTCCTTTAAATAAATCCTTATCCGTGATCGAATGATAGTGTTGTCCAATCATGTCTCAGTACCGGACGGTGACGAAATCATAGACTACAGAGGAAGCTTACGTCATGGTCTGTGACATGTAGGTACCTAGTACCTACTGTGTGATGCTAATTGGACTGTTGTGAAGTTTAATTGGTCTGTTCTTAAACATACAATGATTGAAGGAATAATGGGAGATGATAGCATTGATATAACGACATTATGTACCTTTATTCACCGAAAGTTCCATGAAGACTGATGAAAAGAGATTGCATGCAGCGGAGATGAGAATGTTGAGATGAATGTGTGGAGTGACGAAAATGGATAAAATTAGAAATTAGTATTTAAGGGGAAGTTGAAGTGAAAAAAGTGGCGCCAGTGACAACAGAAAAGTTCAAAGGAAATCTTTTGGCTTGGTATGGAAATGTGATGAGGAGGGGAAAAACGCAAGTGAATAAAAGAGTGATAAATATAAATGTAGATGGACGGAGAGGGAGAGGAAGGCCAAAGAAAAGATGGACGGATTGTGTGAGGAATTATATGAAAGAGAAGAGAGTAAATGATAGCGCAGGTCGGCAGGGGAGAATGGTAGAAGTAAACGTGTGCGCCGACCTCAAGTAACATCGGACAACGGCAGGAAGATGAATGTTTAAATCCCATGTAATAGGGGACGAACCTATAAGGGGTTAACGGGGCACAAATCTAGACAGCTGCTACTGAGAAGTTCCTAATTAGGGATTGCAATCCCGCGGGATTGATACGCGGTATTACTCAATCCCGCGCGGGGTTACGCGGGATCCTGGATCTTTGAAATTATGTTATAAAATCAAATTGAAACTACAGATTTTTGTGTAAAAATCAACTTTTATTAAACATTTCTTACATAAATTATTTATTTTCTATTAATTAAGTATATGTTATTAGTAAATTACTAATTACTTATACTTAATTAATAGAAAAGAAATAAATTCCCTTGTAAATTACTAATTACGTATAGGTACTAAATTAATAGAAAATAAATAATTTCTGTTGCTTAATGTAAGAAATGTTTAATAAAAGTTGATTTTATACAAAAATCTGTAGTTTCAATTTGATTTTATAACATAATTTCAAAGATACGGGATCTCCGGATCCGCGCTTCGATCACGGTGCGGGATCCCGCACCGTGATCCCGTTTTGCGGCATTGCAATCCCTATTCCTAATAGAAGAATTCTATGACGTAGTGCCCGAGTTGGGGTGCCGTACCCAGGATCCAAGCTCAACAGTTTGGCTTACGACCTCTGGACCAACGTGGTATTCTAAAATTCATAATATTTGATTTGCTTAAGTAAGCCAATTAATATTGCCAACAAACTTGAGCGCATTAATTTATCAAACATAATAATTAAGAGATGGTTCTAGTACATGCCGATTTCCTCACGATGTTTTCCTTCACCGTTTTGAGAACAGTGGTGATGAAATAATTCACACAAAGTAAAGCGACTGTCTGGGTCCGAACCGAAAGACATCCACCAACCCTCACCCGCGTCGTGGATTATGGCCCACTCCCTCTCACAGAGAGAAGGCCTGTGTTATGGTTCCCAACTTTTTGTACGAGAAACGAAGTATGTTAAGATGGGAGAAATAAAATGAACAGTATTTTACAAAAGAAAACAGTTTTTTTTTTGACGTTTTAAAAACACGTTTTTTGGAGCTTCTTGCACAATTGCAAAACAAAAAACGGTTATTTTTTGCATGCACTCACTTGATGACATTGACAGTTTCGTTCTGAAATGTACTTTGTATACGGACGTTTACACAGTATACTTTTGTAGTCTTTGATACAGACTTTACGTACGGCTCCGGATACCAGCGGACATAAAAACAGTATTTTGTATACTTTTTTTACAGAACAGTAAAAAGTATTAACGAAGCAAAAACAGCATAATACTGTTTTTAACAGTATGGTTGCACCCTAGCCTGTGTTCCAGCAGTGCGAACGTTAGGTATAGGCTAATTATGAGAAATTATTGCTAAAAAAAACATTTTGTGGTGATGAAACCTTTTTTAATCATATTTAAATGGATAATAAAAAGGTCAATCCGACTGACATTGAAAATTTCCATACAGTAGTATTTAAGGAAGTAGCAAAATCAGCTGTTACTGTATTACTTATTGAGAAAAATTAAGTTGATGTTATTTTTTTTTGATGGGTTATTTGATTGCCATTTAAGTAGCTTCCCCGTATCGCCTATCTGGGTTCGAACCTACGACCTTCACCTCGTAAGTTGCGGCCGTTAATATGCGCTTACACGAGCTACTAATATTGCTCAATCCTGGTCAATTCTCGTCAACTATGACGTCACGACTACATCCAGCAATTTACGGCGATGGCAACATGTAGCAACTGTTGCTTTGCCAGAGATACGGGCACACAATACCATGCCATATGGAGCAACTTTATTGTGTGACTAGCTGTGCCCGCGACTTCGTCCGCGCGCAATACTTATTTTTTTATTATTTATTTATATTTTATATATTAATAAAAATAAATAAAATTTCTAAAATCAAAGTAGCTTAAGTTACTACTTATTACATCAGCTATCTGCCAGTGAAAGTCCCGTCAAAATCAATCCAGCCGTTTCAGAGTTTAGCCGGAACAAACAGACAGACAGACACAAAAAAAAATAAAAAAAAATGTTATTTTGGTATATGTACCGTGTATACGTCCTTATGCATTTAGTAAAAAGCGGTTATGTTAATATTACAAACAGACACTCTAGATCTGTATGTAATAGATGATTTATGAAGAATTGTTAATTTAAAAACTTCACCAGAATGTCTCGGGGTGATATTGAACGATATTTTTATAAAGTTAAAGAAAGAAAGAAATAAAAACTATTAATTGGTATGTTATGTATACGTGAAGGAAAAACTTTATATCCCTTTTTACTAAAATTACGCGAACGGAGGAGTCTGAAAGGCACACTTAAAGTTTTTTATGGAAAAGGAGTGCAGAAAGGGATTTTTTTACATAATAATAATGTATTTATAATTAAATCAATTATGGTCGGATACGACCACCCGGTGACCACTAGTTGAAATAAATGCTTTCAATTTGAAAAGAGAACATAAAGAATACGTCGCCGCCATGTTTTTTTATCGCGTCATTATTTGAATGTTGGTAAACATATGAGACCAGACGCCGCGTCACTTCGGGAGGTCACTTTACAACCTTGACTTGGGACACTTGAATAAAACGAATTTAAGTTTTTATTAGCATAACGTTTAATAGTGTCCGGTGCCGTTACTTCTTTATTTATTTCCAAGAATCTTTGCGTGCCTCGTTGGTCTAGTGGTCGCAAACGCTGCTGCTGAGGAGGACGACGTTCTGGGTTCAGTCTGGCATAATGTTATGTGTGGGTTTTTTCCATATGGAATTTCTTAATAACAGCCGGTTTGTGCCTGATTGATGGCAATAGGCTCGCCCCCTACTACGAGGTACTTACAAACATAAGCCCGCGTACACACGGACGTGAAAACATCGAAGCAAGGATTGTTTTCGTGCACTGGATCTTCAGTCAGCGCACTGCTTACCGCCACCGGCGAGAGTTGGAAATCGAACAGAGTGATTTTCTCAACGCTCTGGGGTGCGCTCTGTTGAATTCTCAATTCTCGGTACAACACCGAGAGTTGAAAATCCAGGTGCGCGATAAAATACCGCCGTGATATTTTTACGTGGTCCTACTGGCGAAATGTGGATGTACCTCTAAGTCTTCGGAGAATATAGGCGTGATCATCATCTGCCTAGCCTTTTCCTAACTATGTTGGGGTCAGCTTCTAATCTAACCCGTTGCAGCTGAATACCAGTATTTTACATGGAGCGACTGCCTATCTGACCTCCACAACCCAGTTACTGAGTAATACGATACCCTTTGGTATGACTGTCAAAGATCCGCAAATGACATCCGGGACCGCTTACCGTGCTTTCCGAGGCACGGCAGGGTCTTGGTATGTAAAGATGGTCACCCATCCACGGACCACCCGCGGCAAGCGTAGCTTAACCTGATCGATCGACCCTTGCGGCTAATATTACTTAGCCACAAGCCCCTCAGAATATAGGCGTGATGTTAGATGTAATGATATACGTTCCTTTAGCTTCGGTGAATTATTGAGAATGATAGCCATTGCGTGTCGTGAATTTTAATATCTATTTATTTTGCTTTGTCCCAAGACATTTTGCAGTCTTTCTATGTGCTTAACCCACTAGGGACTAAGCTTGATTATATTCACACAACACAACACTGTGAAGCAATCATTTCCGTGTGTTTTACTAGCTAATCGGGGTTGCCAACTAAAATTACATTTAATTATTATGACGGCAACACTGACAATAAAAAGATTTTAAGATAAAAACAAAATGTCGGAAAAGACGACCAATTAGTGAATCATTTTGTGTAAGTAATTAGAATTAATCATTTTAGTGTTGCAAATGAAGTAGGTACATATATAGGTAAGCTAGATTTTTTAGGACGTAGCAAGGTGGCTTAACAGTCGATTCGCACAAATTTACTCTCCCAAATCGTGCAAATAAACAGTTTTCAAATAATACTACTTTTTCTACAGGCAACTCGCACGAAGTTAACTGTGGGCGAATCGAGAACTCGTTTTATAGCTTAATTGCATAAAATTCAAAACGTGACAACTGTCTTATTGTATACGTATTTCTGTAGTTGGCGACTTCGTGCGAGTTGCCTAAAGAAAATAATGTATTTTATCAAACTGTCGATTCGCCCAATTCGGGCGAGTAAATTTGCACGAATCAATTAATAAGCCAGCAAGGTGACCTAAAGTTACACAATTTACTTAGTTTCTATGTTTAACGAATCGTTTTGGTTACTCACTCAATGGCGTTGATACGTAGATCATACCATAGACTATGGTAATGATTCTATGGCATAGAGGCATGGCCATTTTACTGGAGGCCCTGGACACTTTAGGACACTTGGACATCTATGGTGAACCTTGTATGCAAGAGCGGGCGAGGTCAGCTTCATTTTTTTTTGCATTCTGCCTCTGATAGCTCCTAGCTACGACGCTAGAAATAGGGGGCCCCAATAATTGTGGGTCCCTGGGCAAGTGCAAACAGTGGCCAATGGAAAAGATGGCCCTGCACAGAGATAAATGTAAGTAACAGAATAAAATAATGATTTGGCCAATAGAACAATGAATAAACTGATAGATGGAGAAAACTATTAAAATGCCTAATTAAATAATGACGTCATATCCGTCCATGTTGTGAAAAGTGTATTAATTTTTTTTTTTAAGTTTTGTTTGCTGATAATATGTAGGTTGAATAGATTAAAAAAGACGCAATTTCATGACCAAAAACTGACACCGTATATTAATGTATTCTACAACAAATTGCAATAACCCCCAAAAACAATTTATCAAGCCATTACCGATATAAACTCGGCTCATCTGTTCTTACTTAAAGGATCGGGTTTTAACGAGACACCTACAACCGAAACCCTACTCTAAAACCCTAAAAATAGATCACAATCTTCTTTGTAGAACACCCACTAGTCTACAACTTCAAAACGCAAGCAATAATCAACCTTATCGCGAATAGGATAAAGTTGGATTGAACAAAAGATTTTCTGTCATTGTTTCTTTACACCACCAGATTTAAATAGAACTTATTCTGAGAGAAATAAAGTCGACATTCAATTGATGATGGCATGGCGGTTGTAACGTTATAGCAATGCGGATGGCGTCGAAGTTCCGTACTTAGTACCGGCTGATACGGCGCTTACTCACACATGCGCAGAACGCCGTTCATTCACACTTGTCAAGCGTAGTGATGAGACATGCTCGGTAGTTGGCGACGAAAGCAACGATAGTTTGTTGTTTGGATAGGTATTAACTTTAAAAAAAAAATTGACCTAGAAAAAGAAAAGTAAAATAATAGTATAGTAATAGATATTTAGTTGATTTTGTCTTTGCTCTTATTTTTTTTTCAAAATCATTTTGACAAAAATATATTTTTAAGTCAAGTTATTAAATGCAACAAGGTGTAGCTGGACATTTTTTTTTTTATAATAGAAATATTGTCAAAAAATACTTCGTAGCCACTACACAATTTCGGGCTCAAATACGTACTTAATTCCATTTTAGCTACATTTAGAATATCAGTTATTTATTTAGCATAAAATATCCCTTCCACACCACGAAGGGGTAGGTAGGTACTGGACAGAAATCGAGTTTCTTGGCTGCTACTGAGAAATTAAAAATTATGTTTTTTTTTTTCAAGAAGTCTCTAATACCTTTTAAAAGGTCAAAATATTAAAATTAGCATCGAATCCCAAGTCTCTTTATGTACAAATTTAGACTGACTTGATTTATGCTAACAATAACCTTTGGATTCTAGATATTTCTTTAACATGATTAAATCTTATGTAAACGTTCAACGACCTCTGTGTTATTGTATGTTTTTTCTAAAACTCAACTCCTTTTAGTATTTTTTTATGTAATTTGATCCAAGTTTTATAGTATTTTTATATAAAAATATTGGAATGTAACAGTCGACTAGTATTATAACTGTTTCTAGTTTTATATTTATTATATAGCCAGTGGTTTTGGTCGGGTCGGGTCATCGGATCCAAAGCATTGAATATTATTTCGTTATAAAATTTATTTAATATTCTCTTCTAGGTACAAAGCCAATTTTGGCAATAACAGTAAACCAAAAAGAACACGACATTAAACAAAAAACTAAATCAAAATCAATGCTAAATAATACAATATTAATTAACTTAAATGGAAAATAAAAATTAATATTGATACCCACAATCTCTAGAACATTCAATCAAAACGGTAATTACTGTCATAAAAATAAAAATTACGGCGGTTATTAACTTTGGTTACTGAGTGCTGAGTTCCACACAACAATATGTCTACACCATATAGGCTATGATTAATATTCTTCTAATACATACATATATCAGTCTTTCAGAACAATTTCAGTTTTTTTTCTGATTCAGAGTTGTATATTTGTTCAACAGAAAAGTAGTAAAAGTATTTAACGATTTGAGAGATGGATTGCGTGAATGATGATATGGCTAGGAAGGATAAGAATACCTACTTAGCTGACGGTAGAAAGAGATGTATGGTGGAAGAAGAGATGCTGTGTCAACCCTGAATAAAATGGAGTTAGATTAGAAAGGCGAGTATGGTACAAATAAACTACTACACCATTGACTACTACTATTTGCATTTTATCTTTCCAAAATCCATGAGACCGACAGCTATTAATTGAAGCATTCATCTTAAAGATGAAATCACTGATATAACAATTGATTGACATGGGCAGAAAGACTTAATACATAAACGTGCATAAAACTCACGCCTTTTCCCCATGAGGGTAGCTCTGGCCTACCCTCATGGGCAGAAAATATAGAACGCCACCTGCTACGATCCTGGCAAGGTATGCTTCCTTTGCTTCATTGAGTAATTTTATTAATACCTCAAGCATCAGTATAAAATACTGTGACTTCTGATTATATTCGGTTTCATTCCGATCCAGCCCGTCGCTTGCTGTCCTCCAGCGACGCCTTAAGCCGAGGTTCGTGCCTTTTGCGTGTAGTCGTTCAGTTTTAAGTTTTGAAACCCTAGATGGAGGCCTTAATTTATTAAGGTAGCCATAGGCAACTCCGGTTATGCAGCCGAAAACCTCCTAGGTTATCTAGTGTGATGTCATTCCAAAAAAAAGAAGGTAATTCGGTCTTTCTTCTCAGAGTAGTCGGTTAGAAAACACCGAACTCATCTAGCTTTGACACATTTAAATTTGACGAGTAAAATAGTTTTTTGATGCAGTTTACAGAAATAAATATCATTTATCATTAACAGGAGTTTGCTGATAAGAAATTCCTAAACCAAAGACAATATTATTAAGGTCTGAATCTCACCCTCACTGCTAACAAATAATGATCCTATCTCAAGTTACTCACAATAATCGACAAGGCACATCACTATAACTTGCATAACGCATACACACACAACCACCGGACGCCGAGTAGACTAGGTTATTGCGAACTATCCTTTACCAAAGGAATACTGGAGATAAGCAGTTTTTAAAGTAACGTAGGCTTTTTATGCAAATCTATGGAGAAGAAAAAAAGTTGGAATGACAGTTCTTTTTGGAGGGATTTGTTGAGATGACGTAGTTTATGGAATACGATGTTGGAGCCGACCTTGAATGGATTGGAACAAGCGCAGACGCATTTGAAAGAAAAGAGATCGGTGATCAGCAATTTTCCAAAAAAATACGCATTGGCAGTCTATAACGTTCCCACAGCTGGGACACAGGCCTCTTTGTGTGAGAGGGAAGTGTGCCGTAACGTAACCATACTTGAGGCGTGGCTTGAGAGGCGGCATGGCGTCTTCACCTTCCGCCTGACGCAGGTCCTCACCGGACACGGTTGTTTCGGGAGGTTCCTGTTTCGGATAAAGCGGGACGAAACGCCCGGGTGTTTCCACTGCGACCGTAAAGAGATGTCAGTACCAACTAGTGGGGTCCGCAAGGGCCGATTCCTGCCAGGGGTGCGGGTTGTTCGAAACATTCGAAAGAGATACCGCGGCGCTTGGCACACAGGCAGCTGAACCGTCGTCTGGCCGTTGCAGAGATTAGCGCGTTCAAAGAAACAAACTCTTTAGATTTATTATTAGTAAATAATAATGGTAGATCGATAAGGGATGACCAAAGGAACCATGGATGGATTATATGACAGGTACTATGGATAGAAAGGGAGTGACTACTGATGTGACGGCTGCTAAAGAGCCATGCTTGGAAGAACAAGAGACGCTTACCGATCAGGGGTGCGGGTTGTTCGAAAGAGATACCGCGGCCCCTGGCACACAGGCAACTGAAGGAATACCGGTGGGTTTTAGTCAGTATAAGTCTGACACGCCCTCCGGCTCCGCTCACAACGGGAGAAGTTATTAGATGATTTCCCAAACAAAAAAAAACCATGCACCGTCCACCACGCGGGCCCAGTGCGAGTTGCTAGATGACAATAAACAAAGACAAATATCTTCGAATTTTTGGTTTTAAAACTTGCCCGTTTCCTCACGATGTTTTCATTCACCGTTTCGAGGACAGTGGTAATGGAATGAATTACACATAGTAAAGCACCTGAGTACGAACCCACACTGCTGCCAAAAACACAATAGTATCACTACATAGTATAAAACAAAGTCGCTTTCTCCGTCCCTATATCCCTAATCCCTATGTATGCTTAAATCTTTAAAACTACGCAACGGATTTTGATGCGGGGTTTTTTAATAGATAGAGTGATTCAAGAGGAAGGTTTATATGTATAATACACCGACCTCCACGCGGGCGAAGCCGCTGGCAAAAGCTAGTTTGGAATAAAAGACAATTTTCTCATTTCGTAAAGGCTTGATTATTACATGAATTTGAGCGAAGATACGCCCGACGATAGTGCACGCTTGCTTATAGAACCTACATAGTTGAGACTTGAAGACTCCCAAGTTATACCCAGCTGTCCGAAAACACAGACCCCGGCACTGAATCTACTCGAGTCTTATTTGTAGCCGTAATTGAGGCACCAATGGCAACCCCATTTTTATGTCGATGCAATCACTGTCCATTCCAAGGTTGCCTGGAAGAGATCGCAGAAAGCGATGAGGCCGCCCATTATGTATTATTCGATGTATGTATTATTTATTTATAATTATATTCTTTATTGTACACCAGAAAATACTTTACAAAAATAAAATCGAGGGGTGAAAGGCTATTTGTTTTAAGCGACATTTTGGACGATATTGAGTTATAAACAGTATTCAGTTAGTTATTAGGTATATAACTCAATATCGTCCAAAATGTCGCTTCAAACAAATAGCCTTTCACCCCTCGATTTTATTTTTGTAAAGTATTTTCTGGTGTACAATAAAGTATATAATTATAAATAAATAATACATACATCGATACAATCATCACTCTCCCTTTCTTATCCAAAATGTATTTTTCCTTTTATACTTGTCTAGTAGTCATCATCTCTGTAGTGACTCCATTTCTAGCCGTATCATCCTTTCACCCATCGTTTCTTCGGTATTTCCCTACGCCATCTTATAGCGACATTCATTCCCAAAACTTTCCTCCTTTGTCACACACATTGCATGAAACCTTATTAGGCATATTCATGAAACCTTAAAAGTTCTTTACTTGGCCCAAATACAAATGAATTCTGAATATTCTATTTCGATGTAGTTTCTATGTTGCTATCGATCGTCAACGTAACATGAAAATAATTCTCATTCTGTCTTCAAAATTCGAACAAACCATAACGAAAAAAAAAACACATAAAAGTTATGACAGCTGTTTGAAATTAGAACATGATTTTTTGTGAACAGCGAGCGCGCCAAAACATCTGTCCATTAGTTAATCAATAATATGGGATGTAATAGGTTTGACCATAACTTAGACATTACCGTCCGACCTTAGTGCTCCAGGATAGGTATCCTAGACCGCCTGTGACGTCAGAGCGATGTGTCATGTCTTCCTTCAGAGTAATTGCACTCCGAGCGTTTATAACGAACCTGTGTCGAGTTCACTGAGGCAGTATCTTTGTTGTCACGTTTTTCCTTATTAGGTGGCGAGGATAAAATGGGAAATAAATAGTATAAATAGATATTTTGTTAGAATATAGTGTGGTCTAAGGTTATAGATCAGTTTATCTTTCGACTTATGGATACATTTTGACGTAATGATGGTCGAGACGAAGTAGACGAATTATTAGGTAAAGGGTGGTCCCCTGTTGGTAGACGGTCACCTTGCGTTGACCTCTTCGAGTTCTGAGTTAAGCTATACGATTACTGACAAATGTTTGCACTTACTTGACTGGTCCACTCAAATCTGTGTGGTTCTTCAATGGTCTTTTGAGGACAAAATACCATTTCAGGCACTTATCTACATTGTGTCCACATAATCTGACTAAGGTTACGTCTGGACTTCAAAAGAGACATTGAGCCTTTTTTTTTGGAAGATGGGAAATCATCAAATTACTTCTCCCGCTCTGGGCGCAGCGGTCAGACTTTTACTGACTAAAACCCACCCGTGTTCCTTCAGTTGCCTGTGTGCCAGGGGCCAAGGTATCTCTTTCGAACAACCCGCACCCCTGGCAGGCATCGGCCCTGCGGACCCCGCCAGTTGGTCCTGACATCTCTTTGAGGCGCGCGTGGAACACAACGCGCCGTCGAACCGGGCTTGGTCCTTACCGGACGGCGAGCTACCCACTACGCAAGCCCGCGCCTGCGGTGGCCGGGAATCAGCCTGAGATTCCCGACGCCCAGGGCGTCTCCTGAGGGGACTAGGGTCGTGAGGGCACATATACTGCCTCTCTCTCACGTGCGCCGCCTCACTCTTCGCGAGCATTGCTGCTTCGCAGAAGGAGGTGACGGCTTCCGATGCCCTCTCGCTCCGTACCACGACCTGGACCAGGGCCAGACGCGAGAGATCGCCGAACTACGCAGTAGACTGACCTCCGAGTTATTTTCGCCATTTCTTCTCAGGGATAGTCAGATAAAAATGTCGACTCAATCTTGCTTATTTTTTAAAATATGACGTGTTATAGTGATTCTGATATTATACTGATTACAGAATAAACAATTTCATTTTATTCCCCAGAGGCAAAAGTAAAATGTCTCAAGTGCTTGTATAAGGAAAATAATATTTAAAAAAGATTTTTTTTTTGTTGACAAAATAACCATTGAGGATATATTGTCATAATCCTACTTTGATTCCGATGAATTTTGTAAGGAGAATTCTTGAATAGGGATATTTTTTAGAGGTCTACAGTTTACATTTTTGAAAGCATAAAATAAAGTTTTGAGCATGAATGTGGATGACTGTATACATATAAGACAACTGGCTTCTGCCAGCAACGTTTTCACGTAGCGGTATTTCTAACTTGTTGTCTTTTTGCGCGGCTCCTGATGCGCGTAGCGTGATGATAAACAGCCTATATATAACCTTTTTCAAAAATTGAGCTATCAAAAGCAAAAAGAATTTTTCAAATCCGACTGGCCGTTGCAGAGATTAGCGCGTTCAAAGAAACAAACTCTTTAGATTTATTATTAGTAAATAATAATGGTAGATCGATAAGGGATGACCAAAGAAACCATGGATGGATTATATGACAGGTACTATGGATAGAAAGGGAGTGACTACTGATGTGATGGCTGCTAGAGAGCCATGCTTGGAAGAAGAAGAGATGCTTACCGATCATGGGTGCGGGTTGTTCGAAAGAGATACCGTGGCCCCTGGCACACAGGCAACTGAGGGAACACCGGTGGCTTTTAGTCAGTAAAAGTCTGACACGCCATCCTGCTCCATCCATCCGAACGGGAGAAGTTATTTGATGATTTCCCACCCTCAAAAAAAAAAAAACGCTGACCGATGCCAAACACATTGGAGGAAGGGCAGGAAGATGATACCTACATTTCATGTCTAATGTTTCCGGAATCCACAGCAAAGATAGCTATTTCTCCGTTAATGGGGCACCGTGTCCTGGTTGTCTGCACGCTACAGGAACAGACGGACGCTAGTGAAGGTGACATTTTGTTCATTTTGTAACTCGAAGCCAAATTCTGGGCTGACTCTATTTCAATTGCCATCGACACGCTAAGTCAACAGACGCAAAGATATCGCGGCGGCATTTTTTCGCGTACTGAGGCGTCAGTCGTCGCGTCCGATTGGTCCGTAACCATTCCAGGGCCAATCGGAGCGCCAAACGCGTTCGATGCGTTTGATCGAGATGGTAAAATGAAATTCACACCAAGGCCTCTGAATTTTCAACGCACTGCTTAGCGCCGAGAGTTCAAAATCGAACAGTGTGTTGTTCCGCAGCGAAGAATGCACTCTGTCATTCTTAATGCTCGATTAAATACCGAGAGTTGAAAATCCAATGCGCGATTAAATATCGCCACGATATTTTTCGCAAACGCGGACTTAGAAGAAGATCGTTAAAATGTTTACAGAAGACCAGAATATACATAGGTATAAGCATATGTTGCTAACCTATATCTGTTCTATATACATATCTTCTGTATTAGGTAGGTATATAATTTAGATGTGAGTATTGTACACAGGGCTACACATCAAGCTATACATTTCCAGTATAAGCTGATCTCGCAATGTATAGGATTTCCGTACAATGCGAGAGTGTAAACTGGAAATGTATAGCTTGATGTGTAGCCGTGCGTACAGAACCCATACTCCTTTATATTAATTAAGTTCGTCGACATTCAAACTGTTTAGAGATACAGAAGTTTATGTAAACAAGACGCAAGCAAACAGGTTTTATAATAAAAAAGCAGCTTTGTCTCTATTACACAGTGTAAAACATTGATTGTTTTTGCTCACATGAGGATAAAATCTCATAATGTATTGATTTCTAAAATCATTTTATTGTTAAATTGATAAGAAGGACTGAGGAAGTCCGTAATTTTGAATATTGGAAACTTTTTATCGTCCAATGAATTCCTAGAACAGTGCAGTGGCCAGTACCCATTTGCACTAACAATAATTTAACGCAAAATGACGCCACAAAAACGTTGTTTATGCGATTCGAACGTCAGAATGATTAACATAAAGTTCTGAATCTGGAGACCGATTTAGTAACTAATCAATGTATTTAAATAAAGAACACATCACTTAAAACACGATTGCCTAAATGGAACACCCTTATGTGATTCAAATTCTAAATTCGAATACACGATTTGCGCGCGAAACCATTCTTTGACAGCTATTCCAATCCATGTTCTACATACATTGCCTCATACATTTGCAAGTCATTTGACTGTTTTAGTACTAAAACTGTATTGTAAAGGGAATAATACGGATTATTCGACTAAAATAGCTAAAAGGTGTGTTGACATAGTGACTCAGCCTTTAAATATGCACGGAACGTTTTAAGATCGTGTGATAAACCAATGCATGCTGTGTTCTGTCGCTAGACTAGTGGGTTTAGGTTGCGACATGGCTGTATGGATTTGTACCTTTGCCTAATAAACTAATAAAACAGGAGCCGTAGCGTGCTCAATATTTTGACAGTTCTCACAAGTGCTGTCATTTTAGCCGCCAATTTGCTCTGCTGAGTGTTCTAGTTTAAAGAGTATGGTAGCCAAAGTAATTAATGAAAGACACTTGAAAAATTTCCGTGTGGTGCCGGACGTAAAAGAACAGTACCATCCCATTTCTTCCCGTGGGTGTCGTAGAAGGCGACTAAGAGACTTACTAGAGAATGGTCAGCAGCGTTTTCTATGCATTTGACCACCATACTACTGCGATCGCCAACCCGCCTGCCAAGCGTGGCGATTATGGCAAATCATCCCCTTTTGGGAGAGGCTTATGTCCAGCAGTGGGCGTCTTTCGGCTGATATGATGACTTGAAAAATTTTCAGATTTGTCTCTTCAAAAATGTAAGATGCAAATATATTTGAAACGCTTGAGATGCATTCTAGCTAATATTAATTCCGCCTTATTCCGCATAGGAACTAAGTATGTCAGTGTTTCAGTTATGTGTTCATTATAATAAAAATACGTTGCAAAAACAACATTTTTAATTAGATTCCAGTTACGTTATGAAATCGCACACAGCCTTGTTATAGTCAAGAATTCCGCATATTTTGAATTACATCTTGTTTTTTTTTTTAATATTTAATATAGCATTATCCATATTACACATTTGAAAGTGTTACCTTTTCACGCCTCAACCACTTAACGGCATCTTAATTGCGTCACAGACTGAATCATTTTGTTAATCCATTGCGACATACGAACGAAAAATTTGTCTGCTCAAAAACGAAAATAACGCAATGAATGTTGTTGAACTGTTAAAATGAAAGCCATTCTTATTGTTACCCCGCGGATTTCGATAAAATTTGCGAAAGAGATAGATGGCATCCTGGTGAAGGACATAGGCTACTTTTTGTCCCGGTGGCACGTCCCCGAGGGATAATTTCCTACGAGCAGTGGTGGCCAAATGTGGTACTAATCGTAGGTCGTACCCTTACTAGTTGCAGTCACTTTACTTTGTAATGTCACGAGATTATAAACTGTCGATAAATTGTGAACTGCACCATACTGCTTACCGACCGAATAGGTTAAGTTAGGTTAGAATTGCGACCAAAAGTGCGCGAGCCGAGCAAGCGGTTTGCGAGCGGCACCGCGGCAGCGGCTGTCGAGCGGTACTTACTTCCAAGTTAGTGGCAGTTTTTTTTTTTTTTTTTTTTTTTCTGGGTGGGAAATCATCAAATAACTTCTCCCGCTCTGGTTGGAGCGGGAGGGCGTGTCAGACTTTTACTGACTAAAACCCACCCGTGTTCCCTCAGTTGCCTGTGTGCCAGGGGCGGCGGTATCTCTTTCGAACAACCCGCACCCCCGGCAGGCATCGGCCCTTGCGGGGCCCATCTGTTGCTGCTGACATCTCTTTGAGGCGCGCGTGGAACACAACGCGCCGTTGACCCGGGCTTGGTCCTTACCGGACTATAACTAAATAGTCAAGTTAGTGGCAGTTACTTGACTATTTAGTAATAGCGCAAGGTACTATCCGTCTAGATACCAGTTCACAATTTGACGCTTTCACTTCGATAGATTATAATCTACCGAAAAATGATGCGTTAAATTGTAAGCAGTTTATTACGGTTCACAATCTCGTGAGATAGATTTATAATCTAACGATATTTACAATTTTACGGTGACATAGGTATACTTATTTCATCAGTGAAGGAAAACATCGAGAGGAAACCGGTCAGTACTAAAACTAAAAAGTCGAAGACATCTACCAACCCGCACTGGCTCCGCGTGGTGGAATATTGCCCACTCCCTATCACAGAAAGAGGACGCCTAGCAGTGTGTCCTTACAGTGGGAACATGATAGGCTAATTTTACCTACGTCTCATTGCTTGTCATAGCGGTGGCATAGTGTCACAGTCACTACGGGCATAGACAAATAATAGATGTTACGCGGGGTGCAGACACGCGGATTATTATATTTTTACTATTTATGTACACTTTTATCTTATTTTTTAGTTATTGGACACGTATTATGTTATTTAAATTTATTTCCCCCTTGTTTCTATATTTGTCCGTGACATCACAGCGGGTCCTATCAGAATACTAGCGTTGCGACACTTTTTTAATGTCGCCGCATCAGGCTGAGATAGTGGCCTTTTGGCCTCGTACAGGAGTTTGTTTTTTATTTTACTTATATTGTTGTTTTAAATCTTATTTTAAATTTATTACTTATGTAGTGTAGCGTTATTAGTGATTTAGTTTTTATTATCTCGCCGTTGAAGATCCAGTGCCCGAAAAAATTCCGTCGCGATAATTTTTGATCTCATAAAAGTTCAGAGAGGGAGTTTTTGGCGAGATGGCGTTGGAACATGTCGCACGACTTTTTATTTTCGTGAAATTTAGTGAAATAGCGATTAAAATTGTATAATTTTGGTAGTGAATTATGCAATTTAATTACGTGTGAGTGCACAAATGTAGTGAAGGTGAAAATAAGTGACTAACGTGGACTTTTCGTGTCCCCCCAAAAACGCCTAATAGGTTGTTGTAAAGTTACTACCGCTTTACAATAACTGACTTGACTGACTAAAGACGACTATGACTGTTTTGTAACTTCGTGCCCGATATCGGGCCATTTACTTGATCAAAAAGAAAAATTACTTGACACTGACTAAATGCACAAACCGTGCGAAGCCAAAACCCAAAAAAAAAAGTTCAGAGACTTCGAGCCGAACCAACGAAAGACTGTCACAGTTACGTCTTTGAAGCAAACAAAAAACAAAAAAACATTTTCCTTAAGATATTCCAGGACGATTCTGATAATTAAAAATGACTGTAGAATAAATACCTATCCAAATGATTTTACTATGTGGTAATGAGTAGCAATAATTAATTGTAGGTATTGTTTTTATTTACAATAAGTGAGTATGTGAGCACGTATCATAAAACAAAGTCGATTTTCGTGTTTATCTGCGTGACCTGTTCTTCAATGGATTGTGATATGGATCACAGTCACTTTGGGAATTAATTCCGGAAGGTTCATGTGAAGTGAGCTGTCAAAATCAGGTGAAATGACAGTTCACTTCTCAAAGTTTTCACGTAAAGATTTTTACAGAATACTCCGGCAAGTCTCCATGCTCGTCACTAGACCAGCGAGTCAGTCAATATTGGCACATATTGACCTAATTTCTTCAACAACTGACTTCGAGCAAGCCCTTCTTATCTTTACTGATGTGCACTAAGTCTAGAATCAGATATCAATGCTCGTTCCCACGCTATTTATATCGCTGATGTAATTATAATTTATAGAAACGTGATCTATATTACAGTTGTTATGGTTACTAAGGAAAGAAAATGTTGTAATGCAAAAATGGTCTTTAGCAAATTTAAATTTTTTTTTTTTTAGTGTTTATTAATAAAGGAAAAGCAAAATATAAACAGAAACATCACCAAAACCTCAATAGGTTTGTCCGGATGTTGAAACACTTATCAGCAATCTTAAAACTAATACTTACATAATAATCATTATCTTATTAATTAATAGTTAACACATAGTTTATAAAACACACACACTTACAACACCCATCATACTTACCATACAGTCATCATCATTTACGAAGCCTTCTCCAAACTATGTTTGGGGTCGGCTTCCAGTCCAACCGGATGCAGCGGAATACCGGTATTTTACATGGAACGAAGCCTATCTGAATTTCACAACCCAGTTTTTGGATAAGTAATAATACCTTTTGGTAAGACTGGTTGTCAGACTTTCGGGCTTCTGACGACCTTGAACGACCGTCAAAGATCCACGGATGACAGCCGGGACTAATCCGATGGACGGACTGGAGAGGTCTTGGAATGTAAAGATGGTCAACCCATCCACAGACCAACCGCGGCAAGTGTAGCTTAACCTGATCGATCGAACCGTGTGGCGTGTTATTACTTAGCTACTAGACGTATACACTCATACAGTATAATTAGACCGTATTACGGCCATGGCGGCCAATCTCAACGGAGACTAGCCTCCGGCGCGGGAGATATTATAGTGCACAAATGTGTGCACAGACACAGGGGCACTCTCTCTTCCCTCACTCCCATACTCCGATGGGACGGCAATCCGACACAACCAGAGAAACATCAGGCCCAGGACCAACAGCTTAACGTGCTGTCCAGGCACAGCGATATAACACCGACAAATTCCAAACTCCGGGATGTTACTAAGAAATTCCTAATGGAAAAACCCCAAACATAATATTATTCCTGACCTGAGAATCGAACCGAGGACCCCAAACTCAGCATTCGCGCTTGCTATCACGAGACCAACGAGGCTGTAAGAGCTATTACGCACTGTCGACTGGTCGCTGGCGACCGGCAGTCGCTTGAGCGTCGCCACTACGCGGTGAGTGTGTAAACACCTATTTCATCATAATCATATCAGCCGAAAGACGTCCACTCCTGGACATAAGCCTCCCCCAAAAGGGGAACTTGCCATAATCGCCACGCTTGGCAGGCGGGTTGGCGATCGCAGTATGGTGGTCAAATGCATAGAGAACGCTGCTGCCCATTCTCTAGTAAGTCCCTTAGTCGCCTTCTACGACACCCAAGGGAAGAAATGGGATGGTGCTATACTTTTACGTCCGGCTCCGGTACCACACGGAACAACACCTATTTAAACTATAGTAACTCACAGTCGCCATCTACCGAGTTGCCGGCGACCAGTCGATAGTGCGAAATAGCTCAAGTATAAATAAAAAATAAAAATAAAAAATAAAAATAAAAATAAAAAAGCCTTTTATTTCCAGTAACACATTAACATGCAAATGTTGTCTCCTACCTATATATAGTACTTAGTTAGCAAAAGGATAAAAAAAAATTGAGAAAACTAATATCTATACACTTAAATACAATTATCTTAATAACTACTTCAATTTTACTAATATTATAATAATAGGCTGTAGCATTTTTTACTGTACTGGAACCCCTCTCAGGTAAAGGCCTCCTCCAAAGCTATCCATTTCTCTCGGTCTTTGGCTATTCGTTGCCATTCTGGACCAGCAATTTTTTTAATATCGTCGTCCCATCTAGTGAACGGTCTTCCTCTATGCCGTTTGCCTGGTGGGCCTTTCCATGACGTAACCGTTTTGGTCCATCTGCGATCTTTAAGACGTGCTATGTGACCGGCCCATTTCCACTTTAGCTTCTGGCTGTATTTGAGAGCATCTATTGCTTTTGATTTTGACCGTATTTTGTTGTGGTTTATTTTTTGTATTTTCTTGATATTTAACATGCTGCGTTCCATTCCTCGCTGACATGTAATTATTTTATTCTTTACTTTGTTGGTATATTTCCATGTTTGGCATGCATACGTAAGACAAGGAATGAGACACGAGTCCATGACTTTTTTCTTCAGTTTGATAGGCATTTCGCTTTTAAATATTTCCTTACAACTCCAGAACTTTTTCCAAGTCTGTTTTACTCTTCTCTCTACCTCCAGTTCATTGCTATCTCTGCAGAATCCAATTTGTTTTCCTAAATATATATATTGATCCACATAATCTAATGGTTCATTTTCAATTGTTATTTTTGATTTTTTGAAGTTGGTCATTAATCTGGTCTTTGTGATATTCATTTCTAATCCCACTTGTCTGCTTGCTGCGTGTAGAGTGTCTAGCATATATTGCAACTGTAGGTTCGATTCTGATAGTAAAACTAAGTCGTCTGCAAATCGTAAGTGGTTTAAGTATTTACCCTGGATATATAGACCACAATTTCTCCAGTCTAGTTTGCTTATGATAGATTCTAATATTGCAATGAAGATTTTTGGGGATAAGGGGTCACCTTGCCTGACTCCTCTCTTGACTGGAAAAATTGGGCCAATGGTTTCTAGTTTAACTCTACTTGAGCAATTACTATAGAGGTGTTTGAGTATTTTTATGTATTGTTGCTCTACATTTTGGGCTTTTAGCGTGTTCCATATACTTTCGTGTGAGATTGTGTCAAAAGCTTTTTGGTAATCAATGAATATGACATACAGCGGTCTCTGTTGCTCTTGATATTTTTCAGCTCAAGTATAATCAGCCTATAATGCTCTCATTGCTGAGACAGAGGCCTCCTCTCTTCGAGAGGTATTGGACTGCAATCTACCACGCGGGCCCAGTGCGGGTTGTTTTGGTTCTAGGACATGCAATGTCGATCTTGCGGGTGTAATTTCCGATCATTCAAAACCACCACTCAAAACCGCAGACAGAAGTTAGTCAACCAACTGCACTATACTGCAATCGGTTACCTAATCCTCTAGTTTTAAAACATATCACTTCTACAAAACACGCAAAACACATTACCCTCCTTTAGCCAATGTAGGTAGAGCAAGAAAAAAGTGCAACAGTGAAGTTTTACATCCACGAGGTTCTCATAGAGTTTCACTTTTGTTTCGATTCATTGAAGAGTTCAAAATACTATGAATGCTCAGTCAACCTGTAACTATTTCTGTAAAGAGGCTTGTGGCTAAGTTATAACAACCGCACGCTAAACCTGCCGTGGTTGGTACGTGGATGGGTGACCATCTTTACGTACCAAGACCCCTCTGTGTCTCGGAAAATACGTTAAGCCGTTGGTCCCGGTTCGTGGATCTTTGACAGTCGCTACGAGTTGTCAGAAGCCCGAAGTAAGCCAAACATCATCATCTGTCTAGCTTAATTTCCCAACTATGTTGAAGTCGGCTTACAGTCAAACGGGTTGCAGTTGAATACCAATATTTTACATGGAGTGGTTGCCTATCTGACCTCCACAACCCAATTACTGGGTAATACGATACCCCTTGGTGAGTCTGGTTGTCAGACTTTCGGGCTTCTGACGACCCTTTCTATCACCGATGTCAGTAACGTTACAAATTTTGTGTTAATCAATATCCTCAAATCTATCGAGTGAGTTACTTAAAATTCTGCGTACTAAATAAAGTTATGGAGCCAAAATCATCGTGTATTCAATAAAAACACGCTTGACCGGTTCTATTCATAGAACTGCAAGATGATTTTAGACTTTATAGACATGTTTGGAGTTTGGATTTACTGTTTTTGTTGGCAAACACGTTTTGCTTTAAACAGGGATTCCCAAGATTCATATCTTGGGTTCTTCTTCGGAGAATAGCTCATTTTAGCAAGCTTGCATTTGGAAAAAATAATAATAGCCGCACAGGTCGGTCTACAAAGTTAAGCAACACTGGCATCTATTATACAAGGTGTAACAGAAACCCTATTGCTATCCTTAAGCGCTAAAGATAACAGCTGGTATAGAATCACTATACATAGTTTCAGCTCAAACTAAAATACTCTAAGAATTGATACGAAATTTTCGGTTTCATATGTTTCTTAAATTCAAATCATAACAAACGTGTCACTGCACTAGTAGGTCAATAACTTTTCACGTTACTTGCCAATATCACGATAAATCTCTTCCAAGTGATGTGTTTATTTCAATTTGATGATTTGGTTTCTGGTATCAATATATTAAAAATTCTCATAACTTCCGAACATGTAGAGATAGGATTAAAAAATCCTTCCAATATGTTTGATATCATTCAAAGAAGCCGTGCCCTTGGTATGTATATACCCTTTCCGTTACACGTTGTCTAACGAGACCCGTACGTGCCTCGGCAAGCACGTTCCGGCTGTCATTCGTAGAATCTTTGACAGTCGTTACGTGTAGCTCAGAAGTCTGTCAACCAGTCTTACTAAGATGGTCATCCGAGCAACGAACGGTTATCTATATGTCATAGATGGTCACCCATCCACGGATCAGCCTCCAGAAGCTTAGCTTAATCTGGATCGACTCTTGCGCATGTTATTACTGTGCCAGAATCCTGTGCTTCTCGCATCCAAAAATCCCTACTAATATTATGAAGTGACTTTGTCTGTCTGTTATGCTTTCACGCCTAAGCCGCTGAATCGATCGTCATGAAATTTGGCAGAGATATAGCCTGGAATATGGAGAAGGACAGAGACTACTTTATACGCGATAACCGACATCCACGCGGGCGGAGCCGCGGGAAAAAGGTAGTTACTAATATGTCCAATCGAATGTATTTTTCTTATTTTCTTAGTTCCTATTCTAACAACGGAAACGATCTAGTCTATCGACATATTACGTATAAAATAAAGTTTATAAACGTGACTTCGTAAGAATTACGTAAGGACACGTAACCGAGACAGTTAAAGTTAACTACAAAATATATGTAACCGTTTTGTATTTTATTGGCGTGAGTCATAGGGGAGTTTTGTCTGGTTAGTCTTCTTTTTAGCGTGTCGATAGTAATCTAAACATTCAGCCCAGAATTTAGCTACGAGCTTGGCGCTTTCAGTAGCGTCCATCAAGTGTAGCGTGCAGACAACAGAACACGCTGGACACGATACTAAGTGCCCCATTGTTTGTGCGACAGTACCACATTTACACTCCAGGACGGAGTCATTTGTGCATCTCCACTTGAGCAGGTTTTCTTACCTTAGACTTTTGGGTTTCTACACTACCGGAAACGACTTTCAAAGAGTTACGAAGGACAGCCGGGACCAACGGCTTAACATGCTATCTGGTAAGACTGTAGCCGACCCTAATATGGTTGGCAAAAGGTTAGAACTCCGACCAGACGCGTGTTGCGTTGGTGGGCTGCTGCCCGACGATTGATGTCGGGACTTTGTATGTGAGTACGTGTAGTTTAGTTGCACGATAAACTTCACTTGCGCGATGCAGAATTTTATGACGTCAGTGTGATCGGTAGTTCGCATGTGACGATGTAGATGCCGCCAGACATACTGATTTTGAAATCCAATCAAATCACATGACCCTATTTCGAACCTCGTGTCACGAATTAAATATTTTATCTATCTGGACTAATTTTTTTGCGCATCATCGGCGTTACCGAAAAGAGAATGGTTATCATATAGCTCGACCTTTAAAAAATGGGTTATCCAACTCTTGAAAGTAATAAGAAATAATTAATTGGTATTCTTCTCGTGGTATGAGAATTTGATGCGCCATTTCTTTATCAGATACTTTACAGATACAAAGGTCACTGAAATGCGTTTTAATAACATCACGTCACGCCTGTACAGTTGGGGTCGGGAGAGGTTTATAATGTAGGTATATATTTTAACCGGTTCTGTGCTTCTCGCATCCAACGAAGCCTATTCCCATCAACGGAACACAAAATATCACAATTATTCTCTCGTAATAGTACGATAAAATCGTAATATGGATTTTCAGGTGCACAATGGGAAAAATAATTTCCCATAGACCACCTAGAAAACATAATATGGACTTTCTGGTGGAGATTTATAGACGATTTTCTATTCTTTATTTTCATTCCTCTAAGTACCTGGTACTTATTGACAGGCCTGCACTGTCCTCCCATAACTAATATCACTGTAATTTGAAAACATTATAAAAGCCAATTATTTTTAAAAGAGTAACCGTGGAGTTTCTTGCGGGCGCTTCTCCATAGGAAGCGAAAAATTGGAACCGTGCACCTAGCTTCTGACGTTTCATAAGTGCCCTTGGTTGCAGGTTTATGTGAAATAAAATATTTTGATTTGATTTGAGGTGATCTAGGCAGGTGGACCATGGGCGACAAACGAGATTCAGAACCATGCTGCTAATGAGAAATTCCCGTTAAAGCGCACGATTACGTACGCGTGTCTTTGACGCACGTACGGTTACCGTTTACAAAGAAAGAAACAACTGCCTTTAGATTTTTTTTAAAAGTAAGTATCATCGAAATTGGTTATGGTAAATAATTATCTCACTGAACATTAAATAAAAGATCCACTTATTGAGGACCTGACGGATATGGCGGGATGAGTTGGATTCCTTTTTATAATGATTGGTCCTTGGCAGCTCTGGACAGAGAGAGGTGGAAAGAGAGTAGAGAAGCCTTTGCCCAGGCGGGGCATTATATCATCATCAGCATCACGCCGAAAGACGTCTACTGCTGGACATAAGCCACCCCCAAAAGGGGGGGTTTTGCCATAATCGCCACGCTTTGCAGGCGGGTTGGCGATCGCAGTATTTTGGTTAAATGCATAGAGAACGCTGCTGCCCATTCTCTAGTAAGTCCCTTAGTCGCCTTCTATGACACCCATGGCAAGAAATGGGATGGTGCTATTCTTTTACGTCCAGCACCACACGGAACGTATATGAATATTTGGCTAATGATAATAAAAAATAAAATAATTGAGAACCTCCTTCTTTTTTTGGAAGTCTATTAAGGTATTTAGAACTAAACCAATCAAGACTTGGCTTTCTCATGTATTTTTACGTCGCGACGTTTTCTTAACTAAGTACATATAAATCAAGTATAGGAAAAACCGACTCCATTATGGTAACATTTATCGACTACGTTCCATTCTTCGAAAGCACGATCACAACACATGATTACAGTTTAAAATCATCATAATTAATTTTCTACAAAGGTTATATCACAGGTAAAGACATTGATACGCACATAATTATTTATTTATGATGTTTTACATGCCACATGTGTTGTCGATTAAATATTCTTATTATGATATCGGTAATGAGATTGTACATCACTATTGCGCAGTTCATTCAGCTGATTGCAGTTCGTTTGTTTGTCCGCCATCTTGGGAATTGCTTGATGGTTTACTTTTCACTTTTACTTTAAAAAAAAAACAACCAGCTTCCGGAAAAACACTACAAAGTGAAAAACAACTTTAATTTCGAAAGTCGGTGTCTTTGGCTATGTATAGTGAAAAATTGAAAAATAATTTTGATTTCGGAACGCGGTGACTAAAAATTAAATTTTTAGTCACCGCGTTCCGAAATCAAAATTATTTTTCACTTTGTAGTGTTTTTCCGGAAGTCGGTTGCTTTTTTTTTTTTGGTAAAGTTTATATTTTTCATATTTTAGTTATAGTACCTACCCCACACCGATTCGAAATTTCATCATCCTTGGGATCAAAACAATGCATATTTATGCGATAGCAGCAATCGCGGTTGATTTGCTGTCATTTTTTGAAGAGTTCCGTTGTCTGTCTCCGAAACTCAACATCAGATCTATACGAAATTTAAATTGGACCATTTTGGAATCCCCCCCCCATCCATCCCTTCCACATCCCTTTCGAACAAAAAAAATAATTTTGCAAATCCGTCTGTCTATATATGACGGAGTTATGCCCGAACATACATAAAAAAACATGTCGAATTGATAACCAGGCCTGCACTGTCTTTTTGAAGTCGGTTAAAAACTGTCATCTTTCTCCTATTCGATAGAAAATATGGTTGTCTAGTAAGGAAACCCAGACTAAAAAGTTTGGCTTATTAGTCGATTCGCACGATTCGGGCGAATCTATTTACACTTTTCAATATTATATTATTTTCTATAGGCGACTCGCACGAAGTTAATTTATTCGTAGGAGAATCGTTAACTCCAGATAGGTTTTATGTTTAGCAATGTGTACTTGCAATAATCCTTTTCCTTACCTTACTTCATCATCATCATCATCATTTCAGCCGGAAGACGTCCACTGCTGGAGATAAGCCTCCCCCAGGCTCCTCCACTTCGACCGGTCTTGTGCTTCCCACATATCTTTTTTTTTAACTTTGCCCCCCACACTCGGAATTTCTCCTGTATTGTGTGTGGCCTTCACAAGGTCATCGGTCCACCTTGTGGGAGGCCTTCCCACTCTACGTCTTCCGGTACGTGGTCGCCACTCCAGAACCTTTCGGCCCCATCGGCCATCTATTCTGCGAGCAATGTGCCCTGACCACTGCCACTTAAGTTTGGCAATTCTTCGGGTTACCTTACTTAATTGCACAAAATTCAAAGCCTACCAATTGCCTAATATTTCTGGAATTGTAGATTTGCATGACTTGTGCGAATAAATTCGTACGAATCCACTAAGAATCCAAAGTTTTTTGCCGGTTTGACAACAGTTACATCTAATGACGTTTTCTTCAAAAACATGTTCTCATGTGAAACAGAAACACGGCTTATTATCCAACAAAGAGAAATACATGAAAATTTAGACGTGCGCCTGTGCTTGCGCCCCAATTTTGCCTTTTACGAAATTTATTACTAGTTCGCAACACACTAGATTTTCTACTCTATTCACGTTGCAAAAGGTTTATTTTCAGTGTGTGGGAAATTGGGTTGTGATTTCGGTTTTGCAATATGCTTTATACAGTATTTTCGCGGTTAGTCGTAATTTTAAGATAGTTAAATCTAAATAGGGTTTGGTAACTTAAAATGAGGTTTGTATCAAAATGTATGTGGAGTTTTATATCTATTTTTAATGACTGTTTTCTAAAATTGCGTTCACTAGGTGGCAGCACTAAAACGTCAGGTCCGGGCACCTTTCAAAAGTGTCAAAGCGCCTATATTTTTCGTGAGTGTGACTGAATGGTGAACGAATAAATTGAACGAATGATGATCGTCATCATAAATTTTATATTCATTGTCGAAATGGAAGACCTCTAGTCTTAGTGGCGCCAACCGGTATCCCCATTAAAATCGAGCTTGATCACCACATTTGTTGAGCTGTGTTGATGCAATGGTAGCAGCCCAGACTTATGAGTTGTAGGTCGTGGTTTCGAACCTACGCAAGCGTTTTACTTTGCGTATTCAATTTAATTACCGATGCTCTCAAAACGGTCAATTCCAAAACGTAGATCTCTTTGAAGAAGAACGGGCAAGAAACTCTAAAGACACTCTTTTAATTCAAGATATTTAAAAAATCCTGGGTATATTAGCTGCCCGGGGTCTTGATTTGTGCCCGGATGATGGCAATACGCTCGCCCTATTACATGGGACTTAAACTACTTAGGTACTTCGGGGAAACAAGGCGTGATGTTATGTTGTATTAATAACCTAACCTGTTTGGCATTCTATTTGCTACAAAGCTCAAAAATATACCTTCGAACTGAATTCAGTTTCCTTGGCTCCTTTCACTTTAGCATTGTGTTTTGGCATCATTTCGTCGTCGCCGACGAGCAATTGTATTTAAAAATACTAATATAAATGGCAGGCACCTTTGTAGATGCTAGACAAGGTGAATTTTCAGTTAGGTACTTTTATTTTTAGTTCCCACACAAAATCGATCAGCTGACTATTGATTTTGTATGGGAGATACGATTTTTTTTAAATATTTCGACCCATGTTCCTTCGAGAAAGTTGTTCAATTTCACGGATACTATCACCCTGAAAAATGTCAACGGTGACTAAAAAGTCACCTTGTATAACTGGGAATTACGTGAAACAAATGCCATCCACCCGACGTTGGCACTTTCAAAGTTTCCAGTATGAATTTGTGTATGGCTATTAGATTCTGGGAAGACAATAAAAAATTATTAAAGAATTGTCAATCAGCCTAAAATGTTCCCACGGCTGGGAGACAGGCCTCCCCAGGATGCTGGTGTTAGTCATGAAGGAGATATTTAATAATATCAAAATAACTCAGCTGTCCTGACTCAAAACAAAAAGGAGGTTGCGTAAATGTGTTTTTTCGTCACACCAATGAGAACCATTGTCTTTGTAACAGTCACAGAGTAGCCGAGTCGTGGGAATGCTATTTATAATCTGTGCATTTTAATTGGTACCAACACTATTGTTTACTAGGAGAGAATTTTTGTATTTTCTTTTGTTTTTTTTTTCCTTGGCTACAGTTTTAACGCTATTGAAAATCTTTTAACTATAATTTGGCTGGTCTAAAATGTATACTATCCACCATGCCATTCCGCTATCTCAATTTCTTTTCGCCAATTCGTCTGCCACTATCCCAATTTATTTGGTCTTATCTGTAACAGCAGTAGTAATTGCTTTCAAAACGGGGAAGGAAAACATCGCATGTCCAAGAACCAAAAATTCTAAGACATGTAACTATCTACCAGCCCGCACGGGGCCCGCGTGGTGGATGACGGCCCTGTATGCCAGCAGTGGGAGCATTACACTTAGGCTGATTATGCTACCTAATGTGGGCCATACACGCTACGGTTTGTAGGAGAGGTCTACCTGTGCAGGTTCGAGTGACACTCCGGTCGCCTGTCAGTGTACTACTAAACGCCGACAGGACACTTCGCCGACAGGACTCATCGCCGACAGGACTCATCGCCGACAGGACTCTTCGCCGACAGGGCTCATCAGGTAGGTTATACGTTAGGTTAGAATTGGGACCAACCAACTACTTCCATGTTAGTGGCAGTTACTTGACTATTAGTAAAAGCGCAAGGATGAGTCTTCTCGGCGATGAGTCCTGTCGGCGAAGTATCCTGTCGGAGAAGAGTCTCGTCGAAGTAAAGTCTTGTCGGTGTTCAGTCTGTCGGCGTTTAGTCGTTGTTGTTTTCTAGTGGCTATCTAAGTATTGGTGCACGATTCCTAACCAGTAGTAGCCTGTAGTAGAATGGTATCAATGGGCTAAAGTGACTATCATACAATTCATTGTTATATTATCGCAGAGAATCGTCTATTTTTAGTGCCATCGTACGTCACTACCGACCTGTGACTTTCTGAGTTACGATGGGTTATACCTGTAACCTAACGGATCGTTACCAGTAAGTTTAATGACTAGTTAGTTAGAAATTAATTAGTCGTAAAGTAGTACCTAGATTATTATCAGTCATAATGGCACTATGTATAAAAATATAGTTATGTGGCGGACATCTACAATGCCCCACATTCGAAACTTCAAATCAACAAATGTGGAAAAACACAAAAAGTAAAGTGGCGCCATCTACAATGCCATATGCGAACTACTTAAGACTTTACGTCACACCGCAACTACATCAACTACATCGCGCAAGCAGAGTTTACCGAGCGATCTACTTATATCCAAGATCCCGACATCAATGGTCGGGGCAGTTGCCAGACACAACACCCGTCTGGTCGGAGGATCCTCCTTTACCAATAGAGTATGAGTGAACTTTACACCCTGTTCCTCATACCTCTATAGGTAAGTCTATAATTTTACTCTAAGAGAGATATAGTAAAATTCGAATTATAAACTTCAAAACGAGTTTATATTGACACTCTTTATAAACATATTAGCGAAATTTAAAACATACATTTATGTATAACACTTTTATCTAACAGCTCTCTCTCTGCCAGCGTCTGTCTTCCCTTCCACATTTACTCCTCTGCCTCCAAAGCAAGAGTGAACAGACATCTTTTGGGCGGGGCTATTCCATCAGGCGTGATCGAGGTTAAGTTCTGGCCCATTCAGTAACGAAAAATAAAAAGAAGATAACTTCTACACTTTGCATAAAAGCCTCTATTGTTCACAGTGCCAGGAGCCTCCTCTCGATGAAGGAGCGGGCCGAGTGCGGGTTGGTAGATGATATCTTCGAATTGTTGGTTCTAGGACATGACGGTTTCCTCACGATGTTTTCCTTCACCGTTTCGAGAGCAGTGGCGATGAAGTAATTTACCTACCATAAATCAATTACGATCGGTAACATCAACTATTTGTTCAACATAGGAACCGTCCACAACTCATGTGAACGCTCCTAACCAATTTGTTCCCCTCTACAGCGATGATTCTATTAGGGTCATCTGCGGGTCACTTGTCCAAATATTATAGGGACAATTTGGTTACGTCGTCCAGTTCCGTTCAAGGCAGTACCGGGTGCTGGAAGGTCGGAGGTCCTTTCATTTATAACCTTAGTTATTTTTAGAATTGTGAGAAGTAATGCTACTAATCCACAGTGGGGTCGTGCTGTGGAATATGGCTTGTTGTTTCTCACATAGAGCTATGTCCCAACAGTGGGAACGTTCATCGGTCTAACCTTTTTCCAATGTAAACGGAAATTATAAGTGTATTCTTGTTTTGGCGGAATGGTTGGCGCAGTGGTGTGAAAGCGTCATGCTAAGCATGACGCTATCTATTTCTACTCTACTGTTTAATAAAAATCGCTTGTCTACATTTCTCGGTCAAACTGTCAACTGTAGACAGTTGACAGTTTACGAAACGTCATTTTTGTCAAATGTTCCGACGACAAAACGCTTGTCTGTGGTTCTCGTGCTAAACCTGCTGGTCATGCTATAGAATCCATGTTGTTTTTGTTGTGGTAAGTAATACGGAAACGTCATTTTTGTAAAATCTTCCGACGACAAAACGCTTGTCTACGGTTCTCGTGCTAAGCTTGCTGCAGGCTTAGCTTGACGCTTTGCATTTCTACGAAGAATAGACAGCGTTTTTTCTATTCAAAGTCACATTTCGTTTCTTTTTTTTTGACATCGCACCGTAGATATTCTTCTACAATCTGTTATTTTGTCTTTCGTTTCTAACGATCTTTGTCTAGGTCCTTTTTTAGGTAGACTATTTGCAGAAGAATATTTCTTTCCAAACTATCAAAATCACACTGACAACAAACTTTCTACTCGACGGCCACAAAGTATATGTATACGATAAAATCTACAAAATCATGATTCGTGTAGAACGCATAACTGTGGTAATTAAGTAATAGAAAAACACACTATCTTCTCCTATTGTACATCATTTAGTAAATAGTCATGTCTATTCTTCCGTCGACAAATCCGTGCTTGTGCTAAGCCTTCTGGTCATGCTATAGAATCCATGTTGTTTTTGTTGTGGTATGTATATTGCCGCCATTTTAACATTCGGCCTTGGTTCGCCCATTCTTGTCCATTGTCAAATGCTACTAATACTTTGTTATTTAGTTTTTTGCGATAAACATCATTGTATGGACAGAGTTAAGTACTGACTTTGTAAATCTGTCGCTTAGTTAATGTTTTTGCTGCTATAAATTAGCGAAAATCCTGTTAAATTTGAAAAGGTCTTCGATTTTATATGAAACTAGAGTTTGCAACGCGGGCGAATCCGCTGGGGATTCGCCCGCGTCAACCAATTAAAAAAACCTATCGCGAACAGAGAGACGCGGCGGAGGACTTTGGTTTTTATTAAGTAGTGATTGGCAGTGACTTCTTTTTTTAACATAAAAAATATTCTATGATACTCCTCAGTACTGTAACTCTCCATTATTAAGTGAAAGAATTTTCGGAATCGCATCTGTAGTTCCGAAAATTACCCCCCTACATTAAAAATCATTAATTTAACCTCTTTCTATTATAATAGTTTATATGAATCGAGGACCTTGCTTATTAAATAAATAAGTAGGTACCTACTAAAAATATTGACCATTATATGTTTGCCTATTTACATCCAAACAAGAATCACAATAATTTAAATACGAAAACCGAGGCAATATAAAAAAAAAATAAGGACCAAAAACAATATTTATTTTTCTTAAACGTCCGGCCGGCATTGGTATATGCGTATAATTGCATTGTAAGGCATAGTACACACAATGTGTGTCTAGGTCATCGCTCAGTATTCGCTAATAGAAGACGTAAGGTGCTAACGTGAAATATAAATATTAAGGCCAGTTGTACATGCATGATTTTAATGGCATTACCGTTTACTTTTGTGAATTGGTTGAATGTTTTATTGACACGTTATTAGACGTTTTACGGCTTTTGATTCGAAGATGGCGGATGATTTAGCTTTAGAAAATATAAGACAATGGATCTACTGACCTGAGTGAAAGATCATAAAATCTTTGCCAGCGTTAGATTATCTTATTTGGAGAAAGTATAGTTTGACAGCCTGTAATTGTACTATGTATTTGACGTTGTAAATGTACTATGTAAGTCACGTATAAAACGAAAGGAGGTGCCTATGCCTAGTGCCTGAGCCGCTCCCATTCGGGTTAAACAGTTTTCTAGTTTTAATAGGTTAAATAGTACTTCTACTCTATTAACAACGCAAAATGTTCTCTACTTGGCATGAGCTATAAGTGGCATCAATTTGCGATACGAATAAGCCAAGTAGTTTTGCCCGAAAACAGCTTTGTTTAACACCAAATTACAAAGGACTTTGACTCATAATGTATGGACTTAATGACTATTTGCCGTAACAACGTCCCTGAACTTCATTTGTAGGATTTTTCCGTTGCTAACGACCAGAAATATTAAATAAAAGGTACTGTAGGTCATAAGCTTCGGTCAATGACTGGCAGTTAAAGGTTCGCGTGATTCTAAACCGTTGAACTATAGGCAACTGGCAAAAACATTTCTAATTCAAAGGTAGTTTGCCAGAATGCCAGAAATAGGATTCATATTTCGGCATTTTGTTGCAGTAAAGGGTATATATATAAAAGTAAAGGGACATACCATACTTATCTCACTCAGATGTTGGAAGAAAACGACACACTGCGCCGATCCTAAATAAATTGGCATAAAGACAGAAGGGCGATTATCAAATGGTGGGTAAGGTAAAATTACTATTCACCATTGCTGGACAGACTCATCACTGCATTGGTCTTCAATTTCCGATTGTAGTCGGCAGTCGTTACCAGATCATGGGAATTCAGAAGCATAAGAGTTTGACAACTGGACAGAAGGCTGGTGTTTAATTTTTGATAATGATATCCAGCTGTATCCAGTTAGGCTATAAGACAAGATCGGTTGATAATGATGATTATGATGCAATTATTATTTCATCATTTCAACAGAATTATCCTGGTTCAATCATAAATTGACTAATTGCTTATCACAATTTCCGGAACCATTCAACCCACAGGATTACTAATATTTCCGATTCGGAAAAAAGCGGCTTATCACAATTTCCAGAACTATTCAACCCACAGGATTACTAATGCTTCCGGAATAATGCTACGGAATAACCCTGTTACTCATCGCAAGGCAGAACTTTCTGGATGTGGGCTATCGGCTAATGAGGCTCTACAGTCACATTTTGCCTCTTGAGACTCTATCTCCATTGTTTTAACTGGTTGTTTCACCAGCAGTTGTAGTAGACATTCATTTAATTAAATTAAAGGTCAGTCAAAATTAAAGGTCATCAAAGTAGGGTAAACCTTAAGCCATAAGGCTCCAGAAGTTTGTTCCAAAAGATGGATACCTTTTACCAGATGGCAATAAAAATTGACAACTGATTTATAAATAAAGCTAGGAACAAAGAAGTGGAGTACCTTGACAGGATCGATGGGTGCAATTATCATCTCAGTGAGTCCAAATTAGAAGGCAGCCTAACAATAATTAACTTTGCACGACACAGCTAAATCCATTAATTGACGCATGTGTGTGCTAAGGCTAAACGCAATGACAGTGAGAAAAAAAATTACAATGCAAAAACTGCGTTCAGGGAAGTTTACCTTTAGAATAGTTTTTTTTTGTTTGTTGCCTGTATTTTGTTGTCTGTTCTGTGTGCAATTAAAGTCTGTAATTAGTAAATTCCTACACAATTTACAGACATTAATTTTAATCGATTTATTTGTACTGATTGTGTTATCTAGATTTGTATTGACGTATAATAAGGCCGATGAGTCATGGCTGGTCTGAACATAGGCTCTCCGAACTTTCGCGCATGTCTTCTCTTTTCACTCGCGTCCTGTCACATTTTAGTTCCAAAAAAAAGAGTCTTCTGCGGATAGTTCGGAAGGGCCATGATGATAAACGGCAGTATTTTAGAAGATTTAGGTATATCAATGCTAGTTCCTTCATGATTTAATACTTAGATTACATTAGGCTTTATACAAAGGTAACGTAGCTCTGAAGTCAGAGTGGTAACACACTGACAGTACGAAAAGCTGTCATTTTGACAGTTCAACATATTTCATTGCGTTATTTACGTTGATGAGCAGACAAATTTTAGAAGATATGAAGCAATGGATTAGAACTATCCTTCAAAATTATTCAGATTCTTATTGATAGTGTTACGCGATTAAGGTGCAAGGTTTAAAAAAAATGTAACCCAGTTTATTCCAATAAATAAATAAATAAATTTACTTTAGGCCCGCAGTAGGATGGGTTTCTAATAGACTGGTAAATACCTATAGTATGGAGTCGAGATTTCAATAGCTTGCTGGCCGCAATGAATTCCAGTTTTATTGAAAAGTTTGAGCTTTTGTGGCGAAAAGATTCGAATAAGGTAATTTGTTTTTCATAACTGTTTAGGACTTGTATTTTTATATCCCACCGTTTAAGCATTATAAAAAAGTAAGTAGTTTTGATACTACTAGTATAAAAAGTACTGTACGAAGTGTTTTTTTCAAGACATATTCTCATCAAAACCCATTGTTTAAGATTTAATTTCACTAAGATACCGACAAATAAGGTTCTGGTTTCTCACAAAATTATTAAAATTGTATGTTGTAGACAATTAATGATACTGCAACTAATTGTTTTATTTAAATAATTTAGTTTTACTGCAATTTGCAAAAATTGCTTGGGAATTTCCTAGTTAATACATATATGAATTTTTTATTAAGGCAACTGTCAAAGAGTGCTATTGACGTTATCCACGAACTGTGTAACTTTCATTTAGAATTGTGGTTATTTTCCTTTATCTTTTCAAGAAATAAAACGGGCCGGTATGACCGCACCCTTATACATGGAATGTCAATGTCTTTTTGAACCAAAATATCCAGACTAAATTCTTCCTCTCCCTTTACCTAGCAATGGACATTGGACAAGATGACGACTATAGAAAAAAAAAGAAAATAAACTTCTTATTTAGACTTTTTGTAAAACTTCGACGCTATCAAAGGTAGGTACTTATTCGTATCAAATTATAGTTAACCAGGAAGGTTTAAACCATTAAAAGTTTTTAAGTACCTACTAACTAAAATACTAGATCAGAACCAGGAACGCAGCAAAAAGGTCACGTGAAACAAGATGGCGGACGGAATGGCGCGAAAATGGCAATCGTTTGAGGTTAAAAGTGAAAGAGATCACGCCCTCTATTGTTGTCATGAGAGTTTGTCTGACATTCTTGTTATTGTAGTGTTGGAAAAAAGGTTACTATCTGAAGCAGGTTGTAGAGTTAAATACATATATCTCCACATCACGCAGTCCCTAGCACCAATAAGTCGATTCTGTAAAAATCTTACCGTGAAAGAATGCGTGTAGTGAGCTGTCAGTGTCAGCCCACTGATGCTAAGGATTGACCAAGTTACATTTATAATCATAATCGAGATTTTAATAACATTTTATACTTAAGCTAATTCTATTGATCATTTATTTTTATATTCTTTGAAATTATTAAGTATTATTATTTATTTTATATTCAAGTGAATCAAGAAACATTACTGTTTATAGGTTATTTTTAGTTTTTGACTAAATTTCAGATTTGCTATTGTATATAAAAGAACCCCTAAATATTAAAGTTTAATCACTTAAAAATAATATAAAATTATCAATAGAATTTGCTGAAATATATTATTAAAATCTCGATTATGATATGCTTGGTTAATCCCTAGTATTACTGGGATGACACTGACAGTTCACTCCTCGCTCACTCTATCTAAGTTTTGACAGTGAGAGCTAGACAGAATAGCAATGCTGCCGACATATTCTGTTAAAATCGCACCGTGAGAATTTAGGTGAAGAGAGCTTGAAATGAGCTATTGTTCCATCTGATGCTAGGGATTGACACTAATGACAGCTCACTTTAAGCTCACTTCACCCAAGTTATCGCGGTGAGCTCAGATTACAGCATAAAACGGTGAGATTTATACAGAATAGCATTGCAGGTGGACTGACACACATCACTACTCACTTCAAGCTCACTTCACCTAAGTTTACAAGCGGGAATTTTTACAAAATAGTTTGGCTGGTTTACTGCCTCATTGGTGTAGCGGTCGAAACGCCTTGTTTACCCGAAGGGCTGCATAGGGTACCTATCGTCTATAATAATTACACACACATTTCCCCAATTATATTTAAGTCCCATGTAATAGGGGGCTAGCTAAATACTGACTTCGGGCTGGTACTGAGAAATACATAGTTGGTTGTTTTTTTTTGACATTTAATTTGACAGTTTGGGGTAGCTTGATGTGCTTGGCGTCTGTACAAGCTAAGTTTTGTAACCATTGACGAGGAGGTGTAAAAAATATTTTAAATTTTCTAAAGAGAAATGGACTCGTCTTGTATTACTTTTAATGAAAGTAACGAAACACTTTAAACACATAGTGTAAATGTCCAGTATCCAATATCTACACGGCTGAATAACCAAAAGTATCTAGTTTTCACTTACAATGAAGTTTCAACCTTACGCGTTTCTTTCATACAGTTGCAATTTCACTGCACTTTTTGGTAACGAGATTAAATTTTGAGTACTGGAATTTTAACAGTGTAGTCTAGAGGATAGGGTCTATAATAGATTATGTGAGGAGTGTAGATTCAGTACTTCCAACTTGTTAGTAATCGCTTTAGTGTTGGATTACTTTTAAGCTGTTGGTTTTAGTTCATTGTTGCAGAAATGGGGGCAGACTAGACATACGTTCAAAGTACATATTGGCTTACATTTTATGCTTTTCAATTTGAGTCGTATTCTATTGAAATAAGATTTAATTTTCTTTGGCTTTGGTATGGCAAAATACATAGGTATTTAAAAAATACCCATATCTAAACTTACTGATATCGATTCAGTAGTAAATTATGAACAAACTAATTCCAGGACTTGCGTTTATTTTGTTACACTTTGTATACTCATATCGCCGAAGAGTTAGGCAGAGGCGTTTTGGGGTAGATACACTCTCATTTCGGTTTTTGCCAATAAAAGGCTAGGTGCGAGACACCGGGCTGCAAGCCCTACGGAGAAACATAATTTTGACAGATAACGTTCAAAAGTCGTTTAGTCAAAGAGACGTATTCAAAAATAGATTGGAATCTAATTAAAGACTCATTTCAAAACAAGTACTTAAATCCACAATGTTTTTGTCGTGGCTTTTTGCTGACATCATTATAAATTATATATAGTGTCTGAAACTACGTGGAGAATAATTTCAGTTATCAACTATGTAGGTACTTACTTGGTTTTCCCCGGTCAAGTGCGTTCAAATATAGATGGCAATCTGTACTGTCTAGTTTTTGCAGTTTCAACTTAAGAGTTTGTTATTTTTGGAACGGAAAATTAACTTACAAAACAAATAACAGATGGATAGTTAAAAAGATAAGCACTTCAAAAAAATATGCCTTTTTCCTAACGAAACGAGAGAGAAGTTGCAGCCCGAAGTTGTATTGATGGCAATCGGCTCGTCTCTTAATTCGAGTGACTTAAACGAAACTGGCGAAATGTGGGTCTGCCCAACACTTCAAGGAATAAAGGCGTGCTGTTGCTATATTAAAAACCCCAAAGAAACGAGGCAAACATTGTGGTATTTTATAAGTTGGCAGTAAGATTTTTTCTAACCCAATTTGGCGTGCTTTCGCTCAAATAATTAGTCATTGTCTTGCTAGACAATTTTCTGTGTCAGCCTCAATGTGAATTTAATAGGTAGCAATTACGGCGAAGGAAAAATTATAAGGAAACTTGGACTTAACGGTCTGAAATAATTAACATGAAATTGAGCAAGGGATGTGAAGGCTGTGACAATTACATTGACAAACCACACCATCAGTCGTATAATGTTGGGAAAATTGCTAGTGGCACTAACGTGCTAGAGAGAGGCTTGTGGCTAAGTAATAACAGCCGCACAGGGCGATCGATCAGGTTAAGCTACACTTGCCACGGTAGGTCTGTGGATGGATGACCTTCTTTACATCCCAAGATCCTGCCGTGCATCGGAAAGTACGGCCGTAGGTCCCAGTTGTTTGTACATCTTTGTCAGTCGTTACGGGTAGTCAGAAGCCCGAAAGTCTGACAACCAGTCTAACCAGGGGGTATCGTATTATCCAGTTAGTAGTAGTTGAGTTGTGGAAGTCCTATAGGCAGTCATTCCATGTAAAATACTGGTATATGTATACTTTTCGTCCCGGCAAATACGTTCCCGTGGTATAATTTCCAACCTCCAAAAAGCAAAAGCTAGTGTGCTTATAAATAGTACTTAAGTATACATAAGCGTACACATTTTGTTTAAACTGAAAGCAGTCTCCAACAAAGTCTAAAACGATGCTTATCATACTATTTCTTAAAACAAGTCTTATATTCGCAACGCGCCTAGCATAAACATGGCGGGGCCAGGCAAATGACACGGAGCCAGAATAGAAATTGTATTTAACGTAATGCTCGACCAACTTTCTTTCCAGGGACATACGGACAGACAACTGGGTCGATGATGTGTTTAAATATATACGTAACTCCCCGACTATGTGATGTAAGCAATTAGGTGTTTGAAAAAATAACTATGTCTTCTTCTAAGCGTGTCGATAGCAACCTAAATACAGTCAGCCCAGAATTTGGCTACGAGCTTAACGCTTTCAGCAGGAGACGCTAACAGTGGCGAAGCTACAATTTTTATTAGAGGGAAGCCGATGAAAAAAATGTTAATTTCTCATAAACTCTAGATAACATCAAAGTTCACTAATTCCTTTACTTTTCTAAACTTAACGGCAGCTATGGTCGGAATTCTTGGTTTAGACATAGAAAAGATGGCATTAGTAATCTTATATGATGTTTTAAGCTAGTATGAAATATCTGTAATTTGATTTGATACACACATGTCTTACATATTTTTTGGCAATAATAGACACTAAGAAGAGTTATTCTTCCAAAGGGAAGCCGATAGGAATCGAGTTGCATGGAGGTTGCGCCCCTGCACGCTAATGAAGCACAAGAACTATGTGTGGAATATATTTATGAATATGATAAGTATCTATTGTGGTGCATCTGATTGTAGGCAGTCGCTCCATGTAAAATACTGGTATTCAGTTGCATCCGGTTAGACTGGAAGCTGACATAGTTTGGAAAAGGCTAGGCTGATGTGGTGCATCCGTTTAGACTGGAAGACAACCCCAAAAGTTACGAAATAGGCTTCACAGAAAATGACCTTTATGAAAATGTGTATCGTGCCGTGCCTCGGAAAGCACGTCGAGCCGTCAATCCCGGCTCTCATTTGTAGGTCTTTGACAGTCGTTACGGGTAGACAGAAGCCCTAAAACTCTGACAAGCACCAGTCGTATCGTGATACTACTAGTATCTGGGTTGTAAATGCCAGGGGTGCGGGTCTGCCAGTGCGTGTTGTTCGAAAGAGATACCGTCGCCCCTGATACACAGGCAACTGAGGGAGCACGGGTGGGTTTAGTCAGTAAAAGTCTGACACGCTCTGCTCCACCCAGAGCAGGAAAAGTTATTTGGTGATTTCCCAAAAAAAGACAGGCAGTAGCTCAATTTAAAACACTGGTAGCTAAGAAGATTGAGAAAAAAAATGTTTTGCTAATAGATTAAGTTAGATACTTAATCTATTAGCAAAAGATTTTTTTTTCTTCCTGTGGCGCAGTGCCACCGTTTATACTAAATTGCATGAATGCACCTCTATTGCAGTGTTGTCAAGCAATTGGGTTTGCTAACGTGATGTTAGGACCATTCAGTAGACAAGATTGGCCCTTTGTGTCCCATGTCAGAACTAATGCATCCCTGCCAACAATTTCAGAGATAAAGCCGTATTTACAATACATGAAAATATTAGGGCGTATGAGATCCTACTTTTTTAAGTTGAATAAAACCAAACCATCGCTTGGCTTTTCTGACCCAAGTGGGAAGAAGTACGTTACTTGGTAAAGTGGGGCTATCCCGACGGAGCGGTAGCAGGTTGTCGATGTGGAGCTGTGTCATGAACTATGCTGCACCTCTTAAAACATCCTGCCCTCTGTGCCCCAAAAAATGCAGCCAAAATGACGTCTGTGCTGCCACGGTCGAAGTCGTGAAAGTCAAAAGAATTTTACCATCGCCACGGACAAGAAGAATAATATGAAATTCAGGCCAATTCCTGTGCCACATAATATTAATGTTTTTGTAACACATTGTTTTGTAAACAAACGAAAATATTTATTTGCTTATCTCGATGACATTACAACATCAACAACATAATTTACAATGTTATCCTTTAGTCATACCGAATGTAACAACAATATCGATGTCTGTAATCGATTAAAGGTTGAATGAATGTGTCATACCCATGCAAGATGTTGGTGGCCATTTAAAAAAAGTATAACGCGTTCGATTTTCAATTTGGGCGAGTTGTGGTTTATTAAACGTTTAAATCTTGACTACGTAACTTTTGTGTAGAACAGTTATTTAAACGATTAGGTATAGGCCGGTACCTAAACGGTTTTAGTAAAAGAAAACTGATGCGGTGAATTAGGAGTTATCCAATCGGATTGTCTCAATTCTAATCTAATCGAAATATTCAATAAAACTTTTAAATACCCCGACTTTAAAAAAAATCACTACTTATAAAGTAAAAATAACTTTAAATTTGGAAGACGGTGTCTTATATAAAAATAAGAAACCTATCTACACTAGTATCGCAGAACATATCTCTTCCTTTTTAAAATAAGTTAAAAAGAGATCCTAAAATGGGTGATGACTATAATAATACTCAAAGAAAAAAAACGTATTAAGTATTTTTTTACAAAAAGGCTATGTACTGTACGTAACCTATTCGTAATTAAGGGTTAATAAAAGTTACCTTCAAATATCCTCTGTAACAGGTCAATGTAGAACAAGAAATTACCTGCAAATAAACAGAAAATTTACATTATTAAAGATTTAAAAAAACCATTACCTACATAAGTAGGTTGTTCGGAAAATAAGAACAGAATTGAGCACATGGACATTTATTTTCAGACAACTTTTTCAATGTCATCAAATGGAGTGAAAAACATTAAAAAAGATTCTTATATTTTGCAGCTGTACACCCAGGTACCAACTGGAAACGTCATCAGAGACAACTGTCAGATGGTTGTCAATGTCAGAAGTCAACTGTCAGCATCAACCCTTGATTTGAGATTTGTAGTTCTATCGTAGGTATTTTTTACGAAATAAATAATGTTGATGTTGGACAGGACTAACTTATTACTGAACTAACGCGTTGCGTGTTACATGTAACAACAATATTCTAATAGTTTTCATCAGATAATTCATATAATACTCGATAAATTACCGATTAAACTTCAAACGCACGCACTGCAAGCTGTTTCTTCCTCCTTCGTAATACCTCGGCGTAAAGATATTACGCATTAGCAGTTAACGCTATAAATCACTTTAGTTGTAAATACGCATTTTACGCGCGTAAAATTAAGCGTAATTTCCTTATTTAGGATAGAAACTGTATACAGTCTTATTAACGGGTATCGTATTACCCATTATCTGGGTTGTGGAAGTCAGGCAGTTGCTTCATGTAAAATACTGGTATTTAGCTGCATCCAGCAAGTTTGGAAGCCGACCCCAACATTGTTCGGAAAAGGCTAGATAGATGATGACCAATATAGTCCTTCAGGACTTATAATGCGGTTTCTGAGGTTCTCAGATAAACAGACAACGGTGACGATTCTGTTGTGCACCAAATAAACTTACTTTAGACTATAGCTATCTTTTTCCATATAATGAAATAAGAAAGTGACGGAAATAAATTAGAGTTGTCAAATTTAGTTGAACTAAGATTTTTTCAGACGCTACTACGACGTACCTACTAAATTCATCGTGGTTAAAATCACGCTAAATTCAAGTCAATCAAGACGTTAATTAGTTTGACAGTTCTAAAGCGTCACTTAAGGTCACTTGACATTTTCTTTTGCGGTCCGTCAGTAAGAGATAGCAATACTCTGATTCTAGTTTAATGGTGAACAAAAGATCCCAAAAAACTTGATGCTCGCATCCAAGCCACCTAAAAACAAACTGAAGAGTGCGAAAAATAGGCACTAACATGTCATAATTTATCTTTCCCTCGAATTATTCCCAGAAATTTTAGGAATCATTCCGAAATATTTTCTTACAAAACTACCGCATCGTCTAACCAGTGCATACAGATGTACCAGGTAATGTTTTAGTCAGCTACTTGGCACACAAACCAGTGGATTACTTAAACTAATATACGCTAAGATTATTCGAGTAGCCTAGTAGGTTATCTTACGCAAGAACTAAGTATGAGACTGAGTCAACGGTTATAAATAGCGAATACCGTGCTATTATCCGCTTTAAATAATTCTAGTTTATAACAAAGAGATTTTAGAAGCTTATCCCAATTGGCAAAGCTGATTGTAGATGGCGCGATCATAGCTAGGTCCCTACGGCCTACAATAAATTTGACATTTCAATATTCAAGCATCAAGCATTTGAAATGGATAGTGTCAGAATTGAAAATCTTAAATATTTCCTCGTAATCATTTTCTTCAGTGTTTGCGACGTGACCTGCAGTTCTCTTCTATTTTTTTCGAATCTGGGTCTTTCGGGAAAATAAAATAAAACCATTGTATTGTTTTTTTATCACTATACTCTTCTCCTAATTATCTTGACTTGCCATTTGTAGTGTATCTTAATAGATATGTAAACACTGTCTCATGCGCACAGCGGAGGCAACTGCTGTCACTAATGTCATCTGTCAGTCACGAGGAATGGCGGGAAACAGACAAAGTGAAGTACGTTGGCGCTTAAATTGCGTATTACACTATTCAGTTGTAGAAACTCTATTTAGAAACACTCTAATTAGGAAATTGGAGGGTAGTGATCACACTAGACTTAATTGAATTCTAAATCGGACAGACGACTCAGTTATGACGTAGAATTACAATGGGTTGCAACAATTTAGGAAGTAGGGCGGTCAGGACCTACCAATCTCACTAAATCGGATCCAACTTTTCTAACTTCGATTACATCTTCAGATTTCCTAATTCGATTTCCCACAAATTGATTACGTACGCTGGTGGTGAACCAGTGATCTGATATACTTATCAACTTAAATACGAAATCAACAGGATTCTACACCATTCAAATGGTAGAAACCCAGTGCACCTTTTCCCGTTTACCAGCAAGAATAGTAACGAAGATGAACGGGTTACCTGTGCCTCTTATAGCAGCTATCTTTGAACGTGACTCATGCAATTTGAACCAATAAGGATGCTCTACGTTCAAGTAATGAAGACGGTCATAATTCAGGCGGGACAGCCGTTTCTGAGGTTAATTTGTGCATACGGATGGACAGGCTGATTAGGTTCGTATCAACGTCTGCTGGTTATTATGGACCCCTAAATCTTAATGCTACAGAATGAAACTGTAGTGGGAGTGAAAAATTAATTGGTGACTTCAATAATATGTTGTTACTAGCTTTTTGGAGGTTGAAAGTTACCCCCGGGAACGGACTACCGAGATAAAATGTAACCTATGTGTAAAACCAGGTTATAAACTATCGGTGTGCCAAATTTCCTCCACCATCTCTGAGTTTGTTTTGGCATTTCTTCTCAGGAATCAGTCAGCTAGGAAATGCCGTCGCCATCTAGTTTTAAAATATTAACCATCAAAATATTGAGGTGTAGGAGTGCCATACAAGAGATCTTTACTTACATAAAAATAAACATTTCATTTCATCGTGTATTTCATGCTAGTTCTCCATTTCGGCACGTTCAATGAGAGCCATGTCCCATAACGGAGGTAATGATGTCGGTTAAAAAAAAGATGTCACAAAGTCACAACAGGTCATAACACTTCGATTTTCAAACACAGATGTTTACAAGATGGCGCTGCAGGGGTCAACGCCCCGTTGACAGAACAATACCTGGCCGTATTTAATTCAAACGCAAATTCGCGCGTTTGTGTGGTGTGCAATGCAACTGTGCAGTTATAACGGCAGCCATTAAAATGGGTCAGGTTAACTCAGGTGGTACTATTTTCAAACATGGTATACATATTATGTATGATTTTTGTAAATAATACTGTTAAAGAATCTGACAAGTAATTTGAAAACATGGCAAAAAAACTTTAAAAAATACCAATTGTAACGGTATTTTTGTAAAATAAAAATAATTTACAACAGCAGCTAGGTATTTGAGATGAAATAAGACATCGACCAAACATAAAGTGAGACCTACTATATGGAAAAGATGTGATAATGTTTAGTAAAATTAAAGGGACATCACGCGTGACACAATAATTGTATCCTACTATACCAAAATATTATAACAGGATACCCTGGATTAATCCAGGTTATAAACTATCACAGGATACTTTTATCCCGGTACTACATTCCCGTGGGAAAATTACCGACCTCCACGAGGGCGAAGCCGCTGGCAAAACCTAGTGTCTAATTCTTTTTTTTTTTTCATTTTACTAAACACGCTGTATTTAGAAGCAGTCAGCCTATTCTGTATAAATCTCACGGTGTACATTTACCTGAAGTGAACCGTCAATAGTGTCAATGGAATGACAGTTCACTTCACCAAAATTTTCAGTTTTTCACGTGACATTTGGACCGAATAAAACGTCGGTTACGAATATAAAGGCAGTAACCCACTTACAACAAAGGTTACACACATAGGTCAGTGTGTTATCAATTTTGTTCATTGATGAATTAAAAAGACGGGAGCAAATGAATTGGGTCATGATGGAACCATATTAGATAACACAATGCATTGATTGTACAAGTTGGTACAGCAAGTCCCTTTATATCTGAGGCGATAAAATTCACACTATAATCTTTTGCTCGATTCGTCCTCTGGATCAGTAGGTCAAACTTACGATCCAGTTTTTTTTTTTTTTTGGAAATGACATCTCGTAGTTGGCCTTGAGAAGCCGTAACTACTCAATCGGGCTTTCCTGTGGGGACTAATAGCTTTTAGACTAAGAGCCTCCAGCCAGGGCTTACAAACTAACACTTAAACCTATAGCGACTGCGCACTGAGGGCACCCCCTGCGGGGTACGAGCCTCGGCTCAGGGAGTCACTGTTAGGGAGGGCAGCAAGTGGGGACAGGCTGGATCAAAAAATTCCTTTATTATTAGATCAGGGGGATTTTAACTCTACTTGCTCAGCTTCGGCGCGGGCTGGCACTTCTGCGGGCAAGGGACGGTTGGGTACGATCCAGTGGGTCCCGCGTAATGGTAGGTAAATGACATCGCGGCAGGCCCAGACGGAGTTGGCGGGATGAACTGGACTCCTTCATGAGCATTCATTCCACGCGGACTGGCAACAACGTATTTATAGTAGTTTTTCGTGATTATTTCATGAAATACAAACAAAAGTAAACATTTTTTCAGCCATGCACTCGATCGTTGGTATTTTCAAGTTTGGATGCTATTTTTTACAGTTATTTTGGTATTTACTTATAAAAATCGACATACCGTCAATTATTTTCTATTTGCATTACCTATTACGATTAAACGTTTTTATTAAAGATTAAATGTAAGGTCTTCTTGCACCCTAATTGAGTAACACATTATTAATCACAATCTGAATCATTTTAAGGCTATTGCTCCTGGCCTCGATCACGTCTGATGGATTAACGATTGATGGAACTATGATGAGACGAACGTGCCCAGAAGATGCCTGTTCACTTTTTTTATAAGGGTATGGAAGGAAACGTTTTATTAAAATAGGTTTCGGTCAACACCATAACGTAATTAATCTCGCTGGCTGTTGGCTATACCATGGACATTAATTAATCTTGAGGAAAACTGGCATTGGTTACCTATCGAACAGGATAACTTAATGTATACCTATGTGGATCACTGAAGCATTGATATTCTTCATCATCATCATCATTTCAACCGAAAAATGTCCACCGCCGGACATAGGCCTTCCCCAAGCATCTCCACTTTGACCTGTTCTGTGCGCATCCAACGGACTCTAGAAGGCTGTAATTCTTTGGGCAGGTTTTGCCATAATCACCACGCTTGGCAGGCGGTTTGCCGAACGCAGTATGTTGGTAAAATGCACAGAGAACGCTGCTGCCCTTTCTCTAGTAAGTCCCTTAGTCGCCTTTTACGACACCCACAGGAAGATATGGGATGGTGATATTCTTTACGTCCGGCACCACGTGGGAAACGTCCGGCACATAATATTGTTCGCCTATTTCATTTATTTTCTTTCTTTATTTATGTGCTTAAAATTTCACAGGACTTAGACCCTTCTTCCACTAACTGATAAGGGTAATGTGTAGCTCCATAATCTTTCGACCTCGCAAAACACGTACCGTAACGATAACGCAAAAATTATGTGTAGTTAAATTTTAATTAAACGTTATCAAAATGTACGTAAAACAATTACATTTCTAAGTCACGTAAAGCAATATATCGGTTTTTAAGATTTACAAGGTTACGTCGTCGTGCGTTCAGAATAAGGAACCTTCGTTCAAGGTTGTAGGGGACGAGTAGGCTGTATAGGAAAGTTTTGTTCTGTGATTTGAAATGACAAGATTTTTCACGGGAATTTAATTTTTTTCGTAATAAAATGGTAACGACGACCTACTCTTTATAACAGACTAGCTTTTGCCAGTGGCTTCGCCCGCGTGGAGATCTAAAATTATCCCACGGGAACGTACTACCGGAATAAAAAGTACCCTATTTGTTAATCCAGGTTATACACCCATCTGAGTGTTTTTAGGGTTCCGTACCTCAAAAGGAAAAACCGGAACCCTTATAGGATCACTCGTATGTCCGTCTGTCCGTCCGTCACAGTCAATTATCTCCGAATCTACTAGACCGATTAAGTTGAAATTTGGTACACATATCAATTTCTGTGACCCAAAAACGCAGAGGTGTAACGTGAATAGACGAAATCTGTATATGGGGGTCACATTTGGGGGGCAAGATGGAAAATTAAAAACAAATTTTATGCAAACTGCATCGTGTGACATATCAAATGAAAGGGCTTGTGAGGATATCAAATATATTTTTTTGTATCTAATTTTAAAAGTTTCCAAGTTATTCAAGAAAATAGACGGAAATTGACCATTCCCCCCCCTTATCTCCGAAACTACTGAACCTACAATTAAAAAAAAAATACAGAAATTAGTTTTCTACTTATAGATTATGGGAAACCTATAAGAAGTCCATGATATTAAAATAACATTGTAAATCACTCAATATTGTGCGTACGTAGTTTTTTAAACTTACTACCCCTTTCCTCATGAACGCGTAGAGGTATGATATTGAAATTCATAACTTTTACTTATATACCTACAGGTTTGTACGGAACCCTCGGTGCGCGAGTCCGACTCGCACTTGGCCGGTCTTTTTTTGAAATTTATCCAAATCCGTTCAGCCATTTTAGCGTGATTGAGCAATATACAGCTAAACATACAAACTTTCACACTGCAAGCCTCTGAGGCCGCAAGATTCTGGAGTGGCGACGCGGACGTAGCGTTGGAAGGCAAGGTGGACCGATGACCTTTTGAAGACCGCAGTAATCCGCTGGATGCGAGAAGCATAGAACTAGTCGAAAAGGCGATGCTTGGAAGAGGCCTATGTCCAGCAGTAGACGTCTTTCAGCTAAAATTACTCTTTAAAAACTTAAATACCAAACTGAAAAACTATCAAAATATCCGTAGCATAGCATATCTGAGGCCTTAGTGTGAGTTTCATTTAACCATCTCGATCAAACGCTTCGAGCGCGTTTGGTGCTCCGATAGGCCCTGGATTGGTGACGAACCAATCGGAGCGCCGAACGCGCTCGATGCGTTTAATCGAGGCGGTTAAATGAAACTCACACTAGGGCCACCGTAGTCACCGCACTAAATAAGCAGGTTGCTGACCGCTTCGAACTAATCCTTTCGCGCCGGTGCCGATTCAATTAACGCCATGGTATAGCGCGCGAAAATAAAATAAACATAACCTCTAATTAAAACTAGGTCACTATATACTCTATGACATTCCGCGACACTAGCGCCATTGTCATTTTCAAATTCTTAGAACGTCAATTCAAAGTGAAGACATAAAGCGTGCTATTCACGTACGATTCCGGAATAAGCCGATTTCCGTATAAGGCCGCCAACAAAGGGAATACAACAAAGGCGATTTGTCTTGGGTAAAGGCGATATAACACCCTTTGTTTTCGTTTGCTGTTTATCTATGCGGTTCTTTACTTGATAAAGGAATTACAATAATATTGTAAATCGCATGCGCATGAATGATTGGCGATACAAGAATAACGGGTAGAAGTATTTAATGAATGAAGTCGATCATAATATTGGCCTTTAGCATTAAATGTGAGCGAACTGTTAGCCTCTGAATATGCTCTGAATTCTCAATCGACACTTTACTACTTTAGGGTTCTTAAAAAGAAACGTTGTATTTAAATAGTAAATAAAGCGGAGTTAGTTAATTTCTTACTAATTTCTGCCCACGACTCCGCGTGGAAGCCAAATATACCATAAAATATATCATATGGCATTGGGCAATAACGTAGCTTTCTGTCAATGCACGAATTATCGTAATCGGATGAGTATCGAAGATTATCTCCTACGTCCAAACTTGACCTATTTACAATATTAGTACACATGTAGAAGTACAGCCTATAGTCAAGCTATTAGTCTAGTCATGACATTTGGCTAACCTATGAAATTAGCAGGCATAAACATACGCGATGATTAACAAGCAGTTTTTATTTATTTACTTACGCTTTACCAATTGACGTCATGCACTAGAAATTTTGCACTATTTATGCAAATTATTATTGAAAACAATTTATTAGTTACTACCAGCCATTTACTGAGGCTTTTGTCTCTCAGAACAGGAATAACTAAAACAAATAGCGAAAATTCTTTGTGCTGCAAATATTATGCTCTGGCAATTGTTTGTATAATGTATTGCATAAGCGAAATCGCGCGTTGTAACAATTAGAATCGTGCATACATATGAGGCTTGCTCAATACTGGTTGCAAGAACACAAATTGTAATTATGACCTCGCTAAAGTCAATGTTTTGTGAAAAATAATGTATGCAATGTCAAAGTCGTAATTTACTGTAGAAGTGTGGTTTTGGCGAAAGATATTTTTTAAGATATATGAAACGATAAAATGAAATCATTGTAAGCAGTCATTAAAAGTCAAAAAGTCATCAATAAATCAGACAGTTCACCACTTCTTAGTGCAGCTCGGAAGAATAAAAATGCGGATTAAAAACCATCCAGCTCTTACTTACTTGTACAAGATCAACAAGATTGGAAACAATATGACCAATTAAAACAATAGTTAATCCTCAGAAATTCACTAGATAGTCTAGCTAGTGTATAGAAAAGTGATGGTCTCATACAACAAACAAAGAACCTGCGACACATTAAGTCTACACGGATCATATTCAACACACATTCAGATGCAGCGTACACATCATTAGGTCCCACAAATATTTGTCTCCATGCGAGAATTAAACTCAAACGAGAAGGACGTGAGGCGGACGCTGCGCAATTAAGACAATTGGACCATCACAATTATGCATTAAGACAGTTTATTTTGGTTCAAGTTTTATATGAAAAGAATACTGACAGTTATTTCACAAGGTAAAAGTGCAATTAATGAAGGTTATTGGGCGAAAGATACGTAAAACCAAAGCTGCCATTTTCAAGACTGGCAACACATAGTTTCGATCCGAAACAAGAATCGAAGATTCTTTTGGACAACGGAACAGGCTTAACTCATTATGTGGACCCAAAGATATGCTAAATCAAGGCTGCTGATTTTGAACACTGCCAAAAACCCACGTTAATATTTAAATCACAGTTTCGTCCGAAACAGCCTTTTAGATCAACACTACAGCCTCAAAAAATCAAAATGAGACTCATATGATACTGATGATCGGTAAATACCAACTCTTCGAACTAACTCTAATACTGGAAAGGAAACATATACTATTACTTAGACTAGACATACAACAAAAGCCACTTATTAGACGACGCTGAGCTGCTGACACACAATATTACCCAGTTGCATTTATAGTGAGCATGAGTTGCAAAATACTCTCGGATTCAGATAACAATCGTAGCGCAATAACATTGTCTACAGTTATTATAAATAATAACTTGATCCTTAGTAATTTCTGGTCTTATCTGCACAGGTAAAGTATTTTTCTTAAGAGAGAAGAATTTGAAGTAACAATTATTTTTCCGTAGAAACGGGAAGAGCTGTCAGCATCCACATTTCGCCAGTTATGATTAAGTTAAGTCCCATATAATAGTGATTTCATGTGATAAATTGTCATCAAATGAAAGTGTATTTTTTTAGTTATGTTTAAAAAAGTGCAGCGGAATTATCAATAAGCGTTTCGTCGAAAAGAGGAAGTCTTCTGTAAAGCGATGGTTCTTAGAATTGTTTTGAAATTTTAGAAATAACAGATGTTTAAATATACATGTGAATGTAATTTAGAGGCGGAGGACCACCCATTGTCTCTGTAAGTAAAATGTAGCTTGCACTGTAATCATAATAAGTACTTCTTCTTTTCGAATCGATAGATTTGTATTAAATGAGTTGAGCTCTGTAGATGACCACGTCATTTACTTGTCATTGCCTTTTATGATACCTAGCTATCTGCTATCAAACCAAAATTTTACTGATGAACGATTGAAATGAGCCACATAAAATGGAGTATACGTATGAGTATAACTTAAAACTTCATCCCAATTTTCTTGGGACCCAAATAAATATGTATGCTAAATTTTGCAGTCCCATGGAAATAAAAAATCTCATTAGACGACCGATATTCATTATTTTATGATTAAACAATCAAATATAGTAATCAAATATATACACACACTAGGTAGGTATTAATAACAAATACGAACTTTCAAAATCACTAAAAGTGAACGGTAATGCTTGAAATTTTGATAGACATTCAAGGGTATTAGCAGCGAACTGCAACGATTGTTTCAGACAGGCTGATATTTGAGCTTTAAAATAATCTAATTATTATTTAAAGCAATTTTTGGCAGCCTTGATTGTTACGAAAACAAAAGAAACATCAAATAAAGTGCTAAAAGGATTTGAAGATCGCAAAACGATATCAGATCGCTTTAATTTTTTTTTAATTAGCTTAGATGATCGATGTAAGTAATTTCCCCAAGATTTGCTTCATATTTCCGTCAGAATTACATGGAATTATTATTGATAACTAAGGGTTTTATAAAAGTTGTGGTCATAAATCAAATGCCGGAATAAAAAGATCTCGTTTGTTTATGAACACTACACAGATATATTAACTAACTTTTACGTTGAATAGCCAGCGATATTTATGAATAGGTAAAATAAAAATACTTCAAGTTGTTACTTCACACAATAATATTTTCTGTTCTGATTCAACTCCATCCGGGTTCTTTCGAAAGCGAGTCATTCAATTCAGTTGACAAACTTACATTTGCAGCTGTTAACAACCGTAAAGGTCAAACTTTAAATAAAAATCCATAGAATTAACATTTTCACACAGGCAATACTAAGTTTGTCAAAAGTTCAAGTCTAGATATGCCGTGGCAAATTCAGATAGATTCTAAAATTTTGAGCGCGAAAAACAACGCGTGAATAGGCAGCTTTAAAAATAGATAATAAAATATATAAATACAATGGAAGTCGCTTATTGACCTATTAGGTTATCTGTGCAAAATAGGTAGGTAGTGTATTGGACAAATAAATTTTAATCGGTTGTCATTATTTTATGAATAATAGCATTATTTACGGAAGCCGATGTTAATTTGTTACTTGGGTCACTATCGTATTTTTATAATTACCGCCAAATCATTAGTTGTTGTGATTGGTTGACTCAAAAAAACACCGCTCTATTCTGTCAAAATCTCACCGTGACGGGTGAAGTGAGCTGTCAATAGTGTCAACCCCTAGCATCAGTGGCTCTAGTGTGAGTTTTTTAAACATCTCGACATTACGCATCGACCGCGGTCGGTGCTCCGATTGGCCTTTCATCAATCCAGGGCCAATCGGAGCGCCGAACGCAGTCGTACGTAAAGTCGATATGGTTAAAAGAAACTCACACTAGGGTCTCTGGTGGAATGACAGAATGTTCAAGTTCACTTTACTAATGTTCTCACGGTGAGATGTTTATAGTATAGATCAATTAAAAATGTCAGAACGGGGAAAATTCCTTCATGATTTTTTTTCTTCTTTCTTTAAAGTATTATTTTTATTATATTTTTTTTTCGGTCAGGTAAGTATTGAATGAATAGACAGAAAAATATATAAAATTATTTGTTGGTTATGATACAGAATTCCTTATTATGATAATAAACGAGAAAGTTGGTTACTCAATCGAGTAGCAAGTTAGCAACCGCAATTGTGTACAAAATGGTATTGTGTTGAGGTAAACTACAATACATAAAGGTAGATATTTACTAAAGCGCTTCAAGCGCGTCTTTGCCCGCGTGTAAAGCAGACAGCCTCATACATTTTTTTTCTATAGCCTTTAACACTTAGGAATTTCTTCCCATAGATCTCTAATAAATATGAATTTTTAAAGTACTTACTAATTCCATGACTCTGACTGATGTTTGCTACCGAAATGCCAAATGCTCCACAAATGTCGTTGGAATTTCGTAAGCAAAATGAAGACAATCAAGATACACAAGGCTGTATAGTTTTAGACCTTTGCTTGTGTGCAATAGCGAATAATGAATACAACTTTTGTACTTAAGTAACAATTTCAATTTGTCGGTAATCATTCAAATGTTAACTTAAAAGACATTAATTAGGCTGTATGGTCCACATGGCCTGATCAAGATTAAGTCTGGAGTTTAAAAGAGACTGTGACCCCGAGTTTGTTTCGGTCTTCTTTCTTTTTAAATATATACCTACATATTAATTCTGACGTGTTTTTTCTAATTTGATCTCATTTGTTATCATAATTATTTCAGATTTTTTTGTGTTGTATTTTATTCATACCATCAGTATGTACTCAAGACGTGGATTGTACCGTCAGATTTTACTCAACCAATTTTTTTACATTTCGGGCATTTGAGCAATTTCATGCTTAATCTGTCCATGCACAAGCAATTTGTCCAATTTGATTATGACAGACATTTAGTTCCCACGGTAAACCAAAAATTGACACACTTCTATAGTTCAAGCTACAGTACAGACGCCAGTACATCAAGCTATCCCAAACTGTCAAATTTTCCCAATTGAACATGAACCTTATTCTCTTGGCATAAAGTTGAAAATCTATCAAAGAAATTTGACAGATTGGAGTAGTTCGAAGTGCTGGCCTCTGTACCATCGAGGACGTAAACATGACAGATGGAGCTTATGTTCACTTACGTACGAAATTATGGACGTGAAAATATCGCGGCGGGAATTTTTCGCGCATTGGATCTTCAATGCACTGTCTACCGCCGAGAGTTGAAAACGAACAGAGTGCATCTCAGCGCGTCGAAACAACACACTGTTTGATTTAATTACGTCCGTGCGGACGTCGACTAAGGCTTCCACAGACGGAGCCACATAACCCTGTTAGAACAATTTCTATGAAAACTTCACGGAATTTGTTCTACCAGAATCGCGTCACACAGTCGCACGCACTTGTCTGCGAGAGCCTTTATCTTTTTAAAATAACCGCTACCTACACTTGCGGGCATTATAATTTTCCTATTGCGACTGATTATTAATTAAAAACAAGTAAACTTGAGACCTACCCATTTCTGATAAAATTCCCGTTACCTATTATTATTTACAGCAAAATATTTTGTTCATGCCGTTGGCCTAACTAGGCTGTACAAGGAAAAATATTTCTTTTTGACAGTATTAATTCCCGACACGACGTGACAATGCTTCGATTCAAAATATTACCTACAACTTCTTATTAAACTTAAAAGGCCAATACATAGGTATATTATTTTTACTTTTTATAGGTTTTTGTTTTGGAGGGGCTTGTGGCTAAGTAACAACAGCTGCACGGGTTGATCGATCAGGTTAAGCGCCGCTTGCCGCGGTTGGTCCGTGGATGGGTGACCATCTTTACATACCAAGACCCCTTCGTGCCTCGGAAAGCACGTTAAGCCGTTGGTCCCGGCTGTCATTTGTGGATCTTTGACAGTCGTTACGGGTCGTCAGACGCCCGAAAGTCTGACAGCCAGTCTTACCAAGGGGTATCGTGTTACCCAGTTACTGGGTTGTGGAGGTCAGATAGGCAGTCGCTCCATGTAAAATACTGGTATTCAGCTGCATCCGGTTAGACTGGAAGCCGACCCCAACATAGTTGGGAAAAGGCTAGGCAGATGATGATGATGATGATGATGATAGGTTTTTGTTTTGGTCCATGTTTTTTATATTTGATGCTTTTTAAACTTAACATAATAATAGTAAAAACGTCGCTAAAATCTGCGCAGCTTTACTTAGGTATGTTTCGCACAGTGAAGCGTGTGTCTAATTTATCCTAATTCCACGTTGCTATTCCATCATCAATTCAGAACCTGACCACCATTTATGTATAACCTAATCATTGAAACCTTTTCAATCAGCCCAAACACAATACTTCTGCTGCTTGTTGGTGAGGTAGTTGGGTATCCTGGAAATTCCAGCTGATGCTACAGCATCAGTTCAAGGTTAATTTGTTCGTCTAATATCATTGAAGTAATAGAACACCACGACTCGATCGTGGAAGGTGCTCAAATCCCTTCATCAACCAGAAAAGAGTCGATAATCTTCAAACAGCTGAACCGATTTTGTTGAATTATAGCTAAGAACACGTCGATTAAGTAACCTTTCAGCCAAATAAAAAAAAAATCTAAATCGGTTCAGCCGTTTGGGAGCTGCGATGCCACAGACAGACACGTCACACTAATAACTTCCCTATTTTTGCGTCGGGAATTAAAAATAGGGGAAAATTGGGTATTACAAACTCACACCTAGCTACTAATGAAAAATTCCTGATAATGAACAACCCAATAACACTTTATTCGACCTGGGAATCGAACCCAAGACCTCATGTTCGGTTTAGCGCTTCCGACGTTGCGACCACTAGACTAACAAGGCAGGCAAAGAAGAAGTACCTGCATTTGAATGAATTTCCTCATTGGGTCTGCAAACTCAAACTCAAAGCATTTATTTCAATTAAACCATTTACAGGCGCTTTTGAATTGTCAAAAAGTCGATCAGTTGGAAAGTTGAAGCTAGTTACCCATTCCAAAACGTAATCTCTATGGAGAAGAACGGGCAAGAAACTCCACGGACACTCTTAAATCAAGTTAGGTATTACAAAATCTTGGGAACATTATTCTTATTACTTCTTTAAGTGAGAACAATGTAAAAATAATAATAAACAATTATAAATATAAGATTACAAGCGCCCGTTCACGAACTAGATATCCTAGACCGTAAATACTAGTACTAAGTATCTACAAATACTAAAAATTCAATTTAATCAAGCTTATGTAAACAATACCTTATATACAATCCTGATATAATCTTCAATGAACTTTAAACTCTGACCGTCACGTTATAAGGTGTAAATTTGCAAATGCAGAGGAAAACGCTAACAATGAGTACGTAAGTTTAAGTTTAGATACTCGACGTTGGATGACGTCATTGTAGGATGTACTTTCGCTTTACAAATGACCTTCGTACTCATTTGGAAATTACCGGATTTTAAGTGGAGATTATTTTCCTTTGATTATTAAATTAAATTGTGTACGCAGTGGTTGCTTAAAGCCTGACTTAATATTACGTGTTATCTCTTTTTTTTCTTAGCTTTCTCCGTCCCACCTCTGGTCTGGGCAAAGGCTTCCCTCCACTCCTACTGTCATACAGGAGCCTGCGCGTCCTTTTTTATGATTGGTGGACTAAATTAATTGACAACACAAGAACCATGCAATTTAAATAGGAATGTAAAAAATACAAACATTATTGATGTTACGTTTTGACATCTAAATCAGCCTATAACGTTCCCACCGGGCCCAGTGCGGGTTGGTAGATGTCAGATATCTTCGAACTTTTGGTTCTAAGACATGCAGGTTTCCTCACGATGTTTTCCTTCACCGGTTTTTGAGAACAGTGGTGAAGGAATAATTTACACAAAGTAAAGCGCCCGTCTGGTTTCGAACCTACGAGCTACATCTCTTAAGTCGCGTCAGTTACCACTGGGCCATCACTGTTCCAATCAGCTGATCTATTGTGTCAAAATGTCATCATGAAAACCTATGTGAAGTGAGCTGTCAATGTCAATATAGTGCCAATACCAATCCCTAGCATCAATGGAATGACAGCTTACTTCAAAGCTCACTTCATCTTCGATTTCACTGGAAGATTTTTACAGAAAACATCCAGTGGTCAATGTCATTTCAATTATTGCAAATAAATGTACCTACATATTTTATTTACCTAGAACTTTAGCTTGATGACGTTTGCACATGACCCCAAGTACTACCTACCTACAGCTTGAAATAAACACTTATAAATCATGTTCTGAATGTGACATCATTGCGTTTGATGTGTTTATTTTATTAGCACTTATGTCATTTATCATAATATGAACATTGAACAGCTGAGCTAAGGTCGAAATGATCTTGTGGATTTTTCTGACTCGGGAAAACTACATTACCTAAAGCAAAGAGCGTAGACTAGTCAGACAGCAAGTGGGGCTGTCTACCCAAGTTGCCCCACGATTCTACATTTGGTGGTACGGCAGTTTGCCCAAATTGCCCCACGAACTTTAGTACCCACGTCACTCGTGGACGATCTTGTTCTACTATATATTTTAAGCAACAAGTGAGGCTGTCTACCCCAGTTGCCACTCGATGCTCGAGTTGGTATGGAACATTAATGTTACCTGCCCAAATTGCCCCACGAACTTAATTTGGGTCACGTTTGGAGGATCTTTAATTTTACATCTTCTACTTTATTTTACGCGATTGTTCGTGTAGTCCCATAATCAATCTAAAACATTTGACCCGCATATGTAACACTTAAAACTAACCTTGTATAGTACGAAAATAACCTCAAAATCTTGCAAATTAAATGTTTTCGTGTGCAATTATCGGAAATATGTGCAAATATGTTACATTATTGTTTTAAATTATCTCAAAACGAACCTTTTGTTATCACGTTGGTAATTTGGGATCTGTTTACAAAATTTGCACACAAAACAACACAAGCATAGTCAGCACACAGTGGCAACTATTTGGCAACGACTTTATGGCGTAGCAGTAAGGATGATTTTCGTAGTGCTAGTGTGCACACACAAATTGACAACAAATTATAGGTATTCTTTAGGACGCATTTATAAACAGAGCTCAGAAAATTCAGTGAGACACTAGCTGTTTCCTACTTCCTATCAGGGAACTCCGAAATGCCAATAAAATTTCATATATTCATAAATAAAATATAAAATATGACAAGACCAGGCGGAAATACAGCCATGACTAATTTGTCAAATGTTTAACAATTTCATACAAGCATACGGAATCCTTGAATGATTGATTCCATTCAGCTCCGTAATGTAACCTTCGTGTCGAATACATCGTATGTAACACGCAAGTTCTTGTAAATAACTAAATACCTCTAGTGTACATTAATGAAATCATACATCTGGTACTATGGATTCAGTCCCTACATGATTCTGAACCCTTCTGCGTCGAAATTTCTCGTCGGTTTTTTTAACAGCTGTTCCTTACATTTTAACCCTGTACCTGTAGGCATTGATATAAAAAAACACAAAATACACAATCAGCGTCTCAAACACGTTCGCATAAATAGAGCGCAATGTGCGCAGGTGTCAAATAGTATCGTCAGTCATCTTTTTGTCAGTCTTTTTGGACATTGCTTTGTAAAATATGTTTTAGCATAAACTTTAACCACTGACGTATAATTGAGGATAGTTTTGTTCGAGATCGTGCTGCTTGGGTTTTTTTGTATATCAATGCCTGTAGGTATTGCTAGGCAGGCACTTTTCTATGAAACAGCAGATTATTTGAATAACCGACGAATACTTTCTTTGTGCGTCGATGTACCATGACTAAAGACACTGGCAGTCGACCCCTTTTCAACCTTATTGCTTAAATCATAAGAGTGAAAACTGATTCAACGCTAGTGGTCGCGGTTGTACCTGCCACCTTGTATTTATGGGTACAGTAGAAAACAGCCGATGAATCAGGGCAGGTCCAAACTTGAAGAAGAAGGCTGCGCAATGACATTTTTAAGGAACTAAATGGCATATGGCGAGTGAGAGTGAGTGAGAGAACATGAGCGAAAGTTCGCAGAGCCTATGTTCAGACCGGCCATAGTAAAATTCGTTGACCAAATTGTAACTGTACCTACGTTAAAATTACACATCGAACTATACAGGATGTTTGGCAGAACGTTGAACATTGGAAAATGGTGGATAGGTGGGGTCATCTGCTACTTACTCAGCCCTAATTTATTTGGCTCTGGCCAAAAAAAATAAAAAATATGAAATAACTCTCAAAGGTTTTTTTTTAATAAAAGCAAATTGCATAGCATTAGAAAGGTCACACACTAGGGATGTTTTGCTAGAATTCGAACTCCTTAATCATTTCATTTTTTTTTTAATGCAAGTTGAAATTAAGATTTAAGTATTTTTACATCTTTCTGTAAGTTTGAGGACTCATAACTTTTTTCTAGCTAACATATAACAAAAAGATTGCCTGTTTTACCCATTTTTAATAAAAATTACACTTTATAGTTAAAAAAGTGGTGAAACTAGAAGAAAGCAAAAAAAAATTTAAAAAATATCCAGGGGGCCAAGGCCACATAAATTAGGGCTGAGTAAGTAGCAGATGACCCCACCTTTTCACCACTTTCGTATGTTCAACGTTCTGCCAAACACCCTGTAGAAAGAGACGGTCACAAAGCAGCGGGGTACGTGCGTGAGACACTAACAGTAGAAATAACTTTAATTTAGACAGTTCAACAACATTCATTGCGTTATTTAAGTTGTTGAGCAGACATACTTTCGAACAAAATGAAGCAATGGATTAGCAATATCCTTCAAAATGAAGCAGATTGTGATTGCTAGTGTGTTACGCAACACGGGTGCTGGTATGGCATAAAAATGCATGTTTTTTATACTGAGAAGGAGACAAGGCGCTGTGTTACCAAATTTTACTTAATTATATTTAAATTATTGTTAAATTAAGCCTTAACATAATATAATAAGGCAGTTTTCCTTGTAAACTAAGTAGTATAATTGAATACCTAATATAGGAATTATTAAAAAAATAAGTCACAAGCCGTTTTAGGCTCTGGCCAGTCTTGCAAAATAATTCCAAAAAGAAAAACATTTTTATTTATGTAGTTGGTATAGGTTGATTTTTTTTCTCTCTAAACAAGATTGTTTGCTTTGTATAATTAATAGATATATATTTGTTTTATTTTATTTTTTACAATAACAAAAAGTTGTTGTGTACTTCTCCATCAAAACAGATAGAAACAGACCTCTGTGTTAAAATTTGGCCTTTCGAAATGAATCACACAGTTGTAGAACCACTTTTAAAATCGAGTTTAGCAACTTGCTAAATTCGTATTGTGATTACGTAATGATAAAGATTGTTATAATAACAAAATATTGCGTAATATTATTGCTAGTAAAATAAGAAACTCATAATGGAATGGTTCCATCCCATTTACATATGGTACCATGATTGGCACAATTTAAAGCATAAAAAGAAACGTTGTTTTTGGTCAGATCTTAGACCAATACCTAAATCGTCTATGAGTAAGATTTATCAAATATTATGGTAAAAGAAAACGAAAAGAAAGAAATACTTTTGCCGCAGTTTAAAAAAACCAAAAACAAATTGTCTCTCACCTCATACTTGGAACACAAAGACCAGACACGGCGGAACATCTATGCCTAAACATTTTTTTTACTATCACATTAGGCGAGACCGCGGAAACCAAAACCACAGACAACATACGAAATCTAGACCACATACACAAATGAATAAATTTTCATGTCACTTGTTAGAATAGAACGATTAAAAATTACATTCATATGGCCATGCGTGCGTTTTTGAGTGTGAGGACAAATATAGCTTAAATTCAAACGAGACAGTGGTCAAACGTGAGCTTAACCAGAATTACAACTAATTGTCCCTTTAGGACCGATGGCCGGAGCAGATGAGCCTTCGGCAACCGTAGTGTGGGACGCCCCCGAGCTGGATGGACCGACGACCTTAGGAAGGTGGCTGGGAAAGACTAGATTCGGAAGGCAGAGGACACTGTATTGTGGCGCAGCCTGGGAGAGGCTTCTGACCTGTATAGGGAACTGCGATAGGCTGGGCTCATTGATTGATTGTCCAATTTCGAGCTTGATGAATCATCAAAATATCTTAACGTACATTTAGATCGTGATTAAAGCTTTTTTAAAGACAGAACGATGAGAACATGACTTATAACAGTGATGAATATAAATCGCACTTCCTCTAAAAAGCCAAAGAAAAGATAGATGGATTGTTTGAGGAATGACATGAAAGAGAAGGGAGTGAATGATAGCGTGACGGTGGACAAGGGAGAATTGAACAAGAAAACCTAGTGCGCCGGCCACGAGTAACATGGTACAAGGGCAGAAAGATGATTCTCTGATGACCTCGTCCAAGTCATTCTCTGTAACAATCTTACACTAATTAATAGCCACTAGATGCCTAGACCAACAGAACACAAAACGTATCATAACAACATTCCTGTAATCCCTAAAGGGTTAAGCAGAGGTGTACTTATAGTACACCCACATTCATCGCCAGATCATCAATCCAAATAGAGATTCAATCAACAAAAATCAATGGAGGACCAGAAGGACCGATGCTCATCAGTAGCGCTTGCGATCACTAGACGAATGAAGCAGTCATATAAACAAGGATATTTTAACGAAAAATACTTTAAAATAACGAATAATAAAAAGAAACAAAAAAGCAGCAAAAATCAAATAGGTATTTCCAAATTACATATGGTCGGTTGCGTCAAACGACCGCGACCTTACTAGATATGTAAATCTTTTAATGTTCCGACCGGTATCGTACTAAAACTTGAGAATTCTTTGTTGCGTAGTTTCTCACAAAATTTTGCCGTTAAATAACTGACAATATTTGCCCCCTTTAGTATTTAAAACTTAAGTAAAGATGTGGGCCACATATCCTTGTAATTTTTGACGTGACATGGCTATTAAAAGTGTTTCTGATTTGTTTGAACAATAATGAATTTCTTTTGCTGAGAGAGGAGCCTTGTGGTCTCGCACAGGACTTTTTGTTATTTCTTATTTTATTTTTTTGTTATTTTCCTTTTGTTTTTAATTTTTTATTAAGTATAGTGTGTTTTTAGTCACAACCAATATTTTTACGTTCTTTTTAAAAAAATGAACTTGAAAACCCAGTAGGATCTAATGTAAACAACATTACACATTAAAACACACACAACTACGAGTATCATTAATTATAAACAAACAACATTTTTATCTAATTATATTACTCTGCATAATAACATTCTAGGCATTAAATGATAAACATGGAACTTCCCGTTTGGTCCGAAGAACAAACTAGGTAGGTTAGTTGTAATCATTTAATGCCGGCCCACCGTATACCGTAGCCTATGGGCCGTAGTCAATGGGCCAATAACCATGATGGCCTACTTACGACCAACAGCAATTTTTCAATTTATATGATGTATTGTAACTTTGGACGTATCATGGCTGGGACCAAAAGATGTCAAAATTTTGACAGCTGTCAGTAGTGACAAATCTCAAAACATCAGTTCGAACTGTATGATCATAGGCATTCTGCATGATCATGCATTAGGCAAATTGGGCAGGTTTTCTACAGAATGCCTAATATACCCCAAATGCCTGAACATAAATTCATCACTGGTTCTATTTTGAAATGATGGGAAAATCTGCTAACAAACATAAATGAGTTAAAAGTGCAAGGATAGTTTAAGGAAAAATACTTTTAAAACAGATCGTGTCGTGCTGCAAAAGGTTGCAACTATAAAAAATAGCCTTCTCCTCAATTTATATAATAGGCAGTGGGACGTTTTCCCATATTGGTCATGTCAAATATCAACATTTTGCGGGGCATTAAAAATATGCGGATAGATAACTTTCTTTTAAAACTTATTGAACTTCTAATGATCGTCTCTATTTATTGAAATTAATGTACCAAAAACTTTTTACGCTTCAAATTGTGTCAGTTCCCTACCTGGCGGGTGGCGCTAACTTGACTGTTTATTATTTTTTGAACCGCAAAATAGGAATTGTTTGAGATTCACAAAAAGAGTAATGAATGAAAGATTAATGAAAGAGTAAGCATTATGTTAGGGTGATCAACAATATTTTCTTGAGCACAAAATGGAATTATTAGAAGTTCGATTAAAATACATACCATTTTTTTTTTCTACATTGTATGTAATTGCAAAAAAAAAACGGAATTTATCATTTTGCAACATTACAAAAATAGACTGGAAAAGGGTTTATTGACTTTGCTTTATTGATAGCCAGTCATAATAACTATATAATGTTTCTTTTTTTATCAATGAAATGAAGTTCCGTGCAGCTTTTTTATCTTCTGTGTTCCTTTTAGTTAGCAATATCTGCGTGACTCGTAACACCAATTTTTTTTTTAACTTATTATTTTATATTAGAATAGTGCACTTTTGTCTACCACGCCGCAGCCGGGTGTATTCAAACATTGTATTAACAGTTGTGGGAAGATTTTAGTAACATCAAACATTTCATTAACATTTTAACATAATAAGTACTTACAGATACAGACCCAACGTAAATGTTACCTACGTGTACTGCTTATTTCTACTAACTGGATATGTGTAAGATTGTTATATTGATTTGTCAAATAAATACGTTTTTTAACACTAAGAACAAATTGAGAGTGAGCCAACAAATAGTGTTCAACATAGACTTTTGTTTCTCGTCAAAAACACCGACAGCGTTCTACATACCCCGACATATTCCCTCGAGCCGGATTACGCGACGCGTAATAATTATGGTCCTAATATTAATATTATTATGTGGGTAACTAGGTACCTACATTGTTATACTATGTTTACATAAAACATGTGTTTAAACATTGCATTAGGTACTTCAAGTGCAGCATACTTTTGTCGTTGATAGCGGTTTCCCGTCATTCGCGATCAGCTGTGATATTACAATATTGTTCTCACAGTAATTTTAATAAACTAGCCATTTAAATGTAATTAATGAAGCTCATTCGTAACATTAATAATAAATATTATCGTAGCATTAGAGGCCACATTTTTTTAGTCCGTATTTCGAACGTCGAATTTTGAAAAAAAGAAGTCTTATGACTATGAGAAGGATGCCATTATGCAAAAAAAATCACAATTTCAAAACCAGAATGATTGTGACGTAGGTTTGTATTCTAGCTGTATCTATCGAAATACTGTTCGTTGTAAGCGCATCATTAGAGTGAGAACACTTTGGACCGATTTGCCAATATTTTATTAAGCGCTAGGAATATTCCGAATTAGGTTTTTAAGGAACGAAACATTGGAAAAATATCCTGATACTTACTTACAATTTAAAAATTGGAGACAACCTAAACGTCATTCGGGTCAGCTAGTTAAAAATAAAATGCCTTGTCTGTGACTCTGTACCTATGTATTGTTTATTTACTGTTACTAACAGTTTTCATTATGCGCTCTTTGTTTTGATATGACTACATTGTCCTTTCATCTTAAAATGATTGTGCACGTCCGATGTTCTAATATTTACAAAACTTGCCAAGAGAATCTATGTAAATATAGATATATCTTAGTTATACTATGCTTATAAAGTCGAAATTCGTACAAAAAAGGTTGTTGAGAAAAACAAAGATTTAGCATTGAACGTAAAGTGAGCATAAAGTTTTGCTAAGTCAACTTCTGATTACCATTCAAGGTTTTTGCTTGCGTTGTTTTTATTTAATAACTATTATAGTAAACGTTGTGCTTAAAACAATTATGAAAATCCCAAACACTATTAATTTTCTGTAGTCACTTTAAAAAAAAACAATGACAGTTTAGATTGAACACAAAAAAACTTTAGCAAATAATAAAAAAACAAACCTCGAATTAGCCTTCGTCATTTTAGATCCGTTCCCGCCAAATTCAATTTCACTGCCGCCAAAACTTGTAACCAAAGGCACGTCGCCTTCTGCCATTTTTAAAATAAACACTTATTAAAACGCGAAATTACTTTTTGTTGAGGTAAATAACGTAACAGTTTTTGCGCGCACGACCCGTCTCCGCGGCGTTCGACGATGCACTGAACGTTTCTATTCTACGATTATTTTATTGATGTTAATATAATGATGGACGCTCATACACAGATAACGTGTGATGGTCGCTGGACGATGTTGTGGCACTGATAATTGGATTGGTTTATGCAAAGCTGACGCATGCCACAGCATCACAATCATCAAATATTTATTCCTTATATTACTTCTTTGATACTGTCTTTGTTGCGTTTCTTTGTTTCCAATTAATGCAACTGATCATTTTGTCACGACGTATTATTGACATTAGACATTTATTTTTACCATTCTATGTTCGTTTGTTCGTCCGTTCCTCTCCTACTACGCTTTGAAGACGTAGCTTCAAGTTATTGACTAACCGACTTATTGAAAATTCAAAAGCTCTTATGAATTCTGTTTAGGGAAGACTCATGTCTCATACAATTTTAAAGGCTGCTCAACTGCCCTACTTCCTGCTTATGCGGAGATAATACTTCAAACCCTATACAAACCAGTAACACTAAATCAAGTACAGATCAGTTTTTATTTCTTTAAACAATCGTTGTCTACCCACTACTTTGGCCCACTTAATATATTACTTAATAAGTTAACCAAATATACAACGTTGGGCGTATGCCTAAGTGACTTGTTCACGTAATAAGACACACACACACACACACACGAAGTATGCGTATTTCCGGATTGATATGACATTAGGAAAACAGTGAGGCGAGTTAAACAGCTGGTTGTTAGTATTCTGAACGTGTTGTGAGGTAGAAAACGCTAGACAGACGCGTTATAGCCAATCAGACGTAATGAATGGACAATTCTTGCATCAAAAAAGGTATTCCCACGTTGGTATTTAAAATCAAACTGTTCTCTTTTAAGGAAAGAGGTGTTCTGAGGGCGTTATTGGGAATGATCTCTAGAGAATACAAAAACCTACTTTTACGTTCTTTACAATTACATATTTGGGTGAGAATGTAAAAATGCCTCATTATCATCATTCATCGTTGGCTTCCTCCCAGTTTTGAGTATAGGTCTTCTCCGGTTTTGTACCAAGCTTCCCTGCCTAAATACTGCCTGCTTAGGGGCAAATTTAACTTGTTAGACTTTGATTCCGCTATACAACCAGTTCATAAAGATAGACGATGCCATAATGAAGGTCAGGTCATAAAAAATATGGATCCAAGTTTTAAAAGTGCAATATCGGGTTTTCCCGCACTCAATACTTTTACGTACAGCGATAGTCGGAACTCTGAACATATAGGCTCACGACACTGCAGCTCTGTGTCGAACAAAACAAAACAAATCGGTGATATCGCTCGTCGATACCTCGATTGCAATACTCAGAAATCAACCTATTGGAAGGCGTAACCATTACATACATAACCTTACGCCTTTTTCTTATAGATGGTAAGCAAACACCGCAGACCGTTATTCTTACGTTCTCATTATGTTTGGCTTAAGCGAAATTATTATCATTCCTCTGTCCATATCCTAATTTATTATCTAAGGGTTTTCTTCCTTTCTTAGATCTGTATCTTTCGTCATCACAGCCTAATAATCACCTTCTCACAATTCTTCCATCTTTTCTTAAGTCTGTCCTTTATCCTACTGTAGCCATTCAGATTCATACTTACAGAATCAAAGACCTAATGTATCGTTTTCGTTCTTCAAATACTTTCTAGCCTGCAATCGTAAAGCTTTCTTCTTTGTCTTGGTTCAGTGTCTCTATGTCCCTACTCCTTTTAATTCAACCTGCTTATTTGCTGAAGACTTCAAGGTGATAGTTATGTCTTTTCAGCTAGATATTTCATCACGAGATTCTATCAAAGGTCGTAGATATTACAGACATTTAAAAAAAAATGTAAAGATTACTTAATAATTATACCGAGAGAAAATGATCCACTTTCGATGCTCCAGTAACCTCAGTATTCATAAAATATGAACAAACGAAAGCGAAAATTTAAAATATACTTAACTTTTTACGACTCCCATTTTTACCAGCGAAGCGTAGGCTGTTACAAAATTACTGTTTACTCATTTGGCATATTATTAAAATATCAATTAGTTAATTTAGATTATAACTACTTCATTGTCCAATCTAAATATAAACGTTGAAACATGAATGTTTTGATTTTACCTCACAAACATTCTTCAATTCAGTTGACATCGAACTACGAATGTACTGGCTAAATAATTCGTAGCAAAAAAATAAATGCTAAATAGGTCTGTTAACAAATTCATAAGATTTTACCTAGTTTTCATTAATTTTAATGAATTACAATAATACTGGATATTGTGTTGTATGTATCCTGAATTGATTGTTGTATACCTACTGTTTTCCTGTAAAATAATGTAGATAGACAGCGGACAAAAAAAAACAGTATTTCTGGACAGAATATTGGTCATGTTTACACAATAAGGGTAAATACACGACTTACGAGTACAATAAATAAGTACTACCTAAACATCATTTTCCTGTGTTAACAACAATATTGGTATCTTCTTTAAAAACTATAGGTACGTCAATATTGAAATCATCATCATCTGCCTATTCTTTTTGTTGAGGTCGGCTTTCTGTCTAACCGGCTACAGTCAATACCAGTATTTTAAATGGAGCGACTGCCTATCTGACCACTACAACCCGTTTACTGGACAACACGATGGCCCTTGTTAAGACTGGTTAGACTTCCGGGCTCCGAAAATGTACAAACGACCAACTGCTTCACATGGTTCGAGGCACGGAAGGGTCTCGATATGTGATGGTAACCTATCCGACATCGACAAGCGTTGCTAACCTTGAAGATCGACCATAAGTGGCTGTAATATCTTAGCTACAAACCCCTCTCAAGAGGCCCACAGAGAGAGACCATACGAAAAAAAAAAAACAAAAAAAAACTTGGTTTTATTTTGCATAAGCTTGTCATTTACGTCACTAATAATATCCGTGTGTTGTACCACGCCGTGTCATCCACGTTTTTCGGGTAAAACCGCGCAAAACATTTAAGGGGCGTATTTTCCTGGTGTTTTTTGTCTGTGGTAGATAAAACGGGCGCGTAATTCGGGAATTCTTGGTAAGTAACATGGTAATTACGTTTATTGTGCGAATGAAACCAGTAATTCCAGAAGAGTTGGGCAGAGTTGTAAGTAATAGTACACCCACATTTCCCAGTCCCATGTAATAGTGGCCGAAGCTGTGGCCGCCGACCGGGCACGAATCTAGACTGCTACTGATTAATCACTGATGGAAAAACCCCAATACCAACAGCTACCTTCAGCTGTTCGCGTGAAGGGTAGATCTGGACTGCCCAATAATGCGGTATTGGACCAGGCTCCATGTTGAGCGCTCCGGAACCAAACCAAACAAATTTCATGACGACCGGTTCAGCGGTTTAGGCGTGAAAGCGTAAAAGAGACAGACAGACACACAGAGTTACTTTCGCATTTATAATATTAGTAGGGATTTCTCAGGCACGAGAAGTAGGAGAAAAACAAATAATATTATGTATGAAACGGCTTTTCATTAAACTAAGTTATTTTGTATGTAATAACAGCCGCACGGGTCGATCGATCAGGTTAAGCTACGCTTGCCGCGGTTGTTTCGTGGATGTGTGACCATCTTTACATACGAGGATACTTCCGAGACTCGGAAAGCACGTTAAGCCGTTGGTTCCAGCTCTCATTCGTAGATGTTCGACAGTCGTTATGGGTCGTCAGAAGCACAAAAATAGCAACCAGTCTTAACAAGCGTAGTACCCAGTAACTGGGATAAGGAAGTCAGATAGGCAGTCGCTCCACTCCATTAAACTGGATGCCGTCCCCAACATAGTCGGGAAAAGGCGAGGCAGATGATGATGACGTATCTCCACTAGGGTTCAAAACAAAGATAAGAATTCCGAAAAAAACAAAACAACATCGGAAATACCTATTCTCCATTTATCTAAGTTATGGGAAGTGAGAGAAAAACAATAATATTATGATTGAAACGGCTTATCTTTGCCAGCCGTTGTTAGTCCGGTCAAATTAGTCCTAAAAATAGTAGTGAAGCTACAATAACTCGCAGAGAGCTAAAAATTGGTATGAATGTTTGGAACACCATTATAAATGAATGCTGAAAATTCCCCATGGATTCTATACCTGGATTTTTTTTTTAATTCAAGGTCAAATGCCACAAAAATGAGTTTTTCGCGCATTTCAGCAAAACGGTATACCTACATTCATACCAATTTTCAGATCTATGCGAATTTTTGTAGCCTTGCATGTCTAAATTGACCGAACTATGTTTTGTATTTATTGGTTGTCAAACAAACCAGCAGGCCATCTAAACTCTGATTTTTAAATTGCCAGACTAATCGCTCGGACTTTATTCTTTTTTATTTTTATTTTATTTATTTATTGCGGCAGGATTTTGTAGTGCACTGGATTTTCAAATCTTTCATTTAAACACACACACATACGCACTATCTAAAAACCCCGCCCGGACGCTCCCGGACGCCCTCAAAACTAGGACAAAACCGGGAAACCTGACGGATGTCAGCCTAAAGTATGAGGAACAGGGTATAAAGTTCACTCATACTCTTTACAAATGGGAGGATCCTCCCACCAGACTCCGGGTGTTATATTTGCTGGTGGCTACTGAATTATAAAATTGATGTTGGGACGTTGTATAATTATATGTTATGTTAAAAATACACTATGTATTTTACTCTATATGAGAAAAAATCTACAAATATATTATTGAGATAGCTTAGGCGAAATGCAGTCGGAAAATGTTAGTTTTAGTTCATGAAACAACAAAATAAATTTTAAAATACAATTGAAAGATTTCAGTTTTTTTAATCTGTTTTTGAACACCATGAAATAGTAGCCGCCATGATATTCCGTCATAAGGCATGTCAACTGAGCAATTTTGTAATTTTAATTACTTACCAAAGTAATTTTTATATAAATAATATTTTGCATTCAGGAACAGCAAACCAACGATTAGTAGAAAAATAACATTTTTTTTAAATAATAAACAATTGTCTTAGAAAATATCAGCGCATTTGTTTATATAGCAAACTGACGTCATACCCACAGAGCAATATGGCGTCCACTGCGTCCAGCGTTTGCCTCAAGTTATGCGCGAAATTTGAAAATTAAAAAATGTGTTCTTTTTTAGTGGTTTATTAGCACTCTAGAATCTATTTAAGACACTTCAAAAATTAGTGTAATACCCATTTGCGCGATGCAGTATTATGCGTGACGTCAGTGTGTTGCGTAGTTCGTATGTGGCGATGCGGACGCCGCTACAGATGCATGCATGCCGTCTGTTGGGACAGGTCAGCTCAACGCTGTAATGGCTATTTCTTCCATACATGGCCCTGCTTTGTTAGACTCACAAATATCCTATTAATGTAATGTTTGGATTTGAAAAGAGACCATTTTAGCCTCTGAGTTTATTTCGGCATTTCTTTTCAGGGATCAGTCAGCTAGGCTATGCCGGCGCCATCTACTATCTAGTTAAAAAAAACATAATTATTATCATTTCGTTTCGTTATGCTTTTAGGACTGTCGCAGAGAGAATGGAAATAGATTTGAAAATGCACATTGATAGCATATTGACCTCTCAGTAGAACTGATAACGGATACAGCTATCGGTTATTAGTAGGTACCATAAGTTCAAGGTTTTAGAAACGCAAGATGGAGGAGTATTAACATAACTGTTATTCATTATCGCGTTGATTTCATCTTTTGAGGTCATAACGAATGTTGGTTGTAGATGCGGGGGTGGAAAATATTGGGACTAGAAGGCGTTTTAAGGAAGAACATACCAATAATGAACAAAACTAGTTTGAAGTTTGAAAGTAATTTATGACCTTTTTTATTGTAAATATACATCTGTCAATAGGAACAGTGCACAAAAGGCTGGCAGCATTGCTACGTTGTGTGACGAATATGGCGATACTGATTCTTCGGCCAAAGAATAGGCCAGGTCTCTGGTCACGTGAAGAGTCGACCAACCGCTTGGCGATGACTCGAAAAACCAAGTGGGCATTCGGATCATCGCCTTTCAGGCCATGAAACACTAGAATTCAATCCCAAACGGCTCGAATATACTCACAACTTCCTATAAATTGGGATATTTTCGCCGTTATGTCGTATTTATGTCCTGCACCCTAATTGCGTAACTCACGATTAATCATAATCTGTTTCGTTTTGAAACAGATTGTTAAACCATTGCTTCATATGTTCGAAAAATGTGTCTGCTCAACAACGTAAATAACGCAATGAATATTGTTGAACTGTCAAAATGAAACCGATTATGATTAATTGTGAGTTACGCAATTAGGGTGCTGGTTTCGACTCCCGCGTAGGGAAAACTGTTTTTGGGATTTTCTATTGGAAACACCTAATAGGTAACACTGCCTGACCCGGAAATTGAATCCAGGACCTCATGTTCAGCAGTAGCGCTTGCGACTACTAGACCAACGAGGCACCATGAAAAATGAGATCAGAAATTGACAAGCAAGCTGCATATTTCACAATTTCGAAATCACAGCGATAATGCGACGACAGATTATACCTATACCATAGATTATAATACACTTTCATTCATAGAGATATCAAGTGTCAATCATAGTCTATAGAAGCTTGATAGTTTATGCACGTACCATAAATATAAGTAAGTCTATGACACGTACAAATTTCACTGGTCTTTATACGTTCTTGTTACTTTATGGTAGATTTACTTTCAACTGTGTTAATTACAGATGCATGGAAAGGCTAGGCAGATTTATCAATTTGCCTAGCATATTTCCAGCCATGTTAGTGTCGGCTTCTTTTCCAATCGGATTCAGCAGAATACCAGTATTTTACATGGAGCGACTGCCTATCTGACCACCATAACCCAGTAACTGGGTAAATAGGTACAGCTTGGTATGTCTGGTTGGCAGAGTATTGGGCTTCCGACTACCCGTAACGAACGAAGATGGCTGGACCGATTTGGATTTTTTTTTGTTTGAAACGGTATACTTCCCAGGTGGTACCATGATCATTAAGTCAGGATCTGATGATGGGATCCTGGAGAAATAGAGAGAACTCTTCAGATTTTATAGGCACGATGTGAAGGGGTAAGCACAAGTGAACCACTAAAAAGTGTAAAATAAAAACTTAAAAAAAAATATCGACTTCCAAAAAACACTACAAAGTGAAAAATAACTTTATGGCTTTTTTTTTAACTTCAGGTGGTGACAAAAAATTAAAATACGTATCCAAAGTCACCGACTTCTGAAATTTTAGTTATTTTTCACTTTGTAGTGTTTTTTGGAAGTCAGTTGTTTTTTTTTTTAAATGTTTTTTACGGAATTATAATCATTAGAATTAGATATTTGATACAAAAAAAAATTATTATTGGCTACTTGGTAGACAATCACCATTATCAATATCTAATAAATTTTTGTTATATAAACAAGTTTTAAAGCCTGTATGGACCTACGGTATTCAGCTGTGGCGCTGCACCAGCCAAAGTAATCGTCAAATCATACAACGTTTTGAAACCAAAGTACTGAAGGATATAGTAAGCGCGCCTTGGTACATTAGAAACAGTGACCTCCACCGAGACTTCAAGTTGGATGTCGTAAATATAGATATACAAAAATATGCAGAAGCTCATGAACAGAGACTTCATCATCACGTGAACGTCGAGGCGATCCAACTCCTTGACAACACTGAATTAGTGCGAAGACTAAAAAGGGTAAAACCTTTTGAGTTAGTTTAGTGCAGTGTAAGTGAACTTAAACTGTAGGGCAAGTGCTGACCTTAATAAAGAACAGGAGAATCAAGTGTCTTCCCCCTTAACTTACAGTGAAAATGAAAGACGTTATTGGACGATTTCATTGTTTTATATTTAGCAGTTTAAATTATATTTAAATTACTTATTGCCTAATAGGCTAGATTGTAATGTGGATAAAATATCATACATTGTGATATTTTATTTAAAAAAATATAATCAATAATATATAACCCTCTCCAACCAATAACACAAAGCTGAAATGGTTCAAGTGTCTGTACAAGTAGGTTTCGTTATCGGTTACCTCTTTCATGGCTAGAAAGGGAGTGACTTCCGAGATGAACGACTAAAGGGCTCGCAGGGAAGAGCGACGGAACTTTAACAGAACATTTTTTTTCTTACTGAATCGATCTGTTCTTGACCTCGATGACGCCTGATGGAAAGCAATGGATGAGGTCTATGATTGAACGAGCGTGCCGAGAAGATGCCTGTTCACTCTTGATTTGAAGGCAAACGGTTTAAATGTGGAAAGGAACACAGACGCTGGCAAAGAGTTCCACTTTTTGGGTGTGCAAACTTCAGGAAAATGTTTCTATTGGAGTTGGTCTGTTTGAGCTACAATAGAGGTATGTAAACGACAAAATAAATTGGAAAAAGGGCAGCCGAATGATGACATTCCTCGGACGAGTCTTTCCATAGAGCCCGTATTCTTACTATAACAGTTTGATAATTTTGAGCAAGCATAGCATCCAGCAGCATTGAGCAGTTCAGACTGGTTTGGTCCACATTGGTCTCTCCATGTATGGAGGTGCTAATGTAAACATAGGTGGAACCCAGGTAGCACTTACTTCAAAGCGGCCATTTTGGCAAGAACTGTACCAAGTAATAAACAATTGACTACGTTCCCATAACGGATGGACCAAAACAAACGTTCCCACAATTAAAACTTCAAAAAAAGAATAGAAATTCGAATTTGCAACGCACCACCCAATCAGCGGCTGCCAATTTTGGCGCTGTACACTTTCGACGCACGTGATTGGCTTCCCAAACTAACTCTGACCCGTAATTGGTCAGAGCGTAATGGCGGACGACAATCGTTTGCTTTCTCTAATTGTCTATGACTTTGACTTTCGCTGGGTACGCTAGTAGTTTTTTTTTGTTTTCTAAACAGTTAGACAAAATTGTCAAGACGCGACCTAGTTTGTGGATTTATACTGAAGTTTAAACAGACAGCCTTGGTGTTAGCAAGTACGACATCTGAGCGTCCTGGGTTCGATGCTAAGGTCAAGCAGACTGTTATCGGATATTTCCCCGTTCGTCTGGAGTTGTGCCCGGTTCTTGGCAATAGACACGCCCCCTTTTACATGGGACCTAGAAATTAGCGGCCATCTATAAATTACATAAATTTTATGGTTGTTTGACCCCACCCCGTCCTTGTCACACTCGTGAAAAACCCTCCTCCCTTTTGTGACATCACATGTTTTTCAATTTAATTTTCAGTTTATATTTAGAAGTAATTAAATTTAAACAGCTGTTTTTCATTTTTTTTATTTAAATTAAAAATAGTCTAACAAAAGCAAACAAAGTCAAATATATTAAATATATAGAAGAAGCTTTATAAATATACTGGATCGAGTAAGTAATATTTTTAAGTTTTTGGTTTACATATAAATTTCAAATTTTAGTATTTTAGATTTTAACATTTGACGTTACAAAGCTTTTGACGCACCCTGTCCCTTGTTACACAATGTCACATTTCATTGAATCCCTACCCCCCAACGTGTGACGTAATTTATGGATGGCCCCTTACCGGCTAAATGAGGGTCATTATCCCAATTTTACTTGTGGTCGGCGCTATATGCTTTTTTCTTGCATCCATCGTTACGTTGGTCTCCCCCACTCTTATACCCATTTATTCATACTCAAAACTTTCCGCACGACATTTTCTTCATACCTTCGCATCAAATGCCCATACCATGACAACCGATTTTCGCACAGCTTTTCAGTTAAGTGCGTATTACACCATCCAAATTTAACTTCACTTACGTCTTCCGATTTTCTAATTAGATTTCCTACAAATTGGATGGCGTAATAGGCACTTAATTCTACGTCATGACTGAGTGTGAGTCGTCTGTCCCTGAAATCCCTGTCCCTGTCTCTGAAATCAATTTAGTCTAGTAAGATCACTAGCTTCCGATTTCCTAATTAGAGTATTCCTAAATAGACTTTCTACAAATTTGATAGTGTAATATGCACTTTGCCGGTGCCACTTTCAGAGTTCCTCTTATATACTAATTTCTTATCAGGGTACAGAACTTATAGGTACCGACACACTTCTGCCTTCACCTTCGGGGAATGCAAGCGTAATGTTAAGTTAAACAGTCGTGACATAAGACCGCTAAGAATATGCATTATCTTATAAATAGTGTGCTAACATTTTAATGGTGTGTCGAGTAGGTCGTGAATTGCGTAGCAAATCATCTGCATGACATTTCAATACAGATTTTTGAATCACACAGTTCGTCTTCAACTCAAAAGTTTATTATTTTGCCTTCTCCGCTCTAATTATTTTTTCTTTCCTCATGTTGCGCACGGCAGTAACAGCCGCGACTTACTAGTTGTTGCAGGTTCGATCCCAGACAGGCGAAGGGCACAAATGGCGAAGGAAAACATCGTGATGTCTTAGAACTTAAATCTACCGAAGTGAAACCGTCAAATTGTGACCTGGTATCAAGACGGATAGTAACTTGTGCTATTACTAAATAGTAGTGTTCACAATCTTACGGTGGCATACATAGACAAGCCAAATCTCTCATCAAACTAAGCAAAAATCTCGAAACTCGTCAACATTCAAAGGCATATACACGGGCACAGCTAGTCAGCGCATATATTAGAAATAATTTACTAGTCAGGACAAGTAATAAGGTACCATACACAATGACAGCCCCAGGTCAATACCTGCGCATCGAAGCATCATCTAGGTTACAGAGACCTTGCCTAAGAAATAAGTGCTCATAACTAAAGGGGGTCAAAACTCTGAATACGTTGTTTAATTGCGTGCGAGCAATATAATCATCATAATTATCTTTAGTATCGTCCTGTTTATTGGCGATTCTATCTATCAATCAATTCAATTATTGTTGAAGATCTAAAGGGTGTAACAGAAACCCTATTGCTGTCCTTATGCACTAAAAATAACAGCTGGTATAGAATCACTATACATAGTTTCAGCTCAAATTAAAATAATCTAAGAATTGAAACGAAATTTTCGGTTTCATATGTTTCATAAATTCAAATCATAACAAACGTGTCACCGCACTACGTAGGTCAATAACTTTGCATGTTACTTGCCAATATCACGATTTCCGAGTGACGTTTTTATTTCAATTTGAAAAGTTCGGTTTCTGGTTTCAATGTATTAAAAATTCTCATAACTTCCGAACATGTAGAGATAGGATTTAAAAACCCTTCCAACATCGTTTGATATCATCCAAAGAAGCCGTGCCCGTACCTATGTATGTATTTAACCTTTCCGTTACACGTTGTATATTGTCTTGTTATTATGATTGAATTTGACTACCATGTAGGTATATATATTTGAAATGTGCGATTTAAGCGGTTAAATAAGATCCACAAAACACCATATTTGAAAAAAAAAAATAGTTTATGACTTGGTCCTCTAGTCTAGAGGGTGCCATATATTTATTCAATTTAATATGACGCCTCATAACCTATAACCAGCGGACGATCAAGGCCCAATGACACCTCAACACTGTGGTCTCTCATTATTGAAGGAGTACCATCTACTTTATACCTGATGTTAACCTTTATTTGTGTCATAAACAAGGTGTAATTTTAATCACCGTTAACGTCATAAGGGGTCATTGTACTCATCATTATGAACAACTTTTACTATGGGACCAAACCTGAAATCGCGAAAATAAAATCAGCTGTTCCCTATATTTATGTTCGCATAACTCGTCAAAATGTAAGGAACAGCTGATTTTGTTTGTGAACATTTTTTGTTGGAGATCCTAAATCAATAAATAAATTTGTCAAATTTTTATCATATAAGTTTAAAAGTGATGAAGCAGATGAACATACATAAATAACCACATACATACAATACCGGTCCAAATCATAAACCTCCTTGTTGCTTCGCCTTAATCTGTTAAAAAAAAAATTACGACGACTGGAAAGGGAGAGGAAGGCCAAAGAAAAGATGCGTTAGGTTATGTGAGGGATGTTATAAAAGAGAAGGGAGGGAAGGGAAAGGAGCGTGACGGTTGGCAGAAGAGAATGGAAGCAAAATGTGTTGTACAGACCCCAAGGAACATGGTACAAGGGCAGGAAGATAGTTTTTTATCTACCTAACTTTTTCCCAATATACGATCGTCATCATCACCATATCAGCTGAAAGACGCCCATGCTGGACATAAGCCTCCCCCAAAATCGCAACGCTTGGCAAGCGGGTTGGCGATCGCAGTATGGTGGTTAAAAGCATAGAGAACGCTACTGCCCATTCTCTAGTTCTCTAGTCCCCTTAGTCGCCTTCTACGACACCCACGGGAAGAAATGGGATGGTGCTATTTTTTACGTCCGGCACCACACGGAACAATACGATACCCTTGGTAATACTGTCAGACTTTTGGGCGAGCGGATCTTAGTGTGTAGGGGGTCGTGCTCGTATCGTGTAGTGGGTTGTGGAGGTCTAGACACGGGGCTGACGCCAACATATTTGAGAAAAGGTTATACAGAAGCTAATGGTAATTGTGTAACAAGCCCAAAATCTAGCGGCTATGTTCACCACAGAATATTACACGTAACCGCTTATAAGCTCAAAACGTGAACACCTACAATTTAATACCTTTGTGCTGAGTACAAAGGCTGTTCGATGAGTCATAGCTAAAGTATGTACCTACATAAGTGCAGTGTAGGTCCCCCCAGGTCGAGGATGACGTCAACAAGTTGCTGGACGGGTTTAGACGACAATCTTATTGTTGACTTTAAAGCTTTAAAGTTTTGTAATAGATCAGGGCATCCTATAATTAATAGCAAGGCAATGTGTGCCCATGCCCAGGATATAGAATACACTAAAATAATTATTAATCTACTAACTTTTGCCAGCAGCTTCGCTCGCGTGGTGGTCAAAAATTATCCCACGGGAACGTATTACCGGGATTAAAAGTATCCTATATATTAATCCAGGTTATAATCCATCTGTGCGCCAAATTTCATCCGAATCCGTTCAAGTTTTGTTGCGTGATTAAGTAACAAACATCCAAACATCCAAACATCTAAACATCCAAACATCCAAACATCCAAACATCCAAACTACAAACAAAAAAACCACCAGACGATTACCAGATACACTGCAGGACCGACCAGTGGTACTCAGCGCTACTCCTCCACATTTATTATGCGCACAGCCAAAGTGTGGAACTCTCTGCCACCGTCTGTGTTCCCTTCCACATTTAACCCGTTTACCTTCAAAAGAATAGTAAACAGGCATCTTCTGGGCTCACTCGATCCATCATAGACCTCCTAAATCACTTTCCGTCAGGCGTGATCCAGGTCAGATAGGCAGTCGCTCCATGTAAAATACTAGCATTCAGCTGCATCCGGTTAGACTGGAAGCCTACCACAACATGGTTGGGAAAAGGCTAGGTACATGATGACATAGATGTTGGAATAGCCAGCAGTAGATAACACCAGATACCTAGTTTATGGACGATTTTGACCCATTCGACCTTACATCTGCGAAACTTGGCTATGTGCTAACAGCTGTGTGGACACTAAGCGTTGACACTACTGAACGGTATCGACTGGTAAATGATCTACCTTCTATTCCCAAAAGGGATAGGTAGTACACCGACATTACTTCGGATATTACGTCAGCAACTTACGCAGACTAACACAGCCGTTTTGGCTCTCAGCAAAGATGGTGGTATGTAAAGATGGTCTCACATCCATACAAGTGAATATCACAATAACAGAATAACGTTTTATAATGGTAATAAACCTGGTTATTGCGCTGTTTAAATATAAGCATAGGTTTTTTTTGGGTGGGATATCATAAAATAACTTCTCCCGTTCTGGGTGGAGCAGGAGGGCGTGTCAAGACTTTTACTGACTAAAACCCGCCCGTGTTCCCTCAGTTGCCAGTGTGAAGGTTGAAATTACAACTTTAAAAAACGACAAAAGAGGGGGATCTGGCAAGTCTTCGGGCCAACTATACGCAAGTCTTAAATTCGTCGAAATTCTGACAAACCAGCTAAAACACTAAGTGGTCCACACCGTTTTGTCCTAATCTAAATACCTAGTCAAGATAATGACATCAGCAAAACAACCGGAGACGACAATTTTAAGCTCATTCTGAGCGCCGTCAACCATCATACCTTCTCTCTCTCTCTCTTGTTAAAATTGTTAAGCTATCTCGCTCACACTCGTTTACCGTTAACTGAATTCTGGCTATTTTGTTGTTGTGGTACCAGCTGATTCCATTCACCACGGTGGCATGTTAGTTGAGTCGGCAGGAATGGTAGTAATGAGCAATGGTTGACCTAAATTTAATTAATACTTTTACTATCATAGTATGGTCATTTGATACGGAAGACTGAGGAAAATGTCGTGAGGAAAGTTTTGAATATGAATGTCGATAGCTATAAGAGTAGGGGGAGACCAACGAAACGATGGATGGACTGTGTGAATGATGATATGGTTAGAAAGGGTGTGACTACGGAGATGACGGCTAATAGAGAAGTGTGGAGGATTCAGAAATGTTGCGCCGACCCTAAATAACAGGTGAATGATCGTGGCTAATTAATAACAGCCGTACAGATCCATCGATCAGGTTAAGCTACGCTTGCCGCGGTTGGTACGTGGATGGGTGACTATCTTTACATACTGATCCTTCCGTGCCTCGCTAAGCACGTTGAGCCGTTGGTCCCGGCTGTCATTCGTAGATCTTTGACAGTCGTTACGGGTCGTCAGAAGCCCGAAACTCAGACAACCAGTCTTACCAAGGGGTATCGTTTTAGAAAAGAAGGAAATGAGTCATAGGGCATCATTTCTTTCTTTTCTATACAGGATAAGTTTTTACCCAGTGCGCAAACTGTAACCATGAATTCAGCATATCATTCTTGACCCCCCAGCGCAGGAAACTTTCGTCGGTACTTATACAAAAAAAATTCAGCTGTTTCATAGAAAAATGCAATATGTTAGAAACTTATCCTGTATACATGTTCGTATATTATTGAAAGCCTGTTAGGTTATACAGGACCCAGTATAAGACACAGGGATGGCAAACATCGGATATCAAAAACTTTCTTATAGGTTATTTTAATCTAGTTTAGTTATAAGAAAGTAAACTTGTAGGCGAAATTTCATCGACATTCGAAATTCGGCTTTCACAGGACAGGATACGACATCAATTAGTCTATGTACTTAATTCAGGCACAACCAGCTGTTTTTAGGGTTCCGTACCAAAAGAATGCCAACGGGATCCTATTACCAAGGCTTCGCTCTCTACCCGTCTATCGGACGTGGTATCAGTCACCGAGCTAGCACAGAGCGTGTGCGCAGTGTATCTTTTAAACTGTAATAGGTAGAGATACTTGAATTTTTATAGTGTGTTGTGTACTACTATGGCCGCTATAACAACAAGTAATAAAAAACAATAAAGATGCTAAATAAAGAGAGTCCGGACAAGAAACTTTATACAGAGTACGCGCTGATGTTGTAGCTGATGTATTTGCAGCAGGCTTAGCACGAGGGCCGTAGACAAGCGTTTTGTCGTCGGAAGAGTAAACAAAAATGATGTTTCCGTATAGACAGTTTTTCACCGAGAATTGTAGACAAGCGATTTATATTCTACGGTAAAGTAGACATAGAATGCGTCATGCTAAACCTGCAGGTCAGTTTCAGGTTATATGTTGACTAAAATTGTCCCAATCCATGTCCGCCCCGACCCTTTCTCGACCCAGCCCGCGTCTAGCATTAAATTCGTCCCTAAATAATAATAATTGCGATCCAAGCCGACCCTTGCTGTCCTCTACCAGCGATGCCCTAGGCCGAGGTCCGTACACATAAACCTGTAAGGGCACTTATGAAACGTCAGAAGCTAGGTGCACGGTTCCAATTTGTCGCTTCCTATGGAGAAGAGCCGGCAAGAAACTCCACGGTTACTCTTTTAAAAATAATTGGCTTTTACATTACAATGTTTTCAAATTACAGTGATAATAGGTATGGGAGGACAGTGCAGGCCTGTCAATAAGTACCAGGTACTTAGAGGAATGAAAATAAAGAATAGAAAATCGTCGTTAGAAAGACGTCTTCTCTCATTCACAATATGTAAAAGAATCTACATAAGTAAAATCGACCTATTTAGTTGCTTAGTTTTAAATTTTTAAGCCCTAGCAAGTCCAGCTAAGCAGCAGACAACCTCATAGGTATACTTGCGAGAAGTGATTCCCAAAAAAATAAATTGTACGGTACAGTACGGAACCATTCGTATGTGAGTCCGACTCGGACTTACCCGGTTTTATCAAGACCGCCGAAAATGTAAAATATTATAGAGTTAAGTGGAACGGTTACAGAAATCTGTTAATTTAGAGAAATGTCTCAATTATTTCTTGAGCTCGAAACCTGCTGATCAGACTCAAAAACGGGTCAAATCAATATAACTTGGGTGTAACAGGTTTTCTATAAAAATCTGGTTTTAGAATTAATTTTTATTTTATGCAGAACATGACGAAAATTTTAAAATTTTGATATGCACCTGTGTTCGTTGGTTTTTGGACGTTAGAGGTACAATTAACCGGATGAAGCTGAATACCAGCATTTTACATGGAGCGACTGCTGAGTTCAGATATAACCTCCACAATCTCGTTACTAGGGCCACTTTCCGAATTAGAAAAATAGCGCTGTCAGCGTTCACATCAATAATTTGCGTTCCGAGTTAGATGTCACGATGATGACAGCTAAGAACTGTAATTTTTGTCATCAATTCGGAACGCGCTAACAGTGCTCACTCAATCTTATATCCTTGGGCACGCCGCGATTGCGGCGGTAAGTCCCCTCTTTGAGGAGTGGCTTGAGAGGCGGCATGGCGTCCTCACCTTCCGCCTGACACAGGTCCTCACCGGACATGGCTGTTTCGGGAGGTTCCTGTTTCGGATAGGGCGGGAGGAAACGCCCGGGTGTTTCCATTGCGAAGATCGCCCAGAGGACACGGTGGAGCATACGGTGGAGGTCTGCCCAGCTTGGGCGGAGCAACGCCGTGTCCTCGTGGAGGTGATCGGCGGCGGCGATCTCTCGCGTCCGACCCTGGTCCAGGCCATGGTACGGAGCGAGAGGGCATGGCTGGCAGTCGCCTCCTTCAGCGAAGCAGTTATGCTCGCAAAGAGGGAGGCGGCGCACGTGAGGGAGATGCAGTACATGCGCCCTCACAGCCGTGGCCTTCGCAGGAGACGCCCTGGGCGTCGGGAATCCCAGGCTGATTCCCGGCCACCGTAGGCACGGGCTTGCGGACGGCGAGTAATGGGTAGCTCGCTGTCCGGTAAGGACCAAGCCCGGGTCGACGGCGCGTTGTGTTCCACGCGCGCCTCAAAGAGATGTCAGCAGCAACAGAGGGGCCCGCAAGGGCCGATGCCTGCCGGGGGTGCGGGTTGTTCGAAAGAGATACCGCCGCCCCTGGCACACAGGCAACTGAGGGAACACGGGTGGGTTTTAGTCAGTAAAAGTCTGACACGCCCTCCCGCTCCACCCAGAGCGGGAGAAGTTATTTGATGATTTCCCACCCAGAAAAAAAAAAAAAAAAAATCTTATATCCTATTTACACCATAAAACTTATATACACCACAAATATCATCATTTGGTTAGGTGGCGACTCTAGCCAGAAGAACTTTATCTAAGTTAGCTAAAACTATGATACGATTCAAAACATAACAGCACAAGTGTCATTTTTGACAGCGCTCACGGTGTTATTAGTTTAACGAATTGTCGGCGTTATCGCAACATGACGTCATCTATGACGATTCACGGGACATCGTTATCGCGCTCACGCCAATTCGGAACGGGTTAATCGATATTATTGTAACTAGGAACTAGGGATGTAACGGAGGTGGTTTTATCGGAACCGAAGTCGGATCCGGAGGTTTCAAATTTGGTTTGTCGGAGTCGGAACCGGAACCGAAGTCGGAGTCGGAGGTGGAGGTGGAAGAAAGATGTGCTAGTTAAGGGCAGGTCTGATAAAATAAAATATTATAAACATTAATCAGCCTCTTTAATGTCTAATTTCTTAGTACATCATTTACACACACACGCACATAATCATTTCAGACATGTATAGGAGTTAGGTACTTAAATGAAATAATATGGAGTGACTTCAACAGAAGCAGATTATTCTTAATAAATAAAAGCTTTGCAGCTTTGTCTCCATCCATTCGATTTCTCAGTGGGTCATAAATCAATCCTGCACCACTGAAAAGTTGTTGACTGGCCACTGACCCTGGTGGACAAGACAAATATTGGCGGGCAATTGGGTTCAAGTATTTAAATTTTGTATTCATTTTCCACCATAATATGGGATCATCACTTATGGGAATACGTTTTTCTCTACTGTACTCATTAAGTAATCCCTTCAATATAATAAATTTGTCCAAAACTGCATGTTCGTCGGATGTGGTATCATTATCATCATCATCATCGCTGCTCATCAGTATACTTGATAAAATGGTTTGGACATTGTCAGATTGACCAGCTACTGGTGATGCCAACCTTGCCCGTTTTTCTACAGGAATGTGAATATTTTCAGCCTCATTGGCAGATTTATTTCCATCATCAAGTAAAGTCATCAATTTGGATTCAATCCTTTCTTTAATCATTTCGTTAAAAAAAATCATTTTATAACGCAAACTCGCTAAACGTAAACAAAACAAATGACCGAGTAATCGACAGAAAGAAAGGCACGTGTAACGAAGGGAGGGAGGGGCATTTCTCGCGCGACAAGCACAAACTTGTTTGTATGCGCTGCCCGCGGTAAATTCGCCGCTGTCCGGCGCCGCTGTGCTTCAACCTCCGATATAACCTCCGGTTCGAAAGTATCAGAACCGAAGTCGAAATCGGAACTGTAATATCAATCGGAAGTTCCGACTTTTCGGAATCGGAATCGAAGCTTCGTAACATCTCTACTAGGAACGTAGCCTATGTAATACGATACCCCTTGAGTTTAAGACTGGTTGTCAGACTGACGAGCTTCTGACGACCCGTAACAACGTTGGGGTCAGATTCCAGTCAGGCATGGTTAGGAAAAGACTAAACTAGATGATGAGTTCGCAGAACAGATGGCCGATGGGGCCGAAAGATTCTGAAGTGGCAATCACATACCGGAAGACGTAGCAATGGAAGGCCTCTCACAAGGTGGACCGATGACCTTGTGAAGGCCTCAGGAATCCGCTGGATGCGAGAAGCACAGAACCGGTCGAAGTGGCGGTGCTTGGGGGAAGCCTATGTCCAGCAGTAGACGTCTCTCGGCTGAATGATGGATCGTCATTTGGCTTTTAGTCTTTAATGAATACGATTCATGGTTGCAGGAGAAACCAGACGGAGGTCACTTAGTGTAGCCACATGTGAACTGTTGGTTGTTCGTGGAATAGCCATTCCAGTGTCAAATTCATTAGTTAAAAAAGTAAGCTCGTTGGTCTAGTGGCTGCAAGCGCTAACTGCTGAGCATGACACCATGGGTTCGATTCTCAAGTCAGGCAAAGTATTGTTGAGATTTTCATGTGGAATTTCAAAGTAGCATGTCGGCGTCTGAATTTGTGGCCAGTTGATGGCAGTAATCTCGCCTCCTGTTACATCGGACTTATACAACCGGCGAAAAAACACACATCACACAACAACAACATACACACAACACACAACAACATATTTACATCTATGTACTTTATAGAGGTATGAGGAACAGGGTGTAAAGTTCACTCATACTCTATTCTTAAAGGAGGATCCTCCGACCAGACGGGTGTTGTGTCTGGTGGGCAACTGTCTGACGATTGATCTCGGGATGTTGTTTATATGTAGATCGCGCGGTAAACTATGCTTGCGCGATGTAGTTGATGTAGTTGCGGTGTGACGTCAAGTCTTGAGTAGTTCGCATATGGCATTGTAGATGGCGCCACTTTACTTTTTGTGTTTTTCCACATTTGTTGATTTGAAGTTTCGTATGTGGGTCATTGTAGATGTCCGCCACAACTTTATTACCCATGTTTGCAAACCAATAAATGATTTCATTTTAAATATATATTTCAATGAAACTAGCATGTGCCAGCGGCTTCACCCGCGTGGAGGTCGATGTATTATATTATACATATAAACCTTCCTCTTGAATCACTCTGTCTATAGATGAAAACCGCATTCAAATCCGTTGCGTAGTTTAAAAGATCTAATCGTACAGTATAGACACGAAAGGCGACTTTGTTTTATATTATGTAAGGATAAGAATGTAGGTGTTTTTTTTTTTTTTTGTTTTGGGTTTTGGCTTCGCACGGTTTGTGCATTTAGCCAGTGTCAAGTAATTTTTCTTTTCCATCAAGTAAATGGCCCGATATCGGGCACGAAGTTACAAAACAGTCATAGTCGTCTTTAGTCAGTCAAGTCAAAGTTATTGTAAAGCGGTAGTAACTTTACAACAACCTATTAGGAGTTTTTGGGGGGAACACGAAAAGTCCACGTTAGTCACTTATTTTCACCTTCACTACATTTGTGCACTCACACGTAATTAAATTGCATAATTCACTACCAAATTCATACAATTTTATTCGCTATTTCACTAATTTCATGAAAATAAAAAGTCGTGCGACATGTTCCAACGCGATCCCGCCAAAAACTCCGTAGGTGTTCTATAGGTAGACAGAGGTTAGACAAAGGAGATTACAGGCGGGATGCTAAGTAATGCAAAAGTGGAGTCAAAGGCAGTCTAGGATGTTGACAACTAGCCACCAATAAATATCTCAATTTCTAAAGAGACGCCGATTAATCGAAACTGCTAGAATGTAGGTTCCAAGCTATTTATAATACCAATCATAAATCTACAGGGAAAAGTAACCGCGGAGCCAGTAACCGATGGGTTACCAACCTCTCATTACACAGTAATGCCTATTTAAGTTTTCACCGCAAAATGACAGAATGATTCAGAGAATGGCGTCGACGAAAATAAAAAACTTTAGAATGGCGCGCTATTTTAAAAAAGAAGTGACTGATTCGAGTATTCTAGAATTCCGAAGCACAATGGAGTCGACATAAGAAGGTTATAAAATAAAATAGGAAGGTAAGTATACTTAACTACAGTCATCGTGTTTGATAAAAACTAAGATCTACCGACATCTTTGTTAAATAAAAGTAACTTTTTTTTTTGTTTAAATGGAGTTGTTGGCATTCAATATTTGAAAACTTTTGATACACGATGATAAGAATAAACCCCCTATAATTTACTGACACAGGAACTGTAAATAATACAGTTAAGATTTCTAAAAACCGTTTCTGACTAACAATTTAGTGTTCATTGCCAGTTATCTTTTAAGATTATTACGATTTTAACGGATTCGTTTATAAATTTTTCGACAGACATTCATCTTTAACACATTTTTTTTTATTGGTGGAACGTTGGCAAATGTCATGCCTAAGTCCAGCCTATTAAGTAAGTAGCTCTATAATCTATTTATGTAAAACAATGTATCTTTTGCCTACAAATGAGTAATCACCAGTCAATGTAATTGGCTATTTTTTGTGTCATGTATTCATAGTGGAACATTCGTCTTGTTTTTGTGCTGTTGTTACCTCGCCGTTGTGGGCCCCACTCAGCCGGAAGTGATACCCACTAAAAATAATTACCCACACAATTTACCACGCCAATCTCTAAAGCGAAAACAATCTTATTTGATTACTTTAAAAAACCGGTAAGTTACGCAAGTTGTTACTCAATATTTATACACAGGACTTAGTAAACACGAACGAAGTTTCGTTCAACAGTGAATAATTTGCAGAGTAGTTAAAAGTAACAGATAATTATTCAACCCTGCAACTACTAAGAGAAAGCGGTCGAAACACTGCTCTAGATAGTAAAAAACCTCACCTGTCTCAGTAGCCGTTGATTTCACTGACTAAACTTCTCAAATACACTTTCAGAACAACAATAATGAACTGTTTTTATAAAAAAAATCACAAACAAAAACTTGCCGTATACCGCTTACTTGCAAAAGAAAACTAACTTTTATATAACTGTTACTTCCTATGTACAACCGGTTCTTACGAGTTTAGATATTAGAATCTGATTTGCGAAACTCAAAGTTACGTTTGTTTAATTACAGAATTGGTATGTCAATATTATTTATTTGTTTTACAATTAGATTTTTGTTACGGTGTTCAAAATAAAAATGGAGAAAGGTACACAACGCGCGATCACATCGACCCCCCGCACACAACTGACTTCCAGCCCAAGTAGTGTTACCAGTGCACGAAGACGGATTTGCTCTAATGCAAACTTAGATTTCCAATTCGAAAATCTATTACTTCCTTATCGTACCGGTTTAAGGTATATTATTCTCTACATTTACACATTTTACATGAAAACAAAAGTTTGTTTCTAATCATAATCGTGATAGAACGCGTACAAAGAGTATTTTATCGTTTTGAAAACGAATAAAAAATACATAATTGAATGACATTAAAGGAAGAAAAAATATGAAGATTTCACACGTTCACTCTGCTCCCATGTGTTGATAAGTTAATTATTCATTATTTGTTGTTTAAGTACAGAGAATTGATCGTTATTCTCGATAATTAGTACCTAGAGCTGTTTTATGGCCGTTTTGTTATGATTTAGACGCAAAACGTCTATTTAATCTTTATTCCTTAATAACATGTTTTTGTCTCTGAATCTGCGGGCTCTAAACTAGTTAATCAGCCATATACATAAGTATATAACCATGGTATTTTTTGCTTGCATCTGATAACGTACAATAACTCATTACTGCCCGAATCAAATCACTACCTAGACACTAAACTATTAAAAAACCAGTCTTGAATTTCTTCAATGCTTGGTTATACACCGATACCTATCTGTTTTTTGTAGGTAGCATTTTTTTGTTAGTTTTTACAAATTGATTACTTGGAAGTCTTTGCAAAAGCGGGAAAATTCTTGGAATAACTTTGACGATTTCCCTTAGTTATCTGCACAGTTCTGACAATTTCTGATCAAGTAAACATATTTTTTGAGATTCAGGCTAGACAAACGAACGTTGGCTCATATTTGAACATAACCATGGCTGGATAAATTGCTCAAACGGTTTAGAGTATATCTACTCGAACTAAGGCGAGATCTAAAAATAATTACTTAGCACGTACTTTGGCTTAGCGTTATCCCCGTCACTGTCGCACAACTATCAAACTACAACTGGAAGGTAGACAGGAACATACCTAAGTCAAAGCACGTGTTAAGATCTCGGCTTAAGTGTATGTCACTTAGGCGCTGCATTTCTTACGCTGCATACGGTAATCTTAGTTAAAATATGTTATGACCGCTTTAGTTGTGTTCATTAAATCAAATCAAATCAAATCAAAATATTTTATTTCACATAAACCTGCAAGGGCACTTATGAAACCTATGTCATTGTAAAAAATAATTAATGCTGTTCTAAATGTTGTCTAACATACCACTATACCAACATCAAAAATAATTTTACAGACACGAAAATATAAAATCATCATAACACAAAAAAACTCACTTCATAAAAACAGCCACTACGGCTACCGCCTCAGTAATCCTACGATATTACCCACATAACAAGCGAACATTATAACTTGGCAACACCGAAAACAGGTGGTAAACGCTGACCCGCAGGTAGCTTCGTTCCCAGTTGCATTGCATAAATACTAAAGACTTGTAACGGATACGCTCTATGCGAAACACGGCGATTTAAAACCACGTTTTGAATTTAGAACCAACATCCAATTTACTAATTCACTATTTAGAGTTCAATTAATTCAATTTAGAGTTCTACAGTAGTACTCGACATTCCATTTATGAACTACAAGACAAGATATTTGATCATACTTTTAATAAGGATGACTCATTTTGTGACATGTTTTATTTATGAAACAATTTGAAACCTATTTTTTACAAAATTCAATTTAGTAGGTACTTTAAAATTTAAATTATTATTCTTTTACTATAAGTTGTCAGACCCACCTACTCGATATTCGCTGTAGGAAGGTAATATACGATAAATTGAAACATAATTTTGGAATATAATGATACATTACAATGACAACATTCCAACAAAGAACAATCAAATGTCAGTCGAATTCCTAAGTTACCCTCCAAAACAAATACAGAAATGGTTTTTCGTTCGTTTAGTAACATAGTTAAATTATCGTTATGGTTTATTGATTTTATAATATCCGTTTCGCATTTAAGGGTTAGAAAATGACGTTTGCAATGTTCATTGAATTTAGTTGTTTACTATGTCAGTGGGTTGTAAGTGGATGTTCAATTAGGTTCTTTAAATTGTGTGCTTTTATATTTAGTCTGCGAATAAGTAGTCGTGAGCTTTTTACGCTAGTTTTCTAAACTAATATTAATAAAGAGAAGAGATTACTTTTGAATATTTGTATGTAAAAAATCCGGTGCACGATAAAATCCCGCCGCGATCATTTTAGTGATTTTAAGGTGCGCTTACACGAGCAACTAAAATTGCTCCATCCTGATCAATTTTCGGCAAATATGACGTCACGATTACATCCAGCTATGGCAACATGTAGCAACCTGTTGCTAGCAATAGGCATTGCATGAACATTTACGATCGAAAAGAAAAATTACTTGACACTGGCTAAATGCACAAACCGTGCGAAGCCAAAACGCAAAAATAAATAAAAAAACCTCCTTCTTTTTGAAGTCGATTAAATTGTCAAACATTTTCTCTTGTGGCCGTATCTCTGGAGATACGGCCACAAAATATCATGCAATATGGAGCAATTTAAAAAACTAGGCAATATGACCCAACCCTCCACCGCCGCGCCGGCCGCCGGCCGGTTCCTCTCGCAAAAACGAGACAGTTACACGTAGAAACGAGATAGAAAGAAAATTTACTAAAAATTTCCAAACCGATTGTATACTCGGCAACTCATTAAATATATGAAGCAATCAGAAGCAATATTCCCGAAACATATCCGCAATTTATTGTTGTTGCTCCAGATTGTCCTAATTAATTGATCCAGATTGATCCATTAGTGTTGCCGAGCAATAATTGCTCAAAAAATTACCCGTGTACCGAGCACTTTAACTAAAATTATCGCAGTGGGATTTTATCGGGCACCGGAATTTTAACTTAAAGGCTCGTGCAGACTAGCGCGACGCGACGGTCGCGTCGGCGTCGCGACACTCGTAGAACAATTTCTGTGAAAACTTCATGGAAATTGTTCTACAAGTGTCGCGCCGCGCTGTCGCGTCGCGCCTGTTTGAAGAAGCCTTAATATTGAGAATCCAACGGAGTGCATTCCAACGCGTCGAAAAGCACACTGTTCGATTTTCAACTCTCAGAGCAAAGCAGTGCATTGAAAATTCAGTGCGCGAAAAAATCCCGCCACGATATTTTTACGTCTGTGTGTTTGACTTGACTTCTCTACCCAGTATAAAACAAAGTCGCTTCTTGTGTCTGTTCGCTTAGATCTTTTATACTACGCAACGGATTTCATCAATAGACAGTGATTCAAGAAGAAGGTTTTATATGTATAATACACCGACATCCACGCGGGCCGCCGGCGAAGCCGCTGGAAAAACTACCAAAATTATAAAAAAAGAGAAAATGTTTGAAAATTTTATCGACTTCAAAAAGAAGGAGGTTATGAATTCGGCAAGTTTATATATCGCACACCTAGATCTAAACAGAGTTAACTCAAAAAAGCACATTTTTCATTTGCTTTGCAAGTTCTACTAGAAAAATATTTTTAAATTCTTTTGTTGCTTTAGAGGTAGTGAGTTATGGAATTCAATGGTAAGCATTAGTCAAAACTCCCAATATTTGACTTAGCCCCCTTTAGATCTAGGTGTGCGATATACTATATATTTTTTAATGTATGTTCGGGCATAACTCCGTCATTTGATCCGAGATTTGCGAAATTCTTTTTTGTTCGAAAGGGGTTTATTCCGAAACGGTCCCATTTAAATTTCATATAGATCTGATGATGCGTTTCGGAGACAGACAAAGGAACTCTTCAAAAAATGACAGCAAATCAACCGGGATGGCTGCTATCGCATAAATATGCATTGTTATGATCCCAAGGATGATGAAATTTGGAATTGGTGTGGGGTAAGTGTGTCTAAAATGTCACGGTGTATAGTACACCGTGACATTTTAGTCGTCTTACAACGGCAGCCCACTTCATGTACCCAATGACTGAATCTACTACCATTTATAAAAAATTTAAAAATTGAACATTTGCATAATCAAAAACCTGAAAATATCATTCACTAAGACGCATGACGTAGTTTGAAACACCCTGTGATGGAGATGGAATTAATGATGGAATGTAACGGTAGGTAGGTAGATATCTTCTACCGTTTGACACGTAAACATTATTAACAAGGAGGGGGGGGGGGGGGGATTCATAATTCTAAAGCATTATTTATTTTGATTTGTACCTTTTATTTTTTATTTTTTAATGGTAACAATGTTTTAATCGCGCTTAGAGGTATTTTATGCCGGATACATTGAGTGGACCACCTTTGTAAGACGACTAAAATGTCACGGTGTATAACTAAAAAGTGAAAAATAAAAACTTTTTCCAAAGAAAAAACAACCACTTCCGGAAAAACACTACAAAGTGAAAAATAACTTTAATTTCAGAAGTCGGTGACTTTGGATTTGTATTTTTTTTTTTTATTTAATGTTTGTTACTTCGAAATTTCCATTTCCCGTGTTTTTATCTCAAAATTCCCACGGTATCGAGACTTATGCGGATGAGACCGCGGGGTGCAGCTGGTAGAGCATAAACTGATTAATTCCCTTTTCACACAACTTTTATGACCATAGATTTTTGCGCGCGCTTACCCCGCGGTATACATCATATTTGACGTAATTTATGACACCCATTAATTACGTCAAACAAATTTGATGGATTTGACCCCGCCCCCGTCCTTGTCACATGTAGTCACACTTATGAAACCCCCTGCCCCTTGTGTCGTCACATATTTTTCAATGTTGTAATTAAAAGTACATCTTTAAATGAAAACAGCAGTTTTTCCATTTTTTTAAATTATAATTAAAAATAATCCACACATCTATACATATATACATATAAATAAAATTGGGGTGTCTGTTTGTAATATTAAAATAACCGGTTTTTGCTACATGCATATGAATATACCTATATACGGAACATATACCAAAATAACATTTTTCACAATTTTTGTCTGTCTGTCTGTTTGTTCCAGCTAATCTCTGAAATGGCTGGACCGTTTTTGACGGGACTTTCACTGGCAGGTAGCTGATGTAATAAGGAGTAACTTAGGTTACTTTTATTTTAGTTTTTTTTTTATTGACATATAAATAATAGTAAAAAAAAACTATTCCGCGCGGACGAAGTCGCGGGCACAGCTACTCTTTAATAAAAATAATAGTAATTTAGACACTTAATGGTGATTTTAACATGTGACGTCACAAAGCTTTTGATCCCCCCTGGCCCTTGTCACACAATGTCACATTTCGTTGGCACCCCTCCCACCCCCTCAACGTGTGACGTAATTTATGCATGGCCCCTAATTGTATAACACAGTGCCAGTCGGAATAGCTTCCGCCGACACAGTCATCACTCCGTGTACAATAGTTGTATTTCTATGTAATATTTTTTTATTTTTTATGTTTAGGTTAAGGTATTTTTCTATGGGCCTGCGTCGCCTAAAATAAATGGTTTGTTATTACTATTATTTTTGTTTAAGTATTATCTGTTTTCCTCGGCCTAGCCGGTTAGAACTGATGGCACGGGCCTAAGCCAAGTGTCCAGCAGTGAGGGAGTGTGGGAGTAATATTAGAAGAAGACGAAATTATATTTGCGTGGGAGTATAAGTGCAAGGTGTCCGACTTACACTGAAGAAATTTTCTAACTAGCCTGCATGTGTTAAGAATCACTGCCTTCTGCAGCAAATGGTAGGTGTTAGATGGCAGGTTGAGGGAACTAAGGGACTGATGAAGCTGTTTTGGAATTACTGTTCGGCTATTGTAGCACTTTGTAGTCTGTAAGTTATGCGTATTTGGTACAGCAATGTCTATAAGGAAGCCGGTTTTATTTATTTTATTAATTAATCTGATGTTGTCAGCACCCTAATTGCGTAACTCACGATTAATCATAATCGGTTTCATTTTGACAGTTCAGCAATATTCATTGCGTTACTTACGTTGTTGAGCAGACACATTTTTCGAACATATGAAGCAATGGATTAACAATCTGTTTCAAAACGAAACAGATTGTGATTAATCGTGAGTTACGCAATTAGGGTGCTGGTCTATTATAGTGAATTGTGCAGTCTGTGAGTATCGCGCGGTGGAAATACAGTTTTGTTGTATTATTATTAATTTTAACAGTTCAACAGCATTCATTGCGTTTTTTACACGGTTAAAATTGTTCGGACTAAAGAAGCAATGGATTAGCAACAACCTTCAAAATTATTCAGATTGTGATTGATAATGTATTACGCATTATGGGTGCTGTTCATTTATATCTCGGTTTATCTTGTACAAGCTTTTGCCCGCGGCTCCCCTATCTCTGCCAAATTTCATGACGATCGGTTCAGCGGTTTAGCCGTGAAAGCGTAACAGACAGACAGAGTTACTTTCGTATTTACAATATTAAAATAAAGTGGCGATATGTAGGCTCGGAAAGCTTTCCATATTGTGATTGTGTACTTATGTTATTTTGTGTAGAATGGTGTCAATGCACTTACTGTTGACATAGGATTTTGTTAAGTTCACGCGTAATGTAATTTCAGTGCTCTAGATAAGATAAGAAAGGCTTATGGTCGTTTTCACTAATATGAGACCACCACCTAAATGATAAGGATGGGGATTTTCAACACTCGGCTCAGGGTCGAAAGTTGAAAATCGAAGAGCGCAGTGTTAGTGGAAACAGACATTTTTGTAACATCTAAGCTTGCATTTAGATAAGAGGCTTTAAGAAGACCCTGAATATAGATATAGACCATAGACACATGCCTCTGTTAACACAATACAAGGTGTAATAGAAAACAGTATTTTATCTGGCAAAGCGACGCGCGCTTTACTTGTGGTAACCAAGTGTACAAACACGCTATGAATGTGTGCGTGAAGACAATTGGCGTCAGCACATAAAACACACACACACTTCCGATTTCGCCATTGTATCGGATCGTATAGAGAGTTCCTGCGGTTACACACGCATAGCACCGTGTTTGTATACTTGGTAACTAGAGTAAAGCGCGAGTCGCTTCGTAAGATAAAATACTATAACTCTTCTCTTTTTTTTTTTTGGGAAGTCATCAAATACCTTCTCCCGCTCTGGGTAGAGCAGGAGGGCGTGTCAGACTTTTACTGACTAAAACCCACCCGTGTTCCCTCAGTTGCCTGTGTGCCAGGGGCCGCGGTATCTCTTTCGAACAACCCGCACCCCTGGCAGGCATCGGCCCTTGCGGGCCCCATCAGTTGTTGCTGACATCTCTTTGTTACGTACGTACATACATTGTTGCTGACCCGGGCTTGGTCCTTACCGGACAGTGAGCTACCCATTACTCGCCGTCCGCAAGCCCGCGCCTGCGGTGGCCGGGCATCAGCCTGGGATTCCCGACGCCCAGGGCGTCTCCTGCGAAGGCCACGGCCGTGAGGGCGCAGGTACTGCATCTCCCTCACGTGCGCCGCCTGCCTCTTTGCGAGCATCACTGCTTCGCTAAAGGAAGCGACTGCTAGCCATGCACTCTCGCTCCGTAACATGGCCTGGAACAAGACCGGACGCGAGAGATCGCCGCCGCCGATCGCCTCCATGAGGACACGGCGGTGCTCCGCCCAAGCCGGGCAGACCTCAACCGTATGCTCCACCGTGTCCTCAGGGCGATCTTCGCAATGGAAACACCTCGGGTTGGGCGGAGTTTCCTCCCGCCTTATGCGAAACAGGAACCTCCCGAAACAGCCGTGTCCGGTGAGGACCTGTGAAAATCTGCCTATTCCTATAGGCAGATTTGGAAATACGCTTACATCCTCGTACTGCATAATATATTCAAGTAGCTCTTCAGATTTCTTATAATTGTGGACTTTTTGCGCCCCCCTTTGACAGGTGCCCCTGGTCTCTTGCCCTGCCTACCCCACCCTAATTACGTCACTGGGTCACCAACAGAGATAAGTACTGGGGTCTACAGATATAGTTGAAATTAAGTAAGAAACCAATTGATGTTTTCAAATGAAATATAATTTAAAAAAAAAACAGTTCGTTTTCTATTAATTAATCTAATTGAATAACATTTCCTGAAGAATTGCCAAACTTAAGTGGCAGCGGGCAGGGCACATTGCTCACAGAGCAGATGGGGCCGAAAAGTTCTGGGGTGGCGACCGCATACCGGAAGACGTAAATTTGGAAGGTGGACCGATGACCTTGTGGGGGCTGCGGGAGTTCGCTGGATGCGGGAAGCACAGAACCGGTCTTAGTGGCGGAGCTTGAGGGACGCCTATGTCCAGCAGTGGACGTCTTTCGGCTGAAATGATGATGACGATGATGAATTCTAATACATCCAAAAGTTTCTTACTAAAATTCAACTATATCCGGCGACCCTGGTTACTTACGTCTTTTGGTGACTGTACCAACCCGACAATGCCTTGCCGCTACATCTCCGCGTTGTCGGTTAAAATGTCACGGCTAACTACAAAAAGAAAGGGTACATGATAAGACAGTTTATAACAATGACTTTGTTACGTACGTACCGCCTCCACATTCCATAGTTGCAAACTGTAGTTATGTTTAACTAGCCAAACCCGAGACATTTTCTACCTGGAAATGAAAACAGACGGCATGCGGAATGAGAACTCGTGGCTACGTAGTAATAGCTTCACGGGGGTGGTTTCCGAGCTCAGAAAGCAGTGGTGGCCCAGTGGCCCCGACTTACAAGTTTATAGGTCGTGAGTTCGAACACAGTCAAGCGTTTTACTTTGTGATATTAATTTCATCACCAATGCTCACAAAACGGTGAAGGAAAACTTTGTGAGGAAGCCCCGGCATCTCCTAGCACTAAAAATTGCCCTCGTGGATTACCTACGGCTCACTCCCTTTCACAGAGAAGAGGCCTTTGTACCAGCCCTGAGAACAGGGCATTTCATCATCATGATTTCAGCCGAAAGACGTCCACTGCTGGACATAGGCCTCCCAAAAGGGGGGTTTACAGGCACAACAGGGCCAGGGTTAACAGGGCACGTATACGCTGATTATGCTAAGCTAAGCTTGCCGCGGTCTAGCCCTACCCGTCCTCTGCTCCTCTCCAGCCCCAGTCCTCTGTAATCCTCGAAGAGGAAGGCAGAAGGCGTTCCTATTACGATCAACCGGGCTCAGATCCAGGCACCGGGCTCCTAACTCTACCTACCCCACAATGTAAACCTCACCTCACCTCACCTTTTTAGCGCAGCCGCGAGGCACACACACTTTTTTAGTTTTTTATTTTGTGTTTCACCTTTCACACTTTGTTTGTTTGTTTCACCTTTCACTTCCGTAATGTTTATAATTCAAATTATGATCGAACTCCTTGAAAACATAGACAATACGCCTTATTTTTATTATGTCCTTCTATCATGTCCGTTGACACTTTGACGTGACAGTCATAGATAAAAAACATTATTTTGAACATTTACAAATATTTGCACTATTTCGATCATTATTTATAATGACACATTCGTAAGTAATTAATTAATTATTCATGTTCTGAATTGATAAAGTGACATTAGTTTAAGAGTGTTTAATTTTGGGTCAGTTTTCAAAATTTAGTTTGTTTAACGTGTTTATATATAGCGGAGCCCTATTACTAGGTTTTTGTGCTTGTCTGGTCGTTCGTCTGTCCCGTCAGGGCTGTGAGATTGACTTACAACGTTTGTTTGTAATGTATCGAGTTTTTGTAACGCATTACAAAAACTCGTAGTCTGTTCAGCGGCCGAGCCGCTCGAATCGAGCGCCGGGATCTTCCACTCGACTGTCGGTTTTTTCGTTAATACCTTTGAAACGCCTTAAAGTATGCGAGCTTTGCGAGCGCATGTTTACAAATAAATCAGGTGGGTTTAATAAAAATTGAGCACGCTTGAGACAAGTGCTTGAAGCGAGCGTTCACCTCGTCTAGTGTATCGCCATTGTGTAACCAAACCAGCCTCGAATGTTACATTACAAACCAACGTTGCAAGTCAGTCTTACAGCCCGGACATGACAGAGGGACGACTAGACAGGCACAAAAACCTAGCAATAAGGCTCCGCTATAAATAACTTAAAAATAAGGGACTACACGCTAAATGTACCATATGTTTATAAACAGATTTTATCCTGAAAATTAATCCTATCGCGAGTGATAAATTTTTAGCTGGTCTGGCTCCCAGTTTAGTTAAGCATGTCGAGAAATCTGTGAAAACAGGTTTGTTTCTTTTTAAATATAAAGGAACGGTTCCTTTCAGTAAAATGGAATTAACGTAGTTTCCCTACAGGGCCAATTGAATTTTTCCACTTGTAGGTATACCTCTGCAAATCTCTTTGGAAATACAGGACTACATGTACGCTATTTATTTCAGTTGCTCACATTGCACGTTTACGGCTCAATTCGAGAGTGCTCTGAAGATGCACAACCAACTACACCATGATACTAAGGACAGTTGCTCGGTGATCAGCAAGACAAATACTTTGACAGCGGTAAGTCTTTTATTTTTTTGTTAGCCTATCTTGGTGGAGGGCAGTGGTGGCCGAGTGGTAACCGCCACGACTTACGAGTTGTAGGTCGTTGGTGCGCACCTAGACAAGCGGTTTACTTTGTTTATGTCACCGTATGATTGTGAACACCGTTAGTTTATAATCTATCTCGCGAGATTATAAACTGTCGATAAATTGGGAACTGCACCCTACTGCTTACCGACCGATTAGGTTAGGTTAGATTCGAATTGCGACCAACCGCGCGCGAGCCGAGCGAGCGAAGCGAGCGGTGCCGCGGCAGGGGCCGGCGAGCGCTACCTCCAAGTTAGTGGCAGTTACTTGACTATTTAGTAATAGCGCAAGGTACTATCCGTCTTGATACCACTTCACAATTTGACGGTTTCACTTCGATAAATTATAATCTACCGAAAAATAATTCGTTAAATTGTAAGCAGTATGTTACGGTTCACAATCTTTCGACAGTTCACAATCTCGCCAGATAGAGTATAATCTAACGGTATTTACAATTTTACGGTGACATGTATAACTTACACAGTGCGAGTACATGGCCTCTAAGGGCTTCCCCTCTCGGCATATTCTACCTTGTAAATACCTTTTGTTAGTCGCCCTTCATTCATCCTCTCCACATGACCAAACCATCTAAGCATCAACGGCGAAGTCTCAATTTTTCTAAGAGAGAAACCCAAGCGAATTCGGCTTTAACTTACTGACTTATCAATAAAAAATACTTACTATCATTCTAAAATTAATATAGGAATGTAAAGAATTAAAAACAATAAAATTGAACAGCTGAAAACCAAATTAAATGTGCAATATTCCTCCATCTCGTTCTCGCTGACGTATTTTTACGTATCTGTCTCTGTCATAACCCGTTGTACAGCGGCTTGCTCTCGTCCATATCACGTGACCTAAAGTGACATCATTACGTAATCGCTGTTGTATGATTTTTTATTTCCCGATTATGACGTTTTGGCGCCGGTTTAATTTATATTTTTTTTGTTTTTGTTGTATTATAAAGCTAAAAACACCGTTTTTGTTGTTTGAATGTTATGGTGTTATTACCCGTAGTATTATATTTTTTGACAATAGTAGCCACTATTAACGTGCCATTTTTTAATAGCCATAGAGTTGCCGATGCGAATCCCCGAAGGGAAGCCGGTACAAATCGTGTTCTATGGAGCTTTCGCCACTGAAGCATACTCTTTAAATAAAAATGTCACTACATGTTCTTTTAATCCGCAACGTAGGTTTGAACCCAGACAAGCGCTTTACTTTGTGTAAATTATTTCAACACCATGGCTCTCAAAACGGTGAAGAAAAACATCGTGAAGAAACCAGCATGTCTTAGAACCAAAAATTTTAAAACATGTGTCATCTACCAACCCGCACTGGGCCCGCGTGGTGGATTACGGCCCACTTCCTCTCCCCGAGAGGAGGCCTGTGTCCCAGCAGTGGGAACTTTATACACTGACTCTGCTTATGCTGGCCTATCTTCCCATGTAAATTATATTTTGGGTTTTTACGACAGCCACAGTTTTTCGACTGTCAAGAACACACGTAATTTTTCTTCCTTTCATGTGAAGAAACATAAGTGCCCAACTATTTGTATATTCTATAAAATTGTGTTTTTCAGAAAAAGTCCACCACTCTTCCACGAATCTCTTCGCTGACCCCAAGGTTTCATAATATAAAGGCTGATAAAGATGCGAAATGTAAGTACATAATTAATTTAATCTTTTAATAACAGCTCCTGCATATTAGACTAAGAATCAGCACTTTTTTTAAGCGTTAAAATTACATAAGATAGTCCCCCGAAACGCCCGCCCTTCACCAGATCCTAATGCTTTAGCTGGAAAGAAGAAGTGGCGGAACAAATTCCCCAGCAGACATCACTTTTATACCTACATTGAACAACAAAGCCGATCCGAAGCACTCTTTACTTTTTACTTCACATATTCGGCTTTAATTTGGGATGCCCCGATCGGCAAAATTCGATCACCGCAGGTAGGTTCCCCTCGCTAGATCATGTTCGGGTCGGCTTGGCATGCGGCTTTTTCTCAATAATATACAACGTGTAACGGAAAGGGTATATACATTCCAATGGCACAGCTTCTTTGAATGATATCAAACGATATTGGAAGGGTTTTTTAATCCTATCTCTACATAGTCGGAAGTTATGAGAATTTTTGGTACATTGATAACTAAAACCGAACTTTTAAATTGAAATAAACACATCACTCATATGAGATTTATCGTGATATTGGCAAGTAACGTGGAAAGTTATTGACCTACGTAGTGCAGTGACACGTTTGTTATGATTTGAATTTAAGAAACATATGTAACCGAAAATTTGGTATCAGTTCTTAGACTATTTTAATTTTAGCTGAAACTATGAATAGTAATTATATACCAGCTGTTATCTTTAGTGCTTAAGGATAGCAATAGGTTTTCTGTTACACCGTGTATATGCACAAATCAATTTTGCCGTCTGGCTGAGGCGATTATTGCTGACTCGAACGAGTGTGTAGCAAGCCTAGGCGCGCCGCTCCGGACTTTATGTACCGATGTGGGCTTAGTAATCACTAGCCTTTAGTCGGCTATCTGTACTATACTATATGTTTAGTATATACTTTCCACACGTACCCTCTTACACAGCGCTAGGCCGCACATCTTCAGCGACGCGGCTGCTAGACAAGCTGCGTGCGCGCATCTGTCGGAGCAGAACGCTGTTCTCACACCCGGAGGAGGACTTAGATGCTACTGCTACAACTATTAACGACCCTGGTGGAGTTGCAGCGCCGTTCATAGTAAGCATCCTGTTGATTTTTTTTTTTTTTTTGCAAAGGTAAGGACGATGCAGCTTTTCGCATTAAAGTGTGATCCTAAAAACCGCGACAAATGGTAATTGACCGATCATATAGTCAGTAACAACTTTTACTATGACGATCAAACAAATCTGTCCTTGCAAAAAGATACGATCATTCTAAAGATAAAGACTTCTTGCTTATTGTAGGTTTTTGCAAGGTTCTCGCCATGATGAAAATTTCTTTATCATTTAGTTATTTTTTGTATCCGTGGCTCATTTTGACGGTCCCATTAGAATTAATTATAGTCCTGCAGGACTAAGGACTGCAGGGAAAAGTGTTGCAACACTTTTCTCGTATACTCACACTATAAGAAAAAGTACCGAAGGACCTAAGGTAGTGAAATGTTGTAACTCATAATTTCGGGACCATCAACCGATGGGCCACCATTGTTAGGCAACGGTCATAAAAATGGCAGCCGCTACCGACAGCTTGCGGTGACGTCACGACTTACGACCGACATGCCGCAGGTTGCCAAAACGTTCGTTCCCGCCGTCACACCTGGAGGTCGCGGGCGGCGTGCGAGCGAGATTGCGCTCGTGTATTTACGAACACTGCATTCGGCCGTCTTCGGTGACGGACGGCTACACGTCATCGCTCGCGGTCGCCGTGTGGTCACATAAACCCCGGCTAACACCAAGTTAAATTTCCATTCTTTCCCCCACCAGGACACACCAATCGTCCAAAGGACCGAATCGTCGCCAAAGCCTGTTAAAGCAGAACCCTTGATATCCCGTTTGGGCGATCTCAATGTCACCAAACTGCTAGAAGACAAAGAGACGTTTGGATGTCACATCTGCTCGTTTGATGCTGATCGGTAGAACTCTTTTCTTTTTTGTTTTATGGAGCTTCTTGTTCAACGTACATAAACAAAGTTTGGTCTGCATTATTGTAGTAGTCTTTCTTGCTATAAACATCTTGCTGGCTACATTTGATACGGTTCGAGTGTGGACCAACTTGCTAGCAACACTGAGGTGATGTTACCATAGATTGTGGGTATAAATATCTTATCATGAATATTGGCTTAACTCTTAAGTCTTGTAATTTCTGAATTTGGAGCAGATAAGCCTAGTCATCAAGTATTCTCCAGTTTGCTAGGCTTATCTGCTGGATAAAATACTGCTTTGCCCTGTCCTGCTTTTCCATCAGTGGACATCTTTACGCTGAAATTATCATGATGGAGTCCGCATACCACGGAGCAAATACAAAGAGGAGATGGTGTAATTAGATTTCCCTAAGGAACAACGCGTGACAATTTGCGGGGTGAGGGGGTGTTAGATCCCGCCCACTTCTTTAATTTCCATCTACCGGTCAATGGCAAAACTACTCGCTCGTTCTGTAGATTTTACTTTGTAGTGACGTAAGTATCTCACACTAGATGTCACTAAGTGCAGGATGCAACAGGGTCGTACTCAGAATTTTCGTACCGGGAGTAAGTTACTAACTCCGTTTTTTATATTAATTTTGCGGACCAACTAGGTACGTATTTTTTAAATTGAAAAGTGATATTAATTTTTGTAATACATTGCTGTCTTAGATTATCTTCGGAAATAAATCTAGAACATACATCATTTAAAATTTAACTAAATAAACTAGATAAAGCCTATCTAGTTTATTTAGTTAAATTTTAAATGATGTACTTTTAATTAAGTAAACAACAACTACCATACAGTATGGTAGTTGTTCTTTACTTTCCCTCCGTGAGACAACTAGTATGCACCATAATAGTTGTCTCACCGAGGGAAAGTACTTTAAATAAATTATTTTAGATATAATATTTAATTTTTAGGAGATTATATTTTTTATGCGTATTTCCATTTATGAGACAGCTGCGGGATATTCAGTATAATAATTGGATTCCATTACGGCCCTGTGTTTTTGTTACTTGTCAGGACGAACGCCAACAATACACTGACTAAGGCCACGCCTACTTGATGACGTCAGGACCTAGTCGAGAATCACAGTGCACAGTTGTTTAGGCCGTCTCCTCTTTGTATTTACTCCGTGCCGCATACGCTAAAACGGCTGTAGATCTTTTCAATTTTAATGGATACCAATTAGCCATTATTGTTCATTCACATTTAACCCTTTACCTGATGCGGATACAGTGGCCCTAATGTGAGCTTCTTTTAACGATCTCGAATTAACGCATGGACCGCGTTCGGCGCTCCGATTGGACCTTCACCAATCCAAGGCCAATCGGAACGCAGTCGATGCGTAAAGTCGAGATGGTTAAAAAAAACTAACACTAAGACTTCAGATCACCAGACATAATGTTCCAGAAATTTATTCAAAAGTTTAAAATCTTTACAGAATAACAGTTTTAGACAGACATCTATTAAACGACCACAAAATAGGTCTGGAGAACCTGCTGAAACTGGTCATGGCTAAAACAAAAGACGGCCTATCAGAAGAAGATCCTCAAATGTCCTTATACGGCATAAGACGACCATACTATAAGCTCCCAGACGAAATGATAGAAGATGGCGAATTTATCTTAGAAACTGTGACACCAAAAATAAAGATTTTGAAACACGCATCAACAAACACTGAAACTCCGTGGTCAGATATCCCAGATTTGAAGAACAACTGCCGAATGATAACGACAGAACTAGAAAAATTAATCAAATATCCTTTGGAGAAATGTGATAAAGACGAATTTCTCGGCAAAATGCAAACTTTGAATGAATGCATGTGCAAGTTCGTGGATTCTTCTAACACGTTGAAGAAGGTTTTGGCTAAAGAGTTTGATTCGAATTCGAAGCTGAATGTTCGTGAACAATTGTCGTCGGACCAGCCTTTCTTCGATTTGTGTTTAGGGGAGTAAGTATCTATGGTATTTCCAGCTTGGATGTGAGTTTCTTTTAACCATCTCGACTTTACGCATCGACTGCGTTCAGTGCTCCGATTGGCCTTGGATTAGTGACGGGCCAATCGGAGCGCTGAACGCGATCGATGCATAAAAACGAGATGGTTAAAGCAAACTCACTCACGTAGGGCTTCTGGTGTCCAGCATGCGCACGAGTGTGTTTAACGCCACGTTTTTTTACCTCTGTATTTTCAACACACGAGTCACGGCGTTGAGAATCCAACACAGCGCGTTTTGGACGCGGTAGGGATGTGTGTTGAATTATTAACGCTCGGATCAACGCAGAGAGGTGTGAATTCGGTGCGAGGTAAAAAATGTCGCGTTACAAACTGCCGTGCATTTAACCGCGTCATAATCATAATTTATTTTTTATCAAGCAGTAGAAATACGTCACGGATGTGGGACCGACCTCATAGCGATCAAATGGAGAAGAGCAGAAGCAAGTATGGTGAAAATAATAAGTTAGTAATTTTATTACAATCTTATTAGCATGTCGATAGCAATCTAAATACAGTCAGCCCAGAATTTGGCTACAGAGCTTGGCACTTTCTGCAGCGTCCATTAGCTCCTGCAGCGTGCAGACAACAGGACCCGCTGGACAAGATATTAATACCCTATCGTTTGTGGGACACCACCACATTTACACTCCAGGTGCGAGATTATCAGCAGGTGGAACGAATTAGCTTGGTACGGAAGCAACATTTTGGCTCAGGCTTAGCCATTCGCGGTAGGTCCCATTTGTTCTATGGAACATGACGTAATAGAACAAATTGAGAAAATATTGTCCCTATTTGTACTATAGAACAGTTTGTACTTTTTCGTCTCAAATTGTTCCATAGAACAAAGTAAGTATATAAACGTTTTGAAGCTGATATGTAAACTGGCCACTCTTAGAATATATTAGCGGTAAGAAGAATTGTTTTTAGTTTGTAGTTACAGAAACACGTATTGTTAAACTGCTGTTTTGGTTTTATTTTTGAAATTAAAAATATTATGTAGCGAGTAGTTTCATTTTTTTGTTAGTGAACTGTACCTGGTATTAACGTCAGTGATTAATGTCATTCACGTCTTAACTATCTCATCATGGAAGAATTTGGGAAAAGCGATTCCCATTTAGTTCTGTGCATTCCCAGACAAATAAAAACAGGAGCAAAAGCTAGTATGTAGTTCTATAGTACAAATAGGGACAATATTTTCTCAATTTGTTCTATTACGTCATGTTCCATAGAACAAATGGGACCTACCGGCCATTCGTTCATTACAATATTTTTTACCTATGGTTAAGGGAGGGGGGGGGGGTTCCCATGGTTACCTACGTCTATCGTGGGTGCCTGAAGATGGACGGCGCTGCCGAGGCCGTTCTAGAAAGAGGTGGTGACATGAATAAAGTTCCTGGAAGGACTTCGGTCAGACCTTTTCCCAGGAGTGTGAATGAAAAATAACGTGCGGTCAGGGATCCCCGTCAGGAACGAAGTCCCTAGCGCAATACTCGCGCGGACCCTCTCACGGACACACTCTCTCTCTCTTTATTAGAAAGAGAAAGAAAGAATGTCGTATGTAGGGCCTTTACGATGTTTCCTTGAGTGACGATTTCTACCAGTCAACTACCACAAGCCGCGTTAAGAAAAAAACGGTCTATCGAGTTGTACGAGTAGGTCAGAGAGGCACCTGAGGCCTTAGTGTGAGTTTAATTTAACCATCTCGATCAAAAACTTTCGGAGTGCCGAACGCACTCGATCCATTTGATCGAGATGGTTAAATGAAACTCACTCTAGGGCCAGTGTTCTGTGTGAAATTCTGTTACTCAGTTGCATTTGGTTAGGTTGGAAGCCGGCCCCAGCATGGTTTGGGAATAGGCTAGGCAGATAATAATCCACTGCACAAAACCCAACATTTGCATCTCAGTACGAGAATGCTCTTAACATTTTTTTATGCACTGTTTCAGAGGTGACAAGAAGTTTTCAGCCGAGAGTTTTTACTTCTAATTTATAATAATTTGTGAACAGTTTTAAGATATTTAACAATAAACTATTCCTTGTTTTATAACTTTAGTACTTTTGTTGTAGATTGTATCAATAGATATCGTTACAACTACCTGAACTACCTAACAAAGACATCAACAACTTTACGAGGCTGCACAAACTCTGCGTTATTTCGGTGCGTCTGGCTAGACAAGACGCAGAGTGGTAGTTTGCATCTAATTGTTAGGTACGATTTGTCGTACCTAACAATTAGACGCAAATTACCACTCGACGACACACGACGTTTATTTACGTCGTGTACGACGCGCTCCAGCGTATCCATAATGAGATGTGCAATAGGAATGACGTACACCTTCCTCAGCGCTCATAGCAAAACAAGGCTCACACAGACAAGCACTACACGACACTGGTAGAACAATTTCTGTGAAAACTGTTCTACCAACGTTGCGTAGCACCGTCGTCGCGCCGCGCCTGTCTGTGAGAGAGGCATGGGACTAACGTCGGGTGTGAACAGTGCTTCTAGTCGCTGCAACATACAGCGAGAGCGTGAGACTTCGCTTGCCTGTCGTTGCGACTCTGCAAGTCAACACCAAGTGTGCGGAGCTTTGATCAAAATGTATGAAAATTTCGGCCGCAATCTGTCGTTGCGATAAACGTCGAACTGTGGCAATCGCAAGTCGCATAAACCTGACCCAAGTCCTTTTGTAACTCACTTTTTGAATAAAATATATTGTTGAGTCTACATTCCTTAGTTTCAGAGTCATGCTTTATGAATGAATGAATGAATGAATGAAATGCACCGATCCCAGCTCACGTTTTGAATAAAATATATTGTTGAGTCTACATTCCTTAGTTTCAGAGTCAGGCTTTATGAATGAATGAACGAATGAATGAAATGCACCGATCCCAGCGTCGCTTGACCAAAAAATTGAAACAAATATCCAGTGTTTTGTTCAAAATAAATCAGCTTTATTAAATAACAAAGGAAAAAATAAAACCAGCTAAAAAAACACTGACAACCAACGACGTCACCATTATCAAAATAAAATCTTGTGGAAACTGAAATCCGTCACCAACATAGTTTTGAGTTATCAAAAAACTACCCACTGTCATCCAAACAATTCTGGCAACACTCTTCGTTATTCAAATCTCGACAGTGCTCGCAAATCAACATTCCGGTCTGTACTTTTTGCTTCTTCTCATAGTGGCAACACAGCATATAGACACATTTGTCGCACGTTTCCTTCTTCGTATCATGGCAACAATCATTTTTCGCGAAAGAGTCTCCACTGGACATGCAAGTTTGGCAACACTTGCAGCTATCATTGTGATCTGCTCTGTAATCTTTTCTATTTTTTTCCGGGTGACTTTTGACTAAAGGCAGTACTCTTGGTCCACTTCTGACCATGGGGCGATTAGAGTAGTCAGAGTTCTTACCACTTTTTCTAACCGTCGCGAACATTCTGTTAACTTCTTCGATTGCGTCTTTCGACCTCGATTTCTCTTTTAAAGAATACTTTAATTCTTCTAATTTCATTTGAGGAATGGAACACGACTTATGCTTGATTAGGTCTAGTGAATTTTGCGTCTTCAAATAGACTGGCTGGCAACAGTTAACTAGTGTGAACTTTCCATTTTCCATAACAGTTTTGTTGGCATCGATAGAGTATTGGAAGGTACTGACAGATAATCTAGGTTTGTCTTTTTGACTCTTTTCACCGTTTTTGTTAGTTGTGGAAACGGCGACGTCTTTTAGGAGTCCTGATTTAACTTTCTCTTTGTTGATATCAACTTTATTATTTTGGAAGACTGTTAACACTTCATTTAGGAGGGTTAAACCTTGAGCCACATTCGTATCCGAAGTTTGCACTGTCTTAACATTTGGATCTCTTCTTTGTGTTTCTTTTTCTACTCCCACTCTTCCTTTCATAATTCCATTGCAATCTGAAGACTTATGTTGTATGTCAGGACTTTGCTCCCTGCAATCTTTGGTCTTATTTCTCATCATACAAAAAGTATCTTTTTCTGTTACTAATCGTTCTTTTTCTTCCATTTTGCAATCTTTACTTTTCTGACAAATGGGACAATTTTTAGGTACTTTTTTACAATATTCGCCACCATTCCCTTCCTTTCTCTGGTTCAGGCATACAGCACATACATACTTGTTATAATACCCTTTGCTACAACATTTTTTATTTGCATTGTCTTCCATTTTGTCTCTTGAGTTATAATCGTGATTTCTGTAAGTTGTTATGTTTATACGGATGCGTTTTACTGCTGCTCCCGATATCATATGAAGTTCTGAAATTATAGAAGACTTATGTACCTTCTATCATACTTCTGCGGTTTCCTACATTAATGTTCATTTTTGAGAGTGCGCTTTTATAGAATTTGTATGTAAAAAATCTCGCACGGTGGCGCGTTATCTACGCCCTGTCGCGTAGCGCGTTGTGGTGTTATTCCCCATACCTACTCTCATGTGAACGTGCAATAAAGGACAACTGGAGACTCTAGTTCACGATGAGAATGTTCAGCACCGCTGTTTTTCAGCTCTGGTCATATTCAGGCGAATTCCACGCGGGATGCGACTGGGCGCGTCGAGGGAAGTAATGATTTAGACTTTGAGTGACTGTTTTAGATAGTTAACACAATCGGCGCTACAGAATTTCGTCCAACATCCCCTTTGGGATTCGCCTCAGTTCGACCAGAACATAGGCCGGAGCTTCACCGGATCTATACACCTCATTGTGGACCTGATGTATTCTCAATCCGAAAATCGAATTCAAAACTCGTTCAAAAGTAACTAATAAAATATCTACAAAAAGATCTCTTACTCCACGAGTAGGAATGAAATTCCTTTTCATATTTCGTTCCAGCAAATGTTTTTGAATAAATTCATAAAAAAATCTATAAAACACAAAAAAAAAAACTTTGGCTGATGTCAAAAATATATTCGAATCTGACAGAAGAAATTTTTATCAAAACTCTATCTAGTTTTTATCCGAAAAGTCTTCGAAAAGGTGTAAGCAGGTTTTAGGTAGAATTTGTACCTTTCATTTTAAGCTCGAGAATAATATTGACTCTAAGTATTGACTAGTAAAAAAAAACAAGGAGGTATTCCACTAGCATCACGAACAAGGTCTAAGATACCGGTCCGGTGTTCAGGACACCTAAAAAAATCTTGGATAAAAGGTCTCAATGTAACAGAGTTTTCAATAAAAAAAAATAGTCATACCGTGCAAAAAGACGTTTTCACGTCAAAGAATAGAATAGAATGGAATAGAACATAGTATTTTTATTTCAGACAAAGTCCATAGGGTTAGTAACAATTTTGCTTATCCTGTAGTGTTAGTACAGATACAGATTACTATTAAAAACTTAAAAGTGTGGAGCTGCATCCACCTTCGCAACGTTAGGGAATCCCACCGATCTGCGAATACACTGAGAACACAGTTGTGGCTGCCGCGAACACGTGACATCAGGGATGCACATCTCTTTCTAATGATGGCGGCAAAAGCATCAATGTTGTTTTTTGCAAACATCCCTGACGCACTACAAAGCCACGGCAGCCGCAGCAGCAGTCTCAGTAAAAATGCGTAAGTACTCGATGTAGGAGTATCTGTCCAGTAGTGGGCGACTTTCGGCTAAGATGATGATGATAACGAATTACCTCAAACAGAGAAGATAGGTCTTCGGTCATGGACCGACCTTCTCAAAAGTTTATAAATGAATTCTTCTTTTTTAAAGGATGCTATGAAAACTGTCACCTCGGAAACATTAAGGCAAAATATATTATGTCAATAAAATTGAACAAAGGGAAGGATTCCGAAAAAAATTCATTGTAAAATTTTCAAATTCAAAGTTTAATTTTTATAATAATTACGAAAGTGATATCAAAACACTGAAAGCTTTTTTTTAGCTTCAAGTCTGTGTGAACAAGAATATTTCCAAATATGTTAGTATTAGTAAAACGTTGAATTTTGATTCCCATTGTATATTTGACACTCGATTAAATGTATTATCTACAAACTGAGAAGCGTCATATATTCCAAAATAAACTCGTTCAAGTATAATAATACCGTAATAAATAACACTAACCTTTTTCTATTCATCCCTGATTTGCATTGCATATCAAGTTTTAAGTTTTCATAAAATTACATTGCAGATAACTTCAGATAAAATAATCAAAAACGCAATAAAAGTGAAGAAAAATGCAAGTGCACAAAACAAACTATGATAAATAAGAAGAAATGAAAGAGAGTAAAGCTGTTAATGTGAGAAGACGTGATTTTGACGCAGAATTAAATAGAGAATACCAGTTCTACACCACAAAGATCATAAGGGACGTAGAATATTTGCACGAGCCTGCAAGATATGCCCAGAAAACCCATGAAGTGGGTTGCCAGTACGATAGTAAACGGGATAACCTGATATGCACGTGTAGGCATCTGGCACCGCTTAGAAGGAGACAAGAGATCAGATACTTCGGGTCACCAAAACAAATCTACGCATACCAAAGATCTAGGAGCTTCACTGATATAGGAGTGGGCAGTGTGAAGGCACTGCAGAGAAAGAAAGTGAAAAGGATATATCTACCAGAGACAAACGAGAGGGGCGTCGGTAGTTCTGATTTGTCTGCGTACATCTTGCGTAAGTAAAGTTTGGAAGTTGTAGTCGTTTTTGTTGATGACCAGTTCAATAGACATAAATTTTCCGATTACTGTCAATTGAGGAACATTTTAGGACCTGTTTTCAATCTATCTATTCCTTTTTGAGTAGCACATAACCGGCTTAAGGCAAATAACGTTATTTTAAGACATAAAAATGTATCACTACTTGACAATAATGGACTCATTTCATAATACTCCTGACATTGACAAACTCGTCTTCAAAACACCCGGGAACACATCGGTCGAACTTTGCAGTTGCAGGATCGGTAGAATGGACAACTAATTGACTAAGATATAATTGCTATACGACGAAAGCACCCCGATCTTGCTGTGGAATACTTTACCTTAAACGAAAATAACCAGGGTAGCTCGTGAAATTTACATTTTCTTAAGTTTTTCTACAATATCTAGGTCAGTACTAGGTTGTATGTTTGTTTAAACAAAATAATAAATATGATTCGCGACCGTAACATTTATTTACAGAATTATAACTAAAACTCACCCGTGATCCTTCAGTTGCTTGTGCCAGGGCCACTCACACACAGGGTAACTCTTTCGAACAAATCCGCGACCCTGGCAGGATAATCGTTTAGACTTGATTGACTGTTTTATGAAATCATGACGTTTGAGGCCAGTTCTAGGTTATTGAGTTGCATTGATGATTCTAATAATCAAATTTTAATCAAGATACACCCCCTCATACAACTAGATGAATTTCAAACAAAATAACAATAGGCTGACTTTTTTTTTCAGAAAGAACCAAGCAGCATCGGGCAAGTAATTATTATGAAAATAAAAGAACATCATCGAAGTGCGTGGGCGGAATATTAGAATATAATATTGGTTGCGTCATAAACGAAAAGCTGTCCCCAATAGTACAGACTGTATCAGGATCGACGAGCTACAAAGGATCCACTTTCAATAAAACCATAGAAATAGGAAGTAGTTCTGTTGTGAAAAGTTTAACAAATACAACAACACAAGTCGAAATTTCAAGCAAAAAGGACACTGAAATTAAATCTGAAGTCAGAGACAGACAGTCAAGAAAAGAGATAGTACAGCCAATAATAATAATTCGGGAAGATCCAAGAGAGATGAAAACAGTAAATACACGTAAAGCTAAGCAAAGGAAAGAGAAAACAACAGAGAAAGGGTCTTCTTCAGATTCATTGCTACAACATGTCCATAATCTTGAGAATCCCAGTGCTGAACAAAATAGCCATACGTCCTTAGAGGCCGAAGATCTTATGGAGAATAAACTTGAGATGGACTACCGAAATATATTTGCAGCCAACTCCAAGTCTAAAGATTCAAAACAGAGTTCACATACATCTGATTTTAAGAGTACTTCAACGTTGAAAAGAAGGTTTGAAGCTCTACGGCGAGGTTTGGGTAAGAAGGATGACTCAAAGAAGAACGCTGTTATTGTCAATAAAGTATCCAGTCAGGTTAGCGCACGGAGCCGTAAAGACGTCTCGATTAATTCTGATCCACCATCTTTAGAAGGAAGATCATTCTCCACCACGAAACCTTACAGTCCCTACGCAACGAGATACAGTCGAGACAGATCTTCACACTATAGACGGTCTGTAATTGGCAACAAAAAGGAAAGAGGTAGCGCCGACTGGTCTTTAAAAGCTGCTGATGAAGACAGCGAAAACCAGGGCGTCAAAGGCATGTTTAAGTTATGGGGAAAGAAATTCAACTTTGAAGACGATCATTATAAGAGACGCTGCACTCCGAAACCTTCGTTTAACTCCTCAAGGAAAACTCCCACGAAGAAACCTGCGGTACCCAAAGAAAAAATTGTTCCAGCTAGTAAACCGGAAATAGAGGAGAAGAAAGAGGGCAGAAAGTTCTTCTTTTTTAAAAATAAAAAGAAGAGCAAAGAAAAGCCTTTTAAAGCTAAGAAAGGCGTAACTGCAGGACGATGCGAAGTAAGGGATGGATTAGTCATCAATATACTCGGCGGAAACGTTTTTGACCCGGAAGATATTGAGAAAGAACCAGATATTAAGCCTGATAATTATGAAGAAATAGTGAGGAAAGCATGGCTTAAGAAATTCCTTACACCTTCAGTTGATTCACGGAATAGTGTTAAGGTCCGGTGGAACAACAAATCTTTTGCCCCAAGCAGTAGTACTGTCTTTGAACTGATGGACAATATTTACAAAGATACCAGCATAGTCTTTAGATCAAAAAGTCAAGTGACAGTTCAGTCATCATACAGATCTCACACAAGACAGCATGTTAACTTTTTGCAACAAAATATAGAGGCATGGATGATTCCAAAAACTATTACAGACAAACCCAACTTGCAGCTTCCAAGGAAGCAATTAAAACAACAGATCACATGCAAATCAGACGAAGACAGGAAAGATAACATGGAAGTTAGAATCTCAAATCAGAAATGGTTTATAGACAAATCTAAAGCATTCTCACATAAAATAGAGGTTGTATTACATTCGAAGAATTTCCGTAAACTTAATAAAGAGGAAAGCTCTGAATATCTAAGGATCGACATTCCGAAAGGATTTTTTCTTGATTCTAGCAACGATGAAATCAACAAACGTACTACGCACCAATCGAGTGATGAAGAGGTTTTTAAAATTGTAGAATATGAAACTGGCAGTGACTTGAAGAAGGACAAAGCAAATCGTAACTTGAACATAGGTGATCACAAACAAAATAAGATAAAAGTGACTGTCAGTGTGAAGGAAAGTCAAAAATGTGGAGAGAACGTCTTGGAAACGACAATTAAGAAGCCAACGCATCGAGATGTGGTGGTTCAAGAAAGTAATGTGAACGAACCGAAGAGGTGTGATGTAGTCGGAGTTGGAATCATCACGCATAGAGATCTGAACCAAGTACGAAAACCAATGTAAGTGCTTAAATTTTTACTAAACGATTCTGAAAGCCTTACGGTGTATGATAATACACAACCAGGATTTTAACCATATTATCCTATATCCAGCAGAGGACGTTTTACGGGTGCAATGATGATGATGACGATGATGACATTCGTCAATTTTTCGTGTTACAGCCATTTCATAAAGCTGTCGAAGAATTTATGCAATTTTAGTTAAGTCAATTTGTTTAAAAAAGATTTCCCTGACTGTACTACTGTGCTGTTTCATAGAAAAGTGCAATACCCGCGTAGGTATTGCACTTTTCTAAGTCAACATTTTTACTAACAACAACAACAACAACTGATTTTTTTTTGTATAACTGACGAAAAATTTCAGCGCTGGGGCGTCTAGAATTTTATGCTGAATTCATGGTTACAGTCAGGGAATTATTATATAACGTTACCAATAACCGTTATGTTAACGATAAAAAATAACGTTAATAATACCGATAACCAAAGTCAGTTAACGTTATCTAATTAGAAAGTAAGTTAAAGTTAAAGTATTAGCATCGGTAAGAGTAACAATTCTTATACAGGTAACGGTACCTTCGCGTGTATAAAATATTGTTTCTGTGCTGCAGATAAATATAATAAACAGGGTGGCAGAGCCATCAACGCGAAAACTGAAACCATGAATGACTACATTCGGCGTGTATACAATATTGGTGCCTATTTTCTTGTACACCGAACTTAGTTTGTTTGGCTACAAAAATCTTGGCTATTCCGTAAAAAAAATATCTCTAAATTTAAAAATAATTTTGACAAAACAAAAATCGTATTTGACAATCTCGACTTCACGTGGTGGTTTTTTTTTTGCTTCTCAACGTGGTACTTGTTTGTCCTACCCCTTGATTTTTTTTAGAGACGGAGGCGCGCAGTGGCGCCAGCCTCGACGTGTTTTATATGGAACTTTTCACTTTTGTATGCAAAATATGAAAAATTATTAGCTACATGTTGAGTTTTAGAGGTTTATGGCTTTAATAAAGGTCGAAATTTTCATTATTTTTGCAATAGGCCGTCCTATTTTTGAGATATCAGCAAAAGAAAAGAGAAAAAGATAAAGTACTGTTTTTACATCTGAAGTCGAGATGTTGGTGTGAATTTTAGTTCATGACAACTAAATTTCACACCAACTAAATTTTATTCCACACCTTTTTAATCGCGATTAAAAATAGTCAGATTTAGTTAGTCAATCAAAATTTTTGCTGAAAAACGTCCATTTCAGAATAGAAAATTGCCATTTTCATTCAATTAATAACTCAGTGCCATCTTAGTGCTGTCAAACTAAAATATAGTCAGTTTGTGTCACTTTAGTCAATTTCAGAATGAGAAATCGTCGTTTGACAGGAAGAAACAAAATTTTGGTGGTTTTTAGTCTAGTTTAGAGGCATTTGTGACAAGAGAATCGGTATGAGCCGAACGCAAGGTCGCAAGGCGCTTGGTTCGGTTTGGTAACGTAATGTTGATTCTTCTTTGATTTTAGCGAAGTAACGATACTGGTAACGCTATTTAAATACCGGTAAATCCTATGATTTAACGGTAATTTTAACGTTAAATTTTAACGGAACAGAACGAAATGTTTTGGTAGTTTTACCGGTATTTTATTGGTAACGGTAACCGTCCCTGGTTACAGTTTGCGCACTGGTTAAAAAGTTATCATGAATATTTTTTTTATTGATTGATCTATTTGATCATAGACTAAACGCCGCGTTGTCTGTGGGGCTGGTCATCAGGTTGATGCACATCGCACACTGAAGGCAGCACTGCTCTTTTTTGTATTGAGATGCGATGTGCTAGGCGGCTTCGCGGCCGCAATGTGCGTTTAACACATCCGTTTTCAGCTATTTTATAAGATGTATATTTAACTGTACCTTACTTATTGCAGTTTAAAAATCCAAGATGACTTTTCTGACGAAGAATCTGAACATAACCTTCTATCGAAAGCCCACACGAAGAAATGCGAATTTGCAGAGAGCTACTTGCAAGATTACTATCGGCATTGGACGCCTCTGGGTATTGACTTTTACCCCTGGTGCTTCAGCGATTCACAACTCAAGTGCTCGTCAGAACACTCCAGATCTAGCTACCACAATCAGGGGGATGGAACAAAGTCCTGTCCAAACATTTTCGAGGACTTTCAAACGTCAGCCATTGTCTCGTCGTGCGGCGCATCGTCTTGTAGCCAGTGCTACAAGTTTAAAGAAAATGCTACCGACAAAAAAAAGAAAAAGAAAAAAGAGGGAAAAAAGTGCGATCCTGAAAAAAGAATAATACCCAAGGATTCCATCGAAGTTTTTAAAAGAAGGAAAATATACGCATCGAGTATGAAGTCCAAATGGTGTTGCCCTAATTCGGAGTTCAGTAAGCCGCCGAACGTGCAGAGTTACGACAGTTGTAAGATCGGCCAGACTTCGCCGCACACTGAGTGCCCGAGGTTAATTAAGCCTTGTTGCAGGACAGTAGAGCCCAAACCAAGAAAACGAGTATGCAAGAAGCATGTTTCTCTGCCTGACTGTGATACAATGAACAATTTGCTGATAAAGCAGTTAAGCGGTAAGGTGCCCGAAAGCATTTTAGCAGTCAAAGGGAGTGGTTGCGACATATGTAAGAAAAAAGGTCCTAGTACTTGTCCTAAGCATGCGACAGTGGATCCACGGGCGGTTTGTGAGATCCCGCGCGCCCCTTGCAGGGTTTCGTGTGACCAGATGAAGAAGGCGCCTTGCTCGGCGTCTAAACAGTCTTGCGACAAGCCGCCGCCTTGTCCACCGGCATGTCCGTCGTCTGATTTGAAGTCTCTTCCCCCCTGTCCTCCTACTCCTCAGCCTTGTAAGAAACCTTCGCCGTGTGAGCCAAAGCCTTCGTCGTGCCCTATATCCCCACCCCCTTGTCCTTCCCCACCGCCTTTACCTCCAACATGCCCTCCGTCGCCTCCATGCCCGCCAAAAAAGAAACCACCATGCCCTCCGTCCCCTCCATGCCCACCAATAATTAAACCACCATGCCCTCCTACCCCTCCATACCCGCCAATAATTAAACGCTTTTGCTCTCCATCCCCGCCAAAAATTAAACCCCCTTGCCCTCCGTCCCCTCCATGCCCACCAAAAATTAAACCCCCTTGTTGTCCGTCCCCTATTTGTCCGTCAAAAAAGTTACCACCCAGTCCTCTGTCCCCTCCATGTCCACCAAAAAAGAGACCACCTTGCCCTCCAACTCCTCCAAGTCCGCCAAAAAAGAGACCACCTTGCCCTCCGTCGCCTCCATCTCCACCGAAAAAGAAACCACCAAGCTGTCCCCCTACTCCGATAACACCACCGTCACCATGTCCACCAAAAAAGCCAAAATGTCCGTTGAAAATGCCACTGGGCTGTCCCCATTCTCCACCATGTCCGCCAAAAAGCCCACCTAGCAGTCCGCCATCCCCTCCGCCATGCTGTAGGAAGCCACCACCCAGTCCGCCATCCCCATCATACTGTCCACCAAACAAAAAGTTACAATGTCCGCCGAAAAAACCACCGAGCTGTCCCCATTCACCACCATGTTCGCGAGAAAGCCCACCTAGATGTCCGTCATACCCTCCGCCTTGCTGTAGGAAACCACCACCTCATCCACCATCCCCACCACCCTGTCCACCATCCCCACCGCGTTGCTGTATTCAGGCACCATCTTGTCCTCCATCACCCCCAGCCGGTGTGAAGCCAGCCCGTTGTCCTTCGCATCCATCGTGCCCCTATATCCACATTGTGGCGTGTCCGCCGAAGCCGACGCCACCACCGATATGTCCCCACACAACACAAAAACCGTGTTGCTGTCATCCATTGCCACCACCACCGTGTCCAAAGAAACCGCCCCGCCCATGCACACCGACGTACACTCCGCCACTATGCAGTAAAATTAGTTTAAAATACCCAAAGGCAGACCACGACTGGGGCCACGAATCACCTTCGTCATGTTGCTCCAACCCTAAACGATGCCCCGTTCATCCCCCACCTTGCAAAAAGTCATCAAGTGGTATTAAGAAACTCTTCAAAAGAAAGCCATCACAAATGTGCCCAGGTTCATCTCCGTGCAAACCAGCATCCGGTAAACAATCTTTTTGTAGGTCACTAGCGTGTCAGCATTCTATGACATCGATTTCGTATAAGGCACTCCACCCTGACGCACCCTTCTATTACTCCCCCATTCATCCCTGCCCGCCAAAAGAAGAACCCAAAAAACCAAAATATGAGAAGTGTAGCACATCACCTTGTAATACCAATGATGACTTCCCATGGCCAACCAAAAACCAAATGTCTAATCAGTCGTCGAGAACATCGCTTTGTCAAAACTATCAAGAAAACAATGGGCCATGTAAGAGAAATTGTCCAATGATGCCTAGAATGTCATGTGAAACGGTACCCTCACTGAAAACACTCAAAAAGATAGATTGCAAGACAAGCTGTCCAAATTATCCGGGATCGCCAAGGCTACCCTGCTTGAAGATGATATCTGGGATGCAGTGTCCCGCACCGCCCCGCCGTCCATTGCCTCCCGCGGAACCTATCAAGGTATCGACCCAGGCCACATCCAAAAGCAAATCAAAAATGTCTGGGCTTTTTCTCAAAATGATGCCGTCAACTAAAAAGTGTTCTAGAGATTGCCTAGCCTGGGAGAGCGGAGCACAGAATGATGGGAGTATAAGTCTCAATCCCCAAGAGAGAATCACAATACGACTGAAAAAAGAAACACCAAGCACAGAAGAGATAAGAGAAGGCCTTAATATAAAAGTTCAAGATGAAGATGGTATGACTCTATTTGAGAGAAAAGATTACAGACTGCAACATGCAGGCTGCAGTATACAGAGGAGGCCTTCTTTATTAGGTGAAATGTACAAGGCATCCGAAGTACGCAGAGTTACCACAAATGACTCTGCACAAGCCATAGGAACAGATAAAGACAAACACAAAGAAATGAAGGAGGTCACAAGCGATGCTAGTTTAGCAAATCTAATAGAGATTCAGTTTAAACTCAAAGTCACACAAGGAGAAAAGACTACTGAAATTGATATAGCGAATGACGGTGAAAAAGAAAATGGAGAGAATATTGAGCACAAAGAGCCAAAAACTAAATCTACTCAAGAAGTTTTCGTAGTAACAAATGAAGGCGAACGGTCTGCTGAGCATTCAGATCAAAAGAACGATATTAATATTCGCATAGTAATAAAAAACTTTAAATCTAAATCGGGGAAGAAAAAATCCGTGAACCTAAAACACGACGAGTACAATGACTTTTCAAAGAAGATATCTGCTAAGTTCCACACGGTTTCTACCGGGTACAGTGATATTTTCCACGATGATAAGGTTTTTTCAGTTCATAGAGCTACTGTTGATCTAACATCTTCAGTCGATAATACAAGGACGAATCACACAAGCATGCATAGCAACCGAAGCATGCATAGCAACCGAAGCGTGCACAGCAAGAAAAGTGCGATCACCAAGAAAAGCATGAACAGCAACAAAAGCGTGGAAATAATGAACAAACCGGCAAACGAAATCGGAAGGCCAATTTTAATGGGCTCTTCTGAAGTTTCTGTATGTAGATGCATTACGACGGAGGAAGAAAAGAGTGAAGACAACGAACCGAAGTCATATCCAAGTCAAAAGTTCAGTAATACTAAAGGAATTCATGAGAACGCAGAAGAAACGGATACACAATTGACAGATCACAAGTATGAATATAATGAGGACACGGATACAGATAAACCGATTAAATACGACACGGAAGAAACGGACACGGACAGACAAGTCGAACCACCGAAGTATGATACCGAGACAGACACCGAAAAGCGGCCTAAAAAATACGATACATTCATGTCCACTACAGATACCGACGAACCAGACACGCTACCAGAAATAAAGAAATCGCTAAGTTTAGACGTGATTGTCAAACCTCAAAATAAAGACGAAAAGAAAGAAATGTTAAAACACGTGATGGAAAGAGTACACGATACTAAAAACAAGAACAAAACTCGAATGAGAAAACTACGAGATATGCTTAAAGTCATATTGACTTCTGATAGCAGTGATCATGAAGACAATAAAGCACCGGCAAGCGACTTAGCTAAGGATGTGACTTACGCTTCATTGAAACCCAACTATTTTAGAGATACTGACAGTATGAACAATTACTATAAAATGGATAGCAAAACAGTGCTTACAGAAGCATCTAACAACAGACAAGTTTTGTACCCAACAGTTGAGAACAATAGTGATTGCAGTAACAGCGTCCGCAGTGTCGACGTTTTATCATCTGAGAACGAATCGAAGAGAGGAGGAGGAGGATGCATGTGCAGCACCGTGGCTGCCAGATTGAAACTAGCTTCAAGACTCGGATGCGAAGGAGGCGGCTGTTGTTGCGCCCCTAAACAAGTATTCAAGAAAAACGAAGAAACAATTTGCGATTTGAAGAAGGAATCCGATGACACGCACATCGATTACAAAACGACGAAATTTGTGGACGTACAAACGCAAAATTCTAGATATTTAACGAGCAAAATTAATAGCACCAATTTATCAGTATACGGCAGTTTCAACATTAAGGAAGGAATAAAAGCAGATTCGGGGGTTTTAAACGTCGATTCCAGACAGTTGAGTTTGAGGAAGACGATTTCTCCCGAAAAGTGCCATATTAGACAATGCGAAATGCGAAAACGCAACAGAGGCGCTATTCTGCGTATATCAGACGAAGAAAAAGTCGTATTACTCAGTAGTCCATCTACTCGAAAAGACGAACTAAATGAGAAGACATGTATTCATGCTGCAGACATTTTGCAGTCTTATGAAGCCAAGAAAGCAGTTTTGGAGATTTATACAGAGAAAACATTTTCGGACGACGGAGAGCATTTGGTAGCGAAGTTACCAAAGTTTGTGTATGACAGAGAGCAAGAAATTCAGGCGAATTACGAAGCTATAGCGACCAACACCTATAAAACGGTTTGTAAAAAAAATATTATTATGATGGCTATCAAGAGATAGTGAATAATATCTAAGGAAGCTTTTTATTGTCTTTTATGGGAATCTGTGTAGATTGTTTAGGTTCTTATTTTTTTGGAATATACGGTATTTGTTTCTTATGTTTTTTTTTTGTTTGATTGTTAGGTTACGGTCTCACTAAAACACTACCAACAGCATGAGCTGACGTCACGAAGGATAACAGTAGAGTGGGGACTCTGTCCGCCCACTGAGTGAGTTCGTGCTTACATGGTGCCTCGCACACTTGCATTGTTAGGTTTCGGGTAGACCCCTTAAGTCTCCCCATATATGTGCCCCAACAGGCGTTGCAGAGTGAGGGTTTCGGCACATGAGTAAATAAACGAAACAGAGACAAAGCTTCATACAACCGCGCGAATTGGTTGCACTACTACAAGCACGCGGGGCATGTTTGCGTGACCACTCGCCGCTTGTCGCGTACTCGGCCAGACTGAAAAAACCGGTTTACGCTGGCACAGCCAGTTGACAATCTCAGGGTTAGTGCGACACACGTTGTTTGTTTTATTAGTTGCAAGTTTGAATATTTTGAGGCGCCAACCAGTACGCCGGTTGAAGGCGGCCCATAGGGTTATGGCCATCCGGATGATCCGGGGATACCGCACGATCTCCGGTGAGGCGGCGGGCCTCCTTGCCGGATTGCCGCCATGGGATCTGGAGGCAAAGGTCCTCACGCACACTTGGGACTGGCGCGAGAAGGCCAAACGTCGGCGCGTAACTCCGCTGCCGCGTGAAATCGCGGCACGGCGGACAGAGCTCTGGCAGGATCTCATGGCGACGTGGAAAGTGCGATTGTCGCAACCCAATGCTGGGCACGCCACGATTGCGGCGGTAAGTCCCCTCTTTGAGGAGTGGTTTGAGAGGCGGCATGGCGTCCTCACCTTCCGCCTGACACAGGTCCTCACCGGACACGGTTGTTTCGGGAGGTTCCTGTTTCGGATAGGGCGGGAGGAAACGCCCGGATGTTTCCATTGCGAAGATCGCCCTGAGGACACGGTGGAGCATAAGGTGGAGGTCTGCCCGGCTTGAGCGGAGCACCGCCGTGTCGTCATGGAGGTGATCGGCGGCGGCGATCTCTCGCGTCCGATCCTGGTCCAGGCCATGGTACGGAGCGAGAGTGCATGGCTAGCAGTCGCCTCCTTCAGCGAAGCAGTTATGCTCGCAAAGAGGGAGGTGGCGCACGTGAGGGAGATGCAGTACATGCGCCCTCACAGCCGTGGCCTTCGCAGCAGACGCCCTTGGCGTCGGGAATCCCAGGCTGATTCCCGGCCACCGTAGGCACGGGCTTGCGGACGGCGAGTAATGGGTAGCTCGCTGTCCGGTAAGGACCAAGCCCGGGTCAACGGCGCGTTGTGTTCCACGCGCGCCTCAAAGAGATGTCAGCAGCAACAGATGGGGCCCGCAAGGGCCGATGCTTGCCAGGGGTGCGGGTTGTTCGAAAGAGATACCGCGGCCCCTGGCATACAGGCAACTGAGGGAACACGGGTGGGTTTTAGTCAGTAAAAGACTGACACGCCCTTCCGACACAGAGCGGGAGAAGTTATTTAATGATTTCCCATCCAAAAAAAACACAAAAAAAGGTCGCCAAAACCTCATTTTCATAATTATAGGTGCAATGCCAATATACGTTCATCGCAGCCGTCGCAGGTGAAAGGCGAGGGTGGCGTGCGAGCGAGATCGCGCCCCTAAGGCACGTGTGTGCGAGACGCTACTTACAAAACAAACAAGACAACAAGCAACTTTTTAGTTTTTTTTTGAACGAAGTCTGCTTGCGGTAGCGGTTGGCTGGTAGAGAATCGTCACGTAAAGGCGCTATGCCCCCCCTCCAGGTGCCTTTAACACTCTCTCAATAAATTATAGGTATACGAGTGTGAGTTTGCGTGCGAGTATCGCGTAAAAAGAAGTTCTTCCCGACGGGGTCCCCTGACCGCTAACATGTGCATCTGGATTGAGGGCCCATTTTTTAAATCCATGCGAAACGAAATAAGACTTATATAGGGAAATTAGTAAAAAATTGTTAAAACGTAAGGCAAAGGGGCCATGAATTTCTTAAACGTGAATTAAAACTGTTATGATTAAATAACTTGGGCCCTCAATCCAGACGCGTGCATAAAGTGCAATAGTCTAAATCTCAGAAAGTATATAGTAGTGTAGTGTGTGTGTGTGTAGTAGTGTGTAGTATTTAGTTATGATTTTCGTCGAAACTCCCAGATCTGTAGAATATGACATTAAAGATTTATGGCAATCTAGATCCCTCAATTCATTCATGTCTTTACTCAGGAATCTGCAAAACATGAATTTATCTGACGAAATACATATATACGAATTTAATATATTTTACTAAGATACCTAACACACTCACACCTTATTTTTGGTTTTCTAACATTTTATTTTATTTTTGATAGTTTAATATTTGTTCTAGATTGTTTAACATTTAATTTTGATTGTTTACTTGTTCACTTTATTTTAAATTGGTTTAATATTTTAGTTCTATGCGTTTGCTTAGTACAAAATAAGTTTTATTTTTGGTTTGTAATAATTTACGATTTAAGTTTCGCTTTCACTTTGATCTCAACTTTCATATTTAGTTTTATATAATCGTTTGCAATTACTTACCCATTGTCACTTTAAACTCCAGTGGTAAATAGCACTATGTCTCACAACACTGGTCCCCAAGATACAGGCGCCGCCTAGTTTGGGGTCCGCCGTAAAGACCAAAACGAAAATCGCTAACAGTTACAAATCAACATTAAGTTAAGTAAATCATAAGGTAATAATAATTGTAACATTGGTTCAATAAATGTTATTATTATTTATTATTATTATGTGAATTAGTTAAAAAAAATAATGACACAAAAGTTAACAGTTATAAAGTAATTAAAAGTCTAATTTTACTAAAACGTTTGAACTGAGAGACCAATATTTTCGGCTTTATTGACTAGGATCAACCTCATAGATTAACGCAAATTGGAATAAGTTGTTTTACTATTTTTTTATTAAATGTAACATAACGGCCGTTCTTCTAAATGCCATACTTTAAAAGAAAATTTAGAACAAAAGTTATTGATTGATTGATATAAAAAAAAACATTTATTTGGACCTAAACTTGTATAAATCCCATAAACCTGCCAAACTGCGTGACAGTTTATCGGCAGGATTAGAGCTCGTATTAAACAATTTAATCAAACATCTAAGTAGGACATTGGATTAAGTAGTTCGGTTTTTGGAACGAAGTTCCTTATCGCGCGTTGCGAAAGAGGGCTAAACGGAAAAAATTAAGACCAAAAGTTGTAACGACACTTTTTGCTACATTGTTGTAAGCCGTGCGGCGTGCGCGCTTAGGTAAAAAAACGTACTTGACCACAACTTCAAGTGTACCGTCTCCGATCGACATAAAAGTGGGTGTTACATGGGCTTTGATATGACCTTTGTCTTGTCCGTGTTCATTTTAAGACCCACTCTTTCGGAAACTCTACTAAGGTCATCGAGCATTGTACTGAGGTCCTCCATAGGCACTGCCATGACAACTATATCATCGGAAAACCGACGTTGAGTGATGTACTCGCCATTAATGTTGATGCCAGCTCTTTTCGAGTCCAGAACTTTGAAGACATTCTCCAGTGCAGCGGTGAACAGTTTCGGAGAAATAACTTATCCCTGTCTCACACCTCGCTGCAGAAGGTTAGGTTTCGTGGTCTGGTCCTGGAGTCGGACTGAAACGTGGCGTATTCGTACAGACACTTCAGCACCTCGATGTACCGATAGTCAATCTGGCACCATTAAAAAGACTGCCCATGTCTCGATCGAATCGAAGGCTTTTTTGTAGACCACAAACTAGCGAGGCAGGTTGTACTCTTCGGTCTTCTAAATAACCTGCCGCAGCGTATGTATGTGGTCTACGGTGCTAAAGCCTTTTTGGAATCCGGCTTGGTCGGGAAGCCGGAAGTCATCAAACCTGCGCTCGAGACGGTTCGTGATGACTCTTGAAAACAGCTGGTCGACGTGGCTCAGAACTGAGACGCGTCTATAATTTTTAAGAAAGGTAATGTCACCCCTGTGGCGTTTGGCTCTCAAGTATGACGGAATCAAACAGCTCCTAGAGGGCCTAAAAACGGGTTATCCGCGCGCACTCAGGAGTTCGGCCGTAATTCCGTCATTAACCGCGCGCCTTGTTTTTAAGCTGCTTCAGAGCCATCCTAATCTCATAAAAGCTGACGTCCGGGATGTCTTCGGTATAGTGTCGGGATAATCTGGCTCTGGGGTCTAGCTGGTTAGGCCTTTTGCCAGATTCGTAACGGGGTTGCTTATTGACGTGTATAACGCGGCTTCGATCCTGCCATCATGTCTTTAGTTTCACAAGCTGGCTTTGTCCAATAAATAGATTTCTTGCAAAGCCCTTGGAGCCCTTGTTCCGCTTTATCGCGTCCTTAAAGCGGTCTGTATTAAGCGGCGAACGTCGCTTTTGAAAGACTTAGAGATCCGTCTATTGTGGTGTCGGTACTTTAGCGTATCGTGTGAAGACTGCAGGATCATTTTGCGCCTGTCCTCCAAGAGATGGCGAGTAGGATCAAAGAGTTTCTTTTTACCATTTGTACGACGACTCTTGAAGACCTTAGACTCGACCTTATGGGCAGTTTCGACGAACCAATCGTGAAAATCATTCACTGGTGTCCCCAAGCTAAAAGCTCTCGGGGTTTCGGATTTGGATCGGTGCTGGACGGAGCGTAGACTTCATCAGACGAGATCTTTTTTTTTAAATCCTTCATTAAGGAGCTTTGTCAAAATACTGACTAAGTATGTCGCTCCATCATATCTAAATTTTGAATTTTACTTTAGTTTATATGATCGTAATATATTTTGTACATAGTTCTAGCCTCGTCCGACATAGGCTTGGCTATAACACTATTTACAGTACCAATTCCAGACATATTTATGGAATCAAACAAACTTCTCCTGAAGCGTTCGCCCCGCTCACACTCCATCAAGATATGATGTACGTCCTTGATTATTCGCCGAGATCTTTCCAGCTTGATATTGATATTCAATGTACCTCTTACCATACGGTGATCGCTTCCGGTTTTCACCGCGTTGATCACAGAGATATTATTGAATATTTCCAAATGTATGTAGATAATAATAAAGTCACTCGTTTTGATTTGCACCATCAAGGCTCTACCAGGTCCACTTTCTGTGTTCACGCTTTCTGAAGAAGTAGATCTTCATAAAGAGGCCTTCCTTTTCCATAAAACTGGCCAGTAAATGACCCTGGTGGTTCCGACGTCCAACTCCAAATTACCCCATTCTCAGCTCATCATCGTCTCGCTGCCCAGTTTCGCGTTGAAGTCCCCTATGACAACGGTGAAATGAGTTTTAGACCATGATTTTTGATATACACTCATACATTGTCTCCACCTCATGGTTGGGGTGTGATGAGGTTCCCCGACCTCGTAGACCTGTATGACCTTCAATGAATATCTTCCGGATATTCTGAGTATAAGATACGTCACCCTGGTCGACACACTCTCGATCTTCACCACGTTGCTCACAAGGGACTTATAGACAATAAATCCGACACCGCCTTGGGACTGCTGATGGCCCTCCCGGAAATATAAGAAGTTACCGGATTTGAGGATTATCGAGTCCTCCTTCTCCAGGCTCTTTGGACTTCACATATCCCGACTATAACCCATCGTAACCCGCTCAATTCTTCCCCGAGTTCGGTGATCTTCTCGTCGCGCGTCGAGCCAAAGTGTAAGTGTGTTAAAAGTTGGCAACATTTTACACACGTACACTCCGGACCGGTGCAGTTTTCGGTTGCTTTGGTAGCCAGATCTCTTCCGAAGATTCTTAGCACCGGTTTCCTCACCGTAGTCTTGACTGCTACCACAGCGAAGGGTAGGCGGGCCGCTGGGTACTAGGAGCCATTTTACTATAGTGCTTGTCATTTTGGCGAGCGTGACGAATTTGGCAAACGCCCCCTGGTTTGCCAAATTCGCCACACTTGGCAGGCGAGTTGGCGATCGCAGCATGCGAGTTGGCGATCGCAGTATGCTGGTAAAATGCATAAAGAACGCTGCTGCCCATTCACGGGTAAGAATCAGAGTAAGAATCGCCTCCTACGACACCCACGGGAATGTGATGGTGCTACTTTTTTAAGCCCCGCACCATACGGTTAAACATTTAATAGACAGAGATAATAGTACTTTAAGCTATAACGAAAAGAAAGACAACTCTAAGCCGCACGGCCGTGAAATACTTACTAAATGAAATTTGTAACATTCGTAGTTGCGTATGGAAGACCGAACAACCCAAAAAATTGACAAAAATGGTTTAAATCGTTTTATTAATCAAAAACGAAATAAATTTGTTCCTTCTTCAATAACGTTTTATTTATCGTTCTGTTCGAACGTAACCGAAACAAATCGTTTCTTAGGTATTTAAGACGAAACCGTTTCGAAAAATATACCGGTATTCGGGCCCTGGTGCATATATATGTATATGATATTACAATTCCTTCACTAATCAATCGAAAGGAACTTCGTTCCATCCGGGTGTCCCTTGACACCTCTCAAGTGTATTTTTCAAAAAAAAAAGGGGAGGAATAGTGTAGGAACGCTGACACATTCGTTTTTTATTCTTTTGCATGGGCAGCCATTGGCGACGCCAGTTCGCCCGCAACCATCGCCCGCTATAGACGCAATTACCATATAACCTTTTAAGTACACTGTGTAATAACGTAACGTGATTAAAAGTAACATCGTATAACAATACACGCAAATACTAAAATAGTTTCACTTGATACTTGTTTCTGTACAATATGGTGTATGCAAACTCCGTTCTCAAACTTATTTTATGGCGTAATTGTACACTTGTAAGTACAGTGGTTTTATGACTTCTGTTTTCGAGGGCGTTTTAAAACTAAAAAAAAAATGACGGCTATAGTACAGCTTTATTTTGTATTAATGTCAACCGCCATTTCCCGCCGGCCTTTAGGAGTTCGACCGTAATTCCGTCATCAACCGCCTAGTTGTTTTGAGCTGCTTCAGAACCATCCTAATCTCTTGCAAGCTGACGTCCGGGATGTCTTCAGTATAATGTTGGGTCAACCTAGCTTTGGGTCGTTTGCCAGATTTGTAGCGGGGTTTCTTGCTGACGTGTATAACCATGTCCATAGAACCTCTCAATCTCTCTCAATGGCCCAGGCTTGGTGGATACGATCCTGCCTTCATCGGTATTCAGTTTCGTAAGCTGACTCTGCCCAAAAGACAGATCGCTAGCAAAGACCTTGAAGCATTTATTCCGCTCTATCGCGTCTTTAATACGTTATGTATTAAAGCGGCGGAGGTCGCTTTTCAAGGACTTAAGGATTAGTCTATTAAGCTGCCAAAGCGACAAGCTGCTAAAAAGCTGCTGTACGCGAGCGCATCGTCTGAAGACTGCAGGATCATCTCTCTCTCATACCTATTATAAAATTTTCTCCTATAATCAATTTAAAATCAATTTTCTCCATTTAGAAGAACGGCCGATATGTTACATTTTAATTTAAAAAAAATTAAAACAACTTATTCTAATTTGCGTTAATCTATGAGGTTGAGCCTAGTCAATAAAGCCGAAAATATTGGGCTCTCAGTTCAGACATTTTAGTAAAATTCAACTTTCATTTACTTAATAATTTTTGGGTCATTACTTCTTTTAAACTAAATCACATACGTAGGTATCTTAGTAAAATATATTAAAGTCGTATTTATGTATTTCTTCAGATAAATTTATGGTTTGCAGATTCCTCATTAAAGACATGAATGAATTGAGTGAGGGACCTAGATATATTTCCATAGATCTGTAAAGTCACATTCTACAGATTTGAGAAATTCTTAAAATATTGAAGAAAATGTTTACTAAAAATGATTAACTCAGAGACAGAACTTTCTGAGATCTAAGCTATGCCACTTAAGGCACGCGTCTGCATTGAGGGCTCAAGTTATTTAATCATAACAGTTTTAATTCACGTTTAAGGAATTTATGGCCCTTTGCTTTAAGATTTAACTATTTTTACTCATTTCCCTCTGTCTTATTTCGTGTCGCAAGGATTAAAAAAATGGGTCTTTAATCCAGATGCACATGCCACATGTCGCTCACATGTTTTAATTTTTACTCCTCTTAAGTAGGCTGCTTACTAGGAATTGCAAATAAAAATGGCATGCTTGTAAAAACACATATTTTAATAAATCCACAATTCACATCATATAAAAATCTACTTATATTGAATCACTAGAAAATGTAAGATCAATAGGGATATCATAATAATTACTTAGAATAAGTACAGGGTCAAATTAAATTATCTGGCAATACTTTCCCCACGTACTTACATGCGTCAGCTGTCACGAAGTCGTGAAGCATACCCTGTACACGTCAGCTATACAAGTGTACACATACATGATGTCAAAGTGAAAGTCATCATCATCTGCTTAGCCTTTTCCCATAATGTTGAGGTCGGCTTCCAATGCCACTATAGTCTATTCGCGTTAAGAAAATAGTGACTCATCGTTGTCGCTCAGCTTAGCCACGCCCCTTGACCAATTAGATCATAGTAAATTATTGTGTACTGGTCAATTTGAACACGGCTTTATAATTTACTATGATCTAATTGGTCAAGGGGCGTGGCTTAGCTGAGTGACGACAATAAGTCACTATTTTCTAGAATTTCGGGCTTCTGACGACCCGTAACGACTGTCAAATATCTACAAATGACAGCCGGGACCAACGGCTTAACGTGCTTTCCGAGGCACGGAGGGGTCTTGGTATGTAAAAATGCTCACCTATCGTAGCTTAACTAGATTGATCGATCCGTACGGCTATCATTTCTTAGCCACAAGATTTCAAGGTGCAAGTATTGCCAGCTAATTTAAGATGACCCCGTATAGATCTCATACTCTTATGGCGGACACGCATTAACATTCTTGCGATGCTTTATAACTGGTCTAGCAATAACAAGAGTCTAAGGCCAACATGAGAAATCAGTTTTAGCCATATCAAGATCTAATCTTCTTTTTCTTCGTCGTGTCGCTGGCACGAAAGTTACTAGCGTCCCTCCACACTAGCCGTTGCGCTGCGCATACATTCATCAAGCGCCTTCGCTGGACAGAGGCTAGTGTGTTGTTGGCCCAGAACTCCGCTACTTCCATCGCGTAATCTGTGGCAGCGCAGAGTCCACCTTGGCTGCATGTTTTAGGGCGCTGACGGCAAGATAGGGGGCGGAGCATAGTTTGTGACACAGCTCCACATTCTGCTGCCGTTTCGTCGAGGTAGCCGCACTTTACGAACTACGAACACTGTAGGTTTCCGCTGGATTTAGGCGTCCCCCAAGCATCGCCACAACGACCCGGTCTAAGCTGCTCTCATCGCACTTTGGATCTGCCCATAAGTGGATGCCTTTCGACAGATCATGATGAGGATGTATGCTACATAAGAAGTAATATAGTAAGTACCTACCTACTAGTATTTTCTATACACCATTCAACTTAACTTAAATATCATTACGCTTACTTGGGAGTGGATTCACAAAAAAACAGGTACAGAAAGTCAGGTCCATACGGCGAGTGAAAATGGATTTCAAAAAAATGAATACATAAACAAAAAGGGGAGATAACGAATTAAAAAAATATGTTATCTAGTTATCTGAAAATGTTATGCACCAGACATTATAAATGTGAAAGTTTGCATGTTTGTTAATCAATCAAGCTAAAACTACTGAATGGATTTGGATGAAATTTGGCACACATATAGATTATAACCTGGATTTAACACATGTAACGGTAGTACGTTGCCGTAGGAAAATTTTTAACCTACACGCGAGCGAAGCCGCTGGCAAATGCTAGTATTATATATATTTTTTAATACTGGGGCGTTTCAGTATTAAACACAAAAGTATAACATATTCGTGATTTATCAATTTCTGAAGGTTTTTTGTTTTAAATTTAATGTAGTAGAAAGGCACGCACACATAGACACGCTTCACGTACAGTAAGTGCAAGCGCACGCGCGACTGGCATTTTCTTGAGCTCGCCGTACGTAGGCGTCTGTGTGCGCGCAGCTTTTTGAATGAACGAAACCCCAGCGTGGTTTGACCAGACTTGATTAATCGACTGACCGCCAAGATTTACACTAGCCCTTGAAGCCTCATGTTCCTTGGTGCTACAAAGACCTATGCATATTAAGTAGCAGACCGGGGGTCACCGTCAGGCACGGTCCGAGGGGAGGGTCCTAGGGGTCATAACCCGCCCCCAAAGCCGTAAACATAAAGCATAAAATAGTAGTTTTTCGAAAATATAATACATTTTCTTATTAATATGTAGGTAGTCTGTGACCCCCCCAAAGACTTTGGCTGCGACCGCGCCTGGTCGCCGTAATGGTAGGGAAGACGTGCTCTTAGAACAGGGAAGGAGAATGCGAGCCTTCCGGATATGCATCCTAGAATAGGCATTGGACTCGTTGAGAGACTGGTGATATTTAAGCATCTGTAGGAGGACTATTTATCTTTTAAAGACGTCGCAGACAGGTTGGTAGCCCGTTTTTGCTTCTTGTATGGACCCTGTTTCTTTACCTGTCAATTTTGGGTTAATAGTGCGGCGGGCAGGCTTAAAACTTACGACCCATAAATATTACAATGCGTGCGTGCTACACACTTGTTCGGGTCGGCATGATTGAGCACAGTCCAGTAGGTATGTTCGAGTAAATTGTGCCAAGCCGACCCGAACATGATTCGGAGAGGTTAGATACCGAACGGAGTTTCCCGATCGAACCAAATGAAAGCTGAATATGTGGAGAAATTACTTCGGATGTGCCGACCTGAACAAGTGGTAGCATCCCTTATATTAAATGACATTAAATTCGTATAAAATATTCGATAACTTATATTACTATAATAAAATCACATAATAACATCGATATCGCTTCAATATCGATCCATGTCTTATACCTGATTTACTGTATTCTAGAGCTTGTCTGAATAATGCTATTTACGAGCATGATGAGAGACATTCTGAAAACGCGCGTAATACGTGAGTACGAAGTTCATGGACGGAATTATTTAGCTCTAGTATCTCGCCTGGACTCCGGTTAGACTCCTACCGATTCCTTTCACCATTATATTTATCGTCATTTTATAACTTAACAAAATGACGAAAATATTACAAACATCATGTAGGTAGGTAATCAGTATTATACATTTAAGGATTAATTATTAAAAAAAAACTTCATTAAAAATAACTAGGTGGTATACACTAGTCTTGAATAATTTTTGGTATACATATAAGTGTAAAATTGAGCTAAAACATAAATGCTAAGTATAGGTATAGTAGCCGCATTAAATAAAATGCTGTAAATAGTATACAACTAGAGATAATTTCCTTTGGCATGAAGTTAGGACTGCATCCGTCTTCTTAAAGCCGAGTCTGGAATCATAAAGTTGTTCTTATTAAAGTTTTGCATAAAGTAAACATTTACTATGTACAGACGCCAGCAAATCGAACTATCCCATACTGTCAATTTTCCCAATTGAACATGAACCTTTTGGTTTTGTTTTAAAGTTGAAACTCTAACAAAGAAATTCGACAGATTGAGGTAGCTTGATGTGCCGCCGGCCTCTGTACAATAAAGCATACTATTGATTTTGTATGGGAGGTCCGATTTTTTTTTTCATATTTCGACCCATGTTTCTTGGAGAAAGTTGTTCAATTTCACGGGTACTATCACCCTAAAAAATTTGGACGGTGACTAAAAAATCAGAACTATTATCTAAAAAGAATGTATATTTCCACACCACTTCTCGATCATCGGCTACTTTCAGACTTCCTCCTACAAACAAAAAAACATCATAATCTGCCTAGAATTTTCCCAACGATGTTAAGGTCAAACACAATACATCTCTTTTAGTATTCTGACATTCTCAACTCCGCTGCATGCTATTATATAGTCTTTCATTCATCCCTTATAAAACCCTAGTTTTGGTATATGCGAAACCCGAAACACGTGTCTAGTATTTCTATGTAAAGAATCTATGTACAAAATTTTAATCATGAAAAATCACAGAGTTATAAGCTTGTTATGTTACCTAGTTGTCTACACAAACATGGTCACCACGCGGCGCCCCCACGCCGCCCGCGGGCAGCGTCGTATTGTGCTCATTGATAATAATTAGGCAGTAGGTACCTAATCGTACGACGATTGTATTGTAATTAACTGGTGATAACATTTACCATCACACTTGCAAAACTTTTTTGGGAATAAATATAACATGGTGTAAAAAAAAATGGAATCGATTCAGTTACTTATTCTGAACAAAATATATTCAGGTTTCGTATATACTAAAAATAATGTTGTATTTGGCCGAATATTTTGTGACCTCAACTTGTGATTCACCCGAGGCAGCAGGTCTAAATGATAATAAATTATAAATATAACAAAGTAGTAACGTTACCTTAATTTTATGTCATAACTTGAACAAATATAATAATTTTATACAGAATTAAATTTATGATTTATTTTTATGATTCTAGACATTTTTGTAGGTAATAAAAAAAACAATCCCTGTTTCATATATTTTCACCGCGTAGGTATTGCACATTTCTATGAAATAGCTTTTTTATAACCTACGACAAGTTTCTCTGCTAGGGGGTCTCATCTCATAATCTGTATTATATAAAATAATTCATGGTAAGTTTCCACACTGGTATTTTTTTTTTCCGTATACAGGATAAGTTTTATCCAGTGCGCAAACTTTAACCATGAATTCAGCATATCATTCTAGACCCCCTAGCACAGAAATTTTACGCCGATTTTACAAAAAAAAAAAAAAAACAGCTTTCATAGAAAAGTGTAATACCTACGCGGTCAAAATGCATGGAACAGCTGATATTTTTTTTGTATAACAGACGAAAAATTTCTACGCTGGGGGGTCTAAAATGATATGCTGAATTCATGGTTACAATTTTTTTTTCTTATACTATCTAGGTAAAAACAAAAAAAAAAAACATGCAACATAAACACACCCGGCTTACCTTAAATCACCAACCACCCGTGGTTAACACAAAAAGTGCCGAATAAATGTGATCAAAGTTATAGATACATTTTGTACTCAAAGTATACATTGAGCCTAGAGTATACATCTGTGAACGTATACATGTATAATTTTCCTTCAGTGTAACCATATTACATTGTGCCAAAAAGTAAAGTTGTGGACTTTATATAACCTGCTGGTCTATCCTGTAAAAATCTCACCGTGTAAACTTGGGTGAACTCGTGAGCTCGAAGAGTTGTAATTTCCTATACCACAAAACTTAAGAATCACCAATTTACTACTTTGAAAATCGTACATGAATTGTAACAGAATAAAAGGATATTCCGTTATACCGTTCCGTTCATATTTGTAAGGACAATTATGTGAATTGTAGTGACAAGTCAACAAGTGGGCCCAAATGCTAGAAAATGCCCCTATTGACAGCTCATTTCGCTAAGTTTTCACAGAATAGATCGAAGATCGAAGTGTAAACTTTCTAAAGAAATTACTGATTAGAATCTAAAGCACGAATTGTATAATTTATTTGGTTTTTGAGCCAATAGTGTTGTGTAGTGCCTTTAAGGTTTTTCATTCCTGTGTTTTCTTTTTTATCAGTAAAACAAAATGGTTATTTTTTTATTATGTGTTAATAGTTTCACTTTCTCTGATTTCCTTAAACTACTAACCAGTTTAAGGAAACCGGAGAAAAGTACAATTGTTTATGTCAATTAAAGAAAAAGGTTTTATAAGTCATAAAAAATCACATATTGGAAATACGCATTTAATTCAAATATCTCTCACGATATACAGATAAGTACACAGGATAAGACAAATACATTTATCGATAAACACGGTAGGTACAGCACTAGCGAAGTTCAACAAGATAGGTACAAAAGTTTTGTACATTTACATTATATAACAACAATTATGATATAATCAGTTTTAGCTTAGATTATTTTAGAATATAAGTAAAATAATCAGATTTGTATTTCATGTGTATGATTGTAATGAAAAAAAAAAAGAACTATGTCAACGATTAGGTACAATTAACTAATATAAAAATAAATAAATTAGGCTTCTGAAAGAGAATAAAAAATGTATTCCCACTGATTACCAGATGAATCCCTCCATACAAAATTTTCAATACCTACTGCTATAATAGCCTACACCTTAGAGTTGCTAGACGCTGCGAACGAAAATTTACCTAACCCTACAAGCTCAAAGTGAGTTTTGCTTTGAAGCTGCGCGTCGCCGCATGGTTATTGTGAATTGCCAGGGCTGCCTCTTTCGATAAGTGTACTACAAATATTTGTAGTACACTTTATGAAATAAAATAAAATACTTTTTAAGTGACGTAATCACTCCGCTTGGCCACGAATTCGTATGAAATCTGAAATAGAGGAAACTGAAAACACGATTAATTGATTTGTTCGTTTATTTACACAATTAGCGTAATAGGTAACTACTATGCTTCTACACTATGAACTAACCTGCGCTGGCGCCATATTGTGATGTCATGCGCGTTTTTCTAACACTTGCACGGTTTTAAACAAACAATAATCATAAGAAAATAATACTAACAAGATAAAAACGATAATAAATATTATTGAAAATTAGTTTGCGCAAAGTCGATTTTTACTAAACTTAATTTCCAGACAGTTGACCAATGGAGGTCATTGACCTTACCATTTTTATCTCAGACTAATAGTAGATTACGTGGTAGAAGTAATTACGTACCCCTACCAATAAAATACAAAACACGAAACATGAAAGTTTAAAATATCGCTATTTAAATAGATAAATCGTTTAAACTTTCAAACAATTTACCTATTTAAAAAGCGATAGTAAAACAAATTAGATAATCATATTTCTGTATCAACAGGTAAACTGAAAAAGATAAGTTTTTATCTCTTCTCTTGCTGGATCTACATCCATCAACTGCACAAAATACACCAAAAACAGCCATATCATAAGAATTTTAAACTAAGTAACCGAAACAATTATATGTGCGTACGCGCCTCGCGGCTGTCGGCACCCCACTGAAAAATGGGCCGCGTCCGGCCAGGCGGCCGGTAGATAGTTAGCGCGCGTAAGTACATGGAGTGATACATCTGGTAATCTCTGGTATTACTACATCACTAAATTATATAGACAGATCTCAATTAAAATAACCCTAAAGTCAGATCGATAACATTCCGTTAAATTCGGATGTTCAAGTAAGCTAAATGTACCCCTATCTTAATTCTATTAAACATTGATTACATCGGTGGAATAAATAAAATGGATTAGATTTTATTTAACTTTAATTAATTAATCATGTGTAGTACCGATTAACTATTCAAATGTCGTATGTTCGTTAAAAGAGGCTCAGTATCATTTCGACATTTGAAAAGAAATGTAGCTTAAACTATATATTTTGTAAAGAATAATAATATTGTATTATTTTTTAAGGATATTAAACAGCAGTTGTAACATGGACATAAAAATAAATGCATTTTTTTTGCACGAAATAACCGTTAATTTTTGTGGGTAATTCAGTGCAAGATACATAGATACATTTTATTTCAATTTAAAATATTATAATCATTGTAAAAATGACAGGTATACGTTTACACCTACAGTGAGTGTAAAACACCTGAATAATCTGTATGGAAATCTTATTAACATTCTCAATTCATATTTCTTTCATCTGTTGAGCCCAAAGAAAAATGTGGAGTGTTCAATTTAAAAACCTTTAAAATACATCCAATACGTTACACCGCAGTGCATAGAATATAACAGTATTACTTAAATCTAGCTTAAGTTAGACTGAGCTTGAGTACAGTACCGTTTGCAAGACATTACGATCACTCGATATATTTTCACATAACAACTAAATAAGGTACCTATTAGAAACCCCTTTAATGAAACTGAAACGAGTTTTTAATGAAGACTCGTAAAACTGGCAATAAAAGCATTTCATATCTTTTTATTGCGTTTGTACTAAATTGTTAAACATGAAAATATCAAAGGTAAAGTTAACTTTCTTTATTGCAAACGTTAAGACTAGCTATAAAGCCACGTACAGAGTGAATAGGTAAACACGACGCGACGATATATCAAAGAATACATCAACTCACGCGTTCCCATGGGGGTAGGGTTTCTACAGAACGCCACCTGCTACGAACTTAACATACTCCTTTCGCTTCGTTTTCATTCATAAATCTGCGGTGTAATTGCGTAACACACTAACAGTAGGAATAACTTTCATTTTGACAGTTCAAAAACATTCATAGCTTTATTTACTTTGTTAAGCTACGCTTGACGCAGTTGGTCCGTGGATGGGTGACTACCTTTACATACCAAGACCCCTCCGTGCGTCGCAAAGCCGTTGGTCCCAGCTGTCATTTATGGATCTTTGACAGTTGTTACGTGTCGTTAGAAGCCCGAAAGTCTAACAACCAGTCTTACCAGGGGGTATCGTATTATCCAGTAACTGGGTTGTGGAGGTCAGATAGGCAGTCGCTCCATGTAAAATACTGATATTCAGCTGCATCCGGTTAGACTGGAAGCCGACCCCAACATAATTGAGACAAGGCTAGATGATGATTTACTTTGTTGAGCAGACAAATTTTTCGAACATGGAAACAATGGACGCAATTAGGGTACTGGTCAAACACGCACACCGGTTGCGAGTACTACGCACTGAACCTTTATGAAGAACATCACCAATTAAGTCAACACGCTAAGCTATAAACTAGCTGATCTCTTACGTACGGAAACGCAGGGCGAGGTCAAGTCATATTAGATATGTATAGCTTGACGTGTCGTCGTGAGTATAGCACAAAGCATCTTTGGTCTAAATTTACCCCGCTGCCTCAGTCGTTTAACTTTTGTGAGTTTATGACGAATTATTATGTAGACACTGAGTCCGCTTTTGTAACTTTTGAACAGATCAGATAAAATGTTACACAGCGAATCTGAGACATCATGAGATACACAGACAATGATACGACTCCCGCGCCCATTACGGTTAGTATCATTAGATGTCATGAAGAAATGTCTCTTAAAATATCACAAATGATGACGCAGGTTCAACATGCGAGTTTGCCACTCACTCCGGACGAGCACTAAGATTTTAATGTATTTAGCATGTGAAAGTCTATTGTGTGACCGTGCATAATTTGTGGCTTGTCCATGCAGATATGGCATTATTCGACTTTAGAATATTTCTAACATAATACAGGTTATTGCCTAGTAATGTGTGGCATGTAAAATTTGAGTTTCATTTGACGATATGAAATGAAATGTCTTCTTCCTAGTTTATAGAAAGCAGGAGCAACTTTGGCTTTCGGTTATAAAAAATATCAATAAAAAACAAAAAAGGTTTTAATTTATTTAGTTTTGAGACGTTCTTATCGTACGTTTAAACCCGTACATAGTTAACATGAATCTTCTGAACGACATTTCTTTGCTAATTAATAATTTTATTTTAACACATGGACATTGCCACAACTACCTACAAAATACAAGCGCTTCAAAACACGATATATCATCAAATATATTTTGTACCATACATTTATGTAAATCCATTAAATATACTGCGTAAATTATTTTATTTTAAAATGATGTTTTCAGAATAGTATAAATGTTTTACAACTTACAAAATTAAAAAGAAATATGTAAAAATGAGCATGATCATACTAATTAACTAAAGATATAAATAAGATTGGTCTACTTAAAAATTAAAAGAATAATACCGTTTTTGTATCATAGCTGACCATTGATTTGTAAAACCGATTTCATTGTATAAATTAAAACAAAAATATTTAAAAAAAAAAAACAGATCTAAGATAATCAGTCAATCAAAAGAAATAAAAATGAAAATAATAGGTAAAACATAAAAGTTGATGAAATTAGGAAAAAAGTTGGTTTAGGTAGTTCAATAAGTTGTATGAACTTTTTACACATCAAATGGATTATTTATTACCCTCTTATTTATAAAGCTAGTTGAAGACAAATATTTGCACCTTTTTCCCAAAAAACATACTCAACTTTTGTTTGATTTAAGTAAGCCGTTGGTTTCGACTGTCATTCGTAGATCTTTGAGAGTCGTTACGGGTACGCAGAAGCTCAAGTCTAACCAAGGGGTATCGTATTGCGCAGTAACTGGGTATCTGAGGTCAGATAGGCAGTCGCTTCATTTAAAATACCAGTATTTTACATGGACCGACTGCTTATCTGACCAGTCCAGTTAGACAGGAAGCCGACCCAACATACTTGGGCAAAGGCTAGGCAGATTGAATGTTATACGAGGCAACCAATAACACTGCAGACTTTATATTGCTTTTGGAAATCAGGTGTTTATTCTAAAAATAATTCAGTTATTGGCTCCAGATTTTTATAAATAAGAGGACTAATGGCTCCATTTAATACATACAAATATAGCAATGTTTCTGTGAGCAAGAGCTAAATCTAAATTCACCCTTTTGATCAGTATAAAAGTTAACAGAATATTATAACAGTTTATTATAATAACTTAACATCTTAAAAAACCAACATACCGAAATAAACTAAATTATAGCTAATCAACACACTGGCAACCCGGCTTAGAAACCAATTTTTATAGTAGATACATGTTTAGTAAAAGACAAAAAGTAATAATAATAAGACTTTTTAATGAGTTTTCTTGGACATCTCTGAGCGATTGCTTATAAATGGCCAACGCGCATTAAAGAGGATTCGCTAAGGTCACCCGCGAAATTCAATGGAAGCCGACCCCCCACCATGGTTGGAAAAAGGACAGGCATTCATTTTGAGATTTACAGTGTAGAATAGACACATCCATACATAATATAAAGAGATAATTCTTATCGGTTTTCTTATTGGTACTTTTTATTACTACTTTTTATTTTTTCAGATAGGCAGTCGCTCCATGTAAAATACTGGTATTCAGCTGCATCAGGTTAGGCTGGAAGCCGACCCCAACATAATTGGGAAAAGGTTAGGCAGACGGTGGTGATGACTTCTTATTGGCTAACAAACCATGCTGCCTAGTGTGTTATACAAGGTGGCAAGGATTTCGACGTAAACCTGTTACCATGGATGGATTCAACACACGACTCCGAACCCCGCAGCGTTGAAATTTGACCGCGCAAGTATTGCACTTATCTATGAAGCTAATTCTTCTTTTAACCAACGTACATTTTCTTTGATAGGGGCTAGATTCACGTGTTTAATTCATAGTTGCAGTTTGTGCATCGATGTCCCTGCCACCCTGTGTTATAGTACAGGCACGAAAATATAGTTGCCTAAAATATGAGATTTAAAAATACTGATTTGGAGCTATACATCATTATTCGTAAAGAGTAAAAACTAATGTTTTTGCACCTTCTTCATTCAAATAATTGATTTACGGCATTTATATTCTTAACTAACGTAAATTATTTAAGCATTTATGAATGGCACAAAGTTTAAAATCGATATTGTATTTTATTCCAACAATATCTAAATTAGTTGTATTTACTTATTTGTTAAGACATAATCGAGATTCAATGAATGAGAAAAAATAATTTGTTTTTTAATTTTAACCAACTGTAGTATTCATTTCTGTATTATTAATCAGCTGTCGTATCAGGTACTACAGTATTTTTTAAAAAATAAATTAGTCACTAAGAGGTGCCATTCATAAATTATTCTCTATAATATTAAAATTAACAACAATGGCAGTGGGTAGATTCTTATTATATCTATATATCTATATCTAATTTTATTGATACAATTACATATTTTTCCGAACATTTGGCTTTAAGAACAGTTTAAGTTGGCTTTTTATAGTAACTGGAGACCGTAATTTATCTTTATTTTCTTTTACACTTATTATCACTGGCTGGACCCAGACTGGATGGGTAAGGTGGAGTACAGAGTGTTGTGTCGTAGCCTGGGAGAGGCCTTTGTCCGGCAGTGGACTGCGATAGGCAGAGTTGATGGTTTCGTTGATTGAATCGCAACAGCAACTACTATTAAGCTTTGATCATCAATATTAAATTGCGTCAGGGATGGAATGTTGCTATCTGTTCTGTTTAGCTACACACTTCATAGTACGGCCCACTTACAGTTTATTTGCTGAACCGAGACATTCAGAAACCGATGATTAAGTATATAAGTCCTCAATATCTTAGTTAGGTATTGTGGACTCAGTAGTTGCTATATTACATTATGAATACAAAAGAGGTTCATTTAAGTACATTTACCATTCGTATTTGATCTCCAGTAAAGCCACCTTTTATTGGTAAAGCACCAATTATAAAATACTGGGTTTGAACGATAACGTTAAGCTTAGTAACAGTTACATTTTTGATAGCAAGGATAATAGGTTTTGTTTTTGTATTAATTTACTGCAATATAATTTCAATTGTAAAGAAAGTTACACATTTATCTACGGGCGAATTTCACCAATGAAACTGAACGCGATCAGCACATCTTAACTGTATTCAGAAGCTGTCAGTGTCACTGCTGTTATGGAATATTGACAATGACAGCATTTAACCGCTGTTTTAATTTCATTGGAGAAATTCACCCTCATACGTACATTTATATAATTCAAAGTATCATTTCTTTTTTTCTACGATTTTAACGAATTATATTGCGATAAACTTACAAAAAAATTGCTGTTTCCTTCAATAATCTAACACGGTTCCTCGTCGTCTGCGTCTGTATGTATTTCATAACTTGATATTGTTATTCTTGTTGTTTCAGATCTTAAGTGCATCATTTCCACCTGTTATCAAAAGTTATTATCAGTTTGTGTAGTCATTATTACACTTACGACTTCTTAAAATGGTTTATTTTTATTTAAGGGCCCATCAAAATATGTGCTCCGTTGTTTTCATTTGGTTCCATGCGTCTGGCCAATTTAAGTGACTTTATTTTTCACTTATCATGACAAACTGCGATATTATACGAGTAGGGGAAGACCAAGGAAGTGATGGATTGTCTGTGGGCAAGATGATATGGCTAGAAAGGGAGTGACTACCGAGATGATGACTAGTAGAGTGGTATGAGTATAAACAATTGGGATAAGGGCAGGTGGAGGATGATTAATAATTCTGAAATCAGGGTTTATGATTTCTGAAAGAACATATGCTACACCAACCACAAATGCAGGGTCAACATAAATTAGAAATTCTGTAGACGTGATGGGTATCAATATCTAAATAAAGGATGAAAAAAAAATGTGACATTACAGGTGACTATTGCGGTCGGCGACGCTACAAAAAAACCCATTAAATTTATATAATTTTCATTTTAACATGATTAGAGATTTAATTCGACCCCATAAATGAAGAAGAATAAGAAAGAATACATTTATTTTGTCATGTTTAAAGTTAAACCTAAAGTGAAGTCATTAAGTTTATATTATTGAAAGGAGAGTAAAGGATGCTGGGGATGAATTAAGTTGAAGTGTTAAGTTAAGTTGGTGAGGTTCATAGTACTGTAAGGTAATCTATTACTTTGATGGGACCTTAAATGTAAATTACCAATAAAAACGAACCACTCTGGTGCACCCATTTTAGTATTTTCATTGATACTTTCTTATGCTAAAATACGTACTAATGAATTTTAATCTAAGTTATTCCATGTTAGTGAAGTCGTAGGGAAATTATAGAAAAGGCTTAAAATAACAAATTTCGAGGTAAATTTACAATGTCTCCTCGGGTAAAAGTTAAGGTTTTTGCGTCCGACCCACGCTGGGATACTTTACCAGCCCCGCTCATGCTAACTGGGCAATATTAAAAATAAGAAGCAGACCACATTTTTTAAATGATTTTTCTCTGCTTTTTATAATTTACCTACGACTTTGAAACCATACTTCTAATATAATATCATACAGTTTAAATTTCTTACCTTTTACAAGCAAGTATCCATATTTAGCTAAGTTTGGGAATGTCCGCTTTAAGCCAGCCATAGGTAAGCTTTAAGCATGATTTCTAGTTTAGTAGTATTTTTAAATGAAGGTAAGACTAAATGGTAGAAATTGTAGAACAGGCAATTAATTCAATTCAATTAATATGTTCACGGTTATTAATTAATGTTTCTGTCTAAAAATAATTGGAGTGAAATAATTCTACTGTCAAAACTAACTAAACCGACTAAAACTGTTAATTTCCTAATTACAATGTATATTATGAGTTAGGTACCTACTGTCGAATAAATATTTAGGTTTAATTTAATTACGGTTAATTAAAATGGTTGCCATAAATTATCTGGAGTGGGCTTGGTATAACCTTCTATAACAAGCTTCCTTCTTCTTTGCTAGATTTACATTTTAATGCGTTTAAAGCGAAAGTAAAATCAAATCTTTGTTCGAAGGCATACTATTCTATCAACGACTACTTAAACGATAAGAATTGTTGGTCGCTGTGATTAACTCAAGACAACGTTTATGTTCTTTCACCAGAATTAGCTTAACTACTGACAGGTCATATGAATTACTTCATATCATTGTTTATTTAACTTGACTGCATAAACCATTTATTTTTTTTATTTTTTATTAATTAAATTTTCATTTATCGTTGAATGATGGTTATATGCTATTATTGTATAGAATCAAGTTCTTCCAACATAACAGACAGCTGTGCTGCTGGGGAGTTTGTTGCGCCACTTCTTCTTCCCAGCTAAAGCACTAGGAAGTGGTGAAGGGCGGGCTTTTTGGGGGACTGTCTTATGTAATTTTGACGTTCAAAAAGTGCTGACTCTCAGCCTAGTTTGAATAAATGACTTTTGATTTTGATTTTGATTTTTTGAGTGCTTATTCTATGACAGTATTAGAGATTGTTATGAAATGCGCCAGAAATAAACAAAAAACCACCTGTATTTTAAATGGAATGCCCTATTAAACTTATATTTAGTGTTCAAAGTAAGGCAGAAATGCAATACTTTTTCTTATAATGTAGTACACACGACAGCAATCCAAGAAAAGCTGATCTCACATTGTATAGGTGTTCCATACAATGAGATGTAAGCTTACACTGAAAAATTATAGCTCGATTCGCCGTGCATACTAAGCTACGGTTATAAAAAGGATTAAAAATATTCAGTATTTTTTTCTCAAATGTTTATTCTACATGTCGGTCGTTTTAAATAGTTAACAACAACAAAATATACATTATATTGATATATAGTAACAACGACGAGAAACGTAACAGTTTATACACACCAGACAACGTTTTTGTAAGGGTGACCAGTGGAGGAAAATAAGTTTGATCTGTAATTTTTGTTAAAGTCAGTCCATTTAACGAAATCCTGTTACTTGTTTGGCAATGACATAAGGTCCAAATTGCTATAATTAACAAGACTTCATGACAGGGTAATCTATACCATCGTAATCCTTGTCAACATATTTACTTTTTACTTGTTAACTCGATGTTTTTATTTTTCAATTATTGTTCTATCAAGCTGGCGGCCCACCTGATGGCAGGTTGCACCGACGCCTATGGACATCTGCAATACCAGAACAGGCATCGTAGGTGCGTTGCTATCCCATATTGAGGTAGCACAGTTTTGAAATCGTTGGTGAATGCTATCACCGTACTTTTGAAGCTTTAACTTATTTAGTACGAAAATATTTCACCATTCATTAACCTTGACCCTTTCCATAATTTCTTAAATTGAGAATTTCTTATAAAATATGTGAATATCACATATTTATGTCATACTAAAATTAACTTTACATCGAAAGTAATGAATTTAAGTTAATTTTAACATTAAATTAGGTGTATTTAAATTGAAATACTACTACACTAATCGATATACAATTTGTACTGTACCAGTGATCCTACAATGAACACATTTATTATTTAGTATTTAATTAATTCTTATCAAGGAAAGGTCACCACTTACAAAAAGGTTTTAATTTAGTGTTTGGATCTGTAAGCACTTTTACAATATTTGATTATAACAAACAAATCTATTCTACACATTAAAATGGTCAGTTGTACAACTATAATTTTGTTTTATTTTCGAATATGATGTAGTATTAAAAAAAAAATATTCCCAGTAAGCGAATAGTTCTTTTTTAATATAGAAAATGCATGCATTTGACCTGAGCCTTGCCTGTAAGCTTTTAGGTCAAATAAATGGTAAGAACCTTTTAAAGCCGTCGGAAATGTATTAACAAGAATATTTTATAAGGTTATTTTTCGGTAAAAATACTTACAGATCTCATACAGTTTCATAAATATTATTACACTCACATGAAAGCGGATTATATTTATTTCAAAAGCGTAACACGAATTGCTTTTGTTAACTGACAACCTTTATTTTATTAATAGCAATACATTTAAACGGAAGTTATAAATACGAAAGTGGTAGTTTTGGTCGACTTAGTGTTGGCAACACTGGATCTCGTGGCAGTTATTTTTTCAAAAAAGGAAGTTCTGTTTTCAATTGTCTTTTAATTTTGTACTTTAGCAACGAATTGATATGACTTCTTACGAACGACTGGACGCGCATACTCTAGTCTGCAGATCACAAATATACAAAAACAAAACTAAACTGTCACACTATCGTGTCGAAATAACTACGGGCAATACCGGCTTTATTCGAGTTGAATAGATTTAATAACGCATTATTTTATTAAAGTCATTGTTTAAGAAGGAGATCGATATTTCATCGAATGTCTAAAAAGACATTCGTTGTCGTGTTTCTATGTGCGTATATCTGTTTCTTGACAAGTTTAATCGACTGTCGTATTGTATATGACATACGACAACTGATTAAATTGTTTTTTTTTTTTTCATTGTTGAGCGGTATGTAAGCCGGTATTTAAATACAGGGTGTGCAAAGTTGTGTTATATAGATATTCGTATATTCACGTTTTTCACACATACTTGTTTCATCATAACACCCTGTTTATTTCTAACTCCACTAATATGTCGAGATCAGTCGATTGCTGAATATGATTAGATGAAGTCAGTCGAAACCTTTATTTTGGGACTTATTTAATAGGCTTAAAATAATTTTGTAATCGATACATAGCTAAAAAAACTGTCATTACTATTTTATTTATATCAAAGCCAAAATCGAGGTTCTTAAGGGACATAATAAATTACATAAAATAATTTAAAAAAAAACTGTAATCTACCTTTTCTTCAAATTTTGCTCATCTAAATAACTATGAAATAAGTCCCAAAGTACAAAAATTATATTAAAATTATTACTTACTACACAATAGCTAAGTTATATAGTCTAAAACATTTTTTGTTTTAAAAAAATGGGTCCGTTGTTTTTGGCAATTATTATATATTTCGAAAACGGCGCACACGGCACAACATTCATCAACTAGCGTTTCATTTTACGATATTTTTCAACAAGACAATGGCAACACTTAGTTAAAAATTAAGTTATACCAGCCGATATCCACGCAACAGTTATTATTGCTTAATTTTATGAAAAAAATTAGACATTCCTGCGCCATTTTTTTTTTTCAAAAAGCGTTATTTATTATTACGCATTCCTTAAAATGGAAGCACCCAATTTTGAGTTTATTTAATATTGAGATTGCCATGACAAAAATGTTCCTAGAAAGCTAGCGTCGTAAAAACAGAGTTATAAGCGTTTATAAATATGTTTATTGATATTTTAATCATTTGTAATCCTTTTCTACTCTCTCTTTAAGATGCAACTAGAACCCACCGTAAGCAGCGTCCAAAGAAAAAGGGCATTCATTAATATGGCGTATGCGTTATATAAATAAAAAATAAATAAAGTATGCATATTATGTAAGAATATAAAGTTGTATGTGGGCATTTGTCTTGTTCCAGAAATTGTTAGACGAATAATAACCAAAGTACACGAAACATATTTCATCGAATTGAGTTTAATTATTATTGGTGTATGATTTTTGAATTATGTATGATAAAGAAAGTTATTACGGATTTGTGCTCGGTTTACTTACTGGGTAACGTTTTTATTTAAATGAATTGATTAACAAAAAAAAAAAAACAATTTCTGGCAACACATGTCTGAGAAAAATGAACGATAAAAAATAACCATTATGTATATAAAATTATTCTTAAACAAATACTTGAATTGTTACAATTCATGCTTTTAAAAAAATGGTATATCTTTGATAACAAGAAATATAGGAAAACCTGTGTGCATGGTAGTGTCACCGTCAAAGTTCGGTGCAAAATCTATTTTTAGTTTTTATCGTTCACTTTCGCATCGGATAGAAGCTATAGCGTGTAAAATGCTTGTCAGTGTGGTTAGTATATTAAATCCTTTACTAAAAATAACATTATTTACTTACCCGTTCCTTGTAATTATTTAGTCAAAACTACCACAATTTTGAAGACACGACTTTTGAAAAACTCAAAGGTATTTTTATTAGTCAAAATTGAAATAGAAGACGTTATTATACTGCAATTCTATTAAGTAAAATTACGATACCATAAACTATAATCAAGCATTTATTTCGAGATGAAACAATCAACTGAACTCTCTAACCAATGAATCAATCAAACCATCTCTTCAAAATTGAACCAAGCACCCGGCTTTGAATCAATCAGACAGCGTATGAATCACTCACCACTTCACTGGTCAGGCAGTTGATAGTGGTTGGAGGGAGGGCGCGCGCGGGCGGCGCTGGGGGGCGCGGGGAGCGGCGGCCCTCGCGCGCGTCGCACGGCGTGGCGCCGCGAGCTGGCGTTATTGGGTAACCTGCGGGACACAGCGTTCATCTACGTCAGTTTGTACTTATAATTGTATTATGCCCAGTGCGGGTTGGTAGATTTCACATGTGTTTGAATTTTTTCTTCTAGGACGTACCGATTTCCTTCACCGTTTTGAGCGAAGGGGTGATGAAATAAATTACACAAAGTAAAGCGTCTGCCTAGGTTAGAACCTACGACCTACAACTCGTAAGTTGCGGCTGTTATCACTGGTCCAAATATTCTTTCCCTTTTTCTTCCTATCCTTTCTTATCATTGAGTAAGTTTACCTTCTCAAACTCGTATGAGTTTGAGAAGGTAAACTTACTCTACTACTTATTAATTCAGTCTTATTACATAATGCCTAAAACTATCAGTCATTTTTGGCTTAACCAACTTTTCTTCTATTTGGGTAAAGTTCTTAAGAGCATTCATTCCACGCGGGCTGGCAACAACGCATTTATTGTAGTTTTTCGTGATTATTTAATTAAATACAAACAAAAGTACGATTTATTTCGTTGGTATTTTTAATTATTTTTAACATTTACTCTTTAATAAAAACATTTAATCGTACTGAGTAATGCAAAAAGAAAATAATTGACGGTATCGACATACCATCAATTATTTTCTTTTTCGACATTTTTGTAAGTAAATACCAAAAAACTGTAAAAAAATAGCATAAAAACTTGAAAATACCAACGATCTAGTGCATGGCTGAAAAATATGTTTACTTTTGTTTGTATTTCATGAAATGATCACGAAAAACTACTATAACTGCGTTGTTGCCAGTCCGCGTGGAATGAATGCTCTTAATACAAAAATGACAATTTAGACCTGGACTAAGTTGTCAGTATTGTAAAAGGAGCTGTATTTCAATTTCAGTTAGGATCTTATTTAAAAAAAAATCAGGTTCAATGGTTTAAACCATACCTAAAGAAAAACCTTGTTTTGTTATAAGGGGGATCAGGTTTAACATGTTAATGGTGATTTACCTTGTTCACTGCTACTGGACTCGGTGAAGCTGGGCGTGCCCTCCGTCCACGTCGGAGTGGAGCCCTCGACAGACGCCGGCGGCGTCCAGCACACACTGGAAGACACATGGACTACTTTAAGAACGAGAACTTTTCTTGGAGTCACATACATCACGTCATCATCTGCCCAGGCTTTTCCCAACTACATTGGGGTAGGCTTCCAATCTAACCGGATGCAGCTGAATACCAATATTTACATGGAGACTGCCTATCTGACCTCCACAACCGAGTTACGGGATAATACGATACTCCTTGGTAAGAGTGGTTATCATGCCTTAGTGCGAGTTTCATTTTACGAGTGTTTTTAGGTTAAATAAACCTCACACTAGGGCCACAGACTTTCGGGGTTCTGACAACCCGTATAAACGTCTGTCAAAGATCTACGAATGACAGCCGGGACTGACGGCTTAACGTGTTTTCCGAGGCACCGAGAGGTATTGGTATATCAAAGATGGTCAACCATCCACCGACCAACCGCAACAAGTGTATCTTAACCTAACCGATTGACACGTAAGGCTGTTATTACTTATCCACGAGCCTCACACCAAGTCTAGCTATATTTCTGAAAAAAAAAAAAAAAAAAAAAAAAGGTCAAATATTGTTACCTGGCATCATTACTGCGCGCACTGCTCAACGCAGCCGGCGTCAACGCCAAAGATGACGCGGAAGACGTCGTCATCACACTCGCCGCACTAGACGCGCCTCTGCGTCTACCAGAAGCACTTGACGACGTCGTTGATGAAGAGTTCGTGCGACTTGTCCTGGGTGGTGCAGCTTCTTCGAAAGGTGGTGGAGGCGTCGAACAACACGAGAGAGGGGCACCGCCTGGTGGTAAGCTAGCGTTACTACTTGGACTAGCAAGACAATAGTCTTAGAGGATAGGTTGGCTAGTGTTTTGTGGGTAAAGGCGTAATGGTTGTGGTGGTAACAATGATGTGGCCAAGCGTAGCTTTTTGAGTTGGGTATTACCGTTATAGTTGCGTTCACATGTGTGACATTTTTATCAGACAGTACTCTGTGTCAATGGCACGGTTGTTTACGTATTTTTATGAGGCCTCGGAATGATTTGCTGCCACTGTGATTTTAAGAGGAAAGCGCCAGATTACCCCAGAAATTTGCATTTTCTTACGTTTTTGCCAATCAGTCAGGCTGCATGTTGAACAAAATATGATGCGCGACCGTTACACGTATGTAATTATAATCTTAAAATCATCAACACAACCCTCTAAGTTCCTTCCAGGGATGCGGGTTGTTCTAAAGAGATACCGTAGCCCCTGGCCCACAAGCAACTGAAGGAACACGGGTGCGTTTTAGTCAGTAAAAGTCTGACACGCCCTCCTGCTCCACCCAGAGCGGGAGAACTTATGTATTTGATGATTTCCCACCCTCAAAAAAGAAAAAAAACCTTAAGTTTATACAGGATGTAAGGGTAAACACCGTTGTCACTTAAACCATGGGTAGTCGACTTAAATACAAAATAAACGAGCGAAATAAAAAAAATTACGCGCGAGACATGAGCGACGCTACGACGCGGCGTTACGCGCGCTCGCTAGCGAAACTGACACCTGAGTGACCGGAGTCGCGACCCGTGCGTCGGAGTCGGGCCACGCGGCGTGGTCCCCACGCCTCGCGCCCCCTCACGTATTGAGACGCAAGTTTGTTGCCCTCGCGCGTAGAGTGAAATGTTTTTGTGGCAAAAAGCAGATTTTCTTTTTAAAAAAAAGGTTGTTTTTTTCATTGATTTTACGTTCTATAAACGAAAACAAACCACTGGTTTCAAGGATAACGGTGTTTACCCTTACAGCCTGTATAATCCCATTAAATGACTATTTCATAAAAATAAATAAATGTGATTATAATATGAATTTTGAGAGTTCGGTAAAGCCATATTTATTATGGTCGCGAATCATATTTTAACCATTATATAACCCCAGAGTGACCTGCAAATAGCAAAAAAACGTAAGATAATTGAAATTTCGGGGCTATCTTAGCCCCCATTAAGCCACGCACATTTTTCGCGATCACAGTGTCCGGTCAGTTGACATGTCTCAAATATGAACACAGTTTTAAATAACTGACACAGGCTCCCAATTCAAAGGGTGGCTACGATTGTGTAGTTTAATGGTAGTTCAAAAGATCAAGCTTATTCTACATTCAGGCAAATTGTGGTCAATGTTTAGGTGACTAAATCCTAGTTTGATTCTAGTTCTAACTACTAAGATTTTAAAAGAATTTGTCTGCATTTAAAAAGGTGCTTGTATAAAATAAGTTGTATATGTTTTCTATTGTACTTTGGCCGCCGTGGTTTTTTAAATCTACTAATAATAAGCTATGAATCAGTGAATTTCAGAGTGAAAGTTCTTAGAATATTTACTGAATGAAAAACTAATGGAATTGAGAATATTGAAATAAAGGTAGAATGAAAAATTATTTCAACTAAGTATGATTTTTCATCTGTCATAGTTTACAAAACTTCAAAGAGTGTGAATATCTACTGCATAGATATCATTTGAAGCTTTGTCCAGCTTAAAGTATTGCAAATATATCCTTTCTCATCTTGTTCTTTTATAAGAACTTCTTCTTTTAGAAGAATAGTTATAGAGGGTCGAAAACTTACAAAGATTTTATAATATCGGTAAGTTTTCGACCCTCTATAATTTGTTAGACAAAAATCAATGCCTACTCTGGACAAAATTTAATGAAATATAGAATATTCCATCAGTGATGTTGATCTATTTAGACGAGCTATTATCGTCATCAATTTTCCAAATAATGTACGACAAAAAACGCGAGAAAACAACTTTTTGTTAATCCAGATATACAAAAAGAAAATACATGAAAAAGACGATGACATCTACGTACAATCTAAAGTAAATATTGAAGTGATTGAAAATGTAGCGATTAAATACATACAAATAGATAATAATATAGTCAACGTGTTATTTAAAAAAGATGCACTATGTTAAAGTAGGACAAAAGGAGTTTAATAAAATATGAAAATCCAACGACCGAGCAATTATATATAACGTTAAATATAGAAAAAATGGCAGTAATTACGGATCACAACACAATCTAGAAACATCTACATGCTTGGTTAAGGACAACAGTAGTTAAAGACAAATGGCTTTGAGCCTCAACGAAATATAGCTTCAATCCATCTTTCTAAATTAAGTATATCTTCAACGCATCTTTCTAAATTATTGTCTTGTAATTTTAATTGATTTTCAACTTTTAGGACACCATAATTTCTTTCTATTATAAATTTTTCTTCAGTTTCGTTTACAGCAACTCTTCAAATTCTTTCTTCATCTTAATAATAATCTTCCTCTTATCTGATTTCCTCTTAAAACTTCCCTTCTTTTTCTGTCGCGGTACCTTATTTGGCGTTTTCGTCAATGGCGTCTCCGAAAACTGTTTAATTTTCTCGTGAACATTGCCACTTATTGATTTTGAAAGTACTGGGTTTATAACCGTTGTTGCTAACGAGAAATGCTTCTTGTCAACTGAGGTCAAACTTCCGTGAGTGTATTCAATAGGTTCAAACATTTTCTTAGTTTCTTTAACTAATCTTTGCGTATCAACATTCTTGTCTGATTGTTTACTATCCTGTGAAGACGATATGGAGCTACGTCTTGAACTGTCCGAGTCCGTCTGGGTTTTAAATATATGTTTCTGGAACATATCGATCTTGGTCTTCGCTTTCTTGTGACATATAACTTCGTCTTTCGTCATTCCTTGTTGGTACGTCCTAATTTCTACTTTTGGTTTCAGTTTCTTCTCCTGCGGACGGTTTTTGTCTCTTTTAGATTGAGTGAAGTTGAGTTTTTTGGATATGCCTAAAATAATTCCTGGTTTTGAGCCGTTCTTTTCTACTTTACCTTCTATATCTGGTTTTGGGATCTGTTTTATCTTGTTCGTATCAGCCGGAGCTACTTTTCTCAATGTTCTGGCTGCTGATATGAGATCCGATGATTTAACGTTGTGAACGCTCACTTTTTCATTCGACGAATCTAAGCTTATCTGGGTTTTTCCGGTCAATTTATCACCTATCTGGGTAACAACTTCCTTTACGAATTGCGATGGACTTTTAGACTGTTTAGCTCTGACATCTTCTACAGTTTCACGTATTTCTTGAATAACAATTCGTTCTTCGCTACTAGATTCAGTAAGAGAAGTATCATCATAATCTCCTGAGTCCAAATGTTCTCTCAATACTTTATCGATGTTGAATTTAGCCATCATTGAAGTTTGAGCAATCAAATCTTTACCGGGATGAGACCTCTCCGTGATACTGTCAGCTTCTTCTACGAAGTCTAGAAATGAGTTCGAAGCAACTAATTTTGTGATCTTAACAGAACTGTTTGATACAGACGGTGGGATGCGACATGCAGTGGGTTCTTTAAACTTAAAATCATGCCCGTAAAAGCAGAAATCATCATCACTGCTAGTGATAGGTGTCTGCGGAGGGATGTCACTCACAGAGATATTGAAATTCGGATAATCACCTTTCGTGTCGATGCTAGACGCTTGGGAGGAGGCGCCCCCACGTTTGGCTTTAGGAGACCCTCTTGGAGGGACCGGAGGGGGGACTCTCTGCTTTTGGGAGCCTTTCAAGACGGCGGGGAACGCGATGTCAGGCTCTGACACGGCGATAGTCGTCTTAGTCGACGACATGGTGACTTTAGCGGCAGTCGAGACCGGTGACGTCACCGATTTCGGCGTTATATGCGCTGTCACATCCGATAAAGAAACTGGCGATCGACAAAAACGCTCAAAATTTTGTATAGGTTTATTAATAATTAAAATACACAATAATAAAATGTATAAACGAAAAATTTGGCACATTAGAAAAACATATTATAACAATAATAAAAATGTTAAAATATTTGTGTATCATTGGAAGCGTAGTTACAGTTACAGACGGGTTTTACGTAAATCGTTAAATATCCAAAATGACATGTTTGAATTTATATTTTTTAGATGGAGCTTGACCGTTTAAATAACGTATTTTTTATTGGTGCATCAAGTTTATGTATAAGATATTAAAATAAATTACAGCATGCAGATTTAGGGAGTAAAAATAATAGCGAAGATTGATGGTATACCCAATAAGAAAAAAGTTCCAATAAGGCCACAGCAGCATGAAAAAGGGAGAGATAACATGACCATAAGTTTCTTTATAATTTTTTTAGTATTCATTTACGGCTACAATTTAAATGCTAACCAGAAATATACCCACTTTAGAATCAAAGAGGATAAGAGAAAATCACAATTACAAATCTGTATCTCTTTTCTCTTTCTGTACATTAGAGCAGTAATTTACTAAAGCGAGAAGACCACTCGTAATCATTCGCGCTCATTCAGATAGAAAACGCTTTTACGTGCAAATGGACCTCTCGTTCAAGTGAATTGCACTTCTAAGTGACAGAAAGAGACAGTGATACTGATTTTTTTTTTGTTGGTAATCATTTATCTTTTTCGGTACTATGAATAGGTACATTTATGATAATCCTTTAAATAGCCTGTATTTACTAAGCAAAAAGCGTAGCAAGGGATACAGACCTTTCAAATGTGTCGCTTAACTGATTTCGGTGACAGAATTTTGAAAAAGGTGCGAATAAAATTTTGAGTAATATATTTTCGCGTGAAATCCAATTTATGACAGACTCGACATTTAAAGCAAAAGCAACAGTGACTTTATTTATGAAATATAAAATAATTTTGGCACCCACGATAAAGCAGCAAATTAATTTTAAATCTACATTTAGCCAATTGATGGATTTAATGTATAATTTAATGACATCTGAATATTTAATTGATTCAAGCGGCGATTAATGGGTGTGGAAACAGTTTTATACAATTTTGATTTAATATTTTCTATTTAAAACATTTTAAAAGTTTAAAAGTGTACTCCTTGCTACACTTTTTGTTATTATTATATTTTATTTATTGTAGATAAATAGTACTCCATGATGGGTAGAAATTCATTGAATAAGTTTTTGTGGTGTATGAAAGAACAGAATTGCTTTTTATTAGATAGCTATTTTATTGTCAATGTACTTACGTTAGATTTGACCCATTGTTACATACGATCAGTATTTCCTTAAACATTAGGCAGTAGTTTTGATTAAACTCAAAGCATTTATTTCTATTTAACCATTTACATGCACATTTGAATTGTCAGGGGCGTTTTTTTTTTTTTTTAGTTAAAAAGTTGAAGCTAGTCGCCCATTCCAAAACTTCAAGGAAACTCTTTTAAATCAAAAGATAACAAAATTACGTTATTCTTGTTGCTTTTCGCGTTTCCTTCCAGTTGTGACGGAACATATACAGTTTTGTTTAGGTTTCAATTAAAAGAGCGTGAGTATATTGCTATTAACAGATTACAAATCCAGACTCCGGATTACTATGGGCTGAGAAATTACTGAAGGAATACACAAATAGACTTTGTCTCGAACTCCGAGGCAGTCGATTTCATTTTGTTCTTTCATATCCCACCAAAAACATTTACATTCCAAAAATATTGACTTGTCTTTTATTTGTTTGATATCGTACAACATTGTCGTATGAAAACGACAGTTGTCAGATAAAGACAATACACAACAACAACGACATTCAGTCTCACCTGCTTTGACGCTCGCGACCCCACTGGATCCTGCTCCTATCCGTTTGATAGCGTGAAAATATTACGTCATATTCGTGAACAATAGTTTCATAAAAGTATAAAGAAGTAAATTTTGCAAAAAAAGAGTTCGCGAACTTGGTCGATGCACTGCCGTGCTCCCAGATGTTTGGGTTCTACCAAGTTATTTTATAACTGATACAGTAAAGATTAATTAAGTAACCTTTCCAATAATAGTAATTATTAAAATAGAATGGCGGGGTAGAGTATATTTCTAGGTTGCATTTACTCTAATAAATTAACGTTAAAATCATTTTGTAATATAAGCACGTTCGTAAATTTTAAATCTCAAATATAATACTCTAATGTAGTGGAGATAGTAAATAAGACAAATAAATTCCAGCCAACAAAAAATCACATTTATTACCATAGTATATACATAAAATTTTGGTCAAACAGCTAAAGCGATATACAATATACTTAACAGTTTACCACACAAGTATACTATAATGTACACTGGTTCAGTGTTAAAAAACTACAATACTCTTGTTAGTGACTGTACAAGAAAAAGGTTTTTTTGGTAATTTTCTTATTTTTCTCCAAAAACACTACAATTCCATCGCATTTTTTTTACAAATAATTATAACAAAATTGTAAAAATGTACAGTCGCATGCGAAAGTTTAATTAGCCATTAAAAACAAAATATGTGAAATGAACTAACATTCATTCAATTAATCTCATTACATTGTGTGAAGGGTATCTTTAATAAATTCTACGGAATAAAGTTTACTCGCGTTGTTAAATTAATAGTAATAAAAATAATGGTACTTACAATGAAAATAAAATATTAAATGAGTGAATGACATTAAAATTGTGACAACATCAATACTTGTTTTATTAAAGGAATGTAACTAACTACTAAAGGGTTTGTTCAGTGAAGGGTTTTGAATAACAAAATTTAACTACCACATCATCACCGTCATCAGACTATGAGAGGGAATCGAGAGTGCACCTGCGTCTGCGCACACACTTGTGCATTTATAATATCTCCCGCGCCGTAGGCTCATACTTCGGGATACTTAAGGGAGTATTTTTTTTGAATTAGAAGTACCGTACAAATTACTAACAATTTTGGAAGACATCTTTCTAAATATAATACCCGAAATTATTGACATAAACATCAATATTTAATTTTAAAACTAATAGTTTGATAATTCAGTTCATACTTTGTGACGTCATTTTTTAAATCAAATATCTTGGATGAAAGTAACATTAACTACCGGATTCTATTCACAATCTGTCATTCGTGTATTGAATGGCAGCCTGAAAGAATACCTAATTATATTTATTGTCCTAAACCAATTAGGAAAACACCTTTCATACCACAAAAAAATAAAATTGAGACACCACAAGTAAATTAAGATAAAACAATAAAAAATATATTTCTTTAATAAATAATGAATTCATACAAACTTTTATCATCATATCCCAGTACATTATTTCAGTTCAAATTATTATTTTAAAAGACTGCACTACAAATTGTACTTAATTTAATTTTGACTCCACTCTTCTATCGTCTCTTTCATTATGTAAAAACTCTTATATAATTATTTTGAAATATGTTGTTCTGATATTTATTAGTATTTATGTAATATTAAGAAAACACATTTTGGCATTTTAATATTTAACAACATATTAAAAAGCACCTTTTATTTTATTTTCAAGTGCAGTCTTCAAAAATCTACTCTTACTCTCTCTCACCACTGGGCCAAAAATCATCATATCGATGATTTAAAAAATATATGGTAATATTTAAAAAAAAATACACTGATCAAGAATGTATTATACCACTGTTAGATTATGTTTATTTAAAAATGAACGGCGCGTTTTCGTGGCTTATTTATCATTTTAGACAAAACGATATCATTGGGTTTGTTTTTTTATATATTTTTTTTTACTAAATGGGTCTGCTCTTGACCTCAATCACGCCTGATGGAAAGCAATTGACGAGGTCTATGATGGAACGAGCGTGCCCAGAAGATGCCTGTTCACACTTCTTTTGAAGGTAGACGGGTTAAATGTTTCATTTCGAAGTGCCTGAACTAATATTATAAAGAGAAAACATGTGTTCCACGCTAAAACGGCTGAACGGATTTGGATGAAATTTGGCACATGGGTAGAACATGACCTGGATTAGGACATACGATACTTTTTGTCTCGATATTCCCAAAGGATTGAGACATGCGGGTGAAATCGCGTGGCGCAGCAAATTTTTTTTATATTAAATACACTAAAAGTGGCCATAGTTACTAGGTACGTCCAGCGCACATTGAATAGTCCGCCCAGCCAAAATCTCGCTGACTGGCTAATATTTATACCACGACAGGAGCTATTCTTATACTTCGGGCTGGATGGCAGGTTTAACAAAAAAAACTATACATTTTATAGATCAGTGTACAAAAAAAGAGGGTGTGTGCTTATAACGACACCACACCAAACTTACGACTGGAGACGAGTATACCCGATTCAGAGTTACCATCCCGAGCGTGACGGTTATATTGTTCACGCGCAAAACGCTCCGAAAGAAGTAAAAATTGATATTCTTGTAATAAATAGTTACGACGATGCAGCAGAAACTTCTGCTTGAACCTGCTTTAACATCAAAAAGAACCCAAACGCACACACATTCTTTCGCAATAAAATATTGCATATATTAATTACATCTTTTAAAATTCTAAAAACACCCAGCCTATTAAATCGAGCCACCATGCAATTCCATGTGAGGTTTAAACACCTCATCTAATTAATGATATGTCAAAGAAAAAGTTTTTATGTAGTTTTGAAGCCGACATACTGGCCATCAGTTTGGTGACGTCATTATTCCGAATGATTAAACGACCATTTATAACGTTATCTAAACATATACAAGACAACTCAAGACCACATAGACCCCAATTAGAGTATCGAGTTTAAAGCAAAAAACAATGACCAAAACTATATTTTTTTCTAGCTAAGAAAAAGGAGTTGACCCTGCACTACTTCATGCATTAAAATTGTGCTTTATCGCCTTGTGATAAGATTGAATTTTCTGTGGCTCAATCGGCGGTTTGTATGACAAAATACATATTAAATGTTACTAAAATCGATTCAGTAGTTAATTAGGAACAAACAACTTACAGGTCTTGCGTTTCATTCTGTTACAACTTGCTTACAAAGTGTAGGGTGGCTCGATTTCGTCCGGGAGTGTATAACACAGGAATAAGTATAGTTAACAAAACAGCCTAAATCGACTACCTATGTCTTAGTTGAATTCGAATTTTAATTTAGTTTTACTAAGTCGAAATAATAGTTCAGTGATTTGGTCAATATTTTTTTTTAATGTCAAATCAAGTTACCATAACGACTAATGGTACATGATACAATCTATATTTAAATAATATCAACTTGATATTATATTAAATCATTAACTTCGCAAATGTATATGGATTTTTGTATACATATTTGATGATTTTAATCAGTAAGGCCTTGTATTTTACTCTTGATAAATAATTGACATTTATTAAATGTGTATTGTCAATATTTATTGCTTTATATTTACTTTTTTAAATGTCAAATCAATTTACTATAATGATACATAATACAATCTATATTTAAATAATATCAACTTGATATTATATTAAATCATTAACTTTGCAAATGTATATGGATTTTTGTATACATATTTGAAGATTTTAATCATTATGCTGTCTATCTTTATCGACATAAGGCTTTGTATTTTAGTCTTGATAAATAATTGACATTTATTAAATGTGTATTGTCAATATTTATTGCTTTATATTAACTAGACATAGACAATGTCATGTATCGATATGATTTATCGATACCGGATATGAAAAAATGTATGCAAATACTAACCAAGTTATAAACGATTACACTAGTCACATTTATAGCATTAACAAACACTAAGCTATTATGAACTATGTCTTTTACTTTTAACTGAACTACATACTTCGATAATCGTAAAATATCGATGCACAAATACACATCACTACATTCAACGACAAACATCCCTAATATCGATTCACAAAACACGCTTTCTAAAAATAATTTAGGACAGTAATTTCTCTATAGATAATTTTCGATATAATATACACTAAAAATTTATCGATAGTGATGTGACGTCGGAAATATTAGAGACGTTCGACAAAACTATCGATGTTTGTGTGATACCAAGTTTTTGTGTATTCTTCCTCAATCTGCTGGAGGTACTACTATTATAGTACTTCCACTGTCTTTCCCAGAATATATTTCAGCTTTTTCTATACTTCTGATGTAGACAACCTCTTTGATAAATTCTTCTTTTGATTCCGAATCTTTTATATGTTCATCGCCGTTCAATTGTACTACGGACACATGTTCGGTTAGCTGTAGATTCCTTTCCTTCATAATTGGAGATTCTGGTTTAATATAAACCGTTTGCGTTGATCTAACTTTACGAAATCTCATGTCTTTGGGCAGAGTCGCAGTTTCTCTGGCTTCTAAACTCGGTGTTGCCGACTTCCTATAGCTGGAACTCAGGCTTTTTGGTAAGGTGTTCGACGTTTCAGCATTTAAAACGCTATCTGTCTTCACTAAGCCTATATCTACGAAGAATTTCTTGAATTTTTCTACGAATGTTGGAGATTTTGCTCTGTTGAGACTGTTGGTTAGTCTCTCATTCGAGTTCTCTTTAATTTCGTCGATTCTTGCAGGTATGTTGGACGTGCTTTTGTGTTTCTCTAGAATGTTCGATCGTCTTTTCCATTTTGCGTCTTCATCTTCATCGTCTATAAAGGGAATATCTTGTAGATTGTTTTCATTTCTCGTGTCTACGGCTGCGTCTTTTTTCCTAGGGAAGTTTGTCTGTGCTTCAACGTATATTTGAGGTACACTTGTGCTTGTATTGTCTGTTTGAATTCCACTGTCAGCTAGACTACCGTTTATATGTGAGCTCCCCGCTCCTGTGCTTAAGACTTTTGTTAATTGGTCAGATAGAGTGTCCATTCTGTCTTGAATCGAAGCTCTGTATACATTATTACTGTATGAAGTTCCTGGGTCTCGGGTTATGTTTGACGTATCAAATTCTATACGTCTAGGGAACGTTCTATCTCTGTCTATCTTTAGTCTATCTGACAGGACGGAGGGGTACTCGGTAGGCGGCTGTATGCTCGCATGCCTTTGATTCCAAGTAGATATGGTAGTGTCAGTAAAATCGCTCATACTGGATCTAATTGAAGATCTAGGCGATAGCCTCGACTGCCTCATGAGGTCAGGATTATAATCTTTAATCGGTCTGCCGATGTAGATACGTCCTGAATAAAAAACGTCGGTTGTCAAAATGGTTGTATCGTTGGGACGTTTTTTTAGGTACATTTCAGTTTATTTCGCTCCCCCGTCGGCAAACCATGCTTTGAACATGTTGACCACCAACACCGTTAGCACAAAAAACACATCACAATTTTGTTGTTTTTTTTTTGGTAAAACGTCAAACGCGGGTTTAAAAAATTGGAAAAAAGTCTACAAGAATAAGGAAACGAAAAATAGGACGGTTCACAACAGCGGGGTAACAAACACCGGAAAGGGGGGAAGGGTGGGGGATAAAATAAACTGAAATGTATAATAATATATAGGTACCAACATAATTCGCATTCAATGTTAGGGTAAGTTGGGGTGAAAACTACTTTGCTTAAAATAATTGTTTTAGTGATTAATAAACTAATATTAGTTTTTGAACAATCGAGCATTCCTAATGAAGCGAGTTAACGATTTACTTTAATTATTCATTCATTGCAATTTTATTAGAATGGTAGATATTCTTTCAATATCATTAATTCCATTGTATTAATTTACTACGTAATTATTATGTTTATTTATTTTTTTGACGTTATAAATATTAAATGTTCGTCAAACATCGGTATTTGAGATTAAGATTCACAATATTTGTTTATAAGTCCCCAATAAAATAAAAAAAAATCAACAGGGTCATATATTTAAACTCAAAATACGAGACTAAAACCCCTTTATTTACGATTAAACAAAATCAAAATCGTCAACTTGCTCCAAAAAACAAAACTAAGAAAAAAAAAATAGGTACACCAAGAGTACTAAAAAACAATGGTTTCCATCATACCTGGTGTATCAATCTCCTCCTGCGGTCTCGATGGCTTGGCGATACTCTTCCTCTTCGACGGCGAGTGTTTCAGGGCTGTGGAGTTGCAGATGAAGAGGTTAAGTCACGTAGTGATGGTAGGAGAAAGGAATATTATTGTAGTTTGATCCCTACTAAAATTTAAATGCGCTTTCACGCCTCGGTTTAGGCGCGAAAGCGCATCTGAACCGATCGTAATGAAATTTGGCGAAAATATAGCCTGGAAAACGGAGAAGGATATAGGCTACTTTTTTACGCGATAACCTACATCCACGCGGTCGGAGCCGCGGCCAAAAGCTAGTTTCTTATAAAAAGAGCAAATTGGCTTGGTACACAATTGCACCGAGGCATACAAGTCTGCCAAAATCATATGAGGGTAGGCAGCGATTTTTGAAAGTTAAAAATGTCTACGATTATCGTTGTTGTAATAACTTTAATTTTGTGTGCTTTTTCATGGCACACTTTTTTTTAAAATTTAATTAATGCATGCATTTGGCATGTATTTTTTCATTCATCTTTAAATCTAAAGCATATCTATTCAATTCCAGACAAAGTCCATCGAATTTTGAATATACGAAAAATACATTATGACTTCATACAGTTTCAACTATCTATATTTAAATTAATATTTTACGCAAACTACAATAATATTCCAAAATATGTACAAATAAAAAAAGTTCAAATAAAAAACATCAGCTCACTAATTGAAAACAAAAAAGCTCTTTTTCTCAAAAATAAAACATATCAGCGTGAACGCTTAAATTCGCAAAATAATTTTCAAAATGTTCTCAAAAAGCATTCTAATACAGTGAAGAATTTTGTGAAAATTTGTTACAGAGGATAGTAACTTCAGAAAATATTTTAAATACGTTTTACAAACACTGCTAGCAGTTAAAAGGAACCCGCGGGCTTTAGTAAAATTGCATGAAATTCATGTTATTTTTTATCTCCAACGTTACCATCCCCAAAAGTAAAAACTAAAATAAAAAAATCTGATTATTTTTATAACAATAAACGTCATCATAAAACTCCATCTGACATCATTTCGCATTCACTATTTAAAATAAAAACAAAAATGTTCGAAATTCAATCTGGAGTGAAAAAAAAAAACAACAACTGCGAAATGACATCTGTCAAAAAAAAAAATACAGAAACATAGACACAGAGTACACGTGCTTCGTCGAAAGTTGAAAGAAACCACAGAGAGGTAGCTAACTACAGTAGGGGAATGAATGAGGGGTGAGCTCGGTAGATGGAGCCACTTGCGATGTCGGGGATTACTAGTACAAGACCACAACACATTCGCGGTTGGTTGTCGTAAATAATGATAGCAGTATAGGGCACTTTAACTGTTATTGCCGACTACCCAAAAAAGAAAACAGTAAAGTTGCGAATTCTGTCAAATGAACTAACATTACTCACACAAAAATCGCAAAAGTAAAAAAACATAATTTTTTATTACAAACTACTGACTGTTTTTACTTTTTTTACTATCTTATTTATAAAATGCCCACGAAATTCATCTTAGAAAATTCCAGGTTAAGTACCACAATACTCCTTAAAAACCAAATTTACAACAACACCACGCATAAAAATACTGGAAACAATCCAAAAAACATCGAGGGGTCAAGGTCATGAAATGGGGGGTCAGGGTCACAAGATCACATCATCATGCTTTGGGACCCCCAAAACAACTGGGACTTACTCAGACCTCCACGGACCCGCGCGAGTATCCGATTACGGACAATTGTCGGGAAGAAAAATGGAAAAAAACACAGATATTATTTTCGGCTGGCAACATTATTCAAGGGCGTACATGATCACCGTTATATCGTCATGCCATATTGCATCCAATTATATTTTTAAAATTAAAATAAAATACTTAAAACAAATCAAAAGTGTCTAAATACATGCCTGAATATATTGCTCCGAACGAAAAATTAACCAAAATCGAAATTAAATATTTAGTTTAAATAAAAACCACGTTATTCAGCTAATTCCTACAAAAATGAGGTTTAGGTGTTGGTGTTTTTCTCTTTTCTAACCCCAAAATACATTTTTCTACTGAAAAGACGATAGGACTATGACGAAGAAGCTACATATTAATATTAAGCTTATTTTCAAACCACTGCATAAACATACTTCTCATAATAAAATGTAAACTTTAGCTTCAATTTTAAATATATAAATACACTACATAGACAATAGGGTATATTCCAATTTATTGAAAACTATTTTAAATTGAATATTGGGACGATATATTTAACAGAACAATAAAAATAAAATTGATTTATATCCATTTTCTCAATTAAAAACTATTAAAATCAAATTTATTTTTCGTTGTTTTGAATTTACCGCCAAAACGCTCCTTACGATGACTTTTCTATCACGTGACCACACGTGACGTCAGATTTGTATAAACGGCACCGGTAAAAATACTTTGTGTGGCGCAGTTTTAGAAGTATTTGTGCACAAAAGCACCGCACACCAGTAATACCACTTTCTATCCATAAAAAATCTTGTTAATTATAAACTCGACATTCACTTGTTTACAATTAACTTCTTTAGTTTACACAAAGTTGACGTCACTTGTGGTCACGTGAAAAAAAAGTCATCGTAAGGATCGTTTTGGGGGTAAATTCAAAACAACGAAAAATATGTTGGATTTAAATCGTTTCTAATTGAGAAAATAATTATAAATCAATTTATTACACGCTTTATATTAGCTTCACTTGTATGTTTGTATGTTTTTTTGTATGTAACCGAATCCTTTGGACGCAACTTTGACCCACTTTAAACGGTCAGATTTCATTTAAACTTTGTAGACTTATCGAAGACAATTCAATAATTTAAAAAAAATAGAAAAAAACACGCTTTAAAAACCAAACTAAAAAGTAGAAAATAGTTTAATTCTATTAAAATGCGTGGGGTGCTTGATATTAACTGATTATAAAAATACTTCAAAAAGCACCCCACGCTTTTTAATAGAATTAAATTATTTTCTACTTTTTAGTTTGGTTTTTAAAGCGTGTTTTTTTTAAACTATTATTTATTTTTATTTTTCTGTTACATATTTCGTCCCAATCTATCAATCTACAAATTAAAATCGTTTTTCATAAATTGGAAAATACCATATTAAATAAACTTCTATCAAACGCATATTTTGTCTACGACCAAAAATAAAATAAACTTTTGTGTAGTCAATAACACCTTTTTAGTCACAAAGTAAGATATTAGGCTAACACACCATGCTTTTATCAAAATGTAACCACACTAATTTTCTACAGCTGTTCTTTCTATGTTTTATGATAAACAAGGCTTGAAAATAGTATCTCCCAATAAAACTTTTCAGCATAACGCTTTTTATACCGTTTTTTTTTTCTTCAGAATTATGTGAAATCATTTTAGTGTTTCTGAGCACTATTAAAAAACAAATTACGTAACCTTTATTCTCTTAAGCTCCTCATAAAAACTACCGAAGTCTTGTTCTTGTTGACTGTTTTAATTTATTTTAGATGCAGCACTTTTCTTTACACGAAATTTTCTCAAGACGAATTTTTATTAGTCTCGTTTCGAGGATTTTTTCAAACGTCGTAGGTAAGAATTGCCTGGTGATTTATCGCATTGTAAAAGCGATGCTTAACACATTCATGGGATTAATTGCCAGGATATTCTCGACTCCTCCAACGAGGTCTTATGAACGATTTTCCAGAACATTTGTTTTCTACTACTACCAAATCAATTCAAACTATATTCCACCAACACCCGCCCCCCTATTCACATCCACACACATTATAATATACAAGTAACACAGTAATCCCTACGGTACCTATGTAAGACGTGACTAGCGTTCGGAACTTGCGATGGTTCCCCTTGATCTCTGGTAGGTCCACTGATGCAACACATACATTTTTTGTTTAGTAAGTTTATTGGAAGGCGTGGTCTGGAGGTGGGATTTGGACACGAGTTTTTACGCATACTTGAATTCAGTCTCTTAGATATCATTGGCATTTACTCAACTATCTACTTTAGTTTCGTGTAAACAAAGTTGAGGTTTGTGTGACTATTTGTAAGAAATAAATCCTAAACAAATTGTGCTCTGATATATTGCAACGAGTTTTAATTGAGGATATGCCCATATATTTAAATATAGTTTACTTTACAACCGCGCCAGATTTTTTTTTTTAAGAATACAAAGGTTTATCAAAGCGTTAAATTAACAACTGTTTATTTCCAAAACAGTGTTTTTTTTAAATGAAAATTATAGTAATATAATTTTAATTTATATTGTATTCACGTTAAAACTCGAGACCAATTCCCAGAACTCATTCTCTAGGCCACGCCAAAGAACAAGAATGTAATTTCGTAAAGAGGGGAATTCTTAACTTTTGTTTTAAAACACATTAAGCTACAATATTTTAGTAGCATATATTCATTAACATAGTTTTAAGACTCCAATTATTTATAATACTTAATATAATATTCTCATCTCATTTTCTAAATGCAACTAATTCTGCTGGAGTCAGATAAAGGCACAGTTGCTGTAGTCCTTTTCAGGACAAACTTTATACAGAACGCGTTTGAACCGGGACGAACCTTTTACAAAACGAATTTGTACCGGGGCGAACTTTTTATAAAACTAACTTTAACCGAGACGAGCTTTTCTCGTAACGATTTTCTTTTGTTCTATATTTGTAAAATCTATGGAGTCTCAAAACTTTGCTAAGTATAACACCGCCCCCCCCTACGGATTAGGCAACATTCAGACGTTAGACACAATGTTAGCATTTAACTATCGGAGATCGAGTGTACTATGAAAGTGTAAACACGGCTTTATTATAAACAGATGAGGTTACTTTATTTTTGTAACATTAACATATTTTTATTAAGTTTTTAGCTGCTCAGAGTCTGGATTTTGTGCCCTTTTAATGGCAATATGCTCTTCCTCCTTCGGTACTTATATAAACTAGCCAAATATGGGTTACACCTCTGCTTGCCCCTTTAGGGGCAATAAATGTCGTTTTAAATATTGTTTGTAATTAGCGACAGTCGTTACTTATATTTTTCACACCGTGTTCATTCTTTCATAGCAACTATGGATCTACAGTAGGGACCTATCTCAATATAAGGTTCAATTAGAGACGGGAAGGCAAGATAACGTCAATGTGTTTGAATATTATTATTTTTTATTTAAGTAAAGGAATATATTTAAGTACTTACTTTAATTTCAAGAATGGAATAATGTATTTATTATTTTGCGTAAAAATCAGTAATTGTCAGAACTTATCAATAAAGAAGTCTATGATTGTACAAACCATAGATTTGTCAATGTAAACAAATAAACAGACTTTGCCGACCCATCTCCTAATTGACCATAAAACACATAATTCTAATAACAATAGGACTTACTATTTGGTAATTATCTATAAGAGAATAAATAGCGACATGATAAAGAGCTTAACTAATGACAGGATTTTAATAGAAAAAGAGAAAATTTAAATACTTGAAGTTATTTAGACTGGTAACCCTAAGTTGTAGATGGCAACATTTTAATAACATAGTGAAAGAAACCTTCTTTGGTTATGGTCATAGAGTAGATAGACGTTATAGAAAGCATAGAGTAATACTTACACGAAGGTATTTTCTTGAACACGGTCTTAGCCATGAAATCTAAAAATCTCTGCGCGTAGAAACTCGGCCTGTGCACTGAAACTGTGTCCTGAAATTATGGAAAAAATTATGTTAAATATATCTTAATAACCGCTATTTATTACACTTCCTATAGTCTATAAGTTAACCTGTGATACAAATCTATACAAATATTATAAAGGGGTAAAATTGGTGAGTACTAACTCCGAAAATTATTTCACTAATGGGAAGGTACAGTATTGCCAAGTGTCATAGGAAATATTTTATGTCAAAGCAAGACATTTCACGCGAACGAAGTCACTCCAGGGCAGGAGCTTAGTCATGTGTGGTTCGTGACGGATGAACGAATTGGAACCGTTTCTGAGCACTATAATAAAATAAACGTTTCCGAATGCTGACTTGTAATCGGTCTATTAGTTCTAATAGCTCCTCGTTTACAAAAAGCCCTAACGTATGTCCGAACGAGAACGAGAATGACAGCGACTGATTTGACTGATACGATTTCAATGAGACTTTTTTGCTCTGTGATCTATGGAAGTACTGACTGAGAGCGACCTAATAGAACTAATAGAATGATCTAGTTCACTGACCGAAATGAACTAGTACGGAGCGATCTTAAAAATGACCGAGCAGACACAAGACTACAGGAGCTAGTGATAACAGAAAACAAATATCAAGTTGCACTGCAGTGACAGCAAAATCTCAAGTAAGCCTAAAAACCTCTGTGTTGATTGATCGTACGGAACTTGGAACTAAACGTATTACCTCCAAGTTCCACCTGAAATATCATCATCACTTGAACTACGAAACCGCTTTTACAGGCACAAATTAAGCCCCTGTCGAGGTCAAACTTTTTCGGTTTCAATAGTTTTGATAAAAAATTCAAGGGTTTTGATTGGCTTAATTTATAGTGACGTCACACGTCTATAAGCATCTATCTAACATTGCTTGCCGAGTGCCATGATATACAAACATGTGCCGTCACTCGACGGACTTAACGTCATATTGCTGTAACAAGCGTTTTGACAGCTAAAATATAATCAGTCTATTTTTGTTTTACGATTTACTTAAAATAAATATTATTTGTACGGTCCCTATACACCACAAAATAATATGTGTCTGTCGAGGCCAAACTTTTTCTACAGATAAGAGTTAGAATGTAAGTATCAGCGAGACGATTTCCTTGAGTTGTTCTGTATGAAATGGAGCATCTAAGAAGACAATCCTCTTCGACTCGCTCTCCGAAGTCACCGATAATATTACCCTATGTTACCCTGTGCCGCGGGTACTTACCCCATCATGAATCATGCTCTTCCACGTGTGCTCTAGTTTCTTGCGGAGCCGGTACGACTGTAGGATGTCGATGATACCCAGGAACAGGAGGAGACGCTCGCCACGCGCGTTCCTTGCAGGAATGCCGCCAGGACTGGGGAAGGAATATAAAATATAATGAACTAGCTTTTGACAGCATCTGTGCGTGGATGTCGGTTTTCGCGTAAAAAAGACTATGTCCTTCTCCATATCCCAGGCTATACAGGATAAGTTTTTATCCAGTGCGCAAACTGTAACCATGAATTCAGTATATCATTCTAGACACCCACCCTGGCGCAGAAATTTTACGTCGGTTTTACAAAAAAAAAAAAAACAGCTGTTCATAGAAAGTGCAATACCTACGCGGTCAAAATATATGGAACAGCTCATTTTTTATTTTTAATACCGATGAAAAATGTCTGCGTCTAGGGGGTCTTGAACGATATGCTTAATTCATGGTTACAGTTTGCGCATTGGATAAAAACTTATCCTGTATCTCTGCTAAATTTTATGACGATCGGTTCAGCGGTTTAGGCGTGAGAATCATCTCATCATCTAATTAGCCTTATCCCAATTATGTTAGGGTCGGCGTATAGTCTACCCGGATGGAGCTGAATACCAGTATTTTACATGAAGCGACTGCCTATCTGACCTCCGCAACCCAGTTACTGCTCGATAGCTCTTGGTAAGACTGGTTGTCCGATTTTCGGGCTTCTGAGGACCCGTAACACCTGCCAAAGATATACGAATGACAGCCGTGACCAATGGCTTAACGTTCTTTTCGAGGGACGAGGCAATCTAAAGGTAAATTTTCTTCTTTGGTGACTTTAAGTCTAGGTAAGGGAATCGCTACACGTAATACAGTGTGTTATGTTAAACGAGGGACATACTTTAAGGGAGTGAAGTACTCATGAAGGGACCAACACTGAAATCGCGAAAATAAAACCAGCCACTCTTTATAAGGTATTAAAAAAATAATGTTTAGAAATTTAAGGAGTTGTTTGTAAATGTGTAAATGACATTCAAAACATAATCACGAAAGAATTATTTATACACAGCAATCCATTTCAAAGATATGCAATATTTTCCCCACGCACTAATTATTGATAATGCACATGCGCACCGTACCTACACCGTGTCGGCACAGACAGCCGCGCGAGCGAGACGAGCGCGTTGTCAAATACCTACGTAAACAGCAGATTCTAATTTTCCCATCACATTTCTCAGATTTTGGTCTGGCAATTTATCGAACTTACCTATTTTTTTTTTTTTCAATTATGTTAGTGTTTTGATACCGAGCAATTACACGAAATTCGTAACATAAATTTTTAACACCTTATATATTTATGTTCGCATAACTGGACAGCTGACTTATTCTTTATATTTTGGTGTCCACTCCGTATTAAAAGTTGTATATGTTCATGAGTACCACACCTCTTTAAAGTATGTCCCTCGTTTAACTTAACATACTGTATATATTTCTGTCTCGGCACGAATTACAGATACATTAGACATTACAACTTCATTCTCTCGCCATTGCTTAGCTCAAGTATGTATCCCCAGGTTGGGCAGTTTTATTGTTTTTCTTTGCATCACGTTTTCATTAACAGCACAAACAACCAAGATAGTGAATTTGAGCCACGTTACTGAGGCCCTAGTGTGAGATTCATTTTATCATCTCGATCAAACGCATCAAGCGCTTTTGGCGCTCCGATTGGCCCTGAATTGTTAAAGGACCAACCGGAGCGCCGAACGGGCTCGAAGCGTTTGATCGAGATGGTTAAATAAAACTCACACTAGGGCCACTGGTCGATGGCTTGTCCATATCTGGCGAACTCTTCACCACTGTCCACAGTAATAGTCACTTACTCTATTAGAAAACTTGTAGACTGCTTTAATCTAGACAAAACAAAATACTCACGGCACATCCTCCTCTTCATCAATCGGCTCACTTTCAGCCTGTATGCTCTCCATCGCGGTGGAGTGGGCCACGAGTCGCTGACGATTGATAGATCTGGAACAGACGGCTTTGTTTAGTAGGAGTGGAGGGTAAAGACCCGATTGTATGCACAAGGGTAAGGGTAAGAAGACGGTTCAGGGAAAAAAAATGTTGTACAATATTAGCAAAATTGTTATTGTATAACGAAGACATGAGATTTCTCATATTAATGCTGTTACGAAAGCCAGTTTGACATGGGTGTTAAGAAAATATTACTTTTATGAGAAACAAATATTGATCATTTCAATCCAAATAGGCTATTTGACAATGCGAAAAACAATGAATTATTAAAAAAAATACATATATACAAATATTTAAACATTTTCACCAAAAATCCCAAAATAATATTGAACGATATGATTGTAAACTGTTATGATTGGCTTAATTTACTGTGAAACACGTCTATAAGCATCAATCTATCATTGCTTGCTGTGTGCCATGACATACAAACATGTGTCGTCACTCAACGTACTCGACGCCATATTGCTGTAGCAAGCGTTTTGACAGCTAAAATAATCAGTGTATTTTTATTTTACGAAATACTTAAAGTAAATATTATTTGTACGGTCCTTATATACCATTGAATAAAATGAGACGGTTTTTAGAAACTAGTCAAATAGCCCATTGTAATGATCAAAAGCCACAACTGAGAACAATATTTCGTAGTTTTTTTTTTTTGTTTTCTGGCTACAAATGCGAGACGAAGCTATTAAAAGAGAGTTGTCATACTTTTGTATAAAACGTGTGCATACCATATTTTTTTGGATACACACTTGAGAAAATTGTAGAAACATTAGAACGGTGCAACAAATGATTATTTCCGAAGTGTGAAATACAACATAGCATCCCATTAATTTATGATTTTAGCAGAAGCTAACTTTAGCAAGAGGAATAACATCATCATCTGCTTTTCATTTTACCTCTTGGTAAAACTGGTTGTCAGTCTTTCGGACTTATGACGACCCCTAACGACTGTCAAAGATCCACGAATGACAGCCGAGTGTGACATCTTCACGTACTTTCCGAGGGTTGGTTTTCTTTGGGATGTAAATATGGTCACCCATCCATGGACCAACCGCGGCAAGCGTAGCTTAACCTGATCGATCGACCCGTGCGGGTGTTATTACCTAGCCACAAGACCAACCCAAGAGGTTAACATAATGTTGAAATAAGAAATAAACATGCGCAAGCCTTAATGTAGTGCTCAAGAATTGTATTTCACACTTCATTACCAACATTATTAAAACCTTGAACGAACAATTGAATGAGCGAATGCATTCAATAACATGTAGATGCATGCTTTTAGATTTCCATACACATTCACATTTTGGGGCTCCAGAGTGAAATGGTAGAATTCGATTAAGATGCGGTTAGGTAGCCCGCGAAATTAAAATGTTGTTATGTTTTTTGCACCTGCAATTTGCAATTATTGCACCTGCAAGTGGCAAATTTTCTTACATTTTTGGCACTTGCAAGTTGTAAATTTCTTACTTTTTACACCTGCAAGTTGCAATTATTGCACCTGCAAGTTGCAATTATTGCACCTGCAAGTTGCAATTATTGCACCTGCCAGTTGCAATTATTGCACCTGCAAGTTGCAAATATTCTTACGTTGTTTGCACCTGCAAGTTGCAAATTTTCTATCATTATTTGCACCTGCAAGTTGTAAATTTCTTACTTTTTGCACCTGCAAGTGGCAAATTTTCTTACATTTTAGGCACCTGCAAGTTGAAAATTTCTTACGTTTTTTAGACCTGCCAGTTGCAATTTTTGGCACCAGCAAGATGCAATTTTTGCACCTGCAAGTTGCAATTATTGCACCTGCAAGTTGCAAATTTTCTTACGTTGTTTGTACCTACAAGTTGCAAACTTTCTTACGATATTTGCACCTGCAAGTTACAATTATTGCACCTGCAAGTTGCATTTTTTTTTTACTCTTTGGCACCTGTAAGTTGAAAATTTTGCTTACATTTTTGCACCTGCAAGTTGCAAATTTTCTTACGTTTTTTGCACCAAAAAACGTAAGAAAAAACCTGAAACAATTTTAATTTCGCGGGATACCCTGGTGCTTCTCCTTTAAAGGTGAAACAAAATTGCCGACGATGACAGGCTGCCCAGCCTATTCCTAACAAGTTAGAGTCGGCTTCCAGTCTAACCGGATGCCGGTGAAGACGACCTAAATCGCTTTAAGTCAGTCGCTGTATGGAGCTACCGAAAAGCGACGAAATTTCTGGTCGTCGATACTAAAAGTTTCGTGTCTGCTATATGAAATGATATGTTTATTTATTTAAGTTGATCTTATAAGACACCTTTACACGTCAATATTCTAAAAGTCGCCGGCATTTCCTAGCTGGCAATGTAAACCCACGTGTTGGGTATCGATAATGATAAGTAACGAAAACAAAATGAGATTTGATGGGCGGAGGTTTAACGGCCCGTAATTGGTCAGCAAACGGCGTCACCTGGGCACGAGTAGATCGCTCAACTGTTTTTATAATTTTTCGTAGAAACTACATATTTCCAAAAAAAACACAACAGTCTTGGTCACAATGTCATTGAAGTTCCAATAATGAATAAAACTGTATTTATGTTTTTTTTTTTTCGTAATAGAGACCTAAAACGTGGGTAAAGTATTGCCAGCTAATTTAATTTGACCCTGTAGAATGCCATTAAGTCCGACGAACCTCCTATTTTTTCGCTCATTTGTAACTAATTATTTTATGCACTCATTGACACCTTGAAGGGCGTGTACTTGTCATCACTTTTTAAAGAGATCTGTTCACACTGGAGCCTCAATATATTTTGTTAGAACATGCATAATAATTAATAGTAATAATAAACAGTTACAGAGATAGTCTGTCTCCAGTTATTCGAGTTAATAATACCTAACTATTAGATCACATGACGGTTAGAGTGGTGAGTGGTGTATAGATTACCGGTTGGTCGAGTTCATACGATTCTTAGTCGATAGTCTTATGGTTTACACCCGAATGCGTCTGAAGGATAGGGTTATTAGATATTAGAAAATACGTATATACTACAGTCATGTAATAACACAAAAAAAAAAAAAACTAATAATTATGTTTATTTTTATTATGTTAAAATTATTATTATGTTGCCGTGCCCTAACCGGGTTTCATGTTGGAACTTACTTACTTAAATGTAAAACAACGAAATGTACACATGAATGCAATAAATAGATTTGATTTGATTTGATTTGTTCTATGTAAATCAATATTTATCCAAATATTCCACGCGATTTTTTGAAAGATACAAAAAAGTTAAGCAGTCTTGTGATTAAAACATTTTTGGTCTAGTAATATATTGACGACACCCTTGGTAAGACTGGTTGTCAGACTTTCGGGCTTCTGACGACCCGTAACGACTGTCAAAGTTCCACGAAAGACAGCCGGGACCAACGGTTTCACGTGCTTTCCGAGGCATGGAACGGTCCTATTATTTTTTAATCTAATTACCTATGTGACTTATAATGCATGTGGCTTTAAAGTCTTGTTTTGATTTCACCTGAAAACTCAAAGCATTAATTTAATGTCTTCTTTAAAGACGACGGATACAATCAGGGTCAACCACTCCGGGGTTTTATAGACATCAGGTCAAATAGCGGCCAAACGCGCACACCATTGCACAAAAAGCCAGATATGCTACAAATATTTATACCACAAAAGATATTTGCCCCAACACGACAAAACAATTTCGAAACCCAATCGACCCACCCCACAAACCAATAACCAACACACCACCAAGAAATAAAAAAGTAAGAAAAATACATACGAATAATAATATAAAATACGTATTGTTAAAAAGAAACATTCAAAACATATAAAACTTAATCGTACTGCGTCCTTTTGACTTGCGCGGTGAATTCCTCCCTGCCTTGTTCCGATCTGAAATGGTTTCATAATAAAAAAAAAGATACAGTACCGCCACCGATAGAAGAAGTATGGGAAACACGAGATTTTTTTTAATGGATTTTGATACAAAATGTAATAAAGTAATATACTTAATATTAATAACTCAAAACCAAATTCAAATATTTTATTTCACATAAAGGGCACTTATGAAACGTCAGAAGCTAGGTGCACGGTTCCAATTTGTCGCTTCCTATGGAGAAGAGCCGGCACGAAACTCCATGGTTACTCTTTTAAAAATAATTGGATTTTACAATGTTTTCAAATTACAGTAATAATAGGTATGGGAGGACAGTACGGGCCTGTCAATGTACCAGGTACTTAGAGGAATGAAATCATATAGACAATCAACTTATTGTGTATATGTCACCGTATGATTGTGAACACCGTTAGTTTATAATCTATCTGGCGAGATTATAAACTGTCGATAAGTTATGAACTGCAACCCTACTGCTTACAATTTAACGCATTATTTTTCGGTAGACATCGATCCATCGAAGTGAAACTATTAAATCACAATCTGTCGCGCGTTAAATTGGCAACTGTCCGAAGACTCCCTGATTGGTCAGTCTTACAGTAGGCCGTTCTGTGGCCATAGAGTTAGGAATGAAACACTCTTTGGTTTATCAGATTCATTTTACTTCGACAACAATTTTATATAACGAATTCTAAAGCTGTTAGTTATTTTCAACACGAAATCAATTTACAATCACCGAAACACTGTTTGTTTACATTCGACAACAAACAAATATGGCGGCGCGGGGCGTATGCCGTTCAACAAATCAGCGCGCGAGGTGCATTCCGCCATGCCATTTCACTATTAGACGGTTTCACTTCGATAGATTATAATCTACCGAAAAATAATGCGTTATTTTGTAAGCAGTATGTTACGGTTCACAATCTTTCGACAATTCACAATCTTGCGAGATAGATTATAATCTAACGGTATTTACAATTTTACGGTGACATATAGATAAAAATACGATTTTCACTGCTATTATTTCTTATTCCGACTTTAACTATGTTTGACATGAAAATAAAAATACTACAAGTATTATTGAAACCTACATTAATATGTGTATGTATCAATCGCCCTAGCCTTTCCTCAACTATGTAGTGGCCGGCTTCCAGTTTAACCGGATGGAGCTGAATACCAGTATTTTACATGGAGCGACTGCTTTTCTGACCTCCACAACCCAGTAACTGGGTAATACGATACCCCTAGATAGCCTGGTTGTCAGGCTTCTGACCGACAACCCGTAAAAGTAAAATAACAGTATCAAAGGACAAGGACGTAATGACGTCATAAGGACGGTATTCACCACAAAAGCAATTTACTCTAATAAATGCAGTAATTCAACACACTATGATTACATTATGTACTATAAATTATATTTAAACTTTTCTCTTGCTCGAAAGTCATTCAGGATCAACATCTGTCCATCCTTCTCCCAACTATTTTGGGGTCGGTTTAACTGAATGCAGTTGAATACTAGTATTTTACATGGAGCGACTGCCTATCTGACCTCCACAACCCAATTGGTGTATCGTGACACAACCAAGGGTTATATTGTTACCCAGTACTCACTGGGTAACGCGAAACCTCTTGGTAAGACAGTAAAGTCATTCAGGATATTGGTTTATATTAAGTTACAGCAACATAAATATCGATAATAATACGGATATCGATACTTTATCGTATCTCTAGTTGTATTTGGTTGACAACTATTACTAGCCCGCGTTTCCACAGACGTAATAAAATCGCGGCGAGATTTTTTACGCACTGAATTTTAAACCTATGCTTAGCGCGAGTTGAAAATCGAAGTGTGTTTTTCGACTCACTCGCGCTGCACTTTGATGGATTCTCAATACTAGGTTTAACGTTGAAAGAAAAATCCAGTGCGCGATTAAATCCCTCCGTGATTTTATTACCTCATTTGTTACAACAGAGACATGTAGCAAGGAAGTTCGTTGCGCCACTTTTTATAGCTAAAACACTAGGAGCGAAGAATAGTGGGCATATTGAAGCTTTATTTTGTAAATTTTGACGCTTAGTTAATACTTTCTCTAGTCTATCTCTTATTCTGAATACACACAATACAATTATCTTTACGAACCTCGTCCTATTAAGTCCCTTCCGTGGTTCGCCTTCGGCGTCGTCGCCCTCGCTCTGACCGGAGTCAGTACGTTTTCGGGCTTCGGTCTTCTCTCTTTGAGCTTCGTCGAGGTTGTGGATGCCGACTAAGAGGGAGTAGTCCATGATCTGCGGATGATATTGTAGATCGAGTTGTTATTCATATATTAATACGTGTAGTAAAATCTTTGTACCCCTTTTTTACGGAAATTATGAGGACGGAGGAGTATGAAATTTGGCACAGTTAAAGTTTATAAGGAGAAGAAGTGCAGAGCGCTATGCATTAGAAATACATTAAGTTTTAAATGAATTATGGTCGAATTTCGACCACTGGACTCACCAGTGGTCACTAATAAGTATAAAAAGAGTACGGTTTGGTTTGTATCCTGCTTAAGGAGTGCCAGTTAGTAGAACAGACAACTCCACAAATGGTTTAATTTTATTTGTCTTAAAAAGACTCAAAATTTTATTTGCAATTGAATTTGAACTTTGTTCTGTATCACATTGAGTTTGTGGTTCCAGAATATGATAATGATCTAAGATTCTGAATCCACGATGTTACCTTAAAGCTCTCCAGCATTCGACAGTCACGCTGCAGTCTTCTGCAGTTGTCACTTACTCTATTATCTACTTTAGCTTTATATGGTCTTAGTTGATTTTCGAGTGACTATTTATTTGTCTCCAAAAGGTTAATTTTTTTGTTGCCACGGAATTTGAACTGTATCACATTGAGTTTGGTTTCTGAATCCACGATGTTACCTTAAAGCTCTCCAACACTCGACAGTCGCGCTGCATAGTCTTGATGAGCGCGTTGTACGTGTCCGCTTCTAGGAACAGACCCTCGGTATGATGCTCCATGAAATCCAGGTCCTTGTAGGTAGGCGACGTCTTTTGACGCTCGCCTTTGTTCGCCTGGAAACGTGGAAATACAGGTGATATTATTATTGTTTATATGCAGGGTGTTTGGCAGAATATTGAACATACGAAAATGGTGGATAGTGGCGGTCATCTTCTACTTACTCAGCCCTAATTTATGTGGCCCTGGTCCCTTGAATATAAACAAAAAAATTGTCTTCTTCTAGTTTCACTACTTTCTTAACTTTAAAGTGTAATTTTTATAAAAAATGGGAAAACGGGCAATATTTTTTATTAAATCTTTAATGTTGGCAGACTCTTGTAAAATTGTGGCTTTATTCAGATGTTAGCTAGAAAAAAAGTTAAGAGTCCTCAAACGTACAGAAAGATGTAAAAAATACTTAAATCTTAATTTCAACTTGCATTAAAAAAAATTTGATTGAGGAGTTCCAATTCTAGAAAAAAAACCCCTAGTGTGTGACCTTTCTAATGGTATGTAATTTGCTTTTATAAAAAAAAAACCTTTAATAAAAACGTTTCATATTTTTTTTGGCCAGGGCCAAATAAATTAGGGCTGCGTAAGTAGCAGATGATCCCACCTATCCACCATTTACGTATGTTCAACGTTCTGCCAAACACCCTGTATATTAAAACTAATCCCTATTTCCCTTGGTTTTGGCATCACACGTGTTGTGTTTGTTATTGTCAGATGGTTCAGAAAAAAAATAATAGAATGTAGCGCGTAACATTAGAAAATTTAAGAAAACTAACGACCATAATAACTTTTCTAATATTATACCAATGCACATTCAATATTCATAGTTAAGATAGATAGGACAACGTCGGGTCAGCTAGTTGTTTATAAAAAATAAGACTTCAAACTGTTGAACAAATATGTATTTGATTTAGAGATAGTGAACAAGCGAACATAGTCTGATGATGGAGCAGGAAGGTGGTCACAGGATCTCGGCCTTAGGTAAGGCGAGCGAGCGTAACGACTTCAAACTGAGCCCCCCTTATTAGAAAACAAGGTGTTTATTTGGAACAGATTTAAACCACCAAACCCGTTTTTGAATTAAGAACTCAATATGTATACAAATGCAGTTCTTTTTACAAAACTGACATCTTAATCCGGTGCTAAGTTGTCATTTTTGTATTAAGAATTTTACCCAAATTGAAATAAAGTTGGAAATGCCAAAACTGGCTCAGAGCTTTAGGCTAGAACTAAAAATAGATCGCATTCTGTAATAAGACGGCTCAGCTCTACGATTATGTAGTCCTACTGATTTTGAACTATTTTGAGCAAATAGTTGGTAGAAAAATTTAAAAATTCATAAATCTGGCCTTTTAGTGAATAGGATAAAGAATAAACAACGCAATAATTGTGTCCAATATACAGAAGAATTTCGTTTGTGTGCCTAATACTTCTCTATAAAAATTGACAGTCGTGGAAAAAAATGTACTTGAAAGTGCGTCATCTTTTATGAAGCACTTTCAAGTACATTTTTTACTTGCACTGTGAGACTTACTTATTGATGACAACACGCCTCAGTTATATCAATTTAAACCTTATGTCAAAGCCTTTTAGGCCACATGACGTACTCTCGTCATTTAGAACTAATATACAGGGTACATCGACGCGCCAAGTGAAACCATGAATTCGATTCGATGTCCCTGTCACCCTGTAGGTCTAGTATGCTACGTCATCATCATCATTTCAGCCATAAGACGTCCACTGCTGGACATAGGCTTCTCCCAAAACGGGGGGTTTGCCATAATCGCCACGCTTGGCGGGCGGGTTGGCGATCGCAGTATGGTGGTCAAATGCATAGAGAACGCTGCTGCCTATTCTCTAGTAAGTCCCTTAGTCGCCTTCTACGACACCCACGGGAAGAAAAGGGATGGTGCTATTCTTTTACGTCCGACACCACACGGATAAGCTACGTCATGCTACGTACCTTCCTCTTATAAGTAGACCCTTTGAGATCATACTTTGTATGTAGCTTAACGGACGACGGTAGTATGTTGTTCATTGCGACCAGTCGTACGTTCTTACTGTTGCACTGGTAGCAGTATAAACCGAAGAATTTTGGCAATAATGTGCGAGGGTTCTGAAATTAAGGAAAAAACATAGATTTAGTTGTGATTTGGTTCCTATGTGCCAGCTACTATTTCCCTTGTTCTTGTGGTTAACAGCCAGATTTTCTAAAACGAAAATAAAAGGTCAAAATTACTCACAGACATGCTGGGTACGTTTTGGAAAACCATTATTTTTTCGTTTTATCGTCAGTAGATATCAAATATCAAACCAATCGCTTCTTAGAGTTTCTTCAGTTAATATAATTTGAACTTGTATAAGATACCATCACGACTGTATTCCCAGGAGGGGACGAGGGTAGGTATTTATTTATTCACATTTGACCAGTCATGTATAAGTTTTATGTACTCATGAACAGCTCCGTTGTTATCAACCAGACACGAATTTAGACTTCCTGCTGATACTGGGTTTTCTTCACGATCTCGGCATCGATGAAAATCTCATGGTCAACTCTCACGATTGCAACCACAGCCTGGCTTATAGCAATCAAGTTCAACCAACCTGATCAATGTTCAAGTAGTATCTAGGCAGAAGTTTCTGAAGAAACTCATCCTTTCCATGTTGCATCGTTTTGATGATGAACTTGTCACCATTTGTCAAGTAGAAGATGCTACCACTGGCTCCTAGGTTGCTCAACTCGCTCAGTAAAGACTGGTAATACTTCCCCAGCCGAGCTCCTTCACAAAGACCTCTACTACTAGTAAATAAGGTCCAAAATAGCTCACCCGATCAAGGTTCAAGTAGTATCCAGGCAGAAGTTTGGTTCCTGGTTGCTCAACTCGCGCAGCAGAGTGGTAGTACTTCCCCTGTCGAGTTCCTTCACAAAGACCTCTACTACTAGTAAATAAGGTACAAAATAGCTCACCCGATCAAGGTTCAAGTAGTATCCAGGCAGAAGTTTGGTTCCTGGTTGCTCAACTCGCGCAGCAGAGTGGTAGTACTTCCCCTGTCGAGTTCCTTCACAAAGACCTCTACTACTAGTAAATAAGGTACAAAATAGCTCACCCGATCAAGGTTCAAGTAGTATCCAGGCAGAAGTTTGGTTCCTGGTTGCTCAACTCGCGCAGCAGAGTGGTAGTACTTCCCCTGTCGAGTTCCTTCACAAAGACCTCTACTACTAGTAAATAAGGTCCAAAATAACTCACCTGATCAAGGTTCAATTAGTATTCAGACAGAAGTTTGGTCCCTTGTTTCTCAAAACGCGCAGCAGAGTAGTAGTACTTCCCCTGTCGAGCTCCTTCACAAAGACCTCTACTACTAGTAAATAAGATCCAAAATAGCTCACCTGATCGAGGTTCAATTAGTATTCAGACAGAAGTTTGGTTCCTTGTTTCTCATCTCGCGCAGCAGAGTGGTAGTACTTAACCCAGTCGAGCTCCTTCACAAAAACCTCTACTACTAGTAAATAAGGTTCAAAATAACTCACCCGATCAGGGTTCAAGTAGTATCCAGGTAGAAGTTTGGTTCCTAGTTGCTGAACTCGCGCAGCAGAGTGGTAGTACTACCCCCAGCTAGCTCCTTCAAAAGACCTCTACTACTAGTAAATAAGGTCCAAAATAACTCACCTGATCGAGGTTCAAGTAGTATCCAGGCAGAAGTTTCTGAAGAAACTCCCCCTCTTTATGCTGCACCGTCTTGATGATGAACTCATCATCATTTGTCAAGTAGAAGATGCTGCCGCTCGCGCCCGGGTTGCTCAACTCGCGCAGCGGGGCGCTGCACATTGACATCTGGTAGAAATCGATTAACATAATATGGTTTGGAATGGCGCTATAGTAATATGTGTTGGTTTTATATATGTTGTTGTGATGTTCTTCTGTAGGACTGTTTGGCTGTGATAGTTTTTACCGGCTTTTAAACTTTGATAGTCGACTAATATCCCTAATGCTATAGTTTTGTTGAATACTACATGAAATATTTTATTATTTGAATGTGGTTTACAAAAAAGTGCGGCTTTGTAGAGCGTCGTTTTGACGCGCTTATCGGTGTGACAGTTCACTTTCTGTTAACAAAATGCTTCAGGGTAACAGGGACATCGACGCGCAAACTAAAACAATGAATGCGGTACATGATTCCAAACCCACTGACGCAGAAACTTTTGGCCGCTGTCAAAAAAAAGTCAGCTGTTCCATAGCAAAGTGCAGTACGTGTAAGGTCACCCATTGTTTATTTTGTAGCGTAATTTGTTTTTTTTTTTTGTTGTGTACAATAAAGTATACATAAATAAATACCTAGGCGGTCAAAATGTATGGCTGGGCTAATTTTTTCTTAAATAACCGTCGAAAAACTTTAGACGCAGGTGTGTTCAAATGCATGTCTGCATCCATGGTTACAGGTTGAGCATAGATATCCTGGACACCCTGTAGGAGTCAAACCATTTGTTGGACGGATACACGTGTATACCGTTTTTCATCAGACAAATTGACCGTTTATAATCACTACATAACACACGCCTTTTTCCCTACTATAATCACCGCACAATACCAACATATTGTGATGCATAAAAAAATGGGATTTCCCTATACATTTAGGTAAATTGGACGTATATTCTCTCATCTATAGATGCAAATTATTATTTCGCTAATACACTTACAAGAAAAAATCGTGATTGAAGATAATATCCATATTATTGTAAATTAAACATGACAGGTATATCAATATGTCATCATTGCCACTACTCACTGAAAAACTTGCACGCTAGACAAATATATTTAAGTGTTGTGTCAACTTACTAAGTAAATGTACTGCAATGAGTATAAGCTACATTATTTATTTTGTCTTCAATCTTATGAGAATTAGCAGCGTTGGTTGATCAAAAATTTACTTTAATCAAATTGAAATAGAGCATATTTTGTATTGGCCAAATTCTTTCTTCTTTCTTTCATTCACGGCCGGCTCAGTGGACCTAGTGTGACTTGTGAGTTTCTTTTAACCATATCGATCTAACGCATCGAGCGCGTTCGGTGCTGCGATTGGACCTTGACTAATCCAGGGCCAATCGGAGCGCCGAACGCGCTCGATACGTTTTATTAAATTTTTATTTAGTCATTTCAATGACTAAATTCTATTCTCTAACTAAATGAAATGCCAAAATGGTATCGCGAGTTGTGACAATTTTCTTATGCACGAATAACAAGATATTTCACTACTGTATTTTTTAGTTTCCTTTGACTATATTGGTCTAAGACCAACTAACTGTGTGTGGGCGTAGTGTATCTTTTCGTTTTCATGCTATCATAATCCACAAACTAGCACAGGGGTCTACTCGACTTAAGGAATATCAGCGTCATTAAATTAACCTATTCAAAGTGGTCTGAACCAGTAGGAAAATCAAACTTAATATCAACTTGGTAACATTTTTGCTAGAATGATAGCTGCCATGTTTTGTGTTCATTTTGAAACATTGTCCGTCTGAATACAGAACGTTTCTTCTAACTTTGGTCCAAGTTTAAACCTTTCAGCCAGTTTTTGCATTTCGGACCTTATTTCGGCAAGCTCTAAATACAAGATTGAAAAACTCAGACTCGGTTTCAAAAAATATTTTTTGTGTTTAGAACTTTCACATGGTCACAATAAAATTCGACTTCTTTCGAAAATATGGCTCGATAGTAGTCTTGTGTAGTTCGTGAACGATGAACGAATAGGAACCGTTTCTTAACACTGTACTAAAAGAAACGTTTCCGAACGCTGACTTTAATCGGTCTAGAAGTTCTAATAGCTCCTCGTACATTTACAAAGAGTCATAACGTATGTACGAACGAGAACCAGAATGACAGCAACTGATTTGACTGATACGATTTCAATGAGACTTTTTTGCTCTGTGATCTACGGAAATACGGACTGAGAGCGAAGACCGAATAGAACTAATAGAATGAACTAGTTCACTGACCGAATTGAATGAGTACGGAGCGATCTTAAAAATGACCGAGCAGGAACTCGATAGTTTAATTCTTGATGTTAGGACAAGAGTAGCCCGAAAAACTAAAATTTTCTTACATTTTTCGTAACTTGCAGGTCGCTGTCAGGTTGTACATTGATCAAAATATGATTCTTTGTGATCATTAATAACCTCGAAGTTAATTTAATCCCAGTGAATATTTTTTACATGAAAAAGTCAATTAATGGGATTTTTTATTATTATAAAAACGTTGCCCCACACTAAGAGTTTCTCCTGCATTGTGAGTGCTTTTAAAAACATTTAAACTCACATACACAAACAACGACGTGTGGTGTCGGACGTAAAAGAATAGTACCATCCCATTTCTTCCCGTGGGTGTCGTAGAAGGCGACTAAGGGACTTACTAGAGAATGGGCAGCACCGTTCTCTATGCATTTGACCATCATACTGCGATCGCCAACCCGCCTACCAAGCGCGGCGATTATGGCAAATCTCCCCCTTTTGGGGGAGACTTATGTCCAGCAGTGGACGTCTTTCGGCTGCTATGATGATGATGATGATGATGACACAAACAACCAGACCCGAAACAACTACTTGTAGATCATACAAATATTAGTTCCATGCGGGAATCGAACCCGCGGCACGCAGCGCAGCGGTCAATCGCTTAACCACTGCGCCAACCGTGCCGTGATTTGAATACTGTAAATACATACATGTTACCAGGGGCGTACCAATAGAAATGGCGCCTAAGGCACGCATCACATTTGCGCCCCTTCGTAAATTATCTTCTCAGTCTTCACTGAGCAAACCTAAGTCGCATAACCTTTCTTGACCAATTCGAGCCTTCAATAACTAAGGTATTAATTTCAAGTTGATAAAAAATCGCTTGCAATGCTGCAATTTTAAGAGAATTTGAATAGAAATAGGCAGATTTGTAAATACGCTTTCATACTCATACTGCACAATATATTCAAGTAGTTCTTTAGATTTCTTAGATATACGTAACAGTACGAAACGGTTTATTGAAGATTTTTTTATTTTATAATTGGCGACTTTTTGCGCCCCCCTTCCATAGGTGCTCGTGCTCTGCCTGACCCACACTAGTTACCTACTCGTCTGCGTGTTACGATCGCAAATCATATTTCAATCAACGTAGAACCTGAGAGACCTGCAAATATTTCAATTCAGGGGTCTATCTTGGCGCTTCACCCTTAAGATGAAGTATGATTTTCTCAATTAGGCATACCATTTTGAACAGTAAGTTTGTCAATACAGGATAAAATTTTATCCAGTGCGCCAACTGTAACCATGAATTCAGCATATCATTCTAGACCCCCGAGCGTAGAAAGTTTTCGTCGGTTATACAAAAAAAATCAGCCATCCAGTTCCATAGGTTTGACCGCGTAGGAAACAGCAGATTTTTTGTTTTGTATAACCGATGAAAAATTCTACGCTTGGGGGTCTAGAATGATATGCTGAATTCATGGTTACAGTTTGCGCTCTGGTAAAAAATTTACACTGTATATTTGTTCACACTGCAACGAACGCTAAGTGCCACACATTTGTTTTACATGCATCGTGCTAAAACATTAATAAAAGCTACGTGTGTTTATTAAAGGACATTCTAAAGAGAATATCTTAATCGGTGCTTTTTAATTTTTGATACTATCACATCTACTTTTAGGCTGCGGTTTGAAATATCGCTGAAATTTATGAGCGGAGCGAAACGGAGCGGCTTAATAATTTGTCAGAAGCGCCTTGACTTTTCCACAGGAACGACCTGTTATTATGTGTCGAAAACCTAAAGGGGTAGACAGAGGTGTACCAACTAGTCCAGTCACATTTATCTTTAAGTCCCATGTAATAGGAGACGAGCTAATAGCCATCAACCGGCCACAAATCCCGAGAAATTTCAAATGAAAAATCTCAGTAACCACTTTGTTCGATACAGGAATCGAAGCCAGGACATCATGCTCAGAAGTTGCACTTGCCACCACCAGACCAACGAGGCTCTGACGTATTAGGGGCGTGACAAACCTCTGAGCAACAACTTAATAAGAATTTCCTAACAGAAAAACTCTGCCTGCAGGGATTGAACCTATAATTTAAGCAATCTGGACACCTTTGTTCCATGGACACTAAAGCATCATAGACAAATTAGCCCCGATGTGGGAAGGGACTAGTGATGTCCATTACGCTCACTTGTTTATCGCTTTTCGCTCTTCTATCCAATATCACAAACCACAGCCTATAGCATAAAGACTCGTTTTCAGTTAGCGATAAAAGTCCTGTATTCGTAACGTTGTACAATGGCGCAATGTCATTCAATATTGCTTGACTTCACTCGTCAAGTCTGACAAGAACTTAGAAGACTTAGAAAAAAAAAACATATGTCAGACTGACTTTCCACCAAAGCAGAGCGGTGATCGAGGAGAAAATCCACCAAAAAAAAAAGGCAGGCAATTCTATTGGTAGATTTTTTCTCGAGCTCCACTCCAGTTTGTTCACTAGATGCCTCGTGGAACCAGCCTTTGGTCAGTACAGCATTATTTGCGTCACTGAATGCTGCTCAAGGAATTTTGAATTTTATGTCGAGTTGATAAGACGCAAGTTTCAGCGACTCACTTTGTGGGACGCAGAGCTGGGTCAAATACACATAATCTATGACATTACCACGCCATGTTGCGAACGCCACGATTCAGGACATACAGTACGCATTCGTTAATATGTCACAACATCGTGTTTTAGAAAGAGTTCGGCTTTGTAGAGCGTCGTCTCTGTCACACGCGTGTTCTCTTTTTAAAACCCAATCTGTCTCATTACAAAACGAGATCTGATTTTAGTCCAAGCCCAATAACCTATTGTATTTCGAACCTTATTCCGACTACGTTAAGTTCTTAACACTATTAGGAGTCGGGTTCGAAAACATTTTTGTATTTAGAACTTTAACACTGTCGGAATAAAGTATAAATTTAAAAGGACTATATTTCAGGCCTGAGGACCTATAGAAATACCTTGTTTTGTAATAAGGTCGAATGTGCCATACTAACTGGTACTGTAAGGGCGGATTTCACCAATAAAACTGAACGCAACACACATCTAAACTGAGTTCAAGACCTGTCAGTGTCATAATTGACAGCTCATTAACGGAGTTTAGACGTGCTAATCGCGTTGTTCCTTGGCGATATCGGCACTAAATCACCATAAAAACGAGCCTTAAATTCTACAATACCAAACAGAAGAACATCTAATAAAGCTTCGATTAATATTAATACAGTAATCTTACTAAGAAATCATCGGGCTGTATCCCGAATAGGTCGCGGAAATAACGGAACGCTATTGGCGCGTAAGTCTTGAATTTGAATTCCGAATAGTGATGCGCAGGAGTGTGATTGGAGCCTTCGTGCGGGAAGTTCGTTGTTTCCACGGTCATGAAGTCTTGCATGAGGAGATCTCGCTCTGGTTTGGATGCTAGCCCGCCGATTGCATGCTGAATTCCTGTGGGAAAGAAGAAAACGTATTCGTTAGATGTTGTTTCAGTAAATAGAGATTGGTATTGTTTATTGCACGGTCAAAGACAGATGTCGAATAACGCATCGAATGGTTTTGTGTCAATCCTTTAAACTGACACAACTTTTTTTCGAAAGATTGTGTTTTAGCATACCATGTAGGTAACACATAATATTACTTAGGATATAAAATCGGAACAAAGCAAAAAGAAAAGAATATTAATATTCATTTAATTTTGCTTCTGTTTCGTTTTTATTTAAACACCGATGAACATAAAAAAAAGAAAGATCAGAGGCCTTAGTGTGAGTTTCATTTAACCATCTACACCAAACGCAGTGAGCGTGTTCGGCGTTCCGATTGGCCCTGGATTGGTGACGGACCAATCGGAGCGCCAAACGCGCTCACTGCGTTTGGTGTAGATGGTTAAATGAAACTCACACTAGGGCCTCAGAGCGGTGTCAATGACGGTGGACGGGAGAAAACATTTCAGACGAAAATTGGATAAAAAATATAATAGGCAGAGCATAAATGATTGAGTGTTGTTTTCTAAAATAGTCTACAATCTTAAGGTATGAGAGGAACCCTTGAATTTTGTATCACCGAAATAATTATTTATTGTGTGGTACTGAACAACATCTTGAACCAGACAAGTTATGGTTTCGAACCGGCCCATGACCGCACCACAGATTTTTAAAATGTCCGGTTTATCAAATACTAGCTTTTAGCAGCTGCTTCGCCCGCGTTAACCAATTTGAACAAACCCTTAACAAATTATAAACCTAAACTTTCCTCATGAAGCACTCTGTCTATTGGTGAAAACCGCATGCAAAGTAGTTTTTGAGTTTATCGCGGACAGACCGACAAGTGTAGTGAAGTGCAATTTACTTCTTTGAACCGAAACAAGCTTCTAACAAACAAAATACGTCACTGAGCAAAACAGCTAAAATTATCACAGCTTCCGCAACAAAAACTCATAAACTCACAAAAAAAAGTCTTCATTCATTCATTCCATTTGTCTTTCTGACACAACAGGCAATATGTAATGGCTGAGAAGATAATTATATTATTACGATGCTAATGCTAAGTCATTAGTAACACCGTGGTCAAAGGCTAGTCTTGAGAAATCGACCTTGAAAATGAATGAATATTTACATAATATTGAAGACTTTATATACTTTGTTCACAGCTGCTTATGCAGTAAGTACATATATTCTATTTTATATGTAACCCGGAAATATGTTCGCAACGTACGCAGTCTATAAAAAAGAAAAAAAAAAAACTAAATTATACAGAAATTGAAATTTGATTTGTACGAGTACCTATCTCAATTGCACCAGAAACTAGGAAGCGATCCGAGAAGACAACAGAGTTGAAATATTGTAAAACAGTTGTAAAAGAGTCATCATTCTCCTGACCTTCTTCCAATTAATAATAATAATAATAATTGTTTATATAAAAAACGGAGCACATTTACAAAGTATCTTAACAATTAAAATAGAGCACAGTTGCTTATTGCCTGAACTACGTTGAACCTGTGTTTCAGGCTAGGAAGTATGAAGATGAATTAAAACTAGGGAATAAAAGTAATAAAATAGCATGTTCGTCATTCTATTTGCAGGCAACAAGTAGGTCTTCTGTCTGTGTGAATTTATTTGTGGTCGCAACATGTCCTTATCTTCCATATGTCTATAATATAGTCATAGTCACCCCCTTTCTAACCATTCACACAATCCACCCATATAACAGTAAAAAAAAAATTAAAGCTGGCGTTGCTTCGCCCATTCTTCTCCATACGAAAGTACCTTTTGAAAGGGGCGACTAAAATCAAATGCTTTGACTTTGATACACTAAATTTGCCAAAAGCTATAGGCGAATATGACGAGCAATGCTCGTCATTTCTCCACTGTAGTGAAACACTTACAGAAAAGTAATTTCAAAATCGCTAGACTCTCCCAAATCCGTCTTATCCTAGCTTAGAGACGCCAAATCTTCACTTATTACTTTGTCATCAAAAAATCCGGACCCTGCCGCAATCATTTGAAGATCTGGTAACGTGCAGGCCAAGGTTCTAACTGTCGTACGAACAGAACTGTCGGTACAGGGGGCCTAATCTCTAACTCCGACAACGAAGATACGGGCCCGTCCGAAAATAAACTTCGAAGTGAAGATTACAGCTGATTGTTTTTTTGGACGGGGAAAAACACGGGAGGAGTAGGGACAACTTTCAAATAAGTCATTCATTATTAGTTCGGGCCCCAAACTAATCGTATGTCCGTAAGTGATACGGCTTAGCAAACGCCCGTAACTTCACCCAAAACCCAAAAGCCTAGTTCGTACGGGGAGCCAACCCCCAAAATCAAGGGTGTAATTTTTTAAGCTAAACTTTTTATAAAGTAATTAAGTATGTACAGACGCCGGAACATCAAACTTTCCCAGACCGTAATTTATTTTCAATTGAACATGAACCTTATGCAAAGTTGAAAATCTATCAAAGGAATTTGACAGATTGGAGTAGCTTGATGTGCTGGCCTCTGTACATGTATCAAATCACGGGCACCAAAAAATTCGTCCGAATCGCTGTTAGTGGGGAAAGTGTCCAAAAGCCTGGCAGGATTGCCAAATTGTATGGCGATGCCGATTCTTTGGCCAAAGAATTGGCCAGTCCTCTGGTCACTTGAAGAGTCGACTAACCGCTTGGCGATGTGTCGGAAAACCAAGTGGGCCTCAGACCCCATGGCCCAAATGTTTCAACCCCAAATAGCTCGAATATAAATAATAATAACTCCCAATAAGATTGGAAATTTAACAGATTAAGGTTTTCCGCACCTGCACACCCCGTCGTACTAGGAAGATGGGATGGCGCAAGGGTGACGACACATGTTGCGTCCTACATCAAAGGCCAGCCTAACTTCCAAGGCATTACGGTCATTCCATCTGGTCTCTTCCCATCGTCGCGTGACAAGCCGTTGGGTTCTAAAACAGCTGGCACCCCGGCGTTGACAATACCATGATGATGATATTCATTTTTCAAGTCACTTCGTCTAATTTTATCCCGGTACAAAAGTGGAACATAAGCGGTAAGCCCCAAGATTATTACGTGATATAAAATATTCAAATAAAGACGTGTCAAGCACTTCCGTGCTTATAAAAATAGCTTTGTTCCTTTCAAGTGGCGATCGAATCTTCAAATAAAAGATTCAGTGTCTTCACGAAGTTCCTTGTATTCGGGACATAAGATATACGGGCCGTATTGAGAAAAAAGGTTACATATTTATTGATGTTGCACACTACTGGTATGAAACTGATTTAAATCCGTTTTTTTTTTGGGTGGGTAATCATCAAATAACTTCTCCCGCTCTGTGTGCAGCAGGAGGGCGTGTTAGACTTTTACTGACTAAAACCCACCCGTGTTCCCTCAGTTGCCTGTGTGCCAGGGGTGACGGTTTCCCTTTCACAACCCGCACCCCTGGCAGGCATCGGCTCTTGCGGACCCTACCAGTTGGTGCTGACATCTCTTTGTCAGCCTGGGATTGCCGACGCCCAGGGCGTCTCCTGCAGCGACTACGGCCGAAAGGGCGCATATTATCCGTTACCTATCACTTCAGAGGTGCGTAAAACACTCATCACCTGCCCAGCCTTTGCCCAACTATGTTGGGAACGACTTCCAGTCTAACCGGATGCATCAGAATACCAGGACTTCACATGGAGCGACTGCCTATCTAACCTCCATAACTAATAAGAGTCCCTTTGGTAAGACTGATTGACAGACTTTTGAGCTTCTGACGTCTACAACAATCACGGCGTTGTTTACGTTGCTAAGTAAACAATTTTTTCGAAGTTATGAACACACACACTAAATTAGGATGCAGGTCCAATTGAAGATCAGCGTCTGGCATTAGTTGTCTGGTCGTTTTGGCGCAGCCGTCAGGAACATCAAATAAGTTCTTCATAAAATAGTAACGAAGAATTTTTGTCCGTTTGACTGGATGTATGCCGCGAATTGGCGCAAAGCGGCTGAACTAATTTGGCCGTTTGGGACACAGATATAACCTGGATAAACACATAGACCCCGGATAACACCGATAGTACGTTAACCATAATGAGCCTACAATGTTCCCACTGTTGGGACTTAGGCTTTCTCTCAGTGAGACGGAATTGGCTGTAATCTACCATGCGGGCCTTGTGCGGGTTGGTAGATGTCACGTGTCTTCGAATTTTTGGTTCTAGGACATGCTGGTTTCCTCACGATGTCTTCTTACACCGTTTTTGAGAGCGCTTTCTGGGTTTGAAATTACGACTTACAAACTCGTATGTCGAAGCCGATACCAGTGTGCCACCACTGCGTTAGGAGTACGTTCTCGTGGATATTTCCCGATATCTAAAAGCTATCCAAGGTAAACTTTGAATTTAATTAAACTAGTTTTAAATACAGTTTGTCCGATATAACGTTTCCATCAATTACTGATTCAGGCAATCTATAACCGACGAAGGTCGATAAAAGTTTTTAGTTTAGAAACAGTGGATTATGGAGGCCTCTGTGAATAGAAATATTAGTTCCGGCTCTCACAAAAACTTTGAAATGGGTTTGAATGATAATTCTATTGTTGGGTAGTTCTGGATTTTTGTGTCAAATGATGGATGTGAGTATTGTTTTTTCAAGCGTTTGTATATTATGTAGATTAGGCTTCCAATAGTGATGATAGCTAAAATGAAAAATCAGGGAAAAAGTATTTATTGTAGCCTTGTAGGTCATATAGCGAATTGACTACCTTCGTGAATTCTCAGTGTATTTAAATCACAATAACTTACTCGACAGTCATATAAAATGGCGAAACCAGCAAATTGACGTGGTGTGTCAATTGGATAAATAATTAATTTTCCAGGCTGTATCTATAACTGGCTATCCCAGACCGGTCAACACCCGTTATTGTCATGGATGTCTGGAGGGGTCTGTCAGACTCTTACTGACTAAAACCACCCCGGTGTTCCGTCCCACACTTGCACTTGGATCTGATGCGACTTCCGCGATCCCCAGGCCATCTCCCTGACTGTATTAACTTTTATACCATGGCACATGTGCAAGCACCCATTCTGGGATATTAATTTTTTGGCGGGCATCAGTAACATTTACATATTTTAAAAGTACACATAGAACACACACACAGCTCAGCTTAAGTGGGACTGGGCCGGACATGTCTGCCGCATGTCAGACGACCAATGGGCTAAAAGAACCACCGATTGGGCCCCACTAAACGCAAGACGCCATGCAGTACATGCGCCCTCACGGTGGTCGGGAATCCCAGAGTGATTCCCGACCACCGTAGGCGCGAGCTTGCGGACAGTGATATACTAACTCTGCCTTCTCTTTATATCCTAGAAAATATCTTGTATGTTCGCAAAAACTTAGGTCTTTTCAAAAAAAGATGCGACTTCCATAATCTAAATACACGTAGTAAAGATGAAATCGTGATTCCAAAATTTAGATTAACTAAAACTAGCAAGTCATTTCTAATAAACAGTATCCGCTTCTATAACAAGTTGCCAAAGTCGGTTACAGAACTTAGCGATGGAAAGTTTAAAACTCACATCAAACGTGTCCTTATCAAAAAAGCATATTATAAGATAAAAGACTACGTTGAAGACAGGGAAGTTTGGCATTAATTCCTTCTGCACATGTGGCTTCCCTGGTACCTCATTAACAGCATAACTTTGTGAGAGTCTATTAACTGCTTCCAAATTACAATGTTAATTTTTAATATTTTTATTTTTTACACTTTCTGACATATTCTCGTCATTTTTGACATTTATACATCGCTTCAAATAGCACCTATTTATTAGTGATTCTCATGGAAATCATGTCACTTTGTTTAAATAGGTTGATCTTACTAATGTAGATTCTTTTACATATTGTGAATGGGAAAACATTGTAGGCCTTACAGATTAGATTTATAGACGATTTTCTATTCTTTATTTTCATTCCTCTAAGTACTTGGTACTTATTGACAGGCCTGCACTGTCCTCCCATACCTATTATCACTGTAATTTGAAAACATTGTAAAACCCAATTATTTTTAAAAGAGTAACCGTGGAGTTTCTTGCCGGCTCTTCTCCATAGGAAGCGACAAATTGGAACCGTGCACCTAGCTTCTGACGTTTCATAAGTGCCCTTGCAGGTTTATGTGAAATAAAATATTTTGATTTTGATTTTGATTTTGATTTTGATTTTGAGTGAGTAATGGGTAGCTCGCTGTCCGGTAAGGACCAAGCCCGGGTCGACGGCGCGTTGTGTTCCATGCACGCCTCAAAGAAATGTCAGCAATAACTGATAGGGCCCGCAAGGGCCGATGCCTGCCAGGGGTACGGGTTGTTTGAAAGAGATACCGCGGCCCCTGGCACATAGGCGACTGAGGGAAGACGGGTGGGTTTTAGTCAGTACAAGTCTGACACGCCCTCCTGCTCCACCCAGAGCGGGAGAAGCTATTTGATGATTTCCCACCCAAAAAAAAACGCACGACGCCATCGCGGCAGGCCGAGACGAAGATGGCGGGACGAGTTTGACTCCTTCCGAAGGGACTGGCCAGTACTGGCAAAGGACAGAATTGTGTGGAAGAGGGAGAGGGAGGCCCAGAGTAGAACAATACAGGCTATTTAGTTGTAGAACACATGATTATTTACGATGCCGTCAAAGTCGAGAAAAATTAGGGTTCGGGGATAAAAGCAAAATAATAAATCATACGGGATCTTACACGAAATGCCAGAAGAACATAATTTAAGTATTTCATTTAAAGATCGTTGTACATATGTAAATCTTTGTTCGCAAATTAATCACAGCTTTGTCGCGATACAAAGAAATGATTCTACTATTTAACTGCCACGATTCAAATAAAATGTAATTCATTCCTGGCCGTCGATTTTAAAAAAAATCTAATGAGTGATCTCCTTTACATTGTTTTTTTTTTTTTCATTTGTTTGAATTTCGATACCCCCCACGTCTTTGTTTCCCTAGCTAATTAATTTAACCCTGACGTCCGCGCCGATACCAGATGAAGAAAGAACATTCCAAACGCCCCATGTTTAAAGGCTTCTTCAAACAGGCGCGACGCGGCACTTGTAGAACAATTTCAATGAAGTTTTCGTAAAAATTGTCCTCGTCGCACCTGTTTGAAGAAGCCTTAACGTTGTCATGCCCTTTCCCGGTGTATTAAAATTGGTTTCCAAGAATCATGTACTAATTCAATTAATTGTTTTCCCTCAACATGTTAGGTAAGTATATACCCACTTTTCAGAGACACTCAGTCTCGTTTTCGTTATGAGTCTGCGCATGACACATCAAAACATGACAAAAGTGTAGGAGGAAAAATATTGTTTTTATTTTAAATGCAGTGAATCTGACATTTATTGACAAATAAACTTATCAAACTGATATGGCATTTAATTTAAAATTCACCAATTAAACTTCATTCATGTGACGGTTTGTTATGAAGAGCAAAACAAAAACGCTACAGCTGATTCCATAATCAGTTGTAGCTTTTTGTTTTGCCTCATGGCAATGGCCTTACAATAGTGTAGGTGGACAAACGTTGCTTTTGTTTCAATTTCAGTGAATTTGACATTTCAGTGACAAATAAACTTATCAAAAAAGACTTTCTTACATTCACTAATCTTAACCTGTCTAAATAGTTATAAACGGTTTTATTAGTTTGTCCTGTTATTTCTTCTTTTTATATTAATTAACAAAATAACCTGACATGTATTTTATTTATATTACCTTCATTTTTGAAATCAATAAGCGTATCGGTATCGCCGATATTTTTATAAGAGCATCGGTATCGGTATCGTATCAGAAAAAAGGCGTATCGAGGCATCCCTACTTAAAATATGATTAAAAAACGTAAGAAAGTATTAATTTCGCGGACTTCCACGCCGCTTCCCCTTTAATTACTAGCGCCCTTCTTTTGGGAATCACATCTCGCAGCTCAACCAATGAGGTTAACCGGACTTGCTTGTGGTAACCTTAATAAATTAAGGCTTCCAAACTTAAAACTAAGCGACTGCTAGCTAAGGGCACCTCCTGCACCTCCTGTGGGGTACGGAACCCGCCTTAGGACATGGCAGCAAGGGGCGGGTTGGATCGGACTGAATTAGCGCCCGTACTAGCGACCGTTTCGTTTTAAATTACGTATTTTAAATGTTGCGCTAAGCAAATCAAATGTTTACGCCCCCTATTACATAGGAGATAAAGGTGTACTATACACCTATGTCTGCCCACCCCTGCGGTGAATACAGTCGTGATGTATGTTGCTGTAACATGCTTGACACTGAAATATAGCGCGCCCTTGGATGTACGAGTATATCAGTTTCCTATGCGCCACAGGAAGCACTGCCGTTGACGTTTTTCCTCTTGTTTTCGAGTTAAATAACGTTGCTTTGTATGTTTCTTTTTTAAATACAGTACGGTATACTGGCAAATCCAAAAGAAAGAATTGTGTTTATTTCGACACAGTTCGTGAAACACAAAATACAATACAGAGGCCTTAGTGTGAGTTTCATTTAACCATCTCGCTCAAACGCATCGAGTGCGTTTGGCACTCTAATTGGCCCTGGATTGGTGACGGACCAATCGGAGCGCAGAACGTGCTCGATGCGTTTGATCGAGATAGTTAAATGAAACTCACACTAGGGCCACAGTATAGAGTGTGTGTGAGAGAGGAGCTTGTGGCTACGTAATAATAGCGGCACGGGTCAGCGTATAATGTTCCCAGTGCTGGTACAGACGCCAGCCCATCAAACTATCCCAAACTGTCAAATTTTCCCAATTGAACCTTATAGTTTTGTAATAAAGTTGAAAATCTATCAAAGAAATTTAACAGGTTGTGGTTGCTTTATGTGCTGGCCTCTGTACACAGGCCTTCTCTGAGTGAGTGTGGGATTTTTTTTTTGCTGGGTAATCATCAAATAATTTCTCCCGCTCTGGGTGGAGCGGGAGGGCGTATCAGACTTTTACTGACAAACCCACCTGTTCCTTCAGTTGCCTGAGTGCCAGCGGTATCTCTTTCGAACAACCCGCACCCCTTGGTGTGGGCCATAATCCACCACGCTTGCCTAGCAACGCGGGTTGATGGATGTCACATAACATAACATCACACCTTTTTCCCCGAAGGGTTGAACAGAGATGTGTATATAGTACACTCATATTCTGCCAGTTACGTTTAAGTCCCAGGTAATAAGGACGAGACTATCCCCATCAACCGGGCATAAATCCATGGACATCACATGTCGTGGAATTTTTGGTTCTAGGACATGTCGATTGCTGCTTGGACGCCATTACAAGCCACACCTATAACTATTTTAAGACACTTCATGTACTGAAACAATACATGAGATTTTTTCAACAAATAAAGCTTACCCCACACAATATCATGCATCAACTTTTTAGAATCCATTTTGACCACTTAATGCACTAAAGAACACCATTAAAACTGCACTTTTTTAGCACAAAATCACTGAAAATATGTCCATATTTTTTAGCAGATCACTGAAAATATGTCCATAATGCGACACGACGGGCACAAAACTGCCAACAATATTCACAAATAATTTCCTTAAAACTGCTACCAGCTGGATTACTGCATTATTTTCCTGTTAATTCCAATAATAATAAGTAGGTAATAATGAGTGTGTTTTGTCCTATTTAATAGGCGGTTGGTGAGTGACTGATTTCAGTATCTGCTACAACGGGAAGCGGGGTCTTTATATCAGTATTTACTGCGTATTCCAGTGTTTTGTATTGTGGACAGAATTAGTCATATTAATAAAGGTTGCCACGCAATATAAATACACATTAAAATGGTCATTATGAGTATTTTTCAGGGGGCTCATGGCTAAGTAAGAACAGCCGCTACGTTTACCGCGGTTAATCCGTAGACCATAATTTACATATCAAGACCCCTCCGTGCCACGGAAAGCACGTTGAACCGTTGGTCCCGGCTGCAATTCGTGGATCTTTGACAGTCGTTACGGGTCGACAGAAGCCCGAAAGTCTGACAACCAGGCTTACCAAGGGATATCGTTGCCCAGTAACTGGGTTGTAGAGGTCAGATAGGCTGTCGCTCCATGTAAAATACTGGTATTTGTTGCGACTAGAAGTCGACCCTAATATAGTTGGGAAAAAGGCTAGGCAGATGATGATATGAGTGTTTTTCATATCAGAAATTCTAATTATCTTCTGATATAACCACTCTGCTTCGATCCATAAATTAAATCCCTTTTCTACCTCAAATGCTTTCCTATAGGCTATAGAATTAAAGATCAAAATATCCCACAGAAACGTACGACCGGGATGAAAAGTATCCCATGGCCTATGCGTGTGTCAAATTTCATTAAATCCGTTTAAGGGGCAGACAGAATTATCATCGCATTTATAATATTAGTATGCATAGTGCGGATGCAGTGGCGGTACCTTCGTAGAAGCCGAAAAGCCCAGCTTGCCCTAATAAAATTGTAATTATTATATTTAGTTATCTTCGTATTTATAGGTTTTCTAACCAAAATTATGATAATGGTGTTAGTAATACTAACAAACATGAGAACATGAGCCAATCCCTTAGCTGTTTTTTAATAGTAAAAAATCTGTCGGCTTGCCTTGATTTTGACCCCTAGGCACGCCACTGTGTGGATGACAAGAGATTCATAGGATCAATTATTGTCTTCTTCACCCAATCATAAAAATATTGCATTGTCACCGACCTTACATACATGTGCACAACATCAGCTCAATCGAACTCCGGGAAGTGGGTCAAATTTAACTTGCAAATTTTGAACGCAACTTACATACGAACATTGCAAGTTACATAGAAGCTTGTAAAAACAATGCCCGATATAGGAATCGACTCCCATGTCCAGCATTCGGTAGCTACGCTTGCGACTATTAAACCAAAGCTACGTTTATACATGTGATGCTCTGAGACTCTAGTGTGAGTTTCATTTAACCATATCGATCAAACGCAGTGAGCGCGTTCGGCGCTCCGATTGGCCCTGGATTGGTGAAGGACCAATCGGAGCGCCGAACGCGCTCGATGCGTTTGATCGACATAGTTAAGTGAAACTCACACTAGGGCCACTGTTTATCAAATTGTGACGTGCGCGCTTTGGTGCTGCAGGGTGCGTCATTTACTACGTAAACTGAAAGGGAGAAGCAACATTGACGTAAGCAGTTTGGGGTGAAGTTTCCCATAAACGTCATTGGCCGCAAGCAGCATTGCATAATCGGCCTATAACGTTCCCACTGCTGAAATTGGCGGTAATCCACTACGCAACAGGCCCAGTAAGGGTTGGTGGTTGACACAAATGTCTTAGTATTTTGGTTGTAGGAGCTGCCGGTTACCTCACGACGTTATCCATCACCGTTTTGAGAGTAATGGTAATGAAATAATTTACACAAAGTACAGTGCATGAATGGATTCGATACACGACCGCATACAAGACTTAGTTAGTTTTGCACACAGGTTGGAATACGCCACGTCGACATGGTTGCTATGGCTGTGTAGATACTGACGTGACGACTTTCAAATGCTCAATGGCGCTTAAAAATAATATGAACTCTTTAAAGCGAACAGGCTCACTCAAAACCGGTGGTTCTTTCATCAAAAGACTATCTCATACACTAAACTCCATGATCTGACCAATATAATATCTGGACTTTAAGAGACAATTACCTACGAGTTTATTTCGGTATTTCTTCTCAGTGGGATAGGTAACACCGACCTAGTTCTGAAACATTACCTTTCACGTGTAAAGGATTTTTTTCCAACCAATTTTATAGAAAAAAAAAAATGGTGTTCGGACACCAGACGTCTCTTATAGCGTTTAATAAGAAACAACCCTTGCTCTCAATACGGTGAACGAAAACATCGTGAGGAAACCTGCATATCGTTGAATAAAAAAATCGAAGACATGTGACGTCCACCATCACGCACTCTCTTACCGAGAGGAGGCCTGTGTCCGAACAGTAGTCACAGATTATTACGCTAAGAGACCCTAGTATCACCGAATCAGTTGATATGCCACTCCAAACAGATGTACCAACCCTTATCTTCAATTCCTTATACAGAGGAAATACAACTATAATATAAATAAATAATTATGTTGTCGTTTGAACAAACGATAATTACAATAACGTACACATGAAAACGAGCTCAATGCCTTTTGGAAAACCTTGAACCGCGAACAAATGCTGATAATTGAACTGTTCACGCCGAGTTTGTTGGTTTGTAGATAAATTAAGTTAATGTTACGTTGACTCGTTAATTAATAGGTAGATAATACTATAAGTCAGTTGCACAAACGAACCTTAACTTTTAAAGCCGTCGTTAAATTCTTATCTTCCATTAAAAGCAACCATAGACTCGATTTTAATGGTTCTTTATTAAAAAAATATATATATTTAGGTATTTTATTTATTATTATATAATGTGGCATTTTGTGCAACTGGGTGTGTGTTTGATAATTTTTAGTCCACAATATCCCTACTTCTCTACCAATATTATAAATGCGAAAGTAACTCTCGTCTGTCTGTCTGTCTCGCTTTCAAGCCTAAACCGCTGAACCGATCATCATTAAATTTGGCGGTGATATAGCATGGGATATGGAAAATGACATAGGCAACTTTTTTACGCGATAATCGACATCCACGCGGGCGGGGCCGCGGGCAAAAGCATACATAAACTGTGACGCGTTCTTCCCATGGGCCACCTGCTACGATCCTAAGTCCACGTACATAAGAACGTAAAAATATCGCGTCGTAATTTTTTCGCGCACTGGATTTTCAACGCACTGCTCAGTGTCGAGAGTTGAAATTCCAACAGTGTGTTTTTTCGACGCGCTGGAATGCACTCTGTCGGATTCTTAATCCTCGGCTCATCACCGAGGTTTGAACGACGTTTTTTACCGTCTATTTTACAGACTGCATTATCCCTGATACTTAAATAATTTTGGCAGCTTTATGCTACATCCTCACAGTCCCGGGCCAGGTCAGGGACTTCCGGTCGTGCGGAAATGTAAGTTCATATAAAATGTATGCAAACCACGACGCGAGCTATATTTTCCCCCATCCCTGAAGGGGCAGTGAACCGATGAAGGGCAGAACCTTATATTATGTGGCAGTAGTTCTATAATATTATGTCTATACTTATTATACCTTAAGGGGGAACCGCCATGGTAACCCATTTTTCGTAAGTTTTTGCCATCCCAGCGCGGAAAACGCGGACGTTGCATTTTCAACCCTCGGCGCTACAGTGCCTTGAAGATCAGTTCGCGAAAAAATTTGCGATACCTATACGTCGACGTAACAAGTTTTATGACTGGCACTGACTGCCACGCACGTTTGAATGACAGAATTGACGCTTTACAAAACCGAACTTCTTTAGGGTTCCGTACCTCAAAAGGAAAAAACGGAACACTTATAGGATCACTTTATTGTCCGTCCGTCCGTCTGTCTGTCAAGACCCTTTATCTCTGGAACGCGTGGAGGTATCGAGTTGAAATTAAATTGATATACTGGTCTACAGTCGCTTGAAGCTGTGAAAAAATCAAACTTCTAAGTTAACGTAAAACAAAGATGCCGAAAAATACACACTAGGGCCACAGTTGTATGAACGTAAACGGAGCGACAGCAGTACCTACCTATATAAGGATCGTAGCAGGTGGCGTTCTGTACTGTTTCTGTCTACCCCCGGGGACGGCGTGAATTTACGATGTGTGTGTTTATAATTTAGACAATGATCACAATCGTTCACAATGACAATCGGAAACGGATATATGCTATGCATCTCGTGAAATTGGCTGGCGAATGGCCCCATCACGTGGCTCGTCTGAGTCAGTTTATTATCAGGAAAGAATTCCTTATACTGAGTCATCGCTGCATCGAAAATAGTATAAAAGATCTTGAATTGTGACTGGGTTTTCGGAGAAGTAAATTGAAAGTTGTATTACGTCATTAATTGGTCCAAAATTATAGAAAAAAACCTGGGTTTTCAACTTTTGACATACCTACTCTAATAGCCAAGTGTCTTTCAATTATGACACTCGACTACTCGTCCGTGATAATAAAAGTATTATGTTCTTACTAACCACATAGCATTGGTTGAAGAAGCACCTAAGATTTTGCCGTATTTAAGTTCAATACTCAAAGAAAAACATACCTTCCTTGCTCGATACCTGACTTCACGCCATACTCAGCGCTAGCAGTGATCTATGGCACAGCAAGCTGTCACCTGTCAACTGTCAGGTCATAGCGTCTAAAAATTTTGCCGCCATGGACGTAAAATTTTTTCTCTCGTTAATTTTCTTAGAAAGTTAATAGTTTCTGGTAAAACTATAAAGAAAGTGAATAATAGTGCTTTTGGTAAGTGATAAATAGTGTTACGCTGATCGTTAGTCAGCGAAATGCCGAAATCCGAGATTGAAAGCTCACATAATAAAAACGTGTTCGCCGGTGCCGTTGTAAAGCAACCGTTTGTAGCGAACTTGAGCGACGAATTGTCCTACGTGCGTAAGTGGCGAAAAACGCTCTTCATCCTCGGAGGAAGAAAGTAGCTTCTTCGCACTGCTGACCAACAGACCGAACAGATTGGCACGGTTTACTGTAAGTGGACCTACGCATTTATAATGGAATAAGTAGCCAAGTAAGTGTTCAATTTCTATGAACATGACACAATTTCCACATCATATCACTAACTTTACAAAAACACTCATCAAACTTCTAACCTGGTTCTGGTTAGTATCCACTTCGGAAGTGCATTGTGGTATAATACACAATTCGGTTTTGTTTTAAGAGACAGAAGTATTACAACTGAAGGATTTCAGTGTAAAATATGATAATTAGGTAGAAAAACTCTGCTTTTAAGACAATCCACTGACCGATATTCCTGTTTCAATGAATATCAAAATAAACCAAACACCAATTAAAGAAAAGCTCAAATTTATGGTTATCTACCCCATGTGTTTCACACACTGCATTAGAAGTCAAAGAGTATAGACTTAAGCTACTAAACCAAACTAAAGATTATTTAGTTCCCGCGGAGGGAGTTTTGGTTGGATGCTTAATGTGGGTGGGTGTGGGTAGCTGAAGGAGCTAGTTGCTAAAGCGAGTCTACAAGGACTTGTTAATTAAGCAGCAACCTACCCAATAGGCTTGTACCCTACTGTCACCTTTGGAAGTAGTTGGAACGTTTTTCAGGAAGTATATTTTAATTTTAATTATTTATTGCTGGCTAGTGGCAAGCTGCTGTTAAATTACAGTGGTTCAGTGAAGAGCTGATCTCTTTTGAAATCTGAAATCTAGCAGATATAAATAGCATTTAGAACATTTAAAATTGCTAATTAAAAATGTTAAGTTTCATAAATGACTAAGTAATAAGAAATGCTAAATATTTGAACAACATTTAATTTACTATGCTATACTTCTGTATTTTGTAATAATTAAGGAAATCTTATAGTTATGATCAGGATCATTGATCTATCAAAATATGAAAGGGAATAAATACATCCACCACACAATTTAAAACTGACAATATTATAATTAAAGCTGTTATTGCAAGTAGTACTTGTTTTACTATAAAAAAAGGAGTTTGATAAAAAGGGATCATTGCAAAGATACTTTTGACAAAAATCAGACTGCCTAAAGAACCATGTAAAACTTCAGAATGAAAGGCTTATTGCCTTACTGTTTTTATACTGAGATAATAACAGGAAGTCCAACACTGAATATGTTTATATTCACAACAATTAAATTTTGAATAAGCAATAAGTAATAAGTCTTTACTTAGCAAATTTCTATTAAACCCACATTATAAAAAATGTGGATATTTTTTGGTTTTAATACCTACTTTACACACCAATATTACTAAAAAGTAAAAAAAAAAAAAAAAAAAAAAAGTATTGATATGTTAATTATGGGTAGCTTTTCATGAAATAGTCACATACCAACAACTCCGAAGAGCTTTTAGAACCAAGAAAAATATGGTAATTGACAGCATACCCTTTTGGCTTTTCTTGGGTTCTCTGGACGATCAGCCAACTGAGTGGCAGAGAATTTGCGAGCCTATGGTATCCGCATTCTTGTTCAGGTTGATATGAGCTGGCCCACTATTAAAACTCAGTTTATGATTTCTGTCTCGGAGACGGTAAGTCCTAACAAAGCTTAGGTGACAAATTAATTGCCTAAGTCTATTCTGAATCTCCATCAGGAGTAAGAACATGTAAGCCTTCGATACTTTGTTCTCTGAATAAAGTTCAAAGCGTATTAAATTTAGGTGTTCCATATATAATTGTTGCAATCCTTGCAAGGGAATGCTTGTAGTCTCAAAAGTTTTTGAGAAGGGCAGACCAAGACAAATAGAAAAAGGTTGCTCTACTGGTTGGCCATAATTAATGTGGTAGCTAGAGGCTATTGATAAACCACAGTTCAGTTCCTCTACACATGAGTAAGGAAACCCATTTCTTGTCCACACATGCAGTGGATGAAGGGTAAGGAGTCCACATGAACGGGCTACCCTATACATTCAAAGGATGTCTTTAAAAGATCACTTTTAGTGACGAGATCACTCATTGTGCCACCCTTGGTAAAATATCACTTCATATTTGTAATTCATAAGGTGGACATTATAAATAATCATGTATTCTATCCTACTCTTGTCAGGAACTTGACCAAACCAGAAAAAATGGCACTCGAACTTGGAGAGACATTTGCCATAAACGCAGTAAGTAATAAGCAGCCAAAAAGCCAGTATTGAGAGTACATATTCTAGTTCAATCCGACAACAACATTTGTCGCACATCTGGGATGAGCGAGGGATTCGTTTCCCTAGTGTCCTTGAACCTAACTTGCAAAATTACGAAGTTAGCAGGTTAGCTGGATATTACTCTGTCAGCGGTTTACCTCCCGGGGAGTTTAAAAGTGTTATAACGGCTTAGCCGACCGCTTATCCTTGAACAGGCCAGCCAGATGGGCTCCTGTTGCTCCAGGCCCCAGGCCTCGGAGGCCATGTTTTCCAAGTGGGGCGTCCCCGACGTCGACCTTTTCGCGTCAGATAAGTCGGCCGTTGTGCGACAATACGTCATATGGGACTCAAATGAAGGCTTGGCAAGCTTCTGCGATGCTTTCAGTTAGAGGTGACAGCAATGATTAGTAAGGGTGCTCTTTTCGCCCAATTTAAAACCGAGCGCTCAGTCATCTGCTGAACTCGGAGGTGGGTCGGGTGCTTATTATGTATAAATGGCCCATACTGGACCCAGTGTACCTGGTTCCCGTGCTTGGAGATGAGATGTCTCGGAGAGCCAATACCTATACAAGACCTATGTAAGAACCTCTTAAACCTAACAAGCTGCAACTAACCTAACCTAACCTACCCTGGAAATTTGGGGGGGGGAAGGCAGTCAGCTTGTAAGAGGCAGTGGTTGGTACAAGAACAATGGATTTGCTGAAATATGGTTGGAGATAATCCACACTTATTACTAATAAAGCTCCTATTCAGAGGTGAATGTCATGGTGTAAATTGCATGGTATTAGTCCTAAATAACCTGATCCGAATTTACTTATTTATTTGCATGAAGCAAATACTGTACCAACAGATCTGATGTTAGATCTAGACATTTTCTTGTCCACTGAGTAAGTTACAAAAACATTAGCTTTAGCTAAACCACTACCAAGAAAGTAACCCAGGTGGGATAGATAGTTTTTCCGCCTTGATTGGAGGATTTATGCATCCTAATATAATAGGATATCTTACAACTTTTAAAGGTTGAATAACAGTGAGGCCATTATGGCTCACAGAAATTAACAATCAAGTTGTTTACTTAAAATCTACCATAGTTATTGTTGGCTTTGGTTTACAATGACAGGCATGGCTAAGCTTGCTCAAAAGATTTTTAAACAAAACACGATAGAGGTGCCTCCAAGAAGTATAACGTCTGTGGTAGCCTTCGGGAGGCTGACTACTGAGTAGCACATCAGATGAAATCAAAATGGAAGAGCCACTAGACTTACAGAATTATTACTTTTAAAAAGTAGTAAAGGAGAGGGCTACCCCAAGAGAAGTTGTCTCAAGCCTATAATGTTCCCACTGGTGGGACGAAAGACTGCTCTTTATGCAAGGGAAGGAGGATTTATTATATGAGAATTTTTAATTCCCTATTAAAGTATTTGAAGAGTCCATTGACTAATGAAGGGACTTACACTAGAATACCCCTTTGATCATTCATATGCAAAGATTTAACGTATTGATCATGATAATAAAAAGGTCCTAAATAAATTTCAGTTACAAAGGAATTTTAACTTTGTCATGTATGACAAGTATATTTTCCTACATCATTATATAAGTATTTATGAGTTTCTGTACCTTTGATTGAGAAATATTTTTACTGTTGATCTCAAGTTTCAAGTAGGTATATTACCTAACTTGTATTAATTATGGATATGAATGAGTGTTCCAATTATCCTTTAGTAATGAGATGATTATTTTTAATTCAGTTTAGATCTCATTGATTTTAAATTACCTTTATATCATTATATTAAAATTTCATGTTCATGTTCTATAAGGCAAATAGATTTGCCATTTATCTATAACAATTTATGAAAGATGTTTTCATTTCTGCATTTTCTTGTATGAATAGATTGAAAACTCTTAATTTTTGGTTTTAACAGTTAATGAATTCAGACGAAAATATTCGTCAATTCCGAATATGAATAATTCACATAGCGTCTACATCCTTCGGGTAGTCTTCACCAGCAGATAACAAACAGGTCTTCAACCAATGCTATGTGGTTAGTAAGAACATAATAGAGCTGTTTTGCATTAAAACAAAACAGTTATTATGTGATGAAGAACCACATAGCATTGGAGCAAGGTGCTTGCTGATGAGTTTTGAAGACTTCTATGACCTGACAGTTGACAGGTGACAGCTTGCTGTGCCATAGATCACTGCTAGCGCTGAGTATGGCGTGAAGTCAGGTATCGAGCAAGGAAGGTATGTTTTTCTTTGAGTATTGAACTTAAATACGGCAAAATCTTAGGTGCTTCTTCAACCAATGCTATGTGGTTCTTCATCACATAATAACTGTTTTGTTTTAATGCAAAACAGCTCTATTATCAACGTCAAAGGACTTTGATCTGGCCAAGCGTAGTCATCATAATCTATTTCCCCGAATTACAATATCTACTGTGGCAACAATGTCAAAGTACAAATAAATTAAATTGTAACAATTTTTTTCAATGTATTTTCAATAAGGCAACTCAGGGCAACTGAATGTATTATTCTACTTTGGTAACACTTAGAAATAACAGTTCTGATATTATTATTTTTTCTAGCAGTGCCACAAAAGTAATTTTAAATGGTAAAAACGTAAGGCGAGTAAGTTGTTGGATTGTGAAAGAGTACAGAGGGGAAATTGCATAACGCACTAACAATAGGAATGCCTTTCATTTTGACAGTTCAACAGATTCCTTTTTCAAACATAATGAAGCATAGATTAGCAAATATCCTTCAAAATGATTTCGATTCTAATTGATAGTGTGAACGCAATAAAGGTGCCGGAATCCTCATTACGCATTTATTTTCATGTCCAAAAGTCATATATGTTCACCATACGTCACATTATTATCTGACCTTCGATAACTGACCTGACCAATGACGTAGATCAACAAATGATATCAAGCAGTGACGTATACAGTTCACATGTCGTGAGTCGATGACGTGTGCTGATATCTATATAGTATTTACTCATGTAAATCTACAAATAAATTATCGCCAGACTTTGATAAGATTATCTATCCAATTTGAAGGTGTTGTGATTGGTTAACTGGAACTTGGTGCCTGATTTGGTAGACGGATTATTTCCGTCTGTAGTGGAAGTATAGATAGATAGCAGTGAAATAATCTTACACTATTAAAGCAGGAATTGATTAACACACAATGGCAATGCTTTTCATTTTGACAGTTCAACAATATTTATTGCGTCATTTACGTTATCGAGCAGATGATTTTGTAAACATATGAAGCATTGATAAGCAATTTGAATTTACTACAAAATCCTTCTGATCGTTATTGAAAGTGTGTTACGTACAGTGAGTTTCACGAATGAATTCCCTTTGCCGTAATGTTGGTAGCACTGAGATTCAGTGTTTAAAAAAATCCGTGATACCAACATTACGGGAAAGGTAGAAACGCACGCGTTGGGGTGCAGGTCGATAATAAACAAAAAAGTGAAGTGTCATGAGATTGTGTGCCATGTGCTCGCTCTTCAGCTGGTAACTGCCACATTCACCTGCCGTAACATATACCCTGAAAATGATTATGTTAGGTGCCCTGGTATGAGAGGCAAGACTTAACCTTTTCCCAATCCTATGAAACACAAGGTTGACGGCGACAGCCTCACTATTGTATCTGTTTTGCGCACAGTGATGAGTTATGTATATCTGGTGTACCCTGGACAGTCAACCTCGCTTCCACCTCAGCCACACCGCACACACAGTCACCTAACAGATTATCTCTTAGCCAAAAACATGAGCTATTTAAGTATGGCTAATGCCGAAACGAGACAAGACGTAGAAGAATTTGGAGAAAACCTATAACCATAGGCTCACTCCAGAAGAAGAAGCTCCAAAAGACAAGAAGAGGCGAAGGAGAGAGATAGAGCGAGAGAGGGAGAGAGATAAAGGGAAGGAGGTGAGTCAGAGGAGTAGAAGTCAAGAATTAGTAGCTCCTCTAACTTCAATAGTAGCAATTTCATTAGCTGGTAATCTCATTTAACTTTGCGACAGCCGATTCTAAGATAAAATTAGAACAACGATAAAATTTTTGTTTACCACGATAATATGCACAGCAGGAATTATTTAGTTACACATAACAAGTGAGTAATACATAGAATGTGTTTATACATTTTGTAGTCGATGAATCATTCTATATTAATGTTTTGTGGTGCAGCGGTTATGATTTGGATCACTAATATGGCATTCCTCATTTGTATTTTTAATTTACTTTTGAGGATAATACTTGATTACTGGGTGCGGTACGTGGGTGAGTATTGCGCAGGCTGATGCATTTATGGTCAACAGAAAAATCTAATCTATCTGCTACGGGAGGTATGCTAAGCTATATGAAAATAGATACTATGCAAAATGCGACCTCTGCGAAAAAAAAATCTCTTCACAAACTCAGAACTCAGACGACCTCGCAAAATGTATCTTGCCCTGCCAAAGAAGGTCTATCTAGTATCGAGGTTTTTTTACTGTCTGGTTTACCCTATTTCAATGTCGTGAGGAATGTGAGTATGAATGTTGTGATGGCTATAAGATTAGGGGACGCCCAAAAGATACGATGGAAGGACTTTGTGAAAATGGAATTGGAATTTGGAATTTTGGATAGAAAGGCACACTCCCGGGATGACGATTAATAGAGAAAGAAGCATGAAAGAAAGACATGTTGCGCCGACCCCAAATTGATTGGGATAAAGCCAGCAGAATGAATGTTGATGGTTTGCTCGAGACAAAAGATAAATTCTGTTGTCTATTTCTATTCTTCTTTTAATGTGCACGTCTTTTATACATCGTTCTCACAAGTATAATATCAACATGAATGATGTAACCAATTTTTTGGAAAAACATTTTGATTTTGAAAGAGTGTCCGAGTTTCTAGCCCGTTTTTCTCCATAGATACACACGGCTACACATCAAGCTATTTCCAGTTTATGCTGATCTCGCCCTAAACGGAAATCCTTTATAATGCGAGATCAGCTTATACTGGAAATGTATAGCTTGATGTGTAGCCGTGTGTAACTACTACGCTTTGGAATGAGCAACCCGCTTCATCTTTTGACTGATCGACCCCTTGACAATTCAAATGTGCGTGTAATTGGTTTATTCCTACTAATATTATAAATGCTTAAGTAACTCTGTCTGTCTGTTACGCTTTCATGCCTAAACCGCTGAACCGATCGTCATGAAATTTGGTAGAGATATGGGGACATAGGTTACTTTTTTACGCGATAACCGACATCCACGCGGGCGGACCCGCGGGCTAGTTTCCAATAAATGCTTTGAGTTTGAGATGCCAAATGTCTAGGTCTTTAGCATTTATATGCAACCGTAATTCTAACCAACATTACATTTCATCTTATAAAACCTTTTCTTTTATTCACAAAAATGATCCCTGACCTTTCACCGTTAGGATCGATCGGCCTACCTCAAGAAGCGTATCCTTGAGGTAAATACATCAAAGTTGCTATAAATAACCACTGTATTATACACAGCTCATTTCCTTGATACGCTGGTACAGGGACTCACGTCAATCGAAACAAAACCAGGTATATAAGAATAATCATTTTCTTGTTAGGCATAAGGCCCAACAGCAAACTAATACATATTAAGGAGGAGGTTCTCAATTCGATGCGTCTATGTATACATATTTTTTTTTATTAATGTATTACCAAGTATCACTTTTTACTGATAGTGCGATTTTGAAAATTGTTTTAATTTTGTTATTGGCAAGGGTATACTTCGAAGTTGGTGGTTCCACCCCTAAGTGTAGAAAAAATATCCAGAAAAACTGTTTAACCAAAAATAAAAATGTCAATAAAAAAAAATAGAAAAAAATGTAGGTACGAAAAAAGAAACTGAAATGCAAAAATTAAACCTTTAAGTCTAAGGTCCTAAATTACAAACTTTGAGTCGGCGACAAAGAAGGCGCAAAATAAATTGGTAAAATTAGTAACTGACATTAATTTAGGAGCTTAGTTACACTAAAAAGCAAACTTTTGCAATACAGTTTATTTTTTCGTCCGTTCAATTTATTGCTAGTTTTTTATTTAAACTCTGTACTACGATAGGCCAACTCAAGGCCAAAGTGTCAGAGACGTGCAGTCTACGGTATGTACGCTCGTCAAATATAACAAATGCATGACTGATAGGCATCAGTAATGAGCATTGAGCATCCGTTGATGACTGACCTTCGTGGTGTCATGATGATACTGTTGTGGTCTACAGTTATTTGCTACGTTTGTCTAGTCATTGTGGCTAGCTTATACGATACGGATAGGAACCCGAGTTGCCAGTTTGGAAAAAAGAAAGTTAGGTTGGAGACTATTTTTTTAATATAGGCGCGGCGAGAGCAGTGAGTCTTTCGGCTGAAATGGTGATGATAAATGATTTTATTTCTGTAAGTAGGTTTGTACACGTCATATATATTTTAAAAACTAGATGAGGATAGGCATTTCCTATCTGACATCTCTGAGAAGAAAGGCCGAAACAAACCCAGAGGTCACAGTCTTTTTTAAAGTCCAGACATTATCTTGGTCCATCTAACCAAGATAATGTTTGGACTTTGAAGTTCTAGGACATGCCGGTTTCCTCACGATGTTTTCCTTCACCGTTATGAGAGCGGTGGTGATGATATAATTTACACAAAGTAAAGCGCCTGTCTGGGTTCAAACTTACGATCTACAACGGCATGAGACAGAAAGACACCGCCTACCCTACCTAAATAAGATAAATATGTAAAATAAATATTATTTTATCAATAAACAAAAAATCTTTATTCATAAATCAGCGCCACCTGTCGAGCGTCGGTCTTATCATTAGTATTATCGATACAATATCCCGTTCGTTCATGCAATTTGACGCAACTTCGCATTGCGATGCACTAGCACCGCTTAGTGCCTCGGGAGAGACAAGAACTATTCGTGTCTCAATGTTTGTATGTGTGCTCTCGTGGTCATGCAGATTTATTCAGTGTGCGTTCCTATACATACGTGCCACACAATGTAACAAATAACGCACACAACCGTACCACTCAATTTTTTATAATATTCAAACTTGCAACTAATAAAACAAACAACGTGCACTAACCCTGAGATTGTCAACTGGCTGTGCCAGCGTAAACCGGTTTTGCCAGTGTCGCCGAGTACGCGACAAGCGGCCAGTGGTCACGCAAATATGCCCCGCGTGCTTGTAGTAGTGCAACCGATTCGCGCAGTGGTATGAAGCTTTGTCTCTGTTCCGTTTAGTTACTCATGTGCTACAACTAGTAAGTTGCAGTCGTTACCACTGGGCAACTACTGCTCTAGTGCGTTGTTTTGTTGACTACTATAGTGTCCGACGGTATTTTTTTTTTTCTTCAGCTCTTTTGCCAAGCTGCGCTTTGGATGGATGTGACGAGAGTGGAGTAGGTTTAAGTGCGCTCATCCGTCAATTAAATCGACCTTGTGCAATACACAGATGAACCGTAACATTACGATTCGGGTTAGTGCTATTACTGTGACTTGGAAGGATAAAGTATGGATACGGCAAAGGGGATCGAACTTTTTTGTATGGAGGCTGGCCTCGTCCCGGTTCGGCATTTTGATTATTTTTCAAAGCGAGGCCAATAGGTTTAAAGCCCTTAGTTTTGCAACGTTTTACGTATAAATCTCCGAAACTTATCTAATTTGAAATAAGGAATTCATGTGATTTTTTGTCGCGTTCTTTTGAAGTACCAAAATCATACTTAAATAAGATCAATATGACAATACCTAAGAAGGTCAATTCTCGTTATTAAAAACGTTCAAAATCTAGTTGCAGTGTCATCTCGGCGACAATCAAAACTCAAAAACCTTTCAAAAATGTGTGGAAACTTGATATTTTTGACGGATTGAGACTGAGATCAGAATGAGAACGTTTTTAAAATTACGAGAATTGCCACTTATGACAAAAGCTAGTAGAGATGAACTTCTTGGTGTATCGATGGAAAAAAGTTTATATAATATGTTAGGCATAACAAACATGACTGAAAAAGTAATTTAATTTAACTTAGTATAGTATAGTATATTTATTTCTGAGTTTATGGTATATTATGATCTTAATAAATTATTAAAAAGCTTCACATATACTACCGTTGCCGGTGTAGAAATAATAAAATTAAAGTACTTACAATATTAAGGTTCCCATTAAACAAGCTTTTAAGTAAATTAGTTTGAAATGACAATGGGTAACTATATTTTTTTTAGAGGCTTGTATTGATTATTTTTATGATTATAATTATGTTAAGCCATATTATTTACGGTCGCAAATCATATTTTAATCAACATACAACCCGACACTGACCAGAAAATGCAAAAAATGTAAGAACATTCGAATTTCTCGGGCTACGTTGGATTCACCTTAAAGTGAATTATGATCGATGTTATTCCTGAGACGTTTTCTAAAATCATAACAAGAACATTTCATAATCCTTTCGTAGCACCAACCTATTAATAATAATTAACTACGTTTGAACGTCACTTTTACATAAAACATTGACCCGTAATGACCCGTGCCAAGACAAGGAAAACCATAAAAGGTATAATTTAAATCGTTAGTACAGTACAAAACAGTTGTTATCGTCAACTATATAATTTTCTATTACACATAGAATGTGAAGATAAATATTACCTTATTAATGTGTGAGTTAACATTGTTTTTAATATTTTCTCTAGTCTCTTTCATCTTTTTAACCGAATAAAGAAAAGGTTCTCAATTCGTATAAATTGTATTTTTGTAATTTCGGAAGTCGGTCATTCCCGAGGATACTGGGCTTTATGGCTCGCTGGCAAACCTCGAGCTTCGACCTCCGTAGAAGTCTAAGAACAGGTTTGAGCACTATATGTGAGAATGATGAGAATACACATGTTCATAATTCTCCGAGGAGTCAAGCAAGGATTTGTTCCAGAGTTACCGTGACCCTGGCACAGGCAACAGGCCCTAGTTAGTGTGAGTTTCTTTTAACCATCTACACCAAACGCACTGAGCGCGTTGGGCGCTACGATTGGTCCGTCACCAATCCAGGGCCAATCGGAACGCCGAACACGCTCACTGCGTTTGGTGTAGATGGTTAAATGAAACTCACAGGAAGGAACACGGGTGGGTTTTAGTCAGTAAAAATCTGACACGCCCGCCCGCTCCGCTCAGAGTTGGATAAGACATTTGATGATTTCCCATCCAAAAAAAAAAGACAATCCGCTGTTATGTTTATCTTCTCAAAATATTGCCACATCCATTATCTTCCTGCTTTACAGCTCCACCCACAGTCGTCGATCTAATTTTAACCGTTACACAAGCTAACATCCTACGGGTTTGTTTACAAAATAAACTGTATAGTAACGGTAGTGGAAAATTATGTTTCATACGAAGCAGTGTTAAGGTTAACATAACATCACGCTAGTATTCCACGAAGGAGTATGCAGAAGTGTAAATAATGCACTCACATTTCGCTAAGTTTTACCTCCATGTAATTGGAAGCGAGTTTATTGTCAACAAATACTGATTCTGGGCTGCTACTGTTGATGGTCGTCATCTACGATCGGATCGGAGTCTAACCAGACGCAGCTGAATCAGACTACTGAGCAGACTAGTCGTCAAATTATCGGGCTTCTGAGGACCCGTACCGACTACCAGAGATCCACAAACGACAGCCGGGACCAACGGCTTAACGTGCTTTCCGAGGCACAGGAAATATGTAAAAATGGTCACCCATCCATGGACCAACCGCGGCAAGCGTAGCTTAACCTGATTGATAGACTGTTATTACTTAGCTATAAGCCACTCTCCCTTGAGTAATTAGGACGAAAAGTTAGGACCTGCGATTTGTACCATGTGCAATGCAACTGTAAAATCGGAAGTTTACAGATATATTGTTGCGAAGTGCGGGGGAGGTAGTAGTCTTCGTCTTCTACCTATCTGCACATCCCTTGCCCTGTAAATGATGAGGGTAAGTGTACGATCCCGTGGGATCATTTGCGACCTCGAAAGGGCAAAAACGCGAGCAAAAGCTAGTCTCGATAGAAGAGTGCACGGTAAAGCCTCATGGGTTTAGTTTCCAAACATTGAAAAAAAAAGTGCATTTTAATTACTTTTCACAGTCGTCCTATCACTACACTGAAGCTATTAGATGATACGAACCATTAATTGCACGGCCTTGATCGATACAAGTGACGTATGATCTGCGAATCGAGTAAATAAACATTGTGATATATAATGGCTTTAAACGCTTATTTATTGACATTCAAGTGTGTTTGTATTTGTAGTTGGTACTAGAATACAAAGTACTAGAAGATTTGTGTTAGAAGATGAAGAATCAGGAAGCGTACTTTCGCCAATGAAGATACGGGCCTATTCGAAAGTAATACGAAACTTCAGAGTGAAGAACCCTACACCCGAATAATTAACTTTTTTGGACAAGCAAAAACACATCAGAGGCCTTAGTGTGAGTTTCATTTAACCATCTCGATCAAACGCAGTGAGCGCGTTCGGCGTTCCGATTGGTCCTTCATCAATCCAGGGCCAATCGGAGCGCCGAACGCGGTCACTGCGTTTGATCGAGATGGTTAAATGAAACCCATACTAGGGCGCCAGGAGTAGGGACAGCTGTAAAAACGTGGGGTAATTCATTTTTAAGACGGGCCCCAAGCTATTCTTAGGCCCGTAGGTTATACGAAGTAGGAATCGCGTTACTTCGGCCGAAATGTCGGATTTCGTATTAAATGAAGGCGACTTATGTTTATTGAGATGAACCATTGTCTTAAATGAGTACGTTCTTCTGAGCGTATCTTTGACATGTTCAGTGGGCCTACGCCCTAGTGTGAGATTTTTTTAACCATCTCGATTAAACGCTTCGAGCGCGTTCGGCGCTCCGATTGCTTCGTCACGAATACAGGGCCAATCGAAGCGCCAAACGCGCTCGATGCGTTTGATCAAGATGGTAAAATGAAACTCACACTAAGGCCTCTGATGTGTTTGGCCCGGTAGGTCTACTCCCCAAACACGAGTCAGTAGTTTCGGCCGATGTAACGGGTGTTTCTATTACGTACGGACATAAGATTAGTTTGAGGCCCGAACTAATAATGAATGATCACCACGATTTGACAGTAGTCATTACTCCCGATGTGTTTTTGTCCGTCCGAAAAAGTTAAGTAATCGGGAGTAGAGTTCAAAATCAAAGTCAAAAGTTATTTATTCAAACGAAGCTGAGAGTCAGCACTTTTTGAACGTCAAAATTACGTAAGACTGCGCCCCCAAAACGCCCGCCCTTCACCACTTCCTAGTGCTTTAGCTGGGAAGAAGAAGTGGCGCAACAAACTCCCCAGCAGCACAGCTGTCTGTTAAGTTAGAAGAACTTGATTCTGTACAATAATAACGGACCCGTATCTTCGTTAACGGACTTAGAGAGAAGGCTCTCCTGAATTCACCTACGCGAGCTCAGCAGTATGTTGCCGCTCTTAAATTAGAAATTTTAATTGACAGTGCAGACTTTAGCTAAATTGTCATATAGGTACGTGTAACTATCTAATTCACATAGGTACTAAAATCCCACGACTGCGTGTGAAAAAAAAACCATTAAAATGTCTCAGGTCAACGCAAACCGTTGGATTTTATATTAAAACACTGCTTGGATTGTCAACATCCGGCTAAAACGGTTCATTTTAAATATGGATTACGTTATTAATACCATGCAACAAAAAATTTAAAAAAACACAACTGGTATATTTGTTGCGGTTTTGGACGAGGCATTCTGAACTAAAACCTTCGGCTGCATCTGGATTGGCGACCGCGTACTGGAAGACGTAGCGTTGGAACGCCTTCCACAAGGTGGACCGATGACCTGGTGAAGGCCGCAAGAATCCGCTGGATGCGAGAAGCACAGAACCTGTCGCAGTGGCGATGTTTGGGGGAGGCCTATGTCCAGCAGTGGAAATCTTTCGGCTGAAATGATGTTGATTCTGAACTGACGACTCTGCGCCACAGATCAGATGGACTGGCAGAAAAACACATGTATCAGATTGCTTGGTTTTAACAATTTGCTTTTCTAAGTTCACGTTAGCACGGACGTGAAACTATCGCGGCTGAATTTTTTCGCGCATTGAAACTTCAACGCACTACTCAAGTGCCGAGAGTTGAAAACCCAACAGTGAGTTATTTCAACGCGATGGGATGTTATTTCAACACTCTGTTGGATTCTGAATTCTAGGTTCAACACCGAGAGATGAAAATCATAACTTTACGCACCTGCGAACGTGGTCAATACTAATAACCGTTAGGGCTGTAGTAGGCGATAGATGTATATTTTCTAGATCAATATTCTCTTCTATTGCGTTGGAAGCACGATAAATGGCATCTGCAATAAACAGTTGGTATTGTAACCACTTTTTTTGCTTTTAATGCCATCCTTGTGCCTACGGAATAGAAGTAGAAATCGGTTGAACGGACTGTAAAAAAGGTTTGTTTAAATGTCTAATCTTATTTCAAACGGAGTAACTATATAATTCAAGTAAATAAAGAAGTTCCTTTGAAGTACTGTTTTTTTTTTTAAATTAGCCTAGACTGTCACATTGCTGAGCAAAGGTCACACCCAAATCCCTCCAGGCAACCTTTTCCAGGGCAGCGAAATTCCAGAAAGTGCTGTGGGTGCAGTAAAATTCCAATCAAAACAACGCTTTACCGACTCTATCATTGACAACGCTCGTATCCAGTTGAGTCTCACGCGAGCGCAATCAAAACCAGTCTACGCGCACTTCAAAGAATACAAGAATACATACGGTTTACCAATCAAACTTGAACTTAACTACAACTGCAGCGCAACTTGATCGCTTACGTCATTAAATCACAGCGTGAATTAGCCTACAGACGTTAGTTCAGACGGAATTGAAAGTCGGGCTGACCATTTATGGCGGTAGCCTTAAAGATGTCAAAGAGGGAGGCGGCGCACGTGAGGGAGAGGCAGTGCAAGTGCTGTCACGGCCGTAGCCTTTGCAGGACACGCCCTGGGCGTCGGGAATCCCAGGCTGATTCCTGGCCACCGTAGGCGCGGGCTTGCGGCCGATGCCTGCCAGGGGGTTGTTCGAAAGAGATACCGCGGCCCCTGGCACACAGGCAACTGAGGGAACACGGGTCGGTTTTAGTCAGTAAAAGTCTGACACGCCCTTTGATTATTTCCCAACAAAAATAAAAAATGTTGTATGCATATGGGACACCTGCGAAGACGGCATTTCTAGTTTACCCACGGAGCAATTGCTCCGTGAGTTTACCCAAAAAGAAGTATATCACCTTTTTCAGGTGAAAATAAACTTGAAATTTTTGTGTATTCACATGTATTCTGGCTACAGTTTTAGCATTTGTATATGGGGTTTATATGTCTGGAAACGGATTTATGTTTTCATCAAGTGTCTAGCCTTTTACCATCAATGTTGGGGTCGGCTTCCAGTCTAACCGGATGTAGCTGAATACCAGTATTTTACATGGAGCGACTGCCTATTTGACCTCCATAACCCAATTACTGGGTAACACGATACCCCTTAGTAAGACTGGTTGTCAGACTTTCGGGCTTCTGACGACCCGTAACCCGAAACGTGAGATCCACATATGACAGCCGGGACCAACGATTTCCGAGGCACGGAGGGGTCTGGGTATGTAAAGATGGTCACCCATCCACGGACCAACCGCGGCAAGCGTAGCTTATCCGGATCGATCGACCCGTGCAGCTACTGTTACTTAGCCACAAGCCCCTCGGAAACGGATTTAGATAACACGAGTAATTCTAGTTTCACGGGGCCTTGTTTGAGAAAACAAGGGAGGCAAAGGGACCATTTGTAAGCAGGCCTAATGTTTTTGGTATCAAGGTATCCTGAAAAGCTGAAAAGATACAAAGGTATTTTCTTCTGTGATCAAGTGGTCTGCGTGTTTTAAACGGAGTTCTTTAACGCGGGTTTCATGGTTTTAAAGCTGATGGTGAGGTCAAAATAAAAAAGATGGCGGCTGCGAACATTTCCACATTTTTCGTCATAGGTGCAGTTGTTGAACAAAATATGATTCGCGACCGTCATAAATATGGCTTTACAGAATTGAGATCATCAATAAGTTAATTTAATGCTATCGAATGACTATTTTGTGAAAAAGTTAAATCAACATACCAGCTGACACTGACCTGCAATTTGCACAAAACGTAAGAAAACAAAGAAACAAACAGATTCCGCTCAGAAAAATTCTACAAAAGTCTAAAATCATCGATGGAGCTGTCAACACATTTATGTACCCACTTAATAAAAGGACACATTATGTTGTATATAATGGTCTCCATTAGCATGTAAATACAATCTATACATAACACGTCATATGTACGTGGATGTCACATGTGGCCGATGACGTTACGCCACTATCATTTGACTTTCGTTAGTGGGAAATGAGTAGGCACATAATTTACATATTTATAATAAGGCAGTTCGGTGAAGCTGAAAAACTCGTTTTGTCGCCTATTTTGCAGATGATCATCTGCCTAACCTTTACCCAAATATTTTGGTGTCCAGTCTAAACTGATCCAGCTGAATCCATTTTACATGGAGCGACTGCCTATTTGAATTCTACAACCCAATTATTTTGGGGTAATATGCGATTGGTAAGACTGGTTTTGCGGGCTTCTGACGACACAAATTCTATTTTGCACATGATGAAAGAATATGATCATGTATTGTCTAAAAATGATTGCACAGTTGGATTTTTGACTCTCGGCGCTGCCGTTGCTGAGCCGACTAACTCTTGGCGCCAAACAGTCTGTTGTAAGTCCAGTCCCCGAAAAAATCTCGCCGCGATATTTTAATGTCCGTGCCTACGTGGACTAAGATTGTCTCAGAATAACCACCTTGCTAGACAATACCCGATGATTTCTGTATGAATCCGATCTATGTAGAGAATTCTTTGTATGTGCACCATGCTAATGCTAACATGTCGATGTCGTCTATTTTGCACATATGAAGACCAATTTAATTTAGCTAATTTCCGCCCGCTTTGATGTTTTCTTCAAGCTGCACGTCGCTCACCTATTCTGCACACACAGGGAACATTTTGCACATACCAGGATTATTTTGCACGACAGACAATAAAAAAATATATATTGACTTACCGAGCTGGATAGATCCCATAATCTGCGAGGATTGTATCTTCTTGTAGGTGATCTCGCCACCCTCGCCGACTCGACGATGACCGATCTTTCTGTCCGATTTGTGCACTTTGCTGATGGCCCCCGAGGGGCCCACGGCCGGCTATATGAAAAAAAAAATACTCATTAGAATTTTATGGAACATTTGTTTTTATTACGGCAAACTTAAGAAGTATTGGATAGGACATCTAAATTTCGCTATTTATACAATATGTAACAAAAACCCTGTTGTTCCTTTTAGGGACGTATACACTTACCTACAAGCACAACATTTACGAAGTTATAATTTAAAAATAAGCATTGGCTGGTCGAGAGTTCAGTATCAAATAACTATTAAAATCGACATATTCGAAAAAAATGTTTACAACATCTGATTTTACAAGTATCCTTATTTTGCACAATAGACTACGAACTCGGCGGCTTTCTTTTTTTCTTTGAAAATCAGTTAAACTTTACAAATATTAATAATTAAATATTTATTTCAAATATTTTTGTTGAACAGTTTTTATAAATGACTTGCTTTATTACGTATGTATACCGATTCTGAAAACGTGGGTAGAAGGAACAACAGGGTTTTTGTTACATATTGTATTGTGATCCCATGTAATATTGGGCAAGCCTATAACCAGGCACTTATCCAGTCTCCAGGCTACTATTGAAAAATCCTGGTGAAATGTAATAAAACTGACAGATGGAAATCAATCATCCAGCCATATCTACAACAACAGGAACCCAGTTCAGCAGTAGCGTTTGGGATCTCTAGACCACAGTAACTTCTTCATCATCAGCTATTATAATGTCAGACAGTCTCATGGACAAAGGGTTTTGGCAACATGAACTTGCCACCGAGACAGAGCGACAGGTTGCTGTTAAAAAATGTATATGTGTTGCCTGCAGATACACAGTTGTTTCTGCTCTGGATGTTCGAGTATATGAGATTTATGTTTGTAAACGCATTTAAAAATTCTACAACTTGGTAATGGAGAAAAAATATCATGAGGCGAGGTTGGTCATGTGTCTTTGAAGTCCGTTAAATCCGTCTCCAACAGTGAAAAGCCTTTCACACCTAAATTCGAATGACATGGATTCTTTATTCGATCTTTATGAATGGTTTGTGTTTATTCAAAATTATATTGCGTCGTCTGCATTCTTCCTAGCGCTTGAAGGATTATATTGGTGTAAAACTTACTTAAAATTTGACATTTTGTGACGATACTTAACTGTACACACCAGACATCCGTACACTCAGCTTCCAATGGAGGGTGAATAAACGCATTAAGAATTAGCATTAGAGCCTCTTGAATAAAAGAAAAGATTATCAAAGCGTAGTTTTATAAACTAGTTTCTTGTTGTTGTTACTAAGTGGAGAAAGAGAGCATTAATTAAGTAATACATTTGAGTTCAGCCTCGATTGTTCCAGTTTATCATAACGAGTTTGTTTTGGAAACGGCCACGTTTCTTGACAATGTCAGTTTTGTGTGTTTTTGTGCTAAGTTTATGTCATCGTCTGGCATCTGCCTAGCCTTTCCCAACTATGTTGGAGTCAGCTTCCAGTCTAACCGGATGCAGCTGAATAGCAGTATTTTACATGGAGTGACTGCCTATCTGACCTCCACAACCCATAACCGGGTAACTCGATACCCCTAGGTAAGACTGGTTGTCACTTTCGGGCTTCTGACGACCCGTAACGACTGTCAAAGATCCACAAATGACAGGCGGGACCAACGGCGTAACGTGCTTTCCGAGGCACGGAAGGGTATTGGTATGTAAAGATGGTTACACAGCAACAAACGAACCGCGGCAAGCGTAGCTTAACCTGATCGATCGACCCGTGCGGCTGATATTACTTAACCACAAGCCCCTCAGTGCAAAGTTAAAGTATTATGGAATATTTTTTTCGCAGTAGGTACTTTTTCTTTCTTCCATTTATCTCTATCCGCTCCTTTCAGCTTCTATCTGGCCAAATCATCTCTCATCTCATATTTATTTTCACCCCCCTTATTTATAAACGTTGATTAAAGTCGTTAAGGTGACTAGTCGACATTTTTTTCCATACAAACTTCGGGAGTGTATTACTCCACTGTTCAACAATGTACATAAAAAATTAAACATGGTATGGTTTTGTCTCATTATTAATATTGTCTATGCGGAAACAGAATACTAAAATAAAAAGCCATTCAAAAGTAAGGAGCCAACAAAGAATAGTTTTTCTTGCTCATTTAACTTAACTTTGGGCGTTAAGTATTAAAGCACTCTAAAATCACCAAAAACAAGTCGGTACCGACAAAGCTCAATAAACTTTTTTGCAGTGGTTTATGCAGTGGTTTTTCATAAAACTTCCGAAGGACTTTTCTTGATTTTTTGCGGGCCTGTTTTACTATAAATGATTCTGCATCTACTCAATAACGTTGTGCGTGTAGACCAACACTGCTCATCACTGATACTACCACTGTCGGACACGACGCCTGGTGAGACAGCGTGCTTTTTAACCAGGCCCACTAGTGTGTTCGAGGCCGCGACTAGATTTCCCTTACGAGACGTCGGTTAAGAGATGTTTAAACGTCAAAAATGGTGCCAATTCTGTTGTACACCGAACTAAACTAACTAAACTATCACTAAAATTCCTTACTTTTTGCTATGAGAATCTTAAAGCTATTCTGCAAAAAAAGATCTCTAAATTTAAAAATAATTTTGACACAACTAAAATCGAATTTGACAGACGCGACTCCACGTTTGCCTCCCGTGATTTTTTTTAGAGCCGGAATCGCGCAGGGGGGGGGCAGCCTCGACGTGTTTTAAATGGATTTTTTTACTTTTTGTATCGAAAATATGAAAAATTATTACCTACATGTTGAGTTTTTGAGGGGTACGGGGTTTTATAAAGGGGGTCGAAATTTTCATTATTTTTACGATAGGACACACCAATTTCGAGATATAAGCAAAAGAAAAGAAAAAAAAGGTACAGTACTATAATTGCGCCCGAAGTCGAGGTGTCAGTGTGAATTTTAGTTCTTGACAACCAATTTTATTCCACACCTTTTTAATCGCGATTAAAAATAGACAAATTTAGTTGGAGAATCAAAATTTTATATTGAATAGAATAATGAAATTGACAACAACAGAATAGCAAAATTACCATTTTCACTAAATTAAAAACTCAGTACAATCTTAGTGCTGTCAAACTAAAATATAGTTAAGTTGTGTCACTTTAGTCAATTCCAGAATGGGAAATCGTCGTTTGACAGGAATAAACTAAATTTTAGTGATTTTTAGTTTAGTTTAGAGAATTTTGTGACAAGAGAATCGGCACCAATGTGTGGTTAAACAGACGCGAAACATATATTAATTTTTAATAACGTAATCACTAAAATTGTGTTTAGTGTTTTTTCTTCTTGAATCCGTAGAAATATGAAGGTAAGTTATGACTAATTTAGGTAAACATTGCGTAATCATTTTTACAACAATGTTATTCTTGATAAAAACAGATTTCATCTTATCACGGACAAAAACTGAAGTAGTGAGTGAAGAGATATGACTATTTTAAAATATGTCTACCAAGTTCTGTCTCGTGTGGTCTAGTGGTCGCAACTCGCGACTGACTGACTAACTGTAGTAGGTCCCTAGGTGTAATTATTTAAGATAAACCAGCTGTCGCTGAAAACCAGCGCTGGGGCTCTGCCTTGCATAGGGTCGCAGCATAATGCTGGGCGATAGCCGTTTTGCGTGGATGTGACGCATGTTTCCCTCAACCTTTTCTTATTTTTTTTTTGTGTATTCCTGTTTTTTTTTTTGCGTCATATTTACCGTAAATAAACGTTTTTTCTTTCTTTCTATTAGCTTCTGACCCCGTGTATGTTGGAAATTATCCCACGGGAACGTGCTACCAGGACCAAAAGCCTATGTTACTCTTTATAACATCAGCTATCTGGTAGAATATCTGAAATTCAATATCGATCCAGCCGTTCCGAAGACTAGCCGGATAAACAGGCACAAGTGTAGCATGTCCTACTAATATGATAAATGTGAAAGTTTGTGAGTATGGATGTTTGTTACTCTTTCACGCAAAAACGGCTGAACGGATTTGAATGAAATTTGGCACACAGGTAGTTTGTAACCTGGAATAACACATGGGATACTTTTTGTCCCGGTACTACGTTCCCGAGGGATAGTTTACGACCTCCACACGGGTGAAGCCGCTGGCAAAAGCTAATACTTCTATAATATGCATTTTGTAAAAAGCTCTCGTTTTGACATTAGAAACAAACTTTAATATTATTTATTTGTTTTATATCTCCAACAAGATATGTATACCACCATACATGACATACTTATCAATAATACTCCTTCACTTTCAGGAGGACCACGGCATGCACAATAATAAAATTAAAATTTAAGCAAAAAGAATATTTATAATTGTAATGACTAACAGAGCCCCGCGATTTCACCCGCATAAGTCTCGTTCCAGTGGAAATATGGGGATGAAAAGAATCCTGTGTCAAAATCCAGCACCCTAATTGCGTAACAAACGATCAATCATAATCTGTTTCATTTTGACAGTTCAACAATATACATTGTGTTATTAACTTTACTGAGCAGACACATTTTTCGAACATATGAAGCAATGGATTAACAATCCGTATAAAAATTGTTCCGTGTGGTACCGGACGTAAAGAATAGCACCATCCCATTTCTTCCCATGGGTGTCGTAGAAGGCGACTAAGGGATTTACTAGAGAATGGGCAGCAGCGTTCTCTATGCATTTGACCACCATACTGCGATCGCCAACCCGCCTGCCAAGCGTGGCGATTATGGCAAACCCCCCAAATTGGGAGAGGCCTACGCCAACAGTGGACGTCTAGCGGCTGAATATTGATAATGATGATTATGATGATAAAAATGATTCAGATTATGATTGATCTTGCGTTACACACACTAAGACGGACCACGCGACGGGGCGCAGATAACGCGCTCCTGCGCGTGATTATTTTCATACAAATTTAATAAAAACGCTGGAAAAGCACTGAGAATTTGGCTCGTTTCACGCACCCCGGAGCGTGGTGCGTAGCAGTGTGTGATCCGCCTTAGGGTGCTGGTCATGGTCTACCTATGTGCCAAATTTCATCCAAATCCGTTACGCCTTTTTAGCGTGAAAGCGTCACAAACATACAAAAAAATATATATTTTCTCTTCATGTCGTTTTAAAAGAAAATAAGATATTGACAGATACTTAAATTAAATTAAATCTATCAAATATTTCTTATATTTTGTCAGACTTGAAGATCTCTAAATTCGTACATGCGTTAAGCGAACATGTAAAACTGCCCTACATGAGAGTTATAGGGTTGCTTAATTGCGAAATTCTCTGTTCCCAGAGTAGTAATTTGTGCTAAGCAGAACGGCACATCTGCTTGGAATTACACGACGGAATTCAATAATATGTGTTGTAGGAAATTCAAAAAAGTAAGCCGAATTTATGTCGCGGTGTTCCCGGCAGCTCTGCTGCAGGTCGCTGACGCAAGAGATAATACAAAAAAGAAGTGCAAAAACTGAAACCAGACTACTGAAAACGCACGCTCTAAAAATTATGAATAAGAAAATATTCTCATCTGAAAGGCGTGGTCGTATTGACATAAAGTGATGCATGAACGATTTTTTTTAAAGCCATATTTAATTTAATGTGTCGTCACATAGCCCTTAACCAGACGATTAAGACGCTTCCAACGATACCTCAATTGTCAAATTTTGAAAAGTAGAAGTTATGAGTTTATGAGGGAGCAGACATACATTCCGGTCAAAATCATAACCCTCCTTTTTGCTTCGCCGTAGTCGGGTAAAAAGTATACGTGTTTAGTGCTTCCACATTTTTCCAGTTATGTTTAGGTCGCATGTAAAAAGAGGACGCCCCCTTTATTATCTTTGTTATTTATTATTCCCGTATAATCTCATCAACAGGTTACCAATACAAATTTTTTTTTCGTAGATTTTCTCCTATTTATAAAACAGGTATTCTTCTTCAACAGCTTCCTATTCTGTATCTATTTTTAACTTTTTCCTCAACGTCCGAGACGCAACATGTTCCTTGCACTGTAGCTATTTTTTATGAGGAAAACATAGCAGGTTATAAATAGATGGACAGCTAATTCAATGCACGAAGAAAAAATAAAATAAGAAGCTATTACACGATTGGCGATCGGCATGTCCAAGAATCGATAATTCGAAGACGTCCGTGATATCCACCAACCCGCAGTGGTGGGTCCACGTGGTGGATTATAGCCATCACATAGGAGCAATATATGGTAAAACATTCGTTAATCATTACTTCACGTTAAGGTGAATCTAGTCCACATTTTTCCTATACAAACTTCAGGAGTGTATTACTCAACTGGTCGACAATGTACATCAAAAATTAAACATGATATGGTTTTGTCTCATTATTAATATTGTCTGTACGGAAACAGAATACTAAAATAAAAAGCCATTAAAAAATTAGGAGCCAAACAAAGATTCGTTTTTCTTACTAATTTAACCTAACTTTGGGCGTGTTGAAGTAATAAAAAAAAGTGTAAATCTGAAAAACCAAGTCGGTATCGACAAAGCTCAAATATCGAAAGTTCATTGAAAGTTTATTAGTCATCAATTTATGCAGTGGTTTTTTCATAAAACCCGATCTTCCGAAGGACTGTTCTTAATTTTTTACGCGACTGTTGTAATATAAATGTTCCTGCATCTCACTCAATAATATTGTGCGTGTAGACTAGCGTCTAACTGCTCATCGCTGATACTACCTCTGTCGGACACGATGCCTGGTGACACAGCGTGCTTTTTAGCCAGGCCAATCAGTGAGTTCGAGCCCGCGACTAGGTTCCCCTTAAGCAACGTTTATGAATAAAGGGTAATGTGTATATGTTTAATTATACCATAGGCATTAACTGTTTGCGTCTTTAAGAGGCAGTTCACGATTTTTTTCTGATTTCGCTGATTTACGTGATTTTATAGGCGTGATTTTACAGTTAAAATACTGTATTTCCATAGGTTTTAATGCACATATGAAAGATAATTTCAATTATGATCTAATGAATGAGCTACTTTTCAAGCACGTCTGTAAAATCAAGTTTATCAGCAAACTCGACAAAATTTCGTATACGACCTCTTAAACGAAGGTCCAAAATGTTGTTAGCCAAAATATGATTTCTCTGGTACTTGCAAACTCAAATTGTAGTCAGGGGGTTAATTGTAGACTTTGTAATATTAAATAAAAAGCGGCCAAGTGCGAGTCGGACTCGCCCATGAATGGTTCCGTAGCAGCAAGTAACGCGCGAATTATAATTATTATTTACTTAGGCACCTATTACTGATTTATTATTAGAAAATAATGGTTCACGGTTTATGCATAAGGTTAATGTTTATGAAATTAAATGTTTTTTTTTTTATATTTTTATATTTGAGTTGATTGAATGAAAGGTAAATTGCGGTTTACGAACGGACGGACGGACGGACGGACGGACGGACGGACGGACAGACAGACAGACATACGAATCCATAAGGGTTCCGTTTTTTGCCATTTGGCTACGGAACCCTAAAAATGCTCCAATGTCATTTTCCATGAGATTTTTTTAATTTTTCTTAAATGGCCAACCAACAACTGCTTACACCGTTACAATTTTAAGATAATATTTTACTTATATAAGGTTATGTGTAACAATTTCTTATAGGTTAGCACCGCATGCCCTATAAACGCAATGATCGTGCACAGGCACTATCAAATTAGGAACTAAACTAAAAAAAGAAAACAGCCTTGTTTATCTGTTTGGCACTTTAATTTTTGGGTAGAAAATTAATGATATCCTTTGAACCCCTCTAATAGAGAGGAGGCTTGTGACACAGCAGTTGGGAACGTTACAGACTTATTTTGCTACGTCTGGCGATGGTGTAACAAAATTGGCACAAACTAGGGAAGCGTGACAAGTGCGACAGTGTTGACCTCGTCTTGGCTGTCTGTGACCTCTCGCTTCCGGTGGCTCAGTTGTGCGGAATCTTTATTGTGGCTACTGGACTTTCTAGGTTCTGTATGGAATTTACCGATGTAAATGTTGTTCAATGAATCATCATCTGCCTAGCCTTTTCCCAACTATATTGGGGTCAGCTTCCAGTCTAACAGGATGCAGCTGAATACCAGTATTTTATGTGACGTCCACAACCCAGTTACTGGGTAATACCCCTTGGAAAGACTGGTTGTCAGACTTTCGGGCTTCTGACGGTAACGACTGCCAAAGATCTCTAAATGACAGCCGGGACCAACGGCTTAACGTGCTTTCCGAGGCACGGAGTGGTCTTGGTATGTTAAGATGGTCACCCATCCACGGACCAACCGCGGCAAGCGTAGCTTAACCTGATCGATCGATCCGCGCAGCTAATATTACTTAGCCACAAGCCCCTCCTTAGCCATGAATAATTTCGTATTATCTCATTCAAATTGTACCAATAGTTTGTACAGATCACCGGTACTCACGATTCTTTCTCTAACGGGAGCAGTGATGGACCAGTGGTTACGAGTAGCTATAGGTTTTTGGGTTCGAACCCAGCCAGACGCTTTACTTTGTGTGAATAATTTCATCACCTCAAAACGGTGAAAAAAAAAAAAAACAAAAAAACATCGTGAGGAAACCGGCATATAATCCTAGAACCAAAACTTCGAACACATGCGACATCTACCAACCCGCACTGGGCTCGAGCCGTAGATTATTGGTCCTCTCAAAGAGGAGGCCAGTTGTGTCCTAGCAGTGGACATAATTTAGGCTGGTTATGATTCTCGCAGTGTCTAGTGGCTTCAATAGATGGTTAATAGGACAACAGTCTACATTATACGAGTTGGGTAGCCCAAACAAGGACATCCACGTCCATTTTATTGTTTGTGATGCTAAGCTGGATTTAGTTTTGTAAAATATTTAGAGAATACACCAGCTTCTGGATACCGACTCTAAAATCATCTGTCTAGCCTAGCCTTATCCCAACTATGTCGGGGTCGGCTTCCGGTCTAACCAGCTGTAGCTGAATACCAGTATTTTACATGAAGCGACTGCCTATCTGACCTCCATAATACGATAACCCGTGGTAAGACTGCGTGTCAGAGGGGCTACTCTCTAACTCCGTCAAGGAAAACACGGGCCCGTCCGAAAATAGTCGAAACTGCAAAGTGACTCCTACAGCTGATTAATTAACTTTTTTGGACGGGTAAAACCATATAGGGGGTAGGGTCAACTGTCAAATCGTGAAGTAATTCATTCTTAGTTTGAGCTCCAAACTCATCATAGGTCCATAAGTGGTACGGAGTAGGAAACGCCCGTAACTTCGATTTCGTGCTTAGAGATTAGGCCCACACTTTCGGGCTTCCGTAACGACTGTCAAAGTTCCGCGAATGACAGCCGGGACCACGGCTTAACGTGCTCTCCGAGGCCTCCTCCCGCCTCGGAAGTAGATCTGCGGCAAGCGTAGCTTAACCTGATCGATCGACCCGTACGACTGTTACTACTTAACTACAAGCCTAACGGGCTCGGGAAAAGACAAGACATTGTTGGGAAAAAAGAAGATCTATTAAGACTAGTATCATCATCTGCCTAGCCTTTTCCCAACTACGTTGGGGTCGGCTTCCAGTCTAACCGGATGCAGCTGAATACCAGTATTTTACATGGAGCGACTGCCTATCTGACCTCCACAACCCAGTAACTGGGTAATACGATACCCCTTGGTAAGACTGGTTGTCAGACTTTCGGGCTTCTGACGACCGTAACGACTGTCAAAGATCCACAAATGACAGCCGGGACCAACGGCTTAACGTGCTTTCCGAGGCACGGAGGGGTCTTGGTATGTAAAGATGGTCACCCATCCACGGACCAACCGCGGCAAGCGTAGCTTAACCTGATCGATCGACCCGTGCAGCTATTGTTACTTAGCCACAAGCCCCTATTAAGACTAGTATAAGATTGGATAAAAAGCAGAACAAACAAACAATGTCTACCATTTCTAATAAATATGTCACAAACTTTCAGACAACCGTTATACCTCCCGACTTGGCAGCCTGTAGCTCCCCATACCACCTTTATTTCACCTACATTCAGTTATTTATAGCCATCTACCCACCATAGTCGCGGTGACAACCACATACAAGGACAGAACAAAAGTCTGACTTCTAACAAAATGTGTAAAACAATAGGGTATTTTTAAACTCATTTTTGAAAAGTATCTTAATTAGATTCTAAAATGCTATTAAACCACTTAAAAATAAACCTTTTTATTGAATCGATTAGTGCCATAAAAATGCATTAAATTTTTACATTTTCATATTTCGCGCGCAATTTGACGAAACAGCTGGACACAGTGGACGCCATATTGCTCTGTGGGGATGACGTCAGTTTTCTGTGTAAACAAATGCGTTGATATTTTGTATGATAATTATTTATAATTAAAAAGAGTTATTATTCTGCTTATGGCTGTTTTGCTGTTCCTGAATGTAAGATATTATTTCAATAAAAATTACTTTGGTTACGAAAATAATAAAAGTACAAAGTTGTTCAGTTGATTAGTTAAAACAGCGGTATGACCTAATAACATGGCGGCTATCTCGTGGTGTTCAAAAACAGATTAAAAAACTGAAATCTTTTAATTGATTTTTTTAATTTATTTTGTTATTTCATGAAGTGTGAAAAAATATATTTTTTGATTTTTCTCATATATAGTAAAATACCCTATTGCTACATCAGATAATAATATATATCTAGGTCTTCATGGTAAACTAAAACACGGGTACATACAGAGAGGTAATTGCATTACACACTAACAATAGCAATGGCTTCCATTTTGTCAGTCCATCAACATTTATTGCGTTATTTAGGAACGTTTTGTGAGCACACAATTTTTTCGAATATTATACAGCGATCCAGAATATGTTTCTCTCTTTTCGTGAGCTCTCTGATGACTAGCAAAACTAAATTTGGTCTTGAAAACCCGGTCTTCTCGACGACGAAACTTTCTACTCGACGGCCACAAAGTATAACGATTATTTATAAAATCATGACTTGTTTAGAACGCATACCTGTGATAATTAATAGAAAAACATAGCTATCTTCTCCTATTGTATATCATTTAGTAGTCATGTATATTCTTCCGTCGACAAATCGGTGCTCGTGCTAAGCCTGCAGAAAGCTGTGCTGCTAAAGAGTTTGTTGCGCCACTTGTCTCCAGGTAAGTCAACATTCACACGGACGTAATAAAATCGCGGCGGGATTTTTTCGCGCACTGGTGCTTCAACTCTCGGTGGGTCTCAGCACTCTCAGCGCGTCGAAAACACACAGTGATTGATTTCCAACTCTCGGCGCTAAGCAGTGCGTTGGAGATCTATTGCACGAAAAATTTCGCGGCGAATTTATTACGTCCATGGGAACATGGGCTAACGCGGTTATGAACGGCCGTTTTGGGGGACTGTGTTATGTAATTTTGGCGGTAAAAAATTGCTAATTGTCAGCCTAATCTGAATAAATGACTTGATTTTGATATCAGACCAACAATACCAAATAACTGCCTATATTGTGCATGAGTTTGTCACCCCACTCATTTTAAGTGGTATTACTGCCAGTAACTGTCACATGGCCGCACCACCTAAATTGGTAAGGTCAACGGTCCCAAACAATGATGGGTTAGTCGTAATGAGACCGAGTCGTTATATTCTGATACATTTTGATGTTCTTTGTGTTTCTAATCTGGTAGATGAAAGTGTTACATTTTCTCTGATTTTAGTTTGGAGATGAATAAGCAAAAGCTTATAATGTTCCCACTGTTGGGACTAAGACCTCGTTTATGTAAGGCGGAGTGGAGCATAATCCACCACGTAGGCCCAGTGCGTTATGTCACATGTCTTAGATTTTTGGTTCTGGAACATGTTAGGGTAAAGGCCGGATAGTTGCCACACTTTTTAACATCACTCTTATATATCTCTCTCTCTCTCTAGCTCTTATAAAAAAGCAAAATACTTTATTTGTAAAACTGACCGATACTTTGGTTTTTTATCTACAAATTTGTGAAAAGTAAAAAAAACATTATCTTTAATATTTCCAGAGTATTAGCGATTTCTGCAGACCTCTATATATTGGAACATCTATTCCACATAATAGTTGCCTAATACATACAAATTACGTTTAGGATAGATGCCCCGCCGAAAAACAGGACATCTATCCCGCATAAACTATGATCGCATTTTGCCTTCCCATGCAATCGCACAGAGACATGCGACTTGGTCAACTTAGTGGTAGTTGAAGAGTCTTTCGATAGATGAATAAAATAACATGCGATTTATCCGCGAAACTAGAGTAATCAATCACAATCGGGGCAACTATACCCCTAGGGCAACTATCCTGGTTTTCCCTATAAGGTCTCCTCACGATGTATTCCTGCACCATTTTGAGATCATGTTCCGACCTTTCTTCTTAGAGTAGTCAGATAGGAAAGGCCGACCTCATCTAGTTTTAAAAATGGGGTAATTGACTCGGCCTGTGGGGGCCGAGTGCTCATGCTCTCTTTAAGGAAATCCCGAAACAGCTGGTTTTTACCTTGGCCAGAGGCTGAGCATTGCTATACAACGTGGCAATGCCGCCAGTCTCTTGGGTACATTACCAGTCGACAGCGATGCGAATGAATTTTTCGACGCTTTATTATTTTAGTTTATTCGTTTTAGTTAAGTTAGGATATAGGACATTTGTTCTTTTTTTTAATAAATTTGAACGACTTAAATAAATGATTGAGTTTAAAAAATACAGAATATTTAGCCAGTGTGCGCACTGGCTAAATACTTATTCTGTATTTTAAGATAGCTTAGCTCTTGGTCTGCAATTGACTTAAAGCTTAATATGCCCAGATACCGTATGTATTAACATACCTAAGACAAACTTGACGAACGCCTACTGAAAATGCGCTGTTATATCCCTAAAAGGGTTCAGTTTACATACTAACTTACACTATTACAACTAAAAGCTTTTAAGCTATATCCCGCCATAACTTGTGAGCCAAAATACATCCACTTTTGCCAAAACCATAGCCATATTTCAAGGATGACATAATATCCTGGAGTTCCTACACTGTTAGAGCCAAGTAGGTTCTTTATTAGGACGACTGTCTACATCGATAATAGTCGGTCTGTCCAGAAAATGTAAGGCTGATTGCATACTGGGTTGGCTTGCCCCTGTAAAGTTGCGTTTTTTATTCTGGATCAGGTATCATTATCTTGGCCTTTGGCTTAGTAATATCAGCCGCACACGTTGATTGATCAGGTTAAGCTACGCTTGCCGCGGTTGGGCCGTGGATGGGCGACCGTCTTTATATACCAAGACCCCTCCGTGCCTCGGAAAGCACGCTAAGCCGTTCCCGATTGTCATTCGTTCATCTTTGACAATCGATACGGGTCGTTAAAGCCCGAAAGTCTGACAACAAGTCTTACCAAGGGGTATCGTGTTACCCGGTAACTGGGTTGTGGAGACCAGATAAGCAGTCGCTTCACGTAAAACACTGGTATCCAGCTGCATCCGGTTTTTATTTGGGTTGGAAATCATCAAATAACTTCTCCCGCTCTGGGTGGAGCAGGAGGGCGTGTCAGACTTTTACTGACTAAAACCCACTGGTGTTCCCTCAGTTGCCTGTGTGCCAGGGGCGGCGGTATCTCTTTCGAACAATCCGCACCCCTGGCAGGAGTTGTATCCGAGACAACATCGTTGGGAGAAGGCTAGGGACTACTGGGGTATCACAACATCCTACTACAAAAACACATTAAAGACGAAATTATCTTCTATAATACACAGTGATTCCATACGCACTGTGGTTGACTCAGAGCTCACAATGGATTGTAAGGTCGGTTCCCACAGTGTTTGAAGGACTTAACACGCCATTATGTGAAAAATTTTACTTTAAAATCCTTGTACTGTAAGTGTTCTTTTAAGTTTTAGCTTTTTCTCAATTGTATTTTATAGATAGGTACGATTTCATTTCAACGTTTTAAGACTAACAACAAAATCGAAATTATGCCTAATTAGTACTGCCTCCGTGTGGTGCCGAACGTAAAGAATAGAACCATCGTAGGTATCGTAAAAGGCGACTAAGGGACTTACTAGAAAATGGGCAGCAGTGTTCTCTGTGCATTTTACCACCATACTGCGATCGTCAACCCGTCTGCCAAGCGTGTCGATTATGGCAAGTCCCTATTTTGGGGAGGCTTATGTCCGGCATTGGGCGTCTTTCTTGTGTTTTTTGGGTTTCCATCTGGAAGTCTAGATATGTGCCCAGATGTTGGCAAAAGGCTCGCCCCGTATTAAGTACCTACATGGTTAGAACTCAGTGTCCATACTGAGAAGAGTGAGCCCACAATCCCAAATTATAGCGTTTCTATGACAATCGAATCAAGTCACTGAGTCATTGTGTGTCTCCTCAAGTCCGTCAACGAAGATACGGGCCCTTCCGAAAGTAGTTGATCTGTCAAAACTAGTGGCATTGCGATTAGGGACAACTGACAAATCGAGTTGTTATTAACTTTTAGGTTGGGCTCGCAACTTATCGTTTGTCCGTGAGTGATACGGAGTATCGATGGGTATAGCTTGTTACTTTGGCCGAAACCACGGACTTCGTGCTTAGGGAGAAGGAGAAACGAGACTATTTTATGACGCGTAGGGCGAATCTAACGATAAAAATCTTTGTCACTGTCATCATTTCCATGACAGCTAGCTTTCAGTACGGCCATTAAGTGCGGCCACCGCTCCCGTAGCATTAAGGCTACCACCAGGACTTTAGTAGAACAATTTATATGAAAACTTCATGGAAATTGTAGAACAACAGAATCGCGTCGCACCATCGCGTCGCGCTTTTCTTCTTTAGCCTTTAGTTTTCTGTTTTGACAAACACAGAAAAAATTGTTTTGACTTCATCTGCGCACAGCCATAAAACCATGGAGAAATATTTGCGCAGTAGCAATGGAAACGATTCTTTATTCCTCTTTATTGAGTACCACTGGCCGTATGCCAGCTTTGTATTACTTTTCCCCCATAGACAATATATATAAAGGCTGAATACTGATTTCTTAGGTTGTGTAGACGGCTAGGTTTGTCTGATTATACGCGATAAAGCACAAATAATATAACGCCTGTATTCCGAGGAGTAAGCGGTGGTGTTTGTACACCTACATTATTACGACAGTAATATTTTAAGCTTTTTTTAGGGGATTGGCTGTTGACCTTTTCCCTACGTAACGCTGTTTTTGAGAAAAATGTCTGTACATCAAAGATAGACAGACAGACGCAAGCGTGATCTTATTTGTGGTTCTGTGTTCTTTATAGGCAACCCTATAAATGTCTTCACAATGAAGCTTCCCAAGGTTCTAGAAAAGGTTCCGGTTCGGTTTGGTTCACTCTAGAAAAGGTTCCGGTTCGGTTTGGTTCACTCAAAATGCGCCTAAAGAAGGCACTTCAAAAGCAACACTTAAAATATGTTTGCCATACACAGTAATGATTAATGACATTAAAAGTTATGGAGTGAAAGCAGGCACATACAAACTGGTAATTCGTCAGTCAGTAATTTTGTCAATTATTATTGTTTTCAAAATCATTGGACACCTCTATAACAGTAGGGAATATCAAAGACACGATGGATGGACTGTGTGAAAGACGATATGGAAAGAAAGGGTGTGACTACTAGGGTTGCCAACCATACTGTAAAAAAAGTGTTACACTGCTTTTCACTTTAAAATACTGTTTACTGTAAAAAAAGTATACAAAGTGTAATTTTAATCACCGTTAACCTCATAAGGGGTCACTGTACTCATCATTATGAACAACTTTTACTATGGGACCAAAACTGAAATCGCGGAAAAATAAATCAGCTGTTCACTACATTTATGATTGCATAACTCATCAAAATTTCAAAATATTGAACAGCTGATTCTATTTTCGCGATTTCAGGTTATTATAAAAATACTTAAAATACTGTATTTTTATCCGAAATACGGTTTATTTTCCCTCTTTAACAATCATATACTTTATTTCTTGAACAAAAACTTAGCAACCCTAGCTAGTCACAGCCGGGATGACGACTAATAGAGAAGCATGGGAGAAAAAGACATGTTGCGCCGACCACAAATAAATTGGGATAACGACAAGAGAATGATTTTGGCCACCTCTGCCTTACCCTTCAAGGGACAAGCGTAATGTTATGTTTGTAGTGCTATCTAGTCCCAATTTTTCCCACGGGACTGATAAAGAGCTCTTATCAGTAAGGGTCATTGACTTGTGATAAAATTTTGCTAAGCTTTTGACACATTCCAGTGATGATTAGTTTTTAAAGGATTATCAAAAACTAATTGATTACTTTACAAGTAGTGTAGGCTCAGTAAAAAAGAACGCATTTTTTTGCCTTGTGGTACGGAACCCTTCGTGGGTAAGCCCGAAATGCACTTTTTCCGTTTTTATACATTAAATACGCCTGGTTTTGTTGTATTTTAAGTTTGTATGTTTGTTACTCAATCATGCAAAAATGGCGAAACGGCTTGGAATAAAATTTGGCACACAGATAGACCTGGATTAACACATAGGACACTTTTATCCCGGTAGTACGTTCCCGTGGGATAATTTCCGACCTCCAAGCAGCTGGCAAAAGCTAGTATAAAATAAAGTTAATCAAAATTCAATTAAAGAAACGTGTTTTTGGGCGTCTTTTGCCTCGTGTTACGGAGCCCTTCGTGGTTGAGCCCGAAACGCGCTTGGCCAGTTTTTTTTATTTTATTTAAATATCCTTGGTAGTTCATACGCAAATCGTTTTTTTTTTAACATTACATATTTAGTCTCATTTAAAACTAATAATTACTCACGTAGTAAGTAGATAAGAAAATGTTATCAAGCACCACAATCACCAATTATCGTGAAACTGTAATAATAAACAAGAACCTACATCAATGTCTATGAAAGAGCGACAATGTGATTTACTTTTTTATCACGAGGTTAAGCAACGCATGCCGCGGTTGCTCCGTGGATGGGTGATCATCTTAAGCACATCAAAGCACGTTAAGGTCTAAAGGCTAGGCAGATTGATGCCAACATTATTTATGCTTAAATGCACCCCTTTTTTTTTGGGGTGGGAAATCATCAAATAACTTCTCCCGCTCTGCGTGGAGCGGGAGGGCGTGTCAGACCTTTACTGACTCAAAAACTCACTCGTGTTCCTTCAGTTGCCTGTGTGCCAGGGGCGACGGTATCTCTTTCGAACAACCCGCATCAAATGCACCCCTTCAAGGCATATAAGGGCAGAATAATTTTACACCCACATTTATACAGTTTATGTTATAAGGTTTCGACAGCACGGTTGGCGCAGTGGTTAAGCGATTGACTGATGCGCTGCGTGTCGCGGATTCGATGCCAGCACGGAACAAATATTTGTATGACCAACAACCAGTTCCGGGTATGGCGGTTGGTGTATGTGAGTTTAAATGTTTTTAACGCACCCACAATACAGGAGGTGTGGGGCAACGTTAAAAAAAAGGTCTATGTAAATAATAGGGGCAAGTCTATTGCTATCAATCAGGTATAAATAAATCCAGACGTCAGGTATTGAGATATTTGCCTGCAAATGCTAGACAGAAGTGTACCTGTAGTAAACCCAGATTTCACCAGTGGCCCTAGTGTGAGTTTCATTTAACCATCTCGAACAAACGCAGTGAGCGCGTACGGCGTTATGATTGGCCCTGGATTGGTGACGGATCAATCGGAACGCCGAACGCGCTCCCTGCGTTTGATCGAGATGGTTAAATGAAACTCACACTAGGGCTTCTGTTATGTTCAAGTCCAATGTAAGGGTGTAAAGGTGGAGCACACAGTGGAGGTCTGCCCGGCTTGGGTGAAGCACCGCCGTGTCCTCATGGAGGCGATCGGCGGCAGCGATCTTTCGCGTCCGGCCCTGGTCCAGGCCATGGTACGGAGCGAAAGTGCATGGCTAGCAGTCACCTCCTTCAGCGAAGCAGTTATGCTCGCAAAGAGGGAGGCGGCGCACGTGAGGGAGATGCAGTACATGCGCCGTCACGGCCGTGGCCTTAGCAGGAGACTACCTGGGCGTCGGCAATCCCAGGTTGATTTCCGGCCTCCGTAGGCATGGGCTTGCGGACGGCGAGTAATGGGTAGCTCGCTGTCCGGTAAGGACCAAGCCCGGGTCGACGGCGCGTTGTGTTCCACGCGCGCCTCAAAGAGATGTCAGCAGCAACTGATGGAGCCCGAAAGGGCCGATGCCTGCCAGGGGTACGGGTCGTTCGAAAGAGATACCGCGGCCCCTGGCACACAGGCAACTGAGGGAACACGGGTGGTTTTAGTCAGTAAAAGTCTGACACGCCCTCCCCCGCTCCACTCAGAGCGGGAGAAGTTATTTGATGATTTCCCACCCAAAAAAAAAAAAATGTAATAGGAGGTGAGACAACAACCAATCACAAATCCAGACTCTGAGCTGCCATTGAAAAATTCCCAATAGAAAAACCATATAACACTGCCTGACCTGGGAATCGCACCCACAACCTCATCAGCACTAGCACTTGTGACAGCTTGACTTATGGAGCAGTATGTATCCTACAATCTACATGTTAATCCAGAATTGGGTCAATTGCATCCACATCTGTTGACTGTGATTAAGTAGATAAAAACATTCAGACTTTGACATTTTGTAATATTAAACAACATCCACCCACACAGTTTGTCGTTAAAAAGTAGCCTATATCCTTCCCCATGGTTCAAAGTATCCCCATACAAATTTCATCAAAATCGGTAGAGCCGTTTCGGTGATTAGCCGGACCAGACAGACTATTTTTTTTTTAATTGTTGTGTATGTCCAGCTGCAGAGCAAGGCCTAAATTTCTCCCTTTCCCTTCCTTTGTAACTTTATAGTACGTGCAGTGCTCCCCTATAAGTAACGGAGTACATCTACTTAACAAAGACTGAAGACAAAGACACCAGCTTAATAACTGAGGGGATATTCCCGTTTTTTTAAGAACGTTTGCATTCCAATCTAAAGTCTCAGTTTGTCAAAAATACCACAAATTGCCCTACATCGATTTTCACTGAGATCTGATTGAGACTAGATTTTGAACGCATTTAAGTATGCCTTTTGTCATTGCCCTTTATTTGTATGTCATGTATTGTGTCCAGCTTTTGTTGGAGATCATAAATCAATTAATCAATTTCCAGTTGACATTGATGCAGACAAGTACTTAAATTTCTGCTGGCGAGTTTGTTGCTCCACTTCTTCTTTCCAGCTAAAGCAAAAGGAAGTGGTGAAGAGCAGGCATTTTCGGGGACTGTCTTATGTAATTTTGACATTCAAAAAGTGCCAACTCTCAGCCTAGTTTGAATAAATGTCTGTTGATTTTGATGCCTAAGTGGTCTTTTGTTTTTATTTGTATAGTTAGTTAGTAATTTAATTTAGTACCTAATGTAATTCATTAGTTGTGATAAATACTGTAAAAGTGATGCAAGTAAGACAAAGAAGGCTACTTATAAAAAAATATATAATTTAATAAATAAACAAATTATAAGCTAAGCATCCTTTGATGACAATTATTTAATTAATTTGTTTCTAATTTCAGCCATTATTTTTAATTACCTGAGTACTCATATTAGAGCAGGTAAAGGAAATTACATCACAGTAGGAAAACAAAATAAATTAAAATGGCTACCTATTTAGGTGACCATATTAATCATAAGGAAATTAATTGCATAATGTTAGAATTTAATCAGTTTTTGTTAGAATTCAAGTATTTACATAATATGTTTGAACCTAACTGTGTTTATGATTATTTTCTTTTATTTGATGAAACTTTTTTCAAAATCAAAATCAAAAGTCATTTATTCAAATTAGGCTGAGAATCAGCACTTTTCGAATGTCAAAATTACATAAGACAGTCCCCCAAAACGCCCGCCCTTCACCACTTCCTAGTGCTTTAGCTGGGAAGAAGAAGTGGCGCAACAAACTCCACAGCAGCACAGCTGTCTGTTTAGACAGATAGACTTGATTCTATACATAATTTTGAGTAATAACTGGTTTAGCAACCTAAAAATTAATAATTCAAGACCATTCCAATACAGTAATATACTCAAAAATAATAGCAATAAACCTGCTACAAGCAGGTAGTGTAAGATTAGCTATTGACAAAAACGAAGAATCTACCTAAAAAAAGAGGATCTGACAAAAAAAAAAACAACTTTTTGTTAGCATTCAAAGTAAGCACTATTGTTGATTACAATTGGTTTTATGTGCTGGTTGCTAAGACATTAATGTTTGCTTTTTAAATTCTTGAATTTAGAAAGAAGATTGTTCTTTTTTAGTGGGAGACTACAGATATGTACCAAAATCTTAATCTTGGACATTGATAATGATCATATTTTTATTATTGCCTTAGTTAAGTAGATGCTTTTAACCCACATAGGGTTGGGTTAAGTAGAAATAACAAGAGTGTTGCCTATAAGGAGTTTGGAAGTCCAGCAAAAGTGGGAGAAAGGGCCTGAATAAATGTCCAAATAATAGGCCTTGAATGTGTTTCGTAAACAATTTACTAAAACATTTGTGATTGTTTGTGGCTGTAAAGATTAAATTAAATCTGGCAATGATGTAACACAACACACCTTATCTTTATTACATTACAATCAAAAACAAATTTGTACAGACAGAAACTAAAAACTGCTTGACATATTTTGATTGGAATTTCACAATGCTATACTTTTCTGGAAAAAATTTGAATGCAGTTTTCGTATTTTTTTGCGATAGATAGGCCTATATAAACTGCGTTTGTACGCGTTACGAAGATTCTATTGTACGCACAATTGTGTTACTTAGCAGTTTCTCACAGCGTAATTGTTAATGAATCTGGAATGCTAATTACAGACAATTCATTTAACCAATCTCTACAACACTTTCTCCATGATATTTCCAACTTTTCACGGAGTTATGAATGAAATAGTCAAAATGATAACAAATAAAACGATCACTTACATCGTACGGTACATTTTTCTCAGCGATTGAACTCTTGTCTCGATCTGAAAAGATGAAAAATGGACCGATGAGTATTGTGAAAATCGTCCCAGTTGACAACGTTATTATCTTGTTACAATGGGATTACAACAGTGGAATGCGTTGTGGTATTATTAGATTTAGCAATGCACTACCATCTTCGTCAGCGCCCGAAGGTCCAGTCGCACTATCAGGCTTTTTAGAAGCCGAACTGTCCATCACTTCGATGTGATCAGTATCTCCTGAAGCCATTTTTATTTTTCTGTTACATCCCCTATTTTGAAGTCTCTCGGTTGTATTTTTGCACAATATTAATTCGCATGGCTCACATCACACTTGCATCGCTAACACAATGATTCACTATAATTTAATTAGAAGAAATCAATTAGTTTACGCGAAAATGCTCGCCCGAAGCATCCGTCAGACACGACCACTCATAGTAACTGGGTTGCCAATTAAAATATTAATATTTTTGCGTATAGACAATAGAGTTGAGTGGGTGGATGGGGCTGATATCGGCACATTATAGGGGATATTGTTTCTGTTTTCAAATGTTTTCTGTTCAATATTGTTATCCGTCAACACGTTCGAAACCATTTTTTTGTAACTAAAACAATATCTAATCAAATATTTATATTGGAAAAACCGAAAAACCCTTCGAGATTGCCATGATGAGCTTATTCTGCAAGACCCCACATATTTTTTTAAAATGGTTTTGTGGTATGTAAATAACAGTGAAATTAAGAAAACTTAAAGGTAGTCTTAAAAATAAATAACAACAGTGAATTTTCCTTTTACAGAAATGTTTTTATTCAATTACAATGATTTTGTACGCTCTCTAGAGTTTTGCCAACTTTCTTTTTTACTAAATCTACGGACTACATTCTATTCCTGTCTTTCAATTTCAATGTTTCTTTTTTTTTACTTATTTCTATTGTATAGTTTTCTGTTTATCCTATCTATATTAGAATATTTTTTCGGGTACTTCCGGTTCGAATACTCTCGGGGGAGCCTAGGGGGAAACCTAGAGAGCGCGTCCTCTGATGGAGGATCGAGGAATGTCAACAGCCTCCAGTTATTGAAGGGTATAAGGGAAGTAAAATACCTAAATAGCTGGAGTAAAACTTCCGTTATCATACCCAACCTGGGACCTTCTCCAACATATTCGAAGTAGAGGTCCTTGTTAGTGCTGGACTCTTAGGTCTGAGAGTTCTTCATAGAAGGCGGCAAATTAACTTATTCTCGTCAACGACGGCTTTCAAGTCTTCCAGGACTTCTTCTTACCCTATCGATGCCAAAAAAAATCAAACATCTTTGGCCCAAAATTCAGTTGGTATCAGGTGGCAACTGACTGTGATAAAAACATGGACTTATAATTATAAGTCCATGGATAAAAACCAATAGCCAACTAAAAAAAAAAAACTAAATGACATAATTATTTTCAAGTTTCTTTAGCATTTTGTAAAGTAGATTTGCCATAATTATCCGTTTACTGTCATGTGATTCGCGATAAAACATCACGAAAACGAACGTAGCCATGCCCTGAACAAGCTTATCGAAGACGAAGTTTTAAAGCATCATCATCATTCTCCTGCCCTTATCCTAATTTATTTGGGGTCGTCGCAACATTTCTTTTTCCTCCACCGAGAGAGATCTTTTTCCTTCTCTAGTAGTCATCTCCGTAGTCGTACCTTTTCTAACCATATCATCATTCACACAGTCCATCCATTGTTTCTTTGGTCTCCCCCTACTCTTATTTCCATCTATGTTCACACATGTGATACGATGATATGATGAGCATTGCCCATACTATTACAATCGATATCCACACACGAAGTTTTACAGCATGAAAAAAGAAAAGAAAATAAAACGCGTTTATTGGCATTAATAATATAATCGCAATATAAGAGGCTGTGGGATTCCGGCATAATAGTAGATTTATGTAGTAGATTTATGGATATTTTTTATATGGTAAGTCTGAAAAACGCCATGTTTATTTCTTTACCGTCAATTCGTTGCCGCGGTATTCGGTAAGAATTTTTTATAGGTTATTACTGACTTGGCGTCATTAAGAATAAGCTAAATAATTACAGATCATTAAACACAAACGCGTTGATAAACTAGTAAAAATTACCGGTGCAATAACGTTTCGGTTCCAGTTTCTGTGAAAAGGCAGTGAGCAGTTGGAAATTTCAAGAATACATAAGGCATTGCAGCGGCGTTCGTTGAAAATGGGCAAAAAAGTAAAGGAATATAAATCTGGCGACTTCATCTTCGCCAAAGTAAAAGGATATCCAGCATGGCCGGCCAGGGTGAGTGTGAAATATGAATGATTCTGTTGCCATTGTGTGTTAAAAATGAAAAAGCTGTACCCTTTGTGTTCTAATTGGGTGTAAGCGCGGGAAGACATGTTGTATCGCGGTCCCGACGCCTTCGCTTTGCCCCAAGGTCTCAGAAAGCAAATAATGACTATATTGTACACCTAATTTACATTTTTGATATTGACACAGCAACAGATCTCTAATTTACTGATAACAATGTGGTAATATCATTATTTTAGTGATTTATACGAGTCTTTTCATATTATGAAACAAGTTTCGCGTTCAAATCATATTTCTCGTGCATAAATATCAAAATTATTCATGAAATGCAACAAGAAACAGAATTCTAAAGATAAAATATTGTCACCATTGTGTAGGTGAATGACACTTGCAGAATAAATAGGTACATAGATCCAAACCGTTTTGAAGTTACATATTTCCAAGGATTGGATAAAATTTACAAGCATGTTATGTATTGTAATTCCTCATAGCTTGTATTTTGTTGTAGTTTTAATAATGATTCTTAAAATATTGACATCAACAAACATTAATTTATGATAACCCCTATCTGTCATTTTTCTGGATCCTGTTTGGAGCTGGCCAAATAAATTACATGATTTCTGGGATAGGCAATTTAGGCTGCACCTAAATTCATCTAATTGTATTCAGAAAAAAAAAAAACTACCAATTACTTTTATTTATATTATTTTTTTGTACAAAAATATTCATGGTGATTTGTGATATTGCTAAAGACAAGTACTAAAATAATAATTCTAAGTAGTTATTTGTTTTCAGAGGTAAATATGATACTATAACGACTGATAACACACATTCAATTGTTAAAACATTTACAAGTTACAAGGAAAAACAAAACTAAATGCTGTTTCTATAAAAAAAATTAAAAGAATTACTTAATACCATGCCTGTATACCTCACAACAGTAGGCAGTGGTGTATAAATTCAAACATATGTAAAAAGAAACCGACTTCTGGAAAAACACTACAAAGTGAAAAATAACTTTAATTTTTGAAGTCGGTGACTTTGGATATGTATTTTAATTTTTTGTCACCACCTTGCGAAATTAAAGTTGTTTTTCACTTTTCAGTTAAAGTACCTACCCCACACCAATTCGAAATTTCATCATTATTGGGGTCAAAACAATGCATATTTATGCGATAGCAACAATCACAGTTGATTTGCTGTAATTTTTTAAAGAGTTCCGTTGTCTGTCTTCGAAACGCATCATCAGATCTACATTAAATTTAAATTGGACCATTCCGAAATAACTTCCTTTCAAACAAAAAAGAATTTTGCAATTCCGTCTATACATATAAGAGACAGAAAGCAAATAACACTGTCTCGTTCTTATGTGTGTATTTAGGAAGAGAGCATTCGACCACAGTCGTATTCACTTATACTCCGTTTGAAATAAGATTAGATATTTAAACAAACTTTTTTACAGTCCGTTCAACTGATTTTGACGTCTATTGCTTTGGTAGCATGATAAATGGCATCTGCATGACGGAGTTAAACTCAAAAACTCAAACTCAAAGCATTTATTTCAATTAAACCATTTCCAGCCACTTTTGAATTGTCAAAAAGTAGATCAGTTGGATAGTTGAAGCTAGTTGCCCATTCCAAAACGTAGCTATCTATGGAGAAGAACGGGCAAGAAACTCCACGGACACTCTTTTAAAATCAAGTTGGATATTACAAAATCTTGGGAACATTATTTTTGTTGCTTCTATATGTGAGAACAATGTAAAAAATTCTAAATACAAGATTAAAAATAAAAATTATTATGCCCGAACATACATAAAAAAAAAATTAAACATGTCGAATTTGATAACCTCCTTGTTTTTGAAGTCTGTTAAAAATGTATTTTAATTTCTTATTACGATCCTTACATACTCCTTTTGCTTCGTTTACGTTCAGACATTGTAGCTGTCCACATTCTGTAGTTTTCGCCAGCAGCATGGGAAGAAGGCGTGAGTTATATATGTACTACCTCTTGCCAGCGGCTTCGCCCGCATGGAGGTCAAAAATTATCCCACGAGAATGTACTGTAGGACTCCGAGAGTACTAGGTTACTGGGATTGATGAATAAATGATAGACGTGCGTATAAATATGAACTTTGCGTTTATTCCACTCATCAGAACTACAGCTGCGCGCCTGTTAATCAATTAAATTCTCCCGAAACAAAACATATATATAACTACTTGACAGATTCCTTCGAGAACTTCCTGGAAGTTCGAATATAGACAAAGGCCTTTCATTGGCTGCCCAGTATGTACATAAAGGTTGCATTCGGTAAGCGACCAACCTTTACAGTACCACTTGAATAAAAAGTATCATACGTGTTAATCCATGTTACAAACTATCTGTGTGGCCAATTTCATCCGGATTCGTTTCCAGTAACGGATTTAGGTTTGATGGCGCCCTTTTTCTTTTCTTTCGTAACTTTAAGGCTAAAAATATAAAATACTTTTAAAATCTTTTTGTTAAATATTTCGGATTTTAGTAGTTTCCTGATTAATTAGTTTAACAAAGAAATTCTACCCTTGAAATGGTACCTACTATGTTTAGATTGTAAGAGCGCAAGAAAATAAACTTAAAAATTTGGTCTTACAGTTTACAGAAAACGCAATCGATTTTTAATTTTAGTTGTCTTAAAAATTTCGGTGCCCCTCAAAATTTGTCGCCCTAGGCCCGGTCCGCCTCACGGGCCTAAGCCTAAATCCGCTACTGTCCCGTTTCGCCGTGTTTGCATGATTGAGTAACAAACAACCAAACATACAGATTTTCACATTTATAATATTAAGTAGGATGTACTATCGAGGAAACTTACATCGGACCAATTTGAAAACAAAATCCCGTGCACACAATGACCACATCTGTTAGCAAGCGTTATTATAGCGACTGAGCGCTGCAAGCAATAATAGTCCTTATGGTGTATAGATGTTAGTTTCCTCGATAAGACTTTGCGGCATACTAAATGTCCCCAGACATAACAATAAAACATCTATTGTGTCTCGTTGAGTGTCCTTCAACCAATTTAAAACACAAATAATTTTTACTGTTTCATTACTACGTACTTTAAAAAAATTCTTTCTTTTATTTCAGGTGCAAAAGCCGAATGGGAAGAAGTATTTTGTATATTTCTATGGCACTGGAGAAACGTAAGTGTACAATAATTTTGTTGATGCTTTACTGAAAGGGAAATGTTCATAAAAACCACATTTGCAAAGTAATGATTCTATTTATACATTGAATAAACTGAACGCAATTTCTTTTGAGTTATGCCAATTATGTGTACAGGGTATCGATGGGTTCCTCAATGTACCTGTGAAATTGAAAAATTTACAAATTACATTTTAAAATTTTTGCAAATTACAGTGCAAGAGATTTTGAGTTTCGCAGGCTACATGAAAGAATTACCTTAATATTTTTTTAATATGAAATTATTATTTATATCTAACATGTTAACCCACAAATTTTTGTAACAATTCTTCTTATCAAAATGATTAAATTGAAAACATTCTTATCAGTGAATTCCCTGTTACAATGGAACTAAAATATATTTATATCATACATAATGGTTTTTCTACATTATTTCCATTTAACCATACTTATCCAGCGGATTCCCGCGGCCTTCACAAGGTCATCGGTCCACTTTGTGGGAGGCCTTTCCACTCTACGTCTTCCGGTACACGCTGGATGTGGCACAAGACCGGTCGAGGTGGAGGAGCACGGGGGAGGCCTATGTCCAGCAGTGGACGTCTTTTGATGATGATGAACCATACTTACTTAAAAATTTTTTTAACATTATTTTCCCACTTTTGGGACTCCGGCTGCCTCTGAGCGAAGGAGCAAGCCATAATCCAGTCTGGATTCATGAAGGTCTAATGTCTTGGAAATTTTGGTTCCAGAAAAAGCATGATCCTCATGGCGTTTTATTTAATGTTCGTCTGGCACTTCCAGTAGTTTATGCGGTCTAGCCATGTCTTTGTTATTGTTCGTTGAGTGATTGAGCTCTGTCAGTTCTGAGTTGAGCTGCACGATTACTGATAAATGCGTGCACTGACTGGACAGGTCCACTCAATCTGTGTGGTTCTTTTCTCAAAAGACCATTTCAGACTAATCCACATGTTCTTCACATGATCCGACCAAGATAATGTCTGGACTTTAAAAGAAACTGATCTCTGAGTTTTTTTTTTTGGTCTTTCTTCCCAGAGTAGTCAGGAAACTCCGACCTCAACTAGTGTTTAAAATGTGATTTACATGTTGAAGTGTTGGTATTGTACACACGGCTACACATCATGCTATAAATTTCCAGTCTACGCTGATCTGGCACTGTACGGAAATCGAGATCAGCTTATACTAGGAATGTATAGCTTGATGTGTAGCCACACGGCTTTGTACACACGTACAGAGCTATTTACAGTTTGATTTTGATTAAATTGTAATTGAGAAACTATCACTGAAAACTGAGGATAAAAATTGACCCCTATCTTGAAACCCCTCTGTGCCTCGGAAAGCACGTTAAGCCGTTGGTTCCGGCTGGCATTCGTGGATCTTTGACAGTCGTTACGGATCATCAGAAGTCGAATAGACTGACAGCCAGTCTTACCAAGGGGTAATATACCTAAGAACTGGATTGTGGAGGACAGTTGGGCAATCGCTCCATGTAAAATACTAGTATTCAGCTACATGTGGTTAGACTGGAAGTCGATCGCAACGTAGGTGGGAAAAGGCTAGACATAACATGATGTGTTTACATTTTCATTGTATACTTTTGGAACGGACTATAGTCATATCTATCTATATCTATAAAAATGAATCCCTATTTCCCTTGGTCACGGCATCACACGTGAACGGCTGGACCAATTTTGCAAATGTTTTTTTTGTAGTTTTTGTTATTGTCAGGAGAAAGTTCTTTTGAAATAAAAAAATTAAGTGAGTTGCGCGTAACATGTCATCATCATCATCATCATATCAGCCGAAAGACGTCCAGTGCTGGAAATAAGCCTCCCCCAAAAGGGGGTTTTTTTTGTATAATCGCCACGCTTGGCAGGCGGGTCGGCGATTGCAGTATGGTGGTAAAATGCACAGAGAACGCTGCTGCCCATTCTCTAGTAAGTCCCTTAGTCGCCTTCTACGACACCCTCGGGAAGAAATGGGATGGTGCTATTCTTTTACGTCCGGCACCACATTGAACAAAATTGCGTAACATGTATATAATGCGAATTTAAAATTCATAGTTAAGATAGGTTAACGTCTGTCGGGTCAGATAGTTTAAATAATAATAAAAACATGTTATTTTCAGCGCAAATCTCTCCCCGAACATGATATTCGACTATGCAGACAATAAAGATAAGTTTCTGACTAAAACTGTGAAGCGACGAGACTTCAATGATGGTGTGAAGCAGATTGAACACGACTTCGCGAACAATGTTCCTCTGGAGCAAGTTATAGGAGTTTCTGTTGAGGTAAGATACATATATTACTAGCTTTTACCTGCGAATTTTACGATCAAATCGGGTTTTACTCTGCTTGTAATAATATAATTAAATCATGATTAGAACGAGCCGTGGCGCCATCTATTATTATAAGAACATATTTGTTGTTTTCCTCGGAAAGAGTAATTTTTTTCGGAATAAAAGGAACCTACCTTATCCTATGTCCGTTTCTGTACACTTGACAACGTATATGTAAAATTTCAGTATGATCGGTTTAGACGTGAAAAGGTAACAAACTTACTTTCGCATTTATAATATAAGTTAGGATGACCGGGCGAGATACATAGAGTATGCCCGGGCGAGATACATAGAGTATGCCCGGGCGAGATACATAGAGTATGCCCGGGCGAGATACATACAAGGCATTTTTTTTTTGTTTTAGCTGCTTATATTTGACTTATCTTTCAGTGGTCTTCATTTTTCTACATAACATCACGCCTTTTTCCCCGAAGCGGGGACCCTGTTATGGCCACATTGATTGCGCCATCATTGGCATTCTTTGCGTCATCCAAGGTGCAGGTGAACGGGCTCTTAGGACAATCGTGCAAGTGGGGTATAGTCTGTTGATGGATTAATATAATATTGCTTTTCAACAGGTACCACCAGCTGATCCTTCAACCAATGACAGCGTCAGTGATTTGACTGCAAATGACACGTTGGATGACACAGGTGTTGATACTACGGTTGCTGATGAGACAATACCTGATGATGTGAGTATTTCAAATGTAATAATGTAATTAAAAAATGTCGTCTTCGAAAAATTGACTAAGAGGGTAAGTATTGATAATTATAATAGGGTATTGCACTCATTTTTGAAAAGTGTCTTAATTAGATTCTAGAGTGCTAACAAACCACTAAAAAACAACATTTTTATTTTAATCGATTAGTGCCATAAAAATGCATTTAAATTTTAAATTTTCGAATTTCGCGCGTAATTTGACGAAAACGCTGGACGCAGTGGACGTCATATTGCTCTGTGGGTATGACGTCAGTTTGCTATATAAACAAATGCGCTGATATTTTAAAAGACAATTGTTTATAATTAAAAAAATGAGTTATTTTCTACTTATCGTTGGTTTGCTGTTGAAATAAAAATTACTTTGGTTACGAAAATAATAAAAGTACAAAGTTGCTCAGTTGACATGCCGTATGACGTTATAACATGGCGGCTACTATTTCATGGTGTTCAAAAACAGATTAAAAAAACTGAAATCATTAAATTGTATTTTAAAATTTATTTTGTTGTTTCATGAACTAAAACTAACATTTTCCGACTGCATTTTGCCTAAGCTATCTCAATAATATATTTTTAGGTATTTTCTCATATAGAGCAAAATACCCTATTCTGTAAAAGTATTTCTACCCCCAAGTGACAAAAGTATAGAAAAATTGGTCATCATGCTTGACATAGTACACTTTTGTTGATTGAAGAATAGAAACATTTCTTTCTTTTGTTTTAACATCGCTGTCCTTAAGCCTGTAGAGATCTTTCTAAAATCTTTCATTTTTGTCTATTCTATTGTCGACAAAACCCGTTTCTAGGGTGTTCATGCTACGTGTGCAGGGGCTTTAAGAACATCTGTGTAAGACCTGGATGACTCGAGGCTTTCTATCTTATCCTGAGTGATTCCTGTGCATTTAAAGAGCACTTGTCCGGTCTCCATGCATGCGCTGCATTATTTTGCTAACTAGTCTTACCAAGGGGTATAAGTATTACCAGTGACTGGGTTGTGGAGGTCAGATAGGCAGTCCCTCCATGTAAAATACTGGTTCTCAGCTGCATCCGGTTAGACTGGAAGCCTACCACAATATAGTTGGGGAAAGGATGATGATGACGACCTGTTTTATTTTGCAGACTCCTCTCAATGCTACTCAGAATGATGCCGCAGTCGAAGATTCAGATGACACCGGAAACCTGGTCATTGATGAAGGGAAGGTATGTTGAACACTTGTTAACATTAATTGGTCGCAAGCGCAGAGTGTACCGTATGGGAGAAGCTGCGCCGTGCCCTCGTATTAGAACTGGGACCTATCGCTGCCGGCACTCGTCGATGATCGGGAGCGCCGAGTGGGGTGCAGTGTTCTCCTTCTGCGAAATCGCAGAAGGATGCTGCAGAAAGGGAGAGGGAGATCGAGACCACTCTCCCGATCCGCAGAAGGCGGACCGGACGTTGACCTCTGCCAGCCCCACTTTTTTTTCTCCCGCTCTGGGTGGAGCAGGAGGGCGTGCCAGACTTTTACTGACTAAAACCCACCCGTGTTCCCTCAGTTGCGTGTGTGTCAGGGGCCGCGGTATTTCTTTCGAACAACCCGTACCCCTGGCAGGCATCGGCCCTTGCGGGCGCCATCGGTTGATGCTGACATCTGTTTGAGGCGCGCGTGGAATACTACCCATGCACTCTCGCTCCGTAACATAGCCTGGACCAGGGCCGGACCGGATTATTTTAAATTGGCTAGCTAAACACCTCAGACGCCATGGGTATCGATGATATCGAAATCCAAACGTACAACTAAAAGTAGTAGTTCATAAAAATCATATGCTTATTTTAAGCCTTGTGGATAAAACGCTTTTTATTGATGCAGTAGTAATTGTTTTTAATTTTTCTTATTGTGTATGTTCAGAGAACGTCTCGTAGGATACGGTGGTGGAAATGGTGCCAATGAATGCGATAACCTCACCCCCACTGTGCGTAGAGAATGTCTCAATTAAAATTGCACAAAAGCAATCAAAGGTCATTAATTCAAATTAGGCTGAGAATCAGCACTTTTCGAACGTCAAAAATTAGACAAGACAGCCCCCCAATATGCCCTTCACCACTTCCTAGTGCATTAACTGGGAAGAAGAAGTGGCGCAACAACTCCCCAGCAGCACAGCTGTCTGTTAAGTTAGATAGACATGATTCTATACATAGGTAGGCGAAGTAATTAACATAACGAGACTCAGAACATTAATTAAATAATTTATCAAAGAAGAGAAATACCAAATAATGTATTATTTTCACAGCAAAAGCAAACCAAAAAGACTAAGAATGACGTCAAAGCTAAAGAGACTCCAGTCAAACCTGTGAAGGAGCCTAAGACTCCTCGGGGCAAAGGCAAGAAGGACGAACCCGCTAAGGAAGATGATGATGAAGCAGGGAAGAAAGAAGAGGAGATTGTCAGCAGAAGTGGACGGAAGATACGACCAAAGAGGTATTTAAAACATACATACTTAAGCTCGCGTCTTCTTCTTCTGCCTACCCGGCAGAAACTACAGAACGCCACCTGCTACGATCCTTACATACTCCTTATGTTTTTTTTACATTAATACATCTGAGGCCCTAGTGTGAGTTTCTTTTAACCATCTCGATCTAACGCATCGACCGCGTTCGACGCTCCGATTGGCCCTTCACCAATCTAGGGCCAATCGGAGCGACGAACGCGGTCGATGCGTAAAGTCGAGATGGTTAAATGAAATTCACACTAGGGCCACTAGTTTACACTTACACCAGTTGCGAATACTACGAACCTGGCTTTTCTGGAAAACATCACCAATATGATCAGTATATGTACTCCTACAGCGTCCAGGCCTTGTAAATACCTTTTGTTAGCGGCCCTTCATTCATCCTTCCAACATGAGCATACAATCTGAGCATACTGTGTATATATATATTATCATATATTAAAACGTGAAGCAAACACTTTGTACCCCTTTTTACGCGACCGAGGAGTATGAAATTATTCACAGTTAAAGTTTATATGGACAAGGAAGGAGTGCATAAAGATGCACTATAAATACATTAAGTTTTAAATGAATTATGGCCGAATTTCGACCACTGGGCGATAACTAGTAAGTATAAATATAGATTGGATTAGGCACTGACGTTTTGTAAAGTTATCAACTTGTCGTAACTACAATCCACAGATAAAAAAGCGTCTCGTGCCGTAGTGCAGTTTTTGAGTCCTGAACTGTGGTAGCGATTGTGACGTACAAACATATAAAAGAACAGTCAGGAAAATTTATTGTTGAACAGATTTAAAATACATTTGACGTACGACTGTCAAAGAATGACATATGTGATTTAATTTTATTTATTAAACGTGCTATTTCACACTGATGGGGCCCGCAAGGGCCGATGCCTGCCAGGGGTGCGGGTTGTTCGAAAGAGATACCGCGGCCCCTGGCACACAGGCAACTGAGGGAACACGGGTGGGTTTCAGTCAGTAAAAGTCTGTCACGCCCTCCCGCTCCACCCAAAGCAGGAGAGTTATTTGATGATTTCCCACTCAAAAAAAAAAAACGTGCTATTTCACTGACTTTAATTAACCATCAGAAATGTTTGTAATATCTGTATATGTATTTTAAAAAAATGAAAGAAAATAAAATAAATAAAACACGATACCTCTTGATAAGACTGGTTGTCATACTTTCGGGCTTCTGACGCCTCGTGATGATTTTTAAAGATCCACGATTGACAGCCGGGAACAACGGCTTAACGTGGTTTCCAAGGCACGGAGGGGTCTTGGTGTATGTACAAGGTGTAATAGAATAAACGCAAGACCTGGAAGTAGTTTGTTCCTAATTGACAGAAATATAAAACAGTTTAATATGAACTAAAAGTTACTGAATCGACTTCAGTAACTTTTTAGATAGGTATTCTTTTCAAAACTTATGTATTTTGACATCATACCTAATGCCGATTGTGCCATAGAAAATTCAATATTATTTCAAGGCAATAAGACTCAATTCAACACGTTTTTCTTACTAATAACAGGAAGCGTAAAAAAAAAGATTGGGTTATTGTATGATACTTTTAACTTAATACTCTAATGGCGGTGTTCAAATGTTCACCCATCCACGATCTGACCGCGGAAAGCGTAGCTTAACTTTAGCGTAGCTAAACGCACGAGCCCCTCATCATAAGTATTAATTAAACCCAAGAACTGTCAGGACTCCATCATATTAAAAACAACGTCACATCCTCAGGTACATAGACGAACAAACAGAAGAGAACTCAACACTACCGTCGCCTGCGCCGAAGAAGCGACGCGGCGGCTCACCGACCGGAGACAAAGAGAAGGACAGGGCCGACCCCAAGGAGAAGGTGCCCGACAAAAATATTAAACAGTTCAATGCTGTTACACAGGTTCGTAATACTTATTCGGTTATTACAAGGCGTAGTAGAGCGTAGAGAGTTAAGGCACCCGCAGACAGGCGCAACTGGAAATTGATCTACTAAGATCGCGTCGCGCGGTCTGCGGGAGCCCTTACGAGTGGTAGGTTGATACCCAGGCAGGTGCTTTAGTTAATTTATTGTTGTTGAACCAAAGATGCCACACCAAAAATTGGGCCCGTATGGTGGATTATGGCCCACTCCCTCTCACAGAGAAGTGGGCTGTGTTCCAGCAGTGGGAATATTATAGGCTGATTATGCTTGCATCCAATGGGATTTCCCATCGTCAAAAATAAAAAAAATTCCATATAAAATATCATCTCTTTTTAAACCCCATAAAGGGATGGATTTAAAAAATCCTTTTTTAGTACTCATCTCTGATAAATAAGAAACTCTTCTGCAAGATTTCAAGCTTCTAGACCCAGTGAAGCAGCAAGTATTGGTATAGTCACCCTGCATGCCAGTGATACCAAAACCAGTGTTAATTGGCCTCTTGAATGTTACTTCCAGATATTACTCCCTACATACAAAAAGTTCAATTTTATTTCTTTATAATATTAGTACTATAGATTGTTAAACATTTATATTTATTATTTACAGTCTGAACTTGAAGATCTGAAAGAGCCGTTTAAACCAGGTAAGAAAGTAAATATGTAAATAACATGACATCACGCCGTCGCCATCGCTCATATTTCGCCATTTTTTTTTTTGCCATTTACCGGACATAGATTGCTACTCTAGATTGTTACTGAGAATTTCGTTACTGCTAAATCCAATCTCGGGAATCGAAACCAGGGACACTTGTTATTACTTATTTCTAAAACTAGCCGATATCGATGACGTAACTTGAATATTAATTGAATCTTACGGGTCGGCCACATCAGCAGTTCCTAAACTATAACTAACTATAAAACCATACTAATTTTTTAATCTTACAAAAAAGACCTTTTGCATGAAAATAAATAACATCGGTGGAAAAATAGAGAAGTTACACGCTTTTGAAATTTTTCTTCTATCTTTGTCACACAAAACGATAATTGTACTGAATGGGGCGAAGTTACTATGGCGTTCCTGTGTTTTGACGTCAGATGTCATCACTGTTGTTTGTCTAGCATTGACTTTAAAACGCATACAACTTCGCCATTTGTGATACGTACATATATTTTGTATTTTTTTACTGTGGCTTAATATTTTCCTAGGTTTTGTGAAATCAAATTAAAACATCCAGTCAAATACCCTATTGTATACGCCATCTCAAATAGTATTTGTAATTAAAAATGTCTATCTAATGCCAACCAAAATAATTTCATAAAGGTAACTGATTCGCGGAATCTTTGTGACTTTTCACACATACGGAATCGCTGGACTAGATATCAATAAACTCTATGTTTTTTAAAATTTTGAACCAATAAGTCGCATTAAAATGTGAATGAATACTAATTTAATGGAAATAAAAAATGTTTTTCCATGGTCAAACCATCACTGCATGGCGTATTTAATAAACAAAGGTATCGTTTTCAGGAACGACCGATACCGAGATAAGTAGGACATCAATAGTTGAAGAGGTCAATGAACTCATTAAAGACGTACCCGATGAAAAGTTGGAAGCAATGAGTAAACACTTAAGATTTGTTCTACAAATATATTTATCAAACGACAAAAAGAATGAGTCATTTTTAAGTAAAATAAAATAGAAGAAAAATTAACGTTATATTTTATTTACCATCTGTGGGCCAATAAAGCATATTCTATCTCTGATAGAAAACAGTAGAACTAATAGTGCCATTCTAAGTAAATTCGAATTCACCCTAATACCAAAATGTGTACGCGTAAAAATGGCGTCAGAATTAAATCCTCATTTAACTTTGGCAGAACACCATGCTCACTGTTGCAAAAAAAAAGTAACTTCCAAAACGAATTCCAATTTCAAAAGTTTTATTTTACCGCGTAAGTTAAATCAAATTTGCAACAAATTAAATGCTATTATTTTCTTTTCATTAAAAATTACTTAAAAAATGGACGATAAAGGTAATGAAAATAGTCAATTTAGTTTCAAAGATGACATTTTCAGTCAATATGACGATAATTTCGCTACGGATGATTGTTTGAAGACCTATGAGAATAATATCGGATCAGAGGACGCTAAAATGCGTGAAGGTAATTTTACGAATATTATATCGAGTGTAACAAAATTCTAGTTATTTTTCACATTATAATTCCTATAATTATGTAAATTAATCATCAACATCATACATTCACTGTAATTTCGTAAATTCCTGAAAAAAATATTGGTAATTTTGACACTAAGAGAGGCGTCACGCTAAACGAATTCTTAAAATCTATTGTTTTGATGCAACCCCTTATTAGAGTTGCTATCTGATATAATAATTTTTGATTATTCCCTAATTGTTAGTCTTTAATTTTCGTATTTAGATAAGAATTCGATTTACTTTTGAAAAAATATTTTGTCCCTATAAATATCTATAGATCTTTTGAGCCTAGCACTTTATTATAAAAAGACGTCATCTAACTACCAACAACAGATCGTAGATAAATGATCGTTTGGCATTTCTTTTTTACTGACTTCAAAAAAGTAGCTGAAAATGCATTATACGAGTTTTGTTTTTTCGTTTCTGTTTGAATTTCACCTTAGATAATATAAGTTGCTAAAAATATGTGTTATTATTTAAAGCAAATGACGTAGTCAAAATTATTTAGCACTTATTGAAAATTTTAATAAAACTAAAATTGGTATATACCGACACAGAATTTTGTGTATTCAACACGTTTTTTGTTTACCTTCTTCATATTTTATTAATATTTTTAGATCCGAATTCAAACAAAGAAAGGATAGAACCGAGTGTTTCCCAAACTAAAATAGTACCGACATTCGGTAAACCGAAGAATTTGAAGAAAGATGGCAAAAAACCAGTTACGAAAGCTAAGAAATTCGTTCCGCCGGTTAAAAAGACGTCAAATAATGAGCTAAGTTCAACCAGGTCTAATAATACTGGTAAAATACAAGAACCTTTGGTCCAGCATTTGCCACCAACACCCAATACCAACTTGGCTAACCAAGCCAAGCCTAATCTGAGCCAAGATTCAGAAAATTTAAACTTTACATTACAGTTTATGCAAAATATGGATACTATGAATATGGAATTTGATAATTACATGTCGCAAATTACTCTAAATTTTAATAATTTCAAGACTTGCCCTAATTTACTGCCTGCCTTAGATGATTCTTTAAACATAGGTAGTATGGACTTATTCAATACACGTCAAGGAATTGAAAATGTTACTAGCGTATTAGAAAATATATCAAATACAGAAGGATTGCCTCACTCACAAGGGATTTTCCACACAGATAATCTAGAAAAAAATAAAACAATTGACAAAAGAGTTTCGCTACCAACGAGAATGAAATCAAACATAATTGGCAGCATAATTTCAAATTCTTTAAACATATTGGATGATGAAGATATAATTCCTACAGAAAATCTTTCTCTTGAAGCACATTCTGACCAATCAAGTATAAAAAACCTATCACAGACTGAAAATCAATCTTTTTGCTCCGTAATCTCTTTGAGTAAAACATATAAAAACTTAGACTGCAATAGTTTTAAAAATGGCGGCCATAAAATACCAGAAGGAAATGAGTTATGTGATTTATTTAAGAACAATTTCTGTGAAAAAGTTAAGCCGGTTGCTATGAGTACTGAGTTTGGTGATATGGGTTTTAATACAAAATATTCTGATTTTATGAAGGATTTTGGATTCATTGATGATCAAACAGAAGAAGAAAAAGATACTTGTTTGAAGATTATAAATATGTATCCTAAAGAAAACTGTATTTTGAAGAAAAAGTTGGCAAAGTAGAAATTGTAGGAATAAAATTTTGATAGTTAATATTGTGTTTTTCATTTCGTAGGTTTTAGTCAAACAAAGTTAGAAACGACGTGCATCTCTTCGCAGTTTAGGTAATTCTCAATAGCAGCCTGGAATCTAGATTTATGACCGGTTTAAGGGAAATAGCTCGCCCATGCGATTCATAATGCTAGTGGTCGCCCAGTGAGGTCGAAATTCGACCACAATGAATTTAAAACTTAATGTAATTCATTTAAAATTAAATTAAAACTTAATGTATTTCTAAAGCATTATTATACAAAAATATAAGCTCTCTGCACTCCTCCATCTAAACTTTAACTGTGCCAAAATTCATATTTCTCCGTCCGCGTAATTTTCGTTAAAAGGGGTACGAAGTTTTTGCTTCACGTATTAATATATAGATAACTGCTGCAAACACTACTACACATCTTCGTACCTCTTAAATACCGGCGTGATGTTAGTATTTTTATTTAAAATATTGGTGTTACTTAAAATCCATATAAACAGTCTCAGTACAGTAATTAGTTACGATCCGTGATTTCACCCGCATCTAAATCTTGATCCCGTGAAAATATCGGTATGAAAAGTCCTCATCCAGGTCATGGTCTAGCATTGTCTCTGTCACTCATAACCCCTGTGAGAGTCTCTGTCTGACAATCTACACTGTATCAGTTGAGAATGTTGTTATTTATTTATTTATATATTCTTTATTGTACACAATCAATGTATGTTTTTATTTTTCTTATAGTGTATAAGATTTATATCCCATCACATAACCTTACAATTTACGTTCACAGAAGACGCAGAGAAAGAAAACATTCTAATTGCTTACCTGCCTTCGGGGCAGTATATCGGGATCAAGCTGTTCCAATCGAAACCTAACAGCTTCAAAAGCGAGTCTTCAAAGCTACAGTGGGATAAGCAAGCGGCTTTGAATGCTATCACACTAAAAATGCAGCTAGGTAAATCTACCATATAGGGTATCACACCCATTTTTGAAAAGCGTCCTAATGGTATTCTAAAGTGCTAATAAACCACAAAAAAAAAAAAAAAAATTATCGATTAGCGCCATTAAAATGAATTAAAACTTTAAATTTTCAAATTTCGCGCGTAATCTGACGAAAAGACTGGACGCAGTGAACGCCGTATTGCTCTGTTGGTATCACGTCAGTTTGCTATTAGACAAATGCGCTGATATTTTTTATGATAATAGTTTATAATTTAAAAAAATAGACATTATTTTACTTATCGTTGGTTTGCTGTTTCTGAATGCAAAATATTATATAATTAAAGACTACTTTGGTTACGAAAATAATAAAAGTACAAAGTTGTGCAATTGACTCGCCGTATGACGTAATAACGTAATAATATGCCGGCTACTATTTCATGGTGTTCAAAAACAGATTTTTGTTAGTTCATGAACTAAAACCAACATTTTCCGACTGCATTTCGCCTAAGCTATTTCAATAATATATTTTAAGATTTTTTCTCATATCAAGTAAAATACCCTATTATTGGAATGCTATTTGACATCCACCAACCCGCACTGGGCCATGTGTGGTCTATTGCCCACTCCCTCTCACAGTGAGGAGGCCCGTGTCGCAGCAGTGCTATAGATATATGATTATAAGCTGATTATGCTGGTTGGTCCGTGGATGGGTGGCTGTCTTTACATACCAAGACCCTTCAGTCTCTTAAGCCATTGGTCCCGGCTGCCATTCGTGGACCTTTGACAGTCATTACCGGTCTGAGAAACAGTCTTACCAAGGTGTATAGTTGGTACCTAGTTACTGAGTTGTGGAGGTCAGATAGGCAGTGGCTCCATGTAAAATATTGGTATTCAACTGCATCCGGTTCGACTGGAAGCTGACCCTAACATAGTTGGGAAAAGGCTAGACAGATGATTATTCAAACAATAACCAAGCAGTGGTAAGATATATAGTTGGAACCTATTAACATAATGTTATTTGTCAACAGAAAAAGGTCAGATAACGTCGACGTCGGTTCAGGCACAGCTGGTGACAGATCTGAACCTCACAGACGAAGAGAAAGCGACTCTCGACAAGGAAAGAGAAACTGGTATGTATGTGCACATGCGTTATAACCAGATATCGGATGCATATTTGCCTAAAGCAAATTTTTGCTACGAAAGTATTGAAGCGGCTTCTTAAAATACTTTTTGTAAAAAAAATCCTGGGGTCCAGGAACACCGGGAATGCATAACTAGTCAGGTGTATAAAATGGAAGACACTTCTAAAATAACATTTATAAAAAAAAATACCCTGGGATTTCTTGGATCCAAAATGATTGTTTTACCCCCGATGCAAGCATTGTATGTAGGGGGTAAGAATTTTTCGATACAAAAGCGCATTCCATATTAGCCAACATCTCAACTTTAGGTGAATATGCATCCGAATATCCGATCTGTTGAAATTATTTCATCACGACTGCTCTTAAAACGATGAAGGAAAACATTGTGAGGAAACCCGGTCTTATGTCATCTGCCGACAAGCACTGCGCTGGCGTGGTCAATTACGGTCCACTCCTCACAGAGAGGAAGCCTGTGACCCAGCAGTGGGAACGTTATATAAATAAATAAATACCACCACCATCTCTACACTATGTAGTATATGTGTAGAGTGGAGGTGGAGTTTTTTTTTTTTGGGTGGGAAATCATGAAATAACTTCTCCCGCTCTGGGTGGAGTAGGAGGGTGTGTCAGACTTTTTACTGACTAAAACCCAGCCGTGTTCCCTCAGTTGCCTGTGTGCCATGGGCCGCGGTATGTCTTTCGAACAACCCGCACCCCTGGCAGGCATCGGCCCTAGCGGACCCACCAGTTGGTGCTGACATCTCTTTGAGGCGCGCGTGGAACACAACGCGCCGTCGACCCGGGTTTGGTCCTTCCCGGACAGCGAGCTACCCATTACTCGGCGTCCGCAAGCCCGTGCCTACGGTGGCGGGGAATCAGCATGGGATTCCCGACGCCCAGGGCGTCTTCTGCAGAAGCTAGGGCCGTGAGGGCGCATATACTGCCTCTCACTCATGTGTGCCGCCTCCCTCTTCTCGAGCATTACTGCTTCGCAGAAGGAGGTGACGGCTACCCACATGCCCTCTCGATTCGTACCATGGCCTGGACCAGGGCCGGACGCGAGAGTGGGGTGTTTACCGTGTTTAAGATATCATAAGTTGCTCAGATTTTTCATAAGACGAGGATTTAGCTAAGTGGTCGCAAACGCGATTGCAGAGCATAGAAACCTAAGGGGGCTGGAGTCTGCATATATGCTTGTCGATATAGGAGGCCGAATGGAGCTAGAATCTTCACCTTTGAATGTTTTACTGGGCGTTAAGTGTGTGTATGAGACATTGATGTACAAAAACCCAAGATGCTCAGTCTCGAACAAAAGTAACATGAAACTGACCCCAATTATACGTCAGTGGCTATAGTTATGATATAACACATTTTTTTTTTGCTAATTCAACCTTACACGCATGACTTAAAGTGGTTTTTATAAAGTAATGTCCAAAAATAGTGACTGAAAGATGACTGACGATACCATTGACTCCTGCACACATTGCGCCTTATTTATGCGGGACGCTGATTGTGTATCTTGGGATTTTTGTATATCAATGGTATGAGAAGAAAAATTGTGAAGTTTATTGATTTTTTATTTGAACTGGACAAAATTTTATAAGAAAAACAAATCGTGGAACGATGTTCAATGGAATTGAGAGACGCGCCACGCCGCTATAACGCTATCGTTGACCTCGCACGAATGTCAGGCGAACCGCGCCAACTTCACACTTGCGTTTCATTGTCAACTGACATCCCGTACTCATGCCCCTTGCGATGCTTATTGGCTTGGCCTTGCCTTCTATTACATTGAACGTTTATCATGACTGGCGAATTAAAAGTGTTCTAAATGGCGTCTGTTTATTGAATAATTCGTCGTAATACAAACTGCTGTCTTCCGTTTGCAAATGCTCACTGTTGTGTGAAATGTCCCGTCGGGACAAATTATACTATGTCACGCCATTACGTAAAATTCAATGAAACCCATTTGGCAATCCGAACTCTCTTATACAAAAGTCCGCGGCAAGCTAAAACAAATAATTCTTTTTCCCACCACATGTGGCGCTGCTCAACAAAACAACCAAAATGGCGTGTGTTATGTGTTTATAAGTGAAAACAGTTGAAAATCGCAAGAAATTTAGCTATTTTTATAAGGAATTAAATATGTTTTATGTATCACAAACGGAAAGCCTTCGACAAAGGACTTTATTTTAGGTTATACGGCACGTTAAAAATGCTCAAGTATCCGTGGGAAGTGACAGTCGACGCATTCCACCATAGTATTGGTATGAAATTCAAAGACTGATATAATAGTTCATAATAACCGCATAATAGGAAATAATTTAATTTTCTTATACATCGGACTGTTACGTATAGAATTAACACATGATGAATGAAATGGTGACAGGTCACGGGAAGAATCTGCGACTCCTAAATTGTCTTTTAGCTTGAAGCGAATAACAATATTGACACCTGCTGACCTGTCATCATCTGCCTAGCCTTTTCCCAACTATGTTGCGGTCGGCTTCCAGTCTAACCGGATGCAGCTGAATACCAGTATTTTACATGGAACGACTTCCTATGACTTCTACAACGGAGTTACTGGGTAAGACTGGTTGTCAGATTTTCGGGTTTCTGACTACCCGTAACGACCGTCAAAAATCTACGAGTGACCTGCTGTATGGATCTTAATATTGAGCCAGTGAAGGAATAAATGAAATGAAAATGTCTTGAGAAAAATTGTGAGTATGAATGTGGATGGATGGCTATGAGTAGGCGAAGAACAAACAAACGAAGGATTGACTGTGAAAGATGATATGACTAAAAAGGAGGTGGTTACGGAGATCACGACGAATAAAGAAGTATGGAAGATAAGGGACATGTTGCGCCGATCCCAAATAAATTGTCTTCTCACAATCTCTCAAAATCATCATTCTCTATCCCAAAGGGATAGACAATGATGATACGATTGTTTTTGTGATGTGCCCTAATCTTATATTCATAGTCACTGCGAGTAACTTGGATGGAGTTGAACGCGGTTGTTCTTAGTTCTAACCTGACCCGTTAGGTCTCGGCGGCGGCGATCTCTCGTGTCCGTCCCTGGTCCAGGCCATGGTACGGAGCGAGAGTGCATGGGTAGCCGTCACCTCCTTCGGCGAAGCATTATGCTCGCGAAGAGGGAGAGGCAGTATATGCGTCCTCATGGCCCTAGCCTCCGCAGGAGACGCCCTGAGCGTCGGGAATCCCAGGTTGATTCCAGGCCACCGTAGGCGCGGGCTTGCGGACGGCGAGTAATGGGTAGCTCGCTGTCTGGTAAGGACTAAGCCCGGGTCGACGAGGCGTTGTGTTCCACGCGCGCCTCAAAGAGATGTCAGCACCAACTGGTGAGGTCTGCAAGGAGCGATTCCTGCCAGGGATGCGGGTTGTTCGAAAGAGATACCGTGGCCCCTGGCACACAGGTAACTGAGGGAACATGGGTGGGTTTTAGTCGGTTAAAAGTCCGACACGCCCTCCTGCTCCACCCAGAGCGGGAGAAGTTATTTGATGATTACCCACCCTAAAAAAAAACCCATTAGGTCTTTTTCTTCGTCGTGTCGATGATTCCAATTGTTAGTTTTAAATAAGCTTCGACCGGAATTCCACCAAATCGATAGCGTTATCGTTGGCCTCGTAAAGTTCTTCCATAGTGCAGGTGTTAGCGCAAAGAGAGCACGACAAAAGGTGAGGCATAGTTTGCGATGAGGCTCCACAGTCGCACTGGCTTGTCAGAGTACCCCCACCTGACCAAATAGTGCCGGTAACCCATAAGGCGGGGGCCAGGTTCTACTGATCTCAGAAGGGTGGGCGTGGAATAAGTAATTTGTAACTTCGGAAATAAGACGCCAGCCCGATGAACTGGCGCAACTTGTTCAGGAGTTTTTTGCTTTCCGTACAAGTCAGGATAAAGATGTAGATAGAGATTGGTCCTTGACAGCTCTGGACAGAGAGGTGGAAAGAGTGTAGGGAGGCTTTTGCCCAGCGGTGGGACTTTAGTGACAATTTTTTTTTTTTATGTGAAAACTTCTTTAGGCGCATTGGGTATTTTTTGAGATGTAAAAAAACAATTGAACTCGCGACACTGTTACCGACACCTCTTTATACAAGTATGTACATATATTGTATATGTACGTACATAGAAACACATGCATGTTGGCACTTTTTGAGAAGGGAATGAACGTTTGAACTCGCCACACTTAGTGATTGTTCACGTAGGAACGCGCAGGCACGGCGGTGGGTGCGAGCGCGGTAGACGTGGCGAGTTCGTGTTCACATTGGCCGCCAGGCGTTTGCGCGAGTGTGACGTGTTGTCAGAGGTTGAAAACATGGACGATGATCTTTTATTTATAACCGAAAATTCATACCTAAAGAAGAATTTTTTTTATTAAGAAATTTTCTGTTCATTTGATGCCTGAGTTTACGTACGTGAAAACTTGGATATTACGCCATATGTTTGAAATTTCGTGACCGTGCCCGCCACCGCGCCCGCGAGTCAACGTGAATGAGCACTTACCGTTACCGACACGACAACGACATCTCTGTACCTACGAATTTTAAGTGAAAACTACTTTAGGCGCGTTGGGCAGTTATTGAGATGGGAGAAACCAATTGAAATCGCGAAAGTTTTCACTTCTGTCGGCACTCCCGGAGTGCCACTGTTTTTTGCCCTTGCACTTGCCTATACCTACCGCGCTAAGCAACTTCAACAGCAGGCTTAGCACGAGAACCGTAGGTAGACAAGCGTTTTGTCGTCAAAAAAGTAGACAAAAATTACGTTTCCGTAAATAGACACTTACATCTATTCAGCTATACAGCGATATCTATTCTAAAGTAAAGTAGAAATAAAAAGCGTCATGCTAAGGCACTACTCACACCTATTCAGCTATGTTCAGCTTTTTCCATAGAAAACAACGATTTTGTAAAGAGTGCGTTCAGCTTCCCGCGGCTGAACGGATGCGTACGACTCATACAAAATCGTTGTTTTCTATGGACAAAAGCTGGACAGAGCTGAATATTAGTGTGAGTAGTTTCTAAGCCTGCAGCGTACGACAACACGAGGCTGTCTCACAATTGAGGCCACCGCGCGCTTGCAAGCACACGCTAGTCAAAACTATTGACTCGGGAACGAAAATCAGAATCCGTATTTATTTTGATAACGGACTTAAAAAAGGTTTTATTCTTTCTTTTGTATGTATGTTCCACGATATGTTCCGACAACTATAGATAAAAATAAAAATGGATAGAGTATCCATATCAATTTTACTTACGTATTTAATCCAGTTTGTGTATCTTGTTGATGTTGTAAAACTTCAAAAAACTGTTTACATGGCAAGTAGTGGTGGTACACGAATTGATGTGTAATTGAATGAAATGAAACCATAACTAAAAAGTGAAAAATAGAAACTGTTTTTCGCTTCGCGCATCTTAAAAAAACTATTGTTTTGTTTGGAAGTTGGTTGTTTTATTTTAAAGATTTTATTCTTGTGTGATGTCTGACCTACCTGTGAACTATGTGTCCAATCTTACATGAGTATGCACTTAAAATGAGACACAAATCGCCTTTGTTCAGCGTTGTGCCGAGTTTAGGATTGACTCCTAAACCTTAGTCGCATTACATTTGTTTTAAATATGTTCTTTTTTCTATTACAGAAGAGAAAAAGTCCCGGGTACAATTTCTGAAGACTGAAATGAAGTTGATAGAACTAGATGCTAGAATAAAAACGTGCCTGTCTCTCGAAAAGGCTGATACGGATATGTGTTTGAAACTTTTGGACGATTTAATGGGTAAGTGCTTAATAATAATACACACACATAAAAACAAAAGACGTATTATAACGATTGACGTCATCACTTCAACGCCGGCGCCATTATGGTGAGCGATGGTCGTTTTGCTGGATTTGACGCATATTCTGCCCCAGCAGTAAATTTTTAACCGAAGAAAAACCAACTAAACTTTTTAACCGACGTCGCGAATATTTTTTTTATACGATCACGCATAAAGTGTAAATGAGTAGTCTGATTGTGTTCATTTTCTTTTTTTATTGGAAAAGGTATACTTCGAAGTTGATCTCATTTAAAATTGAAACAATACCATACAAAACGAAATCCACCCCTAAGTGTACAAAAAAAAATACCGATGAAAAAGGAAACTGTAAAACAAAACATAAACTTTTAAGTCGTAATTAGAGCTCCTAAATTAAACGTAAGTAAAATACTTATTTAGGGTCGGCGTCAAACAAACGACGAAGATCAATCAAGCTGCTTTAGAAAATTTAAAATTTAATTTAAATTTTAGAAAATTTAATTATTTGTAGGTAGGGGGCAATTGAACGGTCACACCATAACGGATGCTTAAATACGGAGCATTCTTTGACACGTTAACCTTTTCACCTTAGGAAACCAAAACTTCAGCGAAGCATAGCAGAGTCTAATAAACATAAAAATTGTTACAGGTTTAGATATAAAACCGTTAATGCTGCTAAAACACCCGACATGCATGGAGACTATCAAACGCATGCGCGCCTACGTCGGCAACACTCCGTCCTGGGAGCTGTCAGAGAGCGCGGCGCTCGTGTTCACTAAGCAAGCACATCGCATCAGGAAGCAAGCCGACTGTGTATACAAGAAGATGAAGGTAAAACCAGTGATATATAACCTTCTAGCCAGTGGCGTGCAGTCCATAAAGACAAAAAGACACTGCCTACCCTACCTAAATCAAATAAATATTTAAAACGTATATTATTTTATCAATAAACAAAAAATCTTTATTTCATAAATCAGCTCCACCTGTCGAGCGTCGGTCGTATTATCGATACAATACCCGCTCGTTTGTACAATTAGACGCAACTTGGCATTGCCATGCATTAGCACCGCTGATTGCCTCGGGAGAGACACAAACTATTCACGTCTTGATGTTTAAATGTGTGCTCTCGTGGTCATGCAGATTGATTGTGTGTGCGTTCCTATACATATGTGGCACACAAGGTAAAAATTAACGCACACAACCGTACAGGGTAGTCACTGGCTTTTTACGTTTTTTACTCCACGACGAATTACGAAACTTTCCGAACAAAGTTGGCTGTGCGACTAATTTAAAAAGTAGCATTGTTTTATTGAATTGTCCCTACATTAACGACCATTACTTTTTGTCGTATTATTTTTATATTCCGATTTCCGGCGCCATTATTTGTTTTGGTTGGGAGCTAGGATAGCATGTATTTAAGAATTTAACGTTGATAATAGTGTGAAAAATAGATAATATTCACTATGAAAGTTATTCAGGTGGTGTGTGTATAGATAAAATAAAAAATGATCCATTTTAAAACCATGTTTCGGTGAAAAAAAAACAAGTGACCGAAAAGTAATTGTGCACCGGATTCGCAAATAGTAACTAAAGGTAAAGTCAATCGGAAATTCAACTCAAAACAATATGCTTCTTAATTGCCTCACAGGTTGCATGCTGTGTAGGCAATCGGTTATTCTGTTTTTTTTTTTTAAATTTCTGCCTACCCTCTCTACAAACTCTGTGCACGCCACTGCTTCTAGCTTTTGCTCGCGGCTCCGCCCGCATGGATGTCGGTTATCGCGTAAAAAAGTAGCTTATATCCTAGTCCATTTCCCACGCTATATCTCTGCCAAATTTCATGACAATCGGGTCAGCGGCTTAGGCGTGAAAGCGTAACAGATAGACCGACCGAGTTACTTCCGCATTTATAATATAAGTAGGGATGCGTTACCGGCGCTCAATATTGGCAAGATAAATGACAGGTAATTGCCGGGACTCACGGCGTTTGTGAGGTGAATGGTCAGCCATCCACAGACCGACCGCGGCAAGCGTTGCTTATCCATGATCGATCGACCCGGGCAGCTTGTACTTAGCCACGGGTGTAGTCTATAGATGATTACTTATTAAATATTATGGTTTGTTACAGGACCTGTTCACTCCACTGGAAGGGCTATCGTTCTGGGAATTCTTCACGAATAGGGTACTCAAGTTCAAGAAGGCCACTTCTACGATAAGCGCCGATGAGCTGCTAGAGATGATACATGAACCACTCGGTAAGTACTCTCCCAGGTACCTTCGTGAGATCAAAATCAAAAGTAATTTATTCAAATTAGGCTGAAAATCAATCACAGCAGAACGTTAAAATTACATGAGATAGTCCACCGGCACGCCCGCCCTTCACCACTTACATATGCCTTTTTTGGTCTGGGGTCGAAATTTTTTATGGATGCCCTCCGCCCTGGGGCGGGGGAGGGGTCTGTCAAGTCTTTACGGACTAATATCCATCCCGGTGTTCCTTTCTCACATTTGGACTGATACCATGAGAACTGGCGCGCCTTCCACGACCCCACCTCAGGCTGGCGGGGGATCGAGGAGTGCGTGCCCCGCGCGGGGCATACTTGGGTACGTCCCCAAGTCCGCCGTCCTTCAGCATCGATCCAGTGCGTACCCAAGTAAGCCGCTGTAGACACAATTTGTCAAACTGGGGCATTACTGACTCCTACAACACCCAATGCGAGTGCGGTGCTTCTGATCAGGCCATGCCTCACTTGCTGGAGTGCCTGTTCATCTGCACGCTGGATGATCTCAGTAATGCCACTGATTACGCAATTAACGTGGCCATCTACTGGGCTCTGACAATAATAAAAAAAAAGTGTACGAGTACCATCGACACGAAAAGAAGTCCAGGGGGTCTGGTAGAGGTCGTAGTCCGCCCTCCGCCGACGGCGGATCGGGAGAGTGGTCTCACAGAAGGAGATCACTGCATCCCACTCGGCGCCCCCGACCATCGACGAGTACCGGCAGCGACAGGTGCATTCCCAGTTCTGATACCGTGCCGTGCCCTCGCACGGCGCGGCTCCATCCAAGCGGCATACTGCCAGCATGTGCCGCGCTGTGTCCTCCCGACAGCCGACGCAGTGCTGACACCGAGCTTCCGGCTCCCTGTTCATGCGCACACAGGTACTTCGCGAAGCAACCATGCCCGAGAGTACCTGTGTCACCCGAAAGGACAGGAAGCCGTGCCTCCTCCCGAGCCATTCGTTGAGCCACTGATCGGATCAGCTCAACGCTAGCGAGGCCAGCGGTTCACAAAGTAATCAGTCTCCATTATGTTCGACCTTCCAATTCTACGTCTTTCGGTACGCGATCGCCACTACGGAACCTTTTAGCCCCATCGGCCATCTGCTCTACGAGCCTTGTGCGTGTACATTGCCACTTAAGTTTAGCAATTCTTCGGGAGATGTCGGTTACCTTGGTCCTGCGGATCTCTTCACTGCGATTCGATCACGTAGGGAAACTCCAAGCATAGCCCTCTCTATTGCCCTTTGGGTGACTGTTAGCCTACTGATTAGGAGCAATTACTCTCGAAATAAACGAATAAATAACTTCTTCTGTCACAACAACAAACCAGTCGCAACAAGCCGACAACCAGCTCAACGAATCCAATGACACAACATTGTTGCGAGACGTACGTTGCAAACTAAATATTAAAAAAAATAACAGTATGTGAATACATGACATTTCATTTACTTATTGATTACGTGTGACTACCAGTCTTACTAAGAGGTATGGTATTACCCACGATCTAAATGGATGCACGTGAATGAATACCAGTATTTTACATGGAGCGGTTGCCAATCTGACCTCCACAACCCAGTAACTGGGTAAGACGATACCTCTTGGTAAGACTGGTTGTCAGACTTTCGGGCTTCTGACGACCCTTAACGACTGTCAAAGATCCACAAATGACGGCCGGGACCAACCGCTTAATGTGTTTTCCGAGGAACGAAAGGGTCTTGGTATCTAAAGATGGTCACCCATCCACGGGCCAAGCGCGGCAAGCGTAGCTTAACCTGACCGATGTACCCATACGGCTAACATTCCTTAGCCACAAGCCCTACATTTTTTTGTTATGTTATTTAATATTTCAGAGATGACATGTCCTGATGCGCACGATATGAAAGAAGCAATCGACACAGCGAATCAATTGGAACAGCTCGAACTGCCACAACCAGAAGCAGAAGATACAACAGAAAAAGCCAAGAAGAAATCCACGCCAGGTTATATATATTTTTACATATTATTATTCTTATATTTTCACCTTTCTGAGTTTTTATTGGACACTAGCTTTTGCTAGCGGCTTCGCCCGCGTGTTGGTCGGAAATTATCCCGCGGGAAAGTACTACCGGGATAAAAGTACTCTATGTGTTAATCCAGGTTATTTATAAACTAAAATTCATCCAAATGCTTTCAGTAGTTTTTGCGTGAAAGAGATCCATCTTCATAAACTTTTACATTTATATAGAGATGGGCTGACTAGCCGACTAGTCGGCAAGCCGATCATTGCTTTCGGTTGAGTTCGGGGGACATCGGTAATATCCGTGACTACGACGACAGCTGATACTAATTTTCCCATCACATTTCTTAGACTTTGGACTGACAATTTAGCGAAGTTACCTAAAATTTAAATCGCAATTTTTTTTTAAAGCAATATGTTTGTTTTTTGATACCGAACAAGTACGCGAAATTCGAAACGTACATTTTTTAACACCTTATATAGAGATAGATGTGGCAGTTTTAGTACCTACTGGAATCCTAAAAAAATATTATGAAAAAAAAAGAAGGTTACTGATAGAGATATATCAGCTTTGTCATTGGGGATGTCTAGATAGCTCGAACTAGGCCACCACTGCTCTATAGCAGTGGTGGCCTAGTTGTAACAGCCGCGGCTTACGACTTGGTCGTGGGTTTGAACCCAAGCTGTTACCTTACTTTGTGTCATCGTCACTGCTCCCAAAACGGTGAAGGAACAAACACATCGTTAGAAAACCGGCATGTCGTAGGACCAAAAATTCGAGACGTGACATCCGCTAACGCGCACTGGGCCCGCGTGGTGGATTATGGCCCACTCCCTCTCACTGAGAAGAGGCCTGTGTCCTAGCGGTGGGAACTTTATAGGCTGATTATGGTATTTGAGTTTCCTTTTAAAAACATTCCTAAAGTATAATACAGGACTGTGGACCGTGAACTCGGCAAATGATTGTAGTCCTCAGCGTAAAAATATTTTGTCGGTTATCGAAAAAGAAATCAGCTGTTTCATAACAAAAGCTCAATATCTACGTGGTCAAAATGTATGGAACGGCAATTTTAAAAAAATAACCGGCAATAAAATTTCAACGCTGAGGGGGTTCTAAATCATGATTTCACTTATTCCATGCCACCAAATTGTGTGTCGAAGTCTCTGCCTCCGTGTATATATTTATTCCCCAGTATCAACCATTTTACTAACTTCAATAACCTGTCCACAGCAAAATCGAAGAAAGATAAGAAAGAAGCAAACAGCACACCGAAACCACCAGTCAAACGGCAATCCTCAAGAAAACTGCAGCAGGAAGAGAAGGAGAAGGAAATTAAAGAAGAAGACCAACCAGAGGCTACAACAGAAGACGCAGAAGCGTCGAAACCAGACGAGGAAATGCCAGAACAAGTAGAAGAGAATCGAGAAAAAACTCCAGAACCTGAAAAAGAGACAGAAAGTCAGCCAGAAGAGAAAGAAGCTGAGAAAGAAGAGAATGGAGAAGTTGAGAAGGATGAAGAAGAGAAAGTTGTAGAGAATGAAGTGGAGAAAGTGGAAAAGGTTAAAGAGAAGGAAGATCTTGCAGAGCCGAGAGCGAAACGATCGAGAGAGGTTAGTTCTTGTCAGCTGTTTTAATTATTGATGTTGTTTAAACGTTCACCAGAAAAGTAGATATTTTACTACAAAAAAGTATAATAATCTGCTCAGCCTTTTCTTATCTTGGGTTGGCTTCCAGTCTGACCAGGGCCTCAATTCTGTATCGTTATAATGATTCCTTCGGGAATCTTACTACGTTCAAACTACGTCAATATCGTATTTTTAGAAACTAATGTAACAGTAAGGAATCGAAATGTCATATTCTGTATGTTCCAAGATAATTTGTGGATATTATTAATGCGATATTAGCAGAATTCGTGTGTGATTGACGTGGTTACGAGTAAGGAATCGTTAAGTGGTCATAGTGAATTTAGGCCCTGATCCAACTGAATACCAGTATTTCACATGGAGCGACTGCCTATCTGACCTCCTCAAGTTACTCGGTAAAATGGTAAGAAACGCTCACCAATATAAAAAAAAATTGGCCCTCCCTTACAAAACTGACTACCAGCTGATTGATTTACTATGGGAGGGCCAAATATTTTTTTCATATTTCGACTTATGTTCTTTGGGGAAAGTTGTTGAGTTTCATGAGCACATTCACCTCCTTCAGGGTTGATACCCCCCTTCCGTTACACGCTGTATACAAGCATAACCTAATCCAATCATTTTTGGTGAGCATTTCTCCTTTTTAGTAGGTAGTAAAATGTGTACGTTTCCGGTAAGTGTGTATTTAAATTGGTTCCTTTTATTATTGGGTACTTGACTATTTTGATTTAGAGGATAGATAGATGCATAGAACGCTCCTATTATGCACACATAATCAAGGAAAAACAAAAAGTGTGAAAGAACGGCCGGTATTTTCAAAATCGTCGATTTCTGCCAGAGACAGCCTTAGGATAATAACACAACTGGAATTACATTTAGTTAGGAAACGTAACACGCGAATTGCGGCTGTACTATAGTACTATACAAGGTCCAAATCTCATTAGCAAACTGTTGGGAATCGACAACGAAAAAATTAATTACAAAAAAATGTATTTATTTTTTCATCGTCCGTACGTTTTTAGGAAAATCTTAAAAGACACCATCACATGTAAATTAAGGCAACTAAACGACTGTTGTGTTAGAGCAAAAAAAAAACATAAAACGACGATTTTTTTTTTAACTTTCATTTGTTTTCGATATCGATAAACACGTGGTAAAAGTCTCGCTAAGTAATTTAATTTGACCCAGTATGTAGCAACATTACATCACTGCCTAAACCTTCGGGGAAAGGCGTAATGTTATTTGTAACTTTATGAATAGAACTGAAATACTACTGAAACTACCGAACTATTGTCTGAAATTCAATTATAAATTCTATAAATAGGATAATGGGAAACGTCACATTAAAAAAAAAACCTAGATGGAGTCGTCATTTCGAAATCAAGTCAAAGTCATTTTTTTTTGCATGCACGCATAAAATACGCTAAAATTGGTAGTGAAACTAAAAATCTAGATTTCCAAATTGCTTACAGTACATTCGCGTTAAGAATGCAGTGAGTCATTATTATCCGTCGGCCTAGCCCCGCCCCCTAACCAATCAAATCTTTTCAAATTACAAAGTCAAGTTCACAATGACAGTTGAAGGCATTGCTTCGAACGCAACGGTTGGGTCCTGTCATTTGTGTTAACTGATTTAAATTAAAAAAAATGAATACATCTCCAATTCGTAAAAATAAAAGTGGTTCGATAATTCATAGTGGGGAAAGAAAAGTAATTTATAATGTTTTTAAGTATTTTAAACAGTGTGATTTAAATGTGACTGTGGACAGCATAGTACAAACGGCAGCTGCATGCGATGTGTCCGAGAGAATAGTTTATAGTATTCTAAGTGAAAAAAAGGAAAATAATACATTGAAATCGCCAGTGAAAAAAAGGGCCCGGAAGTCTATGATTGATAAATTCGATGAATTAGACAATCTTTTAAAATATAATTTGTTTGAATTTAACACCACTGTGAATACACCTTTATCTTGCAGTTGCACTGATGACTCACTGCATTCTTAACGCGAACGAACTATAAATTAATATACAGGATGTTTTTATTGAACTGAGATCACTTTAACGGCTGCCTGCCAATCGTTACAAGGTTGTAATGTTACAAATCCGTCTAGAATCATCTTATAAGGAATTATTAACATATACAGTTGTGGTCATATAATTAAGAACGATTTGATGATTTAAAAAAATCTCAATCATGTCATGTGCAAGTAGTAGTGAATAGAGCAAACGGGATTAGGAACATATAATGAAATCGCTATTTTTTTTACAAATTTTATACTTTATCTACTAAAGTCATCATATCAGCCGTAAGACGTCCACTGCTGTACATAAGCCTCCTCCAAAAGGAGGGGCTTTGCCATAATCGCCACGCTTGGCAGGCGGGTTGGCGATCGCAGTATGGTGGTCAAATGCATAGAGAACGCTGCTGCCCATTTTCTAGTAAGTCCCGTAGTCGCCTTCTACGACACCCACGGGAAGAAATGGGATGGTGCTATTCTTTTACGTCCGGTACCACACGGAAGCATCTACTATAGTATCAAATTCAAATAGTAATGAAGCTGGACAAATAATTAAGAACGATTTATGAAACTGCTCGAGAGTTGTTTTATATGAAAGTTCGATTAAATAAAACACATTAATGTGAAGTGTGTAAAGAAAAAAGCAATTCAATACATGTTAAACTAAAATTAATAGTCAGTAGCATGTTCACGGCTTTTAATTACTGGTTTACACCAGCGAGGCATTGGCTATCAATTTTTGACATTTCGCAAGAGAGAATAGAGTTCCATTTTTCTAAGAAAACGTCGTACAGCTCTCTTAAAGCCACACACTGTCCATTTGAAACCTTTTTATTGATTTCGCATCAAAGATGCTCTATTGGGTTTAGATCTGGGCTGTAAGCTGGCCAATCTAAGACAAACTGATTGCGATGTGAGAAATTCCTTAACGGTGCGTGCAGTATGCTTTGGATCATTGTCGTGCTGGAATGTCCAGATAACCGGAAGCACGTCTTCGGCATAAGGTAACATTGTTTCTTCCAGTATATTATTGTATTGGAATTGATCCATGTTTCCTTCTATCAGCTTAACAGGTCCATACCATGTCCAGAAAAGTACCTCCAAATTTTCACATTTCCCCCACCATGCTTTAATGTTTCTTTTTTGTGTACTTAGGATCGAAAGCTTCATTCGGAGGGCGGTCGTACATATCGTTTTCCATCAGAACATACCCTGTTTATTTTTGTCTATTTAGAAAAAAAATACATTTTTCCACTGTCTAACTGTCCAGGTTTCATACCTTTTTGCAAATGCAAGCCAGGCTTGCCTATGGCTTTTCAACATGGCACCGTCCTTGCTATCCTTCCGTGCAACTTTTCTCCTATCAAACGCCTTTGAATAGTGCGTGCAGAGATTGCTGAAGGGTTGTTTTCACCAAAATATTATTTTCTCAGCTCATTAGACCCTTTAAAAGGATTTTGTTTTGCCAAACGAACGATATTTCGACCATCTCGACGAGATGACTTTCTCTGTTTAGGTACACGCAGAACATTTGCAGTAGTTTCATACCTGGCAAAATGCTTCACAGCGTGGAAAACCATCGTTTTTGAGCATTGCAGATGGTCGGCTATCTTTTTATGCGACCAATTCTTCTCGTGAAGTTTGATTATTACTTCCCTTGTAGATTTATCACAACTTTTATTTTTCCCCACTGTTTTCATGTGAAGCCTCTTATGGCACTAAATAGCGCCATAATTATACGAATAGTGACCTACAACCACAGGGCCACAGAGTGTGCTCTATTTAAATTTGATTTTTTTTTAAACTATTCAGCGTTCTTATCACGGAACTGAAAAAACCAGTGGAAATGCAACACAACAAAATTACTATAGGAACCGTTGTCGCCAAACTCACACAAATAAACCGATAATCATGTAATGTACTACAAATAAACAATTCGTTTGATTTGTCGTTTTACTTTCAGTCAAAACTAGCATAAGCCACAGATCCTACGTCTGGAAATGAACCTCCATGCTCTAAAGATAGGATTTATTTTGCTTTAGCTCAGAAAGTATTTACAACGTTTTGTAATTTATAGTCAAACTAGATTCGATTGCTGAGTAAATTCCGGTGCTTGACCATAGATGGCAGTATTGTCTGTGGTCGCAATTTTAAATTTAATTGTGTTAACCATAAGGTTGACATTCGCGTCATAGGTCGATATCTAGTTACTATTCAAGGTCGCACCAGTGCAGCATACATTGTATTTTGAATTACATTATCGATAGATACTTTTTCGAATTAAACAAAAAATCGGGTAAGTTTTGTTGGGAGTTTAGTAATAAAACTGTAGGTAGAATGACGTAGTACTTATTATTTGAAAATTAAATAATTATAATAACTGCGTTAGTATGTAAAAGTTTGGCTACATTTTTGCTACAAAGCATCTATGCAACCTAATACACTTCTTAAAATAAATTTCGTGTATGAATGTTAAGTAACCTATATTTGTATTGTAATGTTATTTTGTGATAAATGACTAATTTTCTTTTATCGATATCCATCGATAAAACCAACATCCGACCCGACTACATCACTAATTGAGTAGCGAAGTACTTTCTAGAACGAAACAGTGAATACAATCAATCCAAAATAAACTTTATTTTAACTACATAAGGTCGATTTTAACTAGACGTTATATTATTTTTTTAGTAAATTGAAATTAACTATGATTTTATTAGAAAACAAATATAACCGTACTTATCGATGGTACGACACACCTCCATTTTTAAGATCTATTCTCCTACTATATTTTTTGCACTCCAAAATGGAACAATACGGCATACCTACGGAAAAATAAATTTGTCGCGAGACTAGCAACTCGACGCGATGTTAGAACACGACTGGGACCAATTAAGCGTAACAACGCTTATTTGTGGCACGCGTGCCACGCCTATTTTGCATTTTCACCTGTTTTTTCTCTTCCGTGGTTGTTATTTATGTGACCAGCCAGTAAGTAGTAATACTATGTTCAGGTCTAATGTATAAAGAGTATCTATATATTTTTAGCCAATCATGTGTATCAACGAATGTACCGCTAGTATGGAAAATGCGATAGCGAGAAAAATACAAAAAAAAATACATGCTTAGTTATACTTGTTAGTTTGAAAAAAAAAATCTTCCATTTAAATAAGCGCTCTTAATTATATGACCACCACTGTATTTTAAATATAGATACTACATTTTCTAATCTTTTATCCATATCCATCGCTACGGCGACGCCAAAAGGAAGAGTTATGTTTCTTTCTAACGGTTGACATAGGTTTCACAAATATCGTTATAAAAAATATTGTAATTAGAAAAAAAGAAGCAAAAAGCATGAAAAAATGTACAGCAAAAAAGTTAAAAAAAGAATTTCATTTTTACAGATAAGAAGGAGAAGAATCCATGTAATATGACGATGTTACTATAGACAAAACAATTCTATCGCGGAAATGGTCAGATTTTTTTAATAGATTTTGTCTATGCACGAAGTATTTAAAAAGTAGTCAAGTACCCAATTTTTTAAGTAATGCATTCGCGAATTTAGCTTAGCTAATTATTTTTTTCTTAACATTTCCATACTGCTTTTGGGATTCGGATTTACAGCTTGACTTAGTAGCTCATCTTTGGAACATTCAAACGAAATCATTTGTATAGATTAGCATGATAAAGCCTACGGTTTCTTAAAAAAGGCGTGGCTGTCATATTATAACGGCCGTCATGAAAATTTATAATTTTCTCCAGTATTTGGTATTAGGGGGAATCGCCAGGGTAACCCATGAAAAATCTAAATTTTAAATTTAATATTTGAGGAGGTTTGAAAGGATAAAGAGGAGGCTTTTGGCCAGGAGTGGATTAAAAATGTGAATTTCGCGGGTTACCCTTGGGCTTCCACCTTAAGGCGAAGCAGCGGTAGCCCTTCAAATTTTCTTCAGTTTTTAGTAATTTGCAGGTTTCTATCACGATCAGGTTTTAAGTTGGTTAAAATATGATTCGCGACGGTAACACGTAAGTATTTACTATTTATTTAAAATCATCAATACAATCCTCAGTTCATTTAATTTCATTATATGACTTTTTCATCAAATAGCCATTCAATGGAATGAACTTAGAGATATATTGGTGATTTTAATCCTACTAATGCAGGGTAAATTTTTATCCAGTCCGCAAACTGTAACCATGAATTCAGCGTAGAAACTTTTCGTCGGTTATACAAAAAAAAAAAATCAGCTGTTTCATAGAAAAGTGCAAATACCTACGCGGTCAAAATGTACGGAAAAGGTGATATTTTTTTTTGTATAACCGATGAAAAATTTCCACGCTAGGGGGTCTAGAATAATCTGCCGATTTAATAGTTACAGTTTGCGCACTGGTTAAAATTGTATCCTGTATTATAAATGCGAAAATTTGTATGTTTGAATGTTTGTTACTCAATCACGTAAAAACGATTGAACGGAATTCATCCAAATGGATGAATTCGGCACATAGAGAGTTTTTCACCTGAATTAACGCATAGGACATTTGTTATCCCGGTAGTACTAACGGGATAACGTACGGTCCCGTGAGATTATTTTCGACCTTCACGCGAGCGAAGCCGCTGGTGATTAATAATTCTATACTTTAAAGCAATATATGTTACGATCGCAAATCATATTTGAATCAACTTACAACCTGACTCGCAAATTGCAAAGATATTAAGAAACTGGAATTTCGCAGACTACCTTACCGCATCCTCGTTAAGATTTCAAAGAATGCTCTGTATATGGAGAGCTGTTATTGTGTGACCATTCACTGCTTTCTTAGGAAACCGAAGCTTTCTCTGTAGATTTGTTCGCGATAATTGATTTTCACTATTGATAAATTGATTATATTTTGCTTTTGTTAGGAACAAATCTGTAGGTACTATTAGGGATAGATTTTTTTATGAAATTACTACACAATATTAATAATAACGATAAAGATACACACATCCAACATACTTATAAAAACAATTATTGTAGTCGTAGCCAACGATATTGGTGAAAAGTGTCATAGTGGCTATGAGCGTTCCACGTGACTTATATGCATTGACATAAAGGGCCATCCATAAAAATTACGTCACACTTTAAGGACAAGGAAATATGACATTGTGTGACAAGGGACACGGGGTTCAATTATGGATTTTTTTTTCTTACGAAAATAATAAATTAACATCTTTAAGTATACGTACATATTTCTGTAAATAAAAAACAAATTTAACACTAACTTAACTAAACCATTTTTTTATTTGTGAATAACTAATTAAAGAATGTTCCCAAGAGACTTCAGCATTGCCACCTTGTATGACAATGCTTAGCCGCTGGCCAAGGTAGAAACCAGCCCTTGGGTCACAGGAAGTGTCAACTAGCCTTTTCGAGATAGATAACTTGATTTCAAATAAAAATGGCCTTTAAAAATACTAAATGGTACTTTGATAGTAAGTAGCATAGAGTATGAGATCTTCAAAGTTTATTATTATAAGGATCTTGGAAATCCTATAGCGAATGGGTACAACCCTAAAATTAGGTCTAAAAATAAAACACAAATCGAATTTGTTATAAAACTGTGCTATTTAAGCATTAAAAGTTGTCTTTAAGATGTATAAAGATTATGGTTTTAAGATGGTAAATAATTTTGGACCGGTAAATGGGTACATAAATATGTAGGCTACACACTTACTCAGGAGCTATAACTGACAAATCTAGATGTGTACTATACAACTTAGGATTCCAACCCAAGCCTTCAGAGATATTTAGGAAAACATTGTCGCACGACATTGTTGCAGCAACATGATTTTTTGTTAGTGGAAACATATGTACGGTCACCAAAAGAGATAAGTAAGAAAGAGAGAGGGTGAATAATTAGGATATGGTTGAATTATAGTAAGAAAACGATGGATATTTTCGATTAAAATTTAGTTTAGGACTGATTTTTCAATAGTCAGATAACTTTTATCTGAGGAATATACATGTATGTCGGTTTGACAGCTTGTGTATAAAAAAAATGTCAAACTGTCAGATTTATTCTTCAGATAAAAGTTATTTGACTGTTGAAAAATCAGCCCTTAATTAATTTTCAACTTCAACTATATCCGACAACCCTGGTTTTCTATCTTTTTTGAGAACTGTACGTAATATACGGCATGTAATGTTGCCGGTAACATGTTTCTATGATAATGGAATGCTACTTTTGTTTACTCTGAATAGGGGGGCTTTTGAAAAACAGACATTCATTGAGTAGTTCATAAGTAAAATATAAATACTAACATTTTATGTTGTATTATTTGTAACTTAACACGTAAGTAGCAACTAACGTTTTATAGACAATAGTCGCCAATAAGGCTTTGATAGTGGCATGCAAAGATTTCGTATACTTTGTGCGGATTTCACCAATGAAATGAGCGTGAACAGCACATCTCAGGGACCAATATTTGACATATCAATGATAACACTGAATCTTTGACATTTGGTATCCAGTAACGGGGCTGTGGAGGTCAGATAGGCAGTCGCTCCATCTATAATACTGGTATTCAGCTGCATCCGGTTAGACTGGAAGCCGACCCCGACATATTTGGGAAAAGGGTAGGCAGATAATAATGACGATGAATTATAACACTGACAGTTCTTGAACGCGGTTTAGAAATGCTGATCACGACAGTGTCATTAGTGAAGTTCACCCTTGTTATACAGTCAGCGTCAAAATAAATAAATAAAAGAAAAACTTAGATAATTAAATAAAATTAAAACAGTACACGACAACGCAACAGCCATTATGTCGAGAAAAATATATATCTGATAAGCTGTGCGAACGATGAAAGATGATTTTTTTTAAACATACTAATCCTAGTATGATTTTTGAAAATTCATCATTCACTGTCGTCAATGTGAGGTAGTCTTGTGTAAAATGACATGCATATTCTCTGTTTGAAATAAGATTAGACATTTAAATAAACCTTTTTTACAGTCCATTCAACTGATTTTAACTTGTATTGCGTTGGTAGCATGATAAATAGCATCTGCAGTAAACAGTTGGTATTGTAACCACTGTTTTTTTTTGCTTTTAATGCCATCCTTATGCCTACGGAATAGAAGTTAAAATTGGTTGAACGGACTGTAAAAAAAAGGTTAGTTTAAATGTTTGATCTTATTTCAAATGCAGTATAGGCTGAGTCTAGAGCCAGCGGATTAGGCAGTGCGTTGTTTGTCAGTGAATTTAAGATTTTTATTAAGTAGATAAATTTTTGATGCTGACTGTTTTAAAACTAAGTAAATTAATTAACATAGTATTTCGTATCTTTAAGTATGACTATTTCAGAATGACGAACAATATGATACAACTTTATTTTTAACTATTTCCGCTGTTAACCTGTGTTCGTGTTATACATATTCATTAATGCTGGACTTAAAATTTGAATGTGCATAGAATATTATATTACTATAAAAACGAGGCTTAAGGCTCGTGCAGACTAGCGCGACGCGACGGTCGCGTCGCGACACTCGTAGAACAATTTTGTATGAATACTTAATGGAAATTGTTCTACAAGTGTCGCGTCGCGGCTGTTTGAAGAAGCCTTTATTAATGTTTCCTAGCTGTCATCTGTCGTCGCTCGCAGGGCACTAAAGACCTACTTTTTATTTATTTAGATAATTTTATATTGACAAAATTATAATTATTTACAGAGCAAGAAGACTGAACCCCCGCCGCCAAGGTCACCTGCTAAGCGAAAGTCGAAATTTTAAACTATCTTGTTTCATAAAACATATTGGTTTTTATTTTTATACGATCGGCCGCGCGGCGCGGTCTTGTTATGTACTGTGGGTGCATTTTTATGTTGTATTAGAAAAATAATATATTTTTAAATAAATATTACATGTAACATGATTGGTGAAATGTGAATGACATTCCTCGGTGTACCCTATCGGGAATACAGGCGTTATGTTATGGCTCTGCCCGCTTGGATGTCGGTTATCGCGTAAAAAAGTAGCCTATGTCCTTATCCATATCCCAGGCTAAAAATTCATGACGATGGGTTCAGCGGTTTAGGCGCGAAAGTGTAACAGACAGAGTTACTTTCGCATTTATAATATTATAGTAGGGATCTACTATGGAAGTTAAATGGGAATCGGGCAGTATTAGCTTCGTTAAACATATGATTAAAAGGGCATTTCAGAACTATGCACTGTATTCGATGTTGATATGACATTTATAGCTTTAGATAAAGACTGTCACACATGTTCTGTCTCTTTCTTATGCTTGTTTGAGTGACAAGGACGACTCACGCTCTACAAAGTTGACCATTTAAACGCTTAAACTTTCTCTATCTATGATCAGAATTGTACACTCCTCACGGTTTTTGAAAGACTTATCAAGTCGCCTCGCGTGAGGTAATAGCCGCGTGATTTCCTAATGACCACGTACGCACGGAGGAAAAATCACGCCGGGATTTTATAGCACACTGGATTTGCAACTTTCAGCTTTAAACCGAGTATTTAGAATCCAACGAGAGTGCATCCAACCACGTGCGTACGTGATCGGACGTACGGACGTGACGGGACGCGCGCAGATCACGTCCTGCGTCCCGCGTGGGATTTACCTCCCCGGTAGATTAGTAAAACATCTTTCAAATATCATGGTTGCAGCTGTTGTGTTAACCAAGGTATAAAGTTAAGATTTGATGACAGTAGGTCAAAATGAATTGACTTTTGAGATGTTGGACTTGATCATCGTATTTACCAATTAAATTTGGTACTTATTTGAATTTCTTTTAAAGAACTTGATTTTAACGAGTTTTTCAATACAATATAAAATGCATCCACAATGAGAAAGCGGTGAATCCGATAGTTTTATGTAAAAAATTTAACGTAAACAAGTTTCTATGAAATAATTGGATAATCATAGGTTAGTATGACATGTATGAAGACGCCTTCAAAGTTTCCAAAGCGAATCTTTAAAACATATATGTAATTTATGATACATAAGTTATGTATGCAACTTTTTTATAGGAGCTTTTTCGTTCCCTACTTAGATGTGTATTTTTAAAAATATGAGTAACTAAAGAACGATTGTGCTAAGTCTAGAATCGACTGTAACATTTAAAATGAATTTTCTTTCTTTTATTATTTCGATTATGATAATTCTAGAATACGTCAGTTATTTGATTCATATCAAAATTGTTATTAACAGCTAATATGAGTTTAAAATCTCGGCAAAAAAATACAATTTTATGGCATTGCTCCAATTCAAAAGTAAAAGATGATTGATGCCTATGCCATTCTAAAATGGTTATTATGAATCTGCGGCCTTTTTCGAAGTAAATATCAGTTTATTTATATTCATTTATTTGGCAATTCTATAAATTATATTATATTATTGCTTAATTTTGCACGTGAAAGAAAAAAGCAAAATAGATTTATTTGTCATACAAACACGTTACAAAAAAACAAACGACATTTCTATGATTCATTAAGTTGGTTTCTCGATTGAAATAATTATAAAAAATGTAAATAAAGTACTACTAGGTTGTGCATAGCTTTTGCAAGAAAGAATCAATGTTTACTGGATGATTAAAAGTAGAAATAGGTACTAGTTTGATTTCTCACAAAATTTTATAAGTATGTTCAATAGTAATTCAGCACATATTGGGAACGTTTAAAAGCATGTAGGATGGAAGTTTTTCAAAAAGTTTACTTTAGTCAACTTCCGTCAGTTCGAAACTATCTTTATGGTTAAAGTACATTTTTTATTGTATTAGAATTATTATAGAGATAAATGTTAGTGATAATTTACATTGTAAATAATTACAATAAACATACCTACATAAATGAATCTTTGGTTTTATTTGGTAAATGCTGAAACTTTTCTATATTTCCTATAGACAGACTCGCCCTATCTCACCTGCTGTACTATTCTGTAAAAATCTCACTGTGATAACTTGGGTGAAGTCAGCTTAAAGTGAGCTGTCATTAGTATTAATTCCTAGCATCAGAAGGATTGACAGCTAACTTCATGGTCACTTCACCTTAGTTCTCACGGTGATGAGATTTTTACAGAATACATCGGCTGATCTGCACGCTTACCCAAGAGTGTGAAAAAGATGCAGAACGTAGTCGTTAAATGCCTCAAACTATCAACACGGGTCTTCGATTCCCCGTATTGGCAGGTAAATTTTGTGATTGCCATATTCTATGTAAGATGGTTTGGTTTCCGCACTTAGTCCTTCAGGTGGGCCATTCTTCTTCTTAGCGTAGGTACTGATGGCAATAAAATTCAAACATCTTTGGCCCAACTGCGCGAACTTCGCTCACTGACGCAGTCATAAGATCGTCAAATGCACAAGTAACAGGGCATGCGGCGCAAGATGGTGCAGGGGGACCGTTGTGCTTCAGCCATGGCAAATATCAATGCCAAAGGTTTGGTACCAAATTTTTCTTCATTGAAAAAACGGACTTACCTTATATTAGTCTGTAATACTACAAATAAGCAAAAGACAAGGTAAGTTGCAAAATTCAATAAAACACGAAATTATTTAACCTATAATTTACTTATTAAACACGAAAGTAGCATTAAAAAGATCTATAAATATCGTCGCCTTCTCTTTCTGTTTTCTCCAGGATACATGTTGAGGATCTTTTTGGCAGATTCCTTCGCTTCATCTTCAACTGAAAAATAACACATCATTAAGAAAGTCACAAGAAACAATTTGGCAGCAGATTTGGTGATTGGCTCCATCAAAAAACACATTCAAGGTAACCGAAATTGCCCAAACTTAAGTGGCAGTGGGCAGGGCACATTGCTCGCAGAACAGATGGCTGAAGGGGCTGAAAGGTTCTGGAGTGGCGACCGCTTACTGGAAGGCGTAGCGTTAGAAGGTCTCCCACAAGATGGACCAATGACCTGGTGAAGGTCGCAGGAATCCGCTGGAAGCGAGAAGCATAGAACCGGTCGAAGTGGCGGTGCTTGGGGAGGCCTATGTCCAACACTGAATGGGTTTCGGCTGTTACAAATTGTCTGTGTCCTGACTCAGTAACTGGCATATAAGCATTACACACTGTCATACCTACAAAAATAACAAAGCAAGAATAAAATTAAACATAAAACATATATTTATATCGTTGATTGGCGCGCCAAATCTCAGTTTGAGCGGGTGCCGGTGAAGTGACAGAAAAATAGTCCTTGCTCAGCCAGGGATCGAACCCAAACTTTTTTAAAACCTCACATCATAATAGATCAATAATGTTACGTGACAAAAGAAATGATTACTTTTCACTATTTTTAACCGGGTGTATAATAATTTCTCTGAAATTGAGTTTATGGCTCCTAGTTATTTTAACATCAGTAGTTCGCTTTTGGCCCTGACTCAAATCCAACAAATAAAATCGAACTCACATTCATCTTCAGAGCTATCCGGCTGATGTCTCCTCAATGCCAACTGTTTATCAAAGCCAATCCCATCATACTGGCTATTCATCGCCGAAGCTCTAACTGACTTATTTTCCATGAAATGTATCTCCGACATGGGCAGCTGTGGGTTGTAAATCCCTTGAAACAACCCGAAAAAATCATTCCCTATAGGAATACGATGATTATCTCTGTAACTCCTGTCTTCAAATACATTTCTTGGTCTGTTTTGTCTGCTAGTGCCTTCGCCTGGATCAGACGCTTCTTTTTCGCCCTTATCATTCTTGTGGCCTTTATGCCCACAATTAACTACAAATCCAGCCATGTTTGCCTCAGTCTCTGATATGAATTCAAAATCTGATGAGTTGTAGCCATCATCAGAATCAAGTTCATCAGGAACAGCATGAATTGAAATGCTGTCGTTTATTTCTTCTGTTTGACTTTGCTCGTCTTCGGTTGATGAATTTATTGAAATAATTTCAAAGTTTTCATTTATATTCGAATTTGTTTCATTCTCATTAGCATTCGTGATTTCATTCTCTTTGAAATAAGTTGAAATTTCATTATTCTTAAAAACACTTTGAACAGAACCATTTATAGAAACTAAATCTTCATTTACAGCGTCCAGTCCATCAAAAATTTCCATAAAATCGTCTAAATTGATCAACTCTGTTCCAAAATCCTCAGTTAAGGCAGTTTTATCGATACTATTTAAAGCTTCTTCAAATTCTTTAAGGTTTTCAATAGTTTCATCATCTATAACATTGTTGAATGTCTCGATTTCAGTATTATAAGTGGCGTCAGTATAACGCATAGCTTTGTGAGCAACTTGAATTTGTGTGGATTCATTGATACTCTGATTTGTATCAGGTTCGTCCTCTTCTATAACGTTAACAACTAATTTAACATCAGTAGCATTATTTAAAATTGTATCATCTTCAAGACCAATATCATCATTTGAACTTATTTCATTTTCCTTACGTTCTTTATAAGTATTATCAATAGGACTGATTTTAATAGGAACAACATTTTCAAGATTATGAAAAATCTTACTAGCACCGAATTCATCAATAATAAGAACAGAGGAATCGTTTGTAGTATAATCTTCGTTATTAGTTATTGCAACATTACATTCAGTTTCAGGTTTATTTGAATTATTATCATTTATTTGTGAATGACATTGATCAATAGATGTTGCTCTGGTTGTCATTAAATTATTATTCTCCTGCGTGGATGAGCCATGTCCCATGTTGTTTTCGTGGGTTTGTAGAAATAATTCGAAAATTCGAAAGAAGTCCATTGTATGCTGGAATATCAAGATTCTGTTTAAGTATCTATGAGGCATAAACTCTAGGTATAGGTATGGGATGCCCTTAACCATATGGCTAAGGGCATCCTTCAACGAACAGGGTCGTAAAATGACGTAAAAAACAAAAACAAAAACAACTGAATAGTTCTCAGTCGTTCATAAACGACTGATGAAATCTCCAGGGTATCCCACGAAATTCAAATTTTATTATGTTCATTGCAATTTGCGGGACAGTGTCAAACTGTATGTTGAACAAAATATGATTCGCGGGCTACCATGCAGTTTCCACCTTAAATAAACTTCTAGTAAGTACTTACAAGCAACTTACGTGTCAGTCAGAGAAGGATGCTAAAGGCATAGCTGGGCATTAACTCGATAATCCGTTAATCGTTAATTAACGAAGTTAACATTTTGATTAACGGATTAACTTTTAAGTTAACTTTTAAAAATGTTAACGGACACGTTAACTTCCGTTAATATGCCGAAGTCCGTTAATGGTTAATCCTATGCCTACTATTTACCGCACGGCACCGCGGCGCGGCGCGAAAAGCAGGTTCAGACTAGTATGAAACGACAAGTGCCGGGCGGCGCGTGGCAGCGAGTGAAACAAAAAACTTTTTTCAAAAAAAAAACAACCGACATCCAAAAAAAAGACTAAAAAGTGAAAAATAACTTTAATTTCGGAAGGCGGTGACTTTGGATATGTATTTTAAGTTTTTGTCACCGTCTTCCGAAATTAAAGTTATTTTTCACTTTTTAGTCTTTTGTTTGGATGTCGGTTGTTTTTTTTTTTTTTTTTCACTTTTTAGTGGTTCACATGTTCTTACCCCTTCACAGCGTCCCGGCGTGATGTTATGTTCCGAAGTGGTGTAAACAATAGACAGACATGAGATCACCTGGGAAGTATACCTTTTCAAACAAAAAAATAATAATCCAAATCGGTCCAGCCATCTTTGAGTAATCGGGGAACATACATAAAAAAAAGGTTCCGACGAATTGAGAACCTCCTTCTTTTGGAAGTCGGTTAAAAACAAAACTAGATAAATTTTGCCGGCACATGCGAGTGAGAAAACTGCGAAGAAATTTGTTTCGTTTGATCATTTCATTACTTAGCAACGATATAAAAATGGAATTTTACACATATTAACGGATTAACGATTAACGTTAACTTGCGTTAATTCTTCCGAAATGTAACGCTTTAACGTTTAGCGAAGCTAACTTTTTTTGTAGCGGAATAACGATTAACGAAGTTAACTATTTGATTAACGGTGCCCAGCTGTGGCTAAAGGCTCCTGCAAACAGGCGCGACGCGACACTTGAAGAACGATTTCCATGATGTTTTCATGGAAATTGTTCTTCAAGTGTCGTCCCTAGGGTAGTCAGGTCTTAAAACCGAAAAACCGAACAAACCAGCCAGTTTAGCCGACCATTTGGGTAAAAAGGCCGGACGCCCCTATTTATTTTTGTTTTAGTTTAACACACTTTTTTAAGTAGGTACCTACATAGTTAAAAATATCCTTTTTTCCCATTTACTATAAAATATCCTTAAATTCTAATGAAGTAACAATAAAATTTTATGAATCAGTCTTCTTTATTAAGGACAGTGCTTATCCGCTCGTTAATTTGCGCTAGCGATACAAGGTGAGGCGCGCGGAGCGGAAACCAACAAATGACAAATGTAAAAATAATAGTTTGAAGAAGCCTTAAAAGTGGACAAGTATCGTTCCGATGACAAATTCGGGTTTCATCAAAATTATACCTACCTACATGAACATGAATTTGAATAAAATATTTAGTAATCTGGCGTAAATTTAGTACATCGCGTTTTACACAGAGGCAACAAAGTGAGAGGCACTTAACAAAGCCTATTTCTGTTCGACACCATGTGCATTATTTTAGGCTGCTTGGGATAGGTACTTACACAACTGAACAAACGGATCGCTGATTTACATTATGATAATTGTGCATTTAACACAATACCTATTATTAACACATTGACTCAGAAATTAGGTATGCCTTCAATCGTGATTGTTGTTGTTTTTGCGCTATAGACATCTATGAGTGTAAGTTTGTTCATTGTATTATGGAGGTAGGTACTCACTTTATCCAAAAAAGTATCCAGTTTTTTCTAAAAACAATTGCAATAAAAATGAAAACAACACCAACTTTAGAATTGCATAGACCAGTGCTAACGTCAACTTCGAAAAGGCGGGAAATGAGCATGCAGGCAAAGGTCAAAATTCATACAGCCTAATAAATAAATAAAAACTAAAATCTAGTTACCAAATGATTTTTTATTTATAAAAAAATGCATGTTACAAGTTTGGTATGTATGTTAGAAATGTTTACATGGCCAAATTTTGGCAGTACGACGATGTCCAGTACCTAACGATTATTACATGATAGTAGTGAACAACCATGGTATATGCTGTGTTCATCAAATAAAAACAACAAAGATATTTTAATCATTCTTACATTAGAATTTATAACCTATAATTAAATTACAAAGTTAGTTGTGTCACTTTTTTCCCGATTTCTTGATGCCACCAGTTGCCAAAGGACCTTTTTGTGAAGCCTTTGCTTTCGCTTCCTGAAAAATTAAGCAATACCCTGTTACACGAAATTATTGAGCAAAGCCTAAGCGATAATGAGTGATGTCATTCTCGATAGGTCCATAGATCATGAAGTTTTCATGGGGACTTCACAGTAATCGTAGAGAAAAACCTTTGAATTATGGGAACAACAAACAAAGGCTGGTTTAAGTTACTGTTAGGTTAAGCTAAATTAGGCATTATTAAAAAAACTTCAGGCCGATCTGTCTAGTCTTTTCCCCATTATGCTGGGGTCGGCTTCCCGTCTAACCGGAAGCAGCTGAATACTAGTATTTTACATGGAGCGACTGCCTATCTGCCCTCCACAATCCAGTCACTGGGTAACACGATATCCCTTGGTAAGACTCGATATCCCTTGGTAAGACTGGTTGTCAGACTTTCGGGCTTCTGACGACCCGTAAGGACTGTCAGAAGAACGGCTTAATGTAGACCTACTACAAAGTGCAAAGTCGACGGCCTGCCGCTGCGCTGCTGTCTAAACGCGACACTGGCAGAATAGTCGACATCGGCTCAATTGCCAAAAGAAAAAAAAAAGTGCTTTCCGAGGCATGGAGGGGTCTTGTTTGGTATGTAAAGATGGTCACCCGTCCAAGGACCAACCGCGGCAAGCGTAGCTTAACCTGATCGATCGACCCGTGCGCTTCAGGTACAAACCTGTAATGCCTTCTGTTGTTCTTTTAACTTTTGTTTATGAGCCAAGTCATCCTCGTCGAACTCCTTGGAGTCTTTCTTAGGTGCCTTCAGCGGCTTCTTCTTACCACCTTCACGGCCTGACATCTGAAAATATCGTAATTAAAATATGATTAAAAACAATGGCTTCGTTTTAAACAACCTTAATTGATAATAGGGTACAATTTTAATATGAAATTCGAAATCTTTGGATTTTAAAATAGGTATAAATATATATAGTTTTTTACACATGACCTACAATGGAAGTCACAGCTAATATTGACCAATTAGCAATACACGGTTCCAAACTGTGACTCACAAATTAGTATATTTAAAGGTTATTCTTAATTTGATATTGACCTTATTGGTGATATTCTTTAGAAATGTCAACTGTGTAATACTCGAACTGGCATGCATGTATGAACATAAATGAAGCAAAAGGAGTAGGTAAGTATGTAGTGATTAAAGGCAAAATGCCACCTGTTCTGCATACCCCAAGCAGAAATTAAATGGGAAGAAATCATGAGTTCACTTATGTAGGTATTCTTTATTTTTTCAACTGAAGAGTGCCACATTGTTGCAGCAACAGCAAGTGCAACTGCTGAGCATAGCTCGTTCCCCAAAAGAAATAAATTCTCAGTGACAGTTCAGTATCAGGATTTATGCCAGGTCGCAGCGTATCTATACTGTATAATGTAAATTAAAGTAACTTTTCGCCTTTGTCTGAGTGAACAACTGACTTTAAACTAACTAACTAACTAAACAAACAAATACAAAAACAAAAGGACACTTATGCGTCGAAGTATTCGTCCGCATCGCTGTCATCAGGAAACGTGCCCAGAAGACAATGAGAATGGCAATGCTAATTCTTTGGCTAAAGAATGACCCAGAAGCGAGAAATTTCCTTAAAAAGGAGATGTGCACTCGGGCTCCCTGACCCGAGCGTTTCGACCCCAAACGGCTAAAAACTGTATTATCCATAAGTTTACACTATTTACGCCGCTTGAGGGTCTCAGCAGCCGCAGTAGCGGCAACAGCACAGCCCGCCGTACTAGGAACATGAGATGGCGCAAGAGTGTCGACACAGGTTGCACCCCACACCAGAGGTCTACCCACCTTCCAAGGCAATAACGTCATACCGTCTGGTCTCTTTCCATCGTCACGTACCAAGCCGTTTGGTTCTAATACCGCTGGTACGTCGGAGGTGACAAAGGCTCGACGAATAATATCATTGATGCTGGCGTGGCGTGCTATGCGACCTGCGCTCATGCAGCAGGACAGGCCATGGTACCCGAAAATGTCGACAGCTTCACCGCAGTGACACCGATGTGGAGCAACACAAGGTGCGCCCAAGCGGAGGCACGTAGCGAGCCAAAACGATAGGTCATCCATCATACTGCCTATGGTGGATGACGGGAGCGCCTGAAGCCACAAGCCTGACTCCCATTCTCCCACAGCTAGCAGACGGGCACGCTCAACAGTATTAGGTGACGTATTTATCAGGGTATTCCGTATAATACTGCAGAGCGGCACGTCCCACCGTCTCTGGGAGGATGGGTTGTCAGGTAAAACAGTATTGGGACAAGCCATTTTCCAAACGTTCAACGCATCAGTCAAACACGGCACTTCAAAATTGACCCTGAGTGACTGCATTGTTTGCCAAAACTATTGCTGCTAGCATTTCAGTTATATTAGTAAAATTACCTTAAGCCAGAATTCAGCCACGGACAGCGTTAGTAGTTCGTCTTACTAGATACAGAAGCCAGTGAACTGGGCATTCTGTACCCTACTTGTGTAACATGTTGCAAACGATATTACTAATCCATTGCTTCCATAAATTAAACCTGCTTGTCAACATAAACAATGCAACTAATGTTGTTGAACTGACAGAATGAAATACTGTTAGTGTGTTGCATGGTCCGTTCCCAAAGTGACAAACCCGCTGGTAAAACTTGACATAGGCCTATGACAATAAAAATACTGTGACAGATAGATTTGATTGTTAATTAGATAATCATCATCTGCCAAGCCTTTCCTCTACTATGTTGGGGTCGGTTTCCAGTCTAAACAAATGCAGCTGAATACCAGTATTTTACATGGAGCGACCGTGCCTATCTGACCTCCACAACCCAGTAACTAGGTATCACGATACCCCTTGCTAAGACTGGTTGTCAGACTTCCCGGCTTCTGATGACCCGTAACGACTGTCAAAGATCCACAAATGACGGCCAAGACCAATGGCTTAACATGCTTTCTGAGGCATGGAGGAGTCTTGGTATGTTAAGATGGTAACCCACCCACGGAACAACCGCGGCAATCGTGACTTAACCTGATCGATCGAACCGTGCCGCTGTTATTACATAGCCACAAGCGCCATTCATTTGATAATGAACATGTTTAATTTTCACAAAATAGTCATTAAATATTACACAGAACAGTGAAGTGAAAATCAATTTAATATAGCACCCAGCATTAAACGAAGGACAATGCTTGTAATCCATCGCTCTGAATGAGTGCTTTAAAATTATTTAATGACAATTAGCCGGCACCCTAATTGCAATCAGAATCTGAATCATATTGAAGGAAATTGTTAATCCATTGCAAATGAAAAATATGTCTTGTTTACGTTAAAATAATGGAATGAATGTTATTGAACTGGCAAAATGTAAGCCAATCCTACCGTTAGTGTGTAACGCAATTAACCCTCTGGCCTGTGTCATTTGCATAACGTTTGAAGGGTAAAAACCTCTTCATCGGATATCTTGCTTGCACTTTTGACCCTTATAGAGCAGTGCTAGTGTTATGCCTAGCTGTGGTTACTGTATTATCAATACTTAGCTAATGAATCATCAAGTTTACTACCTGTGTGTTAGCATTAGGTAATTACTGACAAAGTCACACTCATTGTGCATCCTCGTTGACATAATGATTTGACTATTATTTTTACATTTTAATGGCCCTAGTATAGAAATCCTCTCACCGAGGGCTTTTCGAAATACCCCGATGTATGTTCACCAATGATTTACAGTTTAGTAGAAAACATTTCGTTATTTTTTTTATGAATACACTTTCTATGTAATGCTAAAAAATTTCATAGATCTAGGTACTAGTTATTTTGCAATCTACATTGCTGTAATTCCATAACTTTTGAAGAAAAGTGCAAGTGGAATGCTGAAAACGTTCTTAAGAAAGAGGTAAGTACTTAATTCATTGAACGAAGAAATTGAACTAATCTTTTCAAGCTAAATTAGATTATTTTGTGAAAGAAAAGGGAACAATTCCTTAATTTTCTAATATAAAGCGTTGTTGGCACTATCTTTTCTATTTGTAATAACCTCAACGCCCTACTATGTAGAACTATGAAAACCTCCATTTCACATTTTTTACTACGCACTAACGCTTTGAAAACGCATAATAAGAAAAATACTTACATTTAGAAGTGGTAGTGGAGATATAATACGAATGAATTCAAGTTATTTGAAGAAATACACGCTTTTTTTTCCCAAATTAAAATGAAGGAAGAATTGGTTGATTGACGTTTTGACAAATTGTAAAACTAATGTCTACCTGACAGTACGTGAACTGTGTTGCTAGCAAAAAAAAAAATGTTTCCGAACGTACTATACGTTACGCCTATACGTTCGGAAACATTTGTTTTTTGCAATGCATCGAAAGTCCAAAGAGGTGCCAACAGTCTTACTTTACTGCTCGAGCTGCAAATACCATCAATTCTAACTGAATTTGCTCGTAGAGGCGTGATGCAAAAAATATATTTATGGGATAAAAATACTGCACCTACTAAAAGCGATGGCCATAACTCCTGTAGTCAGTCAGTAATTTTCTTACGTTTTTTGCAATTTGCGGGTCTGTGTCAGACCTGACACTGACCTATAAATTGTATGTTGATCAAAATATGATTCGCGACATTAATAAGTAGGGTCCAGTGGCCAACAGTGAGCCAGCAGTACACAGTTAACCAGTATTAGTATATCCATAACTAGTATCAAAAGAAATCAAAATCAAAAGTCGTTTATTCAAACTAGGCTGAGAGTCAGCACTTTTTGAACGGCAAAGTACATAAGACAGTCCCCCAAAACGTCCAACCTTCTCCACTCCCTAGTGCTTTAGCTGGGAAGAAGAAGTGGCGCAACAAAGTCCCCAGCAGCACAGCTGTCTGTTAAATTGGAAGAACTTGATTCTATACAATAATAGGTAAGTAATTAACATTCAACAATAAATGAAAATTTCATTAGTAAAAAAATGAAAAAAAAGCGTTTATACAGTCAAATAAAATAAACAATGGTTTTTTTGGCGGGATCGCGTTGGAACATGTCGCACGAATTTTCATTTTCATGGAATTTAGTGAAATAGCGAATTAAATTGTATAATTTTGATAGTGAATTATTCAATTTAGTTACGTGTGAGTGCTACCACACAAGTGTAGTGAAGGTGAAAATAAGTGACTAACGTGGACTTTTTGTTTTCCCCCCAAAAACTCCTATTAGGTTGTTGTAAAGTCACTACCGCTTTACAATAACTTTGACTTGACTGACTAAAGACGACTATGATTGTTTTGTGACTTCGTGCCCGATATCGGCCCATTTACTTGATCTAAAAGAAAAATTACTTGACACTGGCTAAATGCACAAACCGTGTGAAGCCAAATAAGTCCTGACAATGATATGAAGTAACTCATATGATCTGTCAGTAGTTAACTAATTCTGGTGAAAGAACACAAACCTTGTCTTGAGTTCATCACAGCGACCAACAATTCTTATGGTTTATGTAGTCGTTGATAGAATACTTTTTTACTTTAGCTTTAAACGCATTAAAATGTAAATCTACCAAAGAAGAGGGAAGCTTGTTATAAAAGGGTAAACCAAGCCCAACAAATGAGTTATAAACTTTATAAAGCCGGTGAAAGGGAGCACGTAAATTGTCCTTATTTCTAGTAGGTATTAATGTTATGAATGTCACTATTTTTAGTGTATATGTATATATTTTGCCTAATACATAAGATGTAGTAGTAACCGGTTTATGCAACCGACACGTAGAAACGTGTCGCGTAACGTATCCAATCCATAATTCCCCAATTCCCCAGTTGACGGCGAGCGCCCTCTATTAGCTGACGTGTGGTAGGACGTGTTATGTTTTCCCGCACAAAAAGTAAAAAAAGGTGAGGTTTATTTTTGTTTCCCAAACTTGTGGTTTATTAGATTTTTTTACCGTATTTACTATACATGTAAAGTAGCTATTTGGAGATCTAATGGTAATTATGTTTTTATCATAACCTAATTATTATTATTTTAATCTTATTTCAACTGTCAAATGACATAGATAGTGACTTAGTAATCTGGGGTACATAAACAGTGAACCACGTTTCATTGTATACCAGGTACATCGTTATTCGTTATTAGGAATTTTGTTTTTGCTGGGATGGATGGGTCAAGTTAAGGTTAAAGAAAGATTGGAGGGTACAGCAAGGAAGATATGCAAAAAGCATTTCGGCTAATAAGCGAAGGTGCAAGTATCCGTAAGGCCGCTAAAGAGTGTCAGTTGATATATCCTACTTTACGGAAATATGTTAAAAACTACCAGTCATATGAAAATACTAACTTGATTCCAAACTATGAGGTAAATTCAGTTTTTTCCAATGATCAGAAAAAAGTCTTGAAAGACTATATAAAAAAAAAATGCCTTAGTGTTTTATCTCGGCTCGGGGCAAATGTAGTTCGTCAAATAGCATTCGAAATGGTGAAAATTAATACTATCAAATGACCTCTATCTTGGGACGTAAATACAACAGCTGGAATAGCCTGGTTGCGATCTTTCAGAAAATTACTAGCTAAAAAGTTGATAACTTATATCTCATTGACCACATTTTTTAAGTATTATATTTTGTGTTAGTTTTCTACAGATACTTTAAAGGTAATTATTATTTAATAAAGTAATATAATAAATAATAATATCAAATACGTGCAATGTATTATGTTAATGTGATTAAGTCACAACTTACTATAATCTTTTTTGTTACTGTATTCAATAAACCATTTTGGAAATATGAAAAAAACTTGGTTTGATTAATGAGCTTTCCATTGATGACTGATTTACCGCAGTGGGCACAGTTGAAATGTAACTTAACTTCGTTTTATTAAGACACGATTCACTGTGAACTTCATCTGGGATCAGTGTGTACCTAATATTGTACACAGTGAACCATTTCCCATTTAAAAAAAACTTTATAATTGTAAACCTATCAGTTTTAAGTCAAAATGATAAAGAAACTTAAAGTCTAATAGACACAATATCGTATAAACGAACAAAAAAACGTTTAATTTGAATATCACTGTAAGAGAATTCAAATTTTTCGTTCAATACAAGATTATGTATCTCTACTCGAAATCACAAATGATAAATTACGACTACAGAAGTCAAATAAATAAACTGTTCATTAGCAATAAGTGTAATAACAAGAAAAACAAAGCGATTTCAGAATAAGTTCAGTTTTCCTCACGATGTTTTCCTTCATAGATGTGAGAGATCTATAAGTATTGTCCGCAAAAAACTCGAAAATAAGTACGTATGAATTGAAAAAGTCACATAGGATGGTCTGGATTTGAATTTGAAATTGATCTTTCATAAAACTCTGTAAGTATGCTAAAAAATATTGACATTATAGCAAAAAAATATTAAAATATTTCTTTAAAGAAATAAAATAAAATAATTATGTAAAAAAACAAACACGGCTGCACTGCAACAACTAGGTACTAATCAGTTATCAATACAGGAAATATGGAATATAACCGAGTTGTAATTATTTTGCAATAATCCTAACTGCGTGTTGCTTGAAGGAAAATAATATTAAATAGGCACATACCTACTAATTATGTAGCAGGCACCTACATAATAACCTACATGGTCACAGAAATTCATATAGGTAGGTATGTACAAAATCAGTCCAGTAGATTCGGAGCAAGTTCGCTGTGACGGACAGACAGACACACGGGTGATTCTATGCGGTGTCCGTGTTTTCATAAGAACGTAGGTACGATACACTAAAAGTGGTATAAGTATGATATATATGACATCACATCCTAATAATATTTTAAACATGAAAGTTTTTTTTTTTTGGGTGGGAAATCTTCAAATGACTTCTCCCGCTCTGTGTGGAGCAGGAGGGCGTGTCAGACTTTTACTGACTAAAACCCACCCGTGTTCCCCAGTTGCCTGTGTGCCAGGGGCCGCGGTATCTCTTTCGAACAACCCGCACCCCCTGGCAGGCATCGGCCCTCGCGGGCCCCATCAGTTGTTGCTGACATCTCCTTGAGGCGCGCGTGGAACACAACGCGCCGTCGACCCGGGCTTAGTCCCTACTGGACAGCGAGCTCACATTTCTCGCCGTCCGCAAGCCCACGCCTACGGTGGCCGGGAATCAGCCTGAGATTCCCGACGCCCAGGCCGTCTCCTACGAAGGCTACGGCCGTGAGGGCGCATGTACTGCCTCTCCCTCACGTGCGCCGCCTCCCTCTTTGCGAGCATCACTGCTTCGCTGAACGAAGCGACGGCTACCCATGCACTCTCGCTCCGTACCATGGCCTGGACCTGGGCGGGACGCGAGAGATCGCCGCCGCCGATCAAAGTTTGTATGTTTGGATATCAATCACGAAACAACGGCTGGACGGATTTGAATGAAATTTCGCACAAAGATAGATTATAGCCTGGATGATATGTTTTGTCTCGGTAGTACGATCCCTTGGGATAATTTTCGCCTTCCACGCGGGCGAAACCGCTGGCAAAACCTAGTATGTGATGGTGCATATTTTCTATTAGCGTTTCGAACTTATTTTTTAAAGTTATAAGTCATTGACTTACGGCACACGTAGGTAATCTTTGTTTAAACCGTTTAAAAAAAAACTGGTTAACGTTTATTTACAACTATAGCTGGGACACAAGCCACCTATTTGTATGATCTACCAGAAAATATTTCTGCCGTCATGCAGCTTGCTGTTTTCAGGTTTCAGGTCACGATATCAACGCTGTCTCTAGGATGGCAAGACATCCGGGCTGCCTCTGGTATCTATTGGGCAAAGAGCCGTTCTCAGTAGCAGCCTAGTAGGTAGGTATTGTAATCTGTGGCGGGAGCTGTATAAACACCCAGACAATTTTATCGAACCATCTGAAAACCTTCCGCCTGGGCACGCGTTGCCGTGGCCGACTCTCTAAGTCTGTCAGCGAAATCACGGCCCGTCTGAAAGTAGTTCCATACTTCAAAATTAATAAAAGTTAATTAATCGGGAGTACCGATTAATTAACTTTTTCGGCCGGGCAAAAACTCATCGAGAGTAAGGAAAACTGTCAAATCGTGTTGTCATTCAATCTTACTTCGGGCCATAAACAAATTTTATGTCCGTAGTTGATAGTTGATACGGAGTAGGAAACGCCCCAACATCGGCCGAAACTACGAACTTCGTGCTCAGAGAGTAGACACCCTGATCTCAAGTGCGTATGCGGCACTTCCCCTTCCTTCCATCCTGCGCCGTATGCTGTCACCTGTGTATTCGATGATCTTATGCCTGCGTCAGTGAGCGGAGTTCGCGCAGTATTTTGGGCCAAAGATGTTTGAACTTATGGCCATCGATACGTTAAAAAGATGTAGCGGCCCGAAGTTGGTATTTATGCCCGGTTAATTATTATTTTATAAAATAAGCAGCAATAGGTCTACCCGAAAAATATTTGTGTAAATGTATGTAGGTACCGGGCATAATGGTGAAACGTTGTGTTAAAAAAAAAAACAATCAAGATCCAATGTTTATTTACAACTTGTTAATAAGTCTCTTAATCTTTGTAGTTCCTCCAGATCAAATGGAGTTGGGAAAGGGATACTCAGAATTGTATCGATTTTGTGTTTGGTGTACTGGCACAACATAGTGCTGCATTTATTTAACACACCAGCAACTGAAAAGTGAAAAAAGTATTTGAATAAGATTAAATGGAATAGCTACTTAGGCTAGGTGTAAGCTAGTGATGGGTCGTTGACGGTTTTTCCGGTTCCGTAACGTTATCGTTAATTTACGTTCGTCAACTAGTTAAATTCGTCAACGAGTTAACGTGCAACTAATGTCGACTTGCAACGTAAACCATTCATTCATTGAACGGTTTTTATTCAATGTTGCTACGTTTAACTATTCTTATATTGGTATACTTTTCTTAAAAGAAATATTTAAAACATCAACTATTGTGTACATTACTAGAGTTCCAATTCTACGACATGACCGTCGCTCGGAATCTATGATGGCATTTTTGATAAGTTCGTTAGGTACGTTTGCAAATTTAGGTTAGTTGATTATTCAACGAGTTACATTCATAAACGTCGTTGACAAATTCAACTAGTTGATTCATAAACAGTTAACGTTAATACGTTGACAGGAGATCAACGGTTGATTCAACTAGTTCGTTGATTCAACGCCCATCTCTAGTGTAAGCATACAGAGATATGAGGACCAAGCTGTAAAGTTTATTTTACATTTCTATGTAGGTTTTTTTTTTTTTTTTGTTGGGTGGGATATCATCAAATTACTTCTCCCGGTCTGGGTGGAGCGGGAGGGCGTGTCAGACTTTTACTGACTAAAACCCACCCGTGTTCCCTCAGTTGCCTGTGTGCCAGGGGTGGCGGTATCTCTTTCGAACAACCCGCACCCCTGGCAGGCATCGGCCCTTGCGGGCCCCTTCTGTTGGTGCTGACATCTCTTTGAGGCGCGCGTGGAACACAACGCGCCGTCGACCCGGGCTTGGTCCTTACCGGACAGCGAGCTACCCATTACTCGCCGTCCGCAAGCCCGTGCCTACGGTGGCCGGGAATCAGCCTGGGATTCCCGACGCCCAGGGCGTCTCTTGCGAAGGCCACGGCTGTGAGGGCGCATGTACTGCATCTCCCTCACTTGCGCCGCCTCCCTCTTTGCGAGCATAACTGCTTCGCTGAAGGAGGCGACTGCCAGCCATGCCCTCTCGCTCCGTACCATGGCCTGAACCAGGGTCGGACGCGACAGATCGCCGCCGCCGATCACCTCCACGAGGACACGGTGGTGCTCCGCCCAAGCCGGGCAGACCTCCACCGTATGCTCCACCGTGTCCTCTGGGCGATCTTCGCAATGGAAACACCCGGGCGTTTCCTCCCGCCCTATCCGAAACAGGAACCACCCGAAACAGCCATGTCCGGTGAGGACCTGTGTCAGGCGGAAGGTGAGGACGCTATGTAGGTTGAGTGAACGTCTTTGAGGTTTCCTTCTGTACTGAGAATCCTCCAAATCAATCCAGAAGGGTGTTGTATCTGGTGGGCTTCTGCCGAACGATGTTGAGCGATGCAGGATTTTCCTTGACGCGATGTGACCAGTGGCAGGTTTACACATTTGCCGCCAGCAGGCTATTAAATTTTTCCGCCTCTACTAACCCTGAAACGCTATAGGAATATTTAAATAAAAATCATATTAACAATTACTCTACTTTACACAGCGTTTAGTATTTTTTTATATACAGACATTGGAATATTCTTTATACCTACTGTATGTATAGTAAGTAGGTACTAAAATATTGGAATTTTGTTAAATTTTTGAGACTTCTTTTCTCTGCGTCTAAGTTTTCTTTTCTTAAGGCAAAAAAAATGCTAAATTTGGCGCCCTAGGCTCCAGCCTACTCAGCCTGCTGGTAAATTCGCCACTGGATGTGACGATGTATGCATATGCCGCAACAACAAGAAGTACTTAAACCACCCATAGGATCACGTCGAACCAACGGTCCGTACGCCTGTCAAGACCCATTTTAATCGACTTCAAAATTAAGGAAGTTATCATCAATTCGACAGGTTTATATATATATATATATTTATGTATGTTCGGGCATAACTCCGTCATATATAAACGGATTGCAAAATCCTTTTTTTGTTCGAAAGGGGTTTATTCCGAAATGTTCCTATTTAAATTTCATATATGTAGATCTGATGATGCGTTTCGGAGACAGACAACGGAACTCTTAAAAAAATGAAGGCGATTCAACCGCGATCGTTGCTGTCGTATTAATATGCATTGTTTTAACCCCAAGGATGATCGAAATTGGTGTAGGGTAGGTAGGGGAACGTGGTCTGAGATGGCATAGATTTCGAAAAAGCTGATTATTAAAAAACGGGTAACAAAATTAAAATAAATAGCAATCCTGTATCAAATAGTAATTTATTGATAACAAGTAAACAATCTAAAAGTTGAACAAAAATTATAATTTCTTCTAAAAATAATCAAAAATAAAAACATATCAAAAATCCATCTCACCCAACCCCTATGGGTAAGACGGCATACCCCCTACGGGTAAGATGGCATACGTTTAGTAATACGCACTTGATGGACCCAGATAGATGGAAAAGCAAGCAAATGCGTTATTTATCATATTTGAAAGTAGAATTACTTACAGATATCACAAATAACGCATTTTGCTGTTTTCGGCAGTCCGATGCATTCCGCGTGGCACCATTGGCGGTAGATTTGGCATTGAAGCCACCATTCCCTGGAGCGGGAATGACTAAAAGGCTCCATGCAATAAATGCAACATGGGTCTTCATCATCTGATGCAACCGGTTCTTCCTCGTCGCTAGAAGTGGTCAACACGACCTTTTTTTTTAACTTGCCTTGAATTTTTTTATAAACCGCTATTTCGTAGGCAAGCTTTCTCAAATCAGTTGTAGTCATTCCAAAAAAACGCACTCCAGTTCTTGTAAGTGTTCAATTATTTGGTTTTCAAGATTTTTAGTAAATGTAGCTTTATGACCACCTAAATACCCTTTTGAAGATTCTCCTTTTTCTGCTCGACGCCGGAGTGTAGTAGCTGGAACATTGTATACTTTTGCTGCCATATGCCATCCCATTTTTTTGCTACGTACAGCTTCAATTGCGTCTTTCATATTTTTTATCATCCCAAGCTTGTCTTTCTGTTTTTCTAATATATGGCGCCATTCTAAAACAAAAAAGGTAAATCTGTGCTAATTATTATTGCTATAAAACCTTAACAAATATACTAATTAGTAGTTACTGCATAATTTATCAAAACTTCCTTCAACGGTGTCTGTTGGGTGAGATGGCATACCCTCTATGCCGTCTTACCCTGTAGGTACACAATCGAGAAAAAACATTATACTTCCATTGATCTAGAACCTACATAACTTTAATTTAAAACATCAAAAGCATCACACTTAGTTCTATAAAATACATTCAAACTTACCTGATAGCTCATGTAGAATACTTGTAAACTTGATTATTCTTAAACGAAAAAATAAATTTACGCGGCACAATTTTACAAAAACAGGCGTGGTATCGACTTTGCTCAATCTCGCGCACTGGCAAGGGCAGCGTCGCGAGGAGTTTGTGGTAGTGATCTACCCGTGTGTGTGGTGGCGCCAAAATGACGAGATAAACCGAGTATGCCATCTCACCCGCTATGCCGTCTCAGACCACATTCCCCTACTATAACTAAAAAGTGAAAAAAAACGACTTTCCGAAATTAAAGTTATTTTTCACTTTGTTGTTTTTTTTTCCGGAAGTCGGTTGTTTTTTTTTTTTTTGGAACGCGCGGACGCATCAAGTTGAAATTAAAACCAACAGCTTTTTCATGGAAGAAGTCATTCAATGGGATTAGATATAACCCTCTGAGTGAAATTAGAGGTTTGTTTTTATGATTTTAATAGTACCTAAGTAATATTATAAATGTCAAAGTTTGTGAGTATGAATGTATGGATCTTTCAGCCGTTTTTGCGTGAAAGAGTAACACAGCAAAAACGGCTGAAGGGATTTGAATGAAATTTGGCACACAGGTAGTTTGTAACCTGGATTAACACATAGAATACTTTTTATTCCGGTAGTACGTTCCCGTGGGGTAGTTTTCGACGTCCACGCGGACGGAGCCGCTGGCAAAAGCTAGTTACTCAATAATGTTATTGTTATACACTGGACAGCAAATATTAACGATTATAATAATTACTTAATGTAATTTTATATTGAATCTCTTTATGTGACATATTATCTACCATTTCTCACTGGGCCTGCGTGTGGCCAATTCCGAGAGGGGCCTTGAGTCCCAGAAGTAAGCTAGGCTCATGATGTACTGATTATATTTAGCTAAGTAACAAGTTAAAACTTACCAGTACATGTTAAAGAACAAAATATAAATAACATCAATGATATTTTTAGCAACTTCATCTTCTTGCAAATAATTGGTAGGTATTGGACGTGTTCGCACTAGGTGACCGTTTAAGTCTTGAATAACGTTAACTACGATAAGTTTACCTTAAATAAGTACAATGAGGACAAACTGAATTTTTGTTACATAAGTCGGTTCTATAACATTTTGATTAAAAAATTGGAAGTGCGTGTTGCACCGCACCACGCACAATTAAGAGTTCCGTAGTCGGGATGATTTTTTTTCAAGAACAAAATTAACTTTAGTTGAAAACATGTGTTCCCGTACATCGATATACGTCGCGGGAGAAGCGGCATGGCGTCCTCACTTTCCGCCTGACACAGGTCCTCACCGGACACGGCTGTTTCGGGAGGTTCCTGTTTCGTATAGGGCGGGAGGAAACGCCCGGGTGTTTCCATTGCGAAGATCGCCCTGAGGACACGGTGGAGCATACGGTGGAGGTCTGCCCGGCTTGGGTGGAGCACCGCCAGGTCCTCGTGGAGGCGATCGGCGGCGGCGATCTCTCGCGTCCGCCCCTGGTCCAGGCCAAGGTACGGAGCGACAGTGCATGGGCACCCGTCGCTTCCTTCAGCGAAGCAGTGATGCTCGCAAAGAGGGAGGCGGCGCACGTGAGGGAGAGGCAGTACATGCGCCCTCACGCCGTAGCCTTCGCAGGAGACGCCCTGGGCGCCAGGCTGATTCCCGGCCACCGTAGGCGCGGGCTTGCGGATGGCGAGTAATGGGTTGCTCGCTGTCCAGTAAGGACCAAGACTTGGTCGACGGCGCGTTGTGTTCCACGCGCGCCTCAAAAAGATGTCAGCAACAACTGATGGGGCCCGCAAGGGCCGATGCCTGCCAGGGGTGCGGGTTGTTCGAAAGAGATACCTCGGCCCCTGGCACACAGGCAACTGAGGGAACACGGGTGGGTTTTAGTCAGTAAAAGTCTGACACGCCTTTCTGCTCCACCCAGAGCGGGAGAACTTATTTGATGTTTACCCACCCAAAAAAAAAAAACCATTTTAGGGATTCCGACATTGAAAGGAAAAACGGAACCTTTATATCAAGAAAGAAAAAGTATTTATTGTGACTCGTACGCAGACTAAAAAAGACAATATCATACTATAAATATTATAAATTCAGTCTGCTTATAAAATAAAATGCAAAATAAATGCAATCTATGAAATGGGGCCTCACGAGTCTCTTAGAAACAAATACAACGAAATTGAAATAGGTACTAACTCTGCCTTCTCTTTATATCCTAGAAAATAACTTGTATGTTCGCAAAAACTTAGGTCTTTTAAAAAAAAAGATGTGACTTCCATAATTTGAATACACGTAGTAAAGATGAAATTGTGATACCAAAATTTAGATTGACTAAAACTAGCAAGTCATTTCTAATAAATAGTGTCCGCTTCTTTATCATGTTGCCAAAGTCAGTTCGAGAATTTAGCGATGGAAAGTTTAAAACTCACACCAAACGTGTCCTTATCAAAAAAGTAAATTATAGGATAAAAGACTACGTTGAAGACAGGGAAGTTTGGCATTAATTCCTTCTACACATGTGGTTTCCCTGGTACCTTTCTGCACATGTGATTTCCCTGGTACCTCATTAACAGCATAACTATGTGAGAGTTTAGTAACTGCTCCCAAATTACAATGTAAATTTGTATTCCTTTTATTTTTTACAATTTCTGACATATTCTTGTCATTATTTGACATTATACATCACTTCTAATATCGACTATTTTTTAGTGATTCTCATGGAAATCATGTCACTTGGTTTAAATAGGTTGATTTTACTTATGTAGATTCATTTACATATTGTGAATGAGAGAAAGTTGTACAGTATTTTATTTATATTTTTTAGTACACTAAATCTTCATCGCAATGCTTAATTGCTGATGCTGAGAGTTGAAAATCGAACAGCGTGTTTTTCGACGCACTGGGATGCACTGTTGTTAATGCTCGGTTGAAAATCCAGTTAATAATAAATAATATAAAAATAAAAATAGTTTAAAGGCTCCTTCAAACAGGCGCGACGCGACAGCGCGACACGTCGCGGTGGCGATTCTGCAATAATCGCGACGCAAACCCTTTCACACTACGACTCGTCGCACCGCGACGAGCTCGTAGCGGCCGCGACGCGCAGCGCGACAACAATGTTACATTTTGTATTTGCCAATATCCTGTCGGAGATGCGCTCCGGCGCGTGGGCGGGGGGGCCTTGTGCTCCTGGGTCGGTCGACCTGACCCGCCCGGCGGTCGCCTACTCACCCCTCTGCTTACAGAGGGTGAGTTGAGTGGGCGTGGGACGTGTCTCCACTTCTGACAGGTGGAGGCTAGCAGGCAACGGTTGCGGGGGCACCCTAGCCTGCATTGCACAGGCCTCCACCAGTGTCGGACGGGAATGGTCATGTGTTCTGGCCATTCCCGGACCCCCGTCTGGGGGGCATGCGGGGCCTGCCATTTAGGCGGACATGCGCCGGGAGGGTTGTGGAAGTAAAGGCTGAGCCGGTTTCCCATGGCCCTCCCATCACGGCGATGCGGGAACACCGCTGAGTTTTTAGTGGGTAGACTGTCACTCTGACAGGAGTCCCACATACCCCGTCTCGTCCCCCGCGAGCGGGTATGCGTAAAGCATTTTCTCAGCGTAATAAAAAAAAAAAAAAAAAAAAAGGTTAGGTTAGGTTATTCCCCTCTCTCAGGAGGGTCTGCCCTCTGAGGAGGTGGCCTCTCCGAGGAGAGTCTGCTCTCTGAGGAGGGGGCCTCTCCGAGGAGGGTTGCCACTCTGAGGTGGGTCCCTTCTCCGAGGAGGGACTCCCTTCTGAGGAGGGACCCCCTCTCTGAGAAGGGACTCCCTTCTGAAGAGGGTCCGCTCTCCGAGGAGGGACTGCTCTATGAGGAGGTGAGCCACCGAGGAGGGTCCGGTGACGGACGGCCGCGGCATCGTCGCGGATGTTCCCGTGTTTCCGCCACAAGTGGCACTTTTTTTTCTTTTTCACTAAAACTCCACGGTAACCTCCAGTGCCGCTTGAGGCAAGAACACGGGAACGTGCCGTCCCGTCCAACTAGAACGACGTAACCACCCCAGGGACACAAGCACAAGGGTGACAAACGACCCTGTGCATGGCACTCTTGGTCCCCCTGCGACGGATCAGCACACTGGCACCGCCGCCTACTACTTTTCGGCCGCAGGGGATAGGGAGAGTGGCCAACGCTATACCGACACTCCTCTTCCCCTGCTCAGAAACACCAGCACTCCTCCTCCGCTGCAGACTGTAACCCTCAGACCCGATGCCTCCATACGACAACGCGGCCGCCTCAGTTGCGATGCACCTCACCGCAACCTACCTTTTGGCAGCTACGTCGTCGGCTTAGCAGCAAAAGCCCTGACGAGCGACCTCACCTCAAAAAATATCTTGTAATTATAATATAGTTTTAATAAATAAAATTGGTTTCGAAAATGAGATTATTTCTAGGCAATACGATGACGTTTAATTGTCATCTTAAAATAGTGTTGACACGTGACAAATTATTATCGATAAAATAATAAGCCAAGTGAGAGTCGTATTTATTTTTATCGTTGTTTATGAAGAAGTTTATACAAAACCAGTTTTCTAAAATTTTTTTAATCAGATTTATCCATTTCAACTATGATATTTCCTCTCCACCGAACTGTCTTCGCTACTATCATACGTTACATTAATATTACATAGTATACAATGGTGCCGATTCTGTTGTACACCGAACTAAACTAACAAAACTATCACTAAAATTCCTTACTTTTGGCTATGAGAATCTTAAAGCTATCTGCAACAAAAGTTCTCTAAATTAAAAAAAAAAATTGACACAACTAAAATCGAATTGGACAATCGCGACTCCACGTGGTATTTTTTGGCTTCGCAACGTTGTGACAAAAGAATCGGCACCATTGTGTCCGGTTGTCGGTTGTATACCTACTAAAAATATAAACAACTTTCATTCTAACACCACAACGAAAATTAGAAAAAAATGTGTTTCAAACAAAAGTGCTATAGGTACTATCACGACCAACACGACGAAAACTGTAGGAATCATATTTCTCGAATAGCGGAGATAGCAACACAAGGTTTTTTTCTCAAATCCGTGATTTTAACATATTAGCTTTCAATTTTGAATACAAATACACGCACAAACAGTCACTGTCACTATTGCATACGATAAAAGATAAAAGATAATAGATCATTTATTTGTCAAACATGCGTTTACATAAACTGACTAATCAGACATGCAGGGTATTAAATTAATATGTTGTGAGCGTCCATGTTTTGCCAATAACGGCGTACAAATTTTGTAGTTACAAAAATTACATTTAATTGCGTTTACTTAAAAGTAATTTTAAATGTAATTACAAAATACACAAGAAATAAATAATAATTGAAGTCAAGATATTAAAGTATAAGTATATTATAGTCAAAAATAAATTAAATTATGTCCAGTATATTCATTATTATGCAGTCAAATAGTATCATTTAAAAGTCAATTGATTTAATATTCACATTATTAAATTATTATTTTTAACCGTTTAAATTAGAAGTCGGAATAGAAAAGTCCTTTTCATTCAAAAAATCTAAAACATTGTAATACACTTTATTAACTAAAAAAATTCTTTTACTTTCTTTTCCAAAATTCTTACCAACTTTTAGGCAATTTATTACCTAAATATCGTAGGAGCCATACAGAAAACACTTTTGCGCATAAGGGATGTTCTCGCAGTATGAGAGCATATCCTACTGTTGTCGCGCCTGTTACGTGGGACTACTTCATCTAATCGTTTAAATCGGTGTGGATTTGTTTTGACAAATACGGCTACCTCTAAAATGCACAGACATGGCAAAGTAAGCATTTTATATTTTTTAAGTAAGGCACGCAACTATCAGTAGGTTTAATTTTAAATATTGAACGAAAGCATCTCTTTTGAGCCTTGAACACCATGTCTTTTTCTGTTGAGTTGCCCCAGAAAATGACACCATAGCGTAGATGGGATTCTGTTAAACCATAGTAAGCTGTAAGCAATGCCTCCACACCTATTATAGACGACAATGTGTGCAGGGCATAGGCAGATTTACTGATTTTCTTGCATAAGGTTTCGATATGGGTTTTCCAATTCAGTTTTTTATCAATGTGGAGCCCTAAAAATTTTGTTGTATCTACCTCTTTTATAGGCTGGTCATCGTAGTGTATATTTAAATTACTCTTACTATTGATCCGTTGATTAAAATGTATTAATTTAGTTTTTGTTAGGTTAATTTTTAAGTTATTGTCATCTAGCCACTTTACCATTAAATTTATGGAATCATTTATGTCACTTTCATAAGTCTCAACACTTTTACAAGGTATCGTTATGGTGCTATCATCGGCAAATAGTGTCAGAGGTTGAGGGATGCCTTTCGGTAGATCATTTATGTATAATATAAATAAAGGAGGCCCCAAAACACTCCCCTGTGGCACACCAAACGAAACTATACGTTCTGAGGACTGAAATACAATTTCATGTTTAGTTTTCATATCAATTTGGTTTATATGTGTTATTTGAGTTCTGTTATGTAAGTAAGATTTAATTAGATTGTTGACATTTCCTCTAATTCCATATGCTTCAAGTTTATTTAAGAGTGTACCATAGTGCACATAGTCAAAGGCTTGAGTCATGTCACAAAATACGCCACAGACCGGTTTCCTCTTATCAACGTTATATGTAACGTTATATAAAAAATCATGAATGGCGTGGAATACATCAGGATCAAGACCAAGTGGACCTTGAGAGTAGAGAAGTTGGAGTCGCGTCATAACATAAACTTCAAATCGTTTGTGGTGCGGGTTCCAACTCAGTATCTAGAAACCTTCATGAAGGAAGAGTTTTGGCCGAAAGGTGTGGCATACCGACGTTTTCGCGGAAGGTTACGCGACACCACGCAGCGCAACACGGCGCCGACACAGTCATCACTTCGTGTACAATAGTGTCAATAAAATATAAAAATATGTATGTTTAGATTAAGGTATTTATCTATGGGCCTGCGTCGCCTGAAATAAATGGATTATTATTATAGTGTTTTTTCTTCTCAGCTCTTTGGCTGGTTTTTGCAACATTTACGGACCGAAGCCAAGTAAATGCAGCGTGTGGTGTGTTATGTTTAAGATGTGTTGTTTAGAGGCCCTATTTCGTTTTCATCTATTTGCATGAACTTTCGGACAATGCGACATGTATTTAAAATTGCAGCTTTTTGTAAGGTGATATAGAGGGTTTCTTTTAGGTTTAGTAATTTAAGGCTATGAAGAAGGTGATTTGGGATGACGCCTGTTGTGGAGAGGACTATAGGCACCACGTAAACTTTTTGTTGGCGCCATATTCTAGTTACTTCATCTTTCAGTTCGGCGTATTTACTAATTTTTTCAGATATTGTCTTCTGAATGTTATGTGTGTTGGGAACGGCAATATCTATTAGGTAAGTAACTTTATTTAATTTATCTTGTAGGGTTATATCCGGTCTATTGTAGTGAATTGTCCTGTCGGTGAGTATGGCGCGGTCGTAATAAAGTTTATATGTGTCATTTTCTAGGATAGTTTGTGGTGTGTATTTGTAGTATGGAATGTTTGTGTCTTGTATGAGTGTGTATTTGAGTGCAAATTTTTGGTGAATTACATTTGCTACCTGGTTGTGCCTATGTGTGTAGTCTGTCTGCGTAAGAGTTGTACACGCTCCTGTTATGTGTTGAATTGTTTCTGGTTGTGTGTGACACTTGCGACACTTATCATTTGTTACTGATGGATCTTTGATGATATATTTTCTATAATTTTTAGTGTTAATAATCTGATCTTGTATCGCAATTATAAATCCTTCAGTTTCTGGGAATAAATTTCCTATTTTCAAAAACTTATTTGAGGCTACTTGGTTCACATGGGATTGTTCTAGGTCATGAGGATGTCGGCCATGGAGTACCTTTTTCTTCCAACCCTCAATTTTTTGTTTCTGCGGGTCGTCACTAGTAATTTGTGGAATATCTAGCTGTTCATGCAAGTTAAGTGGGGTGTAGTTACTATCATTTTGAACTATGGCTTTATGAATGTTACTAGTGCGAGATTTTGAGTGAAAGAATATTTTCAGTTGACAGACTTGTTTACGCCATAGGTGCTGGATGTCTATCAGGCCTCTCCCTCCATTTTGTCTTTTGATAGTAAGTCTTTCTATTGCAGATTTAGGGTGTAGGTTGTTATGTTTTGTAAGTGTGGTGCGTGTGATTCGTTCTAATTGTTCTGTGTCTGTTTTTGTCCATTTAATAACTCCGAATGAGTATGTTAAAATGGGGATGGCAAATGTATTTAAGGCCTTGATTAGATTCTTACTAGAAAGTTGTGTTTTACATATGGCGTTTATTCTCTTTTTGTACTCTGCAGTAAGTGCTTCTTTAATCCTAACATGATCTAGTCCCTTTAGTTGCGTGTACCCTAAATATTTATATACATCGGTTGGTTCCATTGCTGTTATGGTGTCTGTGTTATTTACGACATAGTTGCCGGGTCGTATCTTGCCACGCATGATATGAAGTGTTTTACATTGATCCAGACCAAACTGCATGTTTATATCTAAGCTAAACTCTGCTGTAGCTTCTACTAATTTCTTCATATCTTTTTCAGTTTGTGCGTATAGTTTAATATCGTCCATGTAAATGAGATGTGAGACTGTAGTTTGTTCTGTAGTGTGTTTGAGACAATAGCCGGCCCGACAGCGCTGCAATAGATGAGACAGAGGGTTTAGTGCTAGACAAAACCAAAGGGGACTCAGTGAATCACCTTGGTAGATACCCTTCTTGATAGATATTTGTCGCGTTGTAACATTGTTGTGGTTGCAATTTATTTGAAGTGTGGTTTTCCACAGTGGCATTATGTTTCGTAGGAAATCTATTATTTTTGAGTTTATCCTATAAATTTCTAGTATTTGTATCAACCAGGAATGTGGAACACTGTCGAAAGCTTTTTTATAATCGATATAGGTACAGTGTAGATTTCTATGCTTCGTGGTGGCATGTTTATGGATAACAGAATCAATAATTAACTGTTCTTTGCACCCCATATGACCCCGCCTGCATCCCTTCTGCTCCTCTGCCATTATGTTGTGGTGTTCGATATGTGAGTTAATTTTCGTTGTTATTGCCGATGTTAATATTTTATATATAGTGGGTAGGCAAGTAATTGGTCTGTATTGGGAAGGTTGTGGTGATTTTTTTGTTTTAGGCAGCATGTACGTTATACCTGTTGCAATAAAATCGGGTATATTTTGTTGACCTAATATGATTTCTGTGAAGTTTTTTGCTATGGGTTTGTGTAATGAAGTTAACTTTTTGTACCAAAAATTGTGTATTTTATCTATACCAGGAGATTTCCAGTTATGTAATCTGTCTGTCATCTGTGTAATATCGGACTCTGTAATCTCTACAAATTCCATTTCATGAATAGTCTTCCATTTTGTTTCTTCTTCTGTTATCCACGTTGCTTTATCGTTATGTTGTTTTTGTTCTTCCCAAATGCTAGACCAATATGTTTCTAGTTGCTCTTTTGTAGGTTGGTGAGGTGTATCTGTGTTATTGTCATCATTTGTGTCGGTGTCCGGTTTGTGTAGGTTTCTATAAAATATTTTTTCATTTGTGGAAAATATGGTATTATCGTTTTTGCGCTGTTGTGCTTTTTTGTATCTTCTGAGTCTGTGAACTTTAAGAGCTAGTTTTTGTTTTAAGGTATCTAAGAAATCTTCAGGTTTTCTGTTGTTATTTTCGTGTCTGGTATGCGTAACATTACTCCTAAATATAGCCTCAACTCTCCTTACTACTTTACTTGACCTGATGTTGTTAATGTATTGTGTAAGCCTACCACAGTCTGCTCTTAATTTTTCGATATCTTTTTCTAACCTCTGTTGCCATGCTGGTTTGATATTATGTTTGGGTATCGCGTTTCCGGTACGTAGCGTGATTTTAAAGTTAAGCTCTTCAGATACGACTACCGCTGTGCAATATATAAGTGTGTGAATATCTATAAGTTGAGTGTCATTGGAAATAAATTGGTTGAGTATGTTTTCATTAAATAAGTTAACTAACCGGAAAAGATTAGGACTATATCGAAGTTTAGGTAATTTTGGTCGAACTGCTGGGTCCATCCCAGAGTATTGTGCTAGGGTTGTTCTGAATCTGTCATGTATTTCTTGGATATACATATCTGTTGTTAGATTTTGATCCATAATAATGGTCTCAATATCATTTTCTAGGGTTAGGGTTATAGATTCGGTTTGTGTGGATGTGTGTGTTGTTTGCGTGTAAGCTTGCGATTGGTTGTATGATTGAGACTGAGTATATGATTGCACTTGGGTGTGCGGTTGTGCGTGTGATTGTTCAGCAATGTCGGTTATGTTTTGCAACAGTGAAATAGCGTTAGCGCTTATATTAGTTTCTGCGTCTAGTAATTGTATTCGTGTTTCTTCTTTTAATTGTTCTATTATTTCTTGAGATAAAAGCTTATTTCTAACTATAGCTCTTCTCTGATCTGAGATTCTTTGTTCTGAAACGGTTATTTCAGGATAGTGTCGGGTAAAAAGTTCATGCAATTGTTGTCTGTAGGTGGTCATGTCGGTCTCTAATTTAGTGATCAAAAAGTAAGTTCGCATGATAAATAGGTTAACTTCTTTGCTCCATCTCATGCGAACTCTTGCTTTTCCAGCCTTGGTGGACGCGGGTAAAAAGGAACTAGCCTCCCGCGCAACATTCAAGGTAGGAGTGGGTGGAATTGAATTTAAACTAATGATATGATTTGATGATAGTATAGGTGACGATGGTCTAGATGGTGATGATGGTCGAGAAGGTGTGTAGGAGACTGTACTTGGACTATACGGTTCTACAGGGGTGATTGTCCTGTCCGTCAGTCTGTCACCATCGTCAATGATTTCGGCTGTAGCATCTTTGTCGGTGGGAGCCCGCCTGTTCAACTCCTCACCGCTGACGGTTCGCATGCTGAGACACCCAGCGTCAGCCCCAGGTGCGCCCCGGCGATCGCCCCCGGGCAGCGGCCATATACGTTTATTTTTCGATCGTGTCTCCATTTTGAATGGGTTGCCAGAGCCACGTTAGCCACGCCAGTAATTTCTCATTCGTGTGTCCGCCCCCCACGTGATTAGATGGTCAATCAGGACGTGTGGTTGTTTAGGGGGCTTATTATTATTATTATTATTATTTTTGTTTACTATCTGTTTTTCTCGGCCTAGCCGGTTAGGACTGATGGCACGGGCCTAAGCCAAGTGTCCAGCAGTGGGGTTAAGTGTGGGAGTAATATTAGAAGAAGACGAAATTATATTTGCGTGCGGGTTTTGGTGCAAGGTGTCCGACTCGCACTGAAGAAATTTTCTAACTAATCTGCAAGTATTAAGAATCACTGCCTTCTGCAGCAAATGGTAGGTGTTAGATGGCAGGTTGAGGGAACTAAGGGACTGATGAAGCTGTTTTGGAATTACTCCTGTTGTAGATAGCACTATGGGGACTATTGTGACTTTTTGAAGATGCCAAAGACGAGTTATTTCGTCTTTTAGTTCGGTGTATTTGGATATTTTTTCGGCTATTGTAGTCTGTAAGTTATGCGTATTTGGTACAGCAATGTCTATAAGGAACCCAGTTTTATTTATTTTATCAATTAATGTGATGTCAGGTCTATTAAAGTGAATTGTGCGGTCTGTGAGTATCGCGCGGTCGAAGTACAGTTTTGTTGTGGGGTTCTCTAATACCGTTTCAGGGTAGTATTTATAATAAGGTACTACAGTGTCTACATGTTTGTATTTATGAGCTAGTTTCTGGTGTATGACATTGGCTACTTGATCGTGTCGATGTTTGTAGTCTGTCTGGGCTATTGATTTGCAGGCACCGGTAATATGTTGGATTGTCTCTGGTGAACTATTGCATTTTCTACAAGTGTCGGTTGTTAAATTTTATTATTAATAGTTTTACCCATTCTGAATCCTTTCTGTTCCTCGCATATAATGTTATGTTTTTCTATAAATGAATTTAATTCCTTGTAAATGTATTTTTCAAATATTTTAGAAATTATGGGAATTAGTGATATAGGCCGATAGTTCTCCATTAACTTCCTATCTTCTTTCTTAAATAGTGGCTTGATTATAGAAACTTTTAAAGCATCAGGATAAACGCCTGCACTAATGCTGAGATTGATGACATGACTCAAGTGACCGCAGATTTCATCCGCAACATGTTTTAGTATATAAGTAGCAATACCGTCATATCCCACACTGCTTGTATTATGCAAGGACATTATTATCTTTTTAATATCCTCTGGTATACTAGGGGCCATAAACATTTTCGATTTGTTTTTAGATGTTTTTATATTGTAGTTGTTTTGTGCTTTTTGTGTTAAGTGGATAATTTTTTTGTACATTTTGGAATAATTATATAATATGGTTTTATTAATATTGATACGATTAAGTCTAAACTGCCATAGGAGTTTTCTTTTCTTTTTACTGCATAGTTTGATCCCTTTTGACAACCACTTAGTTCTTCTTATTGTATTTATTTTAACCAGTTTAAATGGAAAACACAGATCGTACAATAGCTTGAAAATCTCAATAAAATAATTATAGGCTACATTTGGGTAACGATAAAATATTAAAACGTGCTTGAAAAATAGCGCCGTGCGAACGCAGTCAAGTTATGCGCGGACAGTATACTCGTAACTCGGTGCTCATATTCCCAATCAAGTTCGTATCTATGTCATATACTCGCATCTATGATAAATTTTTTTTGGTAAATAATCCAATGCGTCCGTAATCCGACAAGACCGGAGACTAAAAATATACTAAATTAATTTTGATGTCCTAAAATAATAGATTCGATAAATTATAACTGGAACAGTAGGTTCGTCACTAGACAATAAAGTACGGCAATTTATTATTCCTTCATATTGAATGTGATATGTTGTCACAATATTTACGGTTCTTTCTGAGCGGTGGCAGACATCATAAACAAAAGAATACAGGTTACAGTGTAAGCGAAACAGTACGACCATTTTTAGCCTATTCTACTTAATAAATAATCAGCTGTTCCCACTGCTGGGACACAGGACTCCTCTCTCTCGGAGTGGGCCATAATACACCACGCGGGCCCAGTGCGGGTTGGTGAATGTCACATGTTTTCAAATATATGGTTCTAGGACATGCCGGTTTCCTCACGATGTTTTCCTTCACCGTTTTGAGAGCAGCGGTGATGAAATAATTTATACAAAGTAAAGCGTCTGCTTGGGTTCGAACTCCCGACCTATAACTCGTAAGACACGATAAATTTCTTAAATTCACTGATAACTAACGCTTAGCCCTAACCTCTGGGTCTGGAAGTATGAGTTTGATTTAAAGACATAAATTTTCTCAAAGAACAAATTGCACAAGGCTTCCTATTGCAATGTTAATTAAAACCATTGCAATTTATAATTTTCACCTAACAACAGCAAAACGATGTGTATCTGTATCTAGCTTCTGCTCGCGACTTCGTTCGCGAGGAAGTCGTAAGACACCACAATATGCTAAAGTATATTGTACGACAGCCACATTATATAAAACCTCCCTGTACACAACAACGTGACATTCGTAGTTTTGCTCTCAACAGCCTAATTATACTAAGATAACAAGACTGATGACACGGGAGCAATTAACGTACAGTTGTCCGTGTGAGATGCAGCTAGTCCTGAGGTCGAAACCCGTAGCAATCATAATAATAATAAAGCTGAAGAGTTGGTTTATTCAATTTAGGTTTGAACGCGCTATCTCTGGAACTAAAAAGGTAAAAGGTAGTTTGGAATGAAAAACCATTTCTGGTTTTGTTTCATTTATAAAATTAGTTGATAACATCACAATAAGAATAACATTAAATTACAACACAGCACTAATGTGCTGTGTTGTAATCCGTGGTTGTAATTTAATGAAGTGAATCGGCTAATGCCGATTCCGACACCGCCACAATACCGGGGCGGTCAGATTTTCGCATACGTTTAGTACCTACTAAACGCTTTTACATAGACTTGCTGTTGTCACCTATGTCGTCGCAGACAGTGACTGACACCGATATCAGCACAATAGAGGTGAGAGAACTGGCCATTCTTTCCCTTGAACACACTTATTCGCACTGCCGTCGAGACTTACTATGCTGTGGTCATTTGGTAAGTCGCAATGGTCATCCATATTCATCAATATCATCAGGCCGATAGTAATTATGTCGGTTTCAAATCAGTATGTGTATAGCTGACGACGTATCGGTATCGGGTTGGTGTCGATATCTGATAATACTAAAACGCTCAATAGGCAACTTACAGGACACTTACCCTACACAGGTCATTTTAAGTATAAATTTTAGTTCTACCATAAAATGTACCTAAAACGAATGAAAAAATATCGAACCTAAGCAAAAGTTATACTGTGGCATGGAATTTCCGCTAGATGGTCGGTAGTTCGTCGTACGCTTGAAGAGTCGCTCACACTGGGGCGTCGTACAGGGCCATCGCGCGCACCACCCCCGTGTGTAGCCGTTGGCACTTCGCACTCGGTCCACCCTGATTCGGCAGTAGCTGACTTAGAGCGGAAGCTGTGCCGATCAACTTCGAGGCAAGTCGGCAGAAGTGCTCGCCGAAGTTCCACCTAGGGTCCAGGCCCATGTATTTCATGTGGCCCCGCACCATGATTTGCTCACTAACATGATATAAGCACCCGCCGGTGGTTGGTGGCGGGGCCCATGAAACACCAGTGCTTCCGTCTTTTCCAGCGCCACCTAAGACCCAGCGGTTCGATGCGGCAAGGACACGTCCTCCCGACAACACATAACTGCGCTATCTTTCCGTGGTAACGCAGTATGCATGAGCATTTATTCACGTATAAAAAAAGAACTCCTCGGAGAGGGACCCACCTCAGAGGGGAAACCCTCCTCCAAGATGGTCTCACCTCAGAGGGGAGCCCCTCCTGAGAGAAACACCTTCCTCAGAAGGTAGAACCTCCTGAGAGAGGGACCCGTTTCAGAGGGAATCCCTCGTCAGAGGGGAGAACCTCCTCAGAGAGGGACCCTCCTAACCTAACCTAACCTAACCCCACGCAGCAAACCAGCACAGACCTACCTTTGTCCTCTGACGAAAATTCGTCTAGTACTGAGCTAAGCTTGGATTGCACCGCTATTTATAAACTCTCGCGTCGTCGCGCGCGAATCGCGGCGCGACGACGCGAGTCGCTTCCGCGCAGCCGTGATACCATACAAAATATAACATTGTTGTCGCACTGCTCGTCGCGTCGTCGCGGAGCGACCGTGTCGCGGCGCGGCAGGTCGCGTGTGAAGTGTCGCGTGCGTTTTCATAGAAATTGGTCTAAGGATATAAATCGCCGAATCGCACGCGACCGTCGCGTCGCGCTAGTCTGAACGAGCCTTAATGGTAACACAAGTATAGGTACTTATAAACAATAATTTTGAGATTGGATCCTCCTTTTAGGCAAATAGTGCCCGTATTCGGAGAGTCCGCTCTTCCATAGTAAGACGCGTTAAGTATATTAAAAGCAATACGTTTAATTATTACGCTAAAACGACATAAATTAACATTAACTTAAATTAAATCAAATGTGTCCATGAGTGGGTTTAAGTATGTGTGTGAGTATATGTAAGCGAAAGTGTAGCTATTTTTTTATTTTTGAGGATGGGAAATCATCAAATTTATAACTTCTCCCGCTCTGGGTGGAGCAGCAGGGCGTGTCAGACTTTTACTGACTAAAATCCTCCTGTGTTCCTTCAGTTGCCTGTGTGCCAGGGGCCACGGTATCCCTTTCGAACAACCCGCACCCCTGGCAGGCATCGGCCCTTTCGGGCCCCACCAGTTGGTGCTGACATCTCTTTGAGGCGCGCGTGGAACACAACGCACCGTCGACCCGGGCTTGGTCCTTACCGGACAGCAAGCTACCCATTACTCATCGTCCGCAAGCCCGCGCCTAGGTGGCCGGGAATCAGCCTGGGATTCCCGACGCCCAGGGCGTCTCCTGCGGAGGCTACTGCCGTGAGGGCGCTTGCACTGCCTCTCCCTCACGTGCGCCGCCTCCCTCTTTGCGAGCATCACTGCTTCGCTGAAGGAAGCGACTGCTACCCATGCACTCTCGCTCTGTACCATGGCCTGGATCAGGGCCGGACGCGAGAGATCGCCTTCGCCGATCGCCTCCACGGGGATACGGTGGTGCTCTGCCCAAGCCGGGCAGACCTTCACCGTATAAGTGTAGCCAGAAGGTGTGACGAGAGTACACGTGTGTGAGGGTGAGTATGTGTCAGTAACTTCTGTGCATACGTGGTCCTAGAACCACAAATTCGAAGACATGTGTCAATCAATCAATTAACTCAGCCTATCGTAGCCCACTGCTGGACCTGTGACATGTACTCGCATATTTTGTGTACTCGCCCTCTAACAGAGAAGAGGCCTGTGGCCCAGCTGTGGGAACATTATACAATGATTGTGCTAAACGTGGTCTAACATTCCATATTTCCTGTATTGCTCTCTGAACTCTACCTACCATTTTGATAACTCCAAATTCCGTGCCTAATTGGCTTTATCAGGGACCTACATAATTAGTAATGGTACCTATTTCCTATTGTTTTCCTCTAAACTGCACGCAGCTAGTATTATTGTAATAAAATTTTGTTTTTATCCTAATCTAGCGACCCACCTGTTTCTTTTGTTAACACGCTTTTATTAGCTTGGTATGTATCTATGGATTTATATAAGTATATAATGTATCTATGTATTTATGTAACGGAATCTTTGAACGTGATTTTCACCTGCCTCAAAACCCTGAATTGATTTGAAACTTTGCGCATTTATCAAGGACCGATGACAATTCAATAATTTCATAAATTTGTTCTATCATGCTGGCCAAAAAAATAAATGAAAAAAATATGAAAAAATCACGCTTTTGTAGTTAGCCGAACTAAAAAATAGAAAATAAATAATAAATTAGGAGCGTGGGTGCTTTTTGAGGTATTTTTGTAGTCAATTAATATCAAGTACCCCACGCTTTTAGGCAAATAGTGCCTGTATTAGGAGAGTCTGCTCTTCCATAGCAAGACGTGTTAGGTATATTAAAAGCAATACGTATAATTCTTGCTAAAACGACATAAATTAACATGAACATAACTTAAATCAAATGTGTGCATGAGTGGGTTTAAGTACATAAGTGTATGAGTATATGTGAGTGAAAATGTATTCTTTTTTTATTTTTGATGATGGGAAATCATCAAATACCTTCTCCCACTCTGGGTGGAGCCAATCGCCTCCACGAGGTCACGGCGGTGCTACGCCCAAGCCGGGTAGACCTCCACCGTATGCTCCACCGTGTCCTCAGGGCGATCTTCGCAATGGAAACACCCGGGCGTTTCCTCCTTATACACCGTGAAATTTGTATGGTTGTTTTCCCGCGGCAGAACAACTTGCCATTAGGAGTACTTTCGAAGCATAGAGTAAAAGTAAAAAAATTAAGAATTTTTTGTTTTAAAATAATTAAAAAATACTTATTCATCAATTCGATAAAACACTACTAAATAGTAACACTAGAGGTAACTTGTAGGTACTAGTCGAATCACACGCGCCGCCGACAAAGGGAACAGCGATGCATAAATGTTCAAAGCAAAATAAACTCTCGCACGTGGTGATTTTTCACAAAGATTAAATGTGCCATTTTTTGTTACTAATATTTTAAGTACCTATTTGTTTATAAAACGATTGTATTACCAAGACAAAACCATTTCGCTGCGGGAAAACAACCATTTAAATTTCATGGTGTATAGAATTATGTTATGTTATAATTTGATTACTCAAAGATGGCTGGACTGATTTGAATATTTTTATTAATATTTATATATTTTTTATTTATTTTTATTTGAAAGCTGGTGCTTACAGTGTGGTCCCATTAAAATTTCATATACAACTGATAATGCATTTCGGAGACAGGCAACGGAACTCTTCAGAAAATGTCGGCAAACAAACCGCGATTGCTGCTATCGCATAAATAAGCATTGTTTTGACCAGGGGTTGAAAGCGGTAAAGGTATAAGGGTATGGTACCGGTATAGAATTACGATACAGCTTCGATTTAAAGGTAGAACTAAAACGGTTGAGAATTACGGTTGTGGTACCGTTAAAAAAAAATTATACATATATTTTTTAACGGTATCGTTATACCTAAGTATATATTACTAATACCTTTACCGAAATAATTTCGGTACCGAAAAAAATTATGCGACGAAGAGTGAGCGCGACGCGGCGGCAGCGGCGAGGGGCGAGCGGGAGCGGTGCGGCGACGTTGTTTGAGTTGCCAGCCAGTTGTCAACTCGATCGTGTCGAGACTTGAACGAACGGCGACGCGTCAGTTGTAATTAATTTGCAATTTTCGTGGCTTTGACCTCTTAGTTTCATTACACTGTGATCTTACATTATCCACGAGCACTCATAAAACGATGGGAAGAAAACGGAAGAACGCGGTTTACTCTTACTTTTCTTACGATAAAACCTCAAAAAGATCGAAGTGTTTAGTCCCCCGGTTGTGAAACAATCGTCAAGGTTAGTATGAACATTTGAATATGTATTGAATTTTGGTAAGTAGGTTATTGAAGTTTATATTAAAAGCAAAAGCGTCAGCTGCATTTCAGTTTATAATACTTATGTTCCGTGTGGTGCCCGACGTAAAAGAATAGCACCATCCCATTTCTTCCCGTGGGTGTCGTAGAAGGCGACTAAGGGACTTTCTAGAGAATGGGCAGCAGCGTTCTCTATGCATTTGACCACCATACTGCGATCGCCAATCAGCCTGCCAAGCGTGGCGATTATGGCAAATCTCCCCTTTTGGGGGAGGCTTATGTCCAGCAGTGGACGTCTTTCGGCTAAAATGATGATGATGATAATACCTATGTATTATAAACTATACGAAATGCAGTTGCTAGCTGAATTTCAGCTATATTCCCAATGGGGGCGGTACAGCCCGCTGGGGGCGTCCTACCTACTTAATTAGAAATTTAATACAATAAAATACTTTGAATATATATGTACTTACCTACTAACTTAATTTCATTTAAAAAAAAATATCCCGTTCTTATTATTATAGACTAAATAAACATTAAAACATTTAAATAAGCATTATGTATATAAAAAACGAATTTTATTAATTCGAGTTAGGAATGTCGTTAACAAATCTACGTATGCAAGTTTGTAAGGAAAGAGGTAATTTGTGATAGATAATCGACAGACCTAATGATATGATTAACTATTATGTAAAGGGGACATTGGATTTTTTTTTCTTGGAAAGGAGACGGTAGTCTATATCAGGTTGAGAAGCTATGAGCTAGGATAATGTAATCTAAAAGGGGGTTGTTCTACACGTCTAGGTCTTTATGAACAATTTTGTTCTACAACTTTACTAGCTGAATCACGTTGTAAATATTTGCATAGATTTTAAGTTCAATATACCTAATGTATATTATTCGTCTTTCAGGGCGAGCACGGAACAAATTTACTGTATCATTTGTCGTCCAAACATCCTTCTGAGTATAACATAGCCAACGACCGAAACACGTTGAACGCAAGCGAAGAACTTTCACAGACAAATGATGAAAATGATCTGAATGTTTCAAATAATAGTGACCGCCCAGATAAAATAACACAAAAATCTGGTACTTCAAAATTTACCTATATACAAACGCAGTGTGTTAACTTAGTAACAGTACATGGAAGGCCATTTTTATTGATGGATGATCAGGCATTTAAGAATATTATAGCAATGACACCCACTAGCCCGAGAGAAGCTCAATCTCTAAATTCTCACTCAATAAAAAGATTAATTGCAGAGAAAGCTGAAATTATGCGGGGAAAATATAACTAAATATTAAAGGCAGGCTGGTTTCACTAAAAATTGACAGTGCCACTCGACTAGATCGAACATTTTTTGCCGTCAATGTCCAGTACATTGAAAATGCCTCGGTGGTGATTAAAACCTTAGGTATGGCTGAGATGTGGGACAGAAGTACATCAGATTACCTACGAGAAAAGTTATTATATATCATAAGGAAATACAAAATTAATTTGGATCAAATTTATACGATAACATCAGATAATGGTACCAATATGTTAAAATTGACTCGCTCGATGAACGACATTTTGAAAGAGGAAGATATAAGTGATGATGAGTCGGATTCGGATCTAGAATACAGTGACCAGTTATTAGAGGTAAATTTTCAATCCAATGACGATGTCCCATATGAAATTACATCAGTTCGGTGTGCTGCACACTCACTGCAGCTAGCAATTCAAGACGCGCTAAGAGAAGATGAATCACTCCCTACTATCGAACAAGCGCGCTCGATTGTTAGGAAACTGCGAACACCTAAAATGAAAAATATTATAAAATCTTCCAAAAAAAATAAAGCTATTTTAGATAATAATACACGATGGCATTCAACTTTTGACATGTTAGAGCGTTTGAAAACTTTAAAGGATTTTTGCTCTGAAATCCCGGGGGAAGAGTTGTATTGTTCTCTCACCTTTTGGGATGCTATTGATGATTTACTAAGTTCTCTGAGGTCCGCTAAAATATGCACTAAGAAGTTACAAGCCGAACAGCTTACTCTGAGTGTTTTTTTTTACTTTTGGACAAAATGTTCTTTAGAGACATCACACGTGCACACCCCTCTTGCGCAACAGATATGTTTATTTATGAAAAATAGACAAAACGTTTTGATGACCAATGCCACATTCCTTAGTGCATTGTATTTAGATCCTTGATTTCAGGTAGTATTATCAAGTGAAGAGGAAGCTTTGGCTTTACAACATTTAAATGTTACTTGGCTCCGAATTTTGAAAATTCAAGCCAATGATATCAATACTAATCAAAAAGGAGATGAAAATTTATCTCGCCCAAGTACATCTTCGGCAGCAGATGAACAGGATGAGATGGAACTTATGTTGGCACAAACCGAACGAAAAAAAAGATTTGAACAACGCGCTCGTTACATTCACACTCGGGCCGATATTACAAATATATTACAAAATTTTTCGAACCATACGCGTCTACCACTAAATGAGAATATATTATCATTTTGGCAAAAAAAGGCTTCGTTAGAGCCTCAATTATATTTATTAGCTAATGTGGTGTTCGCAGTGCCAGCCACGCAAGTAAGTGTGGAGCGCCTTTTTTCTTCATTAAAATTTGTACTCAGTAGCCTTCGTTACAATTCAAATGAAAATATCGTTGATGATATTTTAGTAATAAGAAATAATCAATAACTAGGTACCGTGTGAATTATTCCTCAGCCCAGGATCCCGACTTTTGAAACATTTTAGAATATAAATAAGAATTATACTTCCACTAATAGTCACCAAGTGAGGGCATTTTGTTTAAGTTGGATCATTTCATTTCTCACATCGCCTTATCTCATTACTCCACAATTCTTAACTTTTTTGTTTGTTTTTGGTATTAAATAGTTCTGAAAATCAGATGACAACCACTTGGATATGTTTTACCTCGTATATTTTGTATATGTATTTTTGTATGTGTGTTTTTATATTTTGGGTTGTATTTTGTTTTTGTAAAACAGTATTTTTTTTCATTTGTACTTTGTTTTTTGTATTGTATTTTGTTTCACAGTAGGGGGATACCATTTCATCTTTTTTTATAAAAATAATTTTGATATAAAAATATTTTTGGTCTAGCGTGAGTTGTACACAAAAATTTGTCTTTTTTATTTTTTTATGCTTTTCGACTCAGTTTCATGTGTCAAAAAAATCTCAACAGCGGAAGTTAGTCAAATTTAATTAATTGTGTTCTCATACAAAACATACACTACAACGGGTACAATAAATGTTTCATATTTAGTACATAATATATTGTTGTTACGTTTGTTTTTACATGTTCCATATTGATCACACGTAAAAACAAACTAACATGCAAATATTTCAAACTAATCTAATCCGGCCTCACTCTAAAAAAGTAGAAAGTAATACAAGTTATAGGTTTGTATAATACCTACTTATCGTTAAGACATGCTTAATGAGTTTGTACTTACTTTTCTCCATCTTGGCGACAATCTAGTTGTAAAGTTTCAACAAAGCACACTTGTGATAAAGTTGACAAACAAAGTCTGGTTTTGACACCAAGGATGATGAAATTTCAAATTGTGTGGTGTAGGTACTATAACTAAAAATTAAAAAATAAAAAACTTAAAAAAAAACAACCAACTTCCAAAAAAACACTAAAATGTGAAAAATAACTCTAATTTCGGACGGCGGTGTCAAAAAATTTAATAAACTACATATCCAAATCCAAAGTCACCGACTTCCGAAATTGAAAGTTATTTTTCACTTTTTAGTGTTTTTTTGGAAGTCGGTTATTTTTTTTGAAAAAAAGTTTCAATTTAACCTGTTGTTTCGTGTTAAGTAAGTATTAAGTGGGTATTCTAACCAGTAACCAGTCTTACCAACCGGTACCGTGTTACCCAGTACCTGAGTTGTGGAGGTCAGATAGGCAGTAGCTCCGTGTATAATACGGGTATTCAATTATTCATCTGGTTAGACTGGAATAACATAGTTAGGATAAGGCGACAACGGTTTATTTCATAGATCGACCACAGTGTAGTGGCACTTTAAGATTTGTTAGAACTAGGTAAAGTAAAGTACCTGTCCTCGCGCTCACTTGGGAGTGGCGCGAGGAGGCCAAACGCCGGGGCGTAACTCCGCTGCCGCGGGAAGTCGCGGCACGGCGGACAGAGCTCCGGCAGGATCTCATGGCGACGTGGAAAGTGCGATTGTCGCAACCCAGTGCTTGGCACGCCGCGATTGCGGCGGTAAGTCCCCTCTTTGAGGAGTGGCTTGAGAGGCGGCATGGCGTCCTCACCTTCCGCCTGACACAGGTCCTCACCGGACATGGCTGTTTCGGGAGGTTCCTGTTTCGGATAGGGCGGGAGGAAACGCCCGGGTGTTTCCATTGCGAAGATCGCCCAGAGGACACGGTGGAGCATACGGTGGAGGTCTGCCCAGCTTGGGCGGAGCAACGCCGTCTCCTCGTGGAGGTGATCGGCGGCGGCGATCTCTCGCGTCCGACCCTGGTCCAGGCCATGGTACGGAGCGAGAGGGCATGGCTGGCAGTCGCCTCCTTCAGCGAAGCAGTTATGCTCGCAAAGAGGGAGGCGGCGCACGTGAGGGAGATGCAGTACATGCGCCCTCACAGCCGTGGCCTTCGCAGGAGACGCCCTGGGCGTCGGGAATCCCAGGCTGATTCCCGGCCACCGTAGGCACGGGCTTGCGGACGGCGAGTAATGGGTAGCTCGCTGTCCGGTAAGGACCAAGCCCGGGTCGACGGCGCGTTGTGTTCCACGCGCGCCTCAAAGAGATGTCAGCAGCAACAGATGGGGCCCGCAAGGGCCGATGCCTGCCGGGGGTGCGGGTTGTTCGAAAGAGATACCGCCGCCCCTGGCACACAGGCAACTGAGGGAACACGGGTGGGTTTTAGTCAGTAAAAGTCTGACACGCCCTCCCGCTCCACCCAGAGCGGGAGAAGTTATTTGATGATTTCCCACCCAGAAAAAAAAAAAAAAAAAAAGTAAAGTACCTAAGCTGGTATAATCTACGTTGGATTTTCCTCAAATGGACAGAATGCAGTACTTATTCCTATAATTGCAATTTATAACGGCTGTGCTAGCATTAATTAGTATTGATATCCGCTGAACAAACGTGTTTGTTGATACAAAAATGAAGACCTTAATTATGTTACTATTATTAACAGTGTTCTTTTATATTTTGGTTACTAATATGGGTAAGATTTTTTTGTTATAAAAAAAAGGATTTTGTTGTTTTTTTTTTGTGAAAAGATGTTTACGGGCACTGCTCTTCCGGTGGCTTACTATTAGTCGACTCGCACGAATTGACATTAATAATATACAATTATAAATAACATTTATAAATAAAATTCTCGATTCGCCCATAAATAAATTAAATTCGTGCGTGTCGATTAATAAGCCTCTCGGTTTGCTGTAAAAGACTACTAGAGGAGACTCTTACTTTATTATTTTTATATTTGTGAGTCAGATCAATCGGATCAGAATCGTCCGTTCTGACTGATCTCTCTATTGTGTGTATCTACATAATATGTAGGTACCTTTATCAATAAATTCTGCCCAGATTATTTTTTGTAGTACCTATAACACACCAGGTTGAATAAATTTTCACCGTGAAAACTTAGGTGAAATAAACTTGAAGTGAGCTGTCATTAGTGTCAATCTCTAGCAGATGAAACGATAGCTCACTTCACCTAAGTTCTTACGGGGAGTTTCTAACAGAATAGACCGGCTGCTCGCTATTCTGTAAAATTTCACCGTGAAATCTTTGAAGTGAGCTGTTAATCCACCTGATGCTAGAAATGAACACTAAGTATTGACAGCTAACTTCGTCCTCACTTCACCTACGTTTTCACGGAGAGATTTTTACAAAATAGACCACCAGGTTCCTTTGCCCTATGACAAGGGAACCTCGCCATCCTCTACGAAATAACTGCGTAACACACTTGCAATGCTAATAAAATTAATTTTGACGTAATTTATTAGTTTATTTAGGAACCTACGCTGTTGTAGCCAAATATTTCAAACAAATGAAGCAAAAACAAACAAATACAAAAGCAAATGAAGCTATTTAAAATCTTTCAGATTGCGTTTGAAAGTGCGTTACGTAGTTGGAGTACTCTGTAGTGCTATTCTGTAAAAAAAAACGTGAAAACTTCGGTGAAGTAAGCTGTCACTCCACCTGTTGACCCTAATGATAGTTCACTTCAAGCTTACTTGACCTATTACATATTAGGTCATTCGATTATCCATCACCCGACCAGGTTATACTGGATCTAGTTTTTTTATGATTATTTAACAGCTTTGCCAGTGGGTTCACCCGTGGGTAGGTCTAAAATGATCCCCACGGGAATGTACTACCGGGATCAAAAGTATCTTATGTGTTAGTCCAGGTTACAAACTATGTGTGCCAAATTACATCCAAATCCGTTCAGCCGTTTTTGCGTGGTTGAATAACAAACATTCACATTTTTAATATTACCTAATGGGATTAGCAGGATAGTCGGATTAGTTATTTTTTCGCGCATTTTCTCTAAACACATCGGGCATAGGCAGAATTGGAGACATTGGTACTATTGCCATAGGAAAAATTAAAAAAAAAAACAGACCTAAGTTTTCACAGTGACGTGATAAACAGCTGGACAGTTAGATTCGCTGATCTCGACTGTTTATTCCAGCCACTCTGTGTATAATTTTTTTTTTCTTCACAGTTTCTGCCGGCCGTATCTTCATGTCAGCCAAGAAAATCAAGAAACTTTATTCCCAGAACAAGACCGGTTACAAACGGAGAACTTATTAATCACGTTTGAAGAAGTAGCCCAACAATTTTAATGAAACTACAAATTATATTAAACTTACTTATTTTTTTCATGAAAAACAATGATTGGTAAATAAATTCCATTTTTAAATGTATTCTTGTTTGGTCTAAGTTTCCCACTGCGGAGCCTTCCAGGCACTTTTTTCAAATCAATCAATCGACTCAGCCTATCGCAGTTCACTGTTGGCTAAAGGCCTCCCGTAGCCTGGGCCACAAGACCCTGTCCTGCGTCTTCCGCATCCAGTCTGTCCCAGCCACTTTCTTAAGGTCGTCGGTCCGTGTAGCTGGGGGGTGACTCCTTTCCCGCACCAGCTTAAACCACACTTCACGGTACGCGTCCAGTGGTGTAATCTGCCGTCCTTTAACTAGAAAGGCGTTAACCCTCACTTGGTCAATTTTTACTTCTTAATAGAATCTAAAAGAGTACAAAATTCTCTATCTTTCTGTCTAAAAAACATTTTTTACAATACAAACAGTTCCCAAGATATGAAAAGTTTGTAGGCCGTTAATTGGAAAGGATTATTTAGGATAAACAGAAAGAAATATTAATTGATGTGTCCTACAATCAGTAACGTAAGTAGGTATCACAGTTTTTAAGAAAGAACGACTCTCGCATTTTTTGTAATTTTCTCGGAAACAACTTTTAGGGCTTAACGCCTTTTTGGTTAAAGGATGGCAGTAATTGCGTGAGATCATCTCCAAACGGACGTAAAACTATCGCCTCGGGATTTTATCCGGATTTCCAACTCTCGGTGTTGAACCGAGCGATTGGGAATCCAACAGAGTGCACCCAAAAAATACAATGTTCGATTTCAACTCTAGGCGGTAAGCAGTACGTTGAAGATCCAGTGCGAGACAAAATCCTGTCGCGATATTTCTACGGAGAACGTGGACTAAGGGATGATTTCCACCAAACGGCTCGCATTGCATCGGAACGGAAAGGACACGAACGGATGCGGCGACAGACGATCGCGTCCGGCAGGATGTCGACGCATACGATCGGCTCCGTACTAACGCTTGCGAACGTATCTATCCGTTTCTGCTCCTAGTCAAATAGTTTAATTCCTACGGTGGTGACATGTTTTAATTTTTTTATATTGTTGAAGTTGATCCGATCGGATACGACGACAGGCGAACGGAGCCGCGTCGAAGCATACTTTTGGCTACGATCCATGTCGCGGACGACGCCCGCGGTCAAGCTGCTGTGCGCGGCTTGGTAATATAGACTTTAAAAACTGCGTACTCGATTTAATATCGTTGGGAGATTGTAAAATCCATTCCAATCCGATGCGATGCGCCGTTTGGTAAATGATAAATGATTTTATTTCTGAAAGTAGGTTTGCACAAACAGTTTTATACGTCAATCATATTTTTTTATACTAGATGCGGTCGGCGTTTCCTATCTGACTACTTTGAGAAGAAAGGCCGAAACAAACTCAGAGGTCACAGTCTCTTTTAAAGTCCAGACATAATCTTGGTCAGATCATGTGAAGACCATGTGGACCTGTGTTTGAAATGGTCTTTTGAGGAAAGAACCACACAGATTGAGAAGGTGGAGATCATCCTTAAAGTTTATCGCTTGACTCCACTCGTTGTCTTGACTGCTACCTGCTATCGATCCATTGACAGACATTCGGCTGACTTACTAGAGAAGTATTATGCAGTTTGCAGACCAAGAGCTGAGCGAAGTTATTTTAGCTTTCTTCGCGTAGCTGAGGTAAATTTCCATACTGGCGTGCAGACTGCAAACTATGAACACAAGTATGAAAAACTGCGTAAGCTGTGCAAGCTAAACTAAACTAACTTAGCTTAGCTCTTGGTCTGCAAACCGCATTAAGGCCGATTTGACCAGATCCGGCTGTCATCGGTAGAGCTGTCAAAGCTCTGACAGCCAGTTTTACTCGTGTTATCCTGTGACTGGATTGCGGAGAATAGATAGGTAGTCGCTCCGTATAAAATATTGGTATTTAGCTGCATCTGGTTTATCTGGAAGTCGACTCCGTCATACTTAGAGAAAAGGCTAGGGAAATGATTACATAAATCAAGTGGCGGGCAATTCATATGTGCCATTAGTGACTCTGATCACGAGCAGGTCTGTAACTTTCGCCAGGAAATTCTTTAGTGCTGTGTAGCATGCTTTCCTGCACTCGTTAACAGTGTCAAATCTATTGTCATTGCCTCCACAGCCGCTGTAGTTGAATTGTTCGCATTTCTTCGTATTCATGTTGTAGCCAAAACTGAAATCAGTAAATGTTTTGTTACTTAACAACATAAAGTAACGGAAAAATGTAAATTCAAAAACAAAAACTCGACTACTGAAATATCACGCTCTAAAAACTATGAAACGACCAGTTCTCGGCATTTAGTTTCCGAGTTATTACGAGTTTTGTAAAGTAGGGTGAAAAAATTGCATTTCGCGATTTTAATTGATTATTAATAAATGCTCAATTATCTACAATTTCAGATAGTAAATGACTAATCAAGCTTTTTCAGAATTTCAACTTCAAATGTCTGATAAAAAGAATATGTGCCAGTTTTTGAATATTTTTTCAATCCTTACTATCAATTGCCTATTCTAGATACTGAATCTAGTCTTAACTCAATACCCCACTACTGGACCCTTTTTGCTTGGACGCCCACAAAAATTCTTTTTTAACCGCCTTCAAAAAGAAAGAGGTTATCAATTCGACATGTTTAGATATCTTTTTTTAAATGTATATTCGGGCATAACTTCGTCATATACAACGTGTAACGGAAAGGGTTTATACATACAAAAGGCACGGCTTCTTTGGATGATATCAAACGATATTGGAAGGGTTTTTTAATCCTATCTCTACATGTTCGAAAGTTATGAGAATTTTTAATAGATTGGTACCAGAAACCGAACTTTTCAAATTGAAATAAAAACACTCGAAAGAGATTTATCGTGATATTGGCAAGTAACGTGGAAAGTTATTAATTTAAGATTTATTTTGAGCTGACACTATGTATAGTGATTCTATACCAGCTGTTATCTTTAGTGCTTAAGGATAGCAATAGGGTTTCTGTTACACCGTGTAAGACAGATTTGCAAAATTCTTTTTTTTGTTCGAAGGGGCTTATTCCGAAATGGTCCCATTTCAATTTCATATAGATCTGATGATGCGGTTCGGAGACAGACAACGGAACTCTTCAAAAAATGACAACAAATCAACCGCGATTGCTGCTGTCGCATAAATATGCATTGTTTTGACCCCAAGGATGATGAAAATTCGTATTCGTGTGGGGTACTATAACTAAAAAGTTATTCCAAAAAAAAAACCGACTTCCGGAAAACCACTACAAAGTGAAAAATAACTTTAATTTCGGAAGGCGGTGACAAAAAATTAAAATACATATCCATAATCACCGATTTCCGAAATTAAAGTTATTTTTCAGTTTGTTGTGTTTTTGCGGAGATCTGTTTTTTATAAAATATTATCGTTTCTGAACGTACTTTTTATTTTATATTATTTTGGGGTTACCTAACAATAAAAATATTTTTGAAATGTGTGAATAGTCGGCTAAAACCGCCGACTATTCGGTCTATTTTTTACTCGTATTAATTATGCTTAGAAATTTAAAATGCGGTGATTGAAATGAAATTGAAATGTTTACTGTTATTATTTTTATTATAATCAGTTTTACAGTTTACTTTCAGTGCAATCTAGAAAAGGATAGGAAGAAACGCCGGCTCACACGTAAACAATGATAGAATAAATGCAGAGTAAACAAAAACATGTCCCGCCAATTCCGCCTGGTCGCCGGGCGCCGAGCACTGGCACCTACGAGCCTAAAGCGTAGTCACGAACATTACCGATGTCACCGGAACTCAACCTAAAGCAATGAAGGACTCGTCGGCCATTTTGAAGCCGACTAGTCGGCTGGTCGGCCAAAGTTATAGTCGGCCCACCTCTATAAACAACTCCATGAATGTTGTGGAACTGTCAAAATGGAAGCGATTCCTACTGGTAGTGTATTACGAAATTCCTCCTCTGGTCACATAAGTCATTTGGTGACCCTACTTACTCATTTGTTATTCTATTCATCACCATTTCAGCCTAAAGACATTCACTGCTGGACATAGGCCTCCCTCAAGCTCCGCCTCTTTGACCGGTTCTGTGCTTCCCGCATCCATCGGACTCCTGCGGCCCTCACAAGGTCCTCGATCCATCTTGTGGGAGCCCTACTAACTTTACGTCTTCCGGTACGCGGTCGCCACTCCAGAACCTTCCGGCCGTATCGGCCAGCTGTTCGGCGAGCAATGTGGCCTGCTCACTACCACTTATGTTTGGCAATTCTTCGGACTCTGTCGGTTACCTGGTTCTCCTGTTCTTGGATATTCTATTGTCTACAGAAAACTGGAGTGATATTATATTATGTGATAGTTTTTTTACTTACTAGAACGTATTACTTTCGTTGGATTCGTTGTGCTCATTGCTTTCGTCGGGGTTGATTAGTTCGTTGAGATCGTTGAGTTCGTAGAGTTCGTCGAGTTCGTCGATTCCGTTGTCACTGTCACTGTCGCCATCTTCATTGGTATCCAGGCTTTCGTTTCTGCAGTCCCCTTCGTCGATTGGCAGGTCACAGATGTCTGGACCATCGTTTAAATCCAACCCAAAACCATCTTCAGCTGATCGTGAAAAATCGAGAAAAACATGATTAGGTACGTTTATTATAATATTATCATTTCATCATCTGCCTAGCCTTTTCCCCAAGATGCAGCTGAATACCAGTATTTTAGATGGAGCGACTGCCTATCTGATCACCACAACCCAGTTACTGGGTAACGCCATACCCCCTTGGCAAGGCTAATTGACACGATAGATCTATAGAACGTGTAACTGAAAGGGTATACACATACCAAGGGCACGGCTTCTTTGAATGATATCAAACGATATTGGAAGGGTTTTATAATCCTGTATCTACATTTAGATTTAGATTTAGATTAACTAAAACTAGTAAGTCATTTCTAATAAACAGTATCGGCTTCTATAACAAGTTGCCAAAATCGGTTACAGAACTTAGCGATGGAAAGTTTAAAACTCACATCAAACGTGTCCTTATCAAAAAAGCATATTATAAGATAAAAGACTACGTTGAAGACAAGGAAGTTTGGCATTAATTCCTTCTGCACATGTGGCTTCCCTGGTAACTCATTGGCACCATAACTATGTGAGCGTCTATTAACTGCTTCCAAATTACAATGTTAATTTTAATTATTTTATTTTTTACACTTTCTGACATATTCTCGTCATTATTTGACATTATACAACACTTGTAATATCGAGTATTTATTAGTGATTCTCATGGAAATCATATCACTAGGTTTAAATAGGTTGACTTTACTTATGTAGATTCTTTTACATATTGTGAATGAGAGAACGTTGTAGGCCTACAGTTTCTATTCTTTATTTTCATTCCTCTAAGTACCTGGTACTTATTGACAGGCCTGCACTGTCCTCCCATACCTAATATCACTGTAATTTGAAAACATTATAAAATCCAATTATTTTTAAAAGAGTAACCGTGGAGTTTCTTGCCGGCTCTTCTCCATAGGAAGCGACAAATTGGATCCGTGCACCTAGCTTCTGACGTTTCATAAGTGCCCTTGCAGGTTTATGTGAAATAAAATATTTTGATTTTGATTTTTTACATGTTCGGAAGTTATGAGAATTTTTAATACATTGATACCAGAACAAATTGAAACAAACACATCAATCGGAAGAGATTTATCGTGATATTGGCAAGTAACGTGGAAGGTTATTGATCTACGTAGTGCGGTGACACGTTTGTTATGATTTGAATTTAAGAAACTTATGAAACCGAAAATATGGTATCAATTCTTAGAGTATTTTATTTTGAGCTGAAACTATGTACAGTGATTCTATACCAGATGTTATCTTTAATGCGTAAGGATAGCAATAGGGTTTCTGTTATGGTCCTACTAATATTATAAACTATAGCTTTTACCAGCGTCTTCGCCCGCGTGTAGGTCAGTGTTTTGTACATATAAACCTGATTCTTTTATCACTCTGTCTATTGATGAAAACCGCACTTAAATCCGTTGCGTTCTCAAAGATCTAAGCGTACCGACACTAAAAGCGACTTAGTTTTATACTATGTAGTTAATCCCTACTTATCCCTACTAATATTATAAATACAAAAGTAATTCTGTCTCTTTCTGTCTGTCACGCTTTCAAGCCTAAACCGCTGAACCGATCATCATGGAATTTGGCAAAGATATAGCCTGGGATATGGAGAAGGACATAGGCTATTTTTTACGCAATAACCCGACATCCACGCAGGCGGAGCCGCCGGCAAAAGCAAGTGATAAATAATTATACTTACCATCGGAGTCATCGTCCTTTATATCAGTAATGTCAGCATCAACTGTGTTGTTACATGTGGGTGTTCTATAAATTAATAAAATAACTAAGCAATAATATTTGCTAAAATTTATCATTATTGACTGTAGTTTGTTTTCATAAGTTCACAAACAAAAAAAAGAAGCACTGTATTCTCTTAACCAAGGATTTGTCTTTAATTAGTTGTAATTATTGTTAGTGGAACTACATTTTAAAAATAATTCAATTGAATTCAATTCTCAGCTACAAATCGCACGTGTTTAGTCACGATTAGTATTGGTTACTCAATTCTTTTTCCTTTTGGCGTGCTCAATTTCCTTTTCATATACAGTAGGCTTGTAAACGAAATTCTATGAATAAAGTAGTTTCGAAAATGTTTATTATGTGTGAAGTCCTGTAGCCAGCTGCGTAGCTGGTTGAAGGAGTGGCCACGATGGGTTCGGCTCCAGAAACTGACGCGCTAGTTGCCCTTCTAGCCAGTTCGTCAGCTGCATCGTTGCCTAGTTTTTGAAGTGAAAACTTCTTTGGGCGCGTTGAGCACTTTTTGGGTGAACAACAATCATGGAACTGGCGTCATCGACACCGAACGCTTCCCAGCGAGCACACGGATGAGTTGTGCGTTGATGTCTTTTACACGTAATTGTTCAAGCTTTCGCTTCTGTCGGCACTCCTGGAGTGCCACTGTTTTTTTTTTCAGCGACATCTTGTAAGTCAAAATTTGAGGTGGCTGTTTAACCAGACTTGCCGGTGATAACCTTAATAAATTATGGTTACCAGCCAGGGCTTAAATACTTAAAACTAAAGTGACTACTCGCTAAGGGCACCCTCTGTGGGTATGGAACTCGGCTTAGGGCATCGCTGGTCGAGGGCAGCGAGGGACAGGCTGGATTGGACTGGGCCCTTATTCACTATGATCAGTTAACGATTCCTTACTTCGAAACCACGTCAATTCCTTAGATCACACACGACATCTGCTAATAAATATCGACAAATCGTCTTGGAACATACAGAATATGACATTTCAATTCCATACCGGTACATTGGTTTCTACAAAACACGATATTGACGTAGTTTGAACGGAGTAAGATTCCGCGGGGAATCATTATAACCATACAGAATTGGGGCCCTGATTCGTTGTCTAGTGATCCGCTCTCCTGTTATCCTTTGCAGTGTCACTGTGTTGAGGTTAGAATCCGTTACTCGTTCTAGTGCATTGTAACATTTTAGTAAGAATATACTTTTTCCCTAGGGATTGGAGAATTGAAGCACTGTCGGAGAGCATACGTACATTTATATAGGTGTACGTGACTCTCCTGGCTTCTATGGCGTACGCCGCTTGTATAATGCCCACACATTCCGCCTGATAGACTGTGTTGAACATTCCCAGCGGGCTGGATATGTTTATGTTAAGATCTTGTGAGAAAACTCCGACTCACCGGAGTCGGAGTTTTCTGGAGTCGTTTATGATCTAACGGTGTATACTAGAGATGAGAATATTGGTTGAAATTGTTTATTGATTATTATTTAACGGTAGAAAAAAATATCGATAAATTTCTTGGTTGAAAATATTAGTTAATATTTTTATTCAAGTAGTTTACAGCAACATGGTTAGTGGTTGAATATTCTACTAATGCATGTTGAAATTGTTAAGTTAAACTCAATGAACTTTCCTTCATACTTGAACAGGCCAACCAAAATAAATGCTAGTCAGTCCGACTAGCATTTATTTTGGTTAGATATTCGAATATTTTTAACACGTGAGTATATCATTATTTCAAGTATCATTATTTCGGAATCTTCACATTAATCGAAAACAATACAACGCGACGACACGGCTACTAACTAACTTCAATCAAACAATCATTAACCGATCGAAATATTTGTTAAAAATATTACTTGCGTTTGTTCAGGATAAAATATCCCCAACAGAAAAAGAGATATAGCATACAATTGAATGCACGTAACGGAATGAATATTTTTAAGAAGTTGAAATGATATTTTTATTCGATAACGTTAATTTTGTTTATCTAATATCATAGTTAATTTGAAATATTAGTTAAATCGTTGTTCCCGGCTGTCGTTCGTGGATCTTTGACAGTCGTTACGGGTCGTCAGTAGCTCGAAAGTCTGACAACCAGTCTTACCAAGGGGTATCGTATTACCCAGTAACTAGATTGTGGAGGTCAGATAGGCAGTCGCTCCATGTAAAATAGTGGTATTTAGATGCATCTGGTTAGACTAGAAGCCGACCGCAACATGGGTGGGAAAAGGCTGGGCAGATGATGTCATGATGGTGTATACTCTCAGCTCTCCCGGGCGTGAGGAGTCGTACTGTTCTTCTGTGAGTAAAACGTTGTAATGCTTTTGAAAATATTGTAGTTTCGGTGTTTTATCGCATTACATTACACGCGCCCTGTATATACCGTTTACATTTCCATTGTTAGACTCTGCTATACTTATGTTTGTTTACCACGATTACTAGAATACGCATTAGTACATTTATATCCGGCCGGAAACGTCCACGTGACATCCGGTCATGCATCGCCAGCCAATAATGGTCCTACTGCTACTACATACGGCTACACATCAAGCTATACATTTCCAGTATAAGCTGATCTCGCATTGTATAGGATTTCTGTATAGTGCGAGGTCAGCGTACACTGGAAATGTATAGCTTGATGTGTAGCCGCCTGGACACAGGCCTCGTCGCAGTGAAAGCAAGTGGGCCTTAATTCACTACATAGGCCAAGTTCGGGTCAGGATATCTATGCGACCTACCTATTAACGAAGCGCTTTGCTTGTGGTAACTAAGTGTACACACTAATTATGTTCCGGATATCCGTATCCGTATCCGTATCTGCGGAAATCCGTGGGAGTCAAAAGATTCGTATCCCTATCATGTACCGCACTATCCAGTGCGTCAGATGTATGCAACACATATATACAACGTGTCGTTTTGCATCCTCGTCAAATTCAAGGAGGTAACTATGCTAATGATTGCAGTCGCTCCATGTAAAATACTGGTATTCAGCTGCATCCGGTTAGACTGGAAGCCGACCCCAACGTAGTTGGGAAAAGGCTAGGCAGATGATGATGATGAACTATGCTAATGATTCTCGACACGAATCAATAATAAAATAAGTAGGTATTTTTTTTTGTTTTTTTATTTTTATTTTAAAACGCGGCCCGTGTGATACCGCACTGTAACTGGGTAACCTGGGTTCAAACAGTCTTTGTCGCACAAACCAGTCCTCGAATAACTTGTTGTGATTTTTTATTTTACGGCTATGAAAATACAGTCGAGAACGCAATGGTTCAATTACCATTGCGTTCTCGACTGTATTTTCATAGGCGTAAAATAAAAAAATCTACTTATTTTATTATTGATTCGTGTCGAGAATCATTAGCATAGTTACCTCCTTGAATTTGACGAGGATGCAAAACGACACGTTATATACTGAACTAATTTTTTTTTCCACATTTGTTACTTACATAGCATAGGTGGTGTATTACTAAACATCGTAATTTAAAAAAAAGGAATAATTTAATTTTTTAACTTATAAATCTGACATTTCAAGTCTTTTGTGTTTGTTTTTTTTTTATTAGAGGAGTTTGACATGACACCTGTCAAATTGTGTCTAAGTTAAAAAGAAACGAACTTTAATGTACTCTGTGAACGAACTGTAATCTCTTCTTCGTCGGCGATGATAAGTAAATAAAACAAAAAATTACCCAACTAAACTGTTAATGGAGCTCTGACCAGTCAATACATATCCAACTAAATTAAGGAAGTTGTTCAGAGACAGCTGTTGAGATGAGAAGCAAGATGTCAGACATTGGTTGTAGGAGGTGAATCTGTTGGTGTTGCCGCCGCAGCCGGAGTAGGTGAACTGGATGCAGCGGCCGCTGGCTCTGTCGTAGCCATACCTGAATATGAGAATAGGGACTTAATTTAATTGATCCTCTAAAAACTTATATTGACCTTCTTTAATGATGTCACTTTTAAATCAACGAAAAAGGTGGAGGTTCTCAAATCGACGCGTATATTTTTTTTACTAGCCCACGCATAAGTTTTTACTGAGTAAGATGTCCGATTTAGTAAATTCTTTCATTATTAGAAAGGTTATACGTAAATAATGGTCTCATAAAAAAACTTTTTAACAAAAGTTAAACTGGCGAGAACTGGCAACTGCAAAGCACAAAATAATTTTTTTTTATCTAAGTTCCTAAATTCATGTTAATTTATTATAAAAATAAATGCACACTTTTTAATATAATTGAGCCTCTTTTCAAATTTCTGGCCTGTTCTCACAGTTGGTCAGGGTAACCCGACCAATCAAATTAGGTTACTGCAGTTTAGTAAAACATGTTCCAAAGTGTAGTACTAATTTAGCGTTAGGGGCACAAGGTCACATTAAATTAGCTAGATTAACTTTACTGACAGTGTCAGAAGTCATAAACTCATAAGTAATTTATTTCATAACAAATACATTGAGTTGAAAATAGGATTTATGAGAGATAAAATAATAATAAAATAAAATATAAAAACATTGAGTACTTATATTTATGTTTAAAATTAATAAGGTGTTTACAATACAATACAAATAATTCGTTGATCAAAATAAAATTTAGAATTTATTATCAAGTATATAATTTATTACACAAATAATTTTCTCATCGATACTGTAATTATAGCCCTTCCTTTGTTTTTAATTTGTCCTTAAATAAGTTAATGTTGTTCATAATTTTAAATTCTATTGGCAACTTGTTGTATAAAAAGACAGATTGAACTCTAGAACTATGATGAACCACGTTCAATTTCGGTTGGATTGTCGAAGGTAAGTCTTTCCTACCAGTACCTACAATGAGTGGTGGGTACCGTTTAAACATGACAAACAAAAACGAATTCTAGAACTCTTACTTCCAGTATTTGATGTACCAGTAACTGACCCCAAAAAGAAAACATAAGTACCTACCTACTTACATTTTATTGTTTCATCATGTTTGGATATCAATCAAATGTAAAGTTTTGCTAGCTTATTTAATTTAACCCTGTATATTATACCTTAGAGTAGGTGTAGATAGAACAGACAGCACACCACAGTTTTGCTAGCTAATTCAACTTGACCCTGTATATCATACCTTGAGAGTAGGTGTAGATAGAACAGACAGCACACCACAGTTTTGATAGCTAATTCAACTTAACCCTGTATATCATACCTTAGAGTAGTAGTAGATAGAACAGACAGCACACCACAGTTTTGCTAGCTAATTCAACTTGACCCTGTATATCATACCTTAGAGTAGGTGTAGATAGAACAGACAGCACACCACAGTTGCCTGGATCTATTGACAGTTGACAGGTAGCACCTGAAAATGTATTCAAGGTTGAATAGCGTAAAGGCTCGTGCAGACTAGCGCGACGCGACGGTCGCGTCGCGACACTCGTAGAACAATTTCTATGAAAACTTAATGGAGATTGTTCTACAAGTGTCGCGTCGCGCTGTCGCGTCGCGGCTGTTTGAAGAAGCCTTAAGTAATGTGTCAATGTCTTATACAGGGTAAGTTTTTATCCAGTGCGCAAACTGTAACCATGAATTCAGCATATCATTTTAGACCCCCTAGCGCAGAAATTTTACGTCGGTTTTACCAAAAAAAAAAAACAGCTGTTTCATAGAAAAGTGCTATACCTACGCCGTCAAAGTGTATGGAACAGCTGATGTTTTTTGTATTACCGACGAAAAATATCTGCCCTGGGGAGTCTAGAATGATATGCTGAATTCAGGGTTACAGTTTGCGCACTGGATAAAACTTATTCTGTATTATTAGCATTTACTATTTTAGCGCCAAACTATAACTTTTACATGTCTATTGATAAAATATGGCTGAACCTATCTGTAGTCAATTTCTCACCATGTGCCATCCATACCTATATTTGCAAATAAACGACTTACTTACTTAATGTCGTCATCATCATCATCGTCTGCCCAGACTTTTCCCAACTATGTTGGGGTCGGCTTCCAGTCTAACCGGATGCAGCTGAATACCAGTAATTTACATAGAGCGACTGCATATCTGACCCCCAGATTCCAGTTATTGGGTATTAATACGATATCCGTTGGTGAGACTGCTTGTCAGATTTTCGGGTTTCTGACAACCGGAATAGCATAGTGTATGGTGATGGAATGTCGCAGTACCCACACCCAGAAGATTAAGGACCCAAGTGTCAATGGGCAGGCTACATTGCTTGGAGAGACCAAATCAATGTAGCCTTTTCTTCACTATGTTGGGGTCGGCTCCCAGTCAAACCGGTTACAACTGAATACCAGTATTTTTAACAGAGCGTCTATCTGATCTCAAAAATCCAGTTACCTACTATCACGATTTAGATTCAGAGTATTAATTTGTTAACATAGGTTACAGATACACAAGTGTGTGAGATGTTTTTGTGAGATGTATATTTTGTTAGATACTTAGACGATACCTCTTGGTGAGACTGGTTGTTTGACTTTTGGGATTCTGTAACTAGTGTAAGAGATCAACGAATGACAGACGGGACCAACGGCTTAACGTGCTTTCCGAGGCACGGATTGTCTAGCAGAGGGTGTGATGATGTGGGGGATGTCTGAAATTGTCTTTTCTTTTTTGTGGGAAATCATCAAATAACTTCTCCCGCTCTGGGTGGAGCAGGAGGGCGCGTCAGACTTCTACTGACTAAAACCCATCCGTGTTCCCTCAGTTGCCTGTGTGCCAGGGGCCGCGGTATCTCTTTCGAACAACCCGCACCCCTGGCAGAACAACCCGCACCCCTTAGTACATTATTATTATACATACCATTAATTTGCTGTGTATTCGCCAGATTGATGAGAGTCAGTAAGGCACAGAAACTCCAAAGAGTCGACATTGTTTTCATCTTAGACACTAAAAAATTTAATCGATGTATCTATTTGGCAGTAAAAAATAAAACTAAATTCAATGATGATATTTATCTGTCTTTTTAATTCGTTTTTGTAGGAACGAATTTCGATAAGAATTTCATCAACTGTCAATAATATTTTTACTTAGACTTTAAAATAAATGAATAGTTCTTCAAAGAAGACTAGTTGATGGTAAAGTCTAGACTTCTATAAATACCAATTGCTTTAAGTAAGTATCTCAATAAAATTGTCACAAGGTTATTGAAACGTTGTCACCATTGAAATGTTGTCAACACGGAGTAGTAGTAAATGGAATCATCATTTGCCTAGCCCTTTCCTAGTATTATACATGGAGTGACTGCCTATCTAGAAAGAAAGAAAGGAAAACGGATTTAATTGTCACAGAAACACGTGCGTATAAAAAAAAACGTAACATTACAAAAACATGATAACAACACAATTTGTATACATAGGCATACAGAACATAAATAGTCGGTAGCTGCACGCCATGACTGTGACAAGAAGGCTTCCACTCAGCATGATGCCGTGCTATGGGACCCACAGCACAGCGCTGATTTTCAGTGGTCACCCGAAAATGATGTACGAAAATCAAGCCAGGATTTTTACAAATTAGACAAAACAAGCAGGTAACAAAGTAAAATAATTATAATAATGAGTACATAAAACTTGACGTAACAAAAACTTGTACGTAATGACTTTGGATATGTATTTTAAGTTTTTGTCACCGCCTTCCGAAATTAAAGTTATTTTTCACTTTTTAGTTATAGTACCTACCCCACTAATTCGAAATTTCTTCATCCTTGGGGTCAAAACAATGCATATTTACGCGATTGCAGCAATCGCGGTTGATTTACTGTTATATTTTGAAGAGTTCCGTTGTCTGTCTCCGAAACGCATCATCAGATCTAGATGAAAGTGAAATGGGACCACACGTGAAGCACTAGCTTTCAAATAAATAAGAATAATCAAAATCGGTTCACTCAGTCGAAAGTTCTGAGGTAACAAACATAAAAAAAAAACATACAGACGAATTGAGAACCTCCTCCTTTTTTTGTAGTCGGTTAAAAAGGTAAAAAAATGCTATAGAATAAAGCAATGAAATGTATACCTAGTTACACAAAACCATGATAAGTATCTACACATTAATGTACCGCGTTCTGTCTCGTTCCCACTCTCACCTTCACGTCGCTCGCCTGCGCGCGCTTACAATAAAATACTTTGTTGTATTTATTTAGGTGCTTTCCGACCCTGACGACCCCATCACTCTCCTTCAAGAAAGCAGTAGGGCCACCAGTACAGCACACAGAAACAAACAACCGTCCTTCCGATCTCGACGCCGAGGTCCTCGCGCCCCGCGAAGACCCCGAGTAAACGAAATGCCCCCCCCAACCGTCCCTTGCCCGCAGAAGTGCCAGCCCGCGCTGAAGCCGAGCAAGTAGAGTTAAAATCCCCATGATATAATAATAAGTTAATTGTTTGATCCAGCCTGTCCCCACTTGCTGCCCCCCCCCAACAGTGATTCCCTGAGCCGAGGCTCGTACCCCGCAGGGGGTGCCCTCAGTGCGCAGTCGCTATAGGTATAAGTGTAATTTTGTAAGCTCTGGCTGGAGGCTCTTAGCCTAAAAACTAAAAGTCACCGCAGGAAAGCCCGGTTAAGCAGTCACGGCCTCTCAAAGTCAACTGCGAGATGCCATACCCAAAAAAAATAAATATTTAGTTGCATTTATTTACTGCGCCTATGAGCGTGATTACGTACTGAGTCTATGAGTCATCGGCTCAGCGGCGCGGCGCACGAGTCCTGCGTGATCACGTGTGACTAGTGCAGTGTAGATGCGTGGCTAGTACGTGCGTCTCAGTCGACGTATCTGATCTCCACAACCCAGTTACTGGGTAACACAATACCCCTTGGTAAAACTGGTTGTGAGACTTTCGGGCTTCTGACAATCCGTAAGGACTGTCAAAGATGCATGAATGACAGCCAGCATAAGCGAAGTACAACTAAAAAAAAGCAATCTGAACTGGCAATGGGCCGAGCTATTTCATAGCTATATAAATTTCCATATTTCGTATCTGAAATTTATATGGTGTACCTACGTGATAAAGACTAATAAAGACCTACAGGAATAGGTCTATAGTAGCCGTAAAACCGATGACTGGTGGGGTCGACGTGTTCTTGAGAGTAGACAGCGACGCGCCTTTCGGTTTGATGGAGCGACGGTCTTCGCAGTATTTCTGGCAGCAGCTGCATGACAGTGGCCGAAACATGGAGAGGCCTATGTCCAAAGAAGGATGATGTAAGATACAGATGTGAGGCTGTGTGCTGTCATAGCCGACTATGATATTGGAAGAGACAGCTGTATCCACTGGAGGGAAGGGTGCTATGTTGTCTCTCCAGCCATATTTTAATGATTGGTCTTTCTTAAATGTTCCTGATACATGACATAACATGCATAATTAGCCTATAACGTTCCCACTGCTGGGACACAGGCCATCTCTCAATGAGAGGGAGTGGGCCGTAATCCACCACGCGGGCCCAGTACGAGTTGGTAGATGTCACATGTCTTCGAATTTTTGGTTCTAGGACATGCCGGTGTCTCTCACGTTGTCTTCATTCACAGTTTTGAGATCAGTGGTGAAGAAATAATTTACACAAAATAAAGCACCTGCCTGGGTTCGAACCTATGATCTACTCGAAAGTCGCAACCGTTACCCCTGGACTATACCAATACTCTTCCTGATGTTTATTTTTTTTTTAAATTTATTAATTTATTTAATAGTCCACATACATTATTACACATTTAATTTGGTGCCAACATAAACTCTTTAGAGTTTTACCGTGCACCAAGGTCATCGACAACATAATAATTGTTAAAAACACTTATGTAGGTAGTTAGCTTATAGACAGACAACAAATAAAGTTACTTCGGGTATAAAAGAAATAAAATCTACACAACGCGAGAGATCGGACATCGGTGACCATTCTACCGTCCAGAACAAAAGTGGTGGTGGAATGTTTTAAAATTGCTACAGGCTGCTCCTATTATTTTAATTTGTGTAAACTTAAGATGGTCAATTTCGCAAGTTTTTGAAATAGGCCGTTTTCGGTTACTCGTATTCTAGTAATTTTGTACAAACTTCACTTTGTTTTGTACCAGAAAGCTTCCTTATGAGTTTTGGCAAAGTATCTGAGGTCTTCATCATCGGCGCCCTAGCCTACTCCCGATTACCATTGTATGTTGAGGACGGCTTCCTTACTACCCGGACTCAGCTGAACATCAGCATTTTAAAAGTAGCGAATGTTTAACTGAACTTCCACGGCCCAGTTACTGGGCCCCTTGCGAGGTAGTACTCCATTCTATTGTGAATCCATGCCACTGAGGTCACCGCGCAAACCATTATCAATTTATGACATAATTGTTATTTAATGGTCCTATTATAATTAGTACAAAAAGTAGACAATGAATTAAGGATATCATGGATACTTTTTGTTGAACGGGCATACAGAAAAAAAAGAAAACATTAATTATTGAGGAAAATAAACAATAGCTTATTCATTTTGGTAAAGAATGGCGTTATTTAAAAAAACATATCCTTGCTCCAGATTTGTTGTTTGTTAGTAGGTATACTAGGTATAAGGTTGGGCTCATAGAAGGAGCGGACATGTTTTAAAAAAAAAATTTTGTTTTAAATGTATAAAAAAATAAAAACAGGTTTTTGTTACAAATAATTTATATCGATCACAATTCACTAGACGACATCGTAAGTCGACATTCATACGGACGTAATAAAATCGCAGCGGGATGTGTCGCGCACTGGATTTCCAGCGCACTGCTTAGCGCCGAGAGCTGAAAATCGAATGCAATGTTTTTTCGACGCGCTGAGACTCACCCGCGCCGCACTCTGTTGGATTGTCAATGCTCGGTTCAACACCGAGATTAGAAAATCCAATGCACGAAAAAATTCCGCCGCGCTTTTATTACGTTTGACTGAAAGTCTACTAAGTATATAATATCTTTATTTTTTCACAGACTTCAAAAAAGGAGGAGGTTATCAATTCGACTGTATGTTTTTTTTTAATGTTTGTTGTTACCTCATAACTTTCGACTGGGTGAACCGTTTTTGTTTTTTTTTTTATTTGAAAGCGGGTGCTTCCCATATGGTCCCATTTCAATTTTAAGATCTGATGATGTGTTTCGGAGACAAACAACGGAACTCTTAAAAAAATAACAGCAAATCAACCGCGATTGCTGCTATCGCATAAATATGCATTGTTTTGACCCCAAGGATGATTAAATTTCGAATTAGTGGGGTAGGTACCATAACTAAAAAGTGAAAAATAAAAACTTTTTTCAAAAAAAACAACCGACTTCCGAAAAAACACTATAGTGAAAAATAATTTTAATTTCGGAAGGCGGTGACAAAAAATTTAAATAGGTACATATCCAAAGTCACCACCTTCCGAAATTAAAATAATTTTTCACTTTATAGTGTTTTATTAAGGCTGCATTGCACGAGCACATGAAGCAATAGGTATGCACCAAGGCGCATTTATCTGTAAGCGATTTTACGAAAGAAAATACATGTATGCGTCGAATTCGAAACTTGTGCCAGGACTTTTTGCGATACAAATGGGAGCAAGTCCAGACGCGCAAAAAAAAAAACACAGAAAATAAAGGCTAAAACACACAATTCATTAAAGCGCTTTGCTTGCTAGTAAGCAACATACTTACTTATTTATAGCATGCTCTTCATGTGTGTAGGTAAAATGATTAGGTATACTCTTTTCGTATACACATGCAGATTGTGTGCTACTAGTAACGTTTGAACCGGTACCAAAAGTACAGGTTCTGAACACCGGTACGGTAACTAAACGGTTTTTTTTGAAATTTCGGTACCAGCACCCTAATCGCGTAACATAGGTACCATCAATCAGAATGTGAATCATTTTGAAGAATATTGCTTAAATGAAGCAAGCAGACAAGTTTGAAAAAATTGTCTGCTCAACAACGTAATTAACAAATACAAATACAAATACAAAATTTATTTATTGATAAACAAGTAGTTAGGCACACCAAGTTGTAGATTTCTCTGACTCCTGCGCTAATTATAAAACTGAGTTGCAGGAGCCAGTGTCCTACAGCCAGCGTAATACAGAGACACTTGTTTTGTTGGTTTATGATGACAACACAAAAAGTAAAAAAAAAAGAAAAGCAAACAACAAAGAAAAAATATTTTATACAATCTTGAGAAAAAAGATTAAAATATGAAACCAAACAAAAAAATAAAGATAAAATAATTAAAAAAATGTGAGACATAACGTAACGTAATTATTGTTGTTATTGTTTATTGTCAAAACGAGAGACATTCCTACTGTTACGCAATTACCTCGCTGAGTACCGGTTTCAGACGCGTAAAGCGATCCTACAAAACCAAAGATTTTCAACTTTATGACAAAAGCATAAGGTTCATGTTCAATTTGGTATAATTTGACAGTTTGGGATAGTTTGATGTGCTGGCGTCCTAATGACGTATCTATTCGCGCGAGGATTTCCATTTGCACTCATCTGCGCACTCTGCTATGGTATTAAATTTATTCTCATTTCCTTCACAGCCTCCGTAGATAAACTTCACACACTCGCGTTTAGAGGCATCATAAGCGTACCTGAAAAACAAACCTCCATTAAACGTTAAGCCACGTATCTGCTACCTTGAAGATTTATGATCTGGAAAAATACTTTATTAATTTAATAAAACAACGGATATATTTATCGCGGCAAAACAGAGACAGTTTAATACCAGTGATTTGACATTAACATATTGACAAATGAAATCAATTGTAGAATGTTGCCAATAAAACAATTATGAAAAGCTTTTGAGGTGAATCTAGTCGACATGTTTCCCATACTAACTTCGGGAGTGTATTACTCCACTGTTCGACAATGTACATCAAAAATTAAACATGGTATGGTTTGGTCTCATTATTAATATTGTCGGTACGGAAACAGAATACTAAAATAAAAAGCCATTAAAAAGTTAGGAGCCAACCTAGATTCGTTTTTTTTTGATAATTTAACCTAACTTTGGGCGTCTTTAAGTAATAAAAGAAGTGTAAAATCTGAAAAACCAAGGCGGTACCGACAAGCTCAAATATAACAAAAATCAATAAACTTTATTGGTCATTGATTTATGCAGTGGTTTTTTCATAAAACCCGATCTTTCGAAGGACTGTTCTTAATTTTTTATGCGGCTGTTGTACTACAAATGATCCTGCATCTCTCTCAATAACGTTGTACGTGTAGACTAGCTTCTAACTGCTCATCACTGATACTACCTCTCTCAGACACGATACCTGGTGAGACAGCGTGCTTTTTATCCAGGTCCACCAGTGAGTTCGAGCCCGCGACTAGGTTCCCCTTCCGATTCGCACGAATTTCTTCGTTCGAAACGGGGCAATCAACATTTTTAAATAATATATTTTTTTTTTCTGTAGGCGATTCGCACGAAGTAATAATTGGGCGAATCGACAACTTCAGAAAAGAAGGTATCATCAGTCAATTTTCACGTTTTGAATTTTATGTAATATCGTAAATAAAACATTGTTTTTTTTTCTTACTAGTTATTGGGGGAAAATCGAAATAATGTCATTTCCTTATTAGATTAGAAGTTACGCACAATAGACCGTCCTTTGTGTACAGAGAGTGCTGGCAACGGCGCATTTACAGTGGTTTTTCGTGATTATTCCATTAAATACAAGCAAAAGATTTTTTTTTTCAGCCAAGCACTAGATCGTTAGTATTTATAATTATTTTTAACTCTTATAAAAACATTTATCGTAATAAGTAATGCAAATAGAAAATAATTGACCGTATCTCGATTTTTATAATTAAATACCAAAATTACAAAAAATTGCATACAAAATTATAAATACCAACGATCTACTGCTAGCTAGGCTGAAAAAAAAAATGTTGTATGTAGATAGTTTTCTAATTCTATTCGAACGCTGGATGTACAATGCTTAGGCCAGCTCACACTGAAATTGTTAACATTAATGAGCGGTCGATATCAACAAATAAAATCTTGCAGAACTTACATGGGGAAATTCGCCAAACACTGTCCCTTATCTATTCGCAACAAACACTTATTGTCCTTGGTACCTGAAATAATGCAATAAAAAATAAGTTAAACGGTTTGTTTCGTTATACAGGGTAAGTTTTTAGCCAGTGCGCAAACTGTAAACATGAATTCAGCATATCATTCTAGCCCCTAGCGCAGAAATAGTACGTCGGTTTTACAAAAAAAAAAAAAATCTGCTGTTTCATAGAAAAGTGCAATACCTACGCGGTTAAAATATATGGAACAGCTGATCTTTGTATTAATTACGAAAAATTTCTGCGCTGGGGGGTTCTCGAAAGATATGCTGAATTCATGGTTACAGTTTGCGCACTGGATAAAAACTTATCCTGTACAATCATTATCAGCCTATAATGCCTCCTTTCTGTGTGAGTGGGGTATACTACCAGTTGGTAGATGTCACGTCTTCAAATTTTTAGCTCTAGGACATGCCGATTCCTTCACGATGTTTTTCTTCACCGTTTTCATAGCAGTGGTGATGAAATAATTTACACAAAGTATGACTCTTGTCTAGGTTCGAACCTACGACCTGCAACTCAATGGATTTTCCGCCGCGTTATTTTTACGTCCGTCCGTGGAAACGTTGACCAATAATATATTGAGTATTGAAAGAAAGACAAGAACGAAGACAACGAAAAGAAAGAAAAGAAAAGAAAGAAAATCGAAAAATCAAAATCAAAAGTAATTTATGCAAATTAGGCTGAGAATAAGCAGTTTTTGAATCTCAAAATTACATAAGATAGTCCCCAAAACGCCCGCCCTTCACCACTTCCTAGTGCTTTAGCTGGGAAGAAGAAGTGGCCCAACAAACTCCCCAGCAGCACAGCTGTCTGTTAAGTTAGATAGACTTGATTCTATACATAGCTAGGCAAAGTAATCAACATTACGAGACCCAAAACTTAAATAATTAGTCATATGTCAGCTAGCCATGCCAATATACCAACAAATAAAATGAAAACTTGAGCACAAAAAATAAAAAAGTAATCAAAGCATACTACCAAAATAAAAGCCTCCTGGTATAAATGGCGTGATAGCTTACATATGCAAAGCTGGATTATGTTCACAAATGATACCAAAGAAAGAAAAGAAAAGAAAGGAAAGAAACGAAAAGAAAGGAAAGAAAAGAAAGAAAGAATACCGTTTATTTGGACACAGTTCGTGAAACAAAATACAATAACAAATAAAAAAAGTGAAATATAACTACAATAGTGTGTGCCTCACGGCTGCGCAAAAAAGGTTCATTTCAGCATTAATGTCAGAAAGATGCTGGCTGACGCTGGTTTTCTAGCTAATATCAACCGACATACCGACACAGGTCCCTAAATAATAAGTACAAATATATTTACCATCAACATTGCAGATAAATCCAATCACAACAAATATGCATAATAATACAATCTTCATCTTTATGTAGGTCCTACAACTTTTTGAACACCGACTTGTGTTAGCAAAATAACCGGACTGACTCTTGTCAGTCCGGTTGTACACCTATATCTATTATATATCTACACATAATATAAATTAAAGTCAATTCATAGTCATAATAATAATATTTTTTGTGTCTGTCTTTATGACCTCGTTGTTCTTTTAAACTAAGCAACGGATTATGATGTGGTTTTCACTATCATTTAGAGAATTAAGTCCAGAAGTTATAATATTTAAATTAAATTCATTCATTTCAGACTAAATATTCGTCCATAATTGTTAGTAACAGAGGTCTTAAAACTATGTTAGGTACTAAAAACAAATCAAAATATGACATAATTCGTAATTTTCTAAATTCAAATAATAAAAGTATAAAATCGTAATCGTAATCGTAATCGGTACTAATGACATCTCGTCACTTATGATTCAGTTAGCACTCCTCCGAATCCAACTCACCAGAGAAACTGTTTTCTTACTCATAATGGCACAAAAGTCGTCGACTTTTGCGTCAGAAAACATGCCTGGGGGCCTACTCTCTAAACACGAAATCCGTAATCTCGGTCGAAGTTACGGGCGCATCCTACTCCGTATCACTTACGGACCTATGATTAAAAGTCAAAAGTCAAAAGTCATTTATTCAAACTAGGCTGAGAGTCAGCACTTTCTGAACGTCAAAATTACATAAGACAGTCCCCCAAAACGCCCGCCCTTCACCACTTCCTAGTGCTTTAGCTGGGAAGAAGAAGTGGCGCAACAAACTCCCCAGCAGCACAGCTGTCTGTTAAGTTGGAAGAACTTGATTCTATACAATAATAGCATATAATTAACATTCAACAATAAATTAAAATTTAATTGATAAAAATAAAAATAAAAAGGGTTTATGCAGTCATGTTAAATAAACAATGATATGAAGTAATTCATATGACCTGTCAGTAGTTAAGCCAATTCTGGTGAAAGAACACAAACGTTGTCTTGAGTTAATCACAGCGACCAACAATTCTTATCGTTTATGTAGTCGTTGATAGAATAGTATGCCTTCGAACAAAGATTTGATTTTACTTTCGCTTTAAACGCATTAAAATGTAAATCTAGCAAAGAAGAGGGAAGCTTGTTATAAAAGGAGGATTAGTTTGGGGCCCAAACTAAGAATGAATTACTACACGATTTGAAAGTCGTCCCTACTCCCTATATGGTTTTACCCATCCAAAAAAGTTAAATAATCAGCTGTAGGAGTCACTTCGAAGTTTCAAACTATTTTCGGACGGGCCCATGTTTTCGTTGACGGAGTTAGAGAGTAGCACCCCTGACGCGCTGCAGAATCGAGGGAGCCTCATCAGAATCCCAAAGACGTACCTAATTTATTTTATTGTATAGTATGCGAAGACCATTGAACGCCCGTTTTGGCATTAGGCTCTAAACAGTATTAATTTTATTTCACTAACGTACGTACACCCTGCGAATGTGTTTGTGTTTATTACGTTGATATTAAACTTACATGTACATAATAAATAAATCTCAATGTTTTGTCAATTAGTAAACATCGTGTGAAGTAGGAGCGGGTCTCTTGTTTGTATATTAGTCGATGTATATAACTATTAATTTATTATATCTACACGGGTGACCTTGCATGCCCAGTCGTTAGAAATAATAACTCGTCGAGCTAAAATACTACTATAGGTCGGTATGTGCTCACACACAGGCAGGGTTACCATCCGTCCGAATTTGTCCGGCTTTTAGCCCCTCGTTCGGACCTTGCCGAGCTTATTGGCCCCTCGTTCGGACTTGGTGGCGCTAACATCGCTTTGTCAGATTTATCTTTCAATGTCTTCGTGTGTTTTTATTTTGTTTACGAACCATGAATTTAATGTGGACTATACATATTATCAGGTAAAAGCTAAACTGAATCCGATTTAAGCCAATTTTTTTTTACGCTACATGCGATTTGCGTGAGAGATGACAGATACAGATCGCGGCACGTAAGTTGACCCAAAATGTCGAATTTTGTTTCAACTTACGTGCCACAATCTGTAATTTATTTCTAAACTTCAGGACACGTTATATCAATGACTATGCTAGAAGGTGACCTCATTCTTTTTCCGTAAGAGGGAACGAGGCACGCGCTCCTACCTTCGGTTGGTTGTTCTGATTTTGGTACAACTTACGTGAGTTGTGGTCCAAGTGTGCCTAAGAAGTCGAAAAATGGAGCGGTCAGCAGACGTATTGACAACCTACTTATTGTTAATAATCGCAGCTACAGTGGCCGATACCCCCTTCGTTTTCATACAAAGTTAGACTTTGCTAAGTACACTTGCCGTAGGTTAACCGTGGGCCGCTGTGCTTCGGGCGTGCGGCGCCTTAACAGAATATACGGGAGGACTTTTTTAACACTTTCTAAATGTTTCACAGACTTTTGTACCCATGTGTACGAATAACTTTCACTATTGGACCAACTCTGAAATCACGAAACAAGATCGGCTATTTCATAAATTTGAGTCGAAAATAAAATAGTAAAAGAGGTAAAAGTACCTATTTTAGTACAAACATTAATGCACTTAACCTCACTTTTACAAAAATTAAGATTTCTCTTTATCCGAATTGTTATTATTTAAGATTTTTTTTTAAATAAAAGCTCATAAAAATTCCTATCAAACCATGCCACTTTTAGTTCTGTGGAAACTAAAAAACTTTAATGCCAGCGTTCTATGAACTTCTGCCACTCTCCTTTAAGTATCGAACTTCTGAACTTCATACAAAGTTCAATTTTTTCGAAAAAGAAAAAGTCTTTCCGTATAATACCTACCACCCCCTTGGTAGGACTGGTTGGCAGAATATCTGGTTACTGACGACCCGTAACGACTGTCAAAGATCCACGAATGACGGTTGGTTTAAGTAACGTGCTTTCGGCGACACGGAGTGGTCTCGGTAAATATATCTAAAATTTAAATAAAATTAAAAAACAGGTTTATTGATCGTTCTAAAAAATATGACTCGTTCTTCATCGCTGTACAAATCGGGTGGCAGGCCAGGGCATACGATTTTGCAATCTTCAAATGTTTGGAAATTATTGTTGTTGCCACCGCAGCCACTGTAAATAAATTCGGTGCATACATTGGTTCCGGGCAGGAAAGCATACCTGTAAGAAAAAATAAATAAAATATAACATAATTAACGCATAGCCTCATACACCCCAATAGGATATTTGACTACTATCAAAACTGTAAATGAATGAACACATATTAAAAGAATGTAACAAAAAAGACGATTAGCAAAAAAAATAAAATAACATCGGTGGAAAAATAGAGAAGTTACACGCTTTTGAAGTTATTCTTCTGTCCTTGCCACGCAAAACGATTATTTTGTACTGAATGGTGTAAGGAATTCCTGTGTTGTGACTTCAGAACTTCACTAGTAGTGCTGTCTCTGTCTAGCATTGACTTTATAACGCATAGAACTTCGCCATTTTTTTGTGATAATTGTACATTTTTTTTTACTGTTGGTTAATATTTTTCAAGGTATTTTTATTTTGATTGAAAAATCAAATTGAGAAAATCCAGTCAAATAGCCTATTAACTAAATAACGAACTGTTATTATAAAACAAAACGTGTTGACCCTAGCATTACGAAGAAGAGAAGTGTGTTAAAACAGGAGGTTTCTAAATGCATAATATTCTCTTCTAACATAGCATTACGTCTTGTTTCCTCGGAACGGTTGGGCAGAAGTGTACCTACAGTTAATCTCAGTATGTTATTGAAATATGGAAGTGCTTACCTGATGATACTCAGTGAGCAGTGTCCATACGCAGTCGGCAGTAAACAATCCATGGTTGTATCTTCTGAAAATAGAAACCGAGAGGTTACAAGTCCTATGTAATAGGGTTGACCCTATTGGTTTTCACCGGACACAAATCGGTGGACAGTTTCGGGAATATCACATCGCTCGGTCTCACCTCTCTGATACGTTGGATGTGGCTGTTTTTATTCTGGGTGTGAACAGTCATCGCGGCAGCCTCAGAAAAACGTCTAACACTTTTGAGTAATTTCTGACACAAACACTTTGCCCGAACTGGGAATCGAATCCGTAACCCACTTCGCGAACACCAGACAAATTAAATATTGTATATGTAGAGTGTGGAACTCTCTGCTTGCATCTGTGTTTCCTTCCACATTTAACCCTTTCTGGGCACGCTCGTTCCATCCAGCTCACCAATCGCTTTCAATAAGGCCCATTAAAAAAAAAAAAACAAAACCAAACGAACTATTTAAGTCATTATCATCATCATTTCAGCCGATAGACGTCCACTGCTGGACATAGGCGTCTCCTAATTTGGGGGGGTTTGACATAATCGCCACGCTTGGCAGGCGGGTTGGCGATCGCAGTATGGTGGTAAAATGCGTACAGAACGCTGCTGACCATTCTCTCTCTAGTAAGTCTCTTAGTCGCCTTCTACGACACCCACGGGGAGAAATGGGATGGTGCTATTCTTTACGTCCGGCACCACACTGAAACGGACGGGCACGGAATTATTTAAGTACTTACTCAAAAATCCACTATAAACCAAATTAAAAATGTAGGTACAGACGCCAGCACATCAAGCTACCCCAATCTGTCAAATTTCATTGATAGATTTTCAACTTTAACATATAAGCATAGGGTTCATGTTGTATTGGGAATATTTGACAATTTGAGGTAGCTTGATGTGCTGGCGTCTGTACCTCTACTTTTTGAATAACTTTTGTCGGAGTCCTCTTCTTTGCTAAAACATATAGACAAAACCATAGCCAAAAGCACTATTGTGTATTTCATCTTGAAATTTTAAGTAGTAGTAAGTACTTACTTCATTTTAGTTAAATATTTATTTCTATGACCGATTAATTTATGTAATATTTACATGACATTTAATTAATCTGGCATCATTAATTTCATGGTACAAAAAGCAATTAAAAGATTAATGTTGTAAATTATTGAAATAGTAAACGATTATTATTTTTTCCTCTTTTTTATGTCTGCACGGTTTGTGCATTTAGCCAAGTGGAGGCAACACTCTAAATATTAAAGTGAAGACGATTGTGGGCTAGCGCTGTCTTTCTAAATACACGCATAAGAACGAGACAGTGGTATGAGTTTTCTCTCTCTTATGTATGTATTCAGAAACAGAGCGTTAGCCCACAGTCTTCTTCACTTAGGGTGAATCTAGTCCACATTTTTTCCATACAAACTTCAGGAGTGTATTACTCCACTGTTCGACAATGTACATAAACAATTAAACACGGTATGGTTTTGTCTCATTATTAATATTGTCTGTACGGAAACAGAATACTAAAATGAAAAGCCATTAGAAAGTTAGGAGCCAATAAAGTTCGTTTTTCTTGCTAATTTAACCTAACTTTGGGCGTGTCTAAGTAATAAAAGAAGTGTAAAATCTGAAAAACCAATTCGGTACCGACAAAGCTCAAATATCGAAAAGTTCAATAAACTTTATTATTTTATGCAGTGGTTTTTTCATAAAACCCAATCTTCCGAAAGACTGTTCTTAGTTTTTTACGCGCCTGTTGTACTATAAATGATCCTGCATCTCATTCAATAATGTTGTGCGTGTAGATTAGCTTCTAACTGCTCATCACTGATACTACCTCTGTCGGACACAAAGCCTGTTGAGACAGCGTGCTTTTTAGCCAGGCCCATCAGTGAGTTCGATCCCGCGACTAGATTCCCCTTAAGTATTGAGAGTGCTGCCTCCACTTTTATCTATAAGCTTGAGGGTTCGCTTACACGAGCAAATAAAATTGCTCCATCTTGGGCAATTCTCGTCAAATATGACGTCACGACTAATCCGGCAATTTAGGGCAATGGCAACATGTAGGAACCTGTTGCCAGAGATACGGCCATACAATATGGAGCAATGTGGAGCAACTTAAAAACTAAGCAATGGGCCTCCCCTGCCGCCTCCGCCGCCGCCGCCGCCGGCTGGTTCCTCTCGCAAAAATGAGACGTAGTTATACGTACAAACGAGATAGAAAGAAAATTGACAAAAAAAATCCAAATCGATTGGATATTCGGCAACTCATGAAATATATGGAGCAATCAGAAGCAATATTGCCGAAAAAGATCGTCAGTTTATTGTTGTTGCTCCAGGTTGCTCGATTCAATTGATCCATTAATGTTGCCGAGCAATAATTGCTCAAAATATAGCCTGTGTAAGAGCACCTTAATTTAGCCAATGTCACGTTTTTTTTTTTTTTGCTTTTATTAAGTTTTATAGCTACCTCTTGGGTACATTATCAGTCGACAGCGATGCGGATGAATTTTTTGACGCTTCATTTTAGTTTATTCGTTTTAGAGTTAGGATATGGGAAATTTGTAATTTTTTAAATTACTTTCATGTATTTACATAAATAAAAGCTATTAAGATATAGGTATGATTCAGGTGCGATTCCACTGCTGCGTAGGATGTTCACGGAGAGGTTACGAAGTAGGTACGCATGTTAGCTGCGCGGAAACATTTTTTTGTCAGACTAAGCATACTGTTACGCGACAACATTAGTTACCACTAGCGCCATCTAGAATCGAGTAGCAGAATTAATAGAGTTAAGATCTTTCTAGAAATCTCGATGCTAGAACTTTCGACATCTGTTCAGTCGAGGCCGGTATGTACTCGAACATTCTAGATGTCTCTTTACTAGAATGTTCTGGAGCTATATACAAAGGCCGTATAAAAGGCCGGAACAGATGGCGACCCGGACAGTATTGTCAAATCAAATCAAATCAAAATATTTTATTTCACATAAACCTGCAAGGGCACTTATGAAACGTCAGAAACTAGGTGCAGGGTTCCAATTTGTCGCTTCCTATGGTGAAGAGCCGGCAAGAAACTCCACGGTTACTCTTTTAAAAATAATTGGGTTTTACAATGTTTTCAAATTACAGTGATAATAGGTATGGGAGGACAGTGCAGGCCTGTCAATAAGTACCAAGTACTTAGAGGAATGAAAATGAAGAATAGAAAATCGTCTATAAATCTAGTCTGTAAGGCCTACAATGTTCTCCCATTCACGATATGTAAAAGAATCTACATTAGTAAGATCAACCTATTTAAACAAAGTGATATGATTTTCATGAGAATCACTAATAAATAGTTGATATTTGAAGCGATGTATAATGTCAAAAATGACGAGAATATGTCAGAAAGTGTAAAAAATAAAAATATTAAAAATTAACATTGTATTTTGGAAGCAGTTAATAGACTCTCACAAAGTTATGCTGTTAATGAGGTACCAGGGAAGCCACATGTGCAGAAGGAATTAATGCCAAACTTCCCTGTCTTCAACGTAGTCTTTTATCTTATAATATGCTTTTTTGATAAGGACACGTTTGATGTGAGTTTTAAACTTTCCATCGCTAAGTTCTGTAACCGACTTTGGCAACTTGTTATAGAAGCGGACACTGTTTATTAGAAATGACTTGCTAGTTTTAGTTAATCTAAATTTTGGAATCACAATTTCATCTTTACTACGTGTATTTAGATTATGGAAGTCGCATCTTTTTTTGAAAAGACCTAAGTTTTTGCGAACATACAAGATATTTTCTAGGATATAAAGAGAAGGCAGAGTTAGTATATCAATTTCATTGAATTTGTTTCTAAGAGACTCGCGAGGCCCCATTTTATAGATTGCGCGGATTGCCCTCTTTTGTAAAATGAAAACTGAATCTACGTCAGCTGCCGATCCCCACAGCAGAACGCCATAAGACATAATACTGTGAAAATAAGCAAAGTATACTAACCTAGCTGTGGCTACATCAGTCAACTGCCTTATTTTTCTTACTGCGTAAGCAGCTGAACTTAATCTACTTGAGAGAGCTCTCATGTGGGCACCCCATTGCAATTTTGAATCTAAAGTAATTCCCAGAAATACAGTTTCGGAAATAGCATCTAGTTTCTTGCCATCAAGTTTTAAATTTAGACCTAATTGGGGTACATTTGGTAATGAGAACTTAAGACATTTCGTTTTGTTTGCATTGAGTAAAAGATTATTAGCCGCAAACCATTTCGAGAGAACAGCTAGACTATCATTGACATGTAAGATATCCGTATCTTTTCTATCTATTCTAAAAATAAGAGAGGTGTCATCAGCGAATAAAATTATATCCGAGAAGTTTGCCATTAGGTAAGGAAGGTCATTAATATAAACTAGAAATAAAAAAGGGCCAAGAATTGAACCTTGAGGCACGCCCATCTTAACTAGAGACCCCGAGGACGTTGCCCGTTAACATTTAGTTTTTGCTGCCTGTTTGATAAATAGGAAAGTACAAGATCAGCAGCTCGTCCACGAATTCCGTAGTGGTGTAATTTACAGATGAGAATAATTGAGAATAGTTAATAATTGATGATAATTTGTCGAGAGATACAAGCGAAACACATCTAAAGCGATCTTCAAGTGCGACTTAGAGTGATCAGTAGTGCAATTGTGTTTTCTAATTAGTGTGTTTGAGTTGTTATTACGGTGTTTCATTAAAGTGTTAATTTTGGTAATTTATATCGGCTGTTTTTAATTGTCACGAACCCCAAGCTCGTAACAATACGTACAATTAAACAATTATTTAATTGATTTGTTTATAATTTGTAACTCTTTTATCTATCTATTTTTTATTTAAATATATGGTGTAACAGAATAAACTCAAGACCTGAAAGTAGTTTGTTCCTAATTGACTAATTAATATTAATGTGGGTAGTTTTTTATTTAATTTTTTCCATACCTAGCGCCGATTGAGCCAAAGAAAATTCAATCTTATTTCAAGGCAATAATACTCAATTTGAAATGCGTAAAGTAATGGTAGTTTCAACACGAAAAACAGGTCGCTTTAAAAAAATACGTTTCGGTCATTGTATTATGCTTTTAACTAAATACTTTACTTGGGGGGTATAACTATAAACTATAGTCTATTCGCGTTACGAAAATAGTGACTCATCGTTGTCACTCAGCTTAGCCACGTCCCTTGACCAATTAGATCATAGTAAATTAGAAAGCCGTGTTCAAATTGACCAGTTGAAGTGAGCCCTTCAGACATACACTATAATTTACTATGATCTAATTGGTCAAGGGGCGTGGCTAAGCTGAGTGACAACGATGAGTCACTATTTTCTTAACGCGAATAGACTATAACTACTTCCGTAAAACGTCCTCGTAGCATAAGCACATAAGGTCCAGTTGAAAACCAGCGTCAGGCACTAGTTGTCTGGCATTTATGCTGAACTGGGCCTATCAGACTATTTAAAGTTTTATTTTTTATTTTTGTGAGAATATTTGTTTATTTCATTCACACACTCGACCGAAACGAGGAATCGACACATTTAAATAATATATTATTTTCTGTAGCGGATCCGCACGACATTAATTTGCGGGCGAATCGACAATTCCAGAAATACGTACTAGGCAATTGATACGTAACAAGTGAATGAAACGTTAAGGAAACAATGAAAAGTAAAAGAAAAAGTGCAGTAACTTTATTACCTACGTATGTACAATACAAAACGTGCCAATAAAAAAATATTCTGAATATTGTGTGCCTCACTCTGGGCCAAATAAATGTATTTTTTTTATTTCTTTGTTTACAAAATAACTTTAATCACAATCGAACAGTCAAGCTTATTTAGAAATAGAATAGCAGAAAAAACGAGAAGAATAGAGAAGAAGAGCGTCATCCCGCGCGGGCTGGCAACGTCGCATTTCGTGTGGTTTTTTGTGATTATTTTATTAAATTTTAAGCAAAATACTTCTTTTTTTAGCCAAGCACTATATTGTTGATAAAATCTTCAAATCTAAAATAAAGCATTTAATCGTAGGTAATAACTAGGTACTGCAAAATGTAAAATTATTGTCAATATGTCGATTTTATATGTGAATTAACTGTAAAAAAAATTACACACAAACTTATAAATACCAACGATCTTGTGCTTAGCTGAAAAAAAATGTACTTTTTAGAAGCACTTGAAATGCGACGTTGCCAGCCCGCGCTGTATGAACGCTCCTAAAATAGACCCCTAGAATAGTTTTCTCAGAATAATTATCAAAGTTACAACAAATGTGTTTTATTATTCGATCCGGTACACAGAGCTCTTACGGCTCCTGCGCATGTTTGGTACGCTCACACAAGTCTTTTCACATGTCTCTAGACTGTGGAAATTATTAGCATTGGCAGCCGTCATAAACGAAGAAAACGCATATATTTTCCGCTATGTCATAGTAATATCTGAAAAAATCAAACGTTATATTTAATAAAAATAAAAATAAAAATCATTCATTCAAACTAGGCTGAGAGTTTCTTGAACATCAAAATTACATAAGACAGTCCCCCAAAACGCCCGACCTTCACCATTTCTTAGTGCTTAAGCTGAGAAGAAGTGGCGCAACAAACTCCCCAGCAGCACAGTTGATTTTTTCCGTAAGTAGACGTTTTAAGACACATTTAGTGGAAGTTTTATATCTGGAAGGGCCTTCTGAAGAAAGACCCATTGCAGTTTTGAGTTGACCTGTCCTAACAGACGTCATCGTGTAGCTCAACCCTGTTTTAGGCAGCTCAACAACCTGTTACACAACGCTACTGATCTGCAGGACTTACGTGCCTCATAAAAATAGTCGAATCCGTGATTATACATGATTCTGAACTCCGATGTCTTTAAATTTTTCGTCGGTTATTAATAGCAATACATTTTGACCGCGTAGGTATTGAGCTATTTTGTAGCAACAGTCGTTTTTTTTTTTCATATTCATATTCATATCTTTATTTGCATTCCATAATGTTGAAAGGTCTTACAATTGGCTTAAAGCTAAGGTACAATTACGGCACAGCAAAAAGTATAAAAATTAATTCTAAAAATAAAAAATAAGAAATAAATTACAATCAACAATTTTTAAATAATCATATCATTAACATTAACTAAGCAAATTTATTTTATTGAGATCAATTACTTCAACAATCTTCTTCATTAATTTAAACTGACGAACCAATTTTTCACTCGGGAAATTGACAGACTGGTTAGTTAGTGGCAGCAACGAAAAAGCAACCTTATCAGAACGACAACAACGATCACTTTAATTTTGACAGTGATGCATAATCAGACGAAAAATAAGTGTGAAAGTAACTTAGCCCTGTACCTACATACCTTGGTATATAAGCGAGACACATTTCTCTTGGTTCTTCATAGTGCATTGAGCAAGGAGACGCGTTGTTGTCTGGAAAACAAATAATAGCCTGAATTGCAAATAACCCGACGATCACTTGATGTGACCTGATCTGACCTGGTCTGTGCTGATCTGAGCTGTGTTCAGCGCCACCTATTCATTCAGGTGGAATAACCGACTACATTGACGAACCGCAGCCAGAAATATTGAAAATTATCTCATGTGCCATATAAGCACAGAATATTATATCCGAGTATATATTTTGTGATATAAGTATCTATTGGGTATCTCGGTTATAGCGATATACTTATATATATTTACTAAATGAATGTATTATGCATGCTGAAAAGCTGCCAAGCATGATGAAATTTCGAATTGGTCTGGGGTAGGTACTATAACTAAAAAGGGAAAAATAAAAACTTTTTCCAAAAAAAAACCAACCGACTTCCGAAAAAACAGTACAAACTGATAAATAACTTTAATTTCGGAAGGCGGTGACAAAAAAATAAAATACATTTTTTTTTAGTTTAAGTATAGTGTTTTTCCGGAAGTCGTTTGCTTTTTTTTGGATTTTTTTTTATTCTGGTGACTATACTGCCTGACTGCTGCATAATGAGCCTATAATGTTCCCACTGCTGGGACACTGGCTAGGGAAGGAGTGGGATTTTATCGCGCACTGGATTGGGAATCTAACAGAGTGTGCATCTCAGCACGTCGAAAAACACAGTGTTCGATTTTAAACCCTCGGCGCTTAGCAGTGTATTGAAGGTCCAGTGCGCGAAAACATTCCGGCTCGATATTTTTACGTCCTTGCGAGTATGCACTAGCTATGGCAGCGTGTCCACGGCACACCAGACGTCACCTGCAGGCTTAGCATGACGCTTTCTATTTCAACGAAGAATAGACAGTCCTTTTTCTATACAAAGTCACATTTCGTTCTTCTATTTTTGACATCGCGTCGTAGATATCCTTCCACAATCTGTCATTTTGTCTTTAATTTCTAACGTTCTTTTTCTAGATCCTTATAAATGAAGACTATTTCAGAAGAATATTTCTCCCCAAACTGTCAAAATCACACTGACAACAAACTTTCTACTCGACGGCCACAAAGTTATCTACAAAATCATGATTCGTTTAGAACGCATAACTGTGATAATTAATAGAAGAACATAGCTATCTTCTCCTATCATTTAGTTAATAGTCATGTCTACTCTTCCGTCGACAAATCGGTGCTCGTGCTAAGCTTGGTGTTCGTATAATCTAGTTTCCCGTTGACGTACCGTTGATGGTGGCGGTGAACAAACCGCCCTCGACTTACCATTCTCAACGATACGTTTAACATCACAATCCTTCTCACAGTCCTCTTTAGTCATAAAATTATTTTCAGTACCGCCGCAGCCTCCGTAAATGAAGAAAACGCATTCATCTTTCGCTAAATCATAGTAATATCTGGAAAAATCAAACATTTCGGTAAGCATATATTTTAAAGCACTTTTAGTGGAACACTCATGTCTAGAAGAGCTTTTTGAAGAAGGAGCCATTGCAGCTTTGATTTTACTGATGTCACAGCAGACGTCATCGTGTAGCTCAACCCTATTTTACTGATGTCCCAACAGACGTCATCGTGTAGCTCAACCCTATTTTACTGATGTCCCAACAGACGTCATCGTGTAGCTCAACCCTATTTTGCTGATGTCCCAACAGACATCATCGTGTAGCTCAACCCTATTTTACAAGCTTTTATTTAACTTGCAATGTATGTATGTTTTATGTTTTTTCTTTCAATAAAATCCGACAGCCAAAAAAGATTTGTCCATTAAAATCGCGGGGAACTGTTAAGCACATAAAGCCGTGGGTCCTGCGCTTGATCTTGCTTGGGTCATGTCAGATTGCCGATCCATCGGATTATGAGAGAAAAACCGAGAGTACACGTGTGCTTGCAGATACTAGAGATGAGAATATTGTTTTTTTTTTCTGGGTGGGAAATCATCAAATGACTTCTCCCGCTCTGGCTGGAGTAGGGTCAGACTTTTACTGACTAAAACCCACACGTGTTCCCTCAATTGCCTGTGTGCCAGGGGCCGCGGTATATCTTTCGAACAACTTTTAAAACTCTCGCACGTGGTGATTTTTCACAATGGTTAATCTGCCATTGTTTTTGTTTCTAATATTTTATTTGTTTACAAAACGATTGTATTACCAAAACAAAACCATTTCGCTGCGGGAAAACAATTATTAAAATTTCACGGTGTATAAATGAAGTTAACAATTCAGTTATCTTCATTTATATAAATTTTAATGGTTGATAGCCAGCTAAACATATTAACTAAAGTAATTAGATAAGAATTAATAATTGTGAGCATAAGTATTATATTATAGTAAAGTATTGTATTATAATTATTTCAATGATTGTGAATGTGAGAACTGTGTCAGTTTTTATTTATCATTTAAATGATAATCTGACACTTTGAGTAGGTACTGTATTTGCCCTACCCAAATGTCCTTTCTTTGGTATTGTTCGTCGAATTGTTGAGCTCTTTAAGTTTTGAGTTGAGCTACACGATTACTGACAATTATGCGTGCACTGACTGGACAGATCCACTCGAATATGTATGGTTTTTTCCTCACAAGACCAACTCAGATATTCACCTGCATGGTCCTCATTATGGCGTTACCAAGATTTTGTCTGGACTTTAAAAGAGACTGTGACCTCCGAGTTTGCTTCGGTCTTTCTTCTAATTTTAAAAACATAATTTAATTTTGACGTGTCATTTTTTTAAACAATCAATTTAGGAATTTCATTTATCATAGTTCGAATTATGCAAATATTTACCATAAACAACTTGAATTTCCAACACACTGATTAGAATGAATAAGAGAAAATTTAAAAGATTTTTCATATTACTGAATTTACCGTGTGTTTTGTTTTTGAAACGAATTAATCATTTCTATTCCTAATTATACTTACATGGCTTGCAATGTGAATAAATTATAATGTAGGTAGAGTCGGGGCTAAAGGACGCACTTTTTCTTATTTGTCTAAAATATTAGGATCCATTATTCGTGCTGTCTGACCATCCATTTATTTATTTTGTTACCTATTTACTAGCTGACCGTACAGACCTTGTCCTGTTTCCTAGAAAACGATCGCAGCGCCACCTACCGCGTCCAATTGTGAATCTAAACCATCCAGGGATCCACTGAAGCACACACAAAAAATCATCAAATTTGGTCCAGCCCTTTAGGAGCAGTTCAGTGACATACACACGCACACACACTAAAATACATAGGTAAAGGGATCTATCTGATCTTTTGCATAATTATTAGGCTCCTAAAAGGCAATAAATTTTCTACGACAGACCAAAATGGTCTATGCTAAAATGTGCCTTGGTCAGGCTGCGTACTTTTGCCCCGGTTTGTGGATAAAAGTACGCACGTACAAAAACGCACGCATTCTCGAGAAACCACACTGTGTCCTTTCACCCCGAATTACTCTACTAATTGCTTAGCCAATTACTCAGTTGTAAATATTCAATGATTATTTTTAAGATGAATATTAAATGGGAATATCTGACTGTTTTATACGATGTACACATAGGGAAACAAAAGTTCTATGATCAAGCAGAATTCTAAAGCCTTGTACTCACGGCCGGTTTTATATCGCTTCGATTTTTATTGCGTTCTAGATTTTCGACTGTCAGTGTTTAGCTGGGCATTGAGAATCAAACACAGTGCATTCCAGCGCGACCAAAAAACATAGACTTTTAAGTCTCGGCGTTCTTCTTCTTCGTGTGGATGATTCCGATTGTTGAATTTAAACGATCTTCGACCAGAATTCTGCCACTTTGACAGCGTTATCGTTGGCCTCGCAAAGGTCTTTCATAGTGCAGGTGTTAGTACACAGAGAACATGACAAGACGAGGGGCATAATTAGCGATGTGCCTCCACAGTAGCACTGCATCTTATTGGGCGCTAAGCCGTGCGAACGTGGACTTAAAGGCTTTTTTTTTTGAGGGTGGGATATCATCAAATAACTTCTCCCGCTCTGTGTGGAGCCGAAGGGCGTGTCAGACTTTTACTGAATAAAACCTACCCGTGTTCCCTCAGTTGTCTGTGTGCCCGGGGTGACGGTATCTCTTTCGAACAACCCGCACCTCTGGCAGGGTGGCCTTAAAGGCTCGCGCACGTTTGCGAGACCCCGCGCCGCTCGCGTTGTAGAAACCCTTCTAGATTGTAAAAACCCTTCTAGATTGTAGAAATCCTTCTAGATTGCAGAAACCCTTCTAAATTGTAGAAACCCTTCTAGATTGTAGAACCCCTTCTAGATTATAGAAACCCTTCTAGATTGTAGAAACCCTTCTAGATTGTAGAAACCCTTCTAGATTGTAGAAACCCTTCTAGATTGTAGAAACCCTTCTAGATTGTAGAACCCCTTCTAGATTGTAGAAACCCTTCTAGATTGTAGAAACCCTTCTAGATTGTAGAAACCCTTCTAGATTGTATTCATACGTTTTTTATGGGCCGACCTATACCACAGGCGCTGGATGGCTCATAGCAATGGTGTAGAAACAGTTCAAATTTAAAATGTACAGAAAATTTCGATTTCGTCAAATTATTGCATCACCGCGGCTCTCCAAACGGTGCAGGAAAACATAGTGGGGAAACCGGCATCTAGCTACTCGCACTGTACCAGGGTGGATTACGGTCCACTCCTTCTCATAGGGAGAAGGCCTGTGTCCAACAGTGGGAACTCTATAGGCTGATTATGCAGACGTATCAGTGGGCCTGGTGTGAGTTTCTTTTAACCATCTCCATCTAACGCATCGACCGCGTTTGGCACTCCGATTGGTCCTTCACCAAGCCAGGGCCAATCGGAGCGTCGATCGTGCTCGATGCGTTCGATTAATGCCACGGATGATAGACCTATTCATGTATATAGGAATGCTTAAGCCTCAAGACGGGATGGTGCAATTGTTTACCGGGTTAAGAGCGAAACGCGAATGTTTCTTAGTAAAAGGTCAAAAGTCGTTTCCTATCGAATGTAAGGTCAGGTTTGCTGATATGTGCTGACCTCAGCGATATTAGCTACAGGGTCGTATTTGATAAGTAATAAAACGTTAAATGTCGCCCCAACTATGTTTAGTTTTTTTTTTTTTTTTTTGTGGGTGGGAAATCATCAAATGACTTCTCCCGCTCTGGGTGGAGCAGGAGGGCGTGTCAGACTTTTACTGACTAAAACCCACCCATGTTCTCTCAGCTGCCCGTGTGCCAGGGGCCGCGGTATCTCTTTCGAACAACCCGCACCCCTGGCAGGCATCAGCCTTTGCGAGCCCCACCAGCTGCTGCTGACGTCTTCCTGCGACGGGTCAGCAGTGGCCCCGCCGCCTACCACTTTTCAGCCGCAGGGGATAGGGAGAGCGGCCAACGCTATACCGACACTCCTCTTCCCTTGCGGCCCCACTGCGTCCGCCATCAAACGGTGGCGGCCCCGTCCAGGCCACGGAAGGGAAGAGCGCTACTCAGAAGTACCGGCACTCCTCCTCCGCCGCAGCCTGTAACTCTCAGCCGCGATGCCTCCCATTCGACATCGCGGCCCGCCTCAGCTGCGATGCACCTCACCGCAACCTACTTTTTGGCCGCTACGTCGTCGGCTTGGAGGCACAAGCCCTGACGAGCGGCCCCACCTTGGGGTTCCTCTTCGCTTCACCGTGGGAGGGTGACCACGGTTACTGAGCCCCCCGCAACGACAATGCGGGAACCCCACTGGGGGGGAACTATGTTTAGTTTAGAGTCCATATCCCCACAGAAGGATAATCATTGCAGGCAGGTATTTTTCTTTTTATTTTTGTCCCGGCTGTTATTTGTGGATCTTTGACAGCCGTTACGGGTCGTCAGAAGCCCGAAAGTCTGACAACCAGTCTTGCCAAGGGGTATCCTGTTACCCAGTGACTGGCTTGTGGAGGTTAGATAAGCAGTCGTTTCATGTGAAATATTGGTATTCAACTGCATCCGGCCACACTGGAAGCTGAAGCTTGGGAAAAATCTAGGCGCCTAATGACACCAGTCGGGTATAGAAAACCTTAAAATGTTGGTATTGGTAACCGCCCTCACTGGACTCTGTTACGGCCGACCTGAGGGAACTCGAGGGCCAAACGAAGTGGAAGAACACCATACATAAAATCAATAAGGTATTTCAGGGACACAACCTTCAGTAATAAAGTACGCCATCCCAAGAAGAGAAGGGATATTAGCTGAAGAAGGCACAAGGAATAGTGGAAAGCTATGGGGGATACCTTTGCCTAGACGAAAGGACTAATGCAAAATTGTATCCCAGTGGGACCCCAGAAACGGCGCAAGACAGAGAGGTAGACCACAGAAAACGTGGGATGGCAGCATCTGACAGGATGCAGATCAATACATCATGAGGCGGAGTGGCCAATTAGAGACAAGAATTGAAAGGGTTGTAGGATACATTTGCCGACTTGCATTACACCTGGCAAATGGACATGTATAACAAAAAAAAAAAAAAAACGCCGAATACGAGACTGAAGACTACACTATATGTTTGTCCGGTACAAAAAGGCTATTGTAACGAGTTTGGGGTTCGTGACAACTAAAAACTGCCAATATGACCAAAAATTACACTTTTAAACGACTTAATAACAACTCAAACACTAATTACAAAACACAATTGCACTACTGATCACTCTAAGTCGCATTTGAAGATCGCTTTCGATGTTCTCGCATGTATCGCTTGTCTAATACTGGTCGGGTCACGATCCATTCTGGCCTTTTAAAGGGCCCTCGGATAGTTCCAGAACCTTCTACTGCAAAAGCATCTAGAATGTTCGAGTACATACCGGGACTGAACAGATGTCGATAGTTCTAGAAAGTTCTAGCATCTAAATTTCTAAAAGGATCTTGACTCTATTAATTCTGCTACTCGATACTAGATGGCGCTAGTGGTAACTAATGTTACCATGTACCAGACATTAATTGTGGCGCGCAACACTAAATGAATAAAGTAAAACTATTATTTTGTTGTTAATTTATCGCCTTTTAGTACGTCCCTGCTTTAAGAACAATAACTGAATATGTACGTAGCCGTGTAATATCAACATAATCAACGCAAACATTGTTTCAAAGTGAACGAGTTGACTTCAGATAGTTAAAATGAAATTATTTTATTTCCTTGTCCTGATGTTTGTGGCTTTCGCTTTATGTGAAGCTAGGGGTAAGTTTTAAAACCATTTTATAATAGTACTAGCTAGTGTATTATACATAAAAACCTTCCTCTTGAAGCACTCTGTCTATTCATGAAAACGGCATTAAAATCCGTTGCAAAGTTTAAAAGATCTAAGCGTACAAACAAGAAGAGCGACTTTGTTTTAAACCAGTGATGGGCAAAGAACGGCCCGCGGGCCAGCTCCGGCCCCCGAACGCATTTAATCCGGCCCGCCGAGACGGTCCTTCGACATGAATAGTATATGACCCGCGATGATTATATTTTGACGGTCCAGAAGTATAAAGTAGTTTCTACTTAGTAGAATAATAGACGCATAGGTAAAGGAGCCAGTTAGACTAAGCCTTTTCGCGCTACTGAAAGTTACTTCGTCACAGCTCGAACCTGCATTCGAAAATATTATGGCAAATCAAAAGTAATTTCATAGGATGTCTCACATGCCTACCATGGCAGGGCCTTCGAATAAAGGTTATATTGTAATTTTTAACATTTGTCCAAGTGTGTTAAGCTGTAATGTTTTTATATCATTAAAAGTTTCAACACAAAATGCATTTCTCCTATAATTCTGGCCCTCCTCTGAAATTTCTTAAATTTTCTGGCCCCCCATTAACAAAGTTTGCCCACCACTGTTTTATACTATGCAAAGATTTGACTCAGAAGAAAGCACTTTTTAGCTTTCCGAATAAGCTGCAGGTAAATGGCCGATCTTTAATGTTATACAAATTCTGTTCAATTGCAAATTAGATCAGGTTGAAATGATATTGTGTTGGTGATATTGACTTATTGGGTAGTTTGTGTGGTTTGAGTAATGAATGTTAATTTTAGTTTCCCAATTCATGATAAAGGTACTTTGTATCAACCTAATTTTTTTAAATTTATCTATGGAATCTTGTAAATGAATTCAATTTCATATTTTTTAAGAACGCTGTTTATATTAGCTCAAAGTTACCCCAATAGAATAAAAATGAATAAACCAATACGAATATCAGCATGTTACCTAAATACATCATCATCTGTCCAGCCTGTTCCCAACTATATTGGGGTCGGCTTCCAATCTATCCGGATGCAAATATATGGGGCGACTGCCTATCTTACCTTCAAAGCCCATTTACTGACTAACGCGATACCCCTAAGACCGATTGTCAGACTTTCGGGCTTCTATAGCAATTGTAAAATACCCTAACTATATCGATATTCAGAAATCTATGACTCATATGTGTTGGCAGATGCGTAAATAGGGTGGGGCAAGCGTCGATATCGAAGGGGGTCGCAAAAAGTCGCCAATTATAATTTTTTGTTTTAAACATCAATAAAATATTTCATACTGTTACCTATATCTCTAAGAAATCTGAAGAGCTACTTGAATATATTGTGCAGTATGGGGATGAAAGCGTATTTCATAATCTGCCCATTTCTTTCTACTCAAATGCTCTTAAAATTGCAGCTTATCAAGCAATTTTTTAGCAAGTTGAAATTATAGCTTGGTTATTCATGGCTATAATTGGTCAAGAAAGGTTATGCGACCTAGCTTTGCTCAGTGTAGACCGAGAAGATAATTTACGAAGGGGTGCAAATGTAATGCGTGCCCTAGGCGCCTATTTCTATTGGTAAGCTCCTGTGTGTAGGATTTAATATTCAGTTTTATTCAGGCGTGTTATCACGACAGTTTCATGAGGGGCTCGTGGCTAAATAATAAGAGCCCGACGGGTCGATCTAAGGTGCTCGCTTGCCGCGGTAGATTAGTAGATGGGCATCCATTAAATATTGAAACTCCTCCGTCTCTTGGAAGCCACGTTCAGCCGTTCGGTCAGTCAGATCTTTGATATTCGTTACGGGTAGTCACAAGCCCGAGAGTCTGACTACCACTCTTACCAACTGAGAGAGGTCAGATAGGCAGTCGTTCCATGTCAAATTCTGGTATTCAGCTGCATCGGTTCATTGATGATAACAATTTAATCCAAATATAACAATTTTTTTCAGAGCCTAGATGCCTCCAGCCTACAGATTCAGGAATATGCTATTCATACCAACCGATGTACGTATTATTTATAGGGTAAATTTAAATTAGCAAGTGAAGCTCCACAGATCTGCCCTGCTAATTGTATCTGAAGTAATCGACACTTATGGGTTTTTACCTTTTTGCAGAAATGGCATCCTTAGAGGCAAACCTATATGGGAAAAATAAAAATGTTTGGGTACTGGAAGTATGTTTTTTTGATATCGAGATTCACAGTACTTGCATGAAAATTTTACTTATAGATTTCCCCTTTTTTCTCGAAACTGCTTTGCAATTAGCAGGGCAGAGATGTGGGTATCGGTAAATAAACACGATAAAACTATTTTTGTGTAAACGATAAATCGATTTTTTTTTCCATACAAACATCGGGAGTGTACTACTCGACTGTTCAACAATGTACATCAAAAATTAAACGTAGTAACTATGGTTTTAGATATTGTCTGTGCGAAAACAGAATACTAAAATAAAAGCCATTAAATAGTTATGAGCCAACAAAGGTTCGTTTTTCTTGCTAATTTAACCTAACTTTGGGCGTGTTTAAGTAATAAAAGAAGTGTAAACTCTCCAAAAACAAGTCAATACCGACAAAGCCCAAATATCGAAAAGTTCAATAAACTTTATTGGTAATTGATTTATGCAGTGGTTTTTTCATAAAACTCGATCTTCCGAAATACTTTTCTTAAATTTTTAACGCGCCTGTTTCACTATGAATGATTCTGCATCTCACTCAATAACGTTGTGCGTGTAAACTAGCTTCTAACTGCTCATCACTGATACTATCTCTGTCGGACACGATTCCTGGTGAGACAGCGTGCTTTTTAAGGCCCACCAGTGAGTTCGAGCCCGCGACTAGTGTCTCCTTAAGTACTTGAAGTAAGAAAAATAGTTTTTTTTGTTAGTTAACTGATATTTCAAGTAGCTACACTACCTACCGCCTGCATCGTTGACCTGAAAAACTGTCATCAAATCGTTTGTTTTTTTGTTTCAACGAACTTGGCCTTGTATATCTGTCACTAATGTCAAATGCGTTGCCTTACAAAACTGTTACATAAAGGCTCTCCCACATAGGCGCGTTTGTATCGTCCGATAAATTCTATTTTGTATTCGTGTTTTTGGCAGATGTTTCCCTAACGTACAGATTGGCCATTTTTGTGATGGTCACACTCTACAACATAGATCCCCGGGGTACCGGACGCCGCCGCCGCCTACTGTTAGTGATAAAATAATTTCGTCTGATGATAAATCAATATCCATATTATGGATTTTTAGAACAGTCGTAATTGTCGGTAAAACCAAATTTCGTCGTTGACGTACTACTGGTATTAATGATCTCGCAGCTGTGTGTGGAGATAGCATGCGTCCCAATACAAATGTCCTAAGAACTCATATCGGAATATCGCAGAACGGAGGACCGCAAGCGTCCTACTTCTATTGCGTAGTTATTAGCGCAGCAGGGGTAACTTCGTAGCCATACATCCAGAATTATCGACGGATAATAACGCGCCTATGTGGGAGAGCCTTAACAGCTCCGTCCGATAAGTAAAACAATGCAATTGCAGAGGCCTATGTCAATTGGACTTAGACGTCTGCAATTGCACTGTTTTATATCAGCAGTCCAGCAGTGGACTGCTGTAGGCTGATGATGATGATAATGACCATGTTTTGTCAACTCGTAAAAACCGTCCGCAGTGCGTAGAGTTGCCAGGCGTCCGGATAAAGCCGGACACAGTCAGGCTTTTTGTTTGCGTGTACGGTCAAATTATATGGTGTCCGGCCTGTCCGGCTTTTGTTAGGCTTTTTAAATTTGTATTTTTTTTTACATTTGCCATGAGTTGGTTTCTTCTCCGCCCGTCTAACCTTGTATCGCTAGCGCAAGCGAGCGGAGTAGAACTGAACGTAATAAACAAGACTGATTCATTACATTTTGTTGTTGGTCTTAAAACCGAAAAGCCGGACAGACTGGTCTGTTTAACCGGACATTTGAGTAAAAACGGCGCATACCCTCTATTTTTTTACAAGCTTTTATTGAATTTAGCCTTAGTATAACGCTACAATTAAAAAAAGTAAAACAAGGCTTTTTATCGTTTACCATAAAACCTTATATTCATTAGAATATAATAAGGTTTTAGCTAAACAGACTAGTCTGTCCGGCTTTTCGGTTTTATGATCTGGCAACCCTAAACGGGCGGGTAGCAGGTTAGACTATAAATTAGACCTTTTTATACAATTACATATTATCTTTAGAAGCGTTACTGGCGGTCAATATTGACAAGATAAAAGCAAGGTAATTGCCTGTGTTGTTATTAGTCGCGTACCATCCAGTGACGCGGCGACACGCTAGTTACGTAACTAAATATATATGTTTATCTCTTTCTAACAACAGGAATCGGTATGGGTCTTTCCTGTTCTTCGCGCAATGTATGATTGAATGTACTAGTAGGTAGCTACATTCATGGCTTACGCTGATTTTGAGCGTTCTAATGTTCGTGTATGACGCGTCTAAAATAGTACGTTATTTTTTATTTTAACTGATTTTTTTTTTCAGGTTTACATTTGATAATGTAGCTGAACGGTGTGTGGGTTTCGTCTATGGAGGTTGCATGGGTAATGACAACCGTTTTGCTACCTTAGAAGACTGCCAAGCGTCTTGTTAAGAGTTAAATAAATTTAATGATTTCTTAATGCTGTTTTATTTCTTAATACATTAGCCATGCGGTAATACAGGGTAAATTTTAAACCAGTGCGCAAACTGTAACCAATAATTCAGCATATCATTCTAGACCCCAGCGCAGAAAGTTTACGTCGGTTATACAAAAAATAATCAGCTGTTTCATGGAAAACTGCAATACCTACGCGGTCAAAATGTATGGAACAACTGATTTTTTTTGTATAACCGACGAAACCCCTCCTCCCAAAAGAGGGGGGGTTGTCATAATCACCACCCTTGGCAAGCGGTTTGGCGATCGCAGTATGGTGGTCAAATGCATAGAGAACGCTGCTGCCCATTCTCTAGTAAGTCCCTTAGTCGCCTTCTACGACACCCACGGGAAGAAATGGGATGGTGCTATTCTTTTACGTCCGGCACCAAACAAAAAAATATACAAGCCTTCGTCAGAAGATGATAGACCTATAACACTCGCACAGTCTGAAGTGAATGTCATGAAATGCAGTAAAAGAGCCACCTTGTGGGCAGGCCGAAAAGGCAAGCGAATACAAGGATGGCCCCGAGAAAGATGGGTCGATGAGATCGAGTAAGTAGCGGGTCAAAATTGGCCTGCAGTGGCGTACACACGGCTACACATCAAGCTATTCATTTCCAGTTTACGCTGATCTCGCACTGTACGGAAATCCTATACAATGCGAGATCAGCCTTGTGTATCTAGGATAGCAAGTAGTGGCAAAAAATGGAGGAGGCCTTTCTTCGGAGTCTTTAACTAATTTCTTCAATTTTATTTATTACCTAAGCATTTACTTGTTTTAGTTATAATTTGTTAATTTTTTAAAGAATTATATAGGCTTTGTTAATATGTCCTTTACTTATTGAAGGATAAAGCCAATCCATTGCTTCATACGTTCAAAAAAATGGTCTGTTCAAAAACGTAAATAACGCAATAAATGTTATTGAGCTGTCGAAATGAAAGCGATTCCTACCATTAGTTTACAGTGTTTACACTAATATTACAAAGAGGAAAGATTTGATTGTTTGTATGTTTGTAAATTTGTAATGGATAAACTCAAAAACTACTAAACCGATAAAAAAAAACTTTCACAAATGGAAAGCCACATTGTGAATCCTGAAAGTATGACAATCAGTCTTACCAAGAGGTATCGTGTTACCTAGTGACTGGGTTGTGGAGGTCAGATAGGCAGTCGCTCCATGGAAAATACTGGTATTCAGCTGCATTCGGTTAGACTGGAAGCCAACCCCAACATAGTTGGGAAATGGCTAGGCAGATTGAATTTTGTTGTTGCTAGAGATTGACAGTATTGTCAGCCCACTCTAATCTCACTTCACCTAAGATTTCACGGTGAGATTTGTACAGAATAACTCGACAGGTAGGTTTGAATGACAAGCTTAACTTTTCCAGAATTCGATTTGGTATTAACGGCTGCTTATATAACGGTTAAAACTCTGAAATGCAGAGGATGAGAACTTTTGTTTTTTATAGTCTATGGCAGGTACAGCCGTGACTCACTTTTCACAGTATTGAAAGTATTGAAAACAGCGCCATCTATACATTTTCATGGAAATCATTTGCAAGAAGAGACTGTTTATGATTTTGAAATAGTTCTACATCCCGTCGGTAGATGTCCCTGTGCTTTTTTAAATTAGTTGATGGAGCTGTAAATTGCAATTTACTTTAACAATGTAAGGGGAAATGGTAAGCAAAAATATCTGCCTGCAATTATTGTCCCTCTGTAGGACAAAAGCTCTTTCCATACAGAGAAAGAACGAGCATTGATTACCACGCTTACTTAAAATTGGCGATTTCAGAATTCAGTGATGTTTATGGTAGTTTAGTAGTAAGTATTAACATAACTATCTTAGCTAATAATTAGCATGTCTTTGTTAAAGAATAACAATTCAAATGCTAAAAACCGGACATGATAAGAAAGTTTTTCATACAGTACGAATTTATCTATGTTTATGGTTTTTTTTTTGGGTGGGAAATCATCAAATAACTTCTCCCGCTCTGGGTGGAGCGGGAGGGCGTGTCAGACTTTTACTGACTAAAATCCACCCGTGTTCCCTCAGTTGCCTGTGTGCCAGGGGCCGAGGTATCTCTTTCGAACAACCCGCACCCCTGGCAGATATGTTTATGGTTCAGTGCCTACTCAAACCGTGTTCGGAGTCCTAACCTAACTCCTACGCTCGCTGTCTGTCTAACTATTTATCTGTTAGTCTGTCTATGTATCTGTCACGGGACTGTACTTAATTTGGAGAGAGAGAGATAGCCTTAAAAATATAAATTATATTCTTTCTTATATCTATGGAGGTTCCCCTTAAAACTGCTGAAGCTATAAATATATTACACCCATTTTTGAAAAGTGTCTTAATTCGATTTTCAAATGTTATTAAACCACTAATGAAAACACATAATTTTTTTTGAATCGATTAGTGCCATAGAAATGCATTTAAATTTTGCATTTTCATATTTCGCGTGTAATTTGACGAAAACGCTGGACGCAGTGGACGCCATCTTGCTCCGAGGGTATGACGTCAGTTTGCTGTTTATGCAAATACGCTGATATTTTATATGTTAAGTTTTATTTCTTAAAAAAAAAATATTATTCTAATTATCGTCGGTTTACTGTTCCTGAATGTAAGATATTATTCCAATAAAATAAAAATGACAATGGTTACGAAAATAAAACAAGGAACAAAGTTGTTCAGTTGATTAGTTTAAACAGCGGTATGACGTAATAACATGGCGGCTACTATTTCATGATTTTCAAAAACAGATTAAAAAACTGAAATGTTTGAATTTAATTTTAAAATTTATTTTGTTATTTCGTGAACAACCAACATTTTTCAACTGCTTTTTGCCTAATCCATCTCAATAACATATTTGAGATTTTTTCTCATATAGACTAAAATACCCTATTCCTCATCCGCGCTTCTGCTGCCTTACTTAGGTAGAATGTAAAGGCATGATTTTTCGAGCATAAAAACCCCACAGGCTGATAACATCTTAAAATGAAGTTTAAGTAATTAAGCTCTCTGGGAATATCTGTAAAAGTCTTAAAATCTATAATCGAAACCATTGCGTCCTATTTACCACCAGTGAAGACCAAAGAGTCTTTCCGGAAATCATGAAACATCTTTGTTCAAATCTGGTGACAGTAAGGAACCCAACAATTAAAAGCCTGTTGTCAATTCTGTCAGATGTCAGTAAGGTGTTTGAAAAGTTGATACTGTGTTCAAATGTCACTATGATAAAAAAAAAACAATTTCCATGAACACGGAGTTCAATTTACATGTACGGTTTCACCAAAGAGTTTTCTACCACTGATGCTGGGTCACTCTGATAAAGAGCTTTTTTTACATGAAAGAACAAGCACATGATACTATTGGAATCTTTTGAGAACTCTCCAAGGCTTTCGATTCCGTAAACCGTTAAACAGTATAGCTGAAACCGCAGCACTTGATTTATTATGATTAAACCTGACGGGAAATTCTTCTAATTTTAAGAACGCTCATAGTCTGATCTCTGTCTCAATCTGTCAAAACTACCTCTAGGTTCCTACATTTTTGACAAGTTTTTGACATTTGATTGTCGCCGAGGTGAGACTGCGAAGAGGTTTTGAACGTTTTCAAAGATTGGAAGAATTGGCCTTATGAAAGAGTACTTAACACGATACTCCTTGGTAGGACTGCTTGTTAGACTTTCGGGCTTATACGGGCTAGGTATAACGACGTCTGTTAAAGATATTCGAATGACATGAGCCTCACTTTTGATGTGGAACCCTAGAAATGCTAATAAGCTTACAATATAAAAAGTATTTAGTATTCATCTAACTAGTATTATTCAAAGTCTGGTATTTTTATTTATTTTTTAATTAATCTTGGGTTTTAGCCAATTTACATCGGTATACGGCAGAATATGGTACTTAATAAAAAAATACTAAATTTGACAGTTTATTAACACTTTTCTTAGCTAACAGCGCCACCCGAAGTTTCAAGAAATACTGGTTTTATACTGTAAAAACCACTTGTAATTTGTGTATAGAGTTGTTTTATAATTGTTGTCTTTTGTATTTGTTACTAATTAATTTCCATAGCTATCGCATGTAGACAGCTGCAATGTTCTCGTTGATTACCTTTGATATCTGTAGTATTGAGCAGGGCTGTATTAGAATAGTAACTCAGGACTACGGCCCAGTACACGGCATGCGCGTCACCAGGGGGCCTATTCCCTAAGCACAAATCCGTAGTTTCGCCTGAAGTTACGGGCGTTTCCTAATCCGTGACACTTACAGACATAATATTAGTTGGGGGTCCGAATTATGTTGGGGTTTTTTTTTGGGTGGGAAATCATCAAATACCTTCTCCCGCTCTGGGTGGAGCGGGAGGGCGTGTCAGACTTTTACTGACTAAAACCCACCCGTGTTCCCTTAGTTGCCTGTGCCAGGGGCAGGGTATCTCCTTCGAATAACCTGCACCCTTGGCAGGCATCGGCCCTTGCGGGCCCCATCAGTTGGTGCTGACATCTCTTTGAGGCGCGCGTGGAATACAACGCCACGCGCCGTCGACCCGGGCTTGGTTCTTACCGGATAGTGAGCTACCCATTACTCACCGTCCGCAAGCCCGCGCCTACGGTGGCCGGGAATCAGCCTGGGATTCCCGACGCCCAGGGCGTGTCCTGCGGCGACTAAGGCAGTGAGGGCGCATATACTGCCTCTCCCTCACGTGCGCCGCCTCCCTCTTCGCGAGCATTACTGCTTCGCAGAAGGAGGTGACGGCTACCCATGCACTCTCGCTCCGTAGCTTGGACCAGGGCCGGACGCGAGAGATCGCCGCCGCCGATCGCCTGCACGAGGACACGGCGGTGCTCCGCCCAAGCCGGGCAGACCTCCACCGTATGTTCCACCGTGTCCTCATGGCGATCTTCGCAGTGGAAACACGCGGGCGTTTCCTTCTGACTTATCCGAAACATTATGTTGGTGTTAGGTAACGTTTTATGCTTTTGAAATGTACTCAAAACCCAACACATGATGTGTGCATTAAAAAAAAAATTCATGATTTATTTATATTATTTATTTATTTATATGCGATCGTTAAAGTTAAGCCGTTGGTCCCTGCTGCCATACCTAGATCTTTGACAGTCGTTACGGGTCTTTAGAAGCCCGTAAGTCTGGCAACCAGTCTTACCAAGGGTATTATATCACCCAGTAACTTGTGGAGGTCAGATAGGCAGTCGCTCCATGTAAAATACTGGTATTCCGGAGCATCCGGTTAGACTGGAAGCCGATCCTAACATAGTTGGGAAAAGACTTGGCAGATGATGGTGGTCTAATCGGATGCAGCATAAGACCTGCCAATTGCAATAATTGTATAAATAATAGAATTTTGAGGGCGACCCCGGCGCTTTCGCCTTATTATAGTTCTGGCTAAAAAAGGTATTTTAAACGTAGAATTTAAAAATCAAAATCAAAAGTCATTTATTCAAACTAGGCTGAGAGTCAGCACTTTTTGAACGGTAAAATTACATAAGACAGTCCCCCCAAAAAGCCCGCCCTTCACCACTTCCTAGTGCTTTAACTGGGAAGAAGAAGTGGCGCAACAAACTCCCCAGCAGCACAGCTGTCTGTTATGTAGGAAGAACTTGATTCTATACAATAATTTATAAATTTATAATTTTCTATACATAAATTTAGGCAGCCTTAATACATCCCTGAAATTCAAATGATTATTTAATATAAAAGGAAGGAAAATATTGTATGTCTTACTTTATATACTATACTCGGTAGTATCGTGGTGTCTGATACGTTGTCTTGAAAAAAATTACCATTATCGAAAATGAAACTATTGTGTTTTCTCGTAATTTCATTCGTGGCGGTTGTCTACGCAAAACATTTAGATAACATAGGTAAGTTTTCTAGTTATTCGGGCAAGTATTAATATGACTTTATAATGGCACGCGACGGTGGCAAGACACAGGACGGCATGTCTGTCATGTCGTTTCCATGAAAGGTGGGTAGGCCTTTAGTGTGGGATTCAATGGGTGTCAATACTCTTGCGCCAACCCAACTTTCTGGCTCGGCGTGCTGTGCTGGCACTGCTGCTGCGGCTGCGGAAAACCTCAAGTGTCGCAAATATAACAACTTCATTGGTAATTACATTTTCGAGCAATCTGAGGATGGAACCGTCGTGCCGTGGGGTCCGAGTGCTCATGGTCTATTTAACTGTCTTTTCTGAGCACCTATATTTTGTTCATTACTGACATCGGTAAAGAAAAACATCGTAAAGAAACTGGGACTTAAATAAACTTGCCTGCAATAAAACCCACCCACCTAGTCCTCTTTTGAAATAATAATAATCCAACAAGTTTTAATTAAAAAACCTTTCTTGTGAAGTCCGTAAAAAAATCAAGTTAAATTTTCATGAAACGAATAGATTTTCTAATTAAATCAATTCCTTCAGTATATATACAAAATAAGTCATCGTTTTTCCGCGTAACAAACAAGTTTCCAAGCAAGGGTGAGTGATGAAGTCATCTGGAGAATGGAGTCGATTTTGTCAAGAATATTGCTTTTAACAAAATATAGTGTATGTGCAAATAAACTGTACACACGGCTACACATCAACCTATACATTTCCAGTATAAGCTGATCTCGCATTGTATACTATTTCCGTACAGTGTGTGATCAGCGTAAACTGGAAATGTATAGCTTGATGTGTAGCCGTGTGTGCACCTTGTCTATTTCCACACAATGTAAAATAATAAATTAAATTCATTAACATTTTTGAGAAATCGTCTCTCAAACATGAGCTCCACACAAGGTGTGCCAACTTTATTTCAGGCGAGTGTAGGTAGTCAATATAAGTCCGAATTAGCCAACCTCTATGCTCGTGCTTTCTCTGTATCAGAAGAGGCGTTTTCCCAACAGTGGGATAGTAATATGCTGGTATTATATTATTATTCTATTGATTTATGACTCGTATAATAACTTCTATAAGGGGTGTTACCACTATTAGTCCACGTCGTAGTTTTAAAAATATCGCAACTTGATTATTTCGCGCACTGCAGGCTTTTGGCATGACGTTTTCCATTTCTGCGAAGTGTTTTTGAATACAAATTAAGTGACATTTCATTTCTTCATTTTTGACATCGCACCGTAGATATCCTTCTACAATCTGTCATTTTGTCGTTTCTGACGATCTTTATCTAGGTCCTTAAAAATGTAGACTATTTCAGAAGAACATTTCTTCCCAAACTGTCAAAATCACACTGACAACAAACCTTCTACTCGACGGCCACAGAGTATAAACGGTTATCTACAAAATCATGATTCGTTTAGAATGCTTATCTCTGATAATTAATAGAAGAACACAGCTACCTTCCCTATTTCATATCATTTAACTAATAAAGCATTACCAAGGAAATGGTTAAAGCCAATATAACTGTTATATTTTTCGTTCCATAATACGGTACTCCGACACGTTGAGACAAATTGTTGTAGTCGTCTATAAATACGTGACTTACATTACGACAAAAATTGAGAAACAAACAGAAAAAAAGTACGCATAACTAGGAATTCTGAGTCGAATGAACATATCGCTTCTTTGTTTCAATAACGTGATAAGTCCGACAATTTTTTTAAATTTGATAATTGAAACCGCCGTGACCGACTTTGTTTTTCCAAAAAACGTGGTATCTTTTATGCATAATATGCATTTTAAATTATATAAAAAAAAATGAATTGTCGTACTTATCACGTTAATGCAGCAACGACGCGATATGTAAAAGAGTGAATTTCAAAAAATGCAAATGACTCTTTCCAGTTTACTGCCGTCGTACGGTCTAGACGGAACGTAATTTTTTTCTGTTGTTCTTCCGTTGACAAACCGGTGCTCGTGCTAAGCCTGCTGGGGAGTATTTTTTGGGATTCTCAACGCTCGGGTCAACACGGAGTGTTGGAAATCCAGTGCGTGCTAAAATCCCGCCGCGTTCATTTTACGTCCGAACGTGGTTTAAACGTGAGGTGTCATGTGAAGTATCAAGCGACTGCGAATCACTCCGTGAGTTCTTAGCCTTAAGGTGAATCTAATCCATATTTTTCCCATACAAACTGCAGCAGTGTATTACTCCACTGTTCGACAATGTACATCAAAAATTACACATGGTATGGTTTTGTCTCATTATTAATATTGTCTGTACGGAAACAGAATACTAAAATAAAAAGCCATTAAAAATTTAGGAGCCAATAAAGATACGTTTTTCTTGCTAATTTAACCTAACTTTGGGCGTGTTTAAGTAACAAAAGAAGTGTAAAATCTGAAAAACCAATTCGGTACCGACAAATCGCAAATATCCATAAGTTCAATAAACTTTATTGGTCATTGATTTATGCAGAGGTTTTTTCATAAACCCCGATCTTCCGAAGTTCTGTTCTTAATTTTTGACGCGCCTGTTGTACTGTAAATGATCCTGCATCTCACTCAATAATGTTGTGCGTGTAGACTAGCCTATAATTGCTCATCACTGATACTACCTCTGTCGGACACGATGCCTGGTGAGACAGCGTGCTTTTTAGCCTGGCCCATCAGTGAGTTCGAGCGCGCGACTAGATTCCCTTTAACCTTATGCGTTGCAACTATTGGTGCCAGTTTGTCATGACTGCCTTGCACATGGCTATGGAACGTGCCCCGTATGTATTTATTTCTCTTTAGAATTTTTATTTTGACCTCATTGTCGGTATCAGCGCTAACAATCATGATTATGAAACCCTTGACTTGAGAAGAAATTCAGAAATTGTAATGGTGCCATTTTGTTTTCTTTTTCAGATCCTATTTGCCTGCAACCCTCTGTACAAGGATTGTGTCGTGGATTTTTTCCTAGGTAAGCTTATTTTTTTAATTTTTTATTTAGTACTAGCTTTTGCCCGCGGCTCCGCCCGCGTCGTCAGTGGCAGATTTACACAGTTGCCGTCAGTAGGCTATTCAAGTTTTGCCGCTAGTAGTTTACAATCAAATTAATTTCAATTAGCTTTTCTTGACTTAAAATCGATCGTAGATAGTTTTTCGCCCGCTTTAAGCAAGAAAAGCTTCTGTCACCCGAACGATTCATTGCTGGTGTACATAGAGCCATGCGAAGTGCTTTATCGTAGTTTGGATAAATGTTGTCCAAATTCCATTTTCGCAGAAACAAAGATAGACTTTTTAATGATCCAGAATCTGGTTTTATTAAAATGATTTTATTGGTATTGAAAGTGTACTCATTCCTGAATGAAGTCACTTTCTAAATCATTAGGATATAAGAAAATGGCTTTTTTCCGTCAGGGTTGCCACTCACTCATTTTGGTTAGAAATTATAACTTTTCGTTAAATGCGATGTACCTAGGCGTTCTGCCGTTTTTCTAAATCGGAAACTCGGGAGTCTATCTATTAGGACGAGAAACGTGTTAAGAGCGTTCATTCCGCGCAGGGTAGCAAAAACGCATTAATAGTAGTTTTTCGTGATTATTTAATTAAATACAAACAAAAGAACTATTTTTTTTTTAGCCAAGCACTAGATCGTTGGTAGTGATAATTATTTTAAATATTCAATCTTTCATAAAAACATTTAATCGTACTTAGTAATGCAAATAGTATATAACTGACGGTATGTCAATTTTTATAACTAAATACCAAAATAACTGTAAAAGAAATAGAATATAAACTTTAAAATACCAACGATCTAGTGCATGGCTGAAATTTTTTTTTACTTTTGTTTGTATTTAATAAAATAATCACGAAAAACCGCCATAAATGCGCCGTTGCCAGCCCGCGTGGGGAGAATGCTCTTTTAACCCTGTAAGTTCACTCGCAGTCATTCTAATATCTTCATCGGGTATTTCATCAGTTATTTTCTTTTCGATTGTCTTTTTCCTGTTTCTTTGGTATATTGCTTCGGTACGCTCAATTCCATCGCCTTTCCTTCGAAATACTTGAAATTCTTTCGTTCAGCTACGAAAAACTTAGGGAGCGATTGGTAAAGATCGCAACGGTGATCTAATCTACGGCGGAACCTTGAATTTGAACATTCATTTTGTTTATTCCTCCAAAAAAAAAACCGGCCAAGTGCGAGTCGGACTCGCGCACCGAGGGTTCCGTACAAACCTGTAGGTATATAAGTAAAACTTATGAATTTCAATTTCATATCTCTACGCGTTCATGAGGAAAGGGGTAGTAAGTTTAAAAAAATATATTCTCCCACACATTCCAACTGCAAATGTAAGTTGGTACGCACAATATTGAGTGATTTACAATGTTATTTTAATATCATGGACTTCTTAAAGGTTTTCCCATAATCAAAACAACAAAAAAAAAAATTCAAATCAAATTAGTCAAAAAAAAAACCAAATCAAAAAAAAAATCAAATTAGTTATTGAAATTAGTTTTCATAGAAAACTAATTTCTGTATTTTTTTCAAAATTTTAGGTTCAGTAGTTTCGGAGATAAGAATCGGAGGAGAAGGGGAATGGTCAATTTTCGTCTATTTTCTTGAATAACTTGGAAACTATTTATTTTTAAATTACAAAAAAAAAATTGAGATCCTCACAGCAAGCCCTTTCATTTGATAGGTATGTCACACGATGCAGTTTGCAAATATTTTTTTTTTAATTTTCCATCATGCCCCCAAAAGCGTCTATTCACGTCACGCCTCTGCGTTTAGGTCACAGAAATTGATATGTGTACCAAAATATCAACTTAATCGGTCTAATAGATTCGGAGATAATTGACTGTGACGGACGGACAGACAGACGGACACACGAGTGAGTGATCCTATAAGGGTTCCGTTTTTTCCTTTTGAGATACGGAACCCTAAAAATATTCCATACAACAACCATTACCTACCGCCGTTTCCAATTTCCAAATTCGATAGTATTCCCGCGGCTTCTTGTCGCGTTACGGGCTTTTTGGTACAATCATCCTTGATTAATTCCGAAGTTTTAAGAACTTCATGCCAAGAATCTCTCAAACTTTTACACGCATCTTCTCTCGCTGACCAACGCGTCAGATTAATTCTCTTCAGAGTTTTGCCTTTCCCAATTTCACTTATAAATTTTTGCCAGTGTTGAGTCGAGCTTCCAATAAAAAATACCTGTAGCATCATGAAAAAGCAACAAGCTTCTGTACACGATTCAGCAGACACAGTTGCCACTAAATGCAAAGAATGAACAGAAAAAGGCCGTAAAAAGCGAAAGGTGCTTGGTTTAAAATTTTTGACAATTGTAATAAATTAATAATAAAAAATGGGTATAAATTACAAAAAAAAAAAATCATGTTGAAACGCTACCTATTGAATTAAAAATACGTCATATTCACAATATGGGTTTTTTTTTGAGCTATAAAGACATAAGCGTGGAATTTAATAAACGATATAATTTATAATTACACGTATACGTTGAAAAGTTTTTCATTTTTAGACCACAGTACTCGAGGGACCCTTCAGGCCCCACAGTCCCTACCTCATTGTTGTCGCTTCTAAGAACAATGTAAAATAGAAAGTTTAAGTAAAGATAAGTAAAGTTATGTCAGAGAGCACAGATTATCCGCTGCTGTGCGCGACGGCTGTGCCTCAAAGGATATCACAAGATGTATGTTTGTTTTTTTGAGGGTGGGAAATCATCAAATAATTTCTCCCGCTCTGGGTGGAGCGGGACTTTAACTGACTAAAACCCACCCGTGTTCCCTCAGTTGCCTGTGTGCCAGGGGCCGCGGTATCTCTTTCCCTGGTAGGACAACCCGTACCCCTGCCAGGACAATAGTATACTTTACATAGCGTTTAGTAATTTTTCATAAACAGACTTTGAATTATTCGGTATACTGTATAGTACTAAAATATTGTAATTTTGTAATATTTTCGAAACATTTTTTCTCCGAAAAGGCATTTTTTCTGTAAGGCATAAAAAAAATTGAGCCACATTTTCCGCCGTCCTAAAATTTGCCGCCCTAGGCTCCAGCCTACTCAGCCTTCTGGTAAATCCGCCACTGTGCGTGGATGTCGGTTATAGCGTATGTATAAATAGAAAAAGTAGCCTATGTCCATCTCCATATCCCAAGCTATATGTCTGCCAAATTTCATGACGTTAGGTTAAGCGGTTTAGGCGTGCAAGCATAACAGACAGACAGACAGAGTTACTTTCGCATTTATAATATTAGTAAGGATTGGTGGCTAAGTAATACGAGTAGCAGCCGCATGCGTCAATCGATCCAATTAAGCTACGCTTGCCGCGGTTAGTCCGTGGATGGGTGACCATCTTAACATACAAAGACCTCTCCGTGCCTCGGAAAGCAAGTTAAGTCGTTGGTCCCGGCTGACATTTGTGGATCTTTGACAGTCGTTACGTGTCGTCAGAAGCCCGAAAGTCTGACAACCCATCTTACCAAAGGGTACCATGTTACCCAGTATCTGGGTTGTGGAGGTCAGATAAGCCGTCGCTCTACGCACAATACTGGTATTCACCTGCATCCGGTTAGACTAGAAGCCAACCCAAACATAGTTGGGAATAGGCTAGGCAATTTTGTATAGCCATACTTTTTACAGTCGCAAATCATATAATAATCAACAAGTTGACACTGACCTGAAAATTGCAAAAAAAAATTAAGAAAATTTGAATTTCACGGGTTATCTTAACGTGTCCACCACAACTTGAAAAAAGCCTCTTCTGTTTCGTGGTCGGCCGCAAGCGTGACTGTTGTGCCAAAAGTCCTGGTTTCAATTCCTGGTTCGGGTAAAATGTGAGGGTGCAACTAGACAGAGCGATCGACCGATGACGGGCATCAACTTAGAACATGTCACCACAAAGAAAGAAAGATAGAAAAAGTATTTATTGTGTGTGACTCGCACACATAACACATACTAAAAAACACAATAGGGGGCCATTCAAGTATTACTTACGTAAGTAGATTTTTGCAATTTGTAACCCCCCCTACCCTCGTCAGCACAAGTCAGCAAAGCTCTTACCCCCCCCCCCTCATTTCCCGTTCTCACGTAAACATTAGTACATGCATTTTTCAATGGGTTCTGGTGTATTTATTGATTCATGACATTCAGCAGTTATAAGTCTAGAATTAAGGAATAGGCTTGGAATAGAGGACTTTAGTTTTAACGCATATAATTTTTATTTAAGCAAATCTTATTGAGATGGTATTAAATTATTATAATCTTTATAATATATTAACGAACAAAACAAGCTTCTTTAAAAATTTGGTATATTAATTTAAATAACAGTCTTCAGTCCATGACACACAAATTCATGACTCATCAGTCTTCGATGACATTGGATGTTTGCTGCTCAATGTGGTATGTCTGCTCACCAAAGAGTACTATAAGATACTGCTGCTCACTTTCGTGTGATTTTGGAATATCGTCATTGTGTTCTTCGAGCCATTCATAGAAAAGTAGGGTTGCCATATGTGTCCAAACCCAATTGACTAAATTTTGTAGAAAATCCAAAAAAGTAAAGAAATAAATACTGCTGACGTAATCACCATCCAGACACCCCCATCCCCCATGTCATCAAAAATAAGCAAAGCAAAGACCAGCCCCCCTGTAGTGCTTACGTAATACTTGAATGTCCCATATACTTAATAAAAAAAAACAAAAAACCAAAGTGGAATTAAAACTGTTTGGCCTCGCATGAGAGCTTATGATTCATATATTGTCATCTGCCAAGTCTTTTACCAACAATCTTTGGATCGACACCCATTGCAACTGAATGCAGCTTAATACTAGTGTATTACATGGAGCGACTGCCTATCTGACCTCCACAACCCAGTTACTGGGTAACACGGTACCCGTTGGTAAGACTTTAGGGCTTCTGATTATGATTCTTGAAATACGCTATGTCGTTGTCTATCTACGTAGAAACACTTTGACCACATTTGTGTAAGTTCCCTTTTGGCGAATACATGCGTGATATTTTTGTTTCAGATATTATTACAACTGTCGTTCTGGCCAATGTGAAGAATTCATCTATGGTGGATGCGGTGGTAATAAGAACAATTTCTTGACTGCGGAGAAGTGTTGTGAAGCTTGCCATACCTAAACAGAGAAAAACTACAAGAAAAAGAAGAAACTGAATAGCTAAACTTCGTTTTTTAAACCCAGATACTAGTTTGACAGGTGTATTTAATGTGAAACTCATAGATTAAAAAAGCAAAGACAAAGACTTAAGATGTCAGATGAGTAGATGTTCTGTTATTTTGTTTATTTGTTACACGTCTATAAAAATGTTTGTTTGAATTGTTTTTATTTTATTTTATTTCATTCATTTTAGGAAAGCTCACAGCTATATATATCAAAATCTAGTACAATGTGTAAACGGTGGCCAATTACAAGCTTCCGCTGATGATTAATGTGCGTAATATTAACAAATACACGAAAACAGCGACGAGAAATACGCAAATGAATTATCGCACACTCAAGAAATACAATAATAAAGAGAAAAAAAAAAGAAAAAACAATTATTCAAACTTTTATTTACTTCTCTTCCCTTTTGCTGTTTCTTAAGGCATTACTTATTTAACCAAATATTTTCATTCCAGAGAGTAAATGAAAACGTTTCATGTGCATATAATGCGTTGGTCAGATAAAGCACAGTAATCGTATTTAATGTCAAATAGCACAAATACTTACGGTCAATTGACAGTACGGAGTTTTTAGTCGGTCAGTAACAAAGCAGCCGATGAAAAATGTATTTAAATTTTGAATTAGGAACTCTTTGGGAATCTGTAGATGTTTAATGAATAATCATAACTATAAATATCGAATTTTTGGCGGGATCGCGTTGGAACATGTCGCACGAATTTTCATTTTCATGGAAAATAGTGAATTAAATTGTATAATTTTGGTAGTGAATTATTCAATTTAGTTACGTGTGAGTGCACAAATGTAGTGAAGGTGAAAATAAGTGACTAACGTGGACTTTTCGTGTTCCCTCCAAAAACTCCTATTAGGTTGTTGTAAAGTTACTACCGCATTACGATAACTTTGACTTGACTGACTAAAGACGACTATGACTGTTTTGTAACTTCGTGCCCGATATCGGGCCATTTATTTGAGCGAAATGAAAAATTACTTGATACTGGCTAAATGCACAAACCGTGCGAAGCCAAAACCCAAAAAAAAACTATGTATGTCGTTGTTTTTGCAAATTGGCGGCAATTTAAAAAGTGTCTGTTGTACGTCGAAATGCATTTTGAATTAGGAACTCTGTGGGAGTCTGTAGATGTGTAATGGATTCATAGTTATATCGTTGTTTTTACAAATTGGCGGCAATTTAAAAAGTTTCTGTTGTGCGTCGTAATGGATTTGACTAGATAAATTTTTAGCTCAAAGATTTACAGAATAGGCTAAAGACCCAATCACTAAGTAAGAATTTTTAGTTAGGTTTAGTTTTAAGAGAAAGAAAAGTGACATTAAATTGCCTGTTTTATAGGGAACGTGCACGACGAAGGGTCTGCCATCTAGTGGCGCAAATCTGAAGTTTTCTCGGAATCATTACTTGAAATTGACACTTCACGTAATAAAATAATCTCATAAGTGAAAAAAAAAACATAATTACTAAGTAAAAATGTATTGTTGTGTTTCTGGATGCTCGAACACTTCAAAGAAAACTCAAAATAAATCAAATGGTGTGAAATTCTATTACTTTCCCACGGATATTACTTACTTTCCTTGGTTACGAGATAAATGTCAACAAAAGTCGATAAATGCAGTAAAAGAAAAATTGTAGGTATGAGTTTCAAAAAATTTAGAAATTACCCAATAATGTTTTTGTAAAAAAGTTTTGTATGTAGTAGTACTATTCAATACAAACAAATCTAAATAAACATAACCTCAAATATTTTTTGTTAGTTTTCGTTATAGTACTATCTGGAGAATTTTTAAAGTAAATTAAAGCACAGATGTGCCTACATTTTTTAGATATGCATTTTTTATGTAATATTTATATTGCAAACAAGCTGAAAAGAAGGCGACATGCACATACATAATAATATAGATAGAAAATTTACATGAATTAAAAAAACTAAAAAACACGTTTTAAAAACCAAACTAAAAGTAGAAAATAATTTAATTCTATTAAAAAGCGTGGGGTACTTTTTGAGGTATTTTTATAATCAATTAATGTCAAGCACCCCACGCTTTATAATAGAATTAAATTATTTTCTACTTTTTAGTTTGGTTTTTAAAGCGTGTTTTTTAGTTTTTTTAACTATTATTTATTTTCTATTTTAGTTTTGCTAACTACAAAAGCGTGTTTTTTCTATTTTTTTTTAATTATTGAATTGTCATAGGTCCTCTAAGTCTACAAAGTTTAAATGAAATCTGACCGTTCAAAATAGCGTCCAAAGGAGTCGGTTACATACAAACAAACAAACAAACACACAAGTGAAGCTAATATAAAGCGTGTAAAAATGAGTTCAGAAAATACTTTACAGTTATTTTGACATCACAAACGTTAGAAATCGTCGTTTGAGCCACAATTTTGCCAGTTATTACTGCATTTTCAGGATTCATAACAGTTTCTTCTACCTACATCTAAGACAAGCCCGGACTTGGAAGAGTTTTTGGCCTTTGGACATATTTTTACCATGCTGACGATCATTATTAATCGGCTGGAAACCATATTTTATCATTTTAATCATTAGAAACGATATAAATATCATGTAAACATTAACATAAACATTGGCGGTAACACGATGACAGGTCTAAACAGTTTCTTTTTTTGACCACACCGTGGCTCTCGTGTCGATTTGTGCTACCATCTATAGTTCGTGCACGTTCTATAAAAGCTAAAGACCCTTACTAAATAATAATTTTGTCTAGTTATGTTAATTTTAAGAAAACGAAATGTGACATTAAATTGCCTGTTTTCTAGTGAAAATATCTCAGAGTAAAACTCATTTGGGTCATATTTATTAGTAGTGATGTACCGACTAGTAGGCTTTCCCCGACTAGTCGGCCATATTTGTAGTCGACAATTAGTCGGTGACTAATCGGCTAAAACCGCCGACTAATCGTCCCATTTTTTACTAGTATTATTATGCTTAAAAATTTAAAAGACGGTGATTGTAATGGAATTGAAACCTTTTCTGTTATTATTTTTATCATAGGAATCAGTTTTACAATTTACAAGTCATACAGGTACTCCTACAAAATTCACATATCCTTTTTAACCCTGAAACCACTTGCAAGCTTTGTTTTTCGGTTTTGCTTGTCACGACCTTCTAAATTGGATCCGAATATCAGACAGGAGACAGCCTTGTCTTTAACTTTAAAATAAAACAGTTTTTTTTAAAACGAAAGCAGGTTTTATTATTGCACAAGCTTAACCGTTTCCATAAAGTTACCATTTTATTCTGGAATAAACATTATTCACTAGTAACCGCTCTTGCAAGACTTTTCGCAGATTTTTTTGTTATAAAAATTATTTGCGTTGCCTCCGCAGCCGCCGTAGATGAATAGCACACATTGGTTTAATGCGGAGTCGTAACCATACCTGAAAATAAATACAAAATTAACTAGGGGCATTAAAGACGCGACAACACGTCGCCTGCTACTTCAAGGAGCAGTAGCAGGCGACGGGTTGTCGCTTCAGCAGGCTTAGCACGAGACACGAATTTGTGGACAGAAGAATAGACATGACTTTTAACTAAATGATGTACACACGGCTACACGTCAAGCTATATTCAGTACTTGCTGGGCCCGCGACTTCGACTGGATTTTATTTTATTTTATTACTGCTCAGCTCCTACTAGTTGCAGCGTGATGTTATATAGCCTATGTCACTCAGTAAAGATGTAGCTTTCTAATGGTGAAAGAATTTTTGAAATCGGCCTAGTAGTTTTTGAGTTTATTCGTAACAAACATAAAATACGCAGGTTTCCTCTATATTAGTATAAAATATATAATAGAAGAATTTTTCTAAAATAAAAGTACCCTACGTTACTCCTTATTACATCAGCTGTCGTCAGCCTTCAAAAACGGTTCAGCCATTTCAGAGATTAGCGGGAACAAACAGACAAGCTAGACCGACAGACACACAAAATTTGCAAAAAATGTTATTTTGGTATATGTGCCGTATCTATGTATATTCATATGCATGTAGCAAAAAGCGGTTATTTTAATATTACAAACAGACACTCCAATTTTATTTATATGTATGGAGTATACAATATGTAACAAAAACCCTGTTGTTCCTTTTAGGGACGTATACACTTACCTACAAGCACAACATTTACGAAGTTATAATTAAAAAAATAAGCATTGGCTAGTCGAGAGTTCAACATCAAATAACTATTAAAATCGACATATTCAAAAAAAATGTTAACAGTATCTGATTTTACAAGTATCCTTATTTCGCACAATAGCCTACGAGCTGCCCGGCTTTCTTTGATCTAATCAAAATCAGTTAAACATTACAAATATTCATAATTACATATTTATTTTAATTATTTTTGTTGAACAGTTTTTATAAATAACTTGCTTTATTACGTATGTATACCGATTCTGAAAACGTGGGTAGAAGGAACAACAGGGTTTTTGTTACATATTGTATATTATATAGAATGAATGTATAGATGTATAGATAAGCTGCATCCTAATTGCGTAACTCACGATTATTCATAATCAGTTTCATTTAGACAGTTCAACAATATTCACTGCGTTATTTACGTTGATGAGCAGACATATTTTACGAACATATGAAGCAATGGTTTAGCCATCTGTTTCAAAACGAAACAGATTATGATTAATCGTGAGTTACGCAATTAGGGCGCTGATCTCGCATTGTATAGGATTTCCGTTCAGCGTATTAAACTGGAAATGTATAGCTTGATGTGTAGTCGTGCGTACACTAGGAGAACATAGCTATGTTTTTCTATTAATTATCACAGTTATGCGTTCTAAACGAATCATGATTTTGTAGATAATCGTATATACTTTGTGGCAGTAGAAGGTTTGTTGTCAGTGTGATGTTGACAGTTTGGGAAGAAATATTCTTTTGAAATAGTCTACATGTGTAGGGACCTAGACAAAGATTGTTAGAAACTAAAGACAAAATGACAGTGACAGCACGGTTGGCGCAGTGGTTAAGCGATTGACTGCTGTGGTGCGTGTAGCGGGTTCGATTCCTGCACGGAACAAATATTTGTATGACCTACAAGTAGTTGTTCCGGGTCTGGCTGTTTGTGTATGTGTATTTAAATGTTTGTAAACGCACCCACAACACAGGAGTAATTCCTAGTGTGGGGAAAAAAAAAAAAAAATTACAGATTGTAGAAGGATATCTACGGTGCGATGTCAAAAATGGACAAACGAAATTAGAAAGCATTTATTTCAATTCAACCATTTACAGGCACTTTTGAACTATCAGGGGTTGATCAGTTAGAAAGTTGAAGCTAGTTGCTGGTTCCCAAATGTAGATGAAGAAGAACGGACAAGAAACTCCGGACACTCATTTAAATGAACTTTATTTAACATTCTGGTTTTTGTAAAGGTTATCTGCAAAAGTCGACCTTATGTTGTACAGGCGAGCGTTAAAATAACTCTAGTCGCATTCGATCAGTCAAGCAAATTTAAAAATTGAATAAGAGAAAAAAGCAGTGGGGGTAAGATTTGGCTGACAAGCGAAGGGAGAATTAAACATAGACTCGTACAATTATTTTCTAAGAATAATTTATCAAAGTTCCAAGACAATGTTGTTTTATACTCAAACTGCTCTGCTGGTCTTGTGGTTACAAGCACGACAGCTGACATGGGGTCCTGGGTTCGATTGCAGGTTGGGTAAAGAGTTAATGAGTTTCTGAGTGAGCCGTTGTTCCTGCGCCTGCTCGCTCTCCGATCGGATTGCCGTCCCATAGGACTATGAGAGTGAGGGAAGAGAGCACCATTGTCTGCGCATACACGTGCACTATAATATCTCCCGCGCCGAAGGCTAATCTTCGTTAAGATTGGCCGCCATGGCCGAAATACGGTCTGTAGGACTATGTATCTCGATCCGGTACAGACAGCCTATAAGGTCCCTATTATACTCCATAGGTTTAGGTAAAGGTAAACAAATCATAAAAAGGTTTTTTTACAGTAGACACTTTCTTGTTTAATAAAATTAAATTTATATTCGATTTCCGATGGTTTCCTATTTTACTATAGTATATTGAACTTTATCATTTATTCTTAAACTACTCCTCCTAGTAACTACTTTAGCACAATTTTTTAGTCAGATTTATTATAATAATGTAATATTTTGTAATCTGCCTATTGTAAATATGGGCTATTTTATAAAAGACAGGTTCCCTAAACCTTTTAGAGAATACAACGAAATAGATAACGTTGCCAAATTGAAAAGTACAAATGTGATGTAGTTATGACAACTGAAGTGGCAGGTATTACATTTAGTCGGTTAACCAGACACATTTGACAGCGCTCTCAACATTTACGATTTTGACTCGCAAATCGTCGCAGTCGTTTCGATTTTGTTATATTGTGTTATTATTTATTGCTAGCAAAATAATTGAAAATTCGACCGGAACGATTTATTGTTAATTTGACAGATAGCTCATCAGATTCTGATTCTTATTCAGAATAAACCCTATTATTATTTAACTATAAATAATATGATCATAACATTTGAAATAAAAGGTTTTGTATCTATCGAATCGTCACGTTTTTGTTTACCTTTATTAACTAAATCAAAATCAAAAGTCATTTATTCAAATTAGGCAGAGAATCAGCACTTTTCGAATGTCAAAATTTCATAAGACAGTCCCCCAAAACGCCCGCCCTTCACCACTTCCTAGTGCTTTAGCTGTGAAGAAGAAGTGGCGCAACAAACTCCTCTAACGGTAACAGTATCTCTTTCGAACAACCCGCACCCCTGGTAGTACTATGTTGGGGTTAGCTTTTTTTTAAAGATGTACGTATCAATTAAAACTTACTTTGGCATATACGCCGCACACAGAATTTCTCCGTTGTTACTGGTGGGGTTTACAGGTAGGGTGCACCTGTAGTCGACACCAGCTGAAATAATAGTAATATGATTGTTTATACCCATGTCTCACCGTCTAGGAGACCAGGTAAGTCGTAAAGATCTACGCTAATTTGGTTGGAGCATTCTGCGGGAGCTCCGGAGACACGGTTACGGCTATCGACTATCTGATTGGCCGATGTCCCAGACGTGAAAAGGATGTACAACAACCTGCCATATTTAGGGTCCTACGTCCTACTATACTCGCTTACAACCCGTCATCGTAATTTTGGGCGAAACTGCACTAATATAACACACCAAAAAAAAATCATGTAAATTGCTGCCAAGACGAATGAATGACGAAATTACGTTATAGCTTGCACTGTCAAAAAGTTATCAGATCTCATGTTCACAATCTACACCTCAGTCAAAATACGCGACTTGGCCGTTTCGTCATATTCCGAGAATTTTGTTTATCTGGTATAATCCAAACCCAAGTTACGAAGGTTCAAAAAAACGGCGAAGTGCTTCGAGAAAAGGTGCCCTTGCGCTTCGCTTGGCTCATCTTTGCGGGGTCACTATTGTGCCCCCACATCCACTGTAGTCTCGTGTCTATCACGTTATTCACAGCTGTTACAGCATTCTAAATAACCCCCGCTGAATAAGAACTCTAAAACCCTCCGCTCAATATATTTCTTACCGCTATAAAATATACCCCATAATTGCGTTATCAATGTTGATCAGACGGAGATGCGGTACGGCTTGCAATCTTTCCTTATCCTACGAGCACGTCTTCCATACCATATACAGGGGACCCGGTCTACTCCTTGATATGCAATGTTCTCTGTAGCACCACTAAACATGAGGCTTCAGGGGCTAGTGCAGATCTTGATGTTCATTCGATCCATCGAAACTGGTCAAACCACGCTGGGGTCGATGCATTTTTAGAAATTTCATCATCCTTGGGTCAAAACAATGCATATTTATGCGATAGCAGCAATCGCGGTTTTTTTTTTTTGTGGGTGGGAAATCATCAAATGACTTCTCCAGCTCTGGTTGGAGCAGGAGGGCGTGTCGGACTTTTACTGACTAAAACCCACCCATGTTCCTTCAGCTGCCCGTATGCCAGGGGCCGCGGTATCTCTTTCGAACAACCCGCACCCCTAGCAGGCATCGGCCCTTGCGGGCCCCACCAGCTGCTGCTGACGTCCTCCTGCGACGGGTCAGTACAGTGGCCCCGCCGCCAACCACTTTTCGGCCGCAAGGGATAGGGAGAGCGGTCAACGCTATACCGACACTCCTCTTCCCCTGCGGCCCCACCGCGTCCGCCATCAAACGGTGGCGGCCCCGTCCAGGCTACGGAAGGGAAGAGCGCTACTCAGAAGTACCGGCACTCCTCCTCCGCCGCAACCTGTAACCCTCAGCCGCGATGCCTCCCATTGGACATCGCGGCCCGCCTCAGTTGCGATGCACCTAACCGCAACCTACTTTTTGGCCGCTACGTCATCGGCTTGGAGGCAAAAGCCCTGACGAGCGGCCCCACCTTGGGGTACCTCTTCGCTTCACCGTGGGAGGGTGACCACGGTTACTGAGCCCCCCCGCAACGACAATGCGGGAATGCAATTTCATGAGGAGTTCCGTAGCCTCTCTCCAAAACTCATCATCAGATCTTTATGAAATTTAAATGGGACCATTTTGGAATAAGCCCCTTTAAAAAACGAACGAACTAAAATAAACCGCCGAAAACTTCATCCGCATCGCTGTCGACTGGTATGAGACTGGCGGAATAGCGACGTTGTTTTGAGAGAAGATTGTAAACACACAAACACACTGTCAGTCTGGTTCTCATCCCCCAAGTGTACAGAGTATAACGTGAGATAAGGAACATCACTGACAAATGATTTTGTCAGTAAAAACCGTAAGACGGTAATCCGTCTAACGGTTTTTCATTGGATAAACTTTTAACTTATAAAATTCAAAATTATTCCTTTAATAAAATATCTGGCGATGTAAACATCAGCCCTCGCGACATAAATAAAAAAAAACAAATTACCGTCAACATTGCTGAAAACTGTAATCACACTAAATATAAAAAGAAAATTAAATAAAGATTTCATTGTGCACAAGTTTTCTCGCGAATTTGTAATAGGCAATAAATATCTTGATGACTTACACAAGGTAGGTTTAATCACCCAATATGCTTTAAAGTCGCTGTTCCACTATTTCCCACCGCTATGCTATGCACAAACATATGCTACAAAGAGTTAGCGACAACAGATGGACTAAAACCACAACAAACTGGTATCCTATCAACAAACAGAGAAAGCGTGGGAGAGCCAACAAGTGATGGAGTGACGACATAACATGGAGCAGAGTAGCTAGAGATAGAACAAGATGGAGACAGATGGAGGAGGCTTTTACCGCACTAGGTGGTCCTTATAATGAAATAAAAAAATACATAAAATTAATTAATCCTTCCTAATAACTAAACTAACCAGTATGAATTTTATTTTAATTAAATTGAAATGTATTTTTTAAATTAATAATGTAATGTGTGATGTAAGTAATAATGTATTGTAATAATTGTAAGGAATCAATAAAAGCTTTTTACTCATTTATTTATTTTATTATGCTACGCATTTGTACTGTAGCGCCATCTACATGGCGAGATATAACCTACACATAACACTGACGTCATGAAAAATCCTGCATCTCGCAAGCAGAGTTATCCTCGCAACTTACAACGTCCTGACATAAACCGTCGGGCATTTGTCCACCAGACATACCTAATACCCGTCTGGTCGGACCGTCTGATCCTTTTCTATTGGGGATGAGTGCCTTTACACCCTGTTCCTCAAATCTCTACAGGATAAAATTTTAACCAGTGCGCAAACTGTAACCATGAATTCATCATATGATTAAAAAATATCAGCTGTTTCATAGAAAAGTACAATACCGACGCGGTCAAAATGTATGGAACTGCTGATTTTTTTTTATGACCGACGAAAAGTTTCTACGCTAGGGGATCTAGAATGATATCCTGTATTCATGGTTACAGTTTGCGCACCGGTTAAAAATTTACCCTGTATATACCAACTTAGCCTCGCTATGTATGTCAACATCTACTGAAACCTGCGGCCACGACGATCGGCATTCTTCTTTTTTTTAGCGTATCTATGGCAATAAGTTCAAAAAGAGTGAACTTCAATCTAATGGTCATCCTTTTAAAACAAGTTTCTTGTTTCCATTTTTTTAAATTAAAGTTGACTTTTCAGGCAGTCGGTTTTTTTGATTTTGTAAATTATTTTTTCTGTCCGTGTGGTGCCGGACGTAAAGAATAGCACCATCCCATTTCTTCCCGTGGGTGTCGTAGAAGGCGACTAAGAGACTTACTAGAGAATGGGCAGAAGTGTTCTCTATGCATTTTCCCACCATAATACGATCCCCAACCCAGGCGCCAAGCGTGGCGATTATGGCAAAGCCCCCAGTCTTAAGGGAGGCCTGTGTCCAGCAAAGGGCGTCTATCGGCTGAAATGATGATGATGATGAAATATTTTTTTTTATTTCACAGTTTTTAGTTAAGATAATTATTTTTGTCGTTAATGAGTCCTTTTTATGAAACCCTTTATTTTGATACCCCACTCAATAGGTTTTGGGATTTTTTTTTCCAACGCACAATATGGCACCAAAAATCGGCCATTTTTTTTTTAAATTTTGATATATCCATTGTCACTCTCACAATTAATACGAATATAACGGCACCTCTCAAGCTGAAATCAATCAACCCGTTTAGGCTATAGAGCGTGCAAAAGAAATATATATACATACATACATATGTACATACACTCGAAAAACATAACCCTCCTTTTGGGTAAAAAAGTCGAACTCCGCTTATAGGTACTAAAGCAGGCATAAGATCGTCAAATACACCGGTGACAGGGCATGCGGCGCAGGATGGAAGATGGGCCAATGTTTGTGGGGAAGAATTACCAAACTTATGTAAGTGGCAGTGAGGGGCTTGTGGCTAAGTAACAATAGCTGCACGGGTCGATCGATCAGGTTAAGCTACGCTTGCCGCGGTTGGTCCGTGGATGGGTGACCATCTTTACATACCAAGACCCCTCCGTGCCTCGGAAAGCACGTTAAGCCGTTGGTCCCGGCTGTCATTTGTGGATCTTTGACAGTCGTTACGGGTCGTCAGAAGCCCGAAAGTCTGACAACCAGTCTTACCAAGGGGTATCGTATTACCCCAGTTACTGGGTTGTGGAGGTCAGATAGGCAGTCGCTCCATGTAAAATACTGGTATTCAGCTGCATCCGGTTAGACTGGAAGCCGACCTCAACATAGTTGGGAAAAGGCTAGGCAGATGATGATGTAAGTGGCAGTGAGCAGGCCGCATTTCTCGCAGAACAGATGGCAGAAGGGCCGAAAGTTCTAGATTGGCAACTGCATACTGGAAGACGCAGCGTTGGAAAGCCTCCTAAGGAGGACTGATGATCTGGTGAAGGCCGCTGGAATCCACTGGATGCAGGAAGCACAGAACCGGTCGAAGTGACGGAGCTTGGCGGAGGTCTATGCCCAGCAGTGGATGTCTTTCGGCTGAAATTATATTGATGATGATACGTAGGTACCTACCGTACCTTAGCTAGTAATTAAATGAATCCGCGCAACTGATGTGTGGAGTTGTCTTTACCTCACTACTTTTATGGCTATTTAATTTATTACAAGGTGATAATTAGTAACATTAATCTTTTAATTATTTTCTCTACCGTAAAATTAATGATGCGAAAATAATTATTCACGCAACATTAATTTCACGGTAGATTATTTTTTATTTTATTATTTCAGATTATAATCTGTCAATATTGAATTTCATGTATGAATGAAATGAATGTTAATTATCGGTCAGAGGTACTCGTAATCAAATCTGTGCTGCAACGTGGACACTGAGAGTCGGGCTGGTCCACAAATTCAAGGGCGCTCAGCACGCTATGCTATGCACAGTTTCTTTGAAGGATAAAATCAGGAATGAAGTTATCTGGAAAAGAACTGGAGTTATCGACACAGCTTGCAGAGTAAGCAAGCTGAAGTGGCAGTGGGCTGGCCCTGTTTATCGAAGGACCGATGGACGGTGGAGCAGACGAATCCTGGCGTGGAGACCGCGTATCGGTTACCGTAGTGTGGGACGTCCCCCAGACACACCGACTACCTTGGTGCTTACTCTCAAATATAATTCCGATAGATCGACATTGGAATTGTCACTCAAAGGTCAGGGATTGGCTGGACTCACTGAGTGTAGCCAATCCCTGACGCTTGATTGGCTAGACTCTGTGAGTCCAGCCAATCCCTGACGTTTGAGTGACAATTCCAATGTCGATCTATCGGAATTATATTCGAGAGTAAGCACCCTTATACTATAAAGAATAAGATAATTTTAAGTTGACATACCTACACAATAGGGATTTTAGCTATGGTTATTTCTTCAAGTTTTTATGAATCAGAATCCCATGAAAGTAATTTAATACATTTTGGGATTATCCACTGCCGGGACACAAATCTCTCGGTGAGAGGGGGAGTATGGCGTAATCCAACACGCGGGCCCGTGTGATTTGGTAGATGTCACATGACTTCGAATTTTAGTTTTAAGACATTCTGGTCTCCTCACGATGTTTTCCTTCACCGTTTCGAGAGAAGGTGATAATGAAATAATTTACACAAAGTAGGTAAAGCGCCTGTCTGGATGAACTTATGACTGGGGTCTATGGCTTACCATTGGGCCACCACTGCTGTTTTAAGGTGGATACTGACCGGCAATACGGGGCGTGTGCAGCGGTGCAATAGGTGTTGGTTGCTGATAGGTGTTGGTAGCGTCGGTGCCGAGGATTATATATATATATATTATAATTTATATATTATAAGTATTTATTATAGTAGATATGATATAACTTAAGTATGTTTCATTATGATATATTTTATAGCTTTTGTTGCATGTTTCCCTCAACCTTTTTTTTTATTATTTTTTGTGTGTTCCTGGTTTTTGCGTCATGTTTACCGCAAATAAACGTTTTTTTCTTTTAAATCATTCAAAATCAAAATCAAAATATTTTATTTCACATAAACCTGCAAGGGCGCTTATGAAACGTCAGAATCTAGGTGCACGGTTCCAATTTGTCGCTTCCTATGGAGAAGAGCCGGCAAGAAACTCCACGGTTACTCTTTTATAAATAATTGGGTTTTACAATATTTTCAAATTACAGTGATATTGGGTATGGGAGGACAGTGCAGGCCTGTCAGTAAGTACCAGGTACTTAGAGGAATGAAAATAAAGAATAGAAAATCGTCTATAAATCTAGTCTGTAAGGCCTACAGGCCTACATTGTTCCTATCATCCAAAGCACCTGCCATCTAATGTCTTCACCGCCCTTGGTTGACTGGTAGAGAATGACTAAGGCATTAAGTCCACCTTTGTACCTTTTTTGTGTGCGAGAAGTTTAAATAAATAAATAAATAATAAATCAAAAGGCGGACTAATTTATCTTCACGTGTGTATTGGACCAGTGTCACAGTTGGAAGGGGAGTGTTGCCACAGATCACATAATGAATTTACATGTTAATTTAGGTGTTGCATTCTTAATTAATAAAATACCCAACAGGGCGTAATGTAACATTCGCAGCGAGCATGTCGTTACGCCGTGTGCTAAAACTAGTGTTGCTCTCTCGCTTGTTTCCCCGTACTGACAGTACGAATGCTCGCTTTGTAACATGTAACATATTTTTGCCCCGTAACGCCCGTCAGTACCCACCTTAATATTTAAGGTTTTTTTTTCAAAATGTTCCGAACAGTTATCCAAATCATTCATCCAAATCGGTCCAGTCATTCTAAATTGATATAACTTTTCTTTATTTTTCACTAGCTTTTGCCAGCGGCTTTGCCCGCGTGGACGTCGAAAATTATCCCACGGTAACTTATTACCGGGATAAAAAGTATCCCATCTGTTATTCCAGGTTACAAACTATCTGTGTACCAAATTTCTTCCAAATCCGTTCAGCCGTTTTGGCGTGATTGAGTGACAAAGATCCAAACATCTAATCTATACAGGGTAAGTTTTTAACCAGTGCGCAAATTGTAACCATGAATTCACCATATCATTCTAGACCCCCCAGAGCAGAAATTTTTCGAAGGTTATACAAAAAAAAAATCAGCTGTTCCATACATTTTGACCGCGTAGGTATTGCACTTTTCTATGAAACAACTGTTTTTTTTTTGAAAAACTGGCTAAAATTTCTGTGCTAAGGATTCTAGAATGATATGCTGAATTCATGGTTATAGTTTGCGCACTGGATAAGAACTTACCCTGTATATCCAAATATCTAAGCATGTAGTATTTATTAGAAATACATTAAGTTTTAAATGTACTATGGTCGAATTTCGATCACTAGGCGTCCACTAGTAAATGTCGTTTTCAAACATTTATAAATATAAATGTTTGAAAACGACATTTAATCTGTAAACACTTAACACACATAACCGTGTGAGGGACAGCTTCAATTGCATTTTGTAACATAGTCTTGTTCTCTTCCAGCAGGCTTAGCACGAGCACCGCTTTGTCGACGGACGAATGGAAATGCCTATTAACTAAATGACGTACAATAGGAATAGATAGCTATGTTCTTCTATTAATTATCACAGTTATGCGTTCTAAACGAATCATGATGTTTTAGATAATCGTATATACTTTGTGGCTGTCGAGTAGAAAGTTTTTGGTCAGTGTGATTTTGACAGTTTGGGAAGAAATATTCATCTGAAATAGTCTACATATAAAAGGACCTAGACAAAGATCGTTAGAAACGAAAGACAAAATGACAGATTGTAGAAGGATATCTATGGTGCGATGTCAAAAACGTAGAAACGAAATGACACTTTGTAGTCAAAAAACACTGTTTATTCTTCGTAGAAATAGAAAGCGTCATGCTAACCCTACAGGAGTGAGCGCATGCCTTTATATTGGGCAACTGTTACACCGAAGCGTAACACTACCACATCAATCTGCCTAATATTTTGCCAACTATGTTGGGGTAGCCTCCAGTCTAGCCGGATGCAGCTGAAATACATTAATTATTACATCGAGCATAATACCGGTCAACACGATTACCTTTGGTAAGACTGGTTGTCAGGCTTTAGGGGTTCTTTCTTCACGTAACGACTCTCAAAGATCTACGAATGACAGCCAAGACCAACGGCTTAACGTGGTTTTTGAGGCATGGAGGGGTCTCGGTATAATATGAATGATCACCCATCCATGTTTAAAAAAAAAACATTTTAATCATAATTGTTGAATCTTGTGAAACAGATGAATATTACACTCATGTATCGTAGACGAATACGCGTCTATGAAGCTATGCCTCAGAGGAAAATGAGGTATTTTTATAATAAAGTTATTGTAGCATTTTATAGCATTTTCGTGAGGACGGCCCTTTGAGTTGGTTGATTTTACTTATGTAGATTCTTTTACATATTGTGAATGAGAGAACGTTGTAGGCCTACAGTTTCTATTCTTTATTTTCATTCCTCTAAGTACCTGGTACTTATTGACAGGCCTGCACTGTCCTCCCATACCTAATATCACTGTAATTTGAAAACATTATAAAATCCAATTATTTTTAAAAGAGTAACCGTGGAGTTTCTTGCCGGCTCTTCTCCATAGGAAGCGACAAATTGGAACCGTGCACCTAGCTCTGACGTTTCATAAATGCCCTTGCAGGTTTATGTGAAATAAAATATTTTGATTTTGATTTTGATTTTTGAGGGTTCCGTATCCAAAGTTTGGCAACAGGACCCTACTGCTAAAGCTCCGCTGTCCGTCGATCCGTCTGTAATAGGAAAATACTTTAAATTTTCACAGAATATGTTCCACTATGGCCGCTATAACAACAAATAATGAAAAGTTTAAATTAATATGGCCTCATACAAGAATTGTGTTACAGGTATATTTAGTGAATATTGTAGGGTGGGACGGTCTCGCAATCGCACTTGGCCGCTTTTTTTCAATGTTTTAGATTATTTTGGTCCCGGGGTATAACTAATTCATACGCTTTTTTTTGGGACTATAAAACACACATACATGGTACATTAACTACACTACAAAGTCCAATAAATAGCAATTTTGAAACCAAGCAATAGAATTTTTAAAATAAAAATAAAACGATACGGTTCGGTCTGATAGACACCCGACGCCAGTACGCCGGAAACATTCTGTATACGCTGTGTAAAGGTTGCTCTAACATAATTTTCAGTGTTCATCTTTTACCGGAACTTCTATTTCAGTACACGATTACAATTTGATTGTGAGTCTACTTATTTTGCAAAGAAATGCTTAAGTATGGTGTGAAAATGAGTAGTTGGAAAAATGAGAAGTTTTCGTCAGTTATACAAAAAAAAAAACAGTTGTTCCATACATTTTGACCACGTAACGTGTGAAACAGCTGATTTCTTTTTTGTATAACTGACGAAAAATTTCTACACTACGGGGCCTAGAACGATATGCTGAATTCATGGTTACAGTTTGCGCACTGGTTAAAATTTTATCCTGTTTAAGTGTTTATTTAAATGTCTAATCTTATTTCAAACGGAGTATAAGTGAAGACGACTGTGGTTGAACGCTCTCTTTCTAAATACATACATAAGAACGAGACAGTGAAATGTGTTTTCTGTCTCATATACACCGTGACATTTTAGTCGTCTTACAAAGGTGGTCCACTTAATGTATCCGTCATAAAATACCTCTAGACGTGATTAAAACATTGTTAAGTACCATTAATTAAGATAAATAGGTACAACGAAAAATAAATATTGGTTTAGAATTATGCAACATCCTCCCTGTTAATAATGTTTACGTATCAAACGGTAGAAGATATCTACGTACCTACCATTACATTCCATCATTAATTCCATCTCCATAACAGGGTGTTTCAAACTACGTCATGCGTCTTAGTGAATTATATTTGAATTTTTGTAATTATGCAAATGTTCAAAAATGTATTTTTTTTTTAATAAATGGTTAGTAGTCATTGGATACATGAAGTGGGCTGCCGTTGTAAGACGACTAAAATGTCACGGTGTATATGTATTCAGAGTGTCTGACCACAGTCTTCTTTACTTAGTTATTTAGAGTACTGTCTACTTTTATCTATAAGTTTCTTGGATTTAGTGTACATTGGTATTTGATAGTTCTATGAAATCACAGAATTGTCAGATAATGTAAAAGTTTGTGATTAGAATATACGGACAATAATAGTTGTTGTCATTTTGCTTAGTAAATATTTTCTCTGACTTAAAAATTCTGAGAACCAGTCTTTCCAAGGGGTATCCTATCTTACGTGTTGTGCCGGACGTAAAGAATAGCACCATCCCATTTCTTCCCGTGGGTGGCGTAGGAGGCGAATAAGGGACTTATTAGAGAATGGGCATCAGCGTTATCTATGTGTTAACTCAAATTAACATGTTTCCATATTTTTAATAAATGTTAGTTGTAAGTTTTGGCTTCCATAGCTTGATGATATTTTATATGTATTTGTATCGAAACTTTAATTTTCATTGCGTGCAACACTAGTTCACTACTTGTGTGAATCTATGGTTTTTCTCTCTCCTCTCGCTCTCTGGTCACGGGGCAGAGCGGTCATATTCAACGCGTCTCTGGTAAAATTTCATTAAAACAATTATCAGTTCAAGTTATGGTCATTTGTTTGTGCTAATACTGGTAATTCAATACACCGATTACTAAAGTGATATCTTTTATTTCATTTTGCCACAAATGTTCACGAGAATCAGTCAACTACCTCATCATACAAGCCGGTTGTGATTCGAACCTGCCAACCGGAGTGAACACTATGCATTTTATCACCATACTGCGATCGCCAACCCTAAGCTAAGCGCTAAGCGTGGCGATTATGGCAATTTCCCCCAAAAATGGCCAGGCCTCCCACACGATGGACCGATGAACTTGTGAAAGCCGCAAGAATCCGCTGGATGCGGGCAGCACAGAACCGGTCGATGCGGAGGAGCTTGGGGGAGGCCTATGTCCAGCAGTGGACGACTTTCGAATGATGATCCTATCTTAAAACCCAGTATACAACTGGGTTTTGTAAGTCAGATGCAGCAGTCATCCCATGTGTATGTCAAGTTTTCAACAGCATCCGGTTAGACTGAAAGCTATCCCCAACTTCCTTGGAAAAGGATAGGCAGATTGATAGGAAGGGACAGGTAGCTACTGCTTACTTTTTCTCTCTGTTTTCTAATCTGCAGGCTTAGCATGACGCTTTCTATTTCGACGAAGAATAGACAGTGCTTTTTCTATACAAAGTGACATTTCGTTTCTCCATTTTTGACATCGCACCGTAGATGTCCTTCTACAATCTGTCATTTTGTCTTTCGTTTCTAACGATCTAGGTCCTTTTATATGTATAACGGGATATCAGGAAGGGCCGGGCTGTTGCATCTGATTGCTGATTAGTGACTTCGTCAGCACGGGAATCCATAGTGAGCGTTAAACTTCAGGAAACGTTAAAATAAATACGCTGTAGCGTTGACTGTTCACTATTTTAATTTTACAGACACTTAAATTACTTAAACAATTAATGATTGCAGTAATAATTAACGATTTAGAGCCAATGGGTTTGCGAGTGACCATCACGTGCAACGGCTGTCAACAGCTTAATGAATTGACACGCGACGTCGCCCGCCATGACAGACGCAACTCCATTCGGTGTTACCCGCTCTTAATCAAAATTACCATTTAGTTGAATTCAAATCGATTAATCGTTAAAATAACAGAATAAATTACAACTCTCGAAATTAACTGATTTTCATTATTTATTAATGCCACGCGCCGTTATGTAGAATATTTCAGATGAATATTTCTTCCCAAACTGTCAAAATCACACTGACAACAAACTTTCTACTCGACGGTCACAAAGTATATACGATTATCTACAAATCATGATTCGTTTAGAACGCATCACTGTGATAATTAATAGAAAAACATAGCTATCTTCTCATTATTTAGTTAATAGTCATATCTATTTTTCCGTCGACAAATCGGTGCTCGTGCTAAGCCTGCAGGAATCTCAACATGTAAGCTAGCAAAGAATTCAAGCTACACAATTTTACAGCCATCACTGAATTTTATAGGACCCTAACTGGGTCGGTCTAGGCAAGTCAACGCTCTGAAATATCAACATACGTCAACCCTCAACAGCGTCTCTGTGTGAGTTTGTAAATATGTGTGTGCAAAAGTGCGTGAGCGATGTGTGTGTGTGCAAGAGGGGAGCTAGGCTCGTTAAGAATGACTGGTGTTAGTTTCCATTGATTTGCGGTGGCATTTCTTTTAAAGTTATTAAGAGGAGAGTTATGGTGGCCCAGGCGCTTTACTTTGTGTAAATTATTTCCTCGCCACTGCTCCCAAAACGGTGAAGGAAAACATCGTGAGGAAACCGGCATGTCCTGGAATCAAAAGTTCGAAGACATACGTGGATCTTTCACAGTCGTTACGGGTCTTCAGAAGCCTGGCAACGAGTCTCACAAACGTGAATCGTGTTACCCAGTTACTGGGTTGTGGAGGTCAGATAGGCAGTCGCTCCATGTAAAGTACAGTAGAATCTCGGTTATCCGAACATCGATTATCCGAATATTCGATTATCCGGACTTATTCTTCGCGGCTCTGATTAGTCGAATCCCATACAGTTGTTACATCAGGGACTTGACCGCGATAAAAAGATGTGATTAATTACGACAAAGATTAATAACTAAAATAATAACAAAGATTATTTCCAACCAAAATTTTAAATTATATAGTTGTTATGTAATTCATTATCTTTATAGCTCGTCATTTTTTTACATCGTATTACCTCAATGACGTAAGTACAACCCTTTCATTTGTGGGTGCTAAATCATCAAATAACTTCTCTCGCTCTAGGTGGAGCAGGAGGGCGTGTCAGACTTTTACTGACTAAAACCCACCCGTGTTCCCTCAGTTGCCGGTATGCCAGGGGCCGCGGTATCTCTTTCGAACAACCCGCACCCCTGGCAGGTATCCTGAGATAGGCATATGCCATCGCGGACTTTTCTGTAGACCTATATAATATACATAATTCCACAATACATCATTTTGTTATATTTTAAAGGGTTTAGGCAGCGTTTTCGTTGAAACCTCCCAGACGGCTTATTTTTTTCCGACACCTCCGACAAATATCATTATATTTTAGCCAATTTATACAAAAACTTGACAAATTATATACTAAAACCTTCCTCGAGAACCATTCTATCCATTGGTGAAAACAACATGAAAATCGGTGCAAAAGTTTTTGAGTTTATCGCGACAGACAGACAAGGTGGAGGACTTTGTTTTATAATATGTAGTGATTCAGAACACTGTTTTACACTACTGTACCTAAACTTATACCAGACACAAGGTTATAATAACACTTTAACTATTTATTTGATTAATATTTGTAAGAGACGTGTGTGCACTGTCCATGGTGAAGTTAGTAGGAACCATCTGTCAAGCTCATATTTAGTTTGACAACTATGACATGACGTTGACATTACTAAACAGATATGTTGGTGCCAACAGCCTTCTCCTTCTCCAGACCACAGACTACTTAGAGATACTACGTATCAGACGACCCACTCCCATAGAGAAAAAATGGTCAGTAGAGTTGTCAAAAGTTGGAAGTTTAAAACATGACAGTTCGTTTTTTTTTTTATTTAGTTGTTGAGTTTTAGGCAAAGGCTCACACAGAAAGCCTCACTTACCCTATTGTAGGTACTGTTTTCAGATCTTTTTTTTTTTGTTCGTAGCTCAAATCCAATAATGTAAAACTTATAAATTACAGGGAACTACTGAGAAATATGTAAATGAAACAACAAATACTTGTTAAGATTTTTATTTTTTAATTTAGTTTTATATTTATTATATGCCTTAGGTTGCATTCTCGGAAGAGATTTTCCTATTAATCGGGATATATCTGTGCCTTTTATTATTTTATTTATTATACAACACCAGTTCAAAATGACTAATTTTAACACATGGTCAAGGAAGGCTTTTTAAATTTATTTTTTATGTGTTTCACAAGAAAGAAAGCCAAATGAGTACTTAGACTTAATTTGGCTTTTTATTATTTTGGAAATGTTATTTTTAGCTGGACAGTGTTATATGTACTCATTTGCCACCAATGCAAAATATTATAGTTTAATCACTGAGAGGATAAGACAGTACGGAAATTAATCAACGCAAACTTCACTCGATCAACAACAAAACTGTAATGGCGGTAAATAAATAGCAGAAGCGGAAAACTGAAAACATATTCGAAAACCGCCTAAATTTGACAGTGAAATTTGTAAATGGTCTATGGTTTTGGCACCTGGCGAAAGAGGGGTGAAGAATGATAGAAGGGGGTGAGGAGGCCTGTCTTGTTCGTTTCTTCCAACCATAGAGTATACGGTGTACATTTTTTGTTCTAAGTTTGCGTGCCGTGCTCCAGACCAATTCCTTCGTTAAACACGACGTAGGTACTACAAACATTATTATATTTGGACTGGATGTTATAATATCCGTCATTTTCAATGGCGCAATGGAAACAGTAGCTAGTCTTGAAAAGTGCGTGCGGCCCACACAGGCGTCTAGGTACTTTAAACCTAGCTGTAAGTATGTGCTAAGCTTTACATACGCGTCATGTGATTAGAACGTAGGTAAGTACATACTCGTATTTACATAAGTTTTCTTTCATTACATTAGGTGGAAGTAATTATTTTGTATTTATTTGTAAAGCTTAATGGGTTGCGAGGGTTGGAAAGAATTTTGAACCTGTAGGGTAGTTACGTACCACAGTAACAGGAGGAAGAGCATTTTGACTGTTCATCAATCTAAATTGCGTTAATTACGTTATTGAGCCGATGAATTTTCCAAACATTCAAATCAAATCAAAATATTTTATTTCACATAAACCTGCAAGGGCACTTATGAAACGTCAGCAGCTAGGTGCACGGTTCCAATTTGTCACTTCCTATGGAGACGAGCCGGCAAGAAAGTCCACGGTTACTCTTTTAAAAATAATTGGCTTTTACAGGTGTTTTTTGATTTGATTTGATTTGAGTGCAGGCCTGTCAATAAGTACCAGGTACTTAGAGGAATAAAAATAAAGAATAGAAAATCGTCTATAATCTGTAGATTTATAGACGACGTCTGTAAGGCCTACAACGTTCTCTCATTCACTTCGATATTTTTTTTAATTTCTGTAAGTAGGTTTGGAGTTTGTATAAACACGTCAATCGTATTTGAAAAATTAGATGAGGTCGACGTTTCCTATCTGACTACTCTGAGCAGAAAGGCCGAAACAAACTCAGAGGTCACAACAGTCTTTTTCTAAGTCCAGACATAATCTTGGTCAAATCATGTGAAGACCATGTACTCGTAGATTGGTGTCTGAAATGGTCTTTTGACGAAAGAACCATAGAGATTGAGTGGACTCGTCCAGTCAGTGCACGCATTCATCAGTAAATCATGCAAACTCAAACTCAAAGCATTTATTTCAATTAAACCATTTACAGGCACTTTTGAATTGTCAAAAAGTCGATCAGTTGGAAAGTTGAAGCTAGTTGCCCATTCCAAAACGTAGATCTCTATGGAGAAGAACGGGCAAGAAACTCCACGGACACTCTTTTAAAATCAAGTTGAAATATTACAAAATCTTGGGAACATTATTCTTGTTGCTTCTGTATGTGAGAACAATGTAAAAAAATGTAATTATAAACAATTCTAAATACAAGATAAAAATAAGCTCTGGAAGTTAGGAGATGACCAGTCTCAACCGACAGCGCCCGTTCACGAACTTGACGCGTGGATCAGCACCATCCAGCTCAACCATTTTGTAGGGAACCGAATGATCCAACACACGCGCCACCATCAGTGAGACATTTATGTGAGCATGACATACTCTCAACTGCCATGCTTTTTCAAGTCATGCAGTTCTCTCTATGAACTTTGGAGCTCAAGCAATAGCAATCCATTGCAGTAGCCTTCAAAATAATTCAGATTCTGATCGAGTGTGTTACGTAGTTAGGGTGGGTTATTTGAATGTGTGTGACAATAAATATCGGTGCACTAGTAGTGCATTACTGTGTTTTTAATCGATTACATAGTTCACGCAGGGAAATAAGTAGTTGAACTGATTGAAACACTACCTAAATTGATCGTGTTATTCCCATTAAAATTGCTTGTCATTTAATTTTAACAAAAAGTCTTATACTTTCCTGTTGGATGTTAATAATTTTGTACAGCGAAACAGATCTCAATACCTTTTTTATTTCTAACAGTAATTTCTGCACCCATGTTTATACAGGGTAAATTTTTTACCAGTGCCCAAACTGTAACCATGAATTTAGCATATCATTCTGGACACCCTAGCGTAGAAATTTGGTTATATAAAAAAATCAGCTGTGTTATAGAAAAGTGCAATACCTACGCGGTCAAAATGTATGGAACAGCTATTTCGTTTTTGTCTAACGTACGCAAAATTTTTACGCTAGGGGGTCTAGAATGATATGCTGAATTCATGCTTACAGTTTGCGCGCTGGTTTAAAATTTTATCCTGTATAAATACTAGCACTTCGCCCACGATTCCCTCTGTGTAACATTTGAATAAAACCTTCCTAACCTAACATTTAAATAAGAATTGATTAAAACCGACTGGTAGTACTAGAGATTACCCCCCTACATAAAACTAACAAACAATCAAATTTATACCTTTTGTAATATAATTTATTTATATATTTATTTCAAAAAGTGTGGTACCTACAGTCTGATGCAATAAATATAATTTTACAATTTAGGGTTAAATCGAATTGAACGAAAGTAACAAGTAACGTAATTGAATCTGGCATCCTAGCAAGATTACACGTATTAAGGTTTCCCAAGCCCAGGCTCCCACAGACGTACAAATATTTTAATAATTATGGTGATGTTGATTTTAAACAAACAATACGACTGATAAAGAATGGCAGTTTAATAAATGGTAAATTCAGCTAAGCTCTGCGTTTCCTTAGCTGTACTTGAGACAGCTATTTAACCAACATCATAAATGATGGATTCGTAATTCGCTTTTGATATCACGGATAAAAGACAACAGAACACCCAAAGAAGAGAGAAATAAATAATATTTATTTGCATAAAATATGGTATATAAAGTTCTTTTAAGGTACAGTAAAGAGCATACATGTTTGGCTCATATCATAAGCATGCAAATGTCGTGACTAGACTTGTAGTGAGCCGGAAGATAAAGTAATTGTTGGTTACGAACATTAAAAAATGCTTCCCGTCAGTAAATTCTTTAATGCTGTAAAAGTTATTAGTTTTTAACCTATCATATAGTTCGCCCTGAGGACACGGTGGAGACGCCCTGGGCGTCGGGAATCCTAGGTTGATTCCCGGCCACCGTTGGCGCGGGCTTGCGGACGGCGAGTAATGGGTAGCTCGCTGTCCGGTAAGAACCAAGCCCGGGTCGACGGCGCGTTGTGTTCCACGCGCGCCTCAAAGAGATGTCAGCACCAACTGATGGGGCCCGCAAAGGCCGATGCCTGCTAGGGGTGCGGGTTGTTCAAACAGATACCGCGGCCCCTGGCACACAGGCAACTGAGGGAACACGGGTGAGTTTTAATCAGTAAAAGTCTGACACGCCCCCCCGCTCCACCCAGAGCGGGAGAAGTTATTTGATGATTTCCCACTTAAAAAAAACCATTCATCTAGTTTTCTTTTTAACAATCTAAGATCTAAAGTTTTAAGTCCTTTGGAATTTTATTGTACACCCAAACACACATGGCTAAAGAGCTTTTCAGAAGGCACCTCATGCTCGAACTTCCCAAGTTTATTGGGGTTGGATGCAGCTGGATTAGTATCCATGTTGATCATTAGGTGGTGGTGGGCTCATGGCTTAAAAATAATCTGACGTAAATTTTTTTTTTTTAATTTTTTTTTTTATTTATTTATATATTGACACCAAAAATATTAACATTACAACAACCATTTTTGCTTAAAAAATTTGTAGGCTATAATGAAAACATTACAACGTGGGAGCATCTGTAACTGAACTAGGTATAAAACCTGTATCTCGGCTACAGCGCCATACCTCTCTGATAACAGGCTGGGAAATTTTTAGCCAACATTCCAATTTTGTTAAAAGTAATAAGTACAATATTTGTTAAACAATATTTTAAATTAAAAAAGAGAAATTGATTAATTACACTTAAGCCATAATAGCCACATGGCTCAATTTTCAAGGTTAAGCAACGCGTGCTGCGGTTGGTTTATGGATAAGCGACCATCTTTATACAGGGTGTAACAGAAACCCTATTGCTATCCTTAAGCACTAAAGATAACAGCTGGTATAGAATCACTATACATAGTTTCAGCTCAAAATAAAATACTCTAAGAATTGATACAAAATTTTCGGTTTCATATGTTTCTTAAATTCAAATCATAACAAACGTGTCACCGCACTACGTATGTCAATAACTTTCCACGTTACTTGCCAATATCACGATAAATATCTTCCAAGTGATGTGTTTGTTTAAATTTGTTCTGGTATCAATGTATTAAACATTCTCATAACTTCCGAACATGTAGAGATAGGATTAAAAAACCCTTCCAATATCGTTTGATATCATCCAAAGAAGCCGTGCTCTTGGTATGTACGAGGGTCATTCAATAAATACTTAGCCTACAAAAAGTAAACGAAAATTTTGGAAAAGTGGGAATTTATTTTTCAACATAGTCTCCTTTTAGTTCGATACACTTAGCCCAGCGATGCTCCAACTTTTTTAATCCGTCCGAAAAATAGTTTTTGTCAAACTCTGCAAAATAGGCCTCCGTGGCGGCGATGACCTCCTCATTCGATCCATATCTATTCCCGGCGAGTGATTTTTTCAGATTAGGAAACAGAAAGAAGTCACAAGGGGCCAAATCTGGAGAATACGGTGGATGGGGCAGCAATTCGTAGCGTAATTCGACCAATTTGGCCATGGCAACGGCAGACGTGTGAACCGGTGCGTTGTCGTGGTGAAACAGCACTTTTTTCTTCGCCAGATGGGGTCGTTTTTTCTTTAATTCGGCGTCGAATCGGCCCAATAAATCGGCATAGTAAAGCCCTGTAATTGTTTTACCCTTCTCGAGGTAATCGATGTAGATCACACCTTGTGAATCCCAGAAAACGGTGGCCATAACTTTTCCGGCCGATTTTACAGTTTTCGCCTTCTTTGGAGCACGTTCCCCGGTCTGGATCCATTGTTTTGATTGCTCCTTGGTCTCTGATGTGTACCAGTGGATCCAGGTTTCATCGACGGTCACAAAACGACGCAAAAACTCCGCTGGATTCCGCTTAAACAGCGCCAAACACGTCTCCGATGTGGTGTCACGGTTGCGCTTGTTTTCTGGTGTGAGTAAACGCGGCACCCATCGCGCCGACAGCTTTCTCATGCCGAGTTCCTCGTGAAGAATATGATGCACTGTTCCTTCTGAAATGCCTACAGTCTCAGCTAGCTCCCGAACCTTCAATCGGCGATCTGCCAATACGAGATCATGGATTTTTTAAATGTTTTACTCCGTAGCAGCTGTTTTCGGTGCACCTGGACGTGGTTCATCAAAAACCGACGTACGGCCACGTGCAAACTCGTTGAACCAATTCTTGACGGTGGCCATCGATGGAGAAGAGTCACCGTACACAGCATCCAAGCGCTCTTTGATTTCGATGCGCGTTTTCCCTTCCAAAAATAGGAATCGAATCACCGAACGATATTGCTCTTTTTCCATTTTTGTAAAACCGATCGACACGTTCGCTTCCATAAGTTGTCAAATTAAAACAAATGAAGGGATTGGAATGAAAATTTGAAAAAAGAATTAAAAAAGAATGTGCTACACTGTGGTAAAACTCTTTTGAAACTACAGCGCCCTCTGGCGATGAGGCTAGGTACTTATTGAATGCACCTCGTATATACCCTTTCCGTTACACGTTGTATATCAAGACTTTTTCGTGATTCAGGAAGCACGTTTAGCCGTTGATCTCGGCTGTAATTCTCCACGTCTTTGACAGTCTTTACGGGTCGGCAGAAGCCCGAAAGTATGAGCTGCGCTTGCCGCGGATGGTCTGTGGATGGATCTAGAAAGAAAGAACGAAAAAGTATTTATTAGTCTCGCACAGGAATATAACGAACAACTACACAATATGCTTAACAAAACAAATTAAAATTTAAAATAAAAATAAAATAAAGTAAAATAATAAAAAAATAAATAAAAAAAAAACAAAGTCCTGTACGAGGCCAAAAGGTCCCTACCTCAGCATGATGCTACGACATTTTAAAAAAAAGTGTCGCAGCGCTGGTATTCTGATAGGGCCCACTGTGATGTCCCGGACAGATACAGAAATAAAATATTATGTAAAAATAAGATAATTATATGTAAAATACTTAAAAAAGAATGTAGGTACAACTAACATCTATTATTACTTGTCTATGCGTTTAGTGTCTGTGACACTGTGGCATCGATGTCGCTATGACACTGCCAAGTAATAAGACGCAGGCGCCGACTTACGGCAAAAGCAAAGAGTCTCTACATACCAAGATCCTTCCAGGCTTCGGAAAGTACGTTAAGCTGTGGGCTATCATTTGAGGATTTTTGACAGTCGTTACGGGTCGTCAGAAGTCCAAAAGTCTTACAACAAGCCTTACCAACCGTAGGGAACTACCCAGTAACTGGCTGTGGAGGTGAAATGGGCAGTCGCTCCATGCAAAACACTGGCATTAAGCTGCATTCGGTTTTATTGGAAGCCGACTCCAATATAGTTAAGAAAATATAACATAGTTAAGTAAATAAAATATAAAGGGACGCGCCATACGCGTGTTTTCACATAAAATGTCACTGCAAGTAAATATATTTACACCTTTATAATATATACTTATATTTATAACTTTCAGCGTCGTCATCTGCCTAGTCTTTTCCAAAATATGTTAGGGTCGGCTTCCAGTCTAACCGGATGCAGCTGAATACCAGTATTTTACATGGAGCGACTGCCTATCTGACCTACACAACCCAGTTACTGGGTAATACGATATTCTTTGGTAAGACTAGTTGTCAGACTTGCAGGCTTCTGACGACCCGTATCGACGACAACCGGAATCAACGACTTAACGTGCTTACCGAAGGTATGTAGAGATGGTCACCCATCCACGGACCAACCGCGTCAAGCGTTGCTCATAACTTTATTGCATAAAATTCATAACGTGCCAAATAATACGTATTTATGGAGTTGTCGATTCGCCCACAAATAATTTAATTTGGTGCATAAAGAAAATAACACGATAAATTCGTGCGAATTGACAATAAGCCATATACATTCATAAATTTGGGTCGAGTAGGTATTGAATGGGACAGTTGATATTTTTTTCTCTTACCCCTAACTCTAACCTCTACTATAGATCCCATCTTCGCCCCATGTGACACCATAGTCGTACATATTTTAATAAATAAGGATTACACACGAGCTAGTGTTTTAATTACTCACTGATGCGTTTTATAACATATCTCATGATTTTAGGTTCGCTACACACATGCGACAGGGGCAATATTTCCGTTTGCAATTTTATTATTGACTAGGTATAATAAAATGTTAAACCATTCTTCGATTTTCAAAAAAAAAAAAAACAAAAGTGCAGTGCAGTGCACTATAAAAGTATAATTTTTCATATAATTTTACAAAACGAAATCAATGATTAATTAGACATATGCATAAAAACAACTAAGTAGAACACAATTGTTTTAAAATGATTCGACTAGGACCATAAAAAAATAGAAAGAAATTTCGTTCGAAAAGAGGCAAAAAACTAGAATAAATATATTTCAAATCGCGAACATGCGTTCCTAATTCAAACACATACGCGCGCAATATTATAAATACACACACATAGGTGACATAGGCAACCCATTGAGTGGTACGCGTGAAAATTCACGCCAGCACGTTACGCGCTTTTTTTTAATTACAACCCCACGGCGCTATTGTTGCACAACCCTAGTGGGAGGGGATCTAGGAGTAGGGCTGGCACAGAAGGTTTAGAAGGTAATATTATTTTGCGTGTGTGTGTGATGGTGATGACACTTTTACATGATCAACTAAAAAAATTAGTACAAGAAAAAGATACAAGTATTAGCACTACTTTTTCATTCCACAAATACTGTCAGATATTTAAGTACTATCTGGGTAACAGATTGGCAACTTTGACCGTCGATAGGGGTTGTCAGAAGCCCGAAAGTCTGAACAACTGTCTTACCATGGGGTATAGCATTACCCAGTAATTTGTGGAGGTAAGATGGGTAGTCTTATTCCGATTAGACTGGAAGCCAACCCCAATATAGTTGGGAAAAGACTAGACAGATGACGAGGGTAACGGATTGTTAAGCCAATTTTTTTCCTTTATTTTCGGAAGCCTTACTGACTAATAATATAATAATAATAATAATATAAAACTAAATTGCTAATTACAAGACCCCACGGATAAATACAAAATTATTACTCCCTCGTAGTCAAAGTTACATCGTATCTGTATACTTATAAGCAAATAAATGATTTCTTATATTTTTAGTTCAACAAAGTTGGTTAATTTTTTTTAATAGTTCGATGTTAAAATTTTAAGCTAATTCGGACAATAAATGACTTTGCTAAGAGCTTCCTTAGTGTGCTTGCATTGATGCAATTGAGTGCCAACTTAAATTGTTTGGACATTCATAGAACATCCTGTGCAGTGGTGGCCATTTGCAATACCCCGTACCCCGACCCGACCGTGAAGGCCGCATTTTCGCACCCAGGCTTTTGTTTGTGTGCTTTATTTCAATAGCTTGTTTTCACATTCAAACCGCTGAAGGAAAACATCGTGTAGAAACCGGAAGAAATGTTCCAAAAGAATTGTAAAAATATTCGAAGACATTTGATGATGTGGCAAATTAATGATCTATCCATTGGCAGCATACGTTATTGTTTTTCACTTATAAAAAAATTACCTTTTCGAATTGCAAAATCAATTTAAAAAAAAATGACTTTCAAAAGTGCCATGTGCCTATTTGAAATAAATGATTTGAATTTGACACTTTGCTTTTAGATCGGATCCTTAAGGTTTTGGACGTATTTATTATGTTGTCCTACGCAGTAAAAATGATTGTTGTTTCTTTTTAATTGTACCCTACTTAATTGGTTTTAATGTAATCATAATGGAGTTTATGTTGGCACCGACTTAAATTGTGTAAGTGTACGACTGAAAAAAAAAAAAATTAAGCAGTGAATTAAAACATTGCGTTGGTGACAACCCTGTGTTACATTTTATCGAACTGTGGGTTCGTCAAAGAGCGTGCTGCTGTACCACGGTAATATAGAAATACACGCAGTCGCCCGTATTCATAGTCTGTACTTAGAGTCGAATAAAATAAAGGTCATATTACACGAGCCGGTCTATTCTGTCAAAATCTCACCGTGAAAATTTAGATGAAGCGATCCTGACGCTAGGGATTGACACTAGTGACAGCTCACTTCAAACTCACTTTACCTATATATTTTTTTTCACGATGAGATCTGTACAGAGTAGCACTAGCACACAGTTCAAATAAATGACATTAAATAGACAAAAAATACCTTTTAGCTTAAATAAACTACAATCAACTCTGCAGATCAATTAAGCTGCCATTATTTTACTTGGCGCCTTTCCTATTTTTAAACATTGCTTAAAGTTATAAGATGTTTAAACGTCAAACAGGTATGGTTTTTTTTTGGGTGGGAAATCATCAAATACCTTTCCCCCGCTCTGGGTGGAGCAAGAGGGCATGTCAGACTTTTACTGACTAAAACCCAGCCGTGTTCCCTCAGTTGCCTGTCTGCCAGGGGCGACGGTATCTCTTTCGAACAACCCGCACCCCTGGCAGGCATCGGCCCTTGCAGACCTCACTAGTTGGTGCTAACTAACATCTCTTTGAGACGCGTGTGGAACACAACGCGCCGTCGACCCGGGCTTGGTCCTTACCGGACAGCGAGATACCCATTACTCACCGTCCGCAAGCCCGCGCCTACGGTGGTCAGGTATCAGCCGGGGATTTCCGACGCCCAGGGCGTCTCCTGCGACGACTAAGGCCGTGAGGGCGCATATACTGCCTCTCCCTCACGTGCGCCGCTTCCCTCTTCGCGAGCATTACTGTTTCGCAGAACGAGGTGACGACTACCCATGCACTCTCGCTTCGCACCATGGCCTGGACGGCCCGGACGCGAGAGATCGCCGCCGATGATCGCCTCCACGAGGACACGGTGGTGCTCCGCCCAACCCAGGCAGACCTCCACTGTATGCTTCACAGTGTCCTCAGGGTGATCTACGCAGTGGAAACACCTGGGCGTTTCCTCCCGTCTTATCTGAAACAGGAACTTCTCGAAACAACTATGTCCGGTGAGGACCTGCATCAGGCGGAAGGTGAGGACGCCACTTCTCAAAGAGCAGAATTACCGCCGCAATCGTGGCGTGCCCAGCACTGGGTTGCGACAATCGCACTCTCCATGTCGCCCGAGCTCCCGAGATCCCGCCGGAGCTCTGTCCGCTGTGCCGCGATTTCTCGCAGCAGAACAGGTGCTCAAAGAGAGGAGGCCTGTGTTCCTGCAGTGGGAATATTATAGGCTGATTATATCTAGTCTGAAACCTAACAATATTGATTTTTGTCTGAATTCGAAGACGAACAACAGACAAATTAATAACCCAGAAATTCTTACAAATCGCTGACAGAAAACTGTGAATCTGATACAACGACGCTTAATTTGACCACAGTCTAACTAAGCAGTCAAATAGGATGCATTGGCTGTATGCCAAGTAATTCCTACTAGATAGACAGTAAAAGTGTGTTTACGTTAACACAAAAGCTACGGTATAGTCAACAGCATTTTATTGTTATTACACCTAATGAAATGGTCATGCGAAATTAAGTGAGTGTACAATCAACCAAACTGGCCATGGCAACAATTTGGACGTTGACAGCGTCTTTATTTCGTAGAAGTAAGGGCTTTTCATAGTTCGGGTTACTACATATGTGCGTTTGACTATACCTTCAGTTGTTTATTTGGAAACGAACTTGGTGATGTTTGCAAGTAAAATGTTGGTAATGCAACTGCGGGGTTATTTCGTAACGCACTAATACTAGGATTGGCTTTCATTTTGAGTCACAGACATTTATTGCGTTATTTACGTAGTTGAGCAGACAATTTTTTTAAATTTTTGCGTCTCGGTTCTCTACAATGTGTTAATGTGTCTTCAATAGTGTGTGTGTGATCTAATGTGGCAAAGAATTTGATGGTCACACGGCTATGCATCACGCTATACATTTCCAGTATAAGCTGATCTCGCATTGTATACGATTTCCGTACAGTGCAAGATCAGCGTAAACTGGAATTGTATAGCTTGATGTGTAGCCGTGCGTACCTACGTAACTTTTTTTAGTTTTGACGTGTTAAAGGGAATTCGATTGAGTTTGGTGATTTTTTTAAAGTGTAAATTAGAAGAGTCTTATATTATATAGATATTCATTACTGAAGATTTTAGGTTACATTTTATTTTATTTTAATCGGTTTGTTCATTTTTATTTGGGTGTCTCTTTGTGATAAAGATGATCGTCTAGTGGTAAGTCCGACATAAGCCTTCATCCTCAAACGGATCTATCAATTCCCTATGAATAAAAGGGCGTCGAAATCCTACAGCACCCTAAGATGACAAGCCCAAACAACACTATGAATACGCCCCCCTACGTCCCTCTATAGACAACTATAGATTCGCAACAATTACAAGTGCTATGAGCTCATTTCATTACCTACGTCATTAGTTTACTATCACGACTTGTACATGACGAGGTTGGCACACATTAGCATTGATCTAATGTGTCAAAGACTCTGTGGTTCGTAACTTTTTTAAACGCGTTCAAAAGGGAGAAGGTTAACAATTCGACTTGTTTATATATTTTTAATGTATGTTCGGGCATAACTCCGTCACATATTTACACGGATTTGCAAAATTATTTTTTTGTTCGAAAGGGGTTTTACTCCGAAATAGTCCCATTTAAAAAGTGAAAAACTTTAATTTCGGACACGTGTCCGAAATTTAAGTTTTTATTTTTGGAAAACGTTTTTATTCTTAATTTTTTAGTTATAGTACCTACCCCACACCAATTCGAAACTTTATCATCCTTGAGGTCATAACATTGCATATCTACGCGATATAGCAGCAATCGCGGTTGATTTGCTGTCATTTTATGAAGAGTTCCATTTTGAAAAAGTTTTTTTGTTATTTAGAGGTGCTAAAGGGAATTCGAGTGGTGTTTACTTTTTAATGATGAAACGAGGTTTAAAATTAAAAAGGTGTTTTATATGTAGAGTACTATCTTCTCTGCCGCACTTGTTTTAATAAAAAAAAAAACTTTTACCTTTCTTTTCTTACTTATTTATTATTCCGTGTGGTGCCGGACGTAAAGAGTAGCACCATTCAATTTCTTCCCGTGGGTGTCGTAGAAGGCGACTAAGGGACTTACTAGAGAATGGGCAGCAGCGTTCTCTATACATTTTACCACCGTACTGCGATCGCCAACCCGCCTGCCAAGCGTGGCGATTATGGCAAAACCCCCCCTTTTGGGGGAGACCTATGTCCAGCAGTGGACGTCTATGGGCTGAAATGATGATGATGGTGACTTATTTATTACCTAATTCTGTCACACGTGAAATAATTTTCGGAATCGGAAGACGAAGACTACCTATCCACTACATAGAAACTCACAAATATCTCATAATAATTATTAATTGTTTATGTGGATTACACAGGAGATGTGTTGTAGGTTATTTGTTGTATTTTAATCAGTCAGACAAGATGGCAAAACGTGGATACTAGAGGTACACCTTTTGAAAACCCTTCTGGGAAAAAAGACGTGATGGTATGTTATGTTATGTTATGTTATGTTATGTTATGTTGTGTTGTGTTGTGTTGTGTTGTGCTGTGCTGTGTTGTGTTGTGCTGTGCTGTGCTGTGCTGTGTTGTGTTGTGTTGTGTTGTCAGATAAATGTACATAAGTATGTAGGTAAGTACTAATTCCGAAATAGTAAAAATAAAAAGTGATTTCAGCTAATATGAGCAAAAAGGAATGTTTTCAACGTGTGTATGACCATGTACATAAGCAATGGAAAACAAGGCAAAAGGAGTATTTTAAGATCGGAGCAGGTGGCATTCTGTAGTTTCTACCTACCCCCATGAGAAGAAGCCGTGTGTTTATCTATGTATGTATGTAAGGAATGTTTTCAAGGGTGAGACTTATCACTACATTTTTAATTTCAGTTCATTTTACTTTTTTAACCGACTTCCAAAAGGAGGAGGTTCTCAATTCGTCGGAAACTTTTTTTAATTTTTTTTTTATGTATGTTCCCCGATTACTCGAAGATGGCTGGACCGATTTGGATAATTTTTTTTGTTTGAAAGGGTATACTTCCCAGGTGGTCCCATGATCATCAAGTCAGGATCTGATGATGGGATCCTGGAGAAATAGAGAGAACTCTTAAAATTTTATAGGCACACTTGAAGCAATTTGTGTAGTTTTTGGAAGAGTACTTTCTCGGAATGGTTCCATTTCAATTTAGTGAAGATCTGATGAAGAACTTCGGAGATAGGCAACGGAACTCCTCAATAAATGATAGCAAATGGACTGGGATTGCTGAAATCTCATGTCTGTCTATTGTTTACACCAGTTAATAACATAACATCACGCCGCTACGCTGTGAAGGGGTAAGCATATGTGAACCACTAAAAAGTGAAAAATAAAAAACTTTTTTCAAAAAAATAAACAACCAACTTCCAAAAAAACACTACAAAGTGAAAAATAACTTTAATTTCGGAAGTCGGTGACTTTGGATATGTATTTTACTTGTCACCGCCTTCCGAAATTAAAGTTATTTTTCACTTTGTAGTGTTTTTTTGGAAGTCGGTTGTTTATTTTTTAGAAAAAAGTTTTTTATAATTATACTTGCACAGTCGAGTTCATTAATATATTGGCACTGTCAAGGATTCTAAATATTGTGAGCGTTGGATAGCTCAATAAATTCTATAGAACTTATAGAGCAAAAATATGTCCTCATGTGAACGGTTCAATAATTATATACTGTGCATTTGACATTACTATGAAAAATTATGAGAAAAGGCAGTCGCATATTAATGAATCTAAATCTTGACCACAATCTAATGATGCTTTTAGTTGTCACAATATTATGAACATTTTTAACGTTCATATATTTTAGAAGCCTGAAAAGACCAATATATTAATGAACTCGACTGTATAGTCAGCGTCAAACATATCGGCCTGAACCGACTGTTCAAAATTATATCAACAACTAAGAAAATTAAATTTTATCTCAATGGGATAAAGTTCTTGTCAGAATGACAGTTGTCGTGTACTGTCTTCATTCGGAAACATTCCTTGTGTCATTGAGTTATGATTGAATATTTATAGTTTTTTAGATCATTTTGGACAGTCTGTTTGTCCCGATATTATTGACGCTGACTGTACACATCATTATTTTAAGACCGTTAGATGTTAGTGGTGCTTATGGCTAGTTAATAAGAGCTACGCGGGATAGATCAGGTTAAGTTACGTATGCCGCTCTTGGTCCTTGGATGGGTGACCATCTTTACATACTAAGACCCCTCCGTGCCTCGGAAAGCACGTTAGGCCGCGTCCGGCTGTCATTCGTGGATCTTTGACAGTCGTTACGGGTCGTCAGAAGCCCGAAAGTCTAACAACCAAGTCTTACCAAGGGGTATCGTGTTACCCAGTAACTGGGTTATGGAGGTCTGATAGGCAGTCGCTCCATGAAACAGACTGGTATTCTACTGCATCCGTTTAGACTGGAAGCCGACCCCAAAATATTAGGGAAAAGGCTAGGCAGATGATGATGATGCTAATACAGAAATAGTCGAAAGTTTTCGGCGTGCTTGTGTAACCAGATGTCAGTAAAGAAAAACGAGGCAAAGTCAGCAAGTATATGACGTAGCAGGTGGTGTACTATAGTTTCTGCCTACCCCATGGGAAGAATTGTTTGTCGCTGTGATTAACTCAAGGCAACGTTTGTGTTCTTTCACCAGAATTAGCTTAACTACTGACAGGTCATATGAGTTACTTCATATCATTGTTTATTTTCTTTTGACTGTAAAAACCATATTTTTTTGTATTAATGAAATTTTCATTTATTGTTGAATGTTAATTACTTATCTGTTATTGTATGGAATCAAGTTCTTCTAACTTAACAGACAGCTGTGCTGCTGGGGAGTCTGTTGCGCCACTTCTTCTTCCCAGCTAAACCACTAGGAAGTGGTTAAGGGCGAGCGTTTTGGGGGACTGTCTCATGTACTTTTGACATTCAAAAAGTGCTGACTCTCAGCCTAGTTTGAATAAATGACTTTTGATTTTGATTTTTGATTTCGAATGAGTGTGTTTATGTATGTAAGAAATGTTTCAAGGGTGTGACTTATCGCTACATTTTTAATTTCACTTCAGTTTAAGTCGTTGATAATACTTTTAAAATAAATACCATTTTGTGCGCTCTGGATATCATCTTCATTTTTATATATTTTCTAAAATTATTAACGTCTACATCAATCAGTGTCAATGCTAGCACTATTCTACGGCTGAGAATTTTTTTATCAGCAGTTTTGAAGTGTCAATTTTTCCCCAAAAATATTTAAATATTCGACCCTCATTTAGACCCAACTTAGCACGTTCTTCTCGAAAACATTTTTCTAAAAAACGCCGTCTCGATAACCCAAAAATATGTCACGGTATTTTCCATATCGGAATACAAAATGACCAGCCTACCCTCTTCACTGCGTAGCGTGAAGTATTAATTTAACTTGGCAACATTTTTTTAAGTGGGCAACACTTCAGCTGTATTGCCTCATTGAAGGAACCAAGATGGCGGACGGTGGACGACTTTATATTCGAGAAATATGCAATAATACCTACATTATTTACGGTGCTTCGAAGTTTTGGGGCTCGGAAGTAAGAAAGAAATCTAACGGTTTTAGTTACAAAATTAAATTGGAGCTATACGATGACATAAATGATGATTGATTGGTTTCTTCACTTGAAAATACCAATTAATCGTAAATAATGTTTAAATGAATTATAACATGGTTGATTTTTCTCAAAACACAAAAAGAACCTCGATTTTCGTTATTGCACCTACTTACTACACTACTGTTCCGTGTGCTGCCGGACGTAAAAGAATAGCACCATCCCATTTCTTACCGTGGGTGTCGTAGAAGGCGACTAAGGGACTTACTAGAGAATCGGCAGCAGCGTTCTCAATGCATTTGACCACCATACTGCGATCGCCAACCCGCCTGCCAAGCGTAGCGATTATGGCAAATCTCCCCTTTTGAGGGAGGCTTTTGTCCAGCAGTGAACGTCTTTCGGCTGATATGACTACACTACTTATTGCACTGTTTGTCTCTGCATCACCCAAAGATTGACTGGTAGAAAATGCATAAGATGAAATGACATTAATTCCGCCTCTGTTTGTGGAGAAGCGCCAGGGTAGCCTGCGAAATTCAAGTTTTCTAGATATTGAATTGTCGCGAATAATTTTTTAATATACTTATAACGTGACACTGACCTGTAAATTGCAAAAAAATGTAAGAAAATTTTAATTTTTGGGCGCTACACTAGAGCATGCTCCTGAATGCGTGCTTATACAATTAAATAAATAAATAGAACATACCGCATCTGCCTTAACATAAGTATTTATCCCTCCTGCCTCTCCGAAGGAAAATCTTCAACTTTTTTTCCTAAGAACTCTTTATATTTTTTTTAATGTCTATGGAGAGCCTTATGAAAGGTCGAGATAGGATCTTGGCGACGCATTTTGAGGACATTAGAAAAAAATATCTTGTTTAATGAAAACCTTATTCACTTTTGGAGGCAATTCGTTTATTTTGACGTTAAAAATGGCGCGAAATAAAATATACGTCATAAAAGGTTAGGAAATGGTAATAAAAAAATTAAATTATTTTTTTGTGGAGTCTCAGGTTGGTTTTATTATTTTTTAGTTGGCTTCGCGACCTTTTTATTTCTTTTTTTACTGATTTGGTAGTAAAAGAGAACAGCCTAGGGTTTATTAACTCTATCTATCAAGAACGAGTCGTAAAATGGACTGTAAGGTTGTATTACATTGTGTTATAATGTATTGACCTCTTTAGTGAAATTGTGTGAAATATCCACGGAATTAGTAAGTACTATTTGGCTACAGCACGGAAGGGCTTGTGGCTACGTAATAATAGTCGCACGGGTTGATAGATCAAGTTAAGCTACGCTTGCCGCGGTTGGTCCGTGGATGGATCACCATCTTTTCACACCAAGACCTCTCCATGCCTCAGAAAGCACGTTGGCGTTGGTCCCGTCTGTGATTCATGGATCTTTGACAGTTTTTATGGGTCGTGAGAAGCCCGAAAGTCTGATATCGTATTACTCAGTAACTGGGTCGTGGAGGTCAGATAGGCAGTCGCTCCATGTAAAATACTGGTATTCGGCTGCATACGGTTAGACTGGAAGCCGACCTCAACTTAGTTTGAAAAAGGCTAGGCAGATTCATGATGGGTAAGGTTGTTTGTTGTATGGATAAGGTTTGTTTTTGCGTGATTTAATAACAAATATCTAAATACCTTCATATTTATAATATTACTAGCTGACCCGCTGTACATGGAATTTGTTCGACAGGTTTTTGAAATATAAGTGTGTCACCTGCACGCTTTTGATCCAAAATTTCCTTCCTTTTATTTACAAGTGCCTGGCGTCGATTTTGCCTTGTAATGTGACAACATCACTACCACCACAACAAAAAGTGCAAACTTTACGAGTAAAATAGGTGAATTTACAGATTCTAATAAGTAAAAAATATATTGAGAAACAAGCATTAAACTTCGAAAATAAATTGTAGTGTGTTTAGTGATATTTTGAGTTGAATATTTTGCTGTGAAATCAGTAATTTTGATGGGAATTCGGAATCTTATTGCATAGAAAAAGGATATTTTTTGATTTGCGTTTAAATACTACCCCTATAAAAATGCTTTCATTTTTTGGAGCGTCACACTAAAATACCACGTCTTCTTGTTATGATCGCGAGAATACGCGGTATTGGTCAAATTATTTTGACAGATTCGCTTTCGCGGTTTTAACTAGTTGTGATTGCTCGAATATTGAATGAGAGATAAGCCGAACAGAGAATGTGGTCCATAGCCAATCCGCATCATTAGCTCATTGACGCGAAATCTCAATTTTAATACTTTTGTACTTCCGCGGTATTATCCACTGTTAGTTACGCGGTATTGCAGTATCAACGACGATATGCTGAATTCATGGTTACAGTTTGCGCACTGGTTAAAAACTTATCCTGTATTTATATTTATATAAGTTACGCGCAACTTTATTACTTTTTTTTTTCATAAAAACCTTCTCCTGACAATAACAAATACAACAAAAAAAGAATTGAAAACCAAGGGAAATAGGGATTCATTTTTATTATAAGCTTTTTTTTTTTGGGTGGGAAATCATCAAATAAATAACTTCTCCCGCTGTGGGAGGAGCGGGAGGGCGTATCAGACTTTTACTGACTAAAACCCACCCGACTTCCCTCAGTTGCCTGTGTACCAGGGGCCGCGGTATCTCTTTCGAACAACCCGCACATTTTTTTTTATTAAAAGCTAAGATAGTAGGATAAATTTGACGTCCTATGTCAATTTGTCATGACAGTCATTTAATACCGTTGTCAAAAAATTACAGTTGAGATTTGAATATTTATACGGACAGCATACTTGCTAGTGGACAGTAAGTTGTTAAGTAGGTACTAAATTTTAGTCAATAATCAAGCTCCCCGACTGTACAAGAGTCTTTGATCCCGCATATTAACAAGATGGTACTTTTCTATTCCTGTTTGATATTTCACATTACTAAAACTTCAAAACGACACCCTATTATTTAGCCCCCATGTCGTAGAGGCGTTCAACCATAGAGAAATCTTTTGTCTATGACTCACTATTAATAACTCAGCACTATTGTCTTGCCTAGTGACGTTGTAGGATAATAATAGCTGTTGAAAATCAGTCGACTGAATATTTTTTTATTAAATTTTATTTTTATGAAATTTTGGTGTGAATAAAAATGAAAGGCTCAATGATTTTTGACATGTATGAAATTGAGATTAAATGATTGGAGCGAATAGAAATGAACTGTTGTTAGAATGTGCAAAAGAAAAGAATTACGGTAGAAAAACTATATTTTTATAGTATAATAGAAGACAAAAGTGCGTGAGAATTATTTTAGGAGAAATTCCAGAAAGCGAATCAACAATGCTAATTAAGGGGGCGCAAATCCCTTCAGACACAGGGCTGCTCATGAGAAATGACATGGCCGGATTCTGCCCTCAGAATCAATTCAGAATAAATAAATGTACAGTAATTATTAATATATGAAAATTACTTCTTAAATATACTAAAATAAATCGCAACAACTACATTTCGCTAGATCTGGCGACAAAAAATACCAAAAAAATATGTGTGTTAATTGATTTTGTGTAGATATTAATTTCTCAAACGTCCCATTTATTTTGACGTTTGAACTGTGCGCACGCCGCACGCTCACGTTGCTTTGTCTATTAGAGGTGAGACGTACTAGGTAAAATGCATACTGAGTCTTAGAAGTATGCGTCTGCCTAAATACTTATTCCAGAAACTAGGTTCACGAGTATTTAGGCCATTTCATTCCATAGGTACCGAGTCTTCATAAAATCGAGAGCGAGTAATAAAGGAGTAAGTATTTCTCGGTTTATTGACTTTTAACGTATATACTACGCGTTGGTGTTCGTATCTTTTCTACATTTTAAAATATGCACTTAAAATTAAATCTTATTGAAAACTTGCCTTCATACTTTACCAACAGGCTTAGGACTGCCAGCGTATTTTATAAACATGATATAAATAGACAGAGATTTTGTTTTCTGTTGGTACCTATGGATATTAGATTTAGAAACGCAAAACAAACAATCGGCTCGCAAACTTCGAGTGCCGAACCGAACGTCTCCCAATGCCACCGGAACTGACCGAGGTTGTGGGTTGCAAAACTTGCAACTAGACGCGGGTATGGTCTACTACGTGTCAAACGCCATACGCTTATCTAATACTTGAGATGCGTTTATGTGGTGCGCTCGGAATAAGTCTTTACGTGTCCAACCAAAAACCTATACCAAAAACCTATTCCAGTATTAGGTCTCACGTCTACTGTCTGTCACCTGTCACTCAATGCCCTGTGCTCTGTGCAGTCTTGCGTTGATCATATCACTTATTACTGTTTAAGCTCATCTGATAGATATTTTAAACTTGCTATCGATTACGGGACTTTCGTTTACGCTTCTTCGGATAATATTCTGCTGTGCAGATTGGAGTTATTTGTTCACGATTTGGATTCTGTTCTGACGGTGTCAAGGTGCCTGAATTGTAGTGTGGCTATTAATCGAATGCAAAGGCATATCGTAACAACTTTAACAACGCAGATACAAAAAATATATACTGAATGGTTATCTGTACAAGAGGTATATACCCACTTAGTAATTATTATATTTTACTAACTTCATCTGCCTTATAAACAGTTTAGTTCTATTATCCGCATGGCTTTACTGCGTGCAATATCTCATGTTTTTTGTCTCATCAAATGCCGCATCACATTTGCCACCATTGGACGAGACTTACAGTGAACGAGTAAATATTGAATGTGTCTTGTCTGAGTAATTGCAAATGAAATAGATGCTTAAATAAAAATTCAAGAGCTATTTTAGTGTCTTATTGCCTATCCAATTGTCTATATTTTGGCCAAGTTGCTATGAGGAATTCATAATATCCAGAAATACATGTACACGACGAGTTCATCACTATCGTGGCTAGCCTAAGACGACGATTGAAAGGTCTATCTAGTCAGAGATTATTATTAATATAATTACCCATACGTTTTACGTGGTATTTTGATTTCTGGCTCTTTTTTCACTAGCTGACTTGACGCGTAATTCAATAATTAAACGGACTTTGAATCCATTGATAATATTGTATTACTTGTTTTGGTTCGTCTATATAACTCAGAATTTATATAAAACTCAGATATTTTGAATAGTAATGATCGTATCATTGCTATTCAAAATATCTAGGCACTTTATAAAAAATCCTATTTATAGTATCTCTCGCTTCTTCTGTTATCATAAAACTTAAACGATGTTAAAGACATACCTGCAAGCTTTATTATGACGTACTAAATTTTAATGTATATGCATATTTTTTGTTAGGGCAAAGCTCTGCACAAATTCCGGCCATGTCTTTTCGGGAAAAATCAATATTACTTTGTCCGACCCTGTGATCAAAACCTGGATCGCCATGCTAACAAGTTGCAGCTGAATCCCATTATTTTTAATGGAGCGACTGCCAATCTTACCTCCACAACCCAGTTACTGGGTAAAGACTGCCACACACTATGCTGGCGGGAGAGCCGGCGGGCATCCTGCCAACAAGGCGGCGGCGGCATACTCGGTTTCTGTGGCAAATGCCGGCGGCCTAATAACACCTACAGCATACCCGCAAAGCAAAAACCCGCCGGTTGTGCTGCCGGCATAGTATGTAAGATCCTTAATTAACACGAATAATAACCCTGAGTACTCGTAAGACTGGTTGTCAGACTTATGGGATTCCAGCTGTCAAAGATCTACGAATGCTAGGCAGGACCAAAGGCTTAGCGTGCCGTCCCAGGCACGGAGGGGTCTCGTTATGTAATGGATCGTCAGTCGTCACCCATCCACGGACCGACCGCAACAAATATAGCTTAACTTTCGATCGACCCGTCCGGTTGTTATCAATTAACCACGAGCACTAGACTAGGCAATTATAGTGAAAAAACTTCTCTAAAAACAGCATCCATTAAATCCTCCTTTCGCATATTTAACTTCCAATAACCAATTAATGAAGTTCCATTTTCAAAGTTGGCACTACGCGGTGGATTCGGTGCCTATCGGTGGCATATTAAAAAAAAAACGCTTTTTTTTTGCGCGCCATTTAGGTCGGCCATATCGACGGTTAATATATCGACACTTGATTCGCGATTAGTGTGTGGTACAAAGTAAAACGGAAAAGATAAATAATAATGGTGTGTGTATTTGACAATTTAAAAGTAGGTATGCTTAAGATGGTTTGGTCATGTTGAAAGAATAAATAAGAAATTTACAAGGCAGTTGTGAGTGGAAACGCGAGGAAAGCACGACTTACAAGGAAATCTAGCGACCTTATTGGTTATGACGTGTATAAACAAACGTCAACGAAGCAAAATGAGAATACAAGGTGGCAAAGACGTCGACTGTTACCATGGATAGCACATGGATCTGAACATAAACATTCATTATATGAATCTCTGCGTTTAAGGGGAACCTAGTCGCGGGCTCCAACTCACTGGTGGGCCTGGCTAAAAAGCACGCTATCTCACCAGGCATCATGTCCAACAGAGGTAGTATCAGTGATGAGCAGTTAGACGCTAGTCTACACGCACAAGGTTATTGAGTGAGATGCAGGATCATTTATATTACAGCAGGCGCGTAAAAAATCAAGAAAAGTCCTTCGGAAGATCGGGTTTTATGAAAAAACCACTGCATACATGAATGATCAATATTTTTTTTTGAATTTTTCGATATCTGAGCTTTGTCGGTACCGACTTGGTTTTTCAGTTTTTATACTTCTTTTATTACTTAAACACGCCCAAAGTTAAGTTAAATTAGCAAGAAAAACGAATCTTTGTTGGCTCCTAACTTTTTAATGGCTTTTTATTTTAGTATTCTGTTTCCGTACAGACAATATTAATGAGACAAAACCATACCATGTCTAATTCGTGATGTACATTGTCGAACAGTGGAGTAATAATACACTCCTGAAGTTTGTATGGGAAAAATGTGGACTAGGTTCACTTAAAATTGTTTTTGAAGTGAAAACTTCTTTAGGCGCGTTGGGTATTTTTTGAGATGGGAAAAAACAATTGAAATCGCGACACCGTTATCGACGACACCTCTGTATATAAGTTAGTTTTATAATTTAGTTTTAGTTGAGAAAATTGTAATTTAATTTTTGCAGTAGTAGTTTATAATCTATGCATATTAAAATGAATCGCCGAAATGTATGTACGCACATAACTTCCGAACGACTGCACCAAATAGGATGATTCTTTTTTTTGTGTTCCTTAATGTCAGGACAAGGTTTGCATATAAGAAAAAAAATAGATTTGATCAGAATTAAATTTTACAATCTAGTACAAAAAGTGATTGATAGTATCTGACAGAAGACTTTGACAGATCTTTGACGAAACAATCGACTAACTGATTTGATTTTACCAGTCGCGACTGGAGAAATAAAATATGGCGGTACGAAGTTCGCCGGCCGGGTCAGCTAGTAATGAATAAAAAACACTTAATTTAAAAGTATTTCCTGTACAATAAAATATTTCCTGGCGATTCAAAAAATACACACGTAATTGTTTAAGTTTTCACTTCTGTCGGCACTCCCGGAGTGCCAATGTTTTTTTTAACTGTTGCATTTGAGACTATGACGTGCTGAATTCATGGTTAAAGTTTGCGCGTCAATGTCAAAGTCAAAGTCAAAGCATTTATTTCGAATAGGCACTTTTGAACGTCAACATTTACAATCAAGATCTTCATCATATAATATATAGAATCAAGTTCTTCCAACATAACAGACAGCTGTGCTGCTGGGGAGTTTGTTGCGCCACTTCTTCTTCCCAGCTAAAGCACTAGGAAGTGATGAAGGGCGGGCGTTTTGGGGGACCGTCTTATGTAATTTTGTCGTTCAAAAAATGTTGACATCAGCGTAGTGTGAATAAATGACTTTTGATTTTACATTAAAATAGAATTGGTTCAGTCGCTCCTTCCAAAATTTAGTTTCGTATGGAGAAGAATGGGCAAGAAACTCCACCGTTGCTCTTTTAACATGTTTTGAGTACAATATTTAACATACATTCATTATATAATTATGTGTGAAAACGATGCACCCAGAATAAAATTACCATACCAAAATACGAGTAGGTAAACAAAAAATGAAGCAATGACAGATCAATTAATTTTATGATAGAAACATGGTGCTCCCATATTTACAAACATTGTAAACGTAAGTATACGATTTTCCTAGAATATTAACAAGTGATAAGTCAGTGTGGGATCAGTGTGTGATGTAGGTATGCCGCCGTGTTTAATAATCGTGGCGTTATATCGTTTCTGCCTACCCCCATGAAGAAGACGTGATTTCATGAATGTATATGTAAGGTGCCCGTTGTGAAAGAACCGGGTAGTACTACCACCTTGTTTATTTCTGGTGCGTTCATCTGTCACGTTTTGAAGTGTAATGTCAGGCGTGGACATGAGACAGTTCGGATCGTCTCTCAGATAGCATCGCACCAGCGATGCTTGTGGCATTGTAGATACCCATGGACCGCAACGAATATTGTGGCTACAAAGTGTTTACAATTGCTTGTACAAGTGTTTACAATTGCTTTTTCATTCCAACAGCTCATGGTGTTGTGTCAAAGAAACTCATATTTTCAATTTGTCAGCGCAAAAGCTTCTTTAGAACAACAGTCGAAGTGGAAAAAAATCAACTGAAATTATGATGATGATGATAATTGGCATTTCAATCTATTTGAAATAAGCTTGGCAAATCAATCCATGGATCGCGTATGCCATTTCTAATATTGAAAAGGGCGGATCACAGAGTAAAGAATGATTGTAATCTCTTTGAGTATTGTGAATACTATTCCCACACCGAAGCGTATTTAAAGCTTAATCGCTATTACCTTTTCACTTATACCACACTTTTTAACGCTTCCACTTTTGTAGGTTCCCAAAAATTAATTACCGCTCGGTACCAGTGACGTGAACAAAATGGCCGACATGACCGCGTAAAAATACAATGTATGTTAGAAACTAAACCGTTTTCATTTAATTTTATATATTATTAAGGGACAATGTACGTTTTAGTTAAATCAGACATCAACCGCAAATCTCTGCCACTCAATCTAGCTATACTTTTCACAACATAGTAGCCAGTCTTTTACATAAAGCGACTGCCTATCTGACCTCCACAGGTCAGTTACTGGGTAACACGACACCCCTTGGTACTCGTAAGAATGATTGTCTGATTTCTGAGTTTCTGACTACCCGTAACCACTGTCAAAGAGGCACGGAGGGGTCTTGATGTTTAATTAATGGTCACCAACTTATGAAGTGGCCAAGGCAAGCGTAGCTTAAACTAAAAATAAAAAATAAATAAAAAAACACGCTTTAAAAACCAAACTAAAAAGTAGAAAATAATTTAATTCTATTAAAAAGCGTGGGGTGCTTTTTGAGGTATTTTTATAATCAATTAATATCAAGCACCCCACGCTTTTTAATATAATTAAATTATTTTCTACTTTTTAGTTTGGTTTTTAAAGCGTGTTTTTTTAGTTTTTTTAAACTATTATTTATTTTCTATTTTTTAGTTTTGCTAACTACAAAACCGTGTTTTTTTCTATTTTTTTTTAAATTATTGAATTGTCATAGGTCTTCGACAAGTCTACAAAGTTTAAATGAAATCTGACCGTTTAAAGTGGGTCAAAATAGCGTCCAAAGGAGTCGGTTACATACAAACATACAAACAAACAAACATACAAGTGAAGCTAATATAAAGCGTGTAATAAAACGAATGAAAATAAAATCTTCTCTAGATCGATCTAACGATAGGAAGCAGTCAAACATCGGCACCCTAATCAAAAGTCAAATCATCCTAACACAATATCAAATATAATCTGAACATTTTTGAAGGATAACTAATCTATTGCTTCATTATGCTCGAATATATTGTCTGCTGAACAACGCAACGTACAGGCCCCGTTCCCATAATGTCGTGACGACAGATTATTGTGTCGTTTGAAACGTCGTCGCTTATTTATTTATTTAAGCTTTGTTGTACACCACAAAAATACATTACAAAAAAAAAAACAAATTATGGCTTGGCTAAATATTATTATGGCTTATGTATTTAAATGGCGATGTTAACATATAGGATGACAAAAAAACTGTCGTCCACGACTTTTTTTGCAGTGACGACAGATTGTCAAGTGTAGGGAACGGATAGCACGTCAGTCGTAAAACGATAAAAAAATATTTTTTTTACATATACGTACACACACACACACATATGTATTATATTATTTTCTGTGTCGCTGTCTGCAGAGAAACACGCGCACGCCGCCCGCACGGCTTACAACAATGTAGCAAAAAGTGTCGTTACAACTTTTGGTCTTAATTTTTTCCGTCTAGCCCCCTTTCGCAACGCGCTATAAGAAACTTCGTTCCAAAACTTCGTTCCAAAAACTGAGCTACTTAATGCAATGTCCTACTTGGATGTTTGATTAAATTGTTTAATACGAGCGCTAATCCTGCCGATAAACTGTCACGCAGTTTGGCTGGTTTATGGGATTTGTACAAGTTTGGGTTTACTTCGTTCCAAAACGTCACGACTTATCGTGACGGCAAATCATGTGTTGTTGCCGACTGTCTGTCGTTTACAAGTGTTGTCTTCTCCCCTCACGTCCGTATGAAAATGTCGTCACGATACAATGGAAGCAGCTAGATACGACAGTCGTTCAACGATAAAATATTTCGACAACACATTGACGATAAACAGTCCTTATAATGGGAAGCTAGAGACGAAAGTCGTCCAACGACAAATTAATCGTTACGACATAGTGGGAACGCGCCCTAACTAGCGCAATAACTGGTGTTGAATTGCCATTTTGACACCCATTCCTACTTACGCAATTAGCCCGCAGCAAACCATTGTGAACAGCTCGTCGAGCCATTTTGGACATGGACTGGTTGGTTACAATTGTATTGTATTGTACTGGAATCTTTGAGATTACTCGTTCCAAACAGTAGGCTGTGACAAGGGCCGAGGGAGAGGCTGATTAAAGTCCCGGTGGCCCGTACGAACTTGTTAACATTTGCACCGGTGGGGCGGCCAATAAAGATACTCAACAGCGTATCTTTGCGATGAGATATTTATACTTGCTCTTTGGCGGAATTCCAGAGGGTGACACTGGACGTATTGTCCTCTGTGTAAACTATGTTCATTTACTTATTTAATAATTTTAAGTGATTGTTCACTGTCAGTCAGGACAGTTTAAATATTTCTTTTTTGTTGGTGGCGGTATTGAATTCGTTTTTGGGTAACGTCTATAAGTGAGAAAATTATGACTACATTGTTGTATTGGGTTTCCCACCTGTTAAAACTATTGTAAGTGTTATTAGTAAATAAATAAATGTTAAAGCACCATTCAGTTTATTTCCCGCATTCACTCTCCTTTCCACATCACTTATAAGAATAATGAACACAAGTGTGTCCGTTAGGTCTACTAGTTTCCATTCGGACCATAAACCTAGAGCACCTAGCCACAGATTATAAATCATACTTGGAAAATAATGACCATAGAATTTTTAGAGAAGCACTTACTATTCAAAATAGGAGGGGTCATGACGTGGTGTTGCCTGACTTCTCCGCAATAAAAACATGTTTTTTTTTTGGTGGTTATAAATCACGTACCTATAATTATAATTCGCTGGGTATTTGGTTTTGACAGTATAGTTTTGTAAGGCCTTTTTTTTGTAAGGCCTTTTATCCACGTTGACGTATTTAGTTAAGCTTTAATAACTTATGTACGGATAACGAATGAAAATGTTAAGTGTTTTTGTAAACTAAAATGTTAAGGGCCGTATACACCGCGAGCGCGAGAGAAAATTAGGTATTGAAGCGCTACTCACACAGCAATAGACGCGTGCGCCCCGCTTACGCACACATAAATGCTTACATAGTGGTTCGAACGGCGGGAAGCGTGAAGATAATATTTAAAATATAAGTGAATACTATTTTGTTCTTTTCATTGCATTTATACTTAGTAAGGAAGGATGGGAGAGGGGGTGGTTTATTGCACAGTTTTCTATGTAGGTATCAATTAGCTGTTATATTATGATTTTAAAAAACAAAGTCAAGACTAATTTCTTTCTCTTATTTATTTCTCCACTCACTTGTATCACTCGCTCAAGCATTCGTCCACTTACTCGCCTTCCAATTCGCTCACTGTTTCAAACTAAACGTAAATAGGTACTAACTTCTGTATTACAATTATTATCAACATTTTGGATTTCGCCAAATGCAGCCCTGAAACAAATAAGATACAATTTTATACCCGTTACTGACAAAAAACATACGTAGGTATATAGTACAATAGCTAACAATTTATAAAAAAAACCGGCCGGCAGAAACTGAAAATTTAGTGGGAACGCTCTTCGATAGTCAAAGATACTGTTTTTGGAAAAATGTAGGTAGGTGCTCACACTCCTCACCTTTTTCGTTTTTTACTCCAATGCACGCGTTTCTGGCTGGCAAAAAGCCCTTGTATTTTGCGCTTTTGGCCGTACCCATATTTTTCTATAAAAAATCCAATGTTACTTCACTATTACAGAAACAATAATTATTTTTATAAGGTATGTAATTGTTTACGATTACGAGCACACAACATGCATGCACCTAATAAAAAAACCTGTGCGGTCGGGAGACCCGTCAGGAACAAGATTCCTTCTCACGTATCGTATGGTTTAAAATCCATATACAAAATTCTATCAGCCGACATATTAGATTTTCATTTTGACCCCACTATCGGCTTTAGCACCCTCAAAAATTAGTAAATCGACACCTATGGCGAAAAATTTGAAAATTTTCGCAGCCGCCATTTGGATTTACATTTTGACCAAATGCACACTTTCAGAGGTTCAGAGTGTAAAGAAGAAAGTCGCATGGTGGGGGCATACAAGTATGAACGCTTTTTCGCGTGACGATTTCTACTAGTCAACTCTTATCGTAAGCCGCAGAAGTTCGTTCTAATAAACGTTAAAATCTTTAAACATGCGTTTCGAGTTCGGGGTGGCCTATGGCTATCTTCAGGCTGCATCGTCAGATCCTGGACACCGTCTAGATCTATAGTACTTGTCAAGACAAATCTTACGAGCCTAAACAGGACGAGGTTGTGTTGTATACTTAAAGAGTTTCTATGGCCACCTTTCGACTTCATCATCAGACCCTGGACACCATCTAGATCTATAGTACTTGTAAAGACAAATCTAACGAGCCCAGACACGACGAGGTTATGTTGTATGCTTAAAGAGTTCCTATGGCTACCGGTTGGCTCCATCATCAGACCCTGGATATTATTCCAGATATATAGTACTTGTCGAGACAAATCTTACGAGCCCAAACGCGACTGGGCTATGTTGTGTAGTTAAAGAGATCCTATGGCCACCGGATGGCTTCATCATCAGACCCTGGACACCATCTAGGTCTTTTTCACCACCTAGAACAAATTATGTCACACCAAGTACTTGAAAATAAGATTACAATTATGAACCTTGATTTGATTTGATTTGATTTGAACCGGAAAGATACCTACCTGCGAACGAAGCAAGCTTGTAATAATAAGAGACGTAAAAATAATAACAAACAAATAATAAATGACACAATATAAAAAATACGTTCAAAAAGATTCGAGCGTAAAAATCTTAAAGGAGACTGAAACGATTACTTACAGTCTTGGGCCTGGATGTAAAAAGATGAAAGTGGTGTCAATTAATAGCATAAATATTATCAACCTTTCACTGAAAATTCTGCGGATTTTGTCAATCTGAGAACAGCGATATAAGAGATTAAGTAAAAGTGAGGTTATGATACAATCTTTCAGCTTATTCCTGAAGTGCAAAATATGGTCTTTTGCAAGGGTCGAACAAGGTAGGCAGGGTCGGAATCCGTCAAATACAAAGCAGTGGTCGTGAAAAATGAAGAATAATCGGAAAGCGCTCAAAACGCATCGAAAAACACAAAACGAGTAATCAAACACGAGCAGTCGGCAGCCGTCTAGTGTCAATGTCAGTCAGCTGTCATGCCAGTGACCATAGACTAAAAATAGAAGACTGATTTTAATCGATATGAAATCGATAATCATTAATATTGGTTTTTCAGTAATTAATTGATATTTCATATATTAATATGACTGTAATAATAAGCACTATATTGCATATAAATATATATAGTGCATTTAATTACTTTGAGTTAATTATTTAGTGCAAAGGTTTTATTTTTGTAACTGTGTAATCGATTACTCAATCGGAAATCTCACGAAAACTACCTTTCTCATATTTCTCCGCTTCCAGATTGAGAATCGAGGTGATTTTTCATATTCTAAGATAAAAAAATATGACAATTTTTTTAGATCATATCTCAATTCATTACATTTGGGCCCACCGTTTCCCATCTCCTTTTAGTACTTACCTTGTATAAATTATTGTTCTGACCCCGGGAGTTCCGACCACTGTGCGGGGAAGCGTGTACGCACAGGCCACTATTTGCCGCGTATTTTTTACTTGAAGAGCGACGTGCTCCCACCTTGAAGACGTGCGGTCGACTGAGCTCCGCGGTTCGAACTCTGTCATATAGCGGGTAATACGCGTCGCCATAGTAAATTGTATGGAGATTTCGGGCATCAAAATTGAGAAAGTTTGCGAATTTTTTACGCAAAACAGAAGTAATATTATGGAAAACTGAAAAATGTATTGGGTTCAATGTTTTATGTTGTTTTTATTTTTAAGTATAAATTAAATAGGTGCCTTCTTACTTAAGCCTTAAGTTATCAAAATACGGCAGTGCTTTTTACACGTTTTTAGTGATATTCAATATTTTTTTAACAACCATCTACAAGGTTTATCCCCAATCCGATTGTTTCACGGTATAGTACAACTCTTGAGCTAGCCAGATATATTTATTCGTGGCAATTACTTTAAGTTTTCTATATATACTTATCGAAATCCCATAACACGATTTCCTAGTGCTGACCCTTAATATTTTCCCGCCTACATATTGTCAACATTTTAAATGAAAATGGCAGTTCAAAAATGTGTCAAGAGCCGCCGTGTCACGTGTGGGCAAGGAAAGTGTTCGATAGTTGTAATAAAAATACTTTTCTCTCCTTAATCACACCTCTATACTCCATAGGTTTAGGTAGTTTTTTTTTTTTTTGTTGGGGTTTTGGCTTCGCACGGTTTGTGCATTTAGCCAGTGTCAAGTAATTTTTCTTTTCCATCAAGTAAATGGCCCGATATCGGGCACGAAGTTACAAAACAGTCATAGTCGTCTTTAGTCAGTCAAGTCAAAGTTATTGTAAAGCGGTAGTAACTTTACAACAACCTATTAGGAGTTTTTGGGGGGAACACGAAAAGTCCACGTTAGTCACTTATTTTCACCTTCACTACATTTGTGCACTCACACGTAATTAAATTGCATAATTCACTACCAAAATTATACAATTTTATTCGCTATTTCACTAAATTTCATGAAAATAAAAAGTCGTGCGACATGTTCCAACGCGATCCCGCCAAAAACTCCGTTTAGGTAGTTAAATAAAGGTAAAAAAAAAAGAACACGTGACTCATAGATGCGAAACCTTTTATTTAAAATGTTATAATCATATTATTTATAGTCATATAATAATAGATATATTCTGAATCTGAATCAGAATCTGATGAACTATCTGTCACATTAATAGGTAATAAATCGTTCCGTTGTATCATCATAAGTATAATAACACAATTTAACAAAATCAAAACGCACTCTCAAAGTCGTAAATGTCGATTGTTGAGAGTGCTGTTAAAGGCATCTGATTGACCGACTAAACGTAATACCTGCCACTTCACTTGCCATACTACAACACTGTTGTACTTTTCAATTTAGCAAATCGTTGTATTTTCCAAAAGGTTTATGGAACCTGTCATTTTGGGCTCTTTACAATACGCAGATTACAAAATATTATATTCTTATAATAAATCTAACTAAAAAAATGTGCTCAACTGGTTACATCTAGGAAGAGTAGTTTAAGAATAAATGATTAAGTTTAATATACACGAATAATAGAGGAAACTATCGTATAAATCGAAAATAAATTTGATTTTGTTACACCGTATTTTTAACCCCCGACGCAAAAACGACGGGGTGTTATAAGTTTGACGTGTCTGTGTGTCTGTGTGTGTGTCTGTCTGTGGCATCGTAGCTCCCGAACGGATGATCCAAATTCGATTTTGTTTTATTTTTTAGAAAGGTGAATTAGTCGGGAGTGTTCTTAGACAGGTTTCATCAAAATCGGTTCAGCCGTTTGAAAATTATCAGCTCTTTTCTGGTCGGTGAAGGGATTTGACCATCTTCCACGGGTCTGATCAAGTCGAAATTTGGTATTCTATTACTTCAATGATACTAGACGAACAAAGTAACCTTGAACTGATGCTGGAGCAACACCTGGAATTTCCAGGATACCCAAGTTACTCACCAACAAACAGCAGAAGTGTCGTGTTTGGGCTCATTGAAAAGGTCTCAATGAATAGGTTGTGGATAAATGGTGATCAGGACGAGGAATGAGGTTAGATTAGTAACAAACTTCACTGTGGGAAACTAACGCAACGCTGCGCAGATTTAAGCGAGACATTAAGTTTAAAAAGCAGGAAATACAAGTTAAATTTAAAATTTAAAAAACCCCCGAACCAAAAAAAAAACTAAAAAGAAATAAAAAAATATTGGTCTTTTAAGTTGTAGGTAATATTTTGATCGACGTATTGTCAAGTAGGGGGACGGTCAAAGAAAACGCCAAACAGAGGTGGCCTAGCATTTTCATTAGCCGTCCCCCGACTTGACAATACGTCAAGACATCGACGTCGAGACATCGCCAAGCGGTTGGTCGACTCTTCACGTGACCAGCATTGCCATCCAACGTGGCAACGCTGCCAGCCTTTTGGGCACTTTTCCCACTGACACCGATGCGGACGAATTCTTCGATTCCCAGTGAGTTCTTCCCTTTTTACTTTATATACTTGTTCATAATGAATAATAAGTAGAATTCAAAATATTCTTCCATATCCTTAAATATAATTGTGGTTGGTAGTAAATACTTACTTACCATTGAGTAAAAAAACTACCTAGTAGATGTTTTTTTAAATCTGACAACCCACAATGCCCTCAACATCTGACCCCTGGTCTAGACAAGCAGCTGGACTACTAAAGCATGCGACCCTCCTCTCGTGCCTTCAATTAATAATAAGTCTATATTGCACGATTGTTTGTCGTCCAGCATCAAAGATTATATAGGGGTAGAAACGACGGAGCTTATTTTCAAACTCAAAACTAAAATATTCATTATTATATTCAGCTAGTATTTCTATTTGGTTTTGGAGGTAATACTTACCGACCATGGTACAATTATTTTGGTCGTAAGCTCACGTAAGCCTAAAATAAGTAGTAGTAGTATGTTTGTCATTGTCAATTTGGTTAGAATGGAAGCCGACCCCAACATGATTCCAATATAGTTAGGAGAGGTCTAGGCAGATGATGAATCCCAATCTTGGTCCCGAATTTTACTGCTGTATTTCGATTGAATTTTGCTCTCTATCCCTAAAAAAGTTACCTTAAAATGATTTACATCTTTTTGTTGGTTCGACTACTTATAGGTAAACGGCGTTAATCATCTTCAATTAAAACTAAAAGGAAAATGAAAAGGTCATGAAAACAAATAAAACTTTATCAAAGTCACGCCACCATTAAACTGTTATTAAAATCAATTCCAATTTCGAATTTTATTCTATGCCGCGCTATTAAATGTGACCCAACTAGTGGCCAGTGCGTGCTATAGAAAAAATAAATTGCCCATTGTCTATGGCCTCAATGGGGTTGCATTCGGCCGCGTTCACATAAAACTATTTTGCAGTGTTTAAAAATGTTCTGCTCGTGATTTCTATTTAAAATGTTGTGAACTATTTTTTTTTATGTTCCTGATTTTTTGTTTATTCTTATTTTTGTTTGATGCTTGACCAGTGAGTGCTTGTGGCCTTATGGTTTCAATAAGTACCTAGGTACCTAAACCGAAGTACCTATTTGTTTTGAGGGATAACTTTATTCAATGGACCTGCACCCTAATGTGGTAAATCCACTTTCAATCACAACACAAGGTTTCTGAAGGAAATTCCTAATCCATTGTTTCATAGAATTAAAAAAATCGGCTGCTCTACAACAAAAATAACGCCATGAACGTGACTGAACTGTCAAAATGGGAGACATTGGGATCAATTGTCATTTTATGAATAACCCCATAGGTTATGTTTATTGAAAGAGCGTTGGCTACTTTGTCATCGTAGATGTTACAGGTTTAGAATAGAATAGGTCGGTACTCCTTTTTTGTTGAAAACCAGCATCTGGCACTAGTTATCTAACATTTTTGTCGAAATGGGCCTTTTTGGCGCCGTGAGTTTTCAGCCATTGCACTTTTTATTTTATTTATACTTTTATCGGCTGTATATTGTTTGCCTTTTATTCTGTGCTGAATAAATGTATTTTCTATCTACTATATGTATGTTATGTACACCATTTATATGACAGATATAGGTAAATGTAGAAATTTTACATAGGGTGACACATTAGGCGGTCTTAACGCTCAAAGCGATTTTTTAAAGACGACGATGGATTAAAAAGGGGAAGTAGAGACAATACTGTAGGTAGTTTGTGGTATATATTTACATACATACAATAAATATTTAGTTACTAATTTAGATAAATATATAATTCGGTAATAAGAATCATGAAACTGGAGCAAAGAGAATAAAAATTATCATGATTATGGAGAGACGAGGTTTATTTTTTAATAATTTATCTTTTTTTTTTGCCTCTTTTTCCTTCCAAACGTATGTCTTGTACATTTTCTAGCCATGTTCACCCTACAAACCTTATCAGATCGTCACACCACCTTCGCCGTAGTCTACCTCGACGGCAATGTCCTTCCTCAGGCGTCCAGTGAGTGACGATCTTTACCCATCTCTCCGGGTGCACACACGCGACATGTCCGGCCCACTACCACTTCAGCCCGGAGCAAGCAAGTAAAGAAGCATTATGGTTGGTACCTGTACGTACCTACATTAGGTACTTTACAATAAAATTCCCATTATTATTCGTGTAGTGGCGGCACAAAAAATTCATGAAAGATGACGTGATAATTATGATAAAAATACGTAAAAATCAACGCATTAAATCCAGATAACGTCAGAAACACCAAAGTTATTAGACAGTATAAAACAATTTTGAATATCCCCGAACGCAACAAATACCACGGCCTCAAACCTTAAGCTGAAGAAATTACACAAAAACACACAATAGGGGTAGGCAAAACTACAGATCGCGGTGGCGTTTTGTAGTTTACTACGACTGCTACTGCTACGATCCTTTCATACTCAAACTCATACACGCACGCCGGTTGCGAGTACTACGTACGTGGCCTTTCTGAAGAACATCACCAATAAGGTCACTATGTGTGCTTCTAGGGCAATTCTACTCGCATCAGCCTTATCAGTACCACTTGTTAGTCTTCCACTCATCCTCTAAACATGACCAAACCATCTAGGCATACTTAAAAAAAAAATTGTCGCTACAATTGTTTTACAAAACCCCGTTGCCTTATCACAGCATTCCTCAGACTATAATTCATAGTTACACCACACATGCTTCGCAAGGAACACATTTACAAAAAAAAAAAAAAACTCGAATGAAAAATAAATGAATAAACGTATTCACACAAAATGCTTACCTTTACTCACTGAACGCGGTCTTGTAGCGCTTTTACGCAATTCAGTATCGCATAAGAGCATTTTTTTCCTTCAGTTTCCCTTCACTGTCTTTATACTGAGAGCACTGTATCCCGCTCTTTTTCCATATTATTTTTACATGGTTTATGATGAGAGGCAGAACGTAGTTGCCTTTGCCAAGCGGCGTACAATAAGAAAATGTTGCAGCTTTTTTCTTGTCTATTCTCCGTTTGTGAGGAGTTAGCTTTATACATATTTTTCGTTTATCTGTGTTTTACTTTTATGTCTTTTTGGATACAGACATAGGGAAAGATTACTAAATAATAATATTGGTACAAAGTATTCAATTGGAACTGAAATTAAATCAATTTTAATGAATGTGAAATGAATCGCTGAAGCACGTATTTTACTTTGTGTAAATTATTTCATCACCACTGCTCACGATACGGTGAAGGAAAACATCGCGAGGAAACTGGCAAGTCTAAGAACCAAACATTCGAAGACATGTGACACCCGCACTGGGCCCGCGTGGTGGATACTGGCCCACTCCCTCTCGTAGAGAGGGGGTTGATATATAATCTCCTTACTAACTGGCTGATAGTATTTCATAATGTCAGTTGTCATCTTTGATTAGTGTTGTCAATCTAATACATATTATTTCTATGGCTTGTGAAAATAGTTAATTAAAGCCAAGTTTCTATTGGTTTATCTTTCTTTACGTATGTATCAATTTAATTAACTATTTTATATCTAAAATGTCGAAGAAAAATGCAGACGGTGAAGAAGAGCTAGGAAACAAAAGCTATCTAGCCAGATACCTTCGCCCGGAAAAATTTGACGTCGAGACTAATGCTTCCGGAGCTGGTGAAAAATGGCGACACTGGTTTCATACCTTTACTAATTTTCTGACAGAAGAAATTCCGCACGGAACAACCGAGGTAATAAAGCTTAAACTACTAGCAAACCACCTCACTGCTAATATCTTCACTCATATACGAGACTGCGAGTCTTACGAAGATGCCGTATCTATTTTAAACAAAGCCTACATTACGCCCCAAAATGAGATATTAGCCCGTCACATTCTTGCTACACGAAAACAGAAGAGTGATGAGACGATTTCGGAGTACTGCCGAACTTTAAAACTACTGGCACAAGACTGCAACTTCCAATCGGTCGCGGCACTAGAACATAGAAATCAAGCGATACGTTGCGCTTTTATAGCAGGTATTCTATCACCTAAAATAAAAGAACGTTTATTAGAAAATACCTCTATACCCTTGGATGAAGTTCTCAAACAGGCCGTGACCATTGAAACAGCTGAGAAAGATTCCGCCACAATGAGCGTTAGTATCCCTATTACACCAAACGCTCTGTCGACGCCTGCTTTACTTAAAGAAACCTCACAACTGCAAGTTATACCAAATTCTAGCGCTGCAGTATCAGTTCCTCTGACAAGACATCAATCAACAAAGCGCTGTTTCTTTTGCGGTGGGAATCTTCATCAGAGGTTTAAGTGTCCTGCTTTCCATGTTTCTTGCCAGTTATGTTCCAAAAAAGGACACTTTGCGTCAGTTTGTCGGTCACGGAACTCCACTACTAGCAACGCCATATCCACTCCTATAAACCCTACTGTATCACAACCAGAGTCTATCAGCACTGTATTTTCCGCTGCATCACCGTCTACTTTAAAACAAGCAACAGTTGCCATCACAGTAAATGATATTCTCGTAGACGCTCTCATTGATACAGGAAGTTCTGTGAGTTTCATCGAGAAAAATATAGCTCATATGATGAAATTGAAACAAAGGCCATATAAACAGACCATTAATCTGGCATCGCTTAGCCACACATCATATGTCGATGGAATATGTTTTGCTACTCTTATCATTAACAAACATAAATATGTAAAACGTCCTCTTTTAATAGTGAACAACTTATGCGCAGATGTCATAATTGGGCATGATATTTTGAAAGATCATTCTAAGCTTGAATTCCAATTTGGAGGTACTAGAGAGGCTCTCCAAATCTGTGTAATGGAAGCTTCTGTACCACCAGCCACCATTTTTACACACCTGTCTGAAGATTTAGCTCCTATCGCTATTAAATCTAGACGCCATAACAAAGAAGATGAAGAATTTATTAAGATAGAAATAGCAAAACTGTTAAAAGATGGTATAATAGAACCAAGTATATCTCCATGGCGCGCTCAGGTTCTGGTTACTGGTGGTGGAGGACATCGAAAGCGCATGGTCGTCGATTACTCCAGAACTATCAATAGGTTTACATACCTAGACGCATACCCGCTTCCTAACATAGAATTGATTGTTTCAAAGGTAGCTAAATTTAATTACTTTAGCCAGATCGATTTGAAAAGCGCATATCATCAGGTACCGATAATAGAAAGAGAAAGAAAATTTACTGCGTTCGAAGCTTGTGGAAAACTTTATCAATTTACGAGGATACCATTTGGTGTCACCAATGGAGTAGCCGCCTTTCAACGAACTCTTGAATATATTATCGATAAGGAAAAACTACAAGGAATCTTTGCGTATCTTGACGACGTTACTGTTTGTGGCAAAAACAAGGAGGAACACGATATGAATTTGCGACAATTTATGGCCGCAGTGAAGAAATACTTGATGAAACTGAGTTAAGTTGTCGAAATACAGACTAACGTTAAATGAACAAAAATGTAACTTTAGTAAAAGTACGATAAGCCTTTTGGGTTACACGATTACAAATAATACGATTGAACCTGATAGAGATCGACTTGTTCCTCTTATAAATTTGCCACTACCAACTAATGCCGCTGAACTCAAAAGAGCACAAGGGCTGTTTGCCCACTACGCCAAATGGGTCAACAAATTTTCCGAGAAGATCCAACCGTTAATTAATGTAACCCACTTTCCTCTTAATGAGACTGCGCAGAACAGCTTTCAGCAACTAAAAGCAGACATACAGAAGGCAGCATTGGTTGCTATTGATGAAATGGAAATATTAACAGTTGAAACAGATGCTTCTGAGTTTGCTTTAGCCGCGACGCTTTCTCAAAAAGGTCGCCCCGTTGCATTCTTTTCAAGAACGCTATCAGACAGTGAACGCAAGCATGCTTCTGTAGAAAAGGAAGCTTGTGCTATCGTTGAAAGTCTCAGGAAATGGCGGCATTATCTACTGAATAGACATTTTATTCTTATAACGGATCAGAAATCTGTGAGCCACATCTTTAGCCAAAGTCATACAAGCAAAATAAAAAATGACAAATTCGAAAGATGGAGGCTAGAACTATCATGCTACAAGTACGACATAATTTATAGACCAGGTAACGAAAATGTTGCAGCTGATGCCCTCTCCAGAGTTTGTGCATCCATGAGTAACAACAAGTTATATGAATTACATGATGCCCTTTCTCATCCAGGAATAACTAGAATGTACCACTGGATCAGGCAGAAAAATATGCCCTACTCTATCAATGATATTAAGCAAATGACTGCCTCATGTCCAATATGCGCAGAAATTAAGCCACGTTTCGCAAAATCCAAGGGAACACTTATTAAAGCTACATCAGCTTTTGAGCGGCTGAATATTGATTTTAAGGGCCCCTTGCCATCAAATACTAAGAACAAGTATATACTCACGATAATAGATGAATTTTCACGGTATCCGTTTGCCTATCCTTGCGCGGACATGACCTCTGTGACTGTCATAAACTGTCTCAGAAATATTTTCTTTGAATTTGGTCAACCCCTATATATACACAGTGACCGAGGTGCTTCCTTCATGTCAGAAGATCTGCAAACCTTCTTACGAAATTGTAACATCGCGTCATCTCGCACTACGCCGTATAATCCGCAAGGAAACGGCCAGGTAGAAAGATTGAATGGAACGCTCTGGAGAACAATACAACTTTACTTACGTTCAAAAAATCTACCCATTGAAAACTGGGAGCAAGCTTTAAAACCGTCGCTACACTGCGTGCGCTCACTCTTGTGCACATCGATAAATGCCACTCCACATGAGAGACTATTTAACTTTCCTCGAAGAACACCTGTTGGAGAATCCCTTCCATCGTGGCTCGTTCCAGGTCCAGTATTGTTAAAAAAATATGTACGAGGTTCTAAGACCGACCCCTATGTGGAGGAAGTTGAGCTCCTGCATAGTAACCCAAGTTACTCGTACGTGAGACGCACCAATGGCCAGGAATCGACAGTATCTAACAGGCATTTGGCACCGCTTCCTGTTACGTTGGTGGATGAAACTGAGTTAAGTTGTCGAAATACAGAAAACAGAAATGATTCAAACGATGATGAAAATGATGAAGAAGACATTTTTAGAACTCCTGAAACCAATAACAACGGTGCCGAACAACCTCAGGCTGTTCGTAGATCAGCAAGGTTAAGGAGACTCCCAATTCGTCTTAATGATTACCTCCTCGATCAAGAAAACATAGAGGGGGTGAATGATATATAATCTCCTTACTAACTGGCTGATAGTATTTCATAATGTCAGTTGTCATCTTTGATTAGTGTTGTCAATCTAATACATATTATTTCTATGGCTTGTGAAAATAGTTAATTAAAGCCAAGTTTCTATTGGTTTATCTTTCTTTACGTATGTATCAGGGGTCTGTGTCCCAGCAGTGGGAAAATTATAGGCTGATGTTATGTGTATCTGATACTTCAGAGATATGAAAAAAAAAAACGTGATAAATAAATTCAAATTAACTCACTATACTTTGCCAGTTAATTTAATATGACCTTGAATCGACCAATAATTATGAATACGAGGTTAAAATAATGTTCTCAAATTGACGTTACTATGCATTATGAACGGCATGCTCTGCGACACTGACATTTAGTCTCAAAATTGTTGTCATTTCCACCGCATCCGCCATAGACAAAAGTTTCACAACTGCCAGAAGTAAAGTTGTAGAAATATCTGAAAAAAAAACATGGAATTAGTATGTACTAAGAATTTTTTTTTAATAATTCCGGGACATATTGTAAGTGTACGTTTATCAAAAAAAAAACTGACAGGTGTAAAAAGACACGATGAAGTCGAGAGTATGTTTTTTTTTGTTTTTTTCCTGTTATTACGATATATTTTTTTTTTTCTTGACCCTACCCGAAAACCTTCTGGTTACAGAGATATTAAAGGTCAATGTTCCAAGTTTTCTCACATTTTATTGTACGAAAGCTCGTTTTAAATGTCATAATATAAACTATAAGACGCCACGCCCCACGTAACGTTGCATGCCTGGTAAACAAAGAATAAATATGGAAATGTTTTTTCACACCAAAATAAAAGTATTTTTCCAGTCATTAGATTTGGTCAATGTTACATATTTCCAAGAGAACGTGTAGCTGATGGCTGCGCTTCGGTAAATAATACCAGCCGCGCGGGTCGATCGAAGGTTAAGCTATGCTTGCCGATTTTGGTTCATGGATGGGTGACCATCCATAACATATCGAAACCCCTCCATGCCTCAGAAAGCACGTAAAGGCTTCTTCAAACAGCCGCGACGCGACAGCGCGACGCGACACTTGTAGAACAATTTCCATTAAGTTTTCATAGAAATTGTTCTAAGGGTGTCGCGACGCGACCGTCGCGTCGCGCTAGTCTGCACGAGCCTTTAAGCTGTTGGTTCCGGCTGTCATTCGTAGATCTTTGATAGTCGTTACGGGTAGTAAGAGACCCAAATGTCTGACCACTAGTCTTGCCAAGGGATATCGTGTTGGTAAGTGACTAGGTAATAGAGGTCAGGTAAGCATTCACTCCATGTAAAATACTGATTTCAACATGCATCCGGTTAGACTGCAAGCTGATCCCAGAATAGTTTGGAAAAGGCTCGGCAGATTAATTGAAGTAATGGAAGAAATCCATATCTATATAGTATGAAAACAAAATGCCGTGAACACGATGACTACATCTGTTAACCGCCCCCTACTATACACCGAGAAATTTGAATGGTTGTTTTCCCGCGGCAGAACAACTTGCCATAAGGAGTACTTTCGAAGCATAGAGTAAAAGTAAAAAAAAATAAAGATTGTACTGTTTTAAAATAATTTAAAAAAAAATGTCATCAACTCGATAAAACACTACTCAATAGTAACACTAGAGGTAACTTGTAGGTACTACTCGAATCGCACGCACCGCCGACAAAGGTAACAGCGATGCATAAATGTTCAAAGCGAAATAAACTCTCGCACGTGGTGATTTTTAATAATGGTTAATCCACCATTTTTTGTTTCTAATATTTTATTTGTTTATAAAACTATTGTATTACCAATACAAAGCCATTCCGCTGCGGGAAAGCAACCATTAAAATTTCACCGTGTATACAACGTGTAACGGAAAGGGTATATACATACCAAGGGCACGGCTTCTTTGGATGATATCAAACGATATTGGAAGGGTTTTTTAATCCTATCTCTACATGTTCGGAAGTTATCAGAATTTTTGATACATTGATACCAGAAACCGAACTTTTCAAATTGAAACAAAAACATCACTCGGAAGGGATTTATCGTAACATTGGCAAGTAACGTAGAAAGTTATTGATCTACGTAGTGCGGTGACACGTTTGTTATGATATGAATTTAAGAAACATGAAACCGAAAATTTGGTATCAATTCTTAGAGTATTTTATTTTGAGCTGAAACTATGTATTCTATGCCAGTTGTTTTCTATAGTGCTTAAGGATAGCAATAGGGTTTCTGTTACACCCTGTAGGTATATACTAGAGCGGCCGAGCGCTGCAAGCAAAAATAGTCCTTAAGGTGTATAGATATGGATATCCCTGATAGTAACTATATCTTCGCGACTGTTTTCGACAATATTATGTTGGACTGTAAGCAAAAAATGTGAAAAAAGCTTACCTAGTAAAGGCTGAACGACAAAATCCCGTTTCATACGATTGCATGCATAAAGGATCTGAAACAGAAAACATCAATAAATAATAAATAATAGTTTATAAGTATAAATACGCTTTAAACAACCAAACTAGAAAATTAGAAAATAATTTCTAAAAAATTCAAAATAAGGATGAAGGGTCATTAAACAATGAAATCATTTTAATGTAAAAAAGCATGGGGCGCTTTTTGAGGTATTTTTATAGTTAATTAATTAATATCAAGCACCCCACGTTTTTTATTTATTTTCAATTTTTTACTTCGGCTAACTACAAATGCGTGATTTTTTAGTTTTCTATTACTATTTTTTTTGGCACACATTTATACAATTATAGAATTGACATTAGTCCTTGATATGTGTGCAAAGTTTCAATTTAATTCGACGTTTTGAAGTGGGTCAAAATCACGTTCAAATATTCCGTTATATACGTACCTACATCCTCCAGACCGTATTTCGGCCATGGCGCCCAATCTTAACGGAGACTAGCCTCCGGCGCGGGAGATATTATAGTGTACAAGTGTGTGCGCAGACACAGGTGCACTCTCTCTTCCCTCACTCCCATACTCCGATAGGACGGCAATCCTACACAACCGGAGAAAGATCAGGCGTAAGACCAACGGCTTAGCGTGCTTTCCGAGGCACAGGGGTATCATACCTCCAACTTCCAAACTCCGGGCTGTTACTAAAAAATCCCTAATAGAAAAAACCCAATATCACTTTGCCCGACCTGGGATTCGAACTCAGGACCCCACGCTCAGTTGCGCTTGCGACCGCGAACATACCAAGGTAATAAAAGCGTGTTAAAAAGGATATCTACATCATCATCCACCAGCCCGTATCTTAATTTAATTGGATCCAACCAACACCGCCAAAGTCTTCTTCCTCCATTCATCTTTCTTAAGATGGGTGCGATAAAGGATCTTCTTCCACATAAGCAGCCTATAATATTCTTACTGTTGGGATATTGGCCTCCTCTCTATGAGAGGGGCTGCAGCCGTAATCCACCACGCGGGCCCAGTGCGGGTTGGTAGATGTCACATGTCTTAGAATTTTTGGTTCTAGGATATGCCAGTTTCCTCACGATGTCTTCCTTCACCGTTTTGAGAGCAGTGGTGATGAAATAATTTACGCAAAGTAAAGCTCCTGTCTCGGTTTGTACCTACCACCTTATAACTCGAAAGTCACGGCCGTTACCACTGAGCCGCCACTGGTTTGGTTGGAACCAAATTGAAACTTACCTAAATCAGCATAGACAACTCCCCCAAATAAAATAACAAGAAAACAAAATAGTTTCATTCTGAATCAACGTATACTTCCAAAAAAAAAAAATTGAGGTGCAACAATCCTTTATAGTTCTATTCTACAAACTACAAAGTTGAATGATTCTATTGCCATTTATATTTAAAAAAAAATGTTTGAATGACAGGGATGTATTAGGGCAGCCTAAATTCTAATAAAAATACCTATAAAATCACTACTATGGGTAGGTTGGGAGAGAAACCAAAACTGATTTCCTGAACACTGAGTTGCCTTGGCTTTCCGAAGACCTCCAGTCTTTAAATAGACTTCGGACTCAGGGAGGCAAAGTAAACCTGCTCAGGTGGAGATTAACAGTTGACTCCGCTCTGAAGTGTAAATGTTGAGCTGTTCCACAAACAATGGGGCACTTAATATCTTGTCCAGCGTGTCCTGCTGTCTGCACGCTACAGGAGTTGATGGACGCTGCTGAAAGTGCCAAGCAAAGTAAATAAAAGCAAAGTACATACAGTCAGCCCAGAATTTGACTACGACAAATTCTGGGCTGACTATATATAGTGAAGGAATACATCGTGAGGGAACCTAGAACCAAGAATTCCAAGACATGTGACGTCTACCAACCCGTACTGGTCCCGCATAGGTCCCTCTCACAGAGAAGAGGCCTGTGTTTCAGCAGCGGGAACGTCACTGGCTGATTATGACGTATAAAAAGTTTTTAATCCGGCCCTGCTCAATACCACTGATATTTTGATATGATATGCGTCATTAATTATCAAGAACAGCTGCGTATACCTACTCGATAACTATGGAAATGATTCGATCAATTTCACAGTACGTATATTAATGGTAAAAAGACAATAATTCTAAAGCAGCTGTAAAAACAAATTAATAGTTTACTTTTTGGTAAAAACCTCTATTTCATGAAACTTCAGGGTGGCCATGTTAGTAAAAGATAATGGCAAAACCTGTCAAATTGGTAACGTAATTTCACAAAATGGCGTCTGGTTGTCGCCATATTGAATTTAGATTACGGTCACGTCTTTAGCATGGACATAAAATACAATTTTGTATTATAAGTCCATGGTCTTTAGTGACACTCACAAGATTATGACAAATCGATTGATGTAAGAATCATCAAATAATGGAAAAAAATACAAGACAGACATTGTCCTGTTTCCTAGAATTCGGTCGCAGCGTCATCTATCGGTCCAATTGTGAAGCTAAACTATCCAGGGACCCACTCAAATACACACAAAAACATTCAAATTGGCCGAGCCGTTTACGAGTTCAGTGTCATATACACGTACAAAAGAAATAAACAAGGTGTAACAGAATAAACGTACGTAAGTCCTGAAAGCAATTTGTTCTTAGTTGACTACTGAATCGATTTCTGTTTATTAAAGGTATTTTTTTCAAAAACTATGTGTTTTGATAAACTGGCTTTACGGATGTCTGGTCGACAACCAGTCTTACCTAGAGATACGTACTACCCAGTAATTGGGTTGTGGAGGTCAGCCATGTAAAAAAACTGGTACTCACTTGCACCTGGTATAACTAGAAGCCGACACCAGCAAAGTAGGAAAAGGCTAGGAAGGAGATAACGTTGTTGAGCAGAGGATTTTTGCAATCATAACAACAGAAAGGGTGTTAGACAATTGGGCCGCACAATTCCCCATGTTTCTTTATTAATTACTTAAATAACAAAATGAAAAATAACAAGTTGTCAATGGAACCTCATCGAACCATAAACAAGCGCTGAACATTTGAAATTACACTTGAAAATGAAAAAAATTAATTCGCGCGCTTTTTACCCGCTAACAAGATATTGCGTAAATGCCACCGAGTTATTAAATATGGATGATTATTGTGTCAAAAGTATACGATTTGTAATTAAACTTTCTTAAATACGGACGGTTAAGGTTCGGTTTGGGGTTAAAACTCTAGGGCCACGGGGTCTGAGCGTCCACTTAGTTTTTCGAGATATTGCCAAGCGGTTGGTCAAATTTTCACGTGACCGCAGGGCTGGCCTATTTTTCGGTCAACGAATCAGCATTGCCATACAACGTGGCAATGCTGTCAGCTTTTTGGGCACTTTTCTGGTTGACAACGATGCGGACGAATTTTTTGATGCCCTATAATTTTTTTGTTTTGTTATAAACTTGTACTACCCGTGCGCGATAAGTTGGGACCTGACTTATCGCGCTCGGGTAGTAAATATTATAATTTTTAGACCAGTATTTAACATGGAGCGACTTCCTATGTGACCTAGATAGGAAGTTGCTCCATGTAAATACTGGTATTCAGCTACATCTGGGTAGACTGGGGCCTACCCCAAAATTCCATTTCTTCTTCCCAGCTAAAGCAATAGGAAGTGGTGAAGGGCGGTTGTTTTGGGGGACTATCTTATGTAATTCTGACGTTCGAAAAGTACTGATTCTCAGCTTAATTTGAATAAATGACTTTTGATTTTGATTATTTACATAAATAATTTATAATAATTACATAATTTATAATAATTGCATAATTTATAATATAATTGTTCCGTGTGGTGCCGGACGTAAAAGATTACCACCATCCCATTTCTGGCAGCAGCGTTCTCTATGCATTTGACCACCATACTGCGATCGCCAACCCGCCTGCCAAGCGCGGCGAATATGGCAGATGGGCCTTTTGGGGGAGGCTTATGTCCAGCAGTGGACGTCTTTCGGAAGATATGATGATGACGATGATGACCTAAATAATGGCAGAAACTACATAACACTATCTGCTACGATTCTCACGTAAGAACTCCTTTTGCATACGCACGCCGGTTGCAAATACTACGCATCTGATCTTTCTGACGAACATTTAAGTATACAAATGAATAAAATTGAAGTGTCTGTTTGTAAAGCCAAAATACAGCTTTTTACCAACTGTGTATACTTTATACTGCGTATGTATACAACGTGTAACGGATAGGGTATATACATACCAAGGGCACGGCTTCTTTTGATGATATCAAACGATATTGGAAGGGTTTTTTAATCCTGTCTCTACATGTTCGGCAGTTATGAGAATTTTAATACATTGATACTAGAAACCAAACTTTTCAAATTTAAATAAACACATCACTCGGAAGAGATTTACCGTATATTGGCATGTAATGTGGAAAATTATTGACCTACGTAGTGCGGTGACACGTTTGTTATGTTTTGAATTTAAGAAACATATGAAACCGAAAATTTTGTATCAATTCTTAGAGTATTTTATTTTGAGCTGAAATTATGTATATTCTATACCAGATGTTATCTTTAGTGCTTAAAGATAGCAATAGGGTTTCTGTTACACTCTGTATACTAGCCTGTCTTGCCGTTTGTTCCGGCTAATAAAGATTTAGACGGGACTTCACTGGCAGGTAGGTGGTGTTACAAGGAGTAATAAAGGCTGCTTTTTGTCCCAATAGCACATTCCCTTGTTATAATTTCTGACATACACCCAGGGCAAGCCGCGGGCAGTAGTTCTGCTAGGGTGTCCCCTTCCGGCGATTCCATTCACATCTGCCTTGTAAATAACTTTTGTTAGTCGCCTTTTATTCATCCGCCCAACATGACCAAATTATCTAAGCCTACAGTCTTTAATGTTCCTACTGCTGGGACACAGGCCTCCTGGCCAGTCCAGGCCTGTGTCCCAGCATTGTGAACATTATATGTTCATCGTATGTGTTTATACAGGATTTTTAATAACTTCGCTTCAGTGATATAAATTACTTTAGCTGTAAGACGATTCCTGTTCCTTGTTATGGAAAGATGATAAGCCGTTGGTCCCATCTGTCATCCACGAATGACAGATGGGACCAACGGCTTAAAACATCTGTCAACATCGACAGTGATTGTCGCTGACATTTAACGCTTTTTTTAAGTACGAGAATTGGGCGTTTGGATATACCACCAGACAAAATATTTTTTTAAAGAATTTTAAGTTAAAATCGACGGTTTTCTTAAAGTAGCAGTCGCTACTTTATGAAAGCCACCATTTTGAATTTTTAGGTCTTGTTTTTGCGCCTGTCAAGAATTGTAGGGCAACTAAACTGACACAATTTCTTTACAAGTTGCTATGAAAAATTGCTCGTCCCTGGATAGGTGACCCTCTTTACATACCAAGATCCCTCCGTGCATCGGAAAGCACGTTAAGCCGTTGGTCCCGGCTGTCATTTGTGGATCTTTGACAGTCGTTACGGGTCGTCATACGCCCAAAAGTCTGACAACCAGTCTTATCAAAAGGTATCGTATTACCTAGTAGCTGTGTTGTGGAGATAGGCAGTCGCTCCCAGCTGTATCCAGGTAGACTGGAAGTCAACACCAATATAGTTGGGAATATCCACCACGACGAAGATGTCACATATCTTCGAATTTTTTAGTTCTAGGATATGCTGGTTTCCTCACGATGTTTTCCTTCACCGTTTTGAGATCAGTGGGGATGAAATAATTTACACAAAGTAAAGCACCTGCCTGGGTTCGAACCTACGACCTACAACTCGTAAGTCATGACCGTTACCACTGAGCCACCACTGCTATCTAAGCGATACTCTTCAAAATTTTCGTCACTACATCTTTTGAACATAATTTCTCTTAATTCTTATCCAAATATTAGTACATGCATGGAGTGCGTATACGAATGGTAACGGAAAATCACATTAATGCGACGGTGTGGTCTAATTTAACTATAAAAGTGTATGCTTTCCCCAGCCCTGGCACGATCAAAGAGGTGGGTAGGCTTATGAAGGGTTCAGAGGCGGCTGAAGAAATAAGAGAGAAATTTCGTCAAAAATAAACATTAAGGAGGAAAAGTCAGGGTGGCACGACAAAATTCAGATTTTCTTACGTTTTTTGCTATTTTCAGATCAGTGTCAGGTTGTACGAAAGAATGACAGATGAACATCCATCTGTCACTCCTTACCATGTGACGTAAATTAAGTCAATCAAAACCGTTCACAATCATATCGTTCCAATGCGAATTCCTTTTAAAATCCATAATTGACGCTGATGGCAAAAAATAGTTAATTATTTTTCTTTTGTCAATTTCCATAATATACAACCTGACAATTACCTGCAAATTGCAAAAAACCGTCAGAAAATTTCAATTTCGCGGGCCTTCTTAGCGCATCCTTCTTCAACTTCAGCTTGAAGTAAGCTGTCATGCCACTTGATGCTAGGGATTGACACCGTTGACAGCTCACTTCACCTAAGAATCACGTTGAGATTTTTACAAAACAGACCGGCTGGTCTAGTTTTGTCTAAGTCTAGGTGCACACAGCGAGGTCTATGTCCTCTGTAGTGGCTGCGTGTGCGAGTAATAGGTGTTTAGCTGTGCGCTTGCTCGCATAATGTGAACACTCCGAGCCTCATCGTGTCCCAGTTCCGAGCTAAGCTGTGGCTCAAAATGGCGCGTGATTTGATAATTTTCACATAGAAGAGTTTAGGGGAAAAGTTTTAAACGAAAAGATGGTGCAGTAAACAACACGTGGTGAAAAAAAAAACAACGTATTTTTTGTTTATCCTAAGACTAGCCGCCCGCGGCTCCGTCAGAGTCAATGCAATTAATATTACCAATAGCATTGTATGGCCCAAAGAATCAAATTTTTCATACAAACTTCGACCCCCAATTTCATCCCTTTACGGGGAAAGTTTTCTAAAATACTTTCTTAGCTGATGTTTCCTACTCATAATCTACCTCCGTTCCAAATTTTATTTTCGTAGGTCCAGTAGTTTTTGAGATTTCGTGATTAATCAGTGAATATATGAATGAGTGACCTATCGCTTTTATATATAATATAATTATGTCACCGTAATATTATGAACATCGTCAGTTTATAATCTATTTCGGGAGATTACAACGTATCGAAACATTGTGAACTGTGCCACTAACTTGGAAGTAGCGCTCGCTCGGTTCGTTCGGCTCGCGCGCGGTTGGTCGCAGTTCTAACCTAACCTAACCTTACCTATAATATTGTAAGCAGTAAGGTGCACTTCACAATTCATCGACAGTTTATAACCTCGCGAGATAGATTATAAACTAACGGTGTTCACAATCATTCGGTGAGATATAGATAAAATGACGCCTTGTTTCCACTAAGGGTTGGGCAGAGGAGCACCCACATTCCGCCAGTCATGTTTACGTCCCATGTTATAAGGGGCGAGCCTATTGGCATCAGCCGAGCAAAAATCCAAACTCCGGGCTGCTACTGAGAGATTCCAGATAAAAAAACTACAATAATACTTTACACCTTGTTCTTTATAATTTATTTTTTAATTCCTGAATTGTCCTCGATCACGTCAGATGGAAAGCGATTGATGGACTCTATGATAGAACGAGCGTACCCAGAAAATGCCTGTCCACCTGTAACGATTGATAGTCTTTAGCCATCACTAAATTTTAATCATCAACTGCCTAGTCTTTTTCGATCTGTGTTGGGGTTGGCTTCCAGTCTAACCGCATGCAGCTGAATACCAGTTATTACATTGAGCCAATCTGACCTCTACAACTCAGTTAGGTACTGGGTAATACGATACCCCTTGGTAAGAATGGTTGGTCAGACTTTCGGGCTTCTGACGACCCGTAACGTCTGTTAATGATCCGCGAATCCGCCTACCTGGGTTCTAACCCTCGACCGTGTTACAATCCCCTGAAATGTTGCGTATGAATAATGCATGAACTCCTTGACTACATACTTCTCTAGCGTCGACGCTTTGACGAGAAACTTGGATGACAAACAACGATGAAAATGACATCGTGTTTTTTTTTGGTTTTCAGTGATATTCGGGTTACGTCTACGTTACTTACCGCTGTCAGTCTGTGGATGGGTAAACATCCATTTAAATCAGGGTTTAGATGAAACTTCACGCCACCAGTTGGCATCATTTCTTCCATTTGGAAATAATCGGCATTTGCCTAGCCTATTTGCAATTATGTTGAGGTTGGCTTCGTGCCTTATCGGATGTACCTGAAAACCAGTATTTTACATGAAGCGACTGCCTATCTGACCTCCACTACCCAGATACTGGGTAATACGATACCCCTTGGTAAGACTGGTTGTCAGATTTTCGGGCTTCTGAAGACCCGTCCTGGGGCCTGAGACAAAACACATTTCTGTTAGCGTTCACGCCAAACGCTACGCCAAAATGTATGGGAATGACATTACCTGCAGAAAGGACACGACGTAATCTTTCCGCAGGTAATGTCATTCCCATACATTTTGGAGTAGCGTTTGGCGTGAACGCTACCAGATATGTGTTTTTTCTAGGCCTGCTGGGCCCGCGTTGTAGATGACAGCCCATTCATTCTCACCGAGAGGAGGCATGTGTCCCACCAATGGGAACTTTATAGGCTGATTATTTATGACGTAAGAAAAACTTAGGAAGTCTATTTTAACTTCAGTTTCTGAAATAATTACGCCGATATTAGGTACCTACTGAACCAAAAGGACATCATTCAGGTTTCAAACATAATTGTACCCAGAAATAAAGTTGCCAGAAATTTCTATCATTTTTTTTTAACTGTTATAACGAGATAAAATTATAACCCCTCCGCCGCGATGTAAGTTTGCCAATACAAAAAAGAATATTTTAACTTTTAAATGCTTCCAGCTGCCTGAACATTTTTTTAAATTTTATTTCAATTTAGTTTATAGTGTTAAAAGACGGAGTTGCCATCCCGCAAGACATGCATACTAAGACGGGCTCACGCATATCTCTTGACATATTTCTATTCACTTACATCAAAGACTCTGCCACATAGGGATGTCCCCTCGCAAAGTATACACCATGTAGTTTTGAATTACTTTCCACCTAGCGTAGGCACATGCCTAGGAGATAGGGGAGAGGGTAAGCTAGTGCAAAATATTAGAAAAGTAGTTGTGGATATAATTATGTGATGGACGAGGGTGGTTTAATGGCGGTAGATCTGTATTTCATGCTGTTTCGTAAAGCAGAATGTACATTTGATGTATTTACTACTTTTTGCTCGCGGTTTCACCCACGTAAATGCCATTACCAATTTTTTCCCAAAAATATTATTGAAGATATATACAAGATAGATACAAGATAAAAGTAATTTTGTTAATTACTTGACACTTGACGGTTTAAAGACGCAAAAACTTTTTGCCCATGGTATGAATGGGGCTTATAAGTAAATTCGTACGAATTTATTCGCTCGAGACGAGCGAATCGAAACTTATATACACCGTGACATTTTAGTCGTCTTACAAAGGTGGTCCACTCAATGTATCCGACATAAAATACCTACAGGCGCGATTAAAAAATTGTTACCATTAATAAAGATAATACGTACAAAGAAAAATAAATAATGCTTTAGAATTATGAAACACCCTCCCTGTTAGTAATGTTTACGTATCAGACAAGAGAGTAATTTTTTGAAGAGTTCCGTTGCCTGTCTCCGAAACGCATCATCAAATCTATATGAAATTTAAATGGGACCATTACGAAATAAACCCCTTTCGAACAAAAAAAACAATTTTGCAAATCCGTTTAAATATGACGGAATTATGCCCGAACATACATGAAAAAATAGAAAAAATATAAACATGTCGAATTGATAACCTCCTTCTTTTTCAAGTCGGTTAAAAACGAAGAAACTCTGTAGCCAGCAATTGGCAATAAATAGGATTGCCATTTTGAACATAGCCGAGTCACCAGAACTCAAACGAAATCAATGATCGGCGTGGCCGACTAGTCGGCCATTTTGTAGCCGACTAGTCGGCTAGTCGCCCAAAGTCATAGTCGGCCCATCACTAGTTATAACTATGTAGTACTATTAATATTAGTTACCTCTAGGGCAGGGATGGCGAACCTCTTAAACTCTGCGAGCCATTTTCTCCTAAAAAATATTTAATATGGCATTGACGTGCCAACAAACAATCTTGGCAATTGACTACTAAAAAAAAACTAAATACTTTCACAATAATTGCTGAACAAATTAGTGCAACTTCTGGGTCTGGTATTAGGTTCATAGGTATATTAACTTTTAGCAGAATGCAAGCTGGACTGGAATCATGTGACGTAGGTACGGTTTCTGAAAGTAACGACTGAACTTAGAAAGAAGATGAACTTATCACGCTCAGATTTCTATGTTTGTTACTGTAACTTAGGCAGCCGTACCCAAATTATTTTGTTACGTGCGACCAAAGGCACGCGTGCCATTGGTTCACCATCCATGCTCTAGGGTGTTGGAGACATTGTATTAGCATTATGTTATTTCAAATGTTGTGAAGTGTGGCCTTAATCTAATTTTTAATGTGTTTACACTGTCACACTTTTTTATGTCTTCCAGTAAACTATTGAACAGCCGCGCTCCTTCAACCAATATTGTTCTTTTACCATAATTAGTGCGAGCGTACGCTGGTTTTACCTGGATTTTGTTTTTATTCCTTACGTTGTATGTTATATTTTTCCTGTGTAGGTGAATGTTTGATTGTACAGATTAGGTGATGATTTTTTTAATAAGGACGCATGTGCAGTATGTGTAAAGTTCACAGATTCTGATTGATAGTGTGATAAGCAAATAGAGTGCCACCGTTCGGTATAGACGTACACTAAATATCTCAGCAATCGATAAGGAATGTTGCGTCAAAAGCCTCTTTGTTACATTCCTTATTAAACTTCCTTCATTGCCGTATGTATTAGTTACTAGCTTTATCCGTGGCTTCGTCCGCGTGGATGTCGGAACTTATCGCAAAAATCCTATGTTGCTTATAACATCAACTATCAGCCAGTGAAAGGCCCGTCAAAATTGGTCCAACCGTTTTGGAGATTAGCCGTAATAAACGGCTTATTTTACAGTAACGATTCGGATGATTTAATTCGTTCGAGTCGACAAATACCACCACCACTACCACCACTACCACTTTATTTTTTTAATAAAATGTATTTATTTATTTTTTATTTATTTAAATAATCCGAATAAACAGATTAAACAGATAAAAAATTAACAATAGTTTTTTTTAACGTGCCGTTTATATTTTTATATGCATTTAATAAAAGGCATTTAGACATTATAAAAAGACACTACAATTTTATATGTATTGCACTTTTCCATGAAAAAGGATTTTTGTTTGATAACTGACGAAAAATTTTTACGCTAGGGGTCCAGCATCATTAGCTGGAATCATGGTTGTACTTTTCAATGAAACAGCAGTTATTTTCTTAAGTAAGCATTTGCAAAGTGCGAACGAATTTCGAAGTATTATTCACGTACACAATCGCACAACTCTCCATAACGCTGTACTAATTTAATGTAACATCTTGCATGCCATGTGGGTATTGTATACTCATGTTTTGGACAAATAAAAGTATCTCTATCTCTCTCTATCTCTCTACGCTAAGTTAGAGGTAGATTATTAAAACTATGTTACTATGTTATTATTAATTATTGAATAACCCTCGTTTCCTTGAGGGTTAGAAGACTGGGGTTTGATTGAAAACAAATTTCAATGTTTTCTCAAGTTCTTTTAATATTCGTAGATGTAGTGGTTACACCTTAGAATAGTAGTTGTTAACAAAATTCTTAATCCTAAAACCTTATACTATCGGCGGATAATCTTAACACCGCGATGTAGAAATCGGTCGAAATTGTTCAACGCCATCTAGTGACAAATTTTTAAACAAATATGTCAACATTTGAGTTTCCGATCGCGGTTTGGTTACTTTGTCTCTGTGAGGCTAAACAATTATTATTAATTAATTATACGGTACTCACCGCATGATATACAATGACGTAACTGTACTCGGGGTGGACGGTACCTACTTTTATAAACTTTTAAATATTGTGGTGAGAAAATAAATGTTATGTAATTTTATGTTAAAGTCAATAGAAAAAGAAGTGAACTCAATATTATTTACGTGAGTATATATGATTTGATTATTTATTTACGTAGGTACACTTGTGTTGTTTATACTTACAGTACTGCTCCAAGTCCTACACGATAAACAGATTAAAAAAGCACAGATAAAAAAAAACAAAACCTCCTCACAGACATTCATTAAAAGATTTGTCGACACTTCGATCCCCCTCTTAAAACCGAAAGAGATTCCTTACTTTAAAAATAATAAACTGACTTATTATATGGAATATCGTCACCATTATCTTTTGACCCCTTCCCCGTTCTGCGACCCCAATTTCGTTCTACCGCGGGGGGTTTTTGAGGGGTGATGAGGGGTCTTTTAGGCTGGGTGGGTGATGGAAAGCGTGACACAGCCGTACAATGCCTATTATGAGCAGACAAAGAGGCTACAACCCTCTTTCACACCTACTTCGCTTTTCAATCCGATGTGGTACCTATTTGCGTACATGGAATTACTAATAGATTGATTTTAGGTTTAAAGAATATTTATTTCTCATAAAAACGTGATACAGTTCACTTAAATGAGATTTAAATATACATTAATAATGACGAAGCATGCAGATGTTTTTTTTTTTTTGGGTGGGAAATCATCAAATAACTTCTCCCGCTCTGGGTGGAGCGGCAGGGCGTGTCAGACTTTTACTGACTAAAACCCACCCGTGTTCCCTCAGTTGCCTGTGTGCCAGGGGCGGCGGTATCGCTATCGAACAACCCGCACCCCTGGCAGGCAACGGCCCTTGCGGGCCCCATCTGTTGCTGCTGACATCTTTGAGGCGCGCGTGGAACACAACGCGCCGTCGACCCGGGCTTGGTCCTTACCGGACAGCGAGCTACCCATTACTCGCCGTCCGCAAGCCCGTGCCTACGGTGGCCGGGAATCAGCCTGGGATTCCCGACGCCCAGGGCGTCTCCTGCGAAGGCCACAGCTGTGAGGGCAAGCATGCAGATGTAGAATAAGTAAAATTACAATAACAACGTATGAGATCAGCAGCAAACAAAGCAAAAGTGTAGGTAGTTACATACAGGATAAGTTTTTATTCAGTGCGCAAATCGTAACCATGAATTCAGCATATCATTCTAGACCCCCCCACTTTTACTTTATTTAATTTCTGGATCTAAGTTCAATTAATTAATGGACCAAAATAACGGTTCCTATTCCTTCCTTAAAAACTACAAATCAACAAATGTGATAAACACAAAAAGTAAAGTAGCGCCATCTACAATGCCATATGCGAACTACTCAAGACTTGACGTCACACCGCAGCTACATCACGCAAGCAGAGTTTACCACGCAAATACAACTACTACATATATACAAGATCCTGACATCAATCGTCGGGCAGCTGCCCACCAGACACAACACCCACTGCGAAGGGCTAGACGGAAAAAATTAAGACCAAAAGTTGTAACGACACTTTTTGCTACATTGTTGTAAACCGTGCGGCGTGCGCGTGTTTCTCTGCAGACAGAGACACAGACAGAGTGCATATATATTGACTGACTGACTGACTGACTGACCGATCCGACCGATCCGACCGATCCGACCGATCCGACAGATCCGACCAATCCGACCCATCCGACCGATCCGACCGATCCGACCGATCCGACCAATCCGACCGATCCGACCGATCCGACCGTTCCGACCGATCCGACAGATCCGACAGATCCGACAGATCCAACCAATCCGACCGATCCGACTGATCCGACCGATCCGACCGTTCCGACCAATCCGACCGATCCAACAGATCCGACCGATCCGACAGATCCGACCAATCCGACCGATCCGACCGATCCGACAGATCCGACAGATCCGACCGATCCGACCCATCCGACCGATCCGACCGATCCGACCAATCCGACCGATCCGACCGATCCGACAGATCCGACCGATCCGACAGATCCGACCGATCCGACTGATCCGACCGATCCGACCGATCCGACAGATCCGACCGATCCGACAGATCCGACCGATCCGACCAATCCAACCGATCCGACCGATCCGACAGATCCGACAGATCCGACCGATCCGACCGATCCGACAGATCCGACCGATCCGACCGTTCCGACCGATCCGACAGATCCGACCGATCCGACAGATCCGACCGATCCGACAGATCTGACCGATCCGACCGATCCGACCAATCCGACCGATCCGACCGATCCGACAGATCCGACAGATCCGACCGATCCGACCCATCCGACCGATCCGACCGATCCGACCGATCCGACCAATCCGACCGATCCGACCGATCTGACAGATCCGACCGATCCGACAGATCCGACAGATCCGACCGATCCGACCCATCCGACCGATCCGACCGATCCGACCGATCCGACCAATCCGACCGATCCGACCGATCCGACAGATCCGACCGATCCGACAGATACGACCGATCCGACCGATCCGACCGACCGATCCGACAGATCCGACCGATCCGACCGATCCGACCGATCCGACCGATCCGACTGATCCGACTGATTGACTGACTGACTCATAAATTGAGATTTAAAAAAAACAATTGGCAATTGGCAGTAGGTTTGCCATTTTGAACAATGCCTATGTCAACCGAACCTGTGCTCGAACTGAACCGAAAGCAGTGACCGGCTTGGTCGACTAGTCAGCCGACTAGTCGGCCAGTCGGCTAGTCGGCCAAAGTCATAGTCGGCCCATCTCTAATTATAATAGTTTATTTTTATTGTAGGTCTAATCGATAAGGTTTGAAAATAATTCGAGCAAGACTAAGACCTAAGACCGACCGACCGATTTAAGACCTAAAAATGTGTGAAAAGTACCTCCACTATGATTTTTAATTAGCTGGAATAAAATGACAGCTACGATAGAGCTTTTTGTCAATATGACAGCTGAGCGATAGACACGGCTGTCATTTTATACCAGTTAGTAAAAAATCAGAGAGTACACTAGCTTCTGATTTTGACTTATTTCAATTGGTCCTTTCTTTTCCCTATGCAATTAATTCTACGCTCGGGAATCATATTTATATTATACGGGGTAAGTTTTTATCCAGTGCGCAAACTGTAACCATGAATTCAACATATCATTCTAGACCGAAACCCCAGCACAGAAATTTTTCACCGGTTTTACAAAAACAAAATCAATAAAAAAAGTACAATACCTACGCGGTCAAAATGTATGGAACAGCAGATTTTTTTTGTGTAAACGATGAAAAATTTTTTCGCTGGGGTGTCTAGAATGATATGCTGAATTCATGGTTACAATTTGCGCACTGAATAAAAACTTATCCTGTATGTTATCCAGTATTAGTGATCACCAGAGGTCGGAATTAGGTAGAGATATTTATGTACTTGCATCGAAATGTTGATATGAATATGGATCTTCCCGGGATTTCTAATAGACAATCCCGTGTGACCAACAATACTACAAATAAATAACAATAAAAACCTCAGCGATAGATAAGACAAAGAAAACAAAGATAATTAACATACAATTATTATTAATATTAAATTCACAATACAAATTGCGCAAGCGCGCATTGGAATTATGCAACTTCGGACATCCGATGTCGTTGATGTAAATTTGGCAACGTCGCGCGTCCGTGGTTTACATTGTGTAAAAGTAAATAACGTTTTGTTTAATAGATCAGGGTATTTTTCTGCTCTGCATAATAAATCCCGGGATTTGGGGCATATCCACTTTATTCTTTCTTTGTATGAAATCAGTGTAAATACAACCTAATTCCGACATCTGGTGATCACAAATAGTTTTTGGAGCGCAAAATGAGAATTTATTAGAGGTTCGTCATACCAACTCCAACAAAATTCGTAGCTCACTCGCAATCATTCACACCTCTAGATATGATGACAAGCGCGCTACTCGAGAACTGTGGGACTCCATAATTTGTATAATGAACATGGCTTCTACCATAGAACACACCCCATAGGCTCCATAGACCCTATACACTACTAGCTCAATGGTGGATGTGTTGCATATAAAAGGATCGAAGTACGTATATGTACTTTGTAATGTTGGGGTACCTATGGCGGGAAAAATTATATTCTCGTCTATCTTCTATTATCTATGGCCCTAGCTCGAACGGCTTGTTAGTCGATTCGCACGTAACGGGTGAATCGACACTTAGAAAATAGATGGAATCACTGTACATAGTTTTAACTCAAAATAAAATACTCTAAGAATTGATGCCAAGTTTTCGGTTTCATATGTTTCTTAAATTAAAATCATAACAAACGTGTCGCCGCACTACGTAGGTCAATAACTTTCCACATTACATGCCAATATCACGGTAAATCTCTTCCGAGTGATGTGTTTATTTCAATTTGAAAAGCTCGGTTTCTGGTATCGATGTATTAAAAATTCTCACAACTTCCGAACATGTAGAGATAGGATTAAAAAACCCTTCCAATATCGTGCCATGCCTTTCGTATGTATTTAATACCCTTTCCGTTACGCGTGTGTGTATTGTTTTCGATAATTATAGTAATAATAAAGAATAAAGTAAGAATCGTTCCATAATGTTTTTTTATTTACTTATTTTCGTACTACATTAAAAGTTAGGTAACTGATTACTTATTCGTCTGAAATATTACGAAGTATGTATGAATTATTCTATTTAATCAGTTACCTTAAGAAGGAATTTTCCCTGTTAAAAGTAACAGGTAATTTCAGAGCCTAGGAACAAGTTACCTGTTAAGGAATTATCCTGTTAAATCCCATCTCTACTGGTTATCAGACTTCTGGACTTTTGACTCGCTTTGTCGAATGCTAAAGACAAACAAATGACAGCCGGGACCAACGGCTTAACGTGCTTTCCGCGCAACAGAAGTATCCTTAAATTAGTCGTGTGTTCATTGGCATTTCATATTAGGAAATTATCAGAAACCTTAACATATTGTTATAAGTTTTCTCACTTATACAGGATAACTTTTTATCCAGAGCGCAAATTGTAACCATGAACTCAGCATATCATTCTAGAGACCCCCAACCAAAATTTTTCGTCGTTAATACTAAAATAAATCAGCTGTTCCATACATTTTGACCGCGTAGGTATTGCACTTTCCTATGAAACAGCTGATTTTTTTGTAAAACCAACGTAAATTTCTTAAATGATGTCTAATTGTAGAATGATATGCTGAATTCATGGTTACAATTTGCGCACTGGATAAAAACTTGTCCTGTGTATAGAAGAAACAAGAATAATCTACCCAGGATTTTGTAATGTCTTGTTTTAAAAAAGTATTCTTGGAGTTTCTCTCCCTTCTTTTCTTTTCTGTTTTGCATTGTCAATCTAGCTTCAACTTTGTGATAATCTTATCGACTTTTCGTCAGTTAAAAAGTGCCTACAAATGGGTTAATTCTACTAATCCCACTAATATTATAAATGCGAAAGTTTGTAAGTATGGATGGATGGATGGATGGATGGATGTATGTTTGTTACTCTTTCACGCCAAAACGGCTGAACGGATTTGAATTAAATTTAACACACAGGTAGTCTGTAACCTGGAATAACACATAGGATACTTTTTATCCCGGTACTACGTTCCCGTGGGATAGTTTTCGATCTCCACGCGGGCCAAACCGCTGGCAAAAGCTAGTTTTAAATAAATGCTTTGACATTGAGTTTTAAACACATGTGCGGTTCACTGTACAGCGTATTAATGAAGTATAATATCATAGGCGCCGTGGCTTAGTTGGTTAAACCGCCTGTCTAGTAAACTGGAGATCGTAAGTTCAAATATCGCTGGGGCTTTGGGATACTCGTATGTGCATTTTTTGAAGTGAAAACTTCTTTAGGCGCGTTGAGCACTTTTTGGGTGAACAAAAATCATGGAACTCGCGTCATCGTCACCGAACGCTTTTTGGTTTAAGAGTGGTTGGATGAACGAGCACACGGCTGAGTCGCGCGTTGATGTCTTTTGGAAAAGTCCCTTTCTTTCATTAATAAATTCTAATTCTTTTATCCCTTTCTTTCCCTTTGTATTTTTATCGTAAAAAATTGTGCTGTTACCTTTAATGGCTCAAGTCGATCGCTGGTTTATCATTTTTTACCGAGAGCAGTCAGGACCCAAGGACCCAATGTGAAATTCTGTATTGATGATTTAAAAAATACACACGTAATTGTTCAAGTATTCACTTCTGTCGGCACTCCCGGAGTACCACTGTTTTTTTATAGAATTCGTCGGCACGTCAAGGATCGCTATCAGCAATATCATGATCATCAGTCTACGGCAGTACACTTATCTGCTGGATATAGGCCTCTCCAGTCCCATTTATGTGGACAATAGTATCAAAGAGATTTTTAAAACGTCGTCAACATCATTTCAACCGAAAGACGTCCACTGCTGGGCCTCCCCTAAGCACCATCGGATTCCTTTGGCCGTCATCAGTCTATCTTGTGGTACATCTTCCAGTATGCGGTCGCCACTCCAGTACCTTTCGGTCCCAGCGGCCATCTGTTCTGCGAGCAACGTGCCCTGCCCACTTCCACTTTTAAACCATACACCAAAATCTGCCAAGTGCGAGTCCACCAGTTGCAGAAATGAACTTTAACTTTTAATATCGTCCCCCCCAGTGAGGTTCCCGCATTGTCGTTGCGGGGGGGTTCAGTAACCGTGGTCACCCTCCCACGGTGAAGCAAAGAGGAACCCCAAGGTGGGGCCGCTCGTCAGGGCTTGTGCCTCCAAGCCGACGACGTAGCGGCCAAAAAGTGGGTTGCGGTGAGGTGCATCGCAGCTGAGGCGAGCCGCGATGTCGTATGGGAGGCATTGCGGCTGAGAGTTACAGGCTGCGGCGGAGGAGGAGTGCCGGTACTTCTGAGTAGCGCTCTTCCTTTTAATATCGTCATTAAATACTTATCTGCTTCTTCCAGAAAGCAACATTCGACCCGATTTCAATGTTTCTTTAATTTTAAATAATGAAGTATCAAACGAGGCAATCTGTCGAAGTTTTTGCAAGCACTGTTAGCACCTTAAACTTGTTTTGAGCAATATTCATGAAATCATTAGCGTGAATTATCCATTATGTAATGTGGCATTAATGTTTATCTTTGTGCAGTTGGGTAGTACAAAAGAACACTAGTAGTATTCGGTTCTTTTAATAGGTAAGGTTTCGTCATTTTATAAGGGTCATCATGAAAATCTGTAACTTTTAAAATAAGGCGTCAAAAATATCTGGTGGAAAAGTAACCTTAGACATGCCACTCCAGAGATAAAGTCTTTAAGAAAAACACATCCTAAGTCTGTAGCCAAACTCATTTATTATTTAACCTGGCCTTGCTAAGGTGGTGTTCCGGTAAATGTATTAAAAAGGCAATTTTAGGCAATTACTACGCCGGCGCGCGGTAATCCTGAGAGAGTGCGCTTAGAGTGTCTAAGATCTTGCACAGACCGTGAGACGAAGATGAGGGGCTCGTGGCTAAGTTCGATCGATGAAAAGGTTATGTTTGCTGCGGGCGGTCCGTTGATGGCTGAACATCCATTTCATAACATTAACAAGCCTTATTTAATTTTTTAATAATTTCACGCGCAAGTGGGAAAAGCGGGCAGGCTTTACTAGTCAACCAAGGGTGGTGAAAAGATAAGATGGCAGGCGCAGACTTATCGTTCATTCGTTCTTGGTGTTGAATTGAGCATTGAGAATCCAACAGAGTGTATCCCAGCGCGTTGAAAAAACGCAGTGACTATATTTAAACACATGATTGTACTCGTCATAAGTTCATAACAAACAACTTTCCCAAAGAAACAATTTTTATTTACTTAACTAGCGCATGTCCCCAATCACCCCAATAGAATATTGAGTACCTAATAAGAACAATACACCATCAGCTGTAATTTAATTTGGTTACCTACAAACAAAAAAAAAAAATTACTTTTACCATACAATATTTTTTTTCATTAATTATACTACCGTACGGATCGCGCGCGCGCTATCAGCTGTGAGTTGCTTGACCCCAGGGTAAATATTCTATTCAATATTAGGGGTAATAAAGGGGTCAATATGGTAGATAAATAAAAAAAATCGTTTCTTCGGGAAAGTTGTTTGTTAAGTGTTTAAATATCGGTCACTAATTACCAGTCACCCTATATGCGCGATATTTTTATGTCCGAGCAAATATTTATTGGCATTAGGTAAAGCATAAAAAAAGCGTAAAACTAAAAATAACAGAAAACAATGATATTAATGCCAAAAAGGGTGTGTTACCTGTGGCTAACAGAGCACTTCAACAAAGATGCGACTTAAACTGTCTCTGTGTGAACAAGACGTTATTTCTCAGAAGCTAAGTGATTAGTAATTTTAGCTAAATTCCCGGGCTCACGGGATATAGGTATTAAGTCTTCGTCTCATTTAAAGTCTAGGTTTTGTAAGACGTTGTAGTGCCAGTAGGTGGCGACCCCAGGTTGGTCATCTATGTTGAGGTCGGCTTCCATCTAAGGGATATGTGATTAGTGACAGTGGTGTCGCTGCAACGTTTTGTAGTTCCGATGTGGGTACGTTGTAGCTGGTGCTTGCAGACAAACAAATTGTTGGGGTTTCGTTGTGCTGGCTGCGACGTCGTCTTCAGGTTCCTGCGAACGCTACAGCCCGACGCGACTTTACTAGAACAATTTCTATGAAAACTTCATGAAAATTATTCGACAAGAGAACTCAAACTCAAAGCATTTATTTCAATTAAACCATTTCCAGGCACTTTTGAATTGTTAAAAAGTCGATCAGTTGGAAAGTTGAAGCTAGTTGCCCATTCCATAACGTAGATCTCTATGGAGAAGAACGGGCAAGAAACTCCACGGACACTCTTTTAAAATCAAGTTGAATATTACAAAATCTTGGGAACATTATTCTTGTTGCTTCTGTATGTAAGAACAATGTAAAAAAAAAAAATTATAAACAATTCTAAATACAAGATAAAAATAAGCCCTGGAAGTTAGGAGATGACCAGTCTCAACCGACAGCGCCCGTTCACGAACTTGACGCGTGGATCAGCACCATCCAGCTCAACCATTTTGTAGGGAACCGAATGATCTAACGCACACGCCACCATCAGTGAGACATTTATGTGAGCATGACATACTCTCAACTGCCATGCTTTTTCAAGTCAATGTACATCATAACAACAAAATAAACGGATGGCATGGTACTCACATTTACAAAATTTAAACAAAATGCTTCTAAATTATACAAAACTATAGTTTGCAATCTATTTGAAATATTAATAAAATTGCTTCGAGATTCGTCGCACCGTCGCTGTCGTGTAGAGGCTTTTTGGTGAAGCCTTAATGTGGTTGGTATTGCCCAAAGGGTTGATTTTGAACGCCAAATGTGGTCCGTGTGATTAGACTATTTATTTTCGTTCAAATTAGCACCCGTCCACGTGGTGTCATTGTGCTGTGGACTGTGGTTGTGTTAACTACATGTGACCGGACCCTCAAAGTAGGTAATCGTCGTCGTCGTCGTTTCAGCCGTAAGACGTCCATTGCTGAACATAGGCCTCCCCCAAAAGGGGGTTTTTCTCCATAATCACCACGCTTGGCAGACGGGTTTGCGATCGCAGTATGGTGGTTAAAAGCATAGAGAACGCTGCTGCCCATTCTCTAGTAAGTCCCTTAGTCGCCTTTTACGACACCCACGGGAAGAAATGGGATAGTGCTATTATTTTACGTCCGGCACCACACAGTAGTAGGGTTGATGTAGGTTTAAACTAAACTGAATGAATTCTTCTTAAAAAAAATCTTTGCTCTCTGTCAATGTCACAAAATGACGAAGAATATTTTCAGTGACATTTAAATTTAAATAGTTAGCAAAAATCAGTCACAATGTCAGCCAAAACAGTTTTGTATTTTCGAAATCACAATGAAATAAAGCAATAAAATGGAGTTACACACCTGCACTTAATGCCCATTGTCCGTCTATGCCCAAAAATGAAATAGTCGTAAGAAAATGTTTGATTTTCAAGCACAAACAATATTAGAAAAAAGACGCCGATATTAGAAAGAAACCGAATCAGAACTACATAATAAACAAAAATGGGTGGTAAGTATTTATCTTTGATTATATAATGAAAGGTATTTTTATACCTACATGCCTAAATATATAGAATCACGCCTTCTTCCCATGAGAGAAGGAGGTAGTATGATGTAAAACATATGGAATGCAATAAAGAATTGAGAATTGAATTGAATCGAATAGAAACACCAGGAGGAAACGTCCTAGGACAGGGATGGCGAACCGATGGCTCGCGTGCTTTTGGTGGCACGCGCCAAAATAGGTCGGGTATTTCACCAATTGAGGAATTTAGGTACATAGATCACAATGGAAAACCTAGAAATCAGCGGGTCTAAAAGGGGCACTTTGCAGAATCATAATACGATCATATTGTGAATCATATTTAAAATCGTGAAATGGTCACAAACCGACAATTCAAATTATTATCTGCGTAGCCAGTACGCAATTCATATAATTGACAGTTTTGTATGGAAATTCGTAAAATGGTCACCAAATTATGAATTGCTTTATTAAAGTAAAATGTCAAATAGCAGAATCATATGGGAATTTTAGTAAGTGAATTGTTTTTAGAGAAATCGCTTAATGTGGCGTTTTTAGTCCCCCAGAACGATCAATATGAATTCAATTTTCTAACTTTCCTCCTTAATTTATGGCATAAATTCCTAACGCCCAAAGTGGCGTGTAAATAATAAATAACATAAAAGTTTTTTTTTTTAACATAACCACTCGATCGATCAGGTTAAGCTACGCTTGCCGCGGCCGATCCATGGATAGGTGACACTCTGTACATACCAAGAGCCTCCGTGCCTCGGAAAGTACGTGGTGCCGGCTGTCATTTGTAGATCTTTGACAGGCGTTACGAGTCGTCAGAAGCCCGAAAAGCCAGACAACCAGTCTTACCAAGGGATATCCAGTTACCCAGTAGCTGGGTTGCGGAGGTCAGATAGGCAGTCGCTCCATGTAAAATAATGGTATTCGGCTGCACCCGGTTAAACTGGAAAGCGATCTCAAGAGGTTAAGAAAAGGCAACGCAGATGATAATAATCAGTCTGTCCGGGGTATCGTACCCAAACTGATGAACTGATTTCAACGCGGTTTTGTTCTTTCCCAGATGAGGAAGAAGAAGCGTCGATGGGTGCCACCAGGTACCCCGTCATGCCCTCACTGGTGGCTCTGCAGCAGATGAGAAACAGACTTCATCTCGCACAACTGGGCAAAAAGCTGATGAAATGGACCGCCTTAGCTACTGGCAAAGAACTCCGAAGACTTTCGATAGAGATGACGATGTGAGTTATAAAAAAAAAGTTTACTGAAAATGTCCGACTTCCAAAAAAAAACACACTACGATGTAAAAAATAACTTTAACTACCGAATTCCGTGTCTTTGGATCTGTTTTTTAGTTTTTTGTCACCGACTTCAGAAATTTACGTACCTAGTCGATTTGGAAGCCGTTTTTTTGTATTAATGTTTCGGTTTGTTATTATGGTACCTCTCCGTGCCTCGGAAAACACGTTAAGCCGTTGGTCCCGGCTGTCATTTGTAGATCTTTGGCAGTCGTTACGGGTCGTCAGAAGCCCGAAAGTCTGACAACCAGCCTTTCCAAGGGGTATCGTATTACCCAGTAACTGGGTTATGGAGGTCAGATAGGCAGTCGCTCCATGTAAAATACTGGTTAGACTGGAAGCCGACCCCAACATAGTTGGGAAAAGGCTAGGCAGATGATGATGATTATTGTACCTACCCCACATCAATTTGAATACCACTACTTGCTCCTCACGGCCCCTAGTCGCCGCAGGAGACGCCCTGGGCGTCGGGAATCACAGGCTGATTTCCGGCCACCGTAGGCGCGGGCTTGTGGATAGCGAAAATGGGTAGCTCGCTGTCCGGTAAGGATCAAGCTCAGGTCGATGGCGCGTTGTGTTTCACATGTGCCTCATAGCGACGTCAGCACTATGAGGGAATGCCTGCCTGGGGTGCGGGTTGTTCGAAAGAGATACCGTCGCCCCTGGCACACAGGCAACTGAAGGAACACGGTTGGGTTTTAGTCAGCTCGACCCAGAGCGGCAGAAGTTATTTGATGATTTTCCAGTCAAAAAAAAATCCAGCCGTTCCTTCTGTTATCGTGTTGTAGAATTACCCGTCTGGGTTTGGACACTTTGGTACTTTTTATCCCGGTTACGCTCCCGTGGGAGAACCCGCTTGAGAGGCTTCTGGCTATGTAATAACAACCACACAGGTCGATCGAGCAGCTTAATCTACTTTTCCGAGGAGCCTTCTTCACACACCAAAACCCCTCTGTACCCCGGAAAGCACGTTAAGGTCCCGGCTGTCAGTCGTGGATCTTTGACAGTCGTTACGGGTCATCAGAAGTCCGAAAGGCTGTCAACCAGTCTTACCAAGGGGTATTGGTACCCAGTAACTGGGTTGTGGAGTTCAGATAAGCAGTCGCTCCATGTAATATACTGTATTCAGCTGCATCCGGTTAAACTAGATGCCGATACCAACATAGCTGGGAAAAGGTTGACCAAATGATGACGGTTGAAGCTGCGGGAAAAATCTTGTTTTTTTTAATGGTGGGAAATCATCAAATAACTTCTCCAGCTCTGGGTGGAGCACGAGGGTGTGTCAGACTTTTACTGACTAAAAACCACCCGTGTTCCCTCAGTTGCCTGTGTGCCACGGTATCACTTTCGAACAACCCGCATCCCTGGCAGGCATCGGTCTTTGCGGACCTCACCAGTTGGTGCTGACATCTCTTTGTAAAACTTGTAAAACATTGCGCCGTCGGCCCGGGCTTGTTCCTTACCGCACAGCGAGCTACCCATTACTCGCCGTCCGCAAACCCGCGCCTACGGTGGCCGGGAATCAGCCTGGAATTCCCGACGCCCAGGGCGTCTCCTTTGGCGACTAGGGCCGTGAGGGCGCATATACTGCCTCTCCCTCACGTGCGCCGCCTTCCACTTCGCGAGCATTACTGCTTCGCAGAAGGACGTGACGGCTTCCCATGCACTCTCGCTCCGTACCATGGCCTGGACCAGGGGGTCTACTCCCTAAGCGAAATCCGTAGTATCGGCCATCGTTACGGGCGCTTCGTTCTCCGTCTCACTTACGGACATACCGTAAGTTAGACAGAGAGCGAAGCGATCGTAACGACGGCCGATACTACGGATTTCGCTTAGGGAGTAGGCCCCCAGAGCCGGACGCGAGAGATCGCCGCCGCCGATCGCCTCCACGAGAACACGGCGGGGGCAAAATCTTGTTACGAATAAACTTTCTTTTTTTTTTGAGAATGACATCTTGCAGATCATCTTATGAGGTTTTTGGCTGACTTGCATGTGGTTACCTTATTAAAATAAGGCATTCAGCCAGGGCTTTAAACTGGAGCGACTAGAGGGCATCCCCTGTGGGGTACGGACCATGGCTTAGGGCATTGCTGGTAGACGGCAGCAAGGTATAGGCTGGATCGGAATGAGAGAAGTAAAGATATCACCATTATTTGCAGAGCCATGAAAGATTACGGGGTGAAGATGAAGGCCGCGTTTATACTGCTGGCTCGTGCGCGGTATTTCGTCCCGGGCATGAATGGAACAGTCATTGAAACTATTCCTAAGCAAGTAAGTATTTTCTTTGTCCTGCATTTATCCCAATTTATTTGGGGTCGGCTCGTATGTCTTTTTAACACGCTTTTATTAGCTTCACCTGTATGTTTGTAACCGACTCCTTTGGACTTGATTTTGATCCACTTCAAACGGTCAGATACAAAACTTTAAACTTTGTAGACTTATCGAGGACCGAGGACAATTCAAAAATGTCAAAAAAAAAAACAAAATAGAAAAAAAAAACAGAAAAACTCAAAAATCACGCTTTTGTAGTTAGCAGAACTAAAAAATAGAAAATAATAATAGTTTAAAAAACAAAAACACACACTTTAAAACCAAACTAAAAAAGTAGAAACTATTTAATTGTATTAAAAAACGTAGGGTACTTGATATTCATTGATCATAAAAATAACTCAAAAAACCACCGTGGGGTGGTTTTAAATTATTTTCTACTTTTTTAGTTTGGTTTTTAAAGCGTGTCTTTTAGTTTTATAAACTCAAAAAAAAAATCTGAAAGCATTTATTTCAAAGCAGCTTTTGTCAGCGGCTTAGCCCGCTTCGGGGTCGAAAATTATATAACCTGGATTATCACATAGGAGATTTTTATCACGGTAGTACTATTCCTTGGGATAACTTTTGACCGGCACGTGGGCGAAGCCGCATGCTAGTAAAAAAAAATAAATAAAAAAAATATAAAATTAATAAGATTACCTATGTCTGGTAAAAGATACTGAGCTCTGAATTTGTAATCGGATATTAAACACGGATCCTCTCTAGTTTTTAAAACAATAAAGAAGTGTAAAAGTGTGTGTATAACCCTACTTTTACATACCTATCAATATAATTTATCATTATCATTCCTCTGCTATTCCTATAAAAATGACTCAAATTTATAAAACATGTACTCATAGCCTCCGTGGCGCAATGGCTAGCGCGTTCGGCTGTTAACCGAAAGGTTGGTGGTTCGAGCCCACCCGGGGGCGATTCATTTTTGGAAGAACTGTAAAGGTGTGTTAAAGATGCGATTTTTTTGGTATTTGACAATTATAGCGTACCTCGCAGCAAATTAGGTTCAAAATAGCGATGTGTTTCATGTTAGTATAATCGAATGACCACCATAATAAAAGGTAATTTTGCTGTTTTCATTATAAAAAAAAAATGCACTGCTCAGTAGAATATTATTTATATATTATTTGTTTGTTTGACTAACTTCCCTATATGTAATTTAATTTTGAGAATTTATGCGACGAATTTTGAGCTCTGTTTTACGATGGTTTTATCGTGATACTATTTAATTTTATGAAATACTTTTGAATAAGTCTTTTCTTTGAACATTTGAGAATACACAGATTTTTTTTCTGGCTTGTAATAACTCATAGCAATGGGAACGTTGTTAGCTGGTTTTTTTTATGATAGCAAATTCAATACTTTGATTTGATTATTTCAGTACTAACGTTATCTAACTTTTCTTAGGTACATACGTTAAGGGGAACCTAGTCGTGGGCACACTGATGGGCCTGGCTAAAAAGCACGCTGTCTCACCAGGCATCGTGTCCGACAGAGGTACTCGTAGTATCAGTGATGAGCAGTTAGACGCTAGTCTACACGCACAACGTTATTGAGTGAGATGCAGGATCATTAAATTTATAGTAAAACAGGCGCTTATAAAATTAAGAACAGTCCTTCGGAAGATCGGGTTTTATGAATAAACCACTGCATAAATCAATGACCAATAAAGTTAATTGAACTTTTCGATATTTGAGCTTTGTCGGTACCGACTTGGTTTTGGTGATTTTACACTTCTTTTAATACTTAAACACGCCCAAAGGTAGATTAAATTAGCAAGAAAAACGAATCTTTGTTGCCTCCTAACTTTTAATGGCTTTTTATTTTAGTATTCTGTTTCCGTACAGACAATATTAATAATGAGATAAAACCATACCATGTTTAATGTTTGATGTACATTGTCAAACAGTGGAGTAATACACTCCCAAAGTTTGTGTAGAAAAAATGTCGACTAGGTTCACCTTAAATCACCTGACGGATGTTTTTCATTTAACAATTGAGGTTAATTTTATCACCTCAATTTACATCGATGATTTTTAATTACAATTTAACAATGTTATTCAATCAAGAATGGTTAGAAAAAGGGATGAGATATAGTAAAATAAATTGTCTATCGGGCCTCAGGGATTTGTCTACAGCCCTTCGTACTCTTTCCAAATGACTGGGCCTATGTAGGTATCTACTTACTTATAAAAAATAATCATAATAATTCTCATCTGGCTAACGGAGACTATTTGCATAGGCATAACTTTGTTGCCAGGATTATCCACCAGCAACTGGCTCTGAAATACAGTCTTGTGGAATCGGCAGTACCGTACAATAGGTATGTGCTCGACCTTGTTCTCGAAAATGGTAATATTGCGTTGTATTGGGATCGAATTGTTGCCGGGCATAGTGGTGACAGATCGATTAGAGCGTCGCACAATGGTTATTGATATAGCGGTCCCGCATGACGAACCTCGTGAAAGCTGAAAAAGATAATGCAGATTAAGTGTGACCTGGCTCGCGAGGTTGTCGACATGTGGGATGTGGATACAGCTCATAGAGCACCAATTGTGCCGATAGTTGTGAAGCCAATGGCATCAAAGCCATGATGAGCCTCGAACAACACCTGAGGAGGTTTTTTTTTTGGGGCTGGGAAATCAACAAATAACTTCTCCCGCTCTGGGTGGAGCAGGAGGGCGTGTCAGACTTTTACTGACTAAAACCCACCCGTGTTCCCTCAGTTGCCTGAGTGCCAGGGGCCACGGTACCTGAGGAGGCTCTCGTTACTTTTTTTTGTTTTTTAAGTACCGGATATACCTACTTTCGTAATATAATAATGCACTTATTAAAAAGCTGTTTGTTATTTTTACAATACATAATAGACACTACAATTTGATTTATTTGTATTTTAGATAGATGTATACATTCGTAATATTCGTATGTTGTACTTGATAATGAATTTTCTAGTCTATTCTAGTCTATAAGTTTATCATTGTGGTGGGAATACTGTCCCTGTTTAGATAAGAAAACTGGCCATGTCGATTAATTTGATTAAAGTACACTACGTAATTTTCATATCTTAGTGATAAAATGATGACATAATTCTTATCTCTATCACCAAAAACTAATTGCTTTTATGTAAGTATTTATCAGACACTATATTTGCAAATGCTTATCAATAATAATTGGAAGTGATGGCTAAAAGAATCGCCCCCGGGTGGGCTCGAACCACCAACCTTTCGGTTAACAGCCGAACGCGCTAGCCATTGCGCCACGGAGGCCTAGTTACAATGTGTAAAATATGACATAACTTTGCATTATACATGTTGACATATTATTAAACAAATACACCCTATTATACAGGATAAGTTTTAATCCAGTGCGCACACTGTAACCATGAATTCAGCATATCATTCTAGACTACCAGCGCAGAAATTTTATGTAGGTATCAACTGTTTCATAGAAAAGTGCAATACCTACGCGGTCAAAATATATGGAACAGCTGATTTTTTTAAATATTATTGACGAAAAATTTCTGCGCTAGGGGGGAATGATGTGCTGAATTCATGGTTACAGTTTGAGCTCTGGATAAAAACTTATCCTGTATAAGTGGGGCTTGTGGCTAAGTAATAACAGTGCTTGCCGCGGTTGGTGCGTGGATGGGTGACCATCTTTAAATACCAAGGCCGCTCCGTGCTACGGAAAGCACGTTGGTCCCGGCTGTCATTCGTGGATCTCTGACAGTCGTTACGGGTCGTCAGAAGCCCGAAAGTCTGACAACCAGTCTTACCAAGAGGTATCTTGATCGTTGATCTTAACATAAACATATCCAGCCCGCTGGGAATGTTTAACACCGTATACCAAGCGGAATGTGTGGGCATTATACAAGCGGCGTACGCCATAGAAGCCAGGAGAGTCACAGACACCCACATACGTATACTCTCCGACAGTGCTTCAGTTCTTCAATCCCTACGGAAAAATACATTACATCGAGTTTAACACTAGAATGTCACAACGCACTAGAAAGAGTAACAGTTGCCAACCGCAACACTATGACACTGCAATGGATAAAAGGACACAGCGGATCACTAGGCAACGATGCTGCTGACCAGGAGGGCATCCAGCGCGTCAGTCTGTGGTCCCGAGCCCATCGTGCCCATCCCCTTCAACCAACTACGCAGGTGGCTTCAGGAATACACCCACACACAAGCCGAGAGGTCGTGGATCCTGATACCAGGCTGCAGGCAGTCTAGGGAAGCAATGCCATCCTTGAATGGCAGGCTGACCAGACGTCTGTTACGTCTGGACAGGAAAGACCTGCGTCTGGCGACTGGAACCATCACAGGACACTGCCCACTAAACAAACACTTCTACACAATAGGCATAACGGACAGCCCCTTGTGTAGGGCTTGCATGGAGGCTGAGGAAACCGTTGCGCATGTGCATTTCGAATGCACAGGCGTAGCCCAGATTAGAACAGAAACCCTCGGGGCACCCAAATGTTACACGGATATTCTCTACAGACCAGGAGTTATAGCCAACTTCTGGAGGGAGGTGGGCTGGCTGGAATAACTACCGAAGGCCGCCATGGCTCACGCACAATGGCCCACTTGAAGGACTAAGTGCGGAAACCAAACCCATGACATAGAACACAGAGGTATCGGTTACCTAGTATTTAACTGGGTTGTGGAGGTCAGATAGGCAGTCGCTCCATGTAAAATACTGGTTAGACTGGAGGCCGACCCCAACATAGCTGGAAAAAATCTAGGCAGACGATGATGACCACAGAACAGAAAAAAGTGGTTGATGTACTATTATTATTTAGTCCTCGTTTGCACGCCGCAAGGACGTAAAAATATCGCGACAGGATTTTTCGCGCACTAAATCTTCAACGCGGCTTAGCGCCGAGAGTTGGGAATTCAGTGCGCGATTTTACTTTCGTGTGAATGTCGAGAAAATTGACGTGATGCTAAAAGAATCGCCCCCGGGTGGGCTCGAACCACCAACCTTTCGGTTAACAGCCGAACGCGCTAGCCATTGCGCCACGGAGGCGGTGGTATTGAATACTAAATATGACATTAGACCACGTAATGAATGATGATGACGAGTCGGTATAAGAAAAATTATCCTGTCGCTATCATATACCTAACTCGTATCTACGTAACGCCTGAGAGAAGTTTATAGTAAAAGCTTTGTAATACAAATTTGTTTTAAAAACATTATTAGGATAAATAAACATGAAATAATTTGACGAAATATTTTTTGAATTTAGAACTTATAACTTTTATTGAAAACTGTTTTATTTCTTTTGTATATTATTGATTGTAATATTTATGACAAACAAATTTACGGCATATTGTATTTAGGGATTTCAATTTTATGGCATGTTATAAATATGTGACATTAAGTTCGGACAAGCTACTTATCATTCGGACAAATGATGAAAAAAACATAGCACTTTAGATTATGGAAAAAAAGTTAGGGAACACAATAGAGAACCGCCCCAGATCGTAGCTTCGTGTTGCCACTTAACAAACTAAAATAAAAACTAATACAAACTAAACATAGAACAGGCGACGCCACGTAATACAGTGCGTACACAAATGCACAATACGTGACGCCACACAACATAAATTGACCTGCTAATTGCAAAAAACGTAAGAAATTCTGAATTGTGCGGGCTACTTTACCGCTCCCTATTAAACAAAACACAAATTCAAATCCAAATTTATTTATTTGTGACACATTGGTAAAATGTCGACCAGCGGCGAGGTGTCAATTTTAATAAGAGTGAAGGGTTTAACTTACTGAGTTATCAATAAAGAATACTTACTATCATTCCAAAATTAATATAGGAATGCAAAGAAGTAAATACAATAAAATTGAACAGCTGAAAACCAAATAAAATGTGCAACATTCCTCCATCTCCTTCTCGCTGACGCATTTTTCTATATCTGTCTCTGTCATAACCCGTTGTACAGTGGCTTGCTCTCGTCCATATCAAGTGATGCCACTTAACCTAAGTGACATCATTACGGATCGCTGTTGTATGAATTTTTAGTTCCCGATTATGACGTTTTGGCGCCGGATTAATATTTTTATTTGTTGTAATACAAAACTAAAAATAACAGTTTTTGTTGTTTAAATGTTATGGTGAATTAAATACCCGTAGTGTAACTATATTTTATGACAATAGTAGCCACTATTGATGTGCCATTTTTTAATAGCGATAGAGTCGCCGATGTGAATCCCCGTAGGGAAGCCGGTAGGAATCGTGTTATATGGTAGCCTCTTTCCAACATGTTGGGGTCGGCTTCCATCCGGTTACTGATGCAGCTGAATTTCAGTATTTTCCATGGAGTGACTGGCTCTTTGACCTCTACAATCCAGTTAATGGATAACACGATATCCTTTGATAAGATTGGTTGGACTTACAGGCTTCTGACGAATACTAATGTGGTAAAATAAAAAACACTAGTGTATAATAAGCTGAATTATGATCCTAATGTGTCATACGAGTCATTTAGAAACAAGTCACCATCATTCTCCTGGCCTTATCGAAATTTATTTGTTGTCGGGGCAACATGTCCTTTACTTCCACACTTCTCTATCAGTCGTCATCTCCGTAGTCACACCCTTTCTACCCATATCATCATTCACACAGTCCATCCATAGTTCTCTCTATTCTGGTCTCCCCCTACTCTTATAGCCATCCGACATTCATACCCAAAATATTCCACACGTCATTTTCCTCATTCCTCCGTATCACATGCGCATACCATGACAACAAATTTCCACACAACTTCTCAGTTACCGGTGCCATTTTCAGATTTCCTCTTATGTACAGTCAACTGTGGCATCTTTACTTCCATGATGAGTCCTGTACTTAAATTTCTTTCGAGAACTAAAAATCTGTTGCCGCTTTTTAATATCGAAGCGATACAGAAGTAGAATAATCTACTAACTGTAACAAATTTTTAGTAATCGAGAGATTATTTTAATTCAGTTCTCATTGGTAAAGAAAGTTGCGTATGGAAAGTAAAGATGCCACAGTTGACGGTACGCATTTCTTATTCTATCCATTCGTGTAACAACCACACATTTACGAGCAATGTTGAAAAAAACAATACGTAATACCTTGTAATGTAGGTACTTACCTATTATAATCTTAAACGAAATCCATTATTTTTGAGCAATTATTGCTCGGCAACAGTAATGGATCAAACTGGATCAATTAAGTGGAGCAATCTGGAGCAACAACAATAAATTGCCGATGTGTTTCGGCAATATTGCTTCTGTTTGCTCCACATATTTCATGAGTTGCCGATTATCCAATCGGTTTGGAAATTTTTAGTAAATTCTGTTTCTAACTCGTTTGTACGTATACATAACTACGTCTCGTTTTTGCGAGAGGAACCGGCCGGCGGCGAAGGCGGCGGGGGAGCTCAATATTGCTCCATATTGTGTGGCCGTATCTCTGGCTACAGGTTGCTTCATGTTGCCATTGCCCTAAATTGCTGGATGAAGTCGTGACGTCATAGTTAATGAGAATTGCCCAGGATGAAGCAGTTTTAGTTGCTCGTGTAAGCGCACTTTAAAGATGCAACAGATGACGTTACTCATTTTTTATTCTATCCATTCGTGTAACAACCACACATTTACGAGCAATGTTGAAAAAAAAAAAACGTAATACTTTGTAATGTAGGTACTTACCTATTATAATCTTAAACGAAATCAATTATTATTGAAATGTAACAAGATAATTAGTTAAAGTAATTCGCTAATTACAAGTGGATTTAGATAATAGTGTACCTACCTACCTTACTTACAAAAATCAGTCTATAATGACCCTGCTCCCCCACTGCAGCAGGCTTAGCACGAGCACCGATTTGTCGACGGAAGAATTGACATGACTATTAACTAAATGATGTACAATAGGAGAAGACAGCTATGTTCTTCTATTAATTATCACAGTTATGCGTTCTAAACGAATCATGATTTTGTAGATAATCGTAATACTTTGTGGTCGTCGAGTAGAAAGTTTGTTGTCAGTGTGATTTTGACAGTTTGGGAAGAAATATTCTTGTGAAATAGTCTACATAAAAAAGGACCTAGACAAAGATCGTTAGAAACGAAAGACAAAATGACAGATTGTAGAAGGATATCTAAAGAAAGAAAGAAAGAAAAGAAAGAAAAGTGCGTTTATTGGCATTACAGCTTATAAAATCTTAAAACTATAAATAAAACACAACAATGTTATTAATGCCAAAAGGGCCTCAGCTCAGCATAATGTCAAGTGGCTACACAGTATGCACCATCTGACGCTGATTTTCAGCTGCAACCCACGAGTACCTTACGCTCGAATAATAAATACATAGTGAAGTGTGTATATCTACGGTGCGATGTTAAAAAAAGCGTCATGCTAACCCTGCAGGGCCACAGCTGACACAGGCCTCTCTGTGAGAGGGAGTGGGCCGTAATCCACCACGCGGGCCCAGTGCGAGTTGGTGGATGTCTCATGTCTTCGAGTAGCTGGTACAAGGACATGCCGGTTTCTTTACGATATTTTCCTTCACCATTATTGTTCGATATTGACTTGGTTGCCATGATTTTTTTTTTACCAAAAAAGAGTGTTTTCAACCAAGGCCCCGGCGAGATTCGAACTCACGATCTCCTGTTTACTAGACAGGCGCTTTAACCAACTAAGCCACGGCGCCTGTGGGCGTAGTGCCAAAATAACGTTCCATTAGCGTAAAATAACCTACGTGGGTAACAGTCTACTAATAATTGTTATCATTCAGCCGAAAGACGTCCGCTGCTGGACATAGGCCTCCCCAAGCTCCGCTGAATTTTCGCCACTCTTGGCAGGCGGGTTGGCGGTCACAGTATGGTTTTAAAAATGTATACAGAACGCTGCTGTCCATTCTCTAGTAGTTCCCTTAGCTGCCTCCTGAGACACCCACGGGAAGAACAGGGCTGGTGCTGTTCATTTAGTCCCACACCACACGGACCAAACAGTCTACTGGCTGATCAAAATTATTAGAAGTGAAACTCCCATATGGCAATTACGTAATACTCTAACAATAGGAACGGCTTTTATTTTGACAGTTCAACAACATACATTGCGTTATTTACGTTGTTAAATGGATAGATTTTTCGAACATATGACGCAATGGATAAGCAATATCCTTCAAAATAGATCAGATTGTGACTAATAGTGTGATTTAGATCGAGAGGTAGACCTGTGCCCCAGCAGTGGGAACATTAAGGTTCCAGAAAACAGGCGCGACGCGGTACTTGTAGAATAATTTCTATGAAAACTGCATACAAGTGACGCGTCGCGCTGTTGCATCGAGCCTATCTGAAGAAGCCTCTATAAAGCTGATTATGTTACCATCATCATTTCAGCCGAAAGACGTCCACTGCTGGACATAGGCCTCTTCCAAGCACGGCCACCTCGACCGTTTTTTGGGTTGCCATAATCGCCAGCCCCACGCTTGGCAGGCGGGTTGGCGATCGCAGTATAGTGATAAAATGCATAGAGAACGCTGCTGCCCATTCTCTAGTAAGTCCCTTGGTCGCCTTCTACGACACCCATGGGAAGAAATGGGATGGTGCTATTCTTTACGTCTGGCACCAAACGGAACATGGATTATGTTGTCATTAACGTATTTGGTGGATGCCGAATAAACAAGCACAATTTTTTTTTTGTTGATCTATTTGCTATTTAACCTTTTTAGCGTAGTGTTAAGTTTGTCTGCAAAAACCTTTCATCGAGCATCATGCATGCAGTCTTAGAGATGATCTGATATCACCGAAGTATCGAAATCTTCTCATACTACACTGGAAAGCAAATAAACCGAACCACCCGCTGAAGTATCTTTACCTATCAAGATTCCTCGGTGACTCGAAAAGCACAATCAGCTATTGGTCCCAGCTGTCATTCGTGGATCTTTGACAGTCGTTACGGGACGTCAGAAGCCCGAAAGTCTGACAACCAGTCTTATCAGTTGGTATCGTATCAGGGACTACTCACACTTATTCAGCTCTGTTCAGCTTTTGTCCATACAGAACAACGATTTTGTATAGAGTCCGTTCAGCTTTCCGCGACTGAACGGATGCGTACTAATCTCATACAAAATTGTTGTTTTCCATGGACAAAAGCTGTACAGAGCTGAGTGTGAGTAGTCCCTTACCCAGTAACTGGGTTGTGGAGGTCACATAGTCCCTCTATGTAAAGTACTGGTATTTGGCTGCATCAGCACCTTAAGGTGAATCTAGTCCACATTTTTCCCATACAAACTTCGGGAGTGTATTACTCCACTGTTCGACAATGTACATCAAAAATTAAACATGGTGTGGTTTTGTCTCATTATTAATATTGTCTGTACGGAAACAGAATACTAAAATAAAAAACCATTAAAAAGTTAGGTCCCGACAAAGATTCGTTTTTCTTCCTAATTTAACCTGAATTTGGGCGTGTTTAAGTAATAAAATAAGTGTAAAATCTGAAAAATCAATTCGGTACCGACAAAGCTCTAATATCGAAAAGTTCAATAAACTTTATTGGTCATTGATTTATGCAGTGGTTTTTTCATAAAACCCGATCTTCCGAAGGACTATTCTTCATTTTTTAAGCGCCTGTTGTACTATAAATGATCCTGCATCTCACTCAATAACGTTTTGCGTGTAGACTAGCTTCAACTGCTCATCACTGATACTACTTACCTTTGTCGGACATGATGCCTGGTGAGACAGTGAGTTCGAGCCCGCGACTAGGTTCCCCTTAATTACATAATACACCTTATTAATCAGAATGTTTATCAGTTTGAATGTTATTGATCCTCAGGATCTGAATATTTTTTAAGGTTTTCTTTTGCAAATCCATTCTTTCATATGTTCAAAAAAACTTGTCTGCTTAGCAACGTATTATAGGTAAACAACGCCATGAATGTTCTACTGATACTGTATTACGAAATCGCCCCTCTGGTTAGACTGGAAGCTGCCCCTAACATAATTGGAAAAATTTAAGTTCGAAAGAATTGGAATTTCGTATGGAAAGATGCTCTCTTTTTTTCCCAGGATGCCATCAATTTGTTGGTGTTGTTTATGTATTGTATCCTGTATCTTGGTGTACTCCTGTACTCGTCAAACTTGACGGGACATCCTCGCTGGAGGGTGATGCGGCGGTTCGCAAATGACGTCTCTAAAAGGTATGATTTGAGGTACGCGACTAAGACAGGCGACTGCGATGCACGACACAAGACAGGAGACCACGACAGTGTCGCTTGTCGCTTCAACTTTTTAAGGAATGCGACAAAGACCAGGGGACCTACTCCCACTAAGTACGAAGTTTGTAAATTCGGCTGAAGTTTACCTACTGACATCCTGGGCCCGAACTAAAAATTTATGACATCACGATTTGACAATTGTTCATACTCTCGATGTCTGTCGATTTTGCCCGTCCGAAAAAGTTAATGCATCGGGTACTTAACCGATTCGTTGCGGATGGCACGTTTCAGTGCCATCACTTCTTTTTAAGTGTGGCGTCAGGCACGGATATGTGTCATTTTGAAATCGATGATAACTCCTTCAATTAAGTTTTATGGAAGTTTTACCTGAAACCAAACTATCTTCATTTTTCACGTATATTAAGCTCGTAGCCTTCGTTTCTGGATACTGTAATATTTTTAAAAAAATAGGGGGCACCAACCTTTTTGGAAGTTGAAGTATTTGATATTAAATCATCATATGATAATAAATTATAAATGTATTACAGTAAAGCAGCTAAATCACTTTGCTGCGGTTGTCTTTAGCTTGTCTTCTATAAAATTTTACACCCGCTCTAAATAAAGATAAAATTTAATCTTATAAAATAATTATATATTAGTACTACTATCATTATTATTACTATTTAATCTAACTTAGCAGTTTTTATTTGCGTAGTTTAATTATAAACAATTGAAATTTGTTATGCAAAAATTTTTAGACCCAATTTAATACCTCATAATCAATCAAATTACTAGGAAATGCAAAATAAGTTGAAAAGGTTGAGCACATCTGTATTAAATAAGTCACTTACCTTCCATTTCCACAAATACACTTGTTTCGCCACTTTTTATCGCTTAAAACAACGTGCCTGACCGTTCACGTTAGATTTCACATGTAAACTAAAAGTATTCGAGCTTTGAATACGTAAAAAAATGTCAAAACACTGTTTTCTTTTCCGCATGGCTGAAGACACAGATGAGTGTCATTTAATCGTATGGCGTTGGGCACTGATCAGTGTCACGTTATTTTTGTTCGACGCCACGGCTAGAAGTTAGTGAAATTAGGCATCGCAACGAATCGGTTAATGACGTATTATAAATAGACGCGTCATAAACGAACATTAGAACACTTAAAACAGCATAGATCATTAATGTAGCTACCTACTAGTACCTACATACAGTGCGCGAAGCACAGGGAAGACCCACACCGATTCCTGTTGTTAGAAAGAGATAAACATATACAACGTGTAACGGAAAGGGTATATACATACCAAGGGCACGGCTTCTTTGGATGATATCAAATGATATTGGAAGGGTTTTTAATCCTATCTCTACATGTTCGGAAGTTATGTGAATTTTTAATACATTGATACCAGAAACCAAATCATTAAATTGAAATAAACACACCACTTGGAAGAGATTTATCGTGATATTGGCAAGTACGTGGAAAGTTATTGACCTACGTAGTGCAGTGACACGTTTGTTATGATTTGAAGTTAAAAAACTTCCCCCCCAGTGGGGTTCCCGCATTGTCGTTGCGGGGGTCTCAGTAACCGTGGTCACCCTCCCACGGTGAAGCGAAGAGGAACCCCCAGGTGGGGCCGCTCGTCAGGGCTTGTGCCTCCAAGCCGACGACGTAGCGGCCAAAAAGTAGGTTGCGGTGAGGTGCATCGCAGCTGAGGCGGGCCGCGATGTCGCATGGGAGGCATCGCGGCTGAGACTTTACAGGCTGCGGCGGAGGAGGAGTGCCGGTACTTCTGAGTAGCGCTCTTCCCTTCCGTGGCCTGGACGTGGCCGCCGCCGTTTGATGGCGGACGCGGTGGGGCCGCAGGGGAAGAGGAGTGTCGGTATAGCGTTGGCCGTTCTCCCTATCCCCTGCGGCCGAAAAGTGGTAGGCGGCGGGGCCACTGCTGAACCGTCGCAGGGAGACGTCAGCAGCAGCTGGTGGGGCTCGCAAGGGCCGATGCCTGCCAGGGGTGCGGGTTGTTCGAAAGAGATACCGCGGCCCTTGGCACACGGGCAGCTGAGAGAACATGGGTGGGTTTTAGTCAGTAAAAGTCTGACACGCCCTCCTGCTCCACCCAGAGCGGGAGAAGTCATTTGATGATTTCCCACCCACAAAAAAAAAATAGTTAAGAAACTTAAGAAACCGAAAATTTGTAATCAATTCTTAGAGTATTTTATTTTGAACTGAAACTATGTATAATGATTCTATACCAGCTGTTATCTTTAGTGCTTATGGATAGCAATAGGGTTTCTGTTACACCCTGTATATTTAGTTGCGTGACTGGCGTGTCGTCGCGTCACTGGATGGTACGTGACTAATAATTAACATGATAGGAAAGGCAATATATAATCGGACTTGCTTCGGATGGGCCTGTATCTTCGTTGACGGACTTAGAGAGTAGGCCCCCAGGTTTGGATATTCAGAAAATTCTGGCAATGTTTCAGATTTTCAGACAGAAACCACGACACGCGACAGCATAGGTTCAGCCTGTCTATTGTGCACAAATATCGCCGTGAAAACTTTGGTGAGGTGATCTTGACGTGTGCTGTCAGTAGTGTCATTCCCTAGCATCTCGTGGAATGTCAGTAGTGCTATTCTGTACGAATCTCACCGTGATTACCTACTTAGGTAAAGTTAGTTTGAAGTGAGCTGTCAATACTTAAATTCCCCAGCGTCAGGTAGAATGATAGGGGGTGTACAATGCCAAATCAAATGCCAAATAATCACATATCAATTGTTCGACCACTATAAATCGAACGTCTAAATACTCGAATGTTCATAATATCGTATGGTTAATAAATCGAACATTCAATAGATCGTACACTCAATAAATCGAGTGTTCAAAATTTCGAATGTTTGTTTGATCGAGCGTTCAACGCATCGCATATTCATTTTATCGAAATATCAATATACGGTATAGGTACTTTTTTTATATAGAATCACATTTTAATCGTATTAAAAAGAAAATGAATTATTAGTAAATTTTATGTTTTTCTTGTATTCTTTATAAAAATTACCTTTACAGTATATTGATATTTCAATAGAATGAATATGCAATGCGTTGAACGCTCGATCAAATAAACATTCGATATTTTGTACCTACACTCGATTTATTGAGTGTACGACACATTGAATGTTTGATTTAATAACCATTCGATATTATGAACGTTCGAGTATTTGGACGTTCGATTTATAGTTGTCGATCAATTGATATTCGATTATTTAGCATTCGATTTGGCATAGTACATCCGATGATAGGTCACTATAAGCTCATTTCCCCCAAAAACTGTAAGGTGAAGTTTTTACAGAATACGCCAAGCAGGAGGCGTCTCGTGCGTGCTGTCTCTGTCGTGTCGCTCGTCGTGGTCGCCTGTCTCTCTGCCGCACTCCAAATATTTTTCATTTGTTACAAAGCCGTGCTTAGAACATTAGAAAGAATCAAATATCTTGGTCTTCTGTAGCAGTAACCTGTCGCATTCAACTGTCGCAATTGCGTTGCTCAAATCTTACCTATACCAATATTTTCAACGCTCTGGTAAGCGTTGAGAGTTGAAATTCCAACGGTGTGATTTTTGAGGAACTGGGATCCGCTTTGTTGGACTATCAATGCTCGATTCAGCACAGAGAGTTGAAAATCCATTGCGCGATAAAATTCTGTCGCGATATTTCTAAGTTCGTGCTAATGTGGGCTTAGAATTGGGCGAACGAAGACTAAAAGCTATGACAATTTGATCTAAAACAAAAAAGTGTGCGTATAGCGTATCAAGGTATCCCAAACTGTCAAATTATCTCAATTGAATATGAACCTTATTATCTTGTAATTAAATTGCAAAACTATCAAAGAAATTTGACAGATTGGTGTAACTTGATGTGTTGGCCTCTGTATCCCAGGGTACAATAAAATTGCTTGGATAAAAAAAAAAAAAAACAAATTGACTGCCCCGTTGCTCTAGTGGTCGCAAGCGTTACTGCTGAACCTGAAGTCCTTGGTTCGATTCCGATGTCGTGCAAAGTGTGTTTGGGTTTTTTTTGCCGGGTTGATGGACTACTAGACTCGACCCCTATTACGTGAGACTTTTTAACTGCACAAATGTGGGTGTACCTCTGCCTAACCCTTCGGGACTTGCAGGCGTGATGTTATGTCATGTTTTTCTTTGTTGCAGGCTTGTGTGACTGTTACTACAACTCCAAGAAGTGTTTCAGGAGTTAAAGTCAAAGATATGCATGTGAAGGAAGTAAGTTTAATATTATGAATTAGCAATTTTAGGCAATTAATTTTTTATCCTAGATTAACTCAAAATAGTCATTAAGTATTATAAAAAAAAAAAATCATTAAAACTTAATAAATAATTTAAAACTTTATAAAAAATATATTATTTTCAAATTCACCGGCTTATTAGACAATTCGCACGAATTTATTCGCCCAAAACGGGCGAATCGACATCTGTAAATAATATAATATTTTCTGTTGGTGATCCGCACGAAGTTAATTTATTTGTGGGCGAATCGACTACTCCAGAAATACATTATGTAGGGGGCAATTGGCACCTGTTGGATTTATGCAATATTAGTAATAACTTTAGTTCGATTTTGTCCTATCATCTATTAAGACAAATAGTCTTTTTTATTTGTCGATTCGCCCACGTGTAAATTTACCTACTTCGTGTGAATTTGTTACAGAAAATTTTATAGATATTATTTAAGTGTTGATTCACCCGTTCCGCGCGAGTAAATTCGTGCGAATCGACTGACGAGCCAATTAGCCTTGTCGACTGTTCGAATTTCGTACTGACCCTTACAAACTTCAACACCCCCTTCACCCCCTTTAAAGGGTAGTTTTGGAAAATGTATCAAAGTGATCTTTCTTATTTATATTATAAATGTGCTAAATCGCATGTTTTTAAACCGATGGAATCAGATCTTTGATATACTAAAATTACCCCTTTTCACCCCTTTCTTCCCAAAAACATTACCCTTACTTTGTTGCCGCGCAAGCGGGGTAAAATCTGGGTTGAATCAAGACGACTTATTTTAAAGATATGTTCGAGCGATGAGCTACGTACGCTCGGAAAACGATTTAAAATTTCGAGCATCTTCCAATAGCCTCCGTGGCGCAATGGCTAGCGCGTTCGGCTGTTAACCGAAAGGTTGGTGGTTCGAGCCCACCCGGGGGCGGATAATGCTTTTTGTACTAGAAAACATTTTAACTATATCAGTATTTTTATTTTATCAGTTTTTTATTAATCTTACTAATAAAAAATTAAAAAAATTGAAATAGCACTAATTTTAGAATATTAAAATGTTTTTCCTTATCCATTCCCAATTTGTACATTTTAATTCAGAAATTGATTTAGTTCTAAATTTTGGTCACAATTTAACTAAAATGTTATTAAAATGACTTACCTAATAAAATTAGGCAAAGATGTATGAAAATAAATCAATATCCCAATTTAGTCTCTTCCATCCTAAAGTCTAAAACAAATGTTTGATTCAAATATTTTTCCTTCGATTTACACCTTAACTAGCGAACATGCCCGGCTTCGCTCGGGTTGTTATGGACTTTGTTATTGATAGAATAATTTAGCATACCGTATGTTTTCGCGCCCTGCCTGCCGGCTTAGCATGACGCTTTTTATTTCCACTCTACTGTAGAATGGAAATGCTGCAGCTTGTCTACATTTCTCGGTGAAAAACTCTCAACAGTCTATACCAAAACCTCATTTTGGTCCACAATTCCGACGACAAAACGCTTGTCTACGGTTCTTCAACGCAGCGATTTGAAAATCGAACAGTGTGTTGCCAATTATAAGAACCGACTTTTCATCTGTGACAAACAATAAATAAATGAATTACGAATATTTTTTCGACGCGCTGAGTCTGAGATGCATTCTGTAGGATTCTCAACGCTAAGTTCAACACCGAGAGTTGAATATCAAGTGTGCGATAAAATCCACCCGTGATAGTTTTACGTCCGCGCAGTGGTGGCTAAGTATTGGCCTTTACTTTGTTTGAATTATTTCATTGCCACTGCTCTGAAAACGGTAAAGGAAAACATCGTGAGGATTCCGGCATGTCCTAGAACCAAAAAATTAAAGACACGTGACATCTACCAACCCGCAGTGGGCCCGCGTAGTGGATTAAAGCCCACTTCCTCTCACCAAGAGGAGGCCTGAGTCCAAACAGTGGTAAACATACACCGATTACGATTTTACGTGAATGTTGACTAACGCAATGATTTCTTTTACAGTTGGACTGCGACTATTACCAATATTTGGGGATGAGTAAAGGTGGAATGGTGATTAGGGAGTGTAAGGCGGCGTGGCTGGACCTAATCAAATTGATGGTGCTGCTATGTCAGTATCGAGTGACATTTAGGCAGATCGACATAGCCAATAGGAATGCCACCAAGTAAGTGACAGTAGTCATTTGATTTTGACAGCAACTAAGACATTTTTGTGTGCATAGGTACATTTAGAAGTTATAAGCCGACCAAAACGATTAGATACGTTTTAGAGTCAGGGAAATTAAAATTGTACCCATATGAAATGGCTTTTGTGAAGTTATTTTGTATGAGACTATGTGAAGCAATTATGCCTGAAAGCTAAGGTATCGTCCACCATTTACCGCTGAATGACGTCACGAAACGTTGAAACTTGGTGGGTTTTCCTAGAGAGCGTGTTTTGACACCGTAAAGCCTAATCCAGTTGTCATCATTTTTATGAGCGGCCATCGCTCTTTTACGAAACTGTAGCCATAAGATGTTAACATTTAGAGAGTATGGTAACCTTCCCTGAGGCTCCAAGTGGAAGGGCTGGTCGCATTTAAAAAAAACACGCTAAGTAGAAAGCCGAACTAATATGTTCCTTAACCGTTAAAGTGGGTCCCCCCCAGTGGGTTCCCACATTGTCGTTGCGGGGGGGCTCAGTAGCCGTGGTCATCCCCACGGTGAAGCGAAGAGGAACCCCAAGGTGGGGCCGCCCGTCAGGGCTTTTGCCTCCAAGCCGACGACGTAGCGGCCAAAAAGTAGGTTGCGGTGAGGTGCATCGCAGCTGAGGCGGGCCGCGATGTCGAATGGGAGGCATCGCGGCTGAGGGTTACAGGCTGCGCCGGAGGAGGAGTGCCGGTACTTCTAAGTAGCGCTCTTTCCTTCCGCGGCCTGGACAGGGCCGCCACCGTTTGGTGGCGGACGCGGTGGGGCCGCAGGGGAGGAGGAGTGTTGGTATACCGTTGGCCGCTCTCCCCTGCCGCCGAAAAGTGGTAGGCGGCGAGGCCACTGTGCTGACCCGTCGCAGGGGGACCCAGGGTGCCAGACACGGGGTCTTCTGGGGCCCGTATGCTCCGAGGACGGTCCGGTGACGGACAGTCGCGGCGGGTTCGCGGATGGCTTGCGCTTTTCCGTGTTCTCGCCTCAAGCGACACTGACACCGAGGACACCGTGGAGTTTTAGGGTTTACAGTCCCACATAACTGCGCTATCTCCCCGTGGTAGCGCAGTAGGCATTTCTCCACGTTAAAAAAAGAAATGCCTGGGTCGACGGCGCGCTGTGTTCCACGCGCGCCGTCAATGATGTCAGCAACAACTGGTAGGCAGAGATGTTAAAAATGGTTTATTAAAAGTATTTAAATACAAAATGCAAATGCATTGGTACATTAGTATTTAAAATAAAAATACAAAATAGTTTTAAATAAAAGTATTTAAATACAAAATGCAAAATACGTATTTCAAAATAGGTTTTCCAAATAAAATACCTTATTAATTATTTAACTGATTTTAATACTAGTATTTGTTCAAAGAGTTCATCTTTCATGTTACGTCTATGGGGCCTCATAATCATTCCACCGAATGAAAATAGTCGTTCAACAGGTGCAGAACTTGGTAAGCAGGTATTATATTTGAGGAAGAGTTTTTTTACATTTGGAAATTTCTTCAAGGATTCTAAAGTATTGTCTTCATCTTTTAAATATTGTAGTGCTTCCAAATCTATTGTAGTTTTATTAAAGTCAGTATGTTGGACTTGGGAACTCTTTTCACGTTCTGGTTTTATCTTTCTCACTTCTGAAACAAATACTTCTTTAATGTATTCTCTGTTGGCTTTTGGCACCCATTTCATTTTGAAAAAGGGATAAGATAACAAAACTATTTTGTATTTTACAAATACTAAATATATTATATAAAGTATTTCAAATAAAATACTAAATACATTTCGAAAAAAGTATTTAAAATGTAAAATAAAAATAGGTATTTTGCATTTTGTATTTGTATTTAAAATACATGTATTTCAAATAATTCACATCTCTGCTGGTAGGGTCCGCAACGGCTGATGCCTGCCAGGGGTGCGGGTTGTTCGAAAGAGATACCGCGGCCCCTGGCACACAGGCAACTGAGGGAACACGGGTGGGTTTTAGTCAGTAAAAGTCTGATACGCCCTCCTGCTCCATCCAGAGCGGAAGAAGTCATTTGATGATTTCCCACCCGAAAAAAAAACCGTTAAAGTGGGTATTTATTTGAATAGCCAGAAGTGGGTAATTTTCGCGTCTGTATATATCGAGAAACGGCTGCCATATCCAAGGACGCTGCCGTCCTTTCTCGAGGTGCCGTTTCTCGAGCTTTCTCTCCTGTAAATTTAATAAAAATTCGCTAATCCTGAAGATCGTTGTCAGGATAATGGGACAAAGTTATAATAATAATAATAAACCATTAAAAACACACACACAGGGGCAGGGGGGCAGGGGGGGGGCGGGTTTTCAGGTTACAAAGACCCATAGATAAATACCTTAACCTAAATATACATATTATAATAACAATTTGTGTTAGTAAATAAAACTTAAAACGACGACGTTTTGAAGTGGAAGATTCTGCTACATACAAAAAAAAAGTGTTAAAATAGAATGTATGTATTGAAAATTGTCTTGGTCGGTAGGTTATTATCTGTATATTCTTTATAAAGCTTTCGTTTGCACAATATTGTCTTAGTTGCTGTCAGCAAACAATTTACCCTCGTATTTACAAACGTTGCTTATACTTAAGAGAAGTTTAAACGTCAAAAATGTTTGGTTAAATAGTTGCTAATCACTACTGCAACGTTGATAAATAAGGGGGTTATCGTTTAATGTCTTTTGAAATAAATAGCGTGATTCAAACGACGTAACTACATTTTCTAACACTTGCAACCGATGAGAGAATTGGTTTATCTACCTATAGAATGTATAGTAACCCCTGTTCAATAGAGGCTAGCAACAGTGTGCACATACATGGCTACAATATTTTTTATTAGCTTTTGCCAGCGGCTTCGCCCGCGTGGAGGTCGAAAACTATCCCACGGGAACGTAGTACCGGGATAAAAAGTAGCCTATGTGTTATTCCAGGTTACAGACTACCTGTGTGCCAAATTTCATTGAAAACCGTTCAGCCGTTTTTGCGTGAAAGAGTAACAAACATCCAACCATCCATCCATCCATCCATCCATCCATACTTACAAACTTTCGCGTTTATAATATTAGTAGGAAGTAGGATAGCTGCATCTCCTACTGGCCTTATTACTGGGCAATCTATTCCTGTCTCAATTTGTCGTAAATAAAAACCATTCACTTGCATTGTTTTTACAGTGATGGTCGCTGAGATGTTGTTGCGACTAGAAATTAAACGTTTTTTTAAGTACGATAATTGACCGTCTGGTTATACCACCAGACGAAATAAAAACAAGTTGAAATCGGTGGCTTTTTTAAAGTAGCTCTGTCTTTTCCTATCGAATGGCGTTACTTTTTGAAATCCGCCATTTTGAACTTTCATCTCTGGTTTTTGCGCCTGTCAAGAATTGTAGAGCAACTAAATTGACACAAAAATTTGCTACAAGTTGCTATGAAAAATTGTTCGGTCCTTGGATGGGTGACCATCTTTACATATCAGGACCCCTCCGTGCCTCGGAAAGCACGTTAAGCCGTTGATCCCGGCTGTCAATTGTGGATTTTTGACAGTCGTTCGTCAGAAGCCCGAAAGTCTGACAACCAGTCTCACCAAGGGGTATCGTGTTACCCAGTAACTGTGTTGTGGAGGTCAGATAGGCAGTCGCTCCATGTAAAATAGGTACTGGTATTATAATGGAAGCTGACCCCAACATAGCTGTGAAAAGGCTAGGAATATAATGATTGCGTATGCCATACAAGGTTTAGGTAAACTTAATTAATTAAAACTTCGCAACCTCTCAATTTGTATACCGGTCACCATATTTTTTTATAATTTCGATGTTTTGACATGTGGCCATTGCACCCTTACGAAGCAGGGTCTAGGAGTCTACAGTTCTACACTCGTAACTCCGTCAACGAAGAAACGTTCGAAGTATTTCGTAACTTCGAAGTGAATCCTACGGCCTATTAGTTTTTTTTTTTTGGACGGGCAAAAACACATCGGGAGTAGGGACAGAACAGTGTCAAATGATGGCGTCATTCATTCTCAGTTCGGGCCCCAATCTAATCTTATGTCCGTACGTGATACGGAGTAGGAAGCTCCCGTAACTTCGGCCGAAACTACGATCTTCCTACTTAGGGAGTTAGACCCCCACGAGCGGGTAGCTCTTGCTAATTTTTCAATTTAAAAAAGAATTTATTTACGTAAAGTTTGAATCATGCTATTAATATATTTTAGTCAGTATTGTGTCCTTCAAACGCAAAGTGAGATAAGAATTTAAAATATTTTGCTCATTATTTACTCAAACAACATTCTCAATACTTTTAACATTTTTCTGTTTACAAGATTTAAACCTAGCAACAAAAAAAAGCTATAAAACAAAAAAGAAATATTCTCATTTAACTTTGCTTTAACATACAGGTAAGTCAGTAGACTGAAACAATAACTCTTGAATTATTCTTGTTTATTTATTTGAAGAGAAAGAGTTAATTAAATTAAGCAAAATAATTGGATAACGTAATTATGACAATGAATGTTGTTGTCTGTCAAAATGGGTCTGTCAAAATGAAAGCCATTTCTATCCAACTGTCAGTGTGTTACGGAATTACCTCGCTGTATAATGCTTTAGTGTATTTTTCGATACTGATGAACAGTGAATGATCATTTTTAATCACCATATGGTTAAAATCATGATAGCTGGGATAAGAATTTGTTTTTTTTTCTTTGGGTGGGAAATCATTAAATAACGTCGCCTCCACGAAGACACGGCGGTGCTCCACCCAAGCCGGGCAGACCTCTATATTATGCTCCACCGTGTCCTTGAGGCGATCTTTGGAAAGGAAACACCCGGGCGTTTCCTCCCGCCTTATGCGAAGCAGAAACCTCCCGAAATGGCCGCGTCCAGTGAGGCCCTGTGTCAGGCGGAAGGTGAGGATGCCATGCCGCCTTCATCAAATAACTTCTGCCGCTCTGGGTAGAGCTCCCTGGCATGTCATCTCTTTGAGGCGCGCGTGTAACACAACGCGCTTTCGACCCGAGCTTGGTCCTTACCGGACAGCGAGCTACCCATTACTCGCCGTTCGCAAGCCCGCGCCTACGGTGACCGGGAATCAGCCTGAAATTCCCGACGCTCAGGGCATCTCCTGCGGCGATCCAGCAGTAGGTTGGGTCTCATCCTTACCTCAAAATACTCTTACCTACTTCACACCAATTTAATTAATAGAAAAACAAGTTACCCATCTCGGTAGATGGGGTACCTAAGTAACTTATTTTTTTTGACAGTAATAATGGATGTACATTGTGGCCAATTTCGATGAAAGTGGTACCTCATCATTTTAGCCGACAGAAGTCCACTGCTGGACATTGGCCTCCCCCAAAAAAATGGAGGGGTTTGCCATAATCGCTACGCTTGGCAGGCGGGTTCGCGATCGCAGTATGGTGGTGCAATGCATAGAGAATGCTGCTGCCCATTCTCTGGTAAGTCCCTTAGTCCTTCTACTACACCCACGGGAAGAAATGGGATGGTGCTATTCTTTACGTCCGGCACCACACGGAATCTAGTTAAATTTAATTTATCAAATATCTTAGTGACAACAATCAATTATTTTGCTTAATTCTTATTGAAATTCTCTTCGTAGTTTTTATTTGTAGAAAATTTTAAAAAAGCAGAAATATGATATTATTTTGAGATTACGAAACGGTTTTTTTAAACTATCGCAATCTCAAAATGAGTTTTTTTAATAAAACAACTTACCATTCGTCATTTTTAAGTTAAACTAAGTATTTGCTTCTTTTCAGTTTTCTCACAACAATATTCCTATTCTGTGTAGTTAGAAGTAGTGTCTAGTTTTTATAGTTCTGTAAAATAGCCCTAAATAGCCCTGAATTTAGGGCCAGGCTGCCGATGAACTCACCCTTCCTTCTCTTAGCTCTAAGGACCGGACAGCATCTTTACTTAGTAACTTACATAAATATCTTTAACAAAAACCTTAAATTACACCTTACATAACGCCATTAAACGTATATGTAACGTTTGTAAAATTAACGCCATAATATAATACATTTTTTTTTACGGTACCAGTGCTATCGCTAATCTGTCAAAACTCACAAAGAAGAGACCAAATTAGCATACTTACCTTCCTAACTGATAATATGGCACATCAAGTCGTTACGGGTCGTCAGAAGCCCGAAAGTTTGACAGCCAGTCTTACCAAGGGCTATTGCGAAACCAGCAGCACCCAAGCTATTATTATATAAACTCTATAAGGAGCAATTTTGGAAGCCGAAGGTTCCGGCTGTCATTTGTAGATCTGTGTCAGTCGTTACGGGTCGTCAGAAGCCCGAAAGTTTGACAGCCAGTCTTACCAAGGGCTATTGCGAAACCAGCAGCACCCAAGCTATTATTATATAAACTCTATAAGGAGCAATTTTGGAAGCCGAAGGTTCCGGCTGTCATTTGTAGATCTGTGTCAGTCGTTACGGGTCGTCAGAACCCCGAAAGTCTGACAGCCAGTCTTACCAAGGGCTATTGCGAAACCAGCAGCACCCAAGTTATATAAACTCTGTCAGGAGCAATTTTGGAAGCCGAAGGTTCCGGCTGTCATTTGTAGATCGTTGACAGTCGTTACGGGTCGTCAGAAGCCCGAAAGTCTGACATTCAGTCTTACCAAGTGGTATTGTATTACCCAGTAACTTTGTTGTGGACGTCTAATAGGCAGTGGTTCAATGTTAAATAATGGTATTCAGTTGCTTTCGATTAAAATGGAAGCCGATTTCAATATACTAGGGAAAAGTCTAGACAGATGATCGAGTTCAAGAAAAAGTTTGTTTTTGACCTTGCACGAACACTTTAGACTACTACATATATGCGCCATATTGACTCACAGGTACTGTATTTAATTTTACAAACGAACCGTTTAGGCGGCCAGCCATTAGTGCGTATGACGCCTTAGACCTGTACTTTATTTTATTTTCTCTTTAATTAACTATCCAGATCGTGGTTCAAAAACCGTGCCACGAAAAGCACGCTAAGCCGTTGGTCCCGGCTGTCATTCGCAGATCTTTGAAAGTCGTTACGGGTCGTCAGAAGCCCGAAAGTCTGACAACCTGTCTTACCAATGGGTATAGTATTATCCAATAACTGGGTTGTGGAGGTTAGACAGGCAGTCGCTCCATGGAAAATACTGATACTCAGCTGCATCCGGTTAGACTGGAAGCCGACCCCAACGAAGTTGGGAAAAAGCTAGGCAAATTGATTGGTCGGTTTCCTGTTCCCCTTTGTCAGGTTTTCGTGTCTGTACGCTGAGATCTTTTAAACTCCGCAACAGATTGTAATGCGGATTTCACCAATAGACCGACTGATTCAAGAGGGAGGTTTATATTTATAATACACCGACCTCCAGGCGAGCGAATCCACTGGCAAAAGCAAGTTATCTCTAAAGAGCATAAAGTAGCTGTTTTCGTCCGTATGTTTCTTTCTCCACTTACCTCAAAATCACGCAATGGATTTAGATAAATTTTCATTAACATTTAGAGTATTTATTTAGGAAAGTCTTTATGTTTAATACATGTATATTATAGTACAGAAAAGCCTAGAATTTCAAAGATTTGTGATGATGTCGTAAAAAACATATTTTTAGGCGCTTACATTGCTCCCGTTGGCAAAATATTACGACAAACATTAAAATAATGTACTACGGAAATGTATATCTTTAAAAGGTCTATAGAAAAGTCCGACATGGTATTGGTCTATCTCCTAATGATAACCCACAATAATAATTTATAAGCAATATTAATCCTTATCCAATTAAACACCTACATTGCTTACGTTGGCAAAATATTACGACATACATTAAAATAATGTATTACGGAATTGTATATCTTAAAAATGTCTACATAAAAGTTTGAAAAGTATTTGTCTATCTCTTAATGATAACCCACAATAATAATTTATAAGCAATACAGTATACATCCTTATACATTTAAACACGTTAGATCATTTAAATCAAAATTGCCATTTACAGTATACCGTTAAAATGTGTAGCGAGTGGGAAATATTTTAGAAGATATCACAGATTTAAAATTCTTAATCGGTCGCAGCGAAACGGGCGGTCGGCTTGCATGCCCCGGACACATGCACTGGTATACACCTGTGCGAAACCGAATCGGTTACCTAGTTATTTATAAATAATTGTTCCGTTATTCCGGTTAAAAAACTTGTCCTTAGAAGAAAGGGTGGTTTACGGCAGCAATAAAAAATTCTGTTTTATTGAGAAGAGAAAACATGGTAAAGAACATTGTGCCTCCAAGGATACGAAAGACCATCATATTCATAGTTGATTTAATCTTGGTTGTAGCCGTCCAAATTACCCGTTATGAGTCCAGCACTTTATTTGATAGACTTCGAAGGATATTGCTAAGCTGTTGCATTTTTTTTTAATAGCCTTCTCTGTTCCACGCCTGGGCAAAGTCTCCCTCCAATTTTTATATATTTCGCGAGCCCGCGCGGTCTTTTTACAATTTTGACGGAACCTATCCAGGTCGTCCTGCCATCTCCTAGCCCAGGAATAGCAAACAAATGGTACGCGTGCCTTTGGTGGCACCCAACAAAATATTTTAGGCATGATCGATGAGCACTCGGACCCCACGACCCTAGTGTTTCAACCCCAAACGAATGAATTAATTCTTTCATTTGATTAAGGTGGTGTGATCTTGATTAGTCAATTTCTGTTTGAAAATAAAAAGTACCTATAATAATACTAAATACTTCCACAATAGTGAAAGTATTTAGTTTTTTTTCCAGTAGCCAATAAGTCAAGATTGTTTGTGGCACGCCAATGCGATATAAAATATATATTTTGTAAAAAATTGGCTCTTAGAGGTTTAGAGGTTTGCCATCCCTATCCTAGTCATTGAATTAGTATTTACAAAATATTAAGTTCTTTCTATTTACATACATAACACACTTAATATATACACATGAAGGCATTTTGATGCGTATTTATAAATAGCTTCTGCCCGCAATTTCGTTCGCGTGGATTTCGTAAGACACCACAATTCACTAAACTGACAGCTACATATAAAACTTAGCTGTTTACTATGTTTTTAGGTTTGGTTAAATGGTACATTTGTCCGTGTGTAAAGCAGCTTGTCCTGAGGTCGACACCCGCCCTATGGTCTTATGGCCATTGGCATTCAATGTGCAAATGAATACTGTGATTAATCGCTGCAGCTTGATTATTTTTGGGCGTTGAAATGGCCCGTTCACACTCCCAAGAATTCTCTTGGTACGGTATTTGACTAATTTCCCCATACACCAGACGAATCTGATCTTGGGAAGTGGGAATTACTCTACCAAGAGCCTCTGGAAGGTTCACCTGGCCGCTCTCCTATGGTACAGTGCCCTCACGAACTTTTAGAAGAAAATCGGAGAATTCTTGAGCACGTAAATTTCCGCCGAACTGAACTTCCATGTTGATTGTCAAACGCGGTCTATAAACTTGCGACTATAGAGTAAACTTTCTCAACGTAGCATTCGCCAGTCGTCCTTGCCTCACCACATGCACTGTTCGCCGAAAATCGCCACTAAATAAAGTTGTGACACCATCCTGGCGTGCCCTGTTTTGCTACCAAGAAGCAGTGCGGTAGCGATTTCGGAAGACAAGACCGTGATTGCAATTTTGTCATGCTCTGAATGATTCCGACTTTTTTTTAAATGTTTGTAAATATTGTTATCGTTGTTACTATAAATACGCACACATTGCTCCCATTGTTAGGACATAGGCCTCCTCTCTGTGTGAGGGAGTAGACCGTAAACCACCAGGTTTGTCTAGTACGGGTTGGTAGATGTCACATGTCATTCTAAACTTCCAAGTCATGTTCAAGATCTAAGTCTCAATAAATTTAAATCATTCATTAAACGTAAGTTGTGCTTGAATACCGTTAAAGATTATATTGAGGACAAAAAAGCTTGGGATTGACCTGCACCAATTTTTGTATACTAAATGTTGTTTTTTTTTTGTTTTTGCAAACATAGACTCTTTGAAATTTCATAATTATTATATACACTTTGACATTAATATTGACTTTGAGAACTATAATATTATTATTGTTTTAATTATTGTCAATGTGAGGACTATGTGGGTCATTTTTTTTTTGTTTTGTGTTTCATCTCTTTCTCAGTTAGTTTTAATGTCCCTGTCGTCCCCTACACAGGTACCTGTGTAGGGGACGACAGGGCCGCGTCCAGCACTACTCCCACTATTGTTGACGTGAGCTCCCTAGTATCTGAGTCGAGTGACTCCGCTGGCGGCACACGTCACCACGCACCACTTTTTTTTTGACATTTGGAAATCATCAAACAACGTCTTCTAGCGGGAGAAGTTATTTGATGATTATATTGATTTTATTTATTTATTTATTTATTTATTGATCAGGCACTTCAACGACTTATTCACTAAGACCAACACAAACAAAAATCACAAACAGTTTTAGGAATTGTGAATTGGTCACTTACAGAAGTGCACAGCAGTAGCAGAGTAAATTTTACTTATTAAATCGATTTTACGTTGATTTGGCGTCAGACTTTGACGGACTAAAACCCACCCGTGTTCCTTCAGTTTCCTGTGTGCCAGGGGCCACGGTATCTCTTTCGAACAACCCGCACTCCTGGCAGACCCCTGAATGTAGTACCTGTATTGTAGTCGTACCTCGGGGATAGATGGGTATATTGCAGGCTATATTTAAATAAAATGCAGATTTATGATTTGATCTTGTCTGCAGTTTTGGGCTTCTTCGTAGTTCTTCTCTTCTGTCGGTGGCTGTGTTGCGAATGACCAAGTGGCGTTCTGTTTTGGGGATGGCAAATCGTAGGCCAACCTAGGAGGTCATCGGCTGCTTAATCAGACTTGCTTGTGGCTGCCTCAATATATTTGACAATCCAGCCAGGGATTTCCCTGTAAAGTACGGACCTTGGCTTATGCTTTGCTTGCCAGCAAGGGACGGGCTAGTTCGGAATTATATAATTAATAATTAGGGATGAATTTAAAGAACCTTACTTATTTATAAAACGGCGACATTTTACACGTAATTCAAAATCATAGTAAATAATCTCTAGTTTAGTAACCTTTAAACAAATATCTTCATAACCTCGAAACTAGTTTTAAATTATTCCAACTGCAATATATCCGTTTTATGTATATTTATACTCTAAGAAAACAAAATTATAAAAATGTGAAAATAAATATAAAATCACATTTACGTAATTATGCGACTATCCTACAATTAATTAAAAAAATATCATATAAACTTACTTCAAGCACTCTTATTAGATTAAAAAATGAAAATGAATTACTACACTAAGTTAAATAGACTAATTAAGTGAAAAACATCAAATTAAGCAAAATCTCTTTAAATTCTAATTAGTTTCTTAGAAAACTTTGCTGAGTCGCGACTCGATATTCATAGCGAACCTCCCGCTACTTGCACAAAAATTACCAATAGTTGGGAATCGAACTGATAACTACAGGTTTGCAAAGGTATACTCCAACCGCTAAGTTATTTGGCTTTGTCGAAGGTAAGCTAAAATAGTCGTCCTTATACTACGTCATGATTGACTGCTTAGCTCCTTAAAGGTAGAGCGAGATGTTAGTCATATCTGTAACTGTCTGCTTCCTATTCAGCTCAGTGAAGTAATGGAATAATTCGACTGGTGTCATACTCACGTATGTGTTCGCTCTCATCTAAGAAATGAAATGAAATGTTTATTTATTTAAGTAGATCTTAAAAGACACTTTTACACGTCAATATTTTGTTGGACAATATTTTAAAAACTAGATGGCGCGGGCATTTCCTAGCTGACTGTTCCCTGAGAAGAAAAGCCGAAACAAACTCAGAGGTCATGGTCTCTTTTAAAGTCCAAACATTATATTATTTGAATTTATGTGAGTCTAACAATGTAGGGCAATGTATGGAAGGGCCTTTTGAAGAATGAGCCATTGCAGCTTTGAGCTGACCTGTCCCAACAGACGGCATGTATGTATCACCGTGTAGCTCAACCCTATTTTAGGGAGCTCAACGACCCGTCACAAGACGCTACCAGATTTGCAGGACATTTGCGTAGGCCATTTACAAAATACTCAAAACCACCAGACGATTTATAAAGTCATGTGTTCAATTTAGCCTGCATAGTACTCACATTCACAGTTAGTTTTTTCTTTAAATGTCATCAAAAATAATGTCACGTAGATCAATACTTAAATATAAAATGTCAACAGTATTCTATTAACACTTAGCTTATTTATTAGTTTGTTGCTTGAGGGTACATTGGAGCAACTTAACTAAGTACTCTCCTTTCCTACGTGAATGTTTGGGAAGATTTTTTGCGATTTTCGACTTTTCTAATACTCAAAACTCAGTGGTCTCGTAGTGTTTTTTGATCCCTATAAAAAACGCGATTGATTGGTATTACATTTTTTTTTTGTGAAAATTGATGTATTTCTTGCTGACTGTAATTTTTTATTAAAATATTTGAAAGCAGATTAAAATGTTTCAAAAAGATAAGAACAGTCTCTAAGGCCGTTCAAAATCAAAATTTTGATTTTGATTTTGACTGGCTTATGTATTTTGACGTTCGAAAAGTGATAATTCTCAGGCTAATTTGAATAAATGATTTTTAATTTGATATCATTTTGATTTGAATAAAAAACTTATTTGCTAAAAAAACAACCAAAAAACAATACCAAGTGAAAAAAATAACTTTAATTTCGGAAGTCGGTGTCTTTAGATCTGTATTTTAGTTTTTTGCCACCGACCGAAAATAAATACAGAAGAATTGAGCACCTCCTCCTTATTGAAGCCGGTTAAAAACAACTTTCACTAAATACGATTATCATTGCAAATCCTGTAGCTAGTAAACTGGAACATATTGAGTGCGATGGTCATTTTACGTCATCCTACTAATTTATATTAGAAATGTAAAACTTTGTATGTTTCGTTGTTTAGGTACCCCGCATAAATCCGTAGGGCAGCATGTGCCCAACAGGGCAGTAGCGTAGTAACCTCACGGATTGTCTTCCGGGAGAAATCTTGTTCCTCATCACTGGCTCGTCTTTATTGGCCGGCTGGAGTGAACACTGACGAGGAACAACAGGCCTAGACAAAACACATTTCTGTTAGCGTTCACCCCAAACGCCAACGTCAAATTTATGGGATGACATTACCTGCGGAGAGAACACGTGATGTCACGCTAAGTTCGTAGGCAAATGAAAACTTGTAACGAAACGCTACATCTAACGCCACGTCAGCGTGGCGTCTCTCATACTCGGCTTGAGTGGAGATTTGCAAGAGCAAATGTGCTCGAAGGAATAAAGTATTCCAGTAAGATGCTGGTTGGGATCTTGAGCGTACTTCCGGGATTATCTTCATAGCCATGGAATACCTCTCCACTCCTCAAGTAGCTCAGGACATGTTGCCCCCCCTTCTCGCTGCGTCAATATGTGCTAGCGACAGTTTTCAGGGAGGCCATTATTAAGTGTGCTAGTCACTCCCTGCCATTTTATCCGTGTATATTTAATATACAATTTTGATCAAGCAAGGCTCCATACATACATATATAAACTCACGCCTGTTTATCATCGGGGTAGGCAGAAACTAAAGAACACCAGCTGCTACGATCCTTTTGTTTTTTTCTGTGGGTGGGAAAACATCAAATTACTTCTCCCGCTCTGGGTGGAGCAGGCGTGTCAGACTTTTACTGACTAAAACCCACCCGTTTTCCCTCAGTTGCCGGTGTGCCAGGGGCCACGGTATCTCTTTCGAACAACCCGCACCCCTGGCAGGCATCGGCCCTTGCGGACCCCACCAGTTGGTGCTGACATCTCTTTGAGGCGCGCGTGGAACACAACGCGCTGTCGACCCGGGCTTGGTCCTTACCGGACAGCGAGCTACCCATTACTCTACGGTGGCCGGGAATCAGCCTGGGACTCCCGACGACCTGCTACGATGTTTATATGCACCTTTTGTCTCGGTCATACACGCGCTTCGGTTGCTAGTACTAGGCACCTAACCTTTCTGAAGAATATCACCATATGTCGGCGTTTCCACTTAAATCTACCTTGAGAGGAAGAATCCTCTTAATATGACCAAACCATCCGTTCCGTGTGGTGCCGGACGTAAAAGAATAGCACCATCCCATTTCTTCCTGTGGGTGTCGTAGAAGGCGACTAAGGGACTTACTAGAGAATGGGCAGCAGCGTTCCCTATGCACTTGACCACCAAAAAAAAAAAGCATATTCTTTTCCATTTGTGTCACTACATCTTCTTTTAAACCGCACCGTTGTTTTTTAACATCGTTCAGCACACATGCTTCGCAAGGAACGCATAATTTTCGCAGGATCCGTATTCCTTCTATACACCGTGAAATTGATATGAACTACTCAATAGCAACACTAGAGGTAACTGGTAGATACTACTCGAATCGCACGCACCGCTGACAAAGGGAACAGCGATGCATAAATGTTTAAAGCAAAATAAACTCTCGCACGTGGTGATTTTTCACAATGGTTAATCTGCCATTTTTTGTTTCTAATATTTTATTTGTTTATAAAACTATTGTATGACCAAGACAAAACCATTTCGCTGCGGGAAAACAACCATTAAAATTTCACGGTGTATATACTTTTTGGTAACCTTCCACCACTTTAGCCACCCAAATCCATAATCTTTTATTTTTCATATCCTGCTATAGTCTTACACCAAGTAGGGGCTGTCCTTGCTGGTGCACTTGCACAGTGCATAAGCATCGGTTGGTACTGAATTTCATTAAAATTGTATGGGACCTCTGCCAATTGGCTTCGGCCCCTCGTACGCCTTTAATAGGACATGCACCCTAATTATGTAACACGTCATTTTGAAGGTTATTGCAAATCATTCTCTCATATTATTGAAAAAATTGTCTGCTTATAGCAACGTAAACAACGTCATAAATATTGTGGAATTGTCAAAATGAAAGCGATTCCTACTGAATTTGTACTACACAATTACCCCTCAGGACCCCATGGTCCCGAGATATGTAAAAATGTAAAAATTATAATTCAGACGCCAAATTAGATTCTCGTGGAGCACTATTAGTCGATCGAATACAATCTGTTAGATGAAAAAATTAAAACCTGTAAGTTATAGAAGTATTAACTGGCAGCAATGATATACCTACTGATCCACGATGTCATATGAGAGAAAACTCCAAATATTTCCAGCAATCTTGTTTTTTTTTAAATTTAGGTTGGCGTAATCTCCTAATCCTAAGTGTTTAAAAATAATGCCAAGCTAACTTTTTGAATCGAAAAGCAATGATAATAATAAATTTATTACAGTACTTACAACATTGAATATATAATAAACATAACATTCTGAGATATTTATATAAGAAAGGGTGAGTTCAACGGATCTGTAAAAGAAAGTGCAGAATATAAAGAATAGGTTTGTATTCTCAGGAAACAGAATGTACTAGCGAGGTGCGTGATACCAAGGATAAAAATTACAATGAGATACATTCTATCTGAGCTGGATGAACAAGAGAGAGAGGAGTCATTCAGATTGAAAAGATTCAAACAACTGAAGTATAAAAATAAACCGAAAGGGAGATATGCAGATGAGACTAAAGAAGAAATAGCAGATAGGGTGTTATTGGAAGAAGAGGAACCGGAACCGGCAAAACCAAATAAAAATTTAAAGAAAGTTAAAAAAATAGAAGAGGATGACGGAGAACCCAAAGAAGTTGAACTAAGACCTAAACCAAAAGCTATAGTAAAACCTGAACCAAAAGTTGAACCGACACCTCTGCCAGTCCCTGTACCAAAAGTTGAATCAAAACCTGAACCATTACCTAAATCAAAGCCTCCACGAAAACCTGAACCAATCAGAATCTCGGAGCCTCCAAAATTACATCCTTTGGAACTTCTCATGACACATTTATATGAAGTTGTAAGACTAGCAGAACAGCTGGAAACTGAACGTAGGTTTCCTTCTTAATTAACTAAGTACGTTTGTTATTGCGATGCCATTAAATGTCACGGAGTTATCCTATCCTCCTAATCCGTCAGACATGACTGCTAGTCTTTTGCCAAAAAGTAACAAATCTCCGAGAAAACCGCCAGGCTAAGATAAACACATACAAGAATACCGATAACCGCCAATATAATACATTAGAACTACCAAACACGGTTAAGGCTATTTCAAGGGGAAGTTTATAGAAATAGTTAAGTCCAATAGACGAAATATTTTAAGAGATACATTAAAGAACCCATAGAAACATAAAAAAAATAAGAGTGAGGCGGGTTATTGCAATATGCTGTGTGTGCATAGCTGGTGAAGCCTGTAGGATCTTTGTCTTTGAACCTGTCAGCTTAGTGGATAGGGTGAGGCTGCATCTATAACGCCACATAAAATGGCACAGTGCACAAGCAAAGGCACAAAGGCACATTAATCCTTTTATCTCACAAACAAAGTTAGCCGCACGGTTGGTACTAGTCAAACAAAACCCCCTGTCTGGTTGGTGGATCCTCCCTTCTCTAAGAGGGTGACAAACTTTCTACCCTGATCCTTATACCTCTATAAACAAAGCGTGCTTACCGCAAGCGTGCACCGTTCCTCAGTCGATTTCTAGAAGAAGTGAAAAATCTCAGTAGGAAATCTCCTCGTTAATTAAGGTGTAGTGACATATATATCGCCACATGCAAACTAAACATCACATTAACGTCACGCAAAATCCTGCATGGCGCAAGCAGAGTTTATTGCGCAATTAGCATATATACAACATCCTGACACCAATCGTCAAGCAGTTGGCCATCAGACACAACACTCATCTGGTAGGAGGCTACTCCCTTTTCTATGGAGATTGACTGAACCTAATACCCTGACCTCATGCCTCTATAAAGTACGGCCAGGTTGGAGATATGACCACAACCCACTCGCGAGCCGATCGAGAGAAAACGAACTGAGATAGTGTCTGACGAAGTACCAAAACCGATTAAGGACGGTTAGGAGGATGGGTTTTGAACTCCTCTCGCTAGAATAGGTTTAAAGCAATATCTTCCATGTATACAACATCCTGACATCAATCGTCAGGCAGTTGCCCATCAGACACAACACTCATCTGGTAGGAGGCTATCCCCTTTTGTATGGAGATTGACTGAACCTAATAGCCTGACCTCATGCCTCTACAAAGTACGGCCAGGTTGGAGATGTGACCACAACCCACTCGCGAGCCGATCGAGAGAAAATGAACTGAGATAGTTAAGGACGGTTAGGAGGATGGGTTTTGAACTCCTCTCGCTAGAATAGGTCTAAAGTGGATCGATTCATTAAAAGGCATAACGGGTAAACGAGAAAGAGTATGCGCTTCGGAAATCTTCGTGTTTCCGAGCAAGCGCAAACGTCGCGCCTTAAAGTAAACGTCTCCACAGAGGCAAAGCTTTACGTTTTGTTCTGCCTTGCTTTTTACTATTGCACTTTTCATTGCTCGTTTGTATGTATGAAGTTATCTATCTGTGGTGTTACCCACTCAGGTCACGGTTCATCATTTGTCTCTTAAAAGTTATAAAAAGATTTTTGGACTTGCATAATATAGTTGTTTCATCTCTAATTTTGTAATCATGGTAATACAAAAAGGCAAGTACTTATAAAATCCACGATATTATCAACTCTTTATTACGTCATCTCACCATCGCGCGTTCTTATTCCGAAGGTAGACGACGATTCCCGAAGCGTATACTTTTCTTGGGATAGATATGTAGATTGTTATTGAAAGAAAATATAGGAATGTAGGTAAAATCCTGTATACAATATGTAACAACCACCCTGTTGTTTCTGAAAGCTAAGAATCGATTAAGCATCGATCGATTAAGAAGCTAAGAATCGATTTTCATTCATTAATACCTAAGAAAATAATACAATTAGGAAAACTCTTCAATAAAAAAAGATCTATGTGCCACTCGTTATCAGGTCTTATAACAAAACCAGTTCTAACTTTAGTCCGAAGCTTAAATGTCAAACCATGATTGAAATTCTAATTTCATTTCAACTGAGGTTAAGTTTCTAATACAAAATTGACTCTGTTTTTAATTAGAACTTTAATTTTTTCGGAATAAAATTTGACATTCAAAAATGGACTCCCTGGTTTAAACCTGGGTCAAAAGATAAACCTTGTTTTGTAATAAGGCCGGGGTTTAGTGCTGCCAAAACTTTCTCCCTCCCGGATTTGCCAACCGACGCGTAACCTATCCATTCCTGACGACGCTACAACCCTCGTCCAGGAGAGCAGCAAGTCCACCAGCAAGCTCAAAATACACAGACACAGACCGCCGTCTTTCCGTGCTCGCTGCCGGAGCCTATATGTCAACGACGTTACAAGAATTAACAAGGGTTTTTGTTACATAGTGTAAATTAATTAGATTATCAAAGATACACTATACTTAGTAAAATAAGATTTTTTAAGAAGTGGTTACTTAGTCATTGTATCTAAAACTATGAGTGATCTCTTATATATATTGAGATAATGAATTTTTTTGGCAGCTATACCACAAAAGGATGTTGGCCTAACTATATGTGACCTGGGACAGCTAAAAGTACAGTTGAAAAAACTTATTGAAGCCAGTGAAGGACCCAACAAAGACAGAGTATGTACAAAATGTGGGAGAATTGGGAGAACTGTGAGCTCGTGCTCATGTCAAACGACGTTTGCACCACTTAAACAAGTGCAAACTGGTGATTTTAAGACAGTAAAACCAGACGGTTTTGAAGCTGCTATGAATTTAATGCCAAAATCCAAGGTGAAGACAACGATACCAGACTATATTTTAAAACCCCGACCTATGATGATAGATCCGATGGCTGCCTCCGAACCATTCGACTTGCATTCAATGTCCAAAAATCGTATAGATGAATTAGAAAGACATGTTGATCAGGTTATTTGCATGACCAACCACTATCAGTGTGAGGGATTATTGTCTAAAAGTGCAGAAGATTTTTTGAAATGTTGTAAATCTGTTAAAATTAAAATACAGGAGTTCCGATGTCAAAAACTAGTTAAAGCAAAACTAGATCGTTTGAAAGCTCAAGTCACAAAATTGGAAGAAATTACAAATATTGTACAAAAAGAAGATCTGTCGGCTACGACTGTAACCAGCTTTGTGTCATGTTGCCAAGGTTTTAGGGCCAAACTCGACAGTCTAAAATCATGCAGAGGAACACCTTCAGTTAGAAGTATAGAAAAACTTCTGAACAAAATTGACTTTAGCATAGTATTAAGCAAAGAAGCAAAAGAGAAAGGACTTGTAAGTGAAAGTGTAGAAGAATTCATTAAAAGTTGCATTGAAATAAAAACAAAAATAGAACCCCAAAATCAACCAAAACCACCAGTTATTGACGACCTACTATTAAATATAAACGAGATTATAGATTTTATATCAAAATATAAAGATGGTGCTTTAATATCGGACAGCATCGAAACATTTTATAAAAACTGTCGAACGACCAAAGCTAAACTTGACAGCTACAAGCCGCGCCCAGCATTAGTTAGCGGGAAAAGTACTAGTCCCAAAACTCTACCAGCTGATTCTGCTTCATGCCCATGTACAGCACCAAGTAGCTATGCGCCTTCGGGATATTCTTACAGCCCCGGGACTTCATTTCGTTCCGAACAGGATACCACAACTACATGGGACCAGAGTGCCGAAAACCAACAGTCGCAACATTCTTCCAAATCGAAATTAACACCATGTACTGAAACTACTTGCGTTCATAAACAGCCCTCACGACGTTCACGCAAATCTTATCAATCAGCAACTCCAGAAAAATCAAAATCTGCAGAAAGTGGTTGCAATGTATGCGCGGTAAGAAGTGGCAGCGAAATCTCAGTAAAAATTACTTTACCAATAGAAGGAATCAAAAAGAAGGCTCCGAAGGCAGTGAGTACAAAGACAAAAGTAAGAAGATATGAGGAGGTCGATGGTAGCATTGTTGAAGAGACAGTAACTGTAAAGCATCGTTTTTATGACCCGCAGAAGCCACCTTCAAAGACCAGCTGTGGCTCATGTTCATCAAGAAAAAGTGATAAGAGAGTTAATTTATGTAAAATACCGGTGACGAAAGGGTTCATACAGACTGTAAGGAATATCAAATCTGAAACGTTAATCAGATCTTTAGACTTGTCATCTTCATACCCACCTATTCTCTGGTCATGTGTATCTGCTGACACACTGATTTCTCTGAAAAGAAGCCATGAAAATGAGACTGTTGCGCAAGATCCGTTCTTCTGTGCCAGTTCGACGACTAAAGACGATGATTCAGTTTTACCGATGTGATAAAAAAACAGTCCTTTTAAGAATTATTTACTTTATTTCGATAAGAGAGATGAACTAATTACAAGCTACGGAGCAACATGGAGCTAATCTCAGCTATTTGTTCGAGAGCTACTTGTTCGAGATGATCTGATTGTTCATACACACATAAACTCACTTCTTCTTCCCATTGGAGGTAGCCAGAAACTTCAGAACGCCCTCTGCTACGATCCTTACGTACTCCTTTTCCTTCTTTTACTTTCATACATCTAAGGCCCAGTGTGAGTTTCTTTTAACCATCTCGATCTAACGCATCGACCACGTTCGACGCTCCGATTGGCCCTTCACCAATCCAGGGCCAATCGGAGCGGTGAACGCAGTCGATGCGTAAAGTTGCGATGGTCAAAAGAAACTCACACTGGGCCTCTGGTCGACATGCACGCTGGTTGCGAGTACTGGCCTGGCCAGCCAGCCTGGCCTTTCTGAATTCAATGAGGTCATTATATGTCGTCCTACGGTGTCCCCTCCCGTCGTTTCCACTCACATCTGCCTTGTAAATACCTTTTGGCAGCCACCCTTTATTCATCCTTTCAATATGGTCAAACCCTCTAAGCATACTCTTTCAATTTGTGTCACTACATCTTCTATAAGCTGTCTCGTTAAAAAAAATTGTACGAATCGATACAATGACTATGAAGGATCAAAAGGCTTATATGGCAAAACGGGGAATACGACGACAACAGGGAGAAGATACAAAGAGAAACGCGTGTTTATGATCTACAACAGATGGAAATTCGTTTCTGTCTTAACTTTTTTACAATTAATTATTGTGAATGTGAAATTCATTTTCAATAAACATGAATATTCCCGTCATTTGTTTTTCACTGGTTTCTAATTAACTTTATAACGTTTTCTAAAAGAGATGACATATATTTGGTGCGCATATTTCAAAGGTCAAGTTAAGTCCAGTAGATTCGGCCTCGACTTACCAAGTTGTAGGTCGTGAGTTCGAATCCAAACAAACACTTCACTTTGTGTATTTAATTTGATCACCAGTGCTCTCAAAACGGTGAAAAAAAAATATCGTGGTGAAACCGGCAAAGATATGTAGTATATAACAATCCGCACCCTTTGAGAGGAGGCCTGTGCCCCAACAAAACACTGTAGGCTGATTATTCAATTTAAATCATAAATATACAATTTATGCAAGTAGCTTTTTATCACCATTCTCATACATAAGTCAAAGTCAAAGTCAAAACGTTTATTGCGAACTAAGTGTACAATAATGTTGGTATTATCTTGTGGTAGTACTTATGACTTAGCAACCTTTTACAAGCATTGCAATAATTATATCATTCTCCTGTCCTTATCATTCTAAAATAGCATGTATGGAACAATTTTAGTACTTAATTATTATTTTAAATTGTACTTATAGTATGTCAAAATTAAATGTCAATAATAACGAATTTTTTATTATTTTTTATTAAGTCGCCGTTATAATATTAATGGCATGATTTAGTAGGAATGTGCAAATCTAGTCTTTATTAGTAGGTACGTCAAATCAACGAAATTGATTTGCACTGGATATGCAATTATTTATATTAAATTACTAACTAACTATTCAAATAAATACAAAAAAAAAAGGAAACTTAGGCGTCGTAGTATTCGTCCGCATTGCTGTCATCAGAAACGTGCCTAGAAGACTGGCAGCATGGTGGACGGCGCGTTGTGTTCCACGCGCGCCTCAAATAGATGTCAGCAACACTTGATGGGGCCCGCCAGGGGTGCGGGTTGTTCGAAAGAGTTACCGCGGCCCCTGGCACACTGTCAACTGAGGGAACACGGGTGGATTTTAGTTAGTAAAAGTCTGACACGCCCTTCTGCTCCACCCAGAGCGGGAGAAGTCATTTGATGATTTCCCACTCAAAAAAAAAGACTGGTAGTTGAATGGCAATGCTAATTCTTTGGCCAATTTATAACAAAACACAATGATAATCTTTAAGAAAAATATCATTAATACTCTGCTAGACCTGTCATGTCTAACAGAAAGATATTACTTACCTGATAGAAATGACACACTGAAAAGCGGTATAATATTTGTGACACGTAAAATCAATGTATGGTTTGACCATTTTACTTTTTTATATTAAGGTAGACGTATCTTAATGGTATTAAAAAAATTACAAGCTAATTGCTGATATGACAAGCCAGTTTTTTCAACATATTTGTTTTTACTAGTGTTCGCCCAGTGGTCGACATTCGACCATAATTCATGTAAAACTTAATAGATTTCTAAAGCATAAATAAATAAAAATATTAGCTGTCTGCTCTGCTCCATCTAAACTTTATCTGTGCCAAATTTCATACGCCTCCGTCCGTGCATTTTTCGTAAAATGGGGTCAAAGATTTTACTTCACGTATTATTTTATAGATATATCAGTAATAAATTGAATAAAAGATAAACGAAATTTAATGAGTAAGGAAGGGTGAGTTCTGCAGATTGATAAAAGAATGCAGAATATCAACAAAAGGTATTTATGATATTCGCAGGAAACAGAATGTACTATCGAGGTGCGTGATACCAAGGATAATAATTACAATGAGATACATTCTATCTGAGCTGGATGAACAAGAGAGAGAGGAGTCATTCAGACTGAAACGATTCAAACAACTGAAGTATAAAAATAAACCGAAAGGGAGATATGCAGATGAGACTAAAGGAGAAATAGCAGATAGCGTGTTATTGGAAGAAGAGGAACCGGAACCGACAAAACCAAGCCCGGAACCAGAAAAACTTACACCACTAGTCGAACCTATTATCCCGCCAACACCAGAAGTCCCACCATGTAGCGGTGCAGAAAAATTGCCCACACCACCTAAAGTCGAACCAATTATCCCACCATGTGGTGGTGCAGAAAAATGGCCCACACCACCTAAAGTTGAACCAATTATCCTGCCAACACCTGAAGTTCAACCATGTAGTGCTGCCGCAAAAATGCCGCCCCCAATTATGCCACCAACATGTGTCCAACCATTAGTCCAGCCATGTGGTTGTGAGGCAATAATGCCGCCACCATCTAAAGTCAAACTAATTATCCCGCCAACCCCTAATGTTCAACCGTGTGGTTGTGCCGTACCTGAAATCAAACCATGTGGTTGTGCCGCAAACCTGCCACCACCACCACCACCACTTGAAGTCCAACCATGTGGATGTGCCGTAAAAAAGCCACCACCACCTCAAGTCGAACTCATTATCCCACCTCTGCTTGCACCTCAAGGGGAAAAAGCTGAACCCTCAATAACGCCTGGAAAACAGGAACGTTTGGATCGTCTCATGGAACACTTAAATCAAATCTTACAAATAGCAGAGGAATTAGAGGCTGCGAAACGATCTCCAAGAATACAAAGTTTTATCAAGTGTTGTGGTGAAGTCAAGGGTAAAATCAAGGATTTATCCTGCGCTCCAAGTCAGCGTGGCGGTCCTAAAGTGTGTAGTGAAACACCAGGGGAGATCTCCCGTATATCCTCAATATGCAGGAAGCATCCAAGAATATGGAGTAAGCCACCGGAAAAACCGTTAGCTGTTTCGTCAACACAATCAGTATCATCGACAGTACGATCAGTAATGCAGCCAGATATTTTCGAATTAGAACCAGTTACCAAAACAACATTAGGCGAATTCGAGAAAAGGTTTGAAAAAACAATCAAGGTGACAAGGACGAAGAATCAGGACGGAAGCATACGCGAGGAAAAACAAATAATTACAATACAAACTGAAACCAGAACCCCTCGTTCTGAGAAATATGGTGGTGAGGCGAAAAGTCCATGTGGTACATGTGATAGCGGAGGTGAATACAGTAGTGGCAAAAGAGGTGGTAGAAGAGATCGTGGGAGTAAAAAACGTAGTGCAACCAGAACGCCCAGCTGGACCTCTAAGCTCAGTGCATCCCGAAAGCCCAGTCGTACCTCAAAATTTAGTGGGTCCCGAACGCCCAGTGGTATCAGTAAAACCTGTGGGGCTCCAACTCCTACTTCTATCTGTAACGACAACCAAGAGCCCAGTGCATTTTATAGCTCCAATATAAGCCGCATACCCAGTGACATCTGTTGTACCCAAGTGGCCTCAAAACTTAGTGAAACCTCTAAGAAGAGCGCAAAACCTAGTGAGACCTTTAACCCCTGTGGTACCCCAAAGCTTAGTGAACACTCTAAGCCCTGTGTGGCCTCAAAGCTTAGTTGGACCGCTCGACCATATGAGACTCCAAAGACTAGTGAGTGCCCTGACACTGTGCCCTCTCACGCTGCTGTAAGCCGTCAACCCAGTGATGCCTGCACCTGTGGATCGTCATATTACAGCACAACTGAGTCTTACCTGGATTCAACAAATTACACCCTTCCAAGAAATGAGCAGTCTTCATGCGTCGGTTCACCCAAAAGACCCAAAATGAATAAAAGTGCATCGAAATCCAATGCGTCCTCAACCACGTGCTCCTGTTACGCAGTATCCATTAGCGCAAAGCAGTCTAAAGAATCACAAGATCCCTTGAAGACAAAACTCTCATGTAAATCTGAGTCAAACTCTTCGTGTTCATTCATAATAAAACTACCAGAAAAGCCTACACAAAAGCCAAAGTCAGAAGATAAAAGTACGTACTGCATCCCAGATTGTAGCACCGTTCTGATGAGTAAAAGTGCAAGTACCCAATCAGAATGTTTGTTTGCACTTGGATGCCCTTCTGCAAGTACCACAAACGATTCTTTAAATCGTTCAAAAGCTAGCCAGTCAATTTGCACAAGGACATCATCAAACACACTGGAATATAGTATCGATAGTGATAATATAGTCGTTAGAGGTAGCAGGCTAAATGCCCTAAGAAAGATGATTTTACCATCGATTAATTCGGTAGATTGTGATATTAACGGGGTCCCCAATGTCTCGAACTTGTCATCATACACATGTTTATGTGCATCGTCACAGACATTGGCATCATCAATAAAGAACTGTAAAGCTCCGTTTCAACAAAATCAAGAATGTTTATTAACCTGTCTAGCAAATAAAGAAACAGAGATGGACACTGACATAAATTATACACACGACAAGTATTCTTGTGGCTCCCAATCTGCTTCGTTTAAAATACCACCACAAGCAGAGTCATGTGTTTTAGCTGAATGCAGAGCAGCTGTTGCGGCTTTAGCTGAACACATTAATAGAACTGCAGGATCGTTGTCGCCTGGTTCTAACAATATTTGGTTTTCTACATTCGGAACGCCTAAGCTAAAGGACGCCATGACATCACCTACGTCAAACAGGAGTGATTCCAACCAAATCGAAGCACTGTACAACGATCAAGATCGTGAATCAGTTCATCAGCTGCCAGATTCCAGTATTACTGACACTTATCTGGAAATTGAACAGCACCAATCTGATTTGCTGCACAAAGTAAGCTCATCGTCGTCGTCGACTTGAGAAATCAATGAAAGTACATTGCTTTTGTCAATACTGTAGTAGAAAAACACTAAATCAAAAGCTGTAATAAAAGGATTTAAATAAACACGAAATATACTTGCATGTTTATCCGTATTCTATAATTTTATTTATTAAGATACAGACATAAGTATATCGACAATCCTGAAGGTGCTACATTTTAGAACTATATTTGTTAAATGTTGTGGCTTGTGGCTTAGCAAGTATAGCCGCACGGGTCGATCGATCAAGTAAAACTACTCTTGCACTGGTTTTTTTTTTGGGTGGGAAATCATAAAATAACTTCTCCCGCTCTGGGTGGAGCGGGAGGGCGTGTCAAACTTTTACTGACTAAAACCCACCCGTGTTCCCTCAGTTGCCTGTGTGCCAGGGGCCGCGGTATCTCTTTCGAACAACCGGCACCCCTGGCAGGCATCGGCCCTTGCGGGCCCCACCAGTTGGTGCTGACATCTCTTTGAGGCGCGCGTGGAACACAACGCGCCATCGACCCGGGCTTGGTCCTTACCGGATATCAAGCTACCCATTACTCGCCGTCCGCAAGCCCGCGCCTACGGTGGCCGGGAATCAGCCTGGGATTCCCGACGCCCAGGGTGACTCCTGCAAAGGCTACGGCCGTGAGGGCGCATGTACTGCCTCTCCCTCACGTGCGCCGCCTCCCTCTTTACGAGCATCACTGCTTCGCTGAAGGAGGTGACGGCTAACCATGCACTCTCGTTCCGTACCATGGCCTGGACCAGGGCCGGACGCGAGAGATCGCCGCCGCCGATCGCCTCCACGAGGACACGGCGGTGCTCCACCCTAGCCGGGCAGACCTCCACCGTATGCTCCACCGTGTCTTCAGGGCGATCTTCGCAGTGGAAACACCCGGGCGTTTTCTCCCGCCTTATCCGAAACAGGAAACTCCCGAAACAACCGTGTCCGGTGAGGACCTGTGTCAGGCGGAAGCCACTCCTCAAAGAGGGGACTTACCGCCGTAATCGTGGCGTGTCCAGCACTGGGTTGTGACAACCACACTCTCCACGTCGCCATGAGATCCCGCTTGAGCTCTGGCCGGTATGCCGCGATTACTCGCGGCAGCGGAGTTACGCCCCGGCGTTTGGCCTCCTCGCGCCACTTCCAGGTGTGCGCGAGGACTTTTGCCTCCAGATCCCATGGCGGCAATCCGGCAAGGAGGCCCGCCGCCTCACCAGAGATCGTGCGGGATCCCCGTACCATCCGGATGGCTATGACCCTATGGTCCGCCTTCAACCAGCGTGCTGGTTGGCGCCTCAATGTATGCGCCCACACCGGTGCCCCGTATAAGGCCATGTCCTGTACGACCCCCACGTAGAGTCTCCAGCAGGAGGCGCTTGGCGCCCCTAGATTGGGCAGGAGCCGCTTCAAGGCAGCCCCGGCCCGCTCCAGTCTGGGAGCCAAACGTCGGAAATCCTCCGCGAAGTTCCACCGGCTGTCGAGGACGAGTCCCAGGTACCTCATCGTTGATTCGACGCCGATGTGAACCCCTCGCGTCGTTATCTGAGAACCCGACGGTGGCGCATTCCGAGGACCATGAAACCACATGGCCTCGGACTTGTGTAAGGCCACTTCGAGTCCCAGTTGCCGGATCCTATCGAAGTTTGTCGCAACCTCGTGTGTCGCTAAGTCGGCCGCCGCCTGGTACGACCTCCCTTGCGCGAGGACTAGCGTATCGTCAAACTACGCTGAGGGAGGTCGGCGCGCAGGACCCAGTCGTACCCGATGTCCCACAGATGCGGCCCCAGGACCGAACGCTTGCAATGGATGGGTGACTATATTTACATATTATCAAGACCTCTTCGTGCCTCGGAAAGCCTGATAAGCTGCTGATCCGGGCTGTCGTTTGTAGATTTTTGGCAGTTGTTCAAGGTCTTCAAAAGACCGAAAGTCTGACAACCAGTCTTACCCTTGATAAGACTGGTTGTCGTAACGTATGCAGATGTATGCAGTTACTGGGTTGTGGAGGTCAGATAGACAATCGGTTCGTTGATGCATCCGGTTAGACTCCAAGCTAACCTGAACATAGTTGGGAAAGGCTTGGCAGATGATGACGGCGAAATCTTAGACTGCATCTACAACCAAATGCTATGTGTAATGCAGGAAACATAAAAACCCAAACATACATAACTACATACACGTTAAAAAATTAATGTTCCAAATTTCGTGCACTTGCTCGGTATCAACAGACAGCCGCACGAGCGAGACGAGCGCGAATTTTTTTGTGCACTATGTTACTTTTTGATACCGAGCAAGTGCACGAAAGGAGACTGAAACGATTACTTACAGTCTTGGGCCTGGATGTAAAAAGATGAAAGTGGTGTCAATTAATAGCATAAATATTATCAACCTTTCACTGAAAATTCTACGGATTTTGTCAATCTGAGAACAGCGATATAAGAGATTAAGTAAAAGTGAGGTTATGATGCAATCTTTAACAGCTTATTCCTGAAGTGCAAAATATGTTCTTTTGCAAGGGTCGAACAAGGTAGGCAGGGTCGGAATCCGTCAAATACAAAGCAGTGGTCGTAAAAAATGAAGAATAATCGGAAAGCACTCAAAACGCATCGAAAAACACAAAACGAGTAATCAAACACGAGCAGTCGGCAGCCGTCTAGTGTCAATGTCAGTCAGCTGTCATGCCAGTGACCATAGACTAAAAATAGAAGACTGATTTTAATCGATATGAAATCGATAATCATTAATATTGGTTTTTCAGTAATTAATTGATATTTCATTTATTAATATGACTGTAATAATAAGCACTATATTGCATATAAATATATATAGTGCATTTAATTACTTTGAGTTAATTATTTAGTGCAAAGGTTTTATTTTTGTAACTGTGTAATCGATTACTCAATCGGAAATCTCACGAAAACTATCTTTCTCATATTTCTCCGCTTCCAGATTGAGAATCGAGGTGATTTTTCATATTCTAAGATAAAAAAATATGACAAATTTTTTAGATCATATCTCAACTCATTACATTTGGGCCCACCGTTTCCCATCTCCTTTGGAACATTAATTTTTTAACACCTTAAATGTATATGTAGTCATGTATGTTTCAAGTATCTACGTAGGCACAGGCCTACACGGTGTAGGTACGGTGCGCATGTGCAGTTTTAATAAATGATTAGTACGTGGGGAAAATATTGCATATTTTTGAAACGGATTGTTGTATATAAATATTTTTTTCGTGATTATGGTTTGAATGTCATTTTAAACAACTCCTTAAATTTCTAAACATTAATTTTTTACACCTTATATACAGTGGCGTGCACATAGTTTTTAGGCAGGGTAGGCAGGAATATAAAAAAGAAACAGAATAACCGATTGCTGTACCTGCATAGCATGCAACCTGTGGGGCAATTAAATTAATCATATTGTTGTACATTGACTTTACGATTGATCTTACCTTTCGTTTTGTACCTATTAATTGCAAATTCGATGTACAACTACTTTCCATGATCACTTGTTTTTTTTTCACCGATATATAGTTTTAAAAATCAAATCAAATCAAATCAAAAGTCATTTATTCAAATTAGGCTGAGAATCAGCACTTTTCGAACGTCAAAGTACATGAGACAGTCCCCCAAAACGCCCACCCTTCACCACTTCCTAAATAAAAATAAATACATCATTGATCTTTTTTCTATACTCACACCACCTGAACAACTTTCACAGTGAATGTTATCTATTTTTCACACTATTTGTCAAAGTTAAAATCTAAAATATATGCTATCATAGCTCAACACCAAAACAAATAAATCAAAACAAACAGTGGCGTCAGAATTTCTTGGAATATGAAAATAATACGACAAAAAAGTAATAGTTGTTTATGTAGTCACAATTCAACGAAACAATGCTACTTTTTAAAATAGTCGCATAACCAACTTTGTTCGGAAAACTTCGGTAAGTTTTGTAATTCGTCACGTTGTTAAAAAAATCGTAAAAAGCTAGTGACTACCCTGTACGGTTGTGTGCGTAAATTTTTACATTGTGTGCCACGTATGTATAAGAACGCACACACAATAAATCTGCATGACCACGAGAGCTCACATATAAACATTAAGACGTGAATAGTTCGTGTCTTTCCCGAGGCACTTAGCGGCGCTAGTGCATCGCAATGCGAAGTTGCGTCAAACTGTACGAACGAACGGGTAATGTATTGTACGGCGGTGATTTATGAATAAAGATTTTTTGTTTATTGATAAAATAATATTAGTTTTAAATATTTATCTTATTTAGGTAGGGTAGGCAGTGTCTTTGTCTTTATGGATTGCACACCACTGTACATACATACCGAAGAATTGAAGACCTCCTATTTTTTGAAGTCGGCTAAATCACACGTTCCTCAGGGTGGTCTAAAACTGAGGAATGCGTCCAGATGAGCAACTAATTTTAACCTGACACTCTCAGTCTAGACATTATGTAAAACTAAATAGACTAAAAGGGACTAAATAAAACTAAATAGTTAGCATTGTCTTAGTGTTTGGCATTGGGTACAGATAATTAGTTGGAGATAAAACGACAAAGTAATGGAGACGTTTTGTTCTGCGTCTGCGCAGCTTACGCATTTGTAGTGTAGGGTTGCCAACATGAATATTATAAATTTAAATTAAATTCTTGTAATGTAAGTAAATTAATTTTTGAACGGTTGATTTTTTCGCGACATTTTATTATCCCACAGTGGAAAACTAGAAAAAACTAGTGTGGAATTAAAAATCGCCATGGCTAAAAATCTTCCGCGGGCATTATTCTGCAAAATAAAAACCAGGATTGTCTGCTTCACTGCTGTGTTACATATCTATTTATTGCACAGTTTGAAGTGATTTTTTCTAAAGTATGAAATAGTAGAGACACAGCCAAATATGGCTTAAGCGAATCTTTGACTAACTGTAGTGACTAAACTATTAGATATACATATTTGTTTGATTTTTTTATGCCAACTAGGAACAGCAATAGATATACATACATACATACACACATATTCAGCCTATAACGTTCCCACTGCTGGGACACAGGCCTCCTCTTCGTCAGAGTCAGGGGCAATAGATGTTCAATTTACTGCCATATTGTCGCCTCCATCTTGTATATTTACTTTAATCTGTGGCTACGAATAACTTTTCATCGAATAGTTTATCCGTGGGGCTTGTGGCTAAGTGATAACAACCGCTTGGGTCGATTGATCAGGGTAAGCTACGGTTGCAGTTCTTGTTCCGTGGATGGGTTACCAAACCATCTTTACAAATCATGATCCCTCCGTGCTTTGGAAAGGAGGCTAAGCCGGTGAATGTATTCCCAAATTCGTGGATCTTTGACAGTCGTTACGGGTCGTCAGAAGCCCGAAAGTCTGACAATCAGTCTTTTTAAGGGGTATTGTGATACCCAGTAACGGGGTTGTCGAGATAGATACTCAGCTGCAACTGGTTAGACTGGAAGCCATCCCCAACATAATTTGAAAAAGGCTGGACAGATGATGAAGTTGAATTTTGATGATTATTTTTTCTACTTTACTTTTTCAACGGACAGCCCTAGACGTATTTTGGCGCGCGTCCACGGCATAGTACGCAGACTGTCTGTGACGTCACAGGGCATTCCTACGACACCTACCGACGAACTGTATAATTAAATTCACTATCAAATATCTTTGTCTGTTCCGACGTGGAATCACGGAGCGTTGGACTGAAATACTCCAAAGGGTGATGTATTTATTCGGTCTGAGAAATTGCGTGGCGTATGTCTTGTATCTATCGTAAAAATGCAAATAAAATCGTATAAATTTAGATATTAAATATTTAATAATAAATAATCCATCACTGGGTGCAGTTTGGCATTTGGAATTTTATGGTATATTTTTAATTATGTTTATAACTGTTATTGAAGGGATAACCCGATTTTAAAGATAATTAAGAGGTGACTTTGATGATTTTTTTGATGCATTAAAGTATGTTTAATTATGTTTTGAGTTCCATCACTGTATGCGAAAAAGACTTGAATTTGTCATATATTTTTTTGCTTTCAAAATTATTTACGGTTAAAGATATACGCAGCTTCAAAAAACTACCTTTATGAGCGTTTTCTAGAAATCTCCGCCTTAAGTGGAGCAATCTGGAGCAACAACAATAATTTGCCGATGTGTTTCGGCAATATTGCTTCTGATTGCTCCATATATTTCATGAGTTGCCGAGTATCCAATAGGTTTGGAAATTTTAGACAATTTTCTTTCTATCTCGTTTGTACTGTAACTGCGTCTCGTTTTGCGAGAGGAACCGGCCGGCGGCGGAGGCGGCGGGGGAGACGTATTGCCTAGTTTTTTAAGTTGCCCCATCATCATCATCATAACAACCGAAAGACGTCCACTGCTGGACATAGGCCTCCCCTAAAAGGGGGGATTTGCCATAATCGCCACGCTTGGCAGGCGGGTTGGCAATCGCAGTATGGTGGTCAAATGCATAGAGAACGCTGCTGCCCATTCTCTAGTCGCCTTTTACGGCCCCCATGTGAAGAAATGGGATGGTGCTATTCTTTTACGTCCGGCACCACACGGAACGGAGTTACTCCATATTGTGTGGCCGTATCTCTGGCAACAGGTGGCTACATGTTGCCATGACCCTAAATTCCTGGATGTAGGCGTGACGTCATAGTTAACAAGAATTGCCCAAGATGGAGCAATTTTAGTTGCTAGTGTAAGCGCACCTTTACACTTTAGCAGGAAGGTTTATGTTTTTGACATACGTTAAGGCGCTTTCCTAAAGTAAGATATCATAAAGCGCTCAGCTTTTTGTCTTTGGCTTGGCTGATATGCACCAGTGCTGGTGAAAAAATTAGCCACGTCTCCCCTGTCAATTGTCACGCTATCATTAACTCCCTTCTCTTTCATAATTCCTCATACAATCTAAACTATCTACATCTATAATACAAAAAATTATGACAATATTAGCTAATACCAGCGGCTTCGCCCGCGTGGAGGTCGAAAATTATCCCACGGGAACTTATTACCGGGATAAAAAGTACCCTATGTGTTAATCCAGGTTATATACTATCTGTGTGCCAAATTTCATCCAAATCCGTTCAGCCGTATTTGCGTGATTGAGTAAGAAACGTCCAAACATCTTCACAATTATGATATTAATAGAATAAAATGAAACTGCAGAGTTTGTTTGAATGCTTATTCTCTGGAACTATCTATACAACATTATTTTTAGTATAAGCGAAACCTGAATATAGTTTGTTCAGAATAATTAAATAGTTCTGAATCGATTCTAATAATTTTTACACCATGTTGTATTTTTTTCCAAAAACGTTTTGGATGTGTGATGAAAAATGTTTTCAGCAAGTAGCTTTTGCCTGCGGCTTCGCCCGCGTGGAGGTCGGTGTATTATACATATAAACCTTCCTCTTGAATCACTCTATCTATTAAAAAAACCCGCATCAAAATCCGTTGCGTAGTTTTAAAGATTTAAGCATCCATAGGGATATAGGGACAGAGAAAGCGACTTTGTTTTATACTATATAGTTATGAGCACAATACGAAGCTGGATGTAGACAACCAGGTAACATAACAAGCTTATAATTTAGTAGCCCAATTCTTGAGGAGGGTAGTCATAACAGCCGATGTCTTGATAGCCAAGAGCCCCAACCAACCCATGAGGAGGCTCTCGTTGGGCAGCTGGATCAAAGGCTTGATTCAGAAAGCGGTACTTCTGGACATGGTGGAATTAGGAGGTTCCTCTTTCTCTGGAGCCCTGACCACGGTAGCTAGGACCCTGTTCCCGATACCGGTTGCCTATAAATATCACGCTACAACTCATAGAAACCGAGTAAAAAGAAAAAAACCGGGCAGAATCTAGTAGGTTGTGTAATAAAGCTCAAGTTTGTTTGTTTGAACGCGCTAATCTATGAAACTGCAGGTCTAATTATTTTGTCCTTGCCCAATGCTTGAAGAAGGTTACGTGTTATTTAAAATTACGCTACGACCCCTAGAAACCTAGCAAAGACCGCAAAGTGAAATGACAGGTCAGGTATATACAGGGTGACTGGTAATATGACCGATATTTAAATACATGATTGTACTTATAGAGGTATGAGGAACAGGGTGTAAAGTTCACACATACTCTATAGTAAAGGAGGATCCTCCGACCAGACGGGTGTTGTGTCTGGTGGGCTACTGCCTGACGATTGATGTCGGGATGTTTGTATTATATTCAGATCGCGCGGTAAACTCTGCTTGCGCGATGTAGCTGATGTAGTTGCGGTGTGACGTCAAGTCTTGAGTAGTACACACATGGCATTGTAGATGGCGCCACTTCCCTTTTTTGTGTTTTTTCACATTTGATTGTTGATTTTTGAAGTTTTCGTATGTGGGGCATTTGAGATGTCCGCCACATACTCATCATAACAAACAACTTTACCAAAGAAACAATTTTTTTGTTATTTAACTAGCGCATGTCTCCAAAATAGCTATCAGCTGAGAGTCGCTTGAGCACGCGCGCGGGCGCGTGGTCCTTACGGTGGTTATATTAATGACAAAAGCATAATGCAAGGTAAAAGTGTTTTTTTTTTGTTTGTACGTAACTAAATTAAATTACAGCTGATGGTGTATTATTCTTGTTAGGTACTCAATATTCTATTGAGGTCAATAAGGTAGATAAAAAAAAATCGTTTCTTTGGGAAAGTTATTTGTTATGAATAATACAATCATGTGTTTAAATATCTGTCGCTAATTACCAGTCACCTTATGTAGGATATAGTTTATTATAAACAAGAAATTTCAAGCCGATAAAAGTCGCGGGCGAAGCTCGTTCAATAACTATCTTTGTTTGTAACTATTTAAAGGAATCCCAGAACATAATGAGTTGAGTTAAATGTTGCAATGTTTTGTTAGCTCCAAGCTATAGCGGTCAAGTCGTGATGTTAAACTAGCTCAGTTAAGGCGAAGTTTGTTTTAACTATCAATTTTACAGAATCCCGGGATTTTTATTTAATAATTTTTTTTTGTTAGAAGTCGCTTCCATACTGTACAGAATCACCTGAATATTTATGCATTTCTGGTATTCCTGGCATCCAGGGATTTTTTTTTACAAAAATATTATGTCTCATACCTACTTTCAAAGCGAATATTCGAATATCCGATCTCTGCACCCTAATTCTGTAACACACTATCAAACAAAATCTGAATAATTTTGAAGTATATTGCTAATCCATTGCTTCTTATGTTCGAAAGATTTGTCTGCTCGACAACGTAAATACCGCAATGAATGTTGTTGCAATCAAAATCAAAATCAAAAGTCATTTATTCAAATTAGGCTGAGAATCAGCACTTTTCGAACGTCAAAGTACATGAGACAGTCCCCAAAACGCCCACCCTTCACCACTTCCTAGTGCTTTAGCTGGGAAGAAGAAGTGGCGGAACAAACTTTCATTGAACTGCTGGGGGTTCAATGAAAGCCATTGCTATTATTAGTGTGTTACGCAAACACCCATGTAGTTATGAGTTGCGATCTTTTGCCACAGTAAGTCGTTTCTTAAGATTTTTTAATCGACTTCAAAAAGAAGGTGGTTTAATAAAAAAATATACAAACATGTCGAATTGATATTTTTTTTGCAACTCCGTCATATATTGACGGATTTGTCATAAGTACTGATTATTCATTTTGTGAGTAACAAAGCAGCTTTTAGCAGTAACATTCATCTATACATCTACTATACATCTTCTATACATATATATAAAATTGGAGTGTCTGTTTGTAATATTAAAATAACCGCTTTTTGCTACATGCATATGAAAATATATACGGTACATATACCAATACATATTTTTTTACAATTTTTATTTGTCTGTCGGTCTGCCTGTCTGTCTGTTTGTTCCCGTTATTCTCTAAAATGACTTGACCGTTTTTGACGGGACTTTCACAGTGGCTGATGTAATAAGGAGTACTTAGGCTACTTTTATTTTAGAATTTTTATTTGTTTTTATTGATATATAAATAATAGTAAAAAAACTACTCCGCGCGGACGAAGTCGCGGGCACAGCTAGTAATGAATAAATGAATGAAGTGAATTAAAAAGTGGGCGATAGTTTTAAGACTGAATCCTGATACCCTCGCCTTAACCAACTAGTAACCGAATGCAATAATCAACTCTGCAATGCGATTGTTGTCTCAAAGATAAGTATTGGTCACAGATACCGATAGGGTCACCACGAAAACTATGAACTTTGAATATTTAAATTTCGTAAAATTACTGAAGGGATTTTTAGGACAACCATCATCATTTCAGGTGAAAGACCTGCAGCAGGCTTAGCATGAGAACCGGAGAGACGCGTTTTGTCGACGGAATAGTATACCAAAAAGACGTTTCCGTGTTGACAGTTGACAGTTTTAAACCGAGAAATGTAGACAAGCGATTTCACGCGCACCGAGGGTTCCGAACAAACCTGTAGGTATATAAGTAAAAGTTATGAATTTCAATTTAATACCTCTACGCGTTCATGAGGAAAGGGGTAGTAAGTTTAAAATTATTAAAAATATTTTTATTAAATGATTTAACAAAAAATGTATGCTTTTCGCAATTTTTCATTTATCTGTGCTATAAGACGTTGCTTCGTACCAAATTTCAAGATTCTGCGTTCACGGGAGGTACTCTGTAGGTTTTAATTCCTTTGCGAGTGTCGAAAATTGGCGGCATAAACGGCTGTATCTTTTAATTGCGTTGGCTTAGAAGTTTGATTTTTTCACAGCTCAACTCAGCTTGATACCTCCACGCGTTCCTGAGATGACAGATAGACAGACGGACAACAAAGGGATCCTATAGGGGTTCAGTATTTTTCCTTTTGAGGTACGGAACCCTAAAACTATAAAATAGTTTGTTTCTTCTCTTCTTAGCGTGTCGATGGCAATCTAAATACAGTCAGCCCAGAATTTAGCTATGAGCTTGGCACCTTCTGCTGCGTCCATCAACTCCTGCAGCGTGCAGACAGCAGGACACGCTGTACCAAATATTAAATGCCCCATTATTTGTGGGACAGCACCACATATACACTCCAGGGCGGAGTCATCTGTGAATCACCACCTGAGCAGATTCTCTTTACTTCGGCCTAATTGAGTCGGGAGTCTATTTAAAGACTTCCAGTGAAGCCAAGGCAACTCATGTCCAGATGTGAGATTTTCAGCAGGTGGAACGAATGGGTTTGGTAGGACACCATCCCGTCCGGTAAAAATGGTTTGTGGTTTGTTTGGCGTGAACGACCGCTGGTGTAATTACTTGAATTAACCTTTTAGGAAGGTCTTCTTACTAAAGAATGGGCAGCAGCGTTCTCTATGCATTTGACCACCATACTGCGATCGCCAACCCACCTGCCAAGCGTGGCGATTGTGCCAAATCCCCCCTTTTGGGGGAGGCTATGTCCAGCAGTGGATGCCTTTCGGCTGATATGATGTCGATGATGTTCATCATCATTCCTTCTAGGTATTATTTTCATAGACCTCTGCCCAACCCTGTACAAGCGTAATGCTATGTTATTATTTTTAAAGGATTTTTTTGAAGAAAGTTTGTAAATGGACATGTGCCTACGACTTTATAACACGTCAGTGGTAACAAAAATCAGTATTAGACCACGTGAGCACGGACGTAAAAATATCGCCCAATGGATTTTCTACTCTCAGTGTTGAACCGGGCATTGAGAATCCAAGAATCCAACAGAATCCATCCCAGTGCTATCGAAAAAAGACATTGTTGGATTTTCAACTCTAGGCGGTAAGCAGTGCGTTGAAAATCCAGCGTGCGACAAAATCCCGCCGCCATATTTTTACGTACAAGCTGGCTTCTTATCTATCTAATACCTTTAAACGAGCAATTATTGTATACATATAATCTGAATCTCGGAAACGGCTCCAGCGATTTTCATGAAATTTAGTATGCAGTGGGTTTCGGGGGCGATAAATCGATCTAGCTAGGTTTCATTTTTAGAAAACGTCAAATGAAATGAAATGAAATGCACCGATCCCAGCGTGGCTTGACCAGACTCGATTAATCGAATGAACCCCAAGATTCGCACTAGCCCCTGGAGCCTCATGCTTTATGGTGTTACAGAGGCCATTGCATATCAAGAAGTAGACCGGGGGGCGCTGTAATGGTAAGGTAGACGTGCCCATAGGATAGGAAAGGATTGCGAGCCTACCGGATATGCATCCTTGAGTAAGCATTGGACTAGCGGAGAGACGGGGAACCAAAAAAAAAAAAACTGAGCGAAGCTTGGATTTTGCTCATTATTCAGTATTTGTTGTGTTTGTTATTGTCAGGAGAAGGTTCATATGAAAGAAAAAAGTTAGAAAGTCGCGCGTAACATACACCGTGAAATTTTAATGATTGTTTTCCCTCAGCGAAATGGTTTTGTCTTGGTAATAAAATCGTTTTATAAACAAATAAAATATTGGAAACAAAAAATGGCAGATTAACCATTGTGAAAAATCACCACGTGCGAGAGTTTATTTTGCTTTAAACATTTATGCATCGCTGTTCCCTTTGTCGGCGGCGCGTGCGATTCGAGTAGTATTTACAAGTTACCTCTAGTGTTACTATTATCGAGTCGATATCGTATGGATGGATGGATGGACGGATGGACGGATGGACGGATGGACGGATGGACGGATGGACGGATGGACGGATGGATGGATGGACGGATGGACGGATGGACGGATGGACGGATGAACGGATCGGACGGATCGGACGGATCGGACGGATCGGACGGACCGGACGGATAGGACGGATCGGACGGATCGGACGGATCGGACGTGTGTGTACGTATATGTTACAATTCCTTCACTAATTAATCGAAAGGAACCGTTTTTCCATCCGGGTGTCCCTTGACACCTCTCAAGTGTTTTTTTTTTTACTTTTACTCTATGGTTCGAAAGAACTCCTTATGACAAGTTGTTTTGCCGCGGGAAATAACCATTAAAATTTCTCGGTGTATATTCATAGTTATGACAGGACAACGCCTGTCGGGTCAGCTAGTGATATTATAAATGTGAAAGTTTGTGATGATGGATGTACGGATGGATGTTTGTTACTCCATCACGCAAAAACAGCTGAAGAGATTTGAATAAAATTTGGTACACATATGGTTTATAAACTGCGTTAACATATAGGATACTTTTGATCCCGGTAGTACTTTTCCATAGGATGATTTCTAACATCCACACGGGCAACCGCTGGCAAAAGGTACCTATTGTCTGATTTTTGATTAGCTGGACTAAAATGACAGCCGCTACTATAGCATAACTGTCATGCAGTGGCGTAACTATGGACGGGTAGCCAGGGCCAGAGCCCTGGGCGCAAAAGTCGCCGATTATATGAAATCTGAAGAGCCACTTGAATATATTGTTCAGAACGAGGATGAAAGCGTATTTCCAAATCTGCTTATTTCTATTCAAATTCTCTTAAAATTGCAAGCAAATTTTTAGCAATTTGAAATACCCTTGTTATTGAAGGCTAATAATTGGTCAAGAAAAGTTATGCGACCGAACTTTGCTCAGCGTAGACCGAGAAGATAATTTACGAAGGGACGCAATTGTGATGCGTGTCTTAGGCGCCATTTTCTATTGGTACGCCCCTGCTGTCATGTTGACAAAAAACGACCGCAGCTGTCATTTTATTCCAGCTAATTAAAAATCAGAGTATCAAAACAAAATTGTAACAAAATTTGTCCCAAGTTCTCACAACAAGTGATCAGAAATAATAGAATTGTCACAATACGATTCGTATGTCCGTCCGTTGGGCAATGCCAGCCGCATTTCAAGCCATTATAAGGCCTAAAGCCGGTCACGGCTCGACTGTTTGTCACCTATTATTAGATATTATGTTGTTTGGCAATCCGTTTCACTTTTTGGTAATTATTGTGTGTCATGCTTTGTTGTGTCTTATGCAATTTGAATTTGTAATAGCTAGATTCAATTTACTGCGATCTCCATTTTCAAAATATAACCATCACTACAGTTCGACTTTTAATTGTATTCAGTAACTTGACAAATTTTGACAAAAAAAAGATAGTGCGGTGGTGTAAGAATAAACGAAATTAAATGAACTTGAAATAATGTAGGTACTTATAATGTTTTTTTTTAATTTTAAAAATAACTTGTCTTGAAAAGATGAAATGCACTATTAATTTTTTTACACGCTTTATATTAGCTTCACTTGTTTGTTTGTTTGTAACCGACTACTTAGGGCGCGACCGATGACAATTCAAAAATGTAAAAAAAATAGAAAAAAAAGCTAAAAAAACCTAAAAATCACGCTTTTGTAGTTAGCAGAACTAAAAAATAGTTAATAAATAATAGTTAAAAAAAAACTAAACAACACGCTTTTAAATCCAAACTAAAATAGTAGAAAATAATTTAATTCATTTAAAAAGCGTGGGGTGCTTGATATTAATTGATGATATAAATACCTCAAAAAGCACCCCACGCTTTTAATAGAATTAAATTATTTTCTACTTTGTTAGTTTAGTTTTTGAAGAGTGTTTTATAAGCTATTATTTGTTTTATATTTTGATTTTCAGTAGTAAGGTCATTTATTTGTAGTTTGTTTCTATTAGAAGATAATAAAAAAGCCTTACTTTTATTAATAAATTATTAATTATTCTTATATTCCACATCTTACAAACGAATGTTTTAAGTTTTATAACGAATGATAAAAACGGTTTAATTTAAAATTAAACCATTTTTTTATCATTCGTTCTTTACGCAAAATCTTTCAATGGCAACATTAATCTTTGAACTGTCAAATTGCTGAATACAATTAAAAGTCGAACTATAGGACATGTAGTGACCTTATTGGCGATGTTCTTCAGAAAGATCAAGTGTGTAGTACTCGCAACTGCCGTGTAAGTATGCCCAGAGTGGCAATTCTCGTAATTATAAGAACTTTCACAGACTGATCTCAGTCTCAATCTGTCAAAAATACCTCTAGTTTCCATACATTTTAGACAAGTTTATGACATTTGATTGTCGTCAAGATGAGACTGCCACTACTCTTTGATCGTTTTTAATTACGAGTGGGATGTACATAAGGATCGTAGCGGGTGGATTGTGCTGTAGATTTTGCCTACCACCATGGGTTTTTTTTTGGGTGGGAAGTCATCAAATAATTTCTCCCGCTCTGGGTGGAGCAGGAGGGCGTGTCAGACTTTTACTGACTAAAACCAACCCGTGTTCCCTCAGTTGCATGTGTGCCAGGGGCTGCGGTAACTCTTTCAACAACCCGCACCCCTGGCAGGCATCGGTCCTTCTGGGCCCCACTAGTTGGTGCTGACATCTGTTTGAGGCGCGCGTGGAACACAACGCGGCGTCGACCCGGGCTTGGTCCTAACCGGACAGCGAGCTACCCATTACAAGCCGTCCGCAAGCCCGCGCCTACGGTGGCCGGGAATCAGCCTGGGATTCCCGACGCCCAGGGCGTCTCTTGCGACGACTAAGGCCGTGAGGGCGCATGTACTGCCTCTACCTCACGTGCGCCGCTGACCTCTTTGCGAACATTACTGCTTCGCAGAAGGAGGTGACGGCTACCCATGCACTCTCGCTCCATACCATGACCTGGACCAGGGCCGGATGATGGCCTCCACGAGGACACAGTGGCACTCAACCCAAGCGCGGCAGACCTCTACCGTATGCTCCATCGTGTCCTCAGGGCGATCTTCGCAGTGGAAACACCTGAGCGTTTCCTCCCACCGTATGCGAAACATGGGGGTACCATGGGCAAAGCACGAGTGAACCTATTTACTGTCGTAGCACACCCGGTTGAAACGGAAGTTCTTTTCGCCTATCGGCATCAGTACGATAGCCCTAGATAGATGGACTTTAACCTTTAAGGTGAATCTAGTAGACATTTTTCCCATACAAACTTCGGGAGTGTATTACTACACTGTTCGACAATGTACATCAAAAATTAAAATGGTATGGGTTAGTCTCATTATTAATATTGGCTGTACGGAAACAGAATACTAAAAGAAAAGCCATTAAAAAGTTAGAGGCCAGCAAAGATTCGTTTTTCTTGCTAATTTAACCTAAGTTTGGGCGTATTTAAGTATAATAAGAAGTGTAAAATCCCCAAAACCAAGTCGGTACCGACAATGCTCAAATATCGAAAAGTTCAATAAACTTTATTGGTCATTGATATATGCAGTGGTTTTTTTCATAAAATCCTATCTTCCGAAGGATTTTTCTTAATTTCTTACGCGCCTGTGTTACTATAAATGATCCTGCATCTCACTCAACAACGTTGTGCGTGTAGACTATCGTCTAACTGCTCATCACTGATACTACCTCTGTCGGACACGATCCCTGGTGAGACAGCGTGCTTCTTAGCCAGGCCCACCAGTGAGTTAGAGCCTGCGACTAGATTATCCTGAAATGGTGTCTGGGACAGACTGGTCACGGAAGGCGAAAGACCAGGTGCTGGGGCTTTTGGAAGAGGTCTATGTCCAGTAGTGGTTGCGATAGGCTGAGTTGATCTGATTCGATGTTTTCAGAGTGTAAAATGCAATAAGGAACTTCGTTCCAAAATAATTTAACACGGCATCATCCGAAAGCCCGAAAAGCTGACAACCAGTATTACCTAAAGAAACAGTATTTCTATGAGTCTTACCAAGTGGTTTTGTATTACCCGGGTTTGGCGGTTAATACTGGGTTTTGGCGGTCAGATAGTCGCTACATGTAAAATATTGGTATTCAGATGCAGCCAGTTAGACTGGAAGCGAACCCTAATTTAATTGGGAAAAGGCTAGGCAGATTGATTTTTAACTGACTTTAAAAGAAGGAGGTTATCAATTCGACATATTTATGTATATTTTATGTATGTTCGGGCATAATTCCGTCATATATAGACGGATTTGCAAAATTCTTTTTGTTCGAAAAGGGATTATTCCGAAATGGTTTCATTTAAATTTCTTATAGACCCGATGATGAGTTTCGGAAATAGACAACGGCACTCTTAAAAAAATTACAACAAATCAACCGCGATTGCTGCTATCGCATAAATATGCATTGTTTTGACTCAAGGATGATGAAATTTCGTATTGGTGGGGTGGGTACTATAACTAAAAAGTGAAAAAATAAAAACTTTTTCAAAAAAAAAAACAACCAACTTCCGAAAAAAAAACACTATAAAGTGAAAACTATCCTTGAATTTCGAAAGGCGGTGACAAAAAATTAAAATACATATCCAAAGTCACCGACTTCCGAAATTAAAGTAATTTTCACTTTGTAGTGTTTTTTTTTGGAAAAAAAAATGTTGATGTCAGATGCCAGTTTATTCTGGATTTGTCACCAATTATGTGCAGCCTACAGTATATATCTTGAACTTTCTATCTCTTGATAGTTTCATCTCGTTATTTAAAACACCGTGAAGTTAATACTTAGTTTCATTTTTAATAAACATTGATCGTTCATTGGCTTGCTTAATAACGATGAGTACAAAATCCAATATGTTGATAGCATCGCTGTTGAAAAGGGCGTGGTCGGTCTTTTTTGCACACTGCCGTGTTAAGGCGAAGGTTCTACAGCAGTGCTATTCTGTTAAAATCTCACCGTGAAAACTAAGGTGAAGTGAGCTGTCATTCGCCCTAATGCTAGAAATTGTCAATATTGACAGCGGTGAATTTTTTACAGAATAGCTCTACAGTTACTGTTAAATTTCTGAGTGCATAAGTTACTACTAGGCAATCATTCACTATTGTCGACCACACATATTCTGCGACACAGGCCTCCGCTCGGTGAAAGGTATGCACCACGCGGGCCCAGTGCGTGTTGGTAAATGTCACATGTTTTCGAATTTTTGGTTCGAGGTCATGCCGGTATCCTCACGATGTTTTTGTTGTGTTGTAATTAAACATTTATTTATATATTATGCTTTATTGTACACCAGAAAATACATAACAAAAAAAAAATATTTAACACTATAATCATACAATGGGCGGCCTTATCGTTTTCTGCGATCTGTTCCAGGCAACTTTGGAATGGAGAGTGATTGCGTGGACATAAAAATGGTGTTGTCATTAGTGCAAAATATTGATACAATTTACTATAATGGATTAGACACATTAATTAACAGTGACATTATGTTAGCTGAGGCCCGTTTGGCATTATTTTCTGATTTTTTTTTTAAATAATTTTCAGGTGTTAGAAACTGTAATGCTATTAATTGCATTTTTTTTTCTTTCTTTATTTCCAAAACTAGTGCTGCGAAGGCACGTTTGTATAGAAATAACTTCGCCTTAAGCAGTGTGTGGGTTACTTCGATGAAATATCAATTAAGTATAACCATTAAAAAGTTAAATATTTATTCTGACGCGCCAATATAATGTAGTTGATATGATCTGTATCACGCCCTGTATTACTTTATGGTGTAGGCAGAACTTTAGGTCATACGTAGGTACATGAAGTTATAATAAGTTAGAGTAGAACTGTTTTAGAGGAACTCGTGGGCAGGGACTGCATACCGATATAATTTTGGTATCGGTATCAAAGTATCGATATATATACTGATATTTGGGTATCTCTTTATCGATATTGATACCGATATTTCTATTCAGTATACTTATATCTATACTTTAATGTGCTTTTATCAGTATTGATACCGATACTAAAATATCGATATATTACCAATACCTTTACCCGTGATAACCCGTGGCCGCGTCATCTTTGCGATTTACGCCATCCACCCCCGTCCTGTCTAGCAACGGTCGTGATGATGTCTATGTGAATGTTGGTTTCCAGCCAGTGCAGTGATTGATGTATCAAGATGGCTAGTTTGTATTTTTTACCGTTAAAGATTTTTTTTTCGTTTGCTAGCTAGCGTTAGCTAGACCGGTGTCTAAAGTCTAATCTGGGAATATTGAAAGTAGGTAGGTATCTATTTGTTTTATTTCGATTGAAATAGAGATACAAAACATAGTACACGATGGGTAAAAAGGTACGTAAACTATTTCAGGTAGGTAAGTAATAATATTATAATGTAAATTATGTGTTGTTCACCCTTCCCCTCGATCCTGTAAACTAATTCACATCATTGAATCCGTTAGTCACCAGATACTTTCATTGCAACCTACCCATTTTAATGTCTCAGGTGATGAAACTTGGCTTGATGTAATCCTAACATCCGCACCCTCCCTTGTTTCCTCTCACGGCCAGTGTCCCGCGCCTGGATTTTCCCATCATGACCTCATTTTCTTCTCATATGTTCTAAAACCACCTAAACCCTAAAGTTCCGCACATGCGGCGTTTTGCGCGCATGGACGTTGAGAAGCTGCGTCAACATGCGTCAGACCTCAGTTGGGACCTCCTGGCAGTAGCGACAGATGTAGACAAAAAACTGTGCATTTTCGAACGGTTGGTCCTTGCTCTCTACGACAGTCACGCGCTCCTGTTAAGAAGGTTAAACTTCGGCGTCCTCCTGCTCCTTGGTATCGTGCTTTTCGTAAATTTAAAAAGGATCGCAGTGAAGAAAATCGAAAGTTGCTAGAAATCGGTGTAATCAGATGATACACAACGCTAAACGCTGCTAGAATATAGCTACATTCTAGAAACCATACCTTCTTTTTCAACTGCTGATATCTGAGAGTTCCTTGGTACTCTTGGCTTGGTATCGGCAGACCACGTCATGTGGATTTTCCCAATACAATTGGCCTTGATGATACCAACCGTCATTTCACAACCACTTGTCATTTGGATTCCCAAATGTTGTCCCAGATGGTCGATTCCATTACTGGCCTAGCTAGTTCCATCATAGAACCATTTCACTTCTCTCCGGTCACCTCGGACGAAATTAAAAAGATCATCCTTTCCATAAAACCCAAGGCTGTGGGCTATGACGGCATCAGTCGTAGTATGGTCGTTTGGATCCTTGATAGCCTTCTCCCTCCTATTACCCACATTATCAACTTTTGATTCCAGACAATTCCCATCCTTGTAGCGTATCCGTCCGCCCACTCCCGAAAATTTCAAATCCCTCCCTACCTAGTTACTTTCGACCCATTTCCATTCTCCCATTCCTGTCTAAAGTGCTTGAAGCCTGCGTACACAATCAGTTTACGTGGTTTGTTCACTGGAACAACCTTGTTAGGTCGTTTCAGTTTGGCTTCAGGCCTGGGCACAGTACCGCTTCCGCTCTCCTTAAAGTGACTGGTGACATTAGAGAAGCAATGGAGGATACCAAGGTTACCGTTTTGATATCAATAGATTTCCCTAATGCCTTTAATGCCGCCAGCCACGATATTCTCCTCTCTATCCTCTCTAATCTTATGGTTTCGTCCGAGGCTCTGGAATGGTTCGCTTCTTATTTTTGGGGACGTCAACTGTCGGTTCGCATTGATAAGAGCTCGTCGAGTTGGCGTGACCTGGATGCTGGCGTTCCACAAGGCGGTATTCTTTCTCCATTGTTATTCTCTATCTTCATTAATTTTATAACTTATTGTCTTCGGTGTTCGTATCATCTTTATGCTGATGATTTACAACTGTATTCTGCTGAGTGGGTGGAAGATTTATCGGGTGCTGTAGCAGATGTGAACCGAGATTTAGATTCAATCAAAAAGTAGTCTGACAGTTTTGGGGTGTCAGTCAACCCCTCTAAGTGTCAGGCCATTGTAATTGGAAGCTCGCGTATGATGGGTAGGGTGACGCTTGGTTCTCTTCCTCCGCTTATTTTCGATTGTATAGAGATTTATATTTATTGTTAAACCTTCAGAAAATTTTACAGTTTGGGGTAGCTTGATGTATTGGCGTCTGTACCGTCATACCCATTACCCCCCCCTACTGTTTAATATCACGGTTTGCATCTTGACACGGCACTTAGCTGGCAACGCCAGGTCTCTAGTCTTAGTCAAAGGGTCAACGGTACTCTGCGATCCCTGTATCGTCTAAGGAACTTTTTGGCCGCTAAGACGAAAACCACGCTTGCGCAGACTTTGATTTTCCCTATGATCGACTATGGTGACGTGTGCTACTTTGACTTGATTGCGGTTTTGCTGGATAAGCTCGATAGACTGCTCAACAAATGCATACGGTTCATATTCAACTTAAAAAAATATGATCATGTGTCGAGCTATAGGTCTGAGCTCAAATGGATGTCCATTCGCCAAAGAAGTTTGCGCGCTTTGACCACGCCTTTCTCCATTCTCAACTCTCTAACTCCTCCTTCTTATCTTGTGTCTCACTTCCAACTTCTATGTTATTCTCACGCTAAAAATTGCGTTTTTCTAAAAATCTTCTGCTACTCTGTCCTTCTCATACTTCTGACGTCGTATGCATTTAAGCGGAAATTGCAGAGTTACTTTCGAAACAATAAGCGTAGAGTCATCTCATCACCTCTCCCTTTAATCAATATATATGTATTTAATATTTATATATATTATAGTACTACTCTGTCAAGAAAGTACCGGGAAAGGATCAATAATACACAAAATGTTAGTAATAACTACTAGTAACTATTAGTATATTTTGAAGGCGATAAAATAAATTTGGATGAATACATCCAAATTTATTTTATCGCCTTCAAAGTATGCTCCTGCAGAAACGAAAGAAACAGTTCTCGCCTCCTTTATGTCTTGTACCGAATGAAAACGGGTGCCACGAAGTGGTAATTTGAGTTTAGGAAAAAAAAAGAAATCGGCTGGAGCCATATCTGGTGAATAAGGTGGTTGCTCGAAGGTATTTGTTGAGTTTTGATCTACTTTGGCGTGGTTTTTTCGGTTTTGGTTCAGTTAAAAGGCGCCACTCCGAAGCTTGTTGACTAGTTTGCATGTCAAAGTCATGGGTTTACCCCATGTCTCATCACCCGTAACAATGCGTTTCATGAATGTTGGGTTGGAATTGACTCGTTCTAGCATGTCCTCAGCGACTCCTATGCGATGGAGTTTTTGGAGAAAATTCAGGTCTTTTGGGACTACCCGGGCTGTAACATGTTTCATACCCAATTGATCTACCTAACTAAAAACAGCACTGTATTTAATATAAATAACAGATGTAACTGAAACTCCGCGCCAAAATGGAAAACAGTTGCACCAATCTAACAAAAGAAAAAAAAAATCGAACTATAAACTAATCATCCATTCCCGATAGTTTTTTGACTGAATGTAGATATATATGTATATTCTAAGTTTATAATCTATTTATGTCTTAGTGTATCCTGTTATGTATAATTAATTATGATGATTGTACTTTGAATAATATTTTGTATAATTATTCCTCTTAACTAAAGCACCTGCCATCTAATCCCTTCACCACCCTTGGTTGACTGGTAGAAAATGCCCAGAAAGCCTTGTTTAAATAAATAAATAAATAAATAAAAATTTATGTGGTTAATGTAGTTTTAAAATGGTTTGTTGGTACTTACGTGAGGTTGGTACCTACCTACAAAATACAACTATTTGTCAGTAAAGACAAATTAAACATAGAAACATACGTATATAATTTATCAGTGGTTAGAAATGTACAAAACAATAAACACGGCGCGCGGCCCACGAACCGCTATTGATCAAGGGCTCGCCGCTGACTGCACTGTTGCCGTTCCGTTTCGAGCCGAGGTCACGCGCCGGTGGCGCGATGTGCGACCTCGCAACGTTGTGTTGCACCCTGATATCAATACTGAGTATCGATAAAATTACCGATAACTTTATACCGATACTCAAATAAGTGATACTAAATATCGATATTTATCCCAGTTATCGATTCCATCATCGGTATTTTCTTTAAAATATCGATATATTTTGGGTATCGATATCAGTCCCTGCTCGTGGGTAAGTAATAAAAAGCTGCACGGGTCGATGCATCAGGTTAAGCTACGCTTGCCGGGGTCGATCTGTGGATGGGTGACCATCTTAACATACCGAGACTCCTCCGTACCTCGGAATGCACGCTAAGCCGTTGGTCCCGGCTGTCATTTGTGGATCTTTGACAGTCGTTACGGGTCGTCAGAAGCCCGAAAGTCTGACAACCAGTCTTACCAAGGGGCATCGTGCTACCCAGTTACTGGATTGTAGAGGTCAGAAGTATAGGCAGTCGCTCCATGTAAAATACTGGTATTCGGCTGCAGCCGGTTAGACTGGAAGCCGACCCCGACATAGTTGGGAAAAGGCTGGGCAGATTGAGAGTAGAAATATTGTGTTTAGATGTTTGAATGTTTGTTACTTAATCACACAAAAACGGCTGAGCGGATTTGGATGAAATTTGGCACACAGATAGATTGTAACCTGGATTAATATACAGGATACTTTTATCCCGGTAGTTCTCGTGGGATAATTTCCGAAACACACGCGGGCGAAGCCGCTGGCACAAGGCTAGTATAAAATAAATTCACTCCTTTTTCCCATGGCTATTTTGGTAACAAACTATATTATTTCAATGTTAAAATCCCATTTAAACTTGATTCACCCCTGCATCCCTATTCACCCCGATTGACGGTATCTGTGTGTTAAGTTTAATCAAAATTGGTACAGCCGATTTGGCATGACAATATAACAGACAGAGAACTGACAAGATTTACTTGCGCATTTAACATTTTAATATCGGGTATGGATAACTGCCAAAATATGGTAAGTTAAACACCTCTGCTTCCCCCATTACTGAGTATAGGCGTAAGCTTATGTTGTACAAAAGAATGCAGTGTTTGTTTTTGCTTCTTTTAATCGTGTCCCTTTCGTCACCTGGCCCCATGTTGTTCAGTTTTGTCATGAACAAGCGAGTTGCAAGTTTTGACCCCTACCATAACTTACCAACGTCGTAAACAGTTATTTTTAGTGGAAGATTTTTTGTGTTTTTCGAGCTTGAGGCTGAATAACAGTAGCCGCACGGGTCAATCAATCAGGTTAATCTACACTTGCCGCGGTTAATCCGTGGATGGGTGACTATCTTTACATACCAAGACCCCTCCGTGCCTCGGAAAGCACGTTACGCCCGTTGGTTCCAGCTGTAATTTGTGGAACTTTGACAGTCGTTACGGGTCGTCAGAAGCCCGAAAGTCTGGCAACCAGTCTTACCAAGAGGTATCGTATTACCCAGTAACTGGGTTGTAGAGATTAGACACGCAGTCGGTCCATGTAAAATACTGGAATTCAGGTGCAAGCGGTTAGACTGGAAGCCGACGTGAACATAGTTGGAATTAGAAAAGGCTAGGCAGATGATCTTTTGTGTTTTTCCCGATAGAAATTTTTCGGAAACACCCCGGTCTCTAATTTTCTGTCTGGTATATTTAGGCAATAGGTATGTTTGCACCTATTATAATAATATGCAAGCTATATTTATTACTTATACAAGTTACACACTTGTTTCTATTTATAAAATACTCTGATCTTAAAGGGAATCTAGTCGCGGGCTCGAACTCACTGGTGGGCCTGGCTAAACAGCACATTGTCTCACCAGGCATCGCGTCCGACAGAGGTAGTATCAGTGATGAGCAGATGCTAGTCTACACGCTCAACATTATTGAGTGAGATGCAGGGTTAGTTATAGTAAAACAGGCGCGTAAAAATTAAGAAAAGTCCTTCGGACGATCTCGTTTTATGAAAAAACTACTGCATATATCAATGACCAATCAAGTTTATTGAATTTTTCGATATTTAAGCTTTGTCAGTGCCAACTTAGTTTTGAAGATTTCTCACTTATTTTACTACTTAAACACGCCCAAATTTAGGTTAAATTAGCAAGAAAAAGGAATCTTTTTTGGCTCATAACTTTTTAATGACTCTGTTTCCGTACAGACAATAATAATAATGAAACAAAACCGTACCACGTTTAATTTTTTTTAAGTACATTTTTGACCAGCTCTATACTCCATACGTACATTCCTGAAGTTTGTATGGAAAAAATGTCGACAAGATTCACCTTAAGTATAAATACAGTGCCAGGGACATTGATTAATAAAAGTACATAGTTGTTCAGTATTTTTTTTTGGGTGGGAAATCATCAAAAAACTTCTCCCGCTCTGGGTGGAGCAGACTTTTACTGACTAAACCCACCCGTGTTCCCTCAGTTACCCGCAACCCGCACCCCTGGTAGGCATCAGCCCTTGCGGGTCCCATCAGTTGGTGCTGACATCTCTTTGAGGCGCGCGTGGAACACAACGCGCCGTCGATCCGGGCTTGGTCTTTACCGGACAGCGAGCTACCCATTACTCGCCCGCAAGCCCGCGCCTACGGTGGCCGGGAATCAGCCTGGAATTCTCGACGCCCAGGGCGTCTCCTGCGGCGATTAAGGCCGTGATGGCTCATATACTACCTCTCCCTCACGTGTGTCGCCTCCCTCTTCGCGAGCATTACTGCTTCGCAGAGGGATGTGATGGCTACCCATGCACTCTCGCTCCGTACCTTGGCCTGGACCAGGGCAGGACGCGAGAGATCGACGCCGCCGATCGCCTCCACGAGAACATAGCGGTGCTCCACCCAAGCCGGGTAGACCTCCACCGTATGCTCCACCGTGTCCTCAGGGTGATCTTCGCAGTGAAAATACCCGGGCGTTGCGAAACAGGAACCCCTCGAAACAACCGTGTCTGGTGCGGACCTGGTTTTCCATCGATTTAATTTAATTAAATTCGAATTAACTTTGGGTTTCTAACTTCAGCTACCTAAGAAAAAGGTGAAAACAATTCGAGTATCAATAGTAGGTACCATCTCTTCCCTACATTAAGTTACCATCACAGCTGACTACCCAAACTGGCGTGTCCGTCTGTCCCAGCACATCTCAGTGACCTGTCAATCTTCATTATGTCAACGAATCAAAGATGGCGGGCGTTCTATTTTGGAATCGCGTGCTTTAGTAACACGATACCTGTCTAGCTTATGAAGTGGATAGCGTGAAGGTATGACAGAATTTCAGAATTTACAATTTTTGCGTTTTTTTAAGGCTTCTTACAAACTCAGCAGTATTCTTTTAATGTTGTAATTGTAAACCGGCATTTAAAATTTATAGACTCACTAGCTATCGCCAGCGACTTCGAGTGGAGGTTGAAAATTATCCCATAAAAACGTACTACCGGAATAAAAAGTAATGTGTAAGTCCGGGTTACAAACTATCTGGGTACCAAATTTAATTTGAACCCGTTCAGCTGTTTTTGCGTGATTGAGTAATAAACATACAAACTTTCATAGTTAAAATTATTAGCAGGATAGTTGGATTGCGAAAAAATAGGTAGGCTTATAAGACGACTCGAATGAATTAACTCGCCCGGTGACTCGCACGAAGGCAATTTATTTGTGGGTGAATGGACCATTTATTTGTGGGTGAATGGACCATTCCAAAAATGCGTATTAGGCTTACTGGCACGTATTTAATAAAACGTTAAGAAAACTAAGAAAATTTAAGGAAAAAGTAATATATTTGTGCATGTGACATTAATAGAAAATTGGTTGTACAATTCCGCATGTGAGCGGTAAAGTAACACTTACAACAGTATAACTCGCATACTTGTACAGAGTTTCAATATATTATGAGGCCAGCAACCAGCGGCGAAACCACCATATAACACGATCCCTACCGACTTCACTTCGGGGATTCGCATCGGCAACTCTATCGCTATTAAAAAATGGCACGTCAATAGTGGCCACTATTGTCAAAAAATATAGTTAAGTAGACTACGGGTATTTAATTTACCATAACATTCAAACAACAAAAACGGTTATTTTTAGCTTTATAATACAACGAAAACAAAAAAAAATGTTAATTGAATTGGCGCCAAAACGTCATAATCGGGAACTAAAAAATCTTACAACAGCGATCCCGTAATTATGTCTCTTTAGGTCACGTGGCCCGCTTTATATGGACGACAGCAAGGGTTATGATAGAAACAGAAATAGAAAAATGCGTCAGCGATAACGAGATGGAGGAATATTGCACATTTTATTTGGCTTTCAGCTGTTCAATTTTACTGTATTTAATTACATTTTAGAATTATAGTAAGTATTCTTCTCCTTCTTTCTTGATATATCAGTAAGTTAAACCCGACTCCGCTTCGGCTTCTCTCTTAGAAAAATTGACACCTCGCCGCTGGTACCAACTGGTTATTTTACAAATGACTTTTATATTGTTTCATACACCTCTGCCTACCTCTTCGAAGAACACAGGCGTAAAAACTTCCAAATTACAGCACAACATTACCCAGCTTCCATAGCGTGATAGTATGCACAGAGCGTGTCGAATTACCTGTAATAGTATACGTCACAATCTGCCACAGAGTACGCAGAACACGCGAGACGCATTGAGTCGTCAACAGGGACGGTGGATGTAAACTGACAGGTTTTGTCGAGTGTACATACATAGCTTTAATAAGAGAATTGTTAATTTAATATGATTACTCACTAGATTTTGCCAGTGGCTTCGCCGGTGTGGAGGTCTGAAATTATCACACAAGAACGTACTACCAGGACAAAAAGTATCTTAATTGTTAATCCAGGTTATAAACTAAACAGGATAAGTTTTTATCCAGTGCGCAAATTGTAACCATGAATTCAGCATACCATTCTAGGCCTCCGCGTAGAAATTTATCATCGGTTATACAAAAAAAATCAGCTGTTTCATAGAAAAGTGCAATACCTACGCGATCAAAATGTATGGAACAGCTGGGTTTTTTTTTGTATAACCGACGAAAAGTTTCTACGCTGGGGGGTCTAGAATGATATGCTGAATTCATGGTTACAGTTTGCGCACTGGATAAAAACTTATCCTGTATGTGCTAAATTTCATCCAAATCCGTTTGGTCGTTTTTGCGTGATTGAGTAACCAATATCCAAACATCTAAATAACTAAATATCCAAATATCCAATATCCAAACATCTAAATAACTAAATATCCAAATATCCAACATCCAAACATCTAAATAGCTAAATTTCTAAATATCCAATATCCAAACATCTAAATAACTAAATATCCAAATATCCAATATCCAAACATCTAAATAACTAAATATCCAAATATCCAATATCCAAACATCTAAATAACTAAATATCCAAATATCCAACATCCAAACATCTAAATAGCTAAATATCTAAATATCCAATATCCAAACATCTAAATAACTAAATATCCAAATATCCAATATCCAAACATCTAAATAACTAAATATCCAAATATCCAACATCCAAACATCTAAATAGCTAAATATCTAAATATCCAATATCCAAACATCTAAATAACTAAATATCCAAATATCCAATATCCAAACATCTAAATAGTTAAATATCTAAGATACAAACATGTAAATATCCAAATAGCTAATTATCTAAATATCCAATATCCAAACATCTAAATAACAAAATATCTAAATATCCAATATACAAACATGTAAATATCCAAATAGCTAATTATCTAAATATCCAATATCCAAACATCTAAATAACTAAATATCCAAATATCCAATATCCAAACATCTAAATAGTTAAATATCTAAGATACAAACATGTAAATATCCAAATAGCTAATTATCTAAATATCCAATATCCAAACATCTAAATAACTAAATATCTAAATATCCAATATCCAAACATCTAAATAGTTAAATATCTAAGATACAAACATGTAAATATCCAAATAGCTAATTATCTAAATATCCAATTTCCAAACATCTAAATAACTAAATATCTAAATATCCAATATCCAAACATCTAAATAACAAAATATCTAAATATCCAATATACAAACATGTAAATATCCAAATAGCTAATTATCTAAATATCCAATATCCAAACATCTAAATAACTAAATATCCAAATATCCAATATCCAAACATCTAAATAGTTAAATATCTAAGATACAAACATGTAAATATCCAAATAGCTAATTATCTAAATATCCAATTTCCAAACATCTAAATAACTAAATATCTAAATATCCAATATCCAAACATCTAAATAACAAAATATCTAAATATCCAATATACAAACATGTAAATATCCAAATAGCTAATTATCTAAATATCCAATATCCAAACATCTAAATAACTAAATATCCAATATCCAAACATCTAAATAGTTAAATATCTAAGATACAAACATGTAAATATCCAAATAGCTAATTATCTAAATATCCAATATCCAAACATCTAAATAACTAAATATCCAAATATCCAATATCCAAACATCTAAATAGTTAAATATCTAAGATACAAACATGTAAATATCCAAATAGCTAATTATCTAAATATCCAATATCCAAACATCTAAATAACTAAATATCTAAATATCCAATATCCAAACATCTAAATAGTTAAATATCTAAGATACAAACATGTAAATATCCAAATAGCTAATTATCTAAATATCCAATTTCCAAACATCTAAATAACTAAATATCTAAATATCCAATATCCAAACATCTAAATAACAAAATATCTAAATATCCAATATACAAACATGTAAATATCCAAATAGCTAATTATCCAAATATCCAATATCCAAACATCTAAATAGTTAAATATCTAAGATACAAACATGTAAATATCCAAATAGCTAATTATCTAAATATCCAATATCCAAACATCTAAATAACTAAATATCTAAATATCCAATATCCAAACATCTAAATAGTTAAATATCTAAGATACAAACATGTAAATATCCAAATAGCTAATTATCTAAATATCCAATTTCCAAACATCTAAATAACTAAATATCTAAATATCCAATATCCAAACATCTAAATAACAAAATATCTAAATATCCAATATACAAACATGTAAATATCCAAATAGCTAATTATCTAAATATCCAATATCCAAACATCTAAATAACTAAATATCCAAATATCCAATATCCAAACATCTAAATAGTTAAATATCTAAGATACAAACATGTAAATATCCAAATAGCTAATTATCTAAATATCCAATATCCAAACATCTAAATAACTAAATATCCAAATATCCAATATCCAAACATCTAAATAGTTAAATATCTAAGATACAAACATGTAAATATCCAAATAGCTAATTATCTAAATATCCAATATCCAAACATCTAAATAACTAAATATCTAAATATCCAATATCCAAACATCTAAATAGTTAAATATCTAAGATACAAACATGTAAATATCCAAATAGCTAATTATCTAAATATCCAATATCCAAACATCTAAATAACTAAATATCCAAATATCCAATATCCAAACATCTAAATAGTTAAATATCTAAGATACAAACATGTAAATATCCAAATAGCTAATTATCTAAATATCCAATATCCAAACATCTAAATAACTAAATATCTAAATATCCAATATCCAAACATCTAAATAGTTAAATATCTAAGATACAAACATGTAAATATCCAAATAGCTAATTATCTAAATATCCAATTTCCAAACATCTAAATAACTAAATATCTAAATATCCAATAACCAAACATCTAAACATACGAACTTTTACATTTATAATAATAGTAAGATAGTAGGATTAGCTGCTGCCCGCGACCCCGTTGTTTCGATGCGCCTGCCCGTGCGAGTACTTCGTATTCGTGACTTATTTTTCTTTTTACTCGGATCCTTATGGTCGTAGCGTGATGTTATGTTAGCCTATAGCCTTCCTCGATAAATGTGCTATCCAGCATTAAATTATTTTTTCAATTCGAACCAGTAGTTTCTGAGATTAGCGCGTTCAACCAAACAATCTCTTCAGCTTTATAATACTACTATCTAATATATAAAATTCTCGTGTCACAGTTTTCGTTGCCATACTCCTCCGAAACGGCTTGACCGATTTTGATGAAATTTTTTGTGCTTATCCGGTATCTATGAGAATCGGCCAACATCTATTTTTCATCCCCCTAAATGTTAGGGGTAGTCCACCCCTAAATAATTTATAAGGCAAAACAACGTTTGCTGGGTCAGCTAGTACTACTATATAATATATATATTTCTAAATATTCAAACACCTGTCTGCCGGCGACTTCGTCCACCTAAGTTTCTTGCTCTCCGACCCACCCCGTTGCATAGATGCGCCTGCCCGTGCGAGTACTTCGTATTTATGACTGGTTTTTCTTTTTACTCGGCTCCTTATGGTTCTAGCTTGTGCTAGTTCTGATGTTATGTTAGCCTATAAGCCTTCCTCGATAAATCGGCTATCCAACACTCAAATATTTTCTCAATTCGAACCAGCAGTTCCTGAGATTAGCGCGTTCAACGAAACAAACCCTTCCGCTTTATAAACTAGCTTTCGCCAGCGGCTTAAAAGCCGCATTAAAATCCGTTGCGTAGTTTAAAAGATTTAAACGTACAAACACGAAAAGCAACTTCGTTTTATGCTATGTAAAGATATAAATATAAAATACGAGTTGACTCAACAGACGTTGTCCTGTCCTAACTATGAATATTGAATTCGCATATATATACAACGTGTTACGCGCAAAATTCTTATTTTTTTCTTTCATAAGAACCTACTCCTGACAATAACAAACACAACAAAAAAAAAAGAATTAGCAAAATTGGTACAGCCGTTTACGGGTAATGCAGTGACTAAGGGAAATTGGGTTTAATTTTTATATATAAAGATAGAAATACAATATGAGTAGGTATATAGACAATAGATAATATAAGTATAGATGATATAGATTCAGTGTGCCTTTTGGCAAAGGCCTCTTCTAGTTGTTTCCACTGAGTTCTGTCACGAGCCACTGTACTTAAAAATAACATATGTTCAGATATTGATACCTGTCACATTTGCGGAGTTACGCTAGCTAGTTTAATTTGACCCCGTATAAATGTGACACTTTTGAAGATTACTGTGAAAAATCTTGGCAAACCTTCAAATAACACTTAACTTTGTACCGTTGGAAGACCTCCCACAAGGTGGACCGTCGATGCCCTTGTGAAGACACAGGAATCCGCTGGATGCGAAAAGCACAGAACCGGTCACAGTGGTGGTGTTTGGAGGAGTCCTATGTCCAACAGTGGACGTCTTCCAGCGGAAATGGTGGTTTTGAACATGGTGACGTTCAAACAAGTCATAAGAACAGTTATTCTCCCATGCTCCTGCACCTATTTGAATGTAGTGGCTAAGTAATAACAGCCGGACGGGTAAAGCTACAGTTGCCGCGGTTGGTCCGTGATGGGTGACCATCTTTACATACCAAAACCTCTCCGTCCCTCGGAAAGTACGTTAAGCAGTTGGTCCCGGCTGTCATTAGTGGATGTTTGACAATCGTTATGGGGCTTCCAGACCAGTCTTACCAAGGGGTATCGTAATACCCAGTAATTGGATTGCGGAGGTCAGATAAACCATAGAGTATACCTACATACTAAAAGTAGGAACATAACACAATAAAATTAAGCCAAATGCTTCTGTTACTGTGTTACGGAGTAACCCCTGTTTTGCTCGTACGGAAAATACAAAATAATAATAATATCGACCCTTTGGACATTACCTTCCCTAATTATAATAGTAATTATAGATTTTCCCATAAGATTCAACATGATCGCAGAAATCTTATTAGACCGATTCTATGGTCTAATTAGCTGTGACAAGTAAATTACATTACGTCACGTCGGGGTCACCAGTATAAAGGTATGTGGAACAGGGTGTAAAGTTCACTCATACACTATTGGGAAAGGAGGATCCTCCGACCAGACGTGTGTTGTGTTTTTTTTTTTTTGGTAATGACATCTCGTAGTTGGCCTTGAGAGGCCGTAACTACTCAACCGGGCTTTCCTGTGGGGACTAATAGTTTTTAGGCTAAGAGCCTCCAGCCAGGGCTTACAAACTAACACTTAAACCTATAGCGACTGCGCACTGAGAGGGCACCCCCTGCGGTGTACGAGCCTCGGCTCAGGGAGTCACTGTTAGGGAGGGCAGCAAGTGGGGACAGGCTGGATCAAATAATTTCTTTATTATTAAATCATGGGGATTTTAACTCTACTTGCTCAGCTTCGGCGCGGGCTGGCACTTCTGCGGGCAAGGGACGGTTGGGGGCCCGACGATTGATGTCGGGATCTTGTATATATGTGAGTCTCGTGGTAAATCCTACATCACGTAGTCTCTGACTGCGTGATGTACGATTTATGTGACGTCCAGATTTGCGTAGTTCGCATGTGGCATTGTAGATGGCGCCACTTCACTTTTTGTATTTTCGCTACACATACATTATTCTATAAAAGGGAAGAAAGGTCACTCATTCGTTCACATCTGATTAAATACGAAATCTCAAAAGCTGCTGGACCTACGAAGATGAAATTTAGTACACAGGTAGATTATGACTAAGAGAGACATCTCTTAGTCATAATCTACCTGTAAACTGTAAACTGTAAATTTCAAGCGAACGAAGTGGCGGCTTACATTCTTTGCAAATTCCAGGTCAGTTTCAGATTATAATCAAATCAAATCAAATCAAAAGTCATTTATTCAAATTAGGCTGAGAATCAGCACTTTTCGAACGTCAAAGTACATGAGACAGTCCCCCAAAACGCCCACCCTTCACCACTTCCTAGTGCTTTAGCTGGGAAGAAGAAGTGGCGGAACAAACTCCCCAGCAGCACAGCTGTCTGTTTAGTCGGATAGACTTGATTCTATACATACACAGGCAAAGTAATCAACATTACGAGACACAGAACTTAAAAAATTGTCATTTATGTCAGCTAGCCATGCCAATATACCAACAAATAAAGTGAAAAATTAACTCAAGCACAAAAAATAAAAAGTAAACAAAGCATATACCAAAATAAAAGTCTCCTGGTATAAATGGCGTGATAGCTTACATAAGCAATGCTGGATTATGTTTACAAATGATAACCTAGGACCATCGACGTAAAATAAATAAACAAGTAGGTAATTATTAGCAACAATAACAAAATCATGGTCAGCAAGACGACCAGTCACCACAAGCAGCACCCGTTCACGAGCATAACGCAAAGATCAGCCATTACCCCCCTCGCCATATTTGAGGGAAAGAGGTAACCCGATCCCCAACGCTACCGCAAGCAGTGACATCTACGGGAGCATGACGAACTTGCTGCCGGTTACTCAGGCAAGAATAGAATTATCAATTGTCGAGGTCGCTAGCTAACCATAATGCCATACAACTCCTCATAAAAAAAAAAAAATTGTTAGAGTAGAACATGTCAATAACTATTACTTAGTCAATAAAAATATATATATCAATAATTATATGAACCCATATAACCTGTCTCTAGGTACAATTCTGGAGAAAGAACATAAACATTGTCTTGAGTTAATCACAGCGACCAACTATTTTTGTCATTTAAATAGTCGTTGATGGAATAGTAAGCCTTTAAACACAGGGTGGACTTTATTTGAGCTTTAAACGCATCAAAAGGCAAATCTAGCAAAGCAGAGGGAAGCTTGTTATAAAAGTTTATACCAAGCCCAACAAATGAATTATGAACCTTATGAAGCCGGTGAAAAGGAGCACGTAGTTTGTCCTTATTTCTAGTGTTTACGGTGTGAATATCACTGTTTTTAGTGTACAAGTGTATATTTTGTCTAATATATAAGATATTGGCAAAAATGAATTGTGATGCTACCGTGAGAATACCAATTTCTTTAAAAAAGTCCCTCAACGAAACTCTGGCACCTAGCTGGTAAATTGCTCGAACAGCACGTTTTTGAAGCACAAATATATTTTGAATATCAGCAGCTTTGCCCCATAGCAAAATACCGTAGGACATAACGCTGTGAAAATAACTAAAGTAGACTAACCGAGCTGTATCGACGTCAGTGTATTGTCTTATTTTTCTGACGGCGTAGGCAGCTGAACTGAGCCTTCCTGCTAGGCTTGATATGTGTAATCCCCACTGAAGTTTGGCATCTACAGTTATGCCCAGAAAAACTGCCGAGTCTACAGTCTCAAGCACCTCTTTATTTAAGACAATGTTGGGACCCAGATTTTTAACATTCGGTAAGGCAAACTTTACACATTTAGTTTTCTTGGCATTGAGAACTAGGTTATTTGCCGTAAACCAATCCGTAACCATTGAGAGTGCACTGTTTACGTCGTCAAAATCTTGTCTATTCCTGTCCACTTTAAAAATAAGAGAAGTATCATCTGCAAACAGTACAACATCACAAATATCCTTTAAATAAAATGGTAAGTCATTGATATACACTAAAAACAAGAATGGGCCGAGTATTGAGCCTTGAGGCACACCTAATTGAACTGGTAGCCCGGACGATTTTACTCCATTAACTTCTACACATTGCAACCTATTATGTAAATAAGAATTTATTACGTTTAAAGCTTCGTTATGGACACCGTAATAAAGCAGCTTGCGCAAGAGCGTCTCATGGTGCACGCAATCAAAGGCTTTGGAGAGATCACAGAAGACTCCAATAGCATTCTGCGATTTCTCCCATGCGTTAAATATGTGTTTCATCAGAGCAACACCCGCATCTGTAGTCGAACGACCTTTTGTAAAACCATATTGCTCATTATGAAGGAGGCTATTTAAATTAAAATGCCTTAGCAACTGCTTGAGTATCAACTTTTCGAATATTTTGCTAAATGCAGGTAAGATAGAAATAGGCCTGAAATTACGAATGTCATTTTTATTACCTGATTTAAATAATGGTATGACTTTACTACACTTCATGAGGTTAGGAAAAGTCCCTGAATCAACACATTTATTGAAAGTGACAGCTAGATAGGGGGCTACGGTGTCTATTATATTACTTAAAAGCTTAATGGAAATACCCCAGAAATCACCAGTGTTTTTAGACTTAAGTGTGTTAAAAACATTAACTACATCACGAGACGTTACATGTTCGAATCTGAATAGGTCGCTACATTTAGGCACACTTCTATGCATATACTACTATGTATACTTACCTACAGCTTGCAAATAAAGTTAAAAAAAAATCGTGGGCTTCCTTAGCGGATCCCCCTTAAGGTGAATCTAGTCGACATTTTTTCCACACAAACTTCGGGACTGTTCGACAATGCACATCAAAAACTAAACATGGTATGTTTTTGTCTTATAATACTGTTGAAGATTTTTAGCTTGTCAGCTAAGAAAGGATTTAAGAAAACTCCCTCCATAAAGGGACGAAATAGGGGGTGGAAGTTTGTATGTAAAACAAAACAAACAAAGTAAATGTTCAACATTGATGCGGGCGGAGCCGCGGGTAGCAGTTAGTTCATACATATAAATAAACTTCAGCATTTTCCTCCGGGGACAGGTAGAAATCTTTACATGCTCCCCTTGATTTTCCTCATGCTTCCCAACTTCCAGTCTAACCGGATGCGACCGAATACCAGTATTTTACATGGAGCGACTGCCTAATTGCAACCTAGTTACTGGGTAACACAATGCCATGTGGTGTGGCTATTCTATACGAACTACTAGGACAAAACTGTTATGTTAGTCCATATAATATAAGTTATCTGCTATTGAAAATCCCGTTAAAATCAGTTCAGCCGTTTCGCAGATCATCATCATCATCATCATTTAAGCCGAAAGACGTCCACTGCTGGACATAGGCCTCCTTTAAGCTCCGCCACTTCGACCGGTTCTGTGCTTCCCGCATCCAGCGGACTCCTGCGGCCCTCACAAGGTCATCGGTCCACCTAGTGGGAGCCCTTCCAACTTTCCGTTTTCCGGTACGCGGTCACCACTCCATAACTTTTCGGCCCCATCGGCCATATGTTCTGCAAGCAATGTGCCCTGCCCACTGCCACTCAAGTTTGGCAATTCTTCGGGTTTTGTGGGTTACCTTGGTTCTCCTGCGGATCTCTTAGTTCCTGAATCGATCACGCAGGGAAACTTCAAGCATAACCCTCTCCATTGCCCTTTGGGTGACTTTAAGCCTTCTTATGAGGCCCATTGTGAGCGACCACACTTCGCAAATACGCCGAAAAAAATACGGACAAAAATTTAAAATTGTTTTATCATATTATAAGTACCGTGTATACTTTTTTATGCATTTACAGTAAAACGCTGTTGTTTTTATATTAGGAACAGACACTTAAATTTTCCTTAAGAGCAGTAGTGGCCCAGTGGTAACGGCCGCGACTTACGACTCATACGTCGTAGGTGTTAACCCAGACATACGCTTTACTTTGTGTGAATTAATTAATCACCACTGCTCTTAAAACGGTGAACGAACACGTCGTGAGTAAACCGGCATGTCCTAGAACCAAAATTTCGAAGACATGTGACATCTACCAACCCGCACTGGGCCCGCGTGGTGGATGAAGGCCCACTCCCTAGCACTGAGAGGAGGCCTGTGTCCCAGCAGTGGGAACGTTATAGGCTAATTAGGCTTCTTTAATTTTACACACATTCTTCACAAATAACTATACTTAACCTAGATATTCCATGGTATAAAGTCACGTTAAAATATTCACCGCATTTTAATCTTCCGCAACTTTCCAGGATTTCGGTTGAGTGCCAGAATTTGGACTTAAGTGCACTGTTTATCAAATATTATGTACAACCGTTTTGGCTTGATTTTCTTGTGCACCGGATAAAATTATGATTACTGTTATATGCGTGCACTGATTGGACAAGTCCACTCAATCTGTCTCAATCGAAAGACCATTTCAGACACCAATCTATATGGTCTTCACATGAGCTGACCAAAATTGACTGGACTTCAAAAGAGACTGTGACCTCTGAGTTTGTTTCGAACTTTCTTCTCGAGAGTAGTCAGACAGGAAACGCCGACCTCATCTATATATGATGGACTTGTAAGAGTGTTTGTACAAACCTACTTACAGAAATAAAATCATTTATCATTTATCAAAAGTTACTTTTAATTATTTCGATCTTGAATAATGGTTAAGCTACTTACTTAAGGGGTATCTAGTCACGAGCTCATCAGAGCATGGCTCATCAGAGCAAAAGTACGCTGTCTCACCAGGCATCGCGTCCGATAGAGGTGGTATCGGTGATGAGCAGTTAGACGCTAGTCCATACGCACAACGTTATTGAGTGAGATGCAGGATCGGGTCGGAGGTCGGAGGAGTCAAGATCGGGTTTTATTAAAAAACCATTGCATAAATCAATGACCAATAAAGTTTATTGAACTTTTCGAAATTTGAGCTTTGTCGGTACCGACTTAATTTTACACTTCTTTTATTACTTAAACACGCCCAAATTTAGGTTAAATTAGCAAGAAAGGCGAATCTTTGTTGGCTCCTAACATTTTAATGGCTTTTTATTTTAGTATTTTGTTTCCTTACAAACAATACTAATAATAAGACAAAAACATACCATGTTTAGTTTTTGATGTGCATTGTCGAACAGTCCCGAAGTTTGTGTGGAAAAAATGTCGACTAGATTCACCTTAAGGGGGATCCGCTAAGGAAGCCCACAATTTTTTTTAACTTTATTTGCAAGCTGTAGGTAAATATAATCTGAAACTGACCTGGAATTTGCAAAGAGTGTAAGCCGCCACTTCGTTCGCTTGAAATTTTGGCCCCAGACGCGTCGCGTCGCATCCCTTCGCCCGACCGCGCCATTTCTATTTTTTATTTTTTTATTTATTTATTTAAAAGTAATTATACTACAGAGGTGTTACTAAATTCTAAACTCACCAAACTTTTACGTTTGATGGCGAGTTTTACGTTTGATGGCGAGGTCTCCTTCTTTGCTTGGTGCCTAAGGGACACAGCGTAATGTTAAACCTGTAGTCTTCTTAACGAATTGGGCTATTATCCCTTAGTATGGTAATGGACTTATGACTCCTTACTGTACATACAAACTTAGTACAGAAACCGACTGCATAGGTTTCTCAACAAAAATGAAAAATATCCTGATTTATTTCGAATAAATCAACGCATTGATACGATTTCGTGGATAAGGAAGTTACTATCTCTGATTCTTACCACCAGTAAAAGTTAACCTAAGTATCTACCGCCCTAATCAAGACAGACAAGCCCTGACAGACCCATCCAAGACGTCAGTCAACATTAAGAAACTTTCTTGAACATTCGATCTGGGACAATATTTTTTTAGGAGTCCTACTTTAATAATTTGCTGGCCAAATCAAAGCTTACCATTTTCAGGTGAGATACAGGTCAAAATCAAATCTAACAATAATAAAAAAGTTGAACTGAAGGGCAGTCAAGGTGATAGTTAATTAAAGAGTAGCAGTGTACATGGTTCAAAATCGCTTGGCACTTTTCGTCCAAATTTACCAGCTGCAAGAATACCTATAAGGCGAAGCCTTGCTTAATTTATTCAAATCACAAGCTGAAATGTAGCCTAAAAGTCTGAGAATCAGTCTTACCAAGTCCATCGTGTCGTTCCATTTAAGATGACTTATGTCTAACCAAATAATAATAAAAATACAATAATAAAGAAATCAAGTATCTTGACTTGACTCGCGAGGGCGTCGACATGTGGGATGTGGACTCAGCGATCATTGTACCGATAGTCAATACAGCCAATGGCTTGATAGCCAAGAGCTTCGTCCAACATTTAAGGAGGCTCTAGTTGGGCAGCTGGATCAAGGGCTTGGTCCAGAAAGCGGTACTCCTGGATACGGCTTGCATTGTTAGGAGGTTCCTCTCTCTTAGGAGCCCTGACCACCGATAGCTTGGACCCTGATCGCGGTAGCGGTGGGCTACTATTTTTTTAATTTTTTTAAATGTTTTTATATATTTTTTATGAGTATTTAATGAAATAAAATAATAATAATATTGGTATTCAGCTGCATTCGGTTAGACTGGAAACCTACCCCAAAATAGATGGAAAAGGCTAGGCAGATGATGATTACCCACTGCTGGACATAGGCCTCCCCTAAGCTCCACCACTTCGACCGGTTCTATGCTTTCCGCATTTAACGGATTCCTGCGGCCTTCACAAGGTCCTCGGTCCACCTTGTGGGAGGCCCTCCAACTCTACGTCTTCCGGTACGCGGTCGCCACTCCAGAACCTTTCGGCCCCATCGACCATCTTCTTCTTCATCTTCATCTTCATTCTGCGAGAGATGTGCCGTGCTCACTACAACTTAAGTTTGGCAATTTTTCGGGCTATGTCGGTCGGCGGATCGATTCGATCACGTAGGTAAACTCCAAGCATAGCCCTCTGCATTGCCCTTTGGGTGAATTTAAGCCTTCTTATGAGCCCCATTGTGAGCGACCACGTACCTAAGCGGTACCTAGTTTGGGCACGCCTCAATTGCGGTGGTAAGTCCCCTCTTTGAGGAGTGGCTTGAGGGGCGGTATGGCGTCCTCACCTTCCGCCTGACACAGGTCCTCACCGGACACGGCTGTTTCGGGAGGTTCCTGTTTTTGGATAGGGTGGGAGGAAACGCCCGGTTGTTTCCATTGCGAAGATCGCCCTGAGGACACGGTGGAGGTCTGCCCGACTTGGGCGGAGCACCGCCGTGTCCTCGTGGAGGCGATCGGCGGCGGCGATCTCTCGCGTCCGACCCTGGTCCAGGCCATGGTACGGAGCGAGAGTGCATGGCTAGCAGTCGCCTTCTTCAGCGAAGCAGTTATGCTCGAAAAGAGGGAGGCGGCGCACGTGAGGGAGATGCAGTATATGCGCCCTCAGCCGTGGCCATCGCAGGAGACGCCCTGGGCGTCGGGAATCCCAGGCTGATTCCCGGCCACCGTAGGCACGGGCTTGCGGACGGCGAGTAGTGGGTAGCTCGCTGTTCGGTAAAGACCAAGCCCGGGTCGACGGCGCATTGTGTTCCACGCGCGCCTCAAAGATATGTCAGCAACAACTGATGGGGCCCGCAAGGGCCGATGCCTACCAGGGGTGCGGGTTGTTCGAAAGAGATACCGCGGCCCCTAGCACACAGGCAACTGAGGGAACACGGGTGGGTTTTAGTCAGTAAAAGTCTGACACACCCTCCTGCTCCACCCAAAGCGGGAGAAGTCATTTGATGATTTCCCACCCAAAAAAAAAGTGATACCTAGTTAGTATTATACTAACTTAACGTTGATAGGTATTCCCATTTAGTATTAAATCGCTTCAAAAGCTACAAGTAAGGACGGCGAGGTGCCGATCAAATAAGACGCCGTAATGATATGAAACTTAATAAATTAATCAATTCTGTTAGAAAATCGCCGCTCCCTTTCATGTCACGCGAGCATGTTTGCATGTTAGAGACAAGTTAGAACAGGGTAGCGATTTTACCCTAAAATCCGCTACCGATATAGTGTAGCGATAGCGGATGTTTTTCATAATTTCAGCCGAAAGACATCCACCGCTGGACATAGGCTTCCAACCACCGCCACTTCTACCGGTTCCGTGGTTCGTGTACGGTGTACTTACCTGGCCGTAAATATGACATAGCTTTAGAACGAGACTGTCAGCCGGAGTGACAGAGACAACACTCTACTGTGCAGAAGTCTTTCTGAAACTATTGTTTTTTTGTGGAAAGATCCTAATGTTAACCTCATCTCCCACAAAAAAATCATCATCATAATCATCATTTCAGCCGAAAGACGTCCACTGCTGGGCATAGGCCTCCCCCAAGCACCGAAAAAAACAATTTTTTTTTGTTGTTAGTCTATTTTGTGTCCCAAAGCTGGGCTAAGGCCTCTCCTTTTCTCTTTTAAACCTCCTTGTCTTATGCGTTCTCTGGCCATGTTGGCCCTGCAAAGCTCATCAGATAGCCACACTACCTTCGCCGTGGTCTACCTCGACGTCGATGTCCTTCAACCCACTTAAGATATACACAAGAATTAATTAACTGTAAGTGAATAAGTAATCCAGTTGGGTTGGGCAGCGTTTTGAAAACTTCGTCAGTCTATACGCGCAACCTATACCGCAATGTCTGAAGACCACCTCTGACAGTTGAGCTAGTCCCCAAATTCAAGGTCACTCAGCGCGCGGTGGAGCGGGCTATGCTTGGAGTTTCTTTGAAGGATAAAATCAGAAATGAAATTATCCGGAAAAGAACCGGAATTACCGACATAGCTTGCAGAGTAAGCAAACTGAAGTGGCAGTTGGCTGGTCATGTCTGTCGAAGGACCGATGGCCGGTGGAGCAGAAGACTCCTGGAGTGGAGACCGCGTATCGGCAAGCGTAGCGTGGAACACCCCCCAGTGACGATGGACCGACGGCCTTAAAAAAGTGGCTGGGACACACTGTATGCGGAAGGTGGAGGACAGGGTGTTGTGGCGCAGCCTGGGAGAGGCCTATGTCCAGCTGTGGACTGCGATAGGCTGAGTTGTTTGATTGATTTAAGTTAATAAGTTAACAGGTGAATAAAACAGATGTTTTGGATCAATTATGTCTTAAAACCGCTCACCGCCTCTCTTTGCACTATACCCCAAAAAGCAAAGCGTCAGGTGCTAATCAGTGTGACTGTAACCGAATAACCGGGAGCAACCAGCCAACCGAGCGGCGACGGCAACCAGGCAACCACACGACCCGATTTAGGTTGCAAACCAAACGATGTGCGATGTGTTTCGTAGAAATCGAAGTCAATTTTGAATCTTGATTTTGTATTTGGTAACTTTGGATTAGTTTTATGTCCAGCCAGTGATCAAACTCAAACGGTCAAGAAAGGTTTTTCTTGAGGTACCTATGATTTAAACCACCGAGTCTGTTTTTACAAGACTACGCGACGCAAAGGAGAGTAATGTGTTTATGACAGCCCATGTATGAACATTAATGTATACATTTATATTTGTTAGTCCCTTTATGAGGAGGTGAGGGGCTTGTGGCTAAGTTACAATAGCTGCACGGGTCGATTGATCAGGTTAAGCTACGCTTGCCGCGGTTGGTACGTGGATGGGTGACCATCTTTACATACCAAGACCCCTCCGTGCCTCGGAAAGCACGTTAAGCCGTTGGTCCCGGCTGTCATTTGTGGATCTTTGGCAGTCGTTACGGGTCGTCAGAAGCCCGAAAGTCTGACAACCAGTCTTACCAAGGGTATCGTGTTACCCAGTTAATGGGTTGTGGAGGTCAGATAGGCAGTCGCTCCATGTAAAATACTGGTATTCAGCTGCATCCGGTTAGACTGGAAGCCGACCCCAAAATGGTTGGGAAAAGGCTAGGCAGATGATGATGAGTCCCTTTATGGAATTTTAAAGACCAAACTTCGGGGCTGATTTTGATGATTCTTGCGTCAATCATAGCCTATAACTTTTCTACTGCTAAGACACAAGGCCTGTGTCCTTTTTGAGAGGGATTGAGCCATGATCCACCGCGCGGGTTGGTAGATGTCACATGTCTTCGAATTTTTGGTTCTAGGACATGCTGGTTTCCTCACGATGTTTTCCTTCACCGTTTTGAGAGCAGTGGTGATGAAATAAGCTCCCGTCAGGGTTTGAACTCACTCACTACAAATCTTAAGTCACAACCAGGAGCGTACCAATAGAAAATGGCGCTTAGAAAGCTCGGTCGCATAACCTTTCTTGACCAATTATAGCGTTCAATAACGGAGGTATTTCCACTTGCTAAAAATTTTCTGGCATTGTGAAGAGAATTTGAATACAAATAGGCAGATTTGGAAATACGATTTCATCCCAATACTGCACAATATATTCAAGTAGTTCTTCAGATTTCTTAGATATAGGTAACAGTATGAAATGGTCGTTCCGTGTGGTGCCGGACGTAAAAGAATAGCACCATCCCATTTCTTCCCGTTGGTGTCGATTAAGGGACTTAAGAATGGGCAGCAGCGTTCTCTATGCATTTGACCACCATACTGCGATCGCCAACCCGCCTGCCAAGCGTGGTGATTATGGCAAATCCCCCCTTTTGGTAGAGGCTTATGTCCAGCAGTGGACGACTTTTTTAAATTTTATTTAATAATTGGCGACCCCTTTGCATCCCCTTTTGATAGGCACCCAGGGCTCTTGCCCTACCCTGCTCCACTATAGTTACGCCACTGGTCACAGCCGTTACCACTGAGCTAACACTACTTGAGTCGTTCGATTCGTTTTAATCTTGCGAGTTTAACTAAAGACATGACAGTTATCAAGATTCGATATCTAACCCACTATCTTCTCTATCTTCTCTGAACTAAGTAGCACACAAAAATCTTTTACATTATTTATTTACGTATTTTTAAACATTTTTTGTTACTAATTTTCAAGTATGTATCTTTTTTATTTGCCTACGTCCGTGTGTCACTGCAGGGTGCCAACTGAAAACCAGCGCTGGGTGTCTGACGCCCAGCAAATGCTGAGATGGCAACCCTTTCGGTATGGGCACGCTCAGCACATTTTAACTGCAATTTTATTGTCATGTTTATTGTTATTTCTTTATGTGTTTGTTGCTGTTGTGTTGTGTCTGTGTCGAATAAATGCTTTCTATTCTATTCTATTCTTATATGGCGACAGCCAGACGCCCATAGCCACTGTCCCCAAAAGATTTTTTGGTTTGTCCCCGAGAAAGGCCAAATAAAATAATAACGGTTCCACAGCAAAGAGCAACGGCTCCTAATTACGCCACTTCAGACGTAAATGAAAACAGATTCATTTAACCCTTAATTTGGCAGAGATCTGAGTTGTTTTATTTTATGAAATCAGATGTATTTCTGAAGTCCTAGGGTTCAATATAACTTAGGAAAAATAGACAAAAAAATATTTTATTTACAGGTTTTCAGGAAATCAATGTTCATCACAGTGAACACTGCAAAATACGTTGAGAACAACAAGTAATTTGCAACGTTCACTGTGATAAACATTGTCAAATTAGTGTCATTTAAACGGCTTAAATAAAAACACTATGTAAATCAATTAAATCCAATTATTTATTATGAAAATGTAAAAAACAATTGCGAGGAGTTTTGCCCGTAACAAAGCAAAGTCTCATATTGCATTTTATACAATACACAGTTGTATTTTTTTGACAAAACTTGCATCTGCCCATGTCTTCTTTTGTGCTGGGATAATGTCCTGTATTATCAAATCTGATGGGGCTTGTAGGCCTGGCTGATCTTGGTTTTACAATTTTACATTCTTGTTTTTTTTCATGAGGCATAGATCTGCTTTTTTTTGTTAAACTTAAGTAAATCTCATATCGGAAAACTTTCAATGACTTTGATTTTCGTTGATTTCTATAACAGTTACGTTTATGCAATAGCCAAGCATTATTAATACATATATCTAGTAATTGACTAAAAATTCCTATATACCACCTTCTGGTTTTAAACGGAACTTTATATAATGATATCAACATATCAGCCAGGTCTACACCCCCCATATGTTTATTGTACTCGCGAACAATTTGCGGACAATCGACTTCTATTTTTTGTTTCTGCTCTTTACAATACCTTTTTATTTTTAGTACTGGTTCAGATCCAACAAATGAGCTTATAAGAGTTACAGGTTTATTATCATTCCAGCGTACAATAACTAATTTGTTTGCATCACAAACAACTTGTGAAAACGCACCCCTCTGTTTTTTCTTCATCGACTTTTCATCCGGTAAAAACTTTTCAGCTCCTCTAATCCTGTTGCTACGTATTGTACCAAGACCAAAGACACCATAGTTTTCTTTCAATATGTAAAAAAGCTCTGGCGACGAGAAGAAATTATCACAAAATATAGTTGCTGGTTTCTTTTGTATAGTCTGAGTCAAGGCTATAACTATTTGTGCTCCAAACCCAAGTGATGATTCTTGCTCTGTAAACTCATGCGAACGAAAGGTATCTTCTCCTGCATATAAAATAAAATCATAAATTATTCCACTTACACCAGCACGTACATAATTTTTAAACCCCCATTTGTTTGGTTTGTCTTTCAAATACTGTTTTCTGTTTCCTGCTTTCCTGCCCTTGTAGGGTATCATCATCTCGTCTATACTAAATTTATTCTCGTTTTCTTGCCTTAAACAATTTCTTTTGATTTTTTCGGCTATGGATCTTACTTTGTAATATCTGTCCGAGTCCTGCAGGTTATTGTCGGTAAAGTGTAAAAATCTGCGGATTTGTTGGTAACGTTTTAACGTCATTATGTCTGCTATCTGGCCGTATCGAAACCTATTGCTCCAATAGTCCAGATAGCATGGCATTTTGACAATTCCCATCAGAATATGAATGCTTATAAAATCCCTCATCTCATTCTCTGATGTTTGTATGCATCTTCCGGTTTGTTGAACGGAGTAAAGGTTGGTCTGGTCTACTAAATCGGTAAATATATCTTCAGAAAAAAATAAATACAAATAATCAAGGGGGTCATCATCTGGAAAATCACCATAAGTTTCGGTTCTCTCTTCGATTACGGCACGGTGACGGAAAATACCTTTCTTCCATTTGTAAGAAAGGGAAAATTTTGGAATTTTCTTCGATTTCTTGGCAGCTGGAGCTATCTGCTTTTTTGCTCTAGTTTTTCTAGTATAAGCCGTACCAGGCGTTGGTGATTGTATCTCAGATGGAAGTGATATTATTGAAGATAATGATGGAACATTATCATAGTTTGGTTGTCTGGATGGTGTATTGGGGCAAATTTCCTGCAAAACTGGAGTTAATTGGAGAGCTTCGGAATGGTATAAATCGGATGGTTCTAACAGCTGTTCATCGTAATTTTGAGCATGTTCAGGTTCGGGACTACTATTGATGTCTAAGCGTTCTAAAGAAGAATTAATGGAAGGCGCAGAAGATGAAACAGGGCTTGGAGAAGGTGATGGCAATTCGATGTCACTGTTATTTTCGGATTTATCACTAGTGTCGGATGGTGCATGCTCGACAGGAACAAGTGCTAGTATTCTATACGTGCGGTCTTGTATTTTATTCTGTTAACAAGCAGAAAAAAACAAATAAGCCCAGTAGAAGCCCACCACATAAAAGCATATTATTTGTAAATAAAAGTTACACTTAATTTGGCAATGTTCATCACAATGAACGTATCAAATTGAGAATACTTGTTCGAGTATTTGGCAGTGTTCACTGTGATGAACAAACAAGTTTGCCTCCAAAAAAAAGTTAACAAAACACAAAACATTATGTAAAACCCATTCCAAACCAAAGCATAAACATTGTTCAATAAAAAAAAGCCACAAAAAAGGTAGTTTAGCTATGGAAAACATGTAAAATAAAAACTTTTACCTTGCGTAGAATTGAGTGCCCGCGCCTCGCTGACATCTTGTCTCGATAATGACAGATGAACGATGTTGCCACTAGTAGAATTATTTTTTATACCAATAAATATACTTTAAATTTGCTATAACTAAAATAAAAACCCAAATATAGTAGTTAATAGTCGCTCAATATTTACTTATTTATGAATGTTTATCACAGTGAACATAATCAAATTAAGGGTTAAAACTAAAAGGACATTTTTTTAGCGTTGAAGTCCCAGCAAATTGGTATTACTGTATAATTTTTGACAGAGCTAACGAAAATAATTATAAGATGAGAGGATTTTTAATTATTTACGTTCCTTCTAGCCTAATCTATACTAATATTACAAAGCTGAAGAGTTTGTTTGTTTAGATTTTTGGACATTTGTTTCTCAATCACGCAAAAACGGCTGAACGGGTTTGGATGAAATTTGGCAAGCAGGTAGTTTGTAACTCGGAATAACAGATAGGATACTTTTGATCCCGGTAGTACGTCCCATGGGATAATTTTCCACCTCAACGCGTGCGAAGCCGCTGGCAAAAGCTAGTATTTGCTAATTATCCATTAAAATCTGTCTAATCTAACCTCGGTTGGTTAGGCAGTATATGCACCTTCACGGCCCTAGCCTCTGCAGGAGACGCCCTGGGCGTCGGGAATCCCAGGCTGATTCCCGGCCACCGTAGGCGCGGGCTTGCGGATGGCGAGTCTTGGGTAGCTCGCTGTCCGGTAAGGACCAAGCCCGGGTCGACGGCGCGTTGTGTTCCACGCGCGCCTCAAAGAGATGCCAGCACCAACTGGTGGGTTCCGCAAGAGCCGATGCCTGCCAGGGGTACGGGTTGTTCGAAAGAGATGCCGCGGGCCCTGGCACACAGGCAACTGAAGGAACACTGGTGGGTTTTAGTCAGTAAAAGTCTGACAAGCTCAGCTGCTTCACCCAGAGCGGGAGAAGTTGTTTGATGATTCCCCACCCTCAAAAAAAAAAACCTCAGTTAGAGTGTTTTGTTAAGAGGTGCGATGCGATACCTACACATAATAATACAAAATATTGCGGAACATGAGGCCGGTATTATTATTTAGGCTTTGGTCATCCATCCACACACACACATCCCCCCACTTGAATTCCATACCCGACCACTTCGACTCTATCGCCGACACAACGGCCGCGATCGACTCATTCACGGGTCACGTACAATCTGTCCTGAACGACTGTTCAAGGGAAATTCCTGAGGTGGAAGACCATCGATGGAAGTTGCCGGACGATGTACGCGAACTGCTAAATGAGAAAAATGCGGCTGTTCGTGCCTACAGCAACTTTCCCTGCGATACGAACAAGGCTCACATGCGCTATTTAGAGAGATCTGTAAAGACACGCATGCAAGAGCTTCGTGACGCTAGCTGTGATAAGATGCTAAGCGAGTTAGAGCCGACCCATCTAGCCTTCTGGCAACTTCAGAGGAATCTCAAATCCCGAGAAGTCGCCTCCATGCCTCCCCTGACCCGGGCCGACGGCACGTAAGTAATAATACTTAGCCACTAGCCCCATATTTTAGGTATTTTAGACCAATGCCTATGTAATAATACCGGCCTCATGTTTCGCAATATTTTGTACATATATAACAGCTGCACGGGTCGATCAATCAGGTTAAGCTATGCTTGCCGCAAGTGGACATACCAAGTCCCCTCCATGCCTCGAAAAGCTCGTTAAGCCGTTAGTCCCGGCTGTCATTCGTGGCTCTTTGACGGGTCGGCAGGAGCCCGAAAGTTTGACAACCAGTCTTATCAAGGGGTATCGTGTTACCAAGTACCTGGGTTGTAGGTCAGATAGACAGTCGCTCCATGTGAAATAGGTATTCAGCTTCATCTGGTTAGACTGGAAGCTGACCACAAAATAGTTGAGAAACAGCTAGGTAGAATGGTGTAAATGCCAAACATCTACAAATCAGATTACATTTTTGTCATCTACATAACCTTTTAGAAAATAGGTCTCAATTAACAAATGCCTTAATTGCCCTACTCCAGAATAAATTCAGCAAATCTCTTTGGAAATGTAAAAAAATTAAATTATTTCACTTGGCCACACTTTAGTTGCTATTAAAAAGGAATAACTTACCTTTGTAAAATATCCTGGTGTTAAAGAAAATTTTCTGAAAGGAGTTTTCAAGAAAGAGATTTCTCCTGAAGACGTTTTTACAGCTGGTTTAAACTAGTTACCTGAAAACGTAAAGAAATCCTTTTAAATACGAATTAGTGTCAAACAGATTTTACCAGTAAATCTTCCACAGTAGACGTTCCTAAGGACGTAAAGATATCGCAGCAGGATTTTATCGCTCCCTGGATCTTCAACGCAAAAGCGAAAATAACAAAACAGCCGCTGGTTTAAGGTCGACTAATCAAAATTTAATGATAGGAATAAAAAAGTAGCTCATTTAGTCACTTATTACATCATAATTGAAATAATCTTTCATGTTATATATTAAAACTTATAGAAAATATAGTATGACACTTTCAGCTGAGCATCTGGGTATTAAAATGTTTGTTGCGTGGCGCACTATTTCGTCATCTATACATCTATACATATTATTATTATCCTTTATTTCACTAAATATACATATAAATTACATTTTTAAATATTAGAATATAAAATATATGAAAACATTTAAAAATATAAAAAATAGTAGCCCACCGGTATCGGGAATAGGGTCCAAGCTACCGGTGGTCAGGGCTGCTGAGAGAGGAACCTCCTTACTATACGCGCCGTATCCAGTAATACTGCTTTCTGGATCAAACCCTTGATCCAGCTGCCTAACGAGAGCCTCTTGAGGTGTTGGTCGAGGCTCTTGGCTATAATGCCATTGGCCGTCTCGACTATCGGCACAATGACTGCTGTATCTACATCCCACATGTCGACAACCTCGCGTGATAGGATACTTGATCTGCTTATCTTTTTCAGCTTTCACGAGGTTCTCGTCATGTGGGACAGCTATATCAATAATCATTGTGCGACGCTCTAATCGATCTATCACCACGATGTCCGGCTTATTGGCAACAATAGTCCGGTCAGTGATAATAGATCGATCCCAATACAATGTGATAGTGCCATTTTCGAGAACTGGGTCGGGCACATACCTATAGTACGGTACTTCCGAGTCCACAAGACTGTATTTCAGAGCAAGTTGCTGGTGGATAATCCTGGCTACAAGGTTGTGCCTATGCAAGTAGTCTCCGTTAGCCAGACTAGAACAGCCAGAAATAATGTGTCGGATTGATTCCCCCGGACGGTGGCATGCCCGACAGATATCAACCGTTCCATCCTTCACAATAGATTTCCGGTAGTTGTTCGTCAGCATAACTTCGTCCATAATTGCAAAGACAAAACCTTCGGTTTCTCCAAAGAGATCACCGAATCGTAACCAGGATACGGACGCTAAGAGGTCTACATCAGAGCCATGTAGGACCCGGTAAAAGCGCCCGTGAAGCTCTTTGCTCTGCCATACCTCCCTGCGGTCATTAGTATCTAATACTTTAGGTTTGCGCCAGTTCTCGTTACCCAAGGAGAGCGGGGTGAGGCCCTTGTCCACTGAGACCACATCTTGGTACATTCCCACGTCGGCTTCTAGAAAATATTCCCTGAGACTGCATATCTCGCGATTGTGGAGGCTCTTAACGTTTACGAAGCCTCGACCTCCACACTTTCGCGGGATATACAGTCTCATTACCGATGACCGCGGATGATGCATCCGATTAGCGGTGAGCAGTGTGCGGACCCTCCTATCCAGGGCGTCAAGTTCCGTCTGAGTCCATATGAGTATGCCGAAAGAGTACATCAAAACCGGCATGACCCAACCGTTGAAGGCGCGCGCCTTATTTCCGCCCGATAAAAGACTATTTAAAACTTTATTCAGGCGGCAAAAGAAGCGCTCCCTCAACAATTGTTTCATGTCAGCAATGTTGATGCCTAACGCTTCCGACATATCCAAATATTTGTATGTTTCGTTTGAGGAGAGGGATCTAAGGTGTATGGACTCCGAAAGCTGGGTTCCCACGGATTCCACAATCTCACCTCGCTTTACATGCATGACCGCATATTTGTCCACACCAAATTCCATTCTGATGGCGTTACTGAAAGTTGCAGTTACTTTCAGTAGCTCCATCAGTTGCAAATTGTTGGGGGCAAAGAGCTTTTGGTCATCCATGTATAGGAGGTGAGATATCACCTGACCACCTCTTCTCAATCGATAGCCTATACCTGAATCCTCCAGCAAAGTGCTAAGAGGATTCAGGGCTAGGCAGAACCAAAGCGGACTCAACCTTCGTCCTGAAATATGCCTCGCTCGATCCTTATCGGTTCGCTATTCCTCTGGATGTTTCGACATCCTGGATAGCGAAGGACCGTCCTCCATTGCCACATGACATCAGGAAGGTGCGCAGAGTTGCATCTATTTTATATAATTCCAGCACCCTCCTGAGCCATGTATGTGGCACCGAGTCATAAGCCTTCTTATAGTCTATCCAACATGTCGAAAGATCCTTTCGGGAACGACGAACCTGTTGGCTAATGGTCATATCAATGAGGAGCAGCTCCTTAGTACCGCGGGACCCGTTCCGACATCCATTTTGAGAGGCAGACATAGACAGATAGAGTTGGTGTCTACATGGTTGTAAATTTTTGCTCTCAAAATGGATGTCAGAACTTTATAGACCGTCGGTAGACAAGTGATCGGTCTATAATTTTTGGGTTCCGCGGTACTACCTATATTATTATCTCCTTTATTCCAACATAAACACATATAAATTACATTTTTAAATATTAGAATATAAAATATATAAAAACATTTAAAAATATAAAAAATAGTAGCCCACCGGTATCGGGAACAGGGTCCAAGCTACCGGCGGTCAGGGCTCTAGAGAGAGGAACCTCCTAACAATACGGGTCGTGTCCAGGAGTACCGCTTTCTGGATCAAGCCCTTGACCCAGCTGCCCAACGAGAGCCTCCTCAGGTGTTGGCCGAGGCTCTTAGCTATCAAGCCATTGGCTGTGACGACTATCGGTACAATGATCGCAGAGTCCACATCCCACATGTCGACAACCTCGCGAGCCAAGTCAAGATACTTGATTTGTTTATCTTTCTCGGCTTTCACGAGGTTCTCGTCATGCGGGACCGTAATATCAACGATCATTGCACGCCGCTCTAGTCGATCCAGCACCACTATATCAGGCTTATTGGCAACAATAGTCCTGTCACTGATGATGGATCGATCCCAATGCAGTGTGACATGTCCATTTTCGAGAACTGGGTCGGGCACATACCTGTAGTACGGCACTTCTGATTCCACAAGGCTGTATTTCAGAGCCAGTTGCTGGTGGATAATCCTGGCTACAAGGTTGTGTCTATGCAAGTACTCCTCATTAGCTAGACGAGAACACCTGGAGAAAATGTGTCTGATTGATTCACCCGGACGGTGGCATGCCCGACAGATGTCAACCGTGCCGTCTTTCACAATAAATCTCCGGTAGTTGTTCGTCATCATAACTTCGTCCATAATTGCACAGACAAAACCTTCGGTTTCTCCAAAGAGGTCACCGAAACGCAGCCAGGCTACGGACGCTAGTAGGTCTACATCGGGTCCATGTAGGGCCCGGAAAAAGCGTCCGTGAAGCTCCTTACTCTGCCATACTTCCATGCGATCTTTAGTGTCAAGCACTACAGGTTTGCGCCAGTTCTCTTTAGCCAAGGAGAGCGGGGTAAGGCCCTTGTCCACCGCGACCACATCTCGATGCATCTCCACGTCGGCTCCCAGGAAATATTCCCTGAGACTGCATATCTCGCGATTGTGGAGAGTCTTAGCGTTTAAGAACCCTCGACCTCCACACTTTCGCGGGATATACAGTCTCATTACCGATGACCGTGGGTGATGCATTCGATATGTAGTCAGCAGCGTACGGACCCTCCTATCCAGGGCGTCGAGTTCGGTCTGAGTCCATTTGAGTATGCCGAAAGAGTACATCAAAACCGGCATGACCCATCCGTTGAAGGCGCGCACCTTGTTCCCGCCTGATAAAAGACTATTAAATACTTTCTTCAGGCGGCCAAAGAAGCGCTCCTTCAACGATTGCTTCATGTCAGTTACATTGATGCCCAACGCTTCCGACATACCCAAATACTTATAGGTTTCGGCTGCAGAGAGGGCTCGAAGGTTTATGGAATCCGAGAGTTGGGTTCCCGCGGATTCCACAATCTCCCCTCGCTTTACATGCATGACCGCACATTTGTCCACACCAAAATCCATCCTGATGGCGCTACTGAAGGTTTCAGTTACTTTCAGTAGCTCCATCAGTTGCAAATTGTTGGGGGCAAAGAGTTTTAGGTCATCCATGTAAAGGAGGTGAGATATAACCTGACCATCTCTCTTCAGCCGATAGCCTATACCTGAATCCTCCAGCAGTGTGCTTAGAGGATTCAGGGCTAGGCAGAACCAAAGCGGACTCAAACTGTCGCCCTGAAATATGCCTCGCTCGATCCTTATCGGCTCGCTATTCCTCTAGATATTTCGACATCCTGGATATCGAAGAACCGTCCTCCATTGCCCCATACATGACATCAGGAAGGTGCGCAGAGTTGTATCTACTTTATACAACTCCAGCACCCTCATGAGCCATGTATGTGGCACCGAGTCATAGGCCTTCTTATAATCTATACAACATGTCGAAAGATCCTTTCGGGAACGACGAACCTGTTGGCTAATGGCCATATCAATGAGGAGTAGCTCCTTAGTACCGCGGGACCCGTTCCGACATCCATTTTGAGAGACAGACATAATGGAGTTACCGTCTATATGATTGTAAATCTTAGCTCTCAAAATGGATGTAAGAACTTTATAGACCGTCGGTAAACACGTGATCGGCCTATAATTTTTGGGTTCCGACCTGGGTTACGACCTGATTTATGGAGCAGGTGGGTTATTCCTGTCGTTAGAAACTGGGGTAGCGAACTAGACTCCAAAGCAGTCTGGTACTGAGCCGCCAAGCGAGCGTGCGATCCTATGAACCATTTGATCCAGAAATTGTGCAGCCCGTCCGGCCCTGGAGACTTCCAGTTGGGCAGCGGCCGGACTGCACGAGCTACATCTTGGGGGCAGATGGTAATAACCCCCATTTCTGGTATCGGATCGCAGGCTCGCTCGACTTTTCTAGTCCAATCACCTTCGGTGTGACTGACAGGCACCGACCAGATATTGCGCCAAAAAGAGCACATGGCATCATCATCCGGTAGGCGCGTATCAGCCACACCTTGGTACGGTCGCTCCCAAGCCCTATAAACCCACCTTTCATCACTCTGGAAGGTGCGGTTCTGGGTGTATCGGTCTACTCGCCGCTTATACCTACGAATACGGCTTGCCCATGCATACACTTTCTGCTTCAGTAAGTCTATGCGCTCTGTGACACGGGACATATAATCCTGAGGGCTGGTATCAGTCCCTGAGAATGCCCGCCTCACAAAGCGCATCACTCTAGGGCGAGTGTTGCCCTCCCTGAAGCAGATTAATTTGCCGATGAGGGCTCTGGCCCCACCAATACGACGTTCAATTCTGTACTGCCAAGCTGGTACGACTGGTTTCGGTCGTGTAGCTCTAGAGTCACTAGCGAATTTGACGTGAGCTACACGACATGCCGCTACAGCCGCGCAGTACAGAATCGAATGAGTATCGGTGAGGTCTTCGCAGTCATCAAAATAGTTTGACAACTGCGAATCCAGAGCCGCCACCAGCGCCCTATTTTTGTTATGCATGGGCAAACGAGGTAAGCGTGGCCTAAGTTCGGGCGACATGAACCGATATTCCCGAATCGCACCCTCCAAAGCACTCCTCAATTCCTCACTGCACTGGGTACTTACGTTTGTAGCCCTGTCAACACTACCCTCGTCAGCTTGAAGCGCCTGACTTGTGTGGGTGAGTCGTGGTGGTTCCACAACTGTCTGCGACGGGGGTACGATGACATGGCTACTCTGCATTTCACTTCGCAGGCGATCAAGTACAGTGTCATCCAACATATGATTACGCTGGATGACCCGCACCTGATCCGATAGTCGTTGTGTAGTGACGTTGACATCTGGTTCAAGCACCTGGAAAAGAGAGAGCATCCGAACACGGTACGCGGTCAGATTGTTTCCGCCCTCTGTAGCCCCATAGTATGAGCGCATGACGTTTTCGTTGATGGATCTTGTCCATCTCATGCGCTGCACACTTCCGCCGGGAGCTGGGACCCTATCAGAAGCCGGTGGGCCTCGAGGTCCTAAACCGTCCGGCGGCCGGCGTCCTCCCCGTCGACGAGCAGGTGGTGGCGTCGTGGGCGGTGAGAAATACTCGTCGCTCGAGCTCGACGCAACTACCGCGGCCAGTGTCGTCACAGCGCCCGCAGTGGGGCTGGGTACCGGCGGCGGTGAGGCGGAGCTGAGCGACGAGTCCGGAGGTGGTGGGCGTGCTCGACACTCTAATTTTATTATTATATAAATAAAATTAGAGTGTCTGTTTGTAATATTAAAATAACCGCTTTTTGCTACATGCATATGAATATATATACAGTACATATACCAAAATATTTTTTTTTACAATTTTTGTTTGTCTATCGGTCTGTCTATCTGTCTGTTTGTTCCCGCTAATCTCTGAAATGGCTGGACCGTTTTAGACGGGACTTTCACTGACAGGTAACTGATGTAATGAGGAGTAACTTAGACTACTTTTATTTTAGAATTTTTATTTGTTTTTATTGATATATAAATAATAGTAAAAAAAACTATTCCGCGCTGACGAAGTCGCGGGCGCAGCTAATCTAAAATAAAATGACGATTAGTGACGTTCTACTTTTCATACAAACAAAGATAATATGAAATGTGACACAATCGTTACTACACGTCGATGATTCAGGCTTACGTGAGCTCATTTAGGAATGTAGGTATGTATGTGAGTAGCCTTACAAAATGTACAAAAAAAAAAACTAACGTGGAGTCGCGCAAGCAGTCTGAAAATTTAATTGATACGACGTGATGTCGTAGCTTGAAGAAATCGGTATAGGCCACAACCGTTTATACACGTTCTTTAAAGAAAGACATTTTTTTTGCTGCCGTGATGTTTCTTTTTTGAGGGTGGGAAATCATCAAATAACTTCTCCCGCTCTGGGTGGAGAGGGAGGGCGTGTCAGACTTTTACTGACTAAAACCCACCTGTGTTCCCTCAGTTGCCTGTGTGCCAGAGGCCGCAGTATCTCTTTCGAACAACCCGCACCCCTAGCAGGCTGCTGACGTGATTAAACGTTGTTTCAAATCGCGTTTATAAATTTTACGTATTATAAACGTTGCTCCGCTCAAAGTGTTAATTGTACAATCACATAAAAGGCTGTTTAAATCTTGCTCCGGAAATAATTCAATAAAATAATGTACGTTTAAACTGTATGGTTTATGTTAAATTAGAAAAGTAATACAATTTTAAGTGTTATCGTCTCTACATATTATAAAACAAAGTCCTCCGCCACGTCTGTCTCTTTGTTCGCGATAAACTCAAAAACGACTGAACGGATTTTCATAAGGTTTTCACCAGTACTCAGAGTGATTCATGAGGATATATAAGGATTCATGAGGTTAAGGTATGTTGTGTAAATTGGTTAACGCAGGCGAAGCCGCTGGTAAAAGCTAGTTGAGAGTAAATAAAAGTTTATCTCAGGTATCTTAACATTATGTCAGAAATAAGTATGATACAGTACATAACATAAAAGTTAGGTACATCAAAAAAAAAAATCACCGCAAACACAACTCACACTTGACTATCTATACTAACGCAAAATTCACCCCATAAAGTATAGAGCAGGAATCAAAGAGCCATGCATTGAGGTCATCGACCTCTTAGCCACAAAACAGATAGGAACAGAAAGTCAACTTCATACAGCGAGCGAAAACGCACGCACACATACACAAGCTTTTCGTACAGCGTGTGCAAGCGACTTGCGGCTGTCATTCGTTGCGTTCGGAGGAGGATATGCCGCTGGTCAGCGCACATTGATGATTTGCGATGCCGCTAGCTGTGACAGGTGAACTACTGGATGCTGGGGCATGCCGGCAGGAACCCGTGGCATCCCGTGGTATGCCACAAGGGAAATATTAGAACCATTACCGAAAGAAAAAGAACGGTACGGAAAAGGAGCGGTACTGTACAATTGCCAGATAAGATTTGCAATTTTCAGATCAGTCACTGATTATAATTCTTTAAAGCCATATTTATTACGGTCGCGAATCTTATTTTAATCAACACACAATCTGATACTGTCCTGTAAATTGCAAAAAAACGCAAGAAAATTACAATTTTGCGGGCTACGGGTAAATATTTTTTAAATGATGTCAAAAGTTTATGATCTGAAATAAAGTAACACCTACTATGGCGGAATCTACAACGCCACATGCGAACTACGCATCAAAGACTTGACGTCACACAAATCCTACATCGCGCAATCAGAGTTTACCGCGCGACTCCTATCTATACAACATCCCAACACCAATCGCCGGGCAATTGCACACCTGACACAACTCCCGTCTGGCCGGAGGATCCTCCCTTTTCCATAGGGTATGAGTGAACTTTACACCCTGTACCTCATACCTCTATACTGGTGACCCCGAGAATGAACATCAGCACAGCCTTCGTGCAATTAATTCAGCTTGACGTCACCATCATCACTTCCTCAAGCTTTCGACCCGCGAGTAACACAGCCAGCTAGCACCCACGGCTTCAACGGGTATCGTAACCACCTGTATGCAATAAACCGCATGTCTAGTCATCACCCACAGCCTCATCAGTACCCATGGCCCAGCACACTGCACTTTCGGCCGGTCAATAAGAAAATCCCTCAAAACCGCTCCTGGCGCCAGCAGTCAGCCTCAACCCGGCGCTGTGCCACATCTGACTCACTGGGGAATTGCCGCAGACAGTTCCGATTCACCGAGTACTATGCGACACCCGGGTCCGACCCACTGGCACCACAACTGGCTCTGCAAGCATCACAATATGCACTGACTCAGCCCACTAACGACCTCCGGTCTCCGGAGCAGAGTGATGTGGCAGCATCTACAACGCCACATGCGAACTACGCATCAAAGACTTGACGTCACACAACTCCTACATCGCACAATCAGAGTTTACCGCGCGACTCGTATATATACAACATCCCTTCATCAACCGTCGGGCAGTTGCCCACCAGACACAACCCTTCTGACACGTCTCGTCGGAGGATCTTGACTTTTCCATAGAGTATGAGTGAATTTTACATCATGTTCCTCATACCTCTAAACCTACCAAAAACATTCGTTTTCTTTTCGGTCGTTGTTCGGAGTTGACCTTCTGTACGATTATCGAGACTGTGACTAGGGGTAGCTCCACCCCGGCTAGACGGTTTATTTATAACAACATCGATCTGTTAGAGACGGGTTGGTCCGGGATCGGTTCCCCGGTGAGAAGGTAGATGGCGTTTGTTGAAAAGAAATTAGGATAGTGTTTGAAAATGGAGTAGATTTTTGTCACTTTTGCGCAGGAGTAGCGACTTAAAAAAAACACACACAACACATAATCAGCCTATAACGTTCCCACTGCTGGGACACAGGCCTCCTCTCTGTGAGAGGGAGTGGGCCGTAATCCACCACGCGGGCCCAGTGCGGGTTGGTAGAAGTCGTATGTCTTCGAATTCTTGGTTCTTGGACATGCCGGTTTCTTCAAGATGTTTTCTTTCATCGTTTTTGAGAGCGGTAGTGATTTAACAATTTACACGAAGTAAATAAAGCGCTTGTCTGGGTTTGGACTTTACGACCGTTACCAAAAAGCCACGATGCTCTTTCATTAAAAAAAAACACAATGATGTAGGTAATTTAGTTTCTAATCATTTTCACCTCTCCATTTGTTAATAAAATTCTATCTATTCAATCATTTGCCTAGCCTTTTCCATAAAATCAAAATCAAAAGTCATTTATTCAAATTAGGCTGAGAATCAGTTCTTTTCGAACGTCAAAATACATAAGACAGTCCCACAAATTAAACTATTTTTATAAAACGATAAATATTTCTTTTATTTCAAAAATGGCAGCCTTATTTTGTACCGGTAGGTACTGATAATATTCATGCAATAGTTGATCAAAATATTATATCAGCTTTTTTGTTAACTTTACTTTAACTCGTGGTCCCAAAACACTACTAAAATTAATTACTGTATTTAAAGGTGACATCCGGGACCGCGGTCCCGGTCCCAAAAGCCCCACGACCCCAAAACGCCCGCCCTTCACCACTTCCTAATGCTGGGAAGAAGAAGTGGCGCAACAAACTCCCCAGCAGCACAGCTGTCTGTTTAGTCGGATAGACTTGATTCGATACATACATAGGCAAAGTAATAACTTTACGAGACACAGAACATTAATTAAATAATTAGTCATAATGTCAGCTAGCCATGCCAATATACCGACAAATAAAATTAAAACTGTCGAGGTCGCTAGCTAACCACATAAAGCATAAAACAACTCATCATAAAAAATATTGTTATGAGTCGATCATGTCAATAACGAATGACATAATAGATAATAATATTCAATTATTTTTAAAAGAGTAACCGTGGAGTTTCTTGCCGGCTCTTCTCCATAGGAAGCGACAAATTGGAACCGTGCACCTAGCTTCTGACGTTTCATAAGTGCCCTTGCAGGTTTATGTGAAATAAAATATTTTGATTTTGATTTTGATTTTGAATAAAAAACAAAAAAGTGCATAGACAGTCAATAAAAAATAATAAAATAAATATATAATTATATGAAACCATATAATCCATAATAGCATTAAATAGTGTGGTAACCTTCGGTGAACCGCCAAGAATTCCAAGGCACGGAGTTTTGTGTGGTCACCCAACCATTGACTGACCTCGGCAAATACAGATAAACTTTCGATCGACCCGTGCGGCTTCGCCAATTTACCTACATAAGATCGTAAAACATTTTTCTTCTACTTAGTTTTTATTCAATACATATTGAGCTCACCCCTATCATTAGGGATGGGACAAGAAGTAGACATACAGGATAAGTTTTTATCCAGTGCGCATACTGTAATTACGAATTCAGTTTTTGTCAATTTTTTGTCGGTTAGATAAAAAAAAATGAACTGTTCCATACATTTTGACCGCGTAGGCATTGCACTTTTCTATGAAACAGCTGATTTATTTTTTGTATAACCGACGAAAAATTTTGGCGCTGGGGGTCTAGAATGATATGCTGAATTCATGGTTACAGTTTGCGCACTGGTTAAAAACTTATCCTGTATACACACACAACACACACACACACACACACACACACACACACACACACACACACACACACACTCACACACACACACACACACACACACACATTTATAACTAATGAAATGTGGTTGTAATTGTTGTTGTAGTGGTGTATGTATTCCTCTGCTTACCACTTCTTCAAATGTTCGTAATTAATATCCAAATTACTCTTCAAGTCATTACTCAAAGAAGAAGAGAGAGAGAGGGGCGACAGGAATTGGTTATGTAACGATCGTAGCAGGTAGCGTTCTGTAGTTTCTGCCTACCCCACGGGAAGAAATCGTGAATTTACGTTAATATGTCATCATCATCATTTAGCTAGCCTTGTCGGGTCAGCTTCCAGTCTAACCGGATCCAGATGAATACCAGTATTTTTCATAGGGCGACTGTCTATCTGACCTGCACAAATCGGTTACTGTGTAATACGATACCCCTTGGTAAGACTGGTTGTCAGACTTTCGGGCTTCTGACGATCCGTACCGACTGTCAAAGATCCACGAATGACAGCCGGGACCAGCGGCTTCGTGCTTTGCGAGGCACGTAGGTATACGCTGTTTACGTATGTAATGTATGTTGAGAGAATGTAAGCCGTCATACCCAAAATATTAAACACAGCTCAATCAATACTTGAATCTATAACCTTCCACTCCACATTGCTCATCAGAGCTCCTGCACGATTATAAATAGTCACAGACAGACAAATCGATATCATTCAATTTATTAATATTGATACCGCAATTTGAGAGGGCGATGATGTTCGAGATTAATCTGAAGATAATTTAGTTTTTTTCCAGCGTCTTAAAAAGGTTATTTTTGTTTTAATAAGATTCCAGGATCCGAACATCATAGACTAATATTATAAATGTGACAGTTTGTATGTTTAGATGTTTGTTACTCACGTAAAACGGCTGCACGGATTTGGATGAAATTTGGCAAACAGATAGTTTGTAACCTGGTTTAACACATAGTATACTTTTATCCCGATAGAACGGTCCCGTGGGATAATTTTCGACCTCCACGCGGGTGACGCCGCTGGCAAAAGCTAGTTTTAAATACAAGCATAGTCACAATAAAAAGTTATTTTTCAATTTCGTTAAAACAAAGGAAATGTCAAATAATTATTGTTAACATGTAAAAAATTTATTATATTTTTAAGGGTCCAGTACCGTATACGTCAGCCAATAATCACTACATAGTATAAAACAAAGTCGCTTTCTCTGTCCCTATATCCCTATGTATGCTTAAATCTTTAAAACTACGGATTTTGATGCGGGTTTTTTTAATAGATAGAGTGATTCAAGAGGAAGGTTTATATGTATAATACACCGACCTCCACGCGGGCGAAGCTGCTGGCAAAAGCTAGTTAATAATAAATTAGGAATTAAACTACTCTCCAAAAAAAAAAAAAAATATTATAAAAATATATAAATATATAATTAAATATATATAAATATTTCGACACCAGTACATCAAGCTACCCCAATCTGTCAAATTTCTTTGATATATTTTCAACTTTATACCAAAAACATAAGGTTCATGTTCAATTGGGAAAATTTGACAGATTGGGATAGCTTCATGTGCTGTACGTGAACTCTGTAAGGCACAGCAATTTTTACAATAATAAATACAAATTAATTTACATTTTTCACAATAAACATTTTAATTCAATACTTAAATAGTTGTTATTTCTGAAAATATGTAGTTCGGAAGTTCGAGTTACAAAATAACACTGTTTACCGTAGAAAATGAAGGAAAGTGCTATTTTTGTAACAATTTGATGGACAGGTTAGCGAGTTTTTTTTTTCAGTTATGAATGTAAAAATTAGGAGCGTGACAATTTTTACGAAAATACCTTGTGACCTACATTTTTATGTAAAATGTCAGTTATATTTGTTGCACTAGCGTTAGTTCTCGTGTTGTATTGTAACTTTTGTGCATGTTAATAGGTAGGTCTTTATTTAATGAAAACACTAAGTCTAGGAAAGATAAACACAATACGAAAGATTTCGAAGTGAATTCATAATTCATTGACTCATATATTTGAAAAAAATTGTCTGCTCACCCTCGTTATTCGTGTGTGCATATTGTTGAATTGTCAAAATGAAACGCATTGCTGTTCCAAATCTACTGTATGAAAAAGTGCTTAAAAAGTATCCTACCTTCCCTAACCTCTTGTTAGAAAATTAAATAAAAAGGTCTTGCCGAAAAAAAAAAATCTCTCAACTATTACTTATACTACTAGGTATATTATTCGTATTACCTACTTCCCCACAGGATTTTGAAACCTTTATAACCTCCGGTGTTTCTCACCAAGTCTTCAGATGTATCTTACGATACACCAAGCAGTGTATGCCCGGTTATTAGAGATGTAACTCTGTCTCATTTCAATCCTATATTTAATATGATTAATATCATAAAAGTTGAACATTTGAGTTATACGATACGATGAAAGATTAAGTGCTACAAAGTGCCATTGCTAATTATAGTGATTAATATAAAAGTTGACAAGAAATACGCGTCTAAATGTCGAAATAAAATTTCTCTAAGAACTTCAAACGGGCTTGTTGATAAGTAATAACAACTGCGCAGGTCGATCGATAAGGTTGAGCTAAGTTTGCCGCGGTTGGTTCGTGGATGGTTGACCATCTTTACATACCAAGACCCCTCCGCGCCTCGGAAAGCACGTTAAGCCGTTGGTCCCGGCTGTGATTCGTGGATCATTGACGGTTGGTACGGGTTGTCAGAAGCCCAAAAAGAACAAAAGGCTAGGCAGATGATGTCTTAGGTTTGTTCAAACACTTATACAAATCAATTACATGTTAAAAACCAGATAAGGTGCCGTTTTCTATCTGACTTCTCTGAAAGGCCAAAACAAACTCAGAGGAAACCGTCTCTTTTAAAGTCCAGACATAATCTTGGTCAGACCATATGAAGACCACGTAGACTGATGTCCGAAATGGGCTTTTTAGGAATGAACCACACAGATTGAGTAGACCTGCCCAGTCAGTGTACGCGTTTGTCAGTAATCGTGCCGCTCAACCCCCTCAACTGATTTACCAGGGGTGCGGATTGTTGGAAAGAGATACCGTGGCCCCTGGCATACAGGCAACTGAAGGACCACGGGTGGGTTTTAGTCACTAAATGTTTGACACGCCTTCCCGTTCCACCCAGAGCAGGAGAAGTTATCTGCAGAGCAGGAGAAGTTATTTGATGATTTCCCACCCAAAAAATAAAACCCCTCAACTTTTTTACAGTCGCAGCATCATGCTGAGGTAGGAGCCTTTTGGCGTCGTGCAGGACTTTTTGTTTTATTTTATTTTTTTATTTCCAAGAAAGTTTCTTATCATTTTTGTACGATTGTGTGACCCTCCTGTCCGCGTCACAATAAATAGTTTTTCTTTCTTTCTTTGTCAACCCAAAACTTTATTAGCTCAACGAGTTCTCTTGAGCGGGGACCACGAATCAGCAAACGTAAGATAGGACGCCTTCATGCTAGGTGAAGCGACGATCTTCGCAGGGTGGTTGGTAGCAGCTGGATAAGAGTTGCCGAGAAGTGAGCTAAATGGCGTGCAATTGGAGAGGCCTATGTCTAGCAGTGGACTGAAGTAGGCTGGTGCTGATAGACTTCGTATCCAAGTAGGTCGCAGCAAGGACAACATCCACAAATGGGTGTTCATGGACGGCTCAGACCTCCGGTGTGTATACGGCGTCTCTCCACAGGCAATGACTCACCTCTCATCTTGCACCGCATGCCCTGTCACCTGCACACGTGAGGACCTAATGGCTGCATCAGCGAACGGTATTCTCGTTGCTGAATTTTGGGCGAAACTATTTTAGAAAACTATAGGTACATTTGTATAAATTTTTTCGTGTTATTTTGCCATCAACATGGTAAGAAGATGCTGTGATGACACGAATTACTGTGTGCTTAGCTAAAAAAAATGGTAAGTGACAAATCTTTTGACATTTCGTTTCTCCATTTTTGACATCGCACCGTAGATATCCTTCTACAATCTGTCATTTTGTCTTTTGTTTCTAACTGTCTTTGCCTTGGTCCTTTTTTATGTAAACTATTTCAGAAGAAGATTTCGATCGACCCGTGCGACTGCTAGTAGACATAAGCCCTTCTGCACATAATCACATACCCCCTTTTTAATCACACCCTACATCAGATAGGTCTCAGCAGACTCGTAACTCGTAACTACAGTAAATAAAACAAGTGGAATGGTTCTCAACTGAAATTTAACTCAACTTTACTCAAACTCAATATCCTGAATGAAGGTATCGCAATGAAACTCGCTCCCAGAGCGGCGTAATAAGTTCCAAACGAGTTTGCGACTTGTTGTTGCGATTTTTAGTCGCTGATATTTGTATGACAACCGGTTGCTGTAAATGGCAGATTTTCTTTTACAGTATTTTTAACAACACGTATGAATGTGTGCGTCAAGCTGAGTGACGTCAGTACATAACACACACATACTCCGACTTCGCCACAACTAAGACTTGGTTACCACAAGTAAAACGCGCGTCGCTTCGAGTGATAATAACACTGTACAATGTACATGGACACAAATATAACAAACTAGCTTTTGCCAGCGGCTGCACTCGCTTGGGGCTTGATAAAAATTCCACAGAACGCACAACCGAGATAAAATATTCTGTGTTAATCCAGGTTAATAATCTATCTGTGTGTCAAATCGGTTCAGCCGTTCTTCCGTGATGGAGTAACAAACATCCAAACAGCTAAATATACAAACTTTCTCATTTATAATATTATTATGAAGTAGGATAGGAATACAGTAGGATGTTTTCCAAGAGGTTATACTTACATATTTAATTTCAAAAATATCCCGTCAAAAAATCGCAGTCTTACGCCGTCCCTAATCCTGTATTTATTCCAAAACATCGTGAAATAGGTATATTTGAATACAAACTACCACAGTTACAGGAAAAAATGATTTCATGTCTTATTGTGAATACAAATGGATATTATTATTCAAGTACGTCCCGACCCTTGAGAGGAACGGACCACCGAATATTTTTTTTGTGATACAAGTCCTTCATCATTATTTTGTACGTTTTTTAGGGTTCCGTATCGAAAAGGTTCCAAACGCGACCTTGTTAGAGCCTACAGTCTGTCTATGTATCTATTAGCGCGCCTTGGAATTTCAACTTAGCGACCGAGACTTGAAATTCGAACAGCAAAACACACCGTTATATTTTCGACGCGCTGAGATGCAATCTGTTGAGTTCTCAATGCTTGATTTAACAACCAGAGTACAAAATCCAGTGCGCGAAAAAAATCTGGCCACAATTTTATTACGTCCGTGCGATTGTCGACGTTAGCTTTGGATTCCTAAGAAAAGGGTGTCCCATAATATTGACATGGGTGGGAAATCATCAAATAACTTCTCCCGCTCTGGGTGGAGCGGGAGGGCTAACCTAACCTTTTTTTTTTTTTGATTAGGGGGGAAATCCTCATGGATGTCCTCCTCCCCGGGGAGGGTGGAGGGGTCTGTCAGACTCTTACTGACTAAAACCACCCCGGTGTTCCGTCTCTCACTTGCACCGGGGATCACGGGAACTAGTGTGACTTCCGCGATCCCCGGCTAGTGCCGGCCCGCCTCTGCGGGCCACCTCGCGATAGGGGGGGAGTGAGGTGTTAAACTCCCCCCTTACGTCATAGAGAGGCGCGCGTGGAACACTACGCGCCGCCATCTCGGGTCCTAACAAGTAGGGGGCAACGAATTTCCCCAGATCCGTTGCCCCTGGACCCATTTAGGGGGGCTGGAAGAGGGCGTTGTCCACCCTCCGCCGACGCCCGGTGCGTCTGCTGCGGATCGGGTTAGCGGAAGCAATCTCCCGCTCCCTCTCCGCAGCCTCCTTCTGCGACATGACTGTTTCGCAGAAGGATACCACCGCGTCCCAGGACTCCTCGCTGCCGACCATCGAGTCGACAACGGCCGGCAGCGACAAGTCACTGCCGACTCCTGAGATGAGGGCACGGCGTGGCTCCTCCCAAGCGGCACACTCTGCCAGCGTGTGCCACGCCGTGGCTAACCTAACCTAACCTAACTTGGGCTGGTTTTGTGGTAAATTATAATCGCTTAGAAAACTAATATGGATCCTCCCGTAGAGACCATGTTACATGCTAGATTATGTTCGAACGCATTTTTTCAATGTATTTTGGTCCTGCTCTATTTAAAAAACGATTATGTGTCTTTTGCCTCATCCTAGTAGGAACCTACCCTAATATATAAAGGCATGTATTTAAATGACACTCAAGTAAATCCCATTTTGCGAAAAATATTTTTGAACACTCTAATATAATGATTGCGCCTATTTTTGTGAACCTCAAATAATTAGATACCTACTTTTTGAGGGTCCTAAATATACTCAATTGCTAAGCAACTGCGATCAACATCTGCCAGGGGTACGGGTTGTTCGAAAGAGATACCGCGGCCCCTGGCACACAGTCAACTGAGGAAACACGGGTGAGTTTTAGTCAGTAAAAGTCTGACACGCCCTCCCACTCCACCCAGAGCGGGAGAAGTTAATTGATGATTTCTCAACCAAAAAAAAAACAAACTGCGATCAACATGCCAAAATCTTATTAATCGTACTATCCCAATAATATTATAAATGTTAAAGTTTGGATGTTTGTTACACAATCGCACGAAAACAGCTGAACGGATTCAGATGAAATTTGGCACACATAGATTATAACTTGGATTAGCACTTTTTATCCCAGAAGCATATTCTCCTGCGATAATTTCCGACCTCCACGTGGGCAAAGCTGCTTTCAAAATCTAATAATAAATAATATTGTTGATACGGAACCCGTAGTGAGCAAGTCTGACTCGCACTGCATCAGGTTTTATGATGAAAACCCCTCAATGAAAAAATCTTTTTGGTATGCTAATGTTATGTTTTGTGTTTGGGCCCGCAATGGAGGAATTTAATCAGGTCAGAGTTGGGTCAAACGAAGATGATGTCGACCTTGGGAATTATTTTAGATTCTATGGTTGCCAAAAGAAACCAAAATATTCTATTTCTTCGCTTGCTGATATGAATTTAAGTGAGTAAATAAAAATGATCGACTTTCGAGATAGGTACTTAATATAAAGAAAAATAGGCTGGTGGGGTGGTTGGGTTGGTTGATTGGTAGGATAGGCTGTTTGGTTGATCTGTTGGTTGGTTGCTGGGTATATCTGAGTGTTTAATTTAAAACTTAAAAAAAAAACAACCGACTTCCAAAAAAACATTACAAAGTGAAAAATAACTTTAATTTCGGGAGGCGGTGACTTTGGATATGTATTTAAAAATTTTGTCGCCGCCTTCCGAAATTAAAGTTATTTTTCACTTTGTAGTGTTTTTTTGGAAGTCAGTTGTTTTTTTTTTATTTTCACTTTTTAGTTATAGTACCTACCCCACACAATTCGAAATTTCATTATCCTTGGGGTCAAAACAATGCTTAATTATGCGATAGCAGCAATCACGGGTTGTTTGGTGTCATTTTTTGAAGAGTTCCGTTGTCTGTTTCCGAAACGCATCATCAGATCTATATGAAATTTAAAAGGAAACATTTCGGAATAAACCCGTTTCGAACAAAAAAATAATTTTGCAATGCCGTCTATATATTACGGACTTATGCTTGAACATCCTACCGCTCCTAACCGTTAAAGAGTTGTACCTTCCTTCATCAGCTCAGCTTCATGAGACGATGATGACCATATACAAATGTCTCCATAGCTTTAGAAAATACATGAAAAACATTGTTAATACCTAAAACGTTTGAGGTTTGCCCTCGATTTCCCTGGGATTCCATCATCACATCCTGACTTGGTGCCAATGGGACCACCTCAAGAGTAGGTACCTATACTATTTCAAATAAAAAAAGAATTTTGAGAATCGGTCCACAAATGGCGGAGAAATCGGTGAACTTACATAAAAACATACAGTCGAACATATAACCGCCTCCTTTTTGGAAGTCGGTTAAAAATGAGATGATGGAAAAATCTTTTCCTAACTTTAAATAGCCTAAATAGATTGGCCCAAAATAAATTTGGTAGGGTAAGGTTAGGTTAGGTTGATCGTTGTGGATCGCGGAATTCACACTAGTTCCCGTGATCCCCGGTGCAAGTGAGAGACGGAACACCCGGCTGGTTTTAGTCAGTAAGAGTCTCACAGACCCCTCCGCCCTCCCCAGGGCGGATGACATCCATGAGGATTTGCTCCCGTAATAAAAAATTAAAAAAAGTTTGGTCGTTGTGTAATGTAGATAAAGGCATCAATTTGTGACTTAACATGTATTAAAAAAAAATGTATGTATCTAATACTAGTAAAAACACATTCTATAACAAAATCAAAATTAAAATCTTTAGTCATTTTTAAATCAAATTGGACTATGAAACAGCACTTTTTGAAATTCAAAATTACATAAGGCAGTCTCTAAAACTTTTGCCCTTCACTACTTTTAAGTGATGAAGAAGTGGGAAGAAGGACAAATTCCCCAGCAGCACAGCCGCCTGATAAATTATGAGAACTTGATTCTTTTGAATTGTAAAGTTTTTGAATTGAAGTGAATTTTAAAGTATTATAAAGAAGAATCTAAGGATTAAACATATCTATGTAAATCCTTAGATTATTGCTAATACTACTGATTCCTGTAGTAAAAAATCTCAGTAATCATAGTCCATTGACCTGTTAAATAATCTATTTTATCCATTTTGATGACAAAGCTTATATAACTTGACTTAAAGTGAATTCAAAACTAAACTGTGAGCACGGAACCGCCCTAATTTGATCCCTATGAATTATTAACTAGAAAATAGCCAGGCAGTTCCAAGTTGCGGCGTACTACAAAGAAAATTACCTAGCTGGGTTATTGAGCCTCGATTTAAACGTAGATTAAGAAGAAAAGCGGATGGGGCAAGTCGATGTCTCACCTTGTTTTGAAGGGCCATCATCTGTGGCTGCATTGCCCCGAAGAATCAGCCATCCACGTCATCCTGGAATGCGAGGCCGTAGCTTTTCAACGTGAAGAAATCTTCGGAACAATGAGGTCGCTCCGCGAACCCTGTTAAGCTCCCAGGAAGCTTCTGTGCTTTTGGGCGGAGCTAGGCTGGCTCTGTTAGCCAGAATCCCTTCGCACACAAACCGAATGAGAGAAATGTGGAAAAGGGAGTCCCATCATCATCATCATCATCATCAGGGCCATCATCTGCCTAGCCTATCTTCTTGGGGTCGGTTGCCAGTGTAACCGAACCCAGTTGAATACCAGTTCTTTACATGGAACAACTGGTAGCACGATACCCCTTGGTAAGACTGATTGTCAGGCTTTCGGGTTTCTGACTACCCGTAACGACTGTCAAAGATCCACAAACGATAGTTAAGATTTCTGTGTCGGGACCGATGACTTAACGTGTCTCACGCGGCACGGTCACCCCTTCACGGACCAACTGTGGCACGCGATGGGCACGCCACGATTGCGGCGGTAAGTCCAGTTTTTGGGAGTGGATTGAGAGGCACTACGGCGTCCTCACCTTCCGCCTGACGCAGGTCCTCACCGGACACGGGTGTTTCGGGTGGTTCCTGTTTCGCATAATGCGGGAGGAAACGCCCGGGTGTTTCCACTGCGTAGATCGCCCTGAGGACACGGTGGAGCATATGGTGGAGGTCTGCCCGGCTTGGGCGGAGCACCACCGTGTCCGTACGGAGCGCTAGGGCATGGGTAGCCGTCACCTCCTTCTACGAAACAGTATTGCTCGCGAAGAGGGAGGCGGCGCACGTGAGGGACAGGCGGTACACGCGCCCTCACGGCCCTAGTCACCGCAGGAGACGCCCTGGGCATCGGGAATCCCAGGCTGATTCCCGGCCACCGTAGGTGCGGGCATGCGGACGGTGAGTAATGGGTAGCTCGCTGTCCAGTAAGGACCAAGCCCAGGTCGAAAGCGCTTTGTGTTCCACGCCCGTCTAAAAGAGATGTCAGCACAAACTGGTGGGGTCCGTAAGGGCCGATGCCTGCCAGGGGTGCGGGTTGTTTGAAAGAGATACCGTGGCCCCTGGCACACAGGCAACTGAGGGAACATGGGTGGATTATAGTCAGCAAAAGTCTGACACGCCCTCCCGCTCCACCCAGAGCGGGAAAAGTTATTTGATGATTTCCCACCCAAAAACATAAAAAATATATAAAAAACCGGGGCAAGCGTAGCTTAAAGACTTCTTCAAACAGCCGCGACGCGACAGCGCGACGCGACACTTGTAGAACAATTTCCATCAAGTTTTCATAGAAATTGTTCTACGAGGGTCGCGTCGCGCTAGTCTGCACGAGCCTTAAGCTGATCAATCGATCCGTGTGGCTTTATTACTTAGCCACAACCACCAATAGGACATTAAAGTAATTGCAACAACTTTATCTAGGTTGTGGAGGTCAGATAGGCAGTCACTCCATGTAAACTACTGGTATTCAGCTGCAACCGGTTAGACTGGTGGTCGACCCTGACATAGTTGGGAAAAATCTTGGTAGATGGTGATCATCTTATGCTGTCTGTCGAAAGAAGTGTCACTGCCGGACGGCCGCTACACAGGCTTTCCCAGGCATCATCATATCGACTGCATCAGGTCGTCAGTTCCTCTCGTGGGGGGCCTACTTATGCTGTACCTTCCTTGTTATCCGCTTAGAAAATTCTAAAGGTTTCCATTGATATATCTTGCGACTTTCTATACTCCTTGACGAAGTCCAACGATGACAGTTTTGTATTGAAACTTTTACTAACTCGAGACATTCGTGGAAAGTCTATTTTAAGTCAGCTTAGTCGTTGGACAGCGTTTATTGTGAAACGATTTGATTTTTATACGGGGTGACATGACATCGACGCGAAAACTGAAACCATTAATTCAACATAATATTATGATCCTGGCCTCACTAGCGTAGAAAGTTTTCGTCGTCTATTAAAACAAAATCTCATGATTCTTAGTCTAATATCTATGCAGTCGATATGTACGTAAAGATTTTTTTTTTACCGACGAAAAATAAACTGAATCCATGCTAACATATTTGACACAAGACCTCATACACAACATTACTTTAAGCATTCAAAATTGAGTCTTATTTCCTTGAAATGTGATTAAATTTTCTTTGTCTCAATAAGCATAGGTATGGCAAAATACATAATACAACAAAAAAAAAACACCTATTTAAATTTTTCACTCTTCTGGTGTTTTTTTTTATGAAATTAGGTAGGTTTTTTTAAATTAATAAGTATTTTTTTCATTTTTCACTTTTTACTTGTGGCCACACAATTTCGTATACCTTCACTTGCTAAGTAAATCAAGAAGAAGAAGAAGAAGAAGAAGAAGAAGAAGAAAAGAAGAAAAAAGAAGAAGAAAGAAGAAGAAGAACAAGAAGAAGAAAGAAGAAGAAGAAGAAGAAGAAGAAAAAAGAAGAAGAAAGAAGAAGAAGAAGAAGAAGAAGAAGAAGAGAAGAAGAAGGAAGGAGAAGAAGTTTATATTAGTATAACATCATTAACATAAATATTAAGCCGATAAAAATAGAAGTAATGTGATTAAAACGACTTGGAATATTATTAATAATGAAACGGGAAGGTCTAGTAAGCGAAATACTGACTACAGCCTGTCTATTAATGACAACATAATAACATCAGACTCGCAAGTCGCTGCGGCTTTTGAAAATTTCTTTGCAGATATTCCCGTTTCAACTACAAAATCTCTACACTCATCACCTTCTGTTGCTGAGTCTTTGCTTAAGGACAATGTTAATGTTGTTGATGCAGAATTTCATTTTGAACATATTAGCTATAGAGATATAATTAAAACCATTCACACTTTGAACGCAAAAAAGACTGCAGATCTTTGGGGTAATTCTGTAGAAGTCGCTAAGTCCATTATTGACATTGTAGCACCTACTTTAGCTCTTATATTTAATAATTGTATCGACCGTGGAGAGTTTCCTGACCTATTGAAGAATAGTAAAATAGTACCTTTGTTTAAATCAGGTAGTACATCAGGCCCCTCTAATTATAGACCTATTTCAGTACCACCTACCTTTAGTAAAATATTTGAGAAATTAATTTTAGACCAATTGCAAAGATTCTTTAATAAACATGATTTATTACATAGCAAACAGTTCGGTTTTACAAGGGGTCGTTCAACTACCGATGCCGGTGTTGAACTCTTAGGGCATATTTACAATGCATGGGAAAATAAATACGATGCGTTGAGCATTTTTTGTGACTTATCTAAAGCATTCGATTGCGTGCTTCATGAAACTTTAATCAGGAAACTCCGCCACTACGGGATCCGGAACACCGCTTTGGATCTTCTTATTTCATACTTGTGTAATAGGATTCAGTGTGTTGATGTAAATGGGAAAAGATCTCCCGGATCAATAGTATCAATGGGAGTCCCACAGGGCTCAATTCTTGGTCCTTTCTTGTTTCTTATTTATATTAATGACTTGCCTTACCTCATAAAGGATAATCATGATATAGTATTGTTCGCGGATGACACTTCACTTTTGTTTAAACTTAAACGTCAGCAGCTGGTTAATGACGATGTAGATAGCGCAATCTCAAAAGTAGTTCACTGGTTCAATGTTAATAATTTACTTCTTAATGAAAAAAAAACCAAATGCATTAAGTTTACGCTACCTCACGTTAGGCAGGTGAAAACTAGTGTGTTGATAAAGGGCGAAGAATTGAATCCTGAAGACAGCGCTGTATTCTTGGGCTTAACTTTGGATGCCAAACTTCAGTGGGGCCCACATATAGATAAATTGTCGAAAAAGCTAAGCTCTGCAGCTTACGCTGTTAGAAAAATTCGTAATTTAACTGATACAGAGACAGCCCGTTTAGTGTACTTTAGCTATTTTCATAGTGTAATGTCGTATGGTATTCTGTTGTGGGGAAATGCCGCCGACATTCAGACTATCTTTGTCTTGCAGAAAGGAGCTGTTCGATCAATTTATAAATTAAGTCCGAGACATTCTCTCAGAGATAAATTTAAGGAGATTAATGTAATGACTGTGCCTTCACAGTATATTTTTGAAAATCTTTTATATGCCCATAAAAATATTAAATTGTTTAAAAAATACAGTGATATCCATAGTATAAATACTAGGAACAAACACAAATTTGTTGTACCATCAACAAGGCTCAGGAAAATAGGTGGGTCATTCAGATGTCAATGTATACGCTTTTATAATAAACTTCCAAGCCATGTTCAAGATCTAAGTATCAATAAATTTAAATCATTCATTAAACGTAAGTTGTGCCTGAACGCCTTTTATACTGTTAAAGATTATGTTGAGGACACAAAAGCTTGGGATTGACTTGCTCCAATTTTTACATACTAAATGTTGTTTTTTTTTTTTGCAAACTTATACTCTGACATTTGATAATTATTATATACACTTTGACATGAATATTTACTTTAGAAGTATAATATTATTTTTGTTTAAATTATTGTGAATGTAAGGACTATTTGGGTCATATTTTGTTTGTTTTTGTGTTTTCTGTTTTGTGTTTCATCTCTTTCTCAGCTAGTTTTAATATTAATCTGGCAGTTTGAGTATTTTAAGCGGCCTACACAAATGTCCTGTCTTTGGTATTGTTCGTCAAATCGTTGAGCTCCTCAAGTTCTGAGTTGAGCTGTATGATTACTGACAAATGCGTGCACTGAATGGACAGGTCCACTCAATCTGTGTGGTTCTTTCTTCAAAAGACCATTTCAGACACCGATCCACATGGTCTTCACATGATCTGACCAAGATTATGTCTGGACTTTAAAAGAGACTGTGACCTCTGAGTTTGTTTCGGCCTTTCTTCTCAGAGTAGTCAGATAGGAAACGCCGACCTCATCTAGTTTAAAAAAATATGATTGACGTGTAAAAGTGTTTGTACAAACCTACTTACAGAAATAAAATCATTTATCATTTATCATTTATAATTTATCGATAAAATACGTATTAATGAAGCTTATTCAAAAAACAATAAAAAACCTTGATGAAATTTATGTGAAGCTAATATATGTATATAATATATCCTTTCAAACAGATGATTCTTAAAAATCCGTTAATAAGTGACTAAGTTTTGAGGAAACAAAAGTTTATAAAAAATAAATGAGAACCCCCTCTTTTTTAAGGGTAAACACCAACAGGGTCTTATAAAAGTAATACTCTAACAACTACTAACACTCTTTCACAAAAGTAGGTAAAACGCAAAACCGTCATTATAAAAAGCTTATAATATTCCATCTAATTATTAATGTTAATTAAAATAATTATTTCTCAATAGACTGCTATTCCAAACGTAATTCACATAGGTATTATTTCTGGGTCGTAATTAAAAAATAAGTACATGTCTCTCTTTCATTATAGCGTGCGCCTAAGACATGGTATTATTTATGATTTCCTAGGGCTGGTACCAAACATGGCATTTTAGTACTCAAATGACAAACTTACTTTTTACCCGACTACGGTGGAGGAAAAAGGCGGGTTATGATTTTGACCAGTATGTATGTAGGTTTAATAAATAAATAAATTCTTTATTTCACCAAAAAAAGTCATCACATTCAATCAATATGCAAAGACAATATAAGGCTTATAACCACAGATAGGTTATTCGGATGCGTATTCACCTAAAGTTGCGGTGTTGGCTAATATGGAACGCGCTTTTGTATCGAAAAATCTTCATTTAATATAAAAAAAAATGTTTTAACTAACACTCACCACCGCCACTCTTACAGACTTTATACACCCTACTTACACATATTTACATCGCGAATAATTTTAAATAAATATGTGTCTGAATAGCTATGCAATCCTAATAATTAAGAAGTCGCTTCCATACTATACACCTGACTAGTTATGCATTCCCGGTGTTCCTGGCATCCCGGGATTTTTTTAATCAAAAAATATTTTTTAAGCAGCCCCTTCCAAACTTTTATAACTAAAAATTTACTTTAGGTAAATATGCATCCGATTATCCGATCTCTACTTATAACTAAACTAAGTCACAATATTTTTTAACCGACTTCAAAAAGGAGGAGGTTCTCAATTAGATTGATATTTTTTTATACTCTGACTTCTAAACTAGGCGTATTAGCCATATTATAAACCTACTAAATCAGGACGTTTTAACAATAAGCAAATGGTGTAAATCAAAACAGGATACAAATTATGAAAAGAAAACACAAAATGAAAAACGTTTTGAGTGGTAGAATGATTTTTTTTTTGTAGAACCAACGTAAAATTTCTGCATTAGGGGGTCTAGAATGATATTATACTGAATTCATGGTTACAGTTTGCGCACTGGATAAAAACTTACCCTGTATATACTAGTGGCGCGGTAAACTCTGATTGCGCGATGCAGGATTTGTGTGACGTCAGGTCTTTAATGCGTAGTTCGCATGTGGCGTACTAGATGCCGCCACAATGTAAGATGCCCCAGGACCCTAAGGACCTTAAGGCCCCTGACGACCTTACATTCGACATACGGTTCGAATAATGAAACACCTCTGTTGTGCACCTTGGATAATTATCCCAGAATAATGACTCTACTAGTACATTTTAATCTTCTTCCTTTGCTTCGAGCCAATCTCCCGCCTACTGTTTTTTTCTTCTATTCTATTTCTAAATTAGCTTGACAGTTCCAATATGATTACAGGATAAGTTTTTAACTAATCCTGTACTCAAAGAGTGCCAATGGAACCCATTTTATTATTAAGCCTCCGCTGTCATTCAGTACATCTATCAACGGAAATAGGTGGACATGCACTTGTAATAGGTCGTTAAAAATTTCACAGAACGTGTATTTCTATTGCTGTCATATCAACAAATAATAAAAATAAAATACGAGATACGTGTTAAATAAAAACTTAAAAAAAAAAACAATCAACTGACTTACGAAAAAGCAATACAAAGTGAAAAATAACTATAATTTCGGAAGTAGGTGTCTTTGGATATAATATGTATACTGCTACTTGCGAAGTAAACAATAGTGACAGGAAGCAGCAGAATGTCATCGAGGTACATAAAGTGGATTAAAATACGTATTATAGACGCTAACGCAAAAACCACCGCCGCAAAAGTTAAGTCAAAGACGAAGTAAGCAAGCATATTGAAGCATATCTGTTAAAAAAAAAATCGCAATCCATCCACAAATTCACGAAGTTATCGCGTAAGAAACAAACAATAAATGTAGTTTAAAAAACAAAAAAAAACACGCTCTAAAAACCAAACTAAAAACCAGAAAATAATAAAAAAAAAAGGCGTACCTAGTCTGCTTTTTGAGGTATTTTTACAATCAATTATTGATATCAAGCACCCCACGGTATTTTTGAAATTATTTTCTGCTTTTTTAGTTTGGTTTTTAGAGCGAATTTTTTAGTGTTTTAAACGATAATTTATTTTATATTTTTTAGTTAAGCTAGTTAGCATTTATACAAAAAAATCAGCTGTTTCATAGACAAGTGCAATTCCTACGCGATCAAAATGTATGGAACAGCTGATTTTTTTTGTATAACCAACGAAAAGTGTCTACGCTGGGGGGTCAAGAATGAATGCTGAATTCATGGTTACAGTTTGTGCACTGAATAAATACTTATCCTGTATACGAGTCTTCAAATGAACACTTAACAGCTTGAGTTCCAAAGAACATCATTACTCCCTTGCCCTTGTTACAAAAGCGTGATTTTTCAGTTTTTAACATTATGGAACAAATTGATAAAATTATTGAATTGTCATCGGTCCTCGATAAGTTTACAAAGTTTAAATAAATAATGACCGTTTGAAGTGGGTCAAAATCAAATCCAAAAGAGTCGGTTACAAACATGCTTACAAATATACAGGTGAAGCTAATAAAAGCCTGTTAAAAAAGACAGACGAATTGAGAACCGCCTCCTTTTTGAAGTGGGTTGAAAATATAATTCGTGTTAAATATTGTACAGGGTGATCCGTTGTGTGCTACTCCGACTCGGCTTCTTCAAATTATTTTCTCTTAATAGAACATTGACAACCCTGCAATGAAAGAACTATTCACAAGCATAAGGAACTGACTATAAGCCTTTTCAATTTTTAACATCGACGACTGTCGTTTATTCTGAAGCGATATGGCGAACCCCTATACTTTAGTAGGTTTAACATTATTTTAAATAGAATCTTTATATGTTATAATGCCCTATTAACTAAATGATGTAAAACTTATAACACCCCATCGTTTTTGCGTCGGGGGTTAAAAATAGGAGAAGATAACTTTGTTCTTCTATTTATTGTTACAATTTTGCGTTCGAAACGCTCTCCTGTAAAATCAGGATTTTTTAGATAGTTGTCTAAACATTACGGCCGTCGAGTAAAATTTTTTCTATTGACCGTTAACGCCTCGATGGTTGCTCAAGGAAGCACCAAGTTTTTGACGTCATAAGTTATCGGTACGTCACCGGGCATGTCGATTACAAAATCAAATTGTTTTTACAACCTTTGACAACTGTCAGATGTAAGTGTGATTTTGACATTTTGGGATAAAAACCTTCTTCTGAAATAGTCTACATATAAAAGGACCTAGACAAAGATAGAAACGAAAGACAAAATGACAGATTGTTGAAGGATTTCTAGGGTGCGATGTCAAAAATGGAGAAACGAAATGTCACTTTTTATAGACAGAGCTGTGTCTATTCTTCGTAGAAATAGAAAGCGTCATGCTAAGTCTGTACTTCTGTAGTAGTTTCGGCTGTGCGTTGATATGTCAGTTAGTTTCTCATAATCTATACATTGCTGTGCAAAAACCTAAGATACACAATCAGCGTCTAAAAAAGTCCGCATAAATAGGGTCAATCATCTTTCAGTCAGTCTTTTTGGACATTGCTTTGTATAAACCACTGTAAGTAATGCGTGTAAGGTTTTTTTTTTGGGTGGGAAATATTTTTTTTTTTTTTGGATGGTACATTATCAAATAACTTCTCCCGCTCTGGGTGGAGCGGGTGTCAGACTTTTACTGACTAAAACCCACCCGTGTTCCTTCAGTTACCTGTGTGCCAGGGGCCGTGGTATCTCTTTCGAACAACCGGTACCCCTGGCAGGCATCGGCTCTTGCGGGCCCCATCAGTTGGTGCTGATATCTCTTTGAGGCGCGCGTGGAACACAACGCGCCGTCGACCTGGGCTTGGTCCTTACCGGACAGCGAGCTACCCATTACTCGCCGTCCGCAAGCCCGTGCCTACAGTGGCAGGGAATCAGCCTGGGGTTCCCGACGTCCAGGGTGTCTCCTGCGAAGGCCACGGCCGTGAGGGCGCATGTACTGCATCTCTCTCACGTGCGCCGCCTCCCTCTTTGCGAGCATTACTGCTTCGCTGAAGGAAGCGACTGCTAGCCATGCACTCTCGCTCCGTACCATGGCCTGGACCAGGGCCGGACGCAAGAGATCGCCGCCGCCGAATACGTGTAAGGTTGAATTTGCAAAAAAAAGATGTTTTTTCATAAATATAACCATTGACGTATAATTGAGGGTTTTGAGTGTTACCTTCGTTGGAGACTGTACATTTTGGGCTTCTAATATATCAATGATTCCATACAATCGGAATATCGGAATCGTGTCGTAGAGCTAAAATTAGCCCTTTTCCAACTTTTCCTTTGCCTGGACAATCTGGGCGACTCGATTATGAATATTATATCGGACCCGATATCGATTTTATACCGATTACTAGGAAATACGGTATTATTAGTCAGGTCGGTAATTAAAATATATTTTAGCTTTGAATTTGTAATTTTCTAGTCAGTTTTAGCTTGAAATAAGTCAGTTACTTAGTTGACTCCTTGAAAGACTTTACTTAGCCTATACCAGTTACCTATTTATTCATAAACATTCCTTAAAGATAAATAATGATTAGCGGCTGTTTAACCTTAATTTTTGACGTTTAAACATCTCTTAACTTTAAGCAACGTTTATAAATAAACCCCTTATGGCCGATTCCTATAATTTACGGATAGTCGGAAAAGGTACAATGAAGACTTGTATCTTACCAATAATGAAGTAAATACCTAAAACCTTCGCATAGTAGACCCCCACTATTGGAGGCAGGCATGGCAGCTGAGAGTATGTCAAGCTCACTCAAATGTCTCGCTGGTGGTGACGTGTGTGTTGGATCATTAAGTTCCCTTCAAAATGGTTGAGCTGAATGGTGCTGATCCATACGTCATGTTGAACGGGCGCCGCCAGTAGGGACTGGTCATCTCTTATCTCCCACGGCTTATTTTAATTTCTGAATTGTTATTTTATTTTTGTTTTAATTACGGACGCCTTAACGTGCACGTCTTTTTACATCGTTCTCACATTGATAATTTCAACATAATGATGTAACCAACTTTTTGTAACGATACCATGATTTTAAAAGAGTGTCCATGGAGTTTCTTGCCCGTTCTTCTCCATAGGTACCTACACTTTGGAATGGGCAACTAGCTTCAACTTTGTAACTCACCGACTTTGATAATTCAAAAGTGCATGTAATTGGTTTATTTGAAATAAATGGTTTGAGTTTGAGTTTGAGTTTTGAGTTTGGAAGTAGCTATCAGAGGTAAAATTATCAACCACGCGCTCCCAGTGCGGGTTGGTAGATGTCACAACATGTCCTTGACGAATTTTTGGTGCTAGGACATACCGGTTTCCTCACGGTGATATTTTTCACCGTTTTGAGAGCAGAGATGAAGAAATAATTTACACAAAGAAAACCACCTGCCTGGATCCTAATATATACAGGGTGTAACAGAAACCCTATTGCTATCCTTAAGCACTAAAGATAACAGCTGGTATAGAATCACTATACATAGTTTCAGCTCAAAATAAAATACTCTAAGAATTGATACCAAATTTTCGGCTTCATATGTTTCTTAAATTCAAATCATAACAAACGTGTCACCGCACTACGTAGGTCAATAACTTTCCACGTTACTTGCCAATATCACGATAAATCTCTTCCGAGTGATGTGTTTGTTTCAATTTATTCTGGTATCAATGTATTAAAAAACCCTTCCAATATCGTTTGATATCATCCAAAGAAGCCGTGCCCTTGGTACGTATATACCCTTTCCGTTACACGTTGTATAAATAAATATGAATCTCTATTTCTCTTGGTCACGGCAACACACGTGAACGGCTGGACCAATTTTGCTAATTCTTTTTTTATTGCGATTGTTATTGTCAGGAGAAGGTTCTTAAGAAAGAAAAAAAATAAGTAAGTGGCGTGTAACATAATCTATGCGAATTCAATATTCATAGTGAAGACTGTACAACGTCTGTCGGGTCAGCTAGTAGGTACCTAATAATTATTTGCATACGATGAAATGTTTATCTAAATCTTACATATATTCTTCATCAAAATCATAACAAAATCAAAATATTTTATTTCACATAAACCTGCAAGGGCACTTATGAAACGTCAGAACCGTGCACCTATGCACGGTTCCAATTTGTCGCTTCCTATGGAGAAGAGCCGGCAAGAAACTCCACGGTTACTCTTTTAAAAATAATTTGCTTTTATAATGTTTTCAAATTACAGTGATATTAGATATGGGAGGCAGGCCTGTCAATAAGTACCAGGTACTTAGAGGAATGAAAATAAAGAATAGAAAATCGTCTATAAATCTTTAGATTTCACAATACGTAAAAGAATCTACATAAGTAAAATCAACCTATTTAAACCAAGTGACATGATTTCCATGAGAATCACTTACATACACACACACATACTTATGGTAAATAAATCTTTTGTTCTACAGGTAAGTTAATCTTCTGTTAGCAGATAAGTCATTTTAGTTTTAAATGTTGTTTTATAATATTATTATACTCTTGAGTACTTGGTAATCATAAAACAAAGACTTATTGCGTTTCTCTGTAGAACAAAAGAAACAACATTTAAACAACCTTTATTTTAGGTCTTTTAAATGTTAACAACAATGAAAGAATAAAATAAAATATAAAAATCTATCGAATCTTAGGAATCCTTAAGTCACCACCGTCAACCTTGACGTCTAGTTTGTTTTATCGATTAAGAGACAAATACAAACAAGGTTTTCTTACATACATTGTAATTTGGGAGCAGTTAATAACTTGACTTGGTATATGCAGAATCTTATTCTAAAAAGACATTTTAGCTGATGGTGCGCCCTTAATCGTTTCAGCCATTTCTGAGATATTTATCCACAATTATGTAGATCTAAGATGCTCAATATATCTGAAGGAATTAAATTAAAAAGTGCGGGTAGAAATAACCTTGGTTAGCCGTAAATAACCGAAAGGGGCGTGGCTAACGGCGAAGGGGCGTGGTTACGAACGATGCGTCTTAATTTTATACTGATTACCCCATATTTTTTATTTGGCTTTTATTAAAAAAATTGCGGGTTCTTTTCGTTTTAGTGTAAATAGAACTTCAAGTTCAGGTTTTTTCGAAGGTTCTTTTTTAAGGTAAAATCAGGGCCGCGCCGACCCTCCACAGCACCAGTGTGCTAAACCTATGAAGCGCCTCTTTTTTTACGAATCTTCATATTTCAACTTATTTCTGTCAATTTCGACCGAAATAAATGTTCTCCAGTTTCATATACTTAGATAATATTTTCCTAAATAAGTAAAACCAGTTCGCTCTGCTTGCGAATTACTGCAAAAAATAAAACACAAATTAATTTTTTATGTATACTTTATTTATGATGTTATATCTAATTGTATAATTAGATATTAATAACAAAATAGCTGACTTTTTTCTAATAATACTGATTTAACTAGATATTACGTATGCTACGTATGTTTAAAAAAACAACAAGAGTCTAAAATGTGTAAGAATATAAACATACTTAAATTATATTATTTCCACTCTTCTCGCTTTTCTGTTTGCGAAATCCTTAAGAGTTTCGTGTACGTCAATATGGTCTAATATGGCCTCCTCTAAGGATATTATAGATATGTTGCGCCTATTGCATCTAGTTACATATCGATACTCCACTACAAAGAATATGTTGCTGTATAGGTGTAACAAAAATAAATTTCGATGGCGGCGCCCCTATTGTCTTGGCGCCTGTGTGCGCCGCACACTGCACACAGGGGCGGCGCGGCGCTGGCAAAACTAGATAGATATGGACCTAATTTAAGGTGAAACCCTAATTGCTCTCACTGCCATTTTGTCGCTAGATGGCGACACATCCACAATTTCGAACATTTTCAATTTTTACACCTATCATAGAAATTTTTAATAAACAACTTTATTCTTAGCGAAACCTAGGGCATTAACTTGATTTTTTTAGATCATCACTGTGCTTGTTAACTGGTATCATACAAAGATTAGAACATAATAATGATTTAGCCGCGTGAATTTACTCTTTACACACACATGCAAAGTAAATAGTAGTAACTTCCGACTCCACTAGATGTCGTTTTATTCAAACATGGTTGGAAATTATAAAGAAAGAGGACCAAATTATTTTTAAGATGAATATCCTTACATTATAGCAAAAACCGAAAACAAATATTAATTTACTAATTGAGCATACTTTAAATTACTAGAGGATTGTTATGTTCCAATCTACTTCTTAATAATATAATTATTGGGATATGCATACTTTTGTTTCTAGGCTCGTTATCAGATACCTTTTCACCATAACAAATTATTTTGGGTAATAAAGGTATATTGTACCTATATAGGTTGTTGTAATGTGACTGAACCTAAATAGTACCTAACGTGTAAATAAATTGTGACCTATACTAAATAAATAAAAGATTATGTATTCAATTGTAAAGCGTTTTATTGTATCTTACTATAAATCAATAATATTTATCTATGGTTAATATTTTCATACAAATATCGTTTTATTTACTCTCACTGCATTTACCTAAATATTTTCTGGTTGGATTCAAACCATCGACTCGTACCACCACACAAAGATAACATACTTTTTTCAATATTATGATATTTACAATTATGATTCTGAATTTAGTATTAGAAAGAATTATGTACGTAGATTACAATTTATGTAACATCACACGTAAGTGTAAGTATCTTACACAACAACACACAAGTGGTTGCTAGCTAACCATAACATTTATGTTTCAAGAATACCCACTTATTATACAACTTTGAACAATAAATATTCTTTTACAATTGAATTGTTTGGCTGGTACCTAAATACATGAGTGAAACATATGTACACAGAAAAATCTTATAAACTAACAAATAACATAAACTATACATCGCTACGTACAAAAATAGCATAATAATTAGTCTATAATGTTCCCACTGCTGAGACTCAGGCCTCCTCTGAACAGTGGTGATGAAATAATTTACACAAAGCAAAGTGTCGGCTTGGATTCGAACCATCGACCACCATACAAAGATACATAAAAAATACTATAATAAAATATCTTCTCTTCTACATGCTACTTTTTGCTGCGCCGCCGTCGCCGCGCAGTATCAATCTTCTGCTTGTCACTTTTTACTTCCATTTATATCATTTCCGTGCGATCTGAATCAATTGCTGGGAGACACAGTTTTCGCTGCAACAAATGAATTTACAGTTTTGTTAGACTATTCTTACTGAACCCACACCTCAGAAACCTGAGGAATAAGTTAGGAAATGAGTAAGACTTATATTTTTCATACCTTTTAATTCCTTGATGTCTAGACATTTAGCATTTTTCTCAACTCGTCTCAAAATAATTTCCAGCAGTACACATGTTTTGAAAAATGTTACCAACTTCGGCATCATAGCGTTGATAAATTCCTCATCCCGGTTAACTTCTATGACAGTCAATGGTTGGGTGACAGATATAAAGCAAATGAAGTAACATTTACTCATTTTGGTAATTCGCAATTGACCCTGGACCTAGAATCAAAATAATAATAGCTGAGAAACAATCCAAGAAATACATTATATTTATACATACATGAACCAAGAAATAATGATCTTTGTTACTTACTTGATAATAATAATTATGCTTTTTGTTCATAACTAATTGATGTTCTTTCCACATTTAGTTGATAAGCTTCAGTCTGTGGATCGGGTTGCGGCCAATTAAAATCAGCAGTCTCTACTTGCTCTGTAACAGATTCAACTCTATTAGAGCTAGAGCTGCAGGCTATGGCTTCGTAACGAATTTGTGGTAAACCACGTGAATACGTTTTGGGCGTATCTTGAGCTGTGGAAGGGTTGGATAGCTGATCATGATCTTGAGTTGTATTTGGACTGAAATAAAAAATAAATAAATGAAATAGGTACAGTTATTAAAAACAATGTTGAGAGACAGAAAAATATTGATATGTCTGTACCTACCTAAACACAGCAGGGCAGTCCGCGGTTTCTTCCACTACTTTTTTTTTCTTGTTACGCCATGCTTCCAGCCGGCTGCAATTTGATAAAACTTGCTCAATACACTACTTGAAACTAACCTTATCGAGCTAGCCGTTTCTTTTTTTCCTACTGTTATCGACGAGACACAATAGATAAACAATTGTCATAAATCTCCTGGAGGTATCGTAACAGACAAGGGTCTACAGAAGAAATGGCGGCAAACCAACGGCAAACCAACGGCAAACGAAGACATTACATCACGGGCCAACGAGTATCAAATACACTCATAGGTACATTCACGTAAATCTGATTCGAAATCTTATGGGAATCTGATTTACTCACTAAAAATCATTAGAAGAATTTCCATGATGTCTTTTCAATGTTGCTTGCACTTTTTTCCGTGATTTTCGCGGCCCTGAATACATATGTCGTATATAGGCAAGTTTATTAGTCGGATTCATCTTAGGCAGAGATGCAATTCAATCTGTAATCAAAAAGAATAATTAAACACAACAGCAAAAGTATCGTAATTATGAAATGCTTCAAGAAATTTGTATTAGTCAGAAATAACACCACCATTTGTCACCATCAATCAAGCTGTCATGCTGTCAAGCTGTGTGTGAAAATTTGCAAAACAAGTAACAACTGACAGAACATGAAAACAGACCAAATAGAGATGTCAATCTGAGATCGATTGAGCAAAGAATCGATTTTTTGGAACAAATAAAAACGTTTTTTCAAATCGATATCTAGTACTGAATCGATACAGGGAATCGATATTTCACCCTAGAACATCAGTTTTTGTTTGTTTGAATTGTTAAGAATTGTGGTTGCGGGAAAATTACGAAGCATATCCAGTGCAAATCCTTTTGCGTAAAAATACGGATTTTTTCCAGATATGAGACCAGGAATCGTTTTTTCGGTTTTTTTTTTCAAAACGACAAGGGGCACCAATTTTTTATGTAGGGGCACATTTACAGCAGATTAGGCACCAACTATACGTTCCACTCATATAACTATAGGAGACACTTTCTTGCTAGGGTAACGTACACCCCGTAAACCCCTACATTGCAAATTTCATCGAAAACGAATGATTGATTTTTGGAAAATCATTTCTTTATTTGTGAATCGATTTTTCATATTTCCTTTCGAATCAATTCAGTAACGGATCTTTTTCAGAGAGTTTTTTTTGGTTCCTTTCGTCCCTCCCTCTGGGACAGGCAAAGTGAGTTTTTAGAGAGAATTGACGTCCCTATTAGGGGGAAATATTTGAAATTTAGAGTAGGTAGGTATGTGATGTGATGACAATCAACGAGTGTTGCTAACGTTTGATTTTGTATTTCCTCTTCTAAATCTTACACTTTTTAAAGTTTTAAGGGTAATTACTATTATAATATAACTCTGTATCACCTTCAAGCAGAAAAGCATCCTTTGTACATAAAAATAACACTTACCGTCAATAAAACACAAAAACACTTCACTTTTAAATAAAAACTCTTTCACGGATGGCACTCGTATGAATGGTTCTCAGTAGTAGCCTCAGTCACCAATTCTAAACCTGAATGGTGCTTACTACTTACTTAGCTGTTCAGACGAGCGAAATTGGAACTACAGCTACCATTTTGAGAACGTCATTTCGCTGACAGTTAAAAACCCTGAAACCTTAAATGAATGATGTACAGCAGTGGTGGCTCTGACTTGTAAGTCAGAGCCACCACTGCTGTACCTATATCATTCATCGTTTTAAATATCAGAACATCCTACAACTTACTACTAAAATACTGCCCTATGTTTTATTTCCCCTTTTTCTTGGTAAACTTCTTAGATGGCAAGACCAATTTATTTCGACGCACTTTGACGTGTGCTAATAATACTAAAATGTGCAATTGTTATGAAAAATCAATGTGGTTTGTCTGTGTATTCACTTATCTTGCTGGTTTCACATAAATTAAATATGATTCAATCAATAGATGTAAGTAGTACCTACGTGTCACCATTGCGTAGGTAGGTAATTAGAAAAAAAATAGGTAAATTTGCCTACGCTGATCGCCTGATTTAGGTATACCCTAAGTTTACATGAACTTCTATTCTCTGATTTTATTCAACCCAAACCAATGAATTAGTACCTAACCGTGTCAGAAAATGTATTATCAGTACCTACTTACATACAGTAGAAAGATTTTTAAATCTTTAGGTACTTTATATTTAAAGTAGATATTACAATAATTAGGTACATTAGTATTGTATCTGTGTGAACCAAATGCAGATCGCAGATATTTTTTTTCACTTTCTAGCATTCTTTCTCATTCCCTAATAAAAAACATTTTAACAATCATAAAATGTAAAACCCGCGGGCAAACCCGCGCGCCGGCGCTAACTTTCTAGAAACACAATTTTGGAAACGATTCGCAAGTTGTCAAGACAATCACGCATGGACTGACTGGAGCGTTGCATCGAATCGTTCGAATTTTCGAACAGCGCCATCTATTATAAATGTTTACCGAACGTAAACTCGTAACACAACAGCAAATAGCTCTTTCTCGGTGGTTCTTTAAATTTCTGTTAGATGGCGCGATTCAGGTCACTCACACATGTAAAGATTTTTCGTTTTTTATTGGGTCTAATTCTCCTAGAAATACTGTTTTTTTTATAAAATTTTGGCGTTTGGCGAACATAATACATTATAAAGTCTCATTATACTTGCTTTTATTCTGCAGAAACCGTTTATTTACGGAGATTACAACCCCTGAAAAATGTATGGCGAGGCCTATCTAGGGATCGACCTTAAGTCCAGTTTGCTCCATATACAAACTGCAACGAAATAAACGCAAGACCTGTAAGTAGGTTGTCCACAATTGACTACTGAATCGATTTCGGTAACTTTTAATACGGGTATTTTTTTTTCAAACTATCATGTATTATGTCATACCTACCACCGATTGAGCCAAAGAAAATTAAATCTTATCTCAAGAAATAAAGACTCAATTTTAAATGTATATAAAGTACCTAATGCTAGATTCAACGCGAATTTCTAAACAGTAATTTAGCTATAAAAAATAATTTTAGTGCTTTTAACTCAATATCTACTATAATTGGGGCGTATGATGAGGTCCATAATCTTACACCCCAGAGTTTTTTTCAAGCCTATCTTTTCTTGGCCTCTCCCTCTCCAAAAGATTGGAGGGGACCATGAGGAATCATCGTGGTGAGAAGACCACCAACTGTCATGGCTCACCTGGAAATCTCTTTATTTATTTATTTTTTAGATTTACACGGCTTAAAAAACCAATTACATAAATCATAGTATATGTATAAAAGTACAAACATAACAACTAAACTAAACGAATAACAAAAATTAAATATAATATAGGCACAGACCAATTAAATTGGCGAATTTATTAGCGAACAGATCGCAGTTTGGTTTGGCCTCCAGGATCTTGTTTAGTGCGGTCAATACGCGCGGTACGGGAGACACAGCACGGGCTGCAGTCCGACACGTAGGCACGTCTAGCAGTCGATGTTTTCTGCTACAGAGATAATTGTTCGGTGTATGAGTCGAATCAGCTCATTGTGGATGTCAGGCGCATCCATCATATCCTTCCATACTTTGAGCATAACGCCTACCTGGCCACATGCCCTTCTGGTCTCCAGAATATGATATCCTCTTAATCGTCTAAGAAGCCAGGTGCCACTGCGTGTACAACTTGGTCAGGTGAGGTCCGATGAGCCACAGTGCGACTGTGGAGCCACATCGCTAACTATGCCCCACCTTTTGTTGTGCTCTTTGCACTAACACCTACATTATGGGAGACCTTTGCGGGGCCAATGATAACGCTGTCGAAATGGCAGAATTCTGGTCGAAGCTTGTTTAAGGCCATGGTAACTTTGAATATTGTCGTTATGAGCGATAATAGTTCTTATTGCAATTCGATACGGGTTAAAATCTGTTGTAGCACATTCGAATAACAAATGACCAAGCGTATGTCGTAAAAATGCAAATAAAATCGTATAAAATTAGATATTAACTATTTAATAATAAATAAATAATCAATCACTGGATGCAGTTTGGCATTTGGAATTTTATGGTATATTTTAAATTATAATTATATTTTTTATTGAAGGGATAAACTGCTTTTAAAGATAATTAAGAGGTGACTTTGATGATTTTTTTGATGCAGTAAAGTATGTTTAATTATGTTTTGAGTTCCATCACTGTATGCAAAAAAAGACTTCAAAATATCATATATTTTTTGCTTTCAAAATTATTTACGGTTAAAGAGATACACGGCTTTAAAAATCCACCTTTTTGAGTGTTTTCAAGAAATCTTGTAATCATCGACACGAAGAAGATCGCCCTTTTACTCACATACGGTTCTTCCCTCCTCATCAGATGCTTATTCCAAGCCAAAGTCTATTAGAACATCATCATCAGCCTAGCCTTTTCCCAACTATCTTGGGGTCGGCTTCCAGTTTAACCAGCTGCAGCTGAATACCAGTATTTTACATGGAGCGACTGCCTATCTGACCTCCACAACCCAGATACTGGGTAACACGATACCCCTTGGTAAGACTTTCGGGAGTTTCCGGCTTCTGACGACCCGTAACGACCGTCAAAGATCCACGAATGACAGCCGGAACCAACGGATTAATGTGCTTTCCGTGGCACGATGGGGTAATTATGTAAAGATGGTCACCCATCCACGGAGCGACTAAAGCAAGGGTAGCTTTACTTCATCGATCGACCCATGCGGCTTTTATTACTTGGCCATGAGCCCCCGAGAAAAATGTCTATGAAATTCAACTATTACAGTCGTGTCGAGCTGTGTCACATTGCACCGGTCTGCCTTTAAAAATGCATAAAAAACTTAGGAACTGCTGCACCAGTTAAAAGCATTTAAAAAATCATTGTAACCGTTTTAAAATAGTTCCTATTACCGTTACTTAAGGTCAAATAGACAATCGGATAGACAGATCTATTAGTGATGCTATAGAACAGAGATTCACAGATGCGACGCTCCCGATTCGAAATCAATTAACACGAATATAAACCTTATTCTGATCCATGTAATGTTCATATTGGTATAAGCGACACAAGCGTCAATCAATTTGCCCACGCCTTTCCCAACTGCGTTGGGGTCGGCTTCCAGTCTAACCAGATGCAGCTGAACACCAGTATTTTACATGGAGCGACTGCCTATCTGACCGCAACAACCCATTCTGGGCAATTTGGTACCCCTTGGTAAGACTGATTGTCAGACCAGAAGGGTCTTCGTGTAATTAATTTCGTCACCATTGCCCTCAAAACGGTGAAGGAAAACATCGCAACGAAACCAAACCGCCTTAGAACCCCAAAAATTCGAAGACACGATTGTGACATCCACCTACCCAATGGGCCCGCGTGGTGGATTACGGCCCACTCCTTCTCACAGAAAGGAGTCCTGTATCCCAGCTGAGGGAACGCTTAAGCTGATTATGATGATAGAATAGAATTAAAGAGATAATACGTAACCAGGGTCGTCGATATAGTTGATGTTTAGTATGAAATCCATGGATGTTTTCAAACAAAATTAAATTAAATTAATAGAAAACAAACAGTTCATTTAACTATGATGATGATGATGATGATGATAGGACTCCCTTTTCCGCACGTAGACTCCCATTCGGTCCGTTGTGCGTGGGGATTTTGGCTAACAGAGCCAGCCTAGCTCCGCCCAGAAGCTCAGAAGCTTCCTGTGAGCTTCGCAGGCTTCGCGGAGCGACCTCACTGTTACGAGGATTTCTTCACGTTTAGTAGCCACGGCCTCGCAGTCCAGGATGACGTGGGTGGCTGATTCCTCGGCGTCCAGGCAGCCCCTGCAAAGCGGGCTGTCTGTGGCGCCTATGTTATAAAGATGTTTGTTAAGGTGGTTGTGGCCCGTAATTGTTCCTATGATTATTCTAAGGTTATTTCTACATTTCATTTAACTAATTAAATATCATTCGAAAACATCCGTCGGTTTCTAACTAAACTTCAACTGACGAACCTGGTTAATCTTATCTCTTTCAGTGACTGTACATTTAGGTGAAGTCAAGGATATAAATTGTTTATAAAAGAATCTTAAATACTTAAATTGAATACTTACTTGACTTTCACAATATTTACCACAACTAAGTATTTACACAAGGTAAATTAAATGACTAACTAGCTTACAATTCTCTCACGTCCGTCCTTGGTCCAGGCCATGGTACGGAGCGAGAGTGCATGGCTAGCAGTCGTCTCCTTCAGCGAAGCAGTTATCGGCGCACGTGAGGGAGATGCAGTACATGCGCCCTCACAGCCGTGGCCTTCGCAGGAGACGCCCTGGGCGTCGGGAATCCCAGGCTGATTCCTGACCACCGTAGGCACGGGCTTGCGGACGGCGAGTAATGGGTAGCTCGCTGTCCGGTAAGGACCAAGCCTGGGTCGACGGCGCGTTGTGTTCCACGCGCGCCTCAAAGAGATGTCAGCAGCAACTGATGGGGCCCGCAAGGGCCGATGCCTGCCAGGGGTGCGGGTTGTTCGAAAGAGATACCGCGGCCCCTGGCACACAGGCAACTGAGGGAACACGGGTGGGTTTTAGTCAGTAAAAGTCTGACACGCCCTTCTGCTCCACCCAGAGCGGGCGGGAGAAGTCATTTGATGATCTCCCACCCACAAAAAAAAATCTAGCTTACAATACAAATACATACAAAAACAAAAGGACACTAGTTATCAAAGTACTCGTTTCCATCGCTGTCACCTGAAAACGTGGCTAGAAGACTGGCAGCATTGCTATTAAACGGGCAATTATTTAGCCAAAGAACGACCCAGCCTTCTGGTCACGTCAAGACTAGACCAGTCGGCCAGAAATTTTCTTAAAAATGTGACGCACAATTTCTTAGGTTTGTACTTAGATTATCCAAATATTTAAGTCATTATTTCATTCAAACACGGCAAATTGACGTAATATATGTCAATTTGGTAAGCAATTATTTTTCTACAACGGAAAGAATTTGTGTTTCGCGTCTATCGCGGTTTTCTTGTTCTATGGCACTGTCAGTGTTAAATGCTTTTATTTTTAACTAGATTTTACGCAGCAATTCGTATGGTTAGCTGATTTACAAAGATTTATGGACAAAATGTGGTATTCTTGTTAATCAAAGGTATATTTTTAGCTGTAAATTAAATTAGGTGTGAATTCGTTAAGTTCTTTAATTGCACGTTACATGACATTAGGCCTTGTTTTACCTAAGGGTTTGGGAGAGGTGTACTTGTAGTACAACTCTGCCTGAGTTTTGATTCCCAGCACCCTAATTGCGAAAAAATTCTCAATCACAATCTGAATTATTTTCCAGGATATTGCTTATCTATTGCTTCATGTCTGTTCAGCAAACATATTTTTTTTAGTGAAAACTTCTTAAGGCGCGTTGCGTATTTTTTGAGATGGGAAAAACAATTGAACTCGTGGAACTGTTACCGTTATCGACCCCGCTGTTTATAAGTATGCACATGTATTGAATTACAAATATTAATGTAATATATTGAATTCCCATTTCTTTCCGTGGGTGTCGTAGAAGGCGACTAAGGGACTTACTAGAGAATGGGCAGCAGCTTTCTCTATGCATTTGACCACCATACTGCGATCGCCAACTCGCCTGCCAAGCGTGGCGATTATGGCAAATCCCCCTCTTTTGGGGGAGGCTTATTTGGACGTTTTTCGGCTGATATGATGTTTTGTGTATGTACATAGATACACATGCATGCATGCAAGAATGTTAATAGCGCATTAAATGAAAATTGTAAGTTTAATTACAATTACTTCGTATAAGTTTTCACTTATGTCGGCCTTCCCGGAGTGCCTCTGTTTTTTTTTAAAGATGTTGTCAAAATGAAAGTACAGTCACGAGCATTAATGTGTATACACATAGCCAAATTCAAAAGCGATTTTCTGTTAAATAACGATTACAACCCTTCTGTTAAATGACGAAAAATTTCAACGCAGGGTTGTTTAGAATCTGTAATAGGTACTGAATGGTATTTAAGTAGCTACAAAATGTCAAAGACTCGACGTAACTTAACAATAGGTACATTTCCGTGACTGTACATTAAATCAGTCTAACCTTACGTCTAACTTACCTTAAGTCCCACCAGTGGGTTCCCGCATTGTCGTTGCAGGGGGCTCAGTAGCCGTGGTCGACCTCCCACGGTGAAGTGAAGAGGAACGCCAAGGTGGGGCCGCTCGTCAGGGCTTTTGCCTCCAAGCCGACGACGTAGCCGCCAAAAAGTAGGTTGCGGTGAGGTGCATCGCAACTGAGGCGGGCCGCAATGTCGAATGCGAGGCATCGCGGCTGAGGGTTACAGGCTGTGGCGGAGGAGGAGTCGTACTTCTGAGTAGCGCTCTTCCCTTCCGTGGCCTGGACGGGGCCGCCACCGTTTGATGGCGGACGCGGTGGGGCCGCAGGGGAGGAGGACTGTCGGTATAGCGTTGGCCGCTCTCCCTGTCCTCTACGGCCGAAAAGTGGTAGGCGGCGGGGCCACTATGCTGACCCGTCGCAGGAGGACCAACGGTGTCAGACACGGGGTCATCTGAGGCCCTTATGCTATTTGGTTCCTGGGGTGGTCACGGCGTGCCATGTGTCCAGGTGCGCCTGTGATAGGGGTTATTCCCCTCCGAGGAGGGTCCGGTGACGGACAACCGCGGCGGGTTCGCGGATGGCTTGCGCGTTTCCGTGGTCCCGCCTCACGTGGCACTGGAGGACACCGTGGAGTTATAGTGGGTTACAGTCTCACATAACTGCGTTATCTCCACGTGGTAGCGCAGTAGGCACTTCTCCAAGTTCAACAAAAAAAAAAATATGCCCAGGTCGACAGCGCGTTGTGTTCCACGCGCGCCGTCAGAGATGTCAGCAACAACTGGTGGGGTCCGCAAGGGCCGATGCCTGCCAGGGGTGCGGGTTGTTCGAAAGAGATACCGTCGCCCCTGGCACACAGGCAACTAAGGGAACGTGAGTGGGTTTTCGTCAGTAAAAGTCTGACACGCCCTCCTGCTCCACCCAGAGCGGGAAAAGATATTTGATGATTTCCCACCAACAAAAAAAAAAAACCTACCTTATGTCATTCACAAAATTCATAGCAACCTTGCACTTTTAACTTATTTAAAACAATAATATTATATTACTGTCACTTTTATTTGAACCATTCATTAGCACAATGTTTTTGCAAAAAAAAAAAACAACAGAATGAAAGCGAAATCGTTTTCTAAGAAATAATAACAAAGATGGTCAACACACAATTGTTGCAGAAATGATTTTTAATCCTTAGGTTCTTTCATCCTCCAGGATGACATTCATTTGTATGAATATTTTACAAAATTGCTACCTGAGACCAATTTGTCCATTAGCAATTGTTTTGCGAAGCGTTTGGAGAAACGTGTCGGTAGCACAAATGAATACAATAATATCACGCCAGAATTGTCAGACAAGGTAGGCACAGACGATTTTGGTTTAAATGTTAACATACGCATACGATTATGAAACTACAGTGGGAACTGGCCACTGGCCTACTGTAGTTTAATTTAATACCTTTCAACAAGCAACTCTTTTATATATATATATATATGTATTTAAATTATCTGAATCTCAACGATTTTCATGAAATTTAGTATGCAGGGCTTTTTCGCTTTCGATAAATCGATCTAGCTAGGTTTCATTTTTAGAAAACGTCAAACGAAAAAATAAAAACCGCGTAATGCTCGGTCATCCAGATATTGTTGTTAAATACTGAAACGAAAAAGACGGTCCCACGGCTAGAATGTTAATTGTTATTAATTATTTTCATTGTGTATATTTAAAATACGTATTGTAGAATACCTGGATTAAATGTGTTAACCTAATCGTCACTCTGTATAATCAACTTTATTTTTAAAAAACCTGACTTTACGTACAGTACATCATCATAATCGGCGTTTAATGTTCCCACTGCTGGGACACAGGCTTCCTCTCTGTGAGAGGGAGTGGGCGAAATTTACCACGCGGGTCCAGGCGGGTTGGTAGATGTCACATGTCTTCGAATTTTTGGTTCTAAGACTCGTTCCTCCCGATGTTTTTTGAATAGAAGAATGGAATAATTTATTTGTATAACATAGGTAAAAAAAACGGTTATTTAAAAAACTAAAAAACCCGACTGCTTTTCTCAAAGTCAGCCGTCTAGTCAGTAGATTGGAGTAATCTGCAATGTAATATAGGTATGTGCTCTCAATTCACTAAGCCTCCATTTCTAGAATGGGTCCCGACTGCTACAATTTATCTGCTTACAAGCATCGCCTTAGCAACTGGCGATTCTGAAGTTAAGTGCAATCGGGTACAACGACTTTCTTATTTTAGGGCTCTTCCATGAATACTCAGAAAAGCAGTCGGGATTTTTGGTTTTTTAAATTACCCTTTTTTTATTACGATCATTCACAGTAATTACGAATCTAACGACATCTTGCAAACTAAAATCCATCGAGCCGTTCAGGCCGCACAGCGTGCCAAACAATTATACATACATATATACATACTCTCGAAAAACATAACCCTTCTGCTGGCGCAGTCGGGTAAAAATAAGGTAGTGTGATATGTTTTTCCTTCGCCATTTTGAGAGCAGTGGTGATGAAATTAAATCACAGAATTAAGAGTCTGCCTGGGTTCGAACTCAAGACCTGCAACTCGTAAGTCGGAGTAGATACCACTGGCCCACAACTGCTCTTCTCTACAGGGTGTAACAGAAACCCTATTGTTATCCTTAAGCACTAAAGATAACAGCTGGTATAGAATCACTATACATTGTTTCAGTTCAAAATTTTCCGATTTTTTTAAATTCTTAGAGTACCTACTTTGTACTCTAAGAATTAAAAAAAATCGGTTTCATATGTTTCTTAAATTCAAATCATAACAAACGTGTCACCGCACTACGTGCGTCAATAACTTTCCACGTTACTTGCCAATGTCGCGATAAATCTCTTCCGAGTGATGTGTTTGTTTCAATTTGTTCTGGTATCAATGTATTAAAAATTCTCATAACTTCCGAACATGCAGAGATAGGATTAAAAAACCCTTCCAATATCGTTTGATATCATCCAAAGAAGCCGTGCTCTTGGTATGTATATACCCTTACCGTTATACCTTGTATAGAACAGCAATTTGAACCGTGCACCTAGTTTCTGATGTTTCATAAGTAACCATGTAGTAGACATGGTCGAAATAGCTCACTGAAAAGAAAAAAGCGGTTAGCTCTTTCACTCTAAAGAGCTATATCACTCTTCTAGCTCTTCTATAGCTCAGTTACTCAGACGCCGACTGTTAGTTCCGTGTTGTGCCGGACGTAAAAGAATAGCACCCTCCCATTTCTTCACATGGCTGTCGTAGAAGGCGACTAAGGGACTTACTTGAGAATGAGCAGCAGCGTTCTCTATGCATTTTACCACCATAGGTACTGCGATCGCCAACCCGGCTGCCAAGCGTGGCGATTATGGTGAAACCCCCCTTTTGGGGGAGGCCTATGTCCAGCTGTGGACGTCTTTCGGCTGAAAAGATGATGAGACTGTTAGCTCATTTAACTCAATATGCACGCGCGTCGAAGGAAACGGCTCGGCTCGCTCAATACTCATTGTTAACTCAAAAAAGCTTTTCTGTTTACAATGTACAATGTGCACTGTCTACAATGACGTATTGTACCGGAGAGCTATTAGTTGGAAGAACGAACGATGCGATCCGAAGAATTCCGAAGCGAGCCGAATGAGCCGTTCGGCCGGTGACTTCGGTCGTCATCGGTGTCTCGCTGAAGTACTGAGCTAGTGAGTCTGAGTGAGCTAACTGATCTAGTGAGCAATAGCTCAATATAGCGAGCGAGTGAGTGAACGGGAGCGACGTCCATCGAAAAGAGCTAGCTTTTTTTTATCACTCGCTCACGAACTACCCATGTCTACCACGTAGGTTGAATTTTTTACATACCCACATTTATACATTAAAACGCGTACTAACTTTAGTTCTAGCTGTGCCGGACGGGCGTGATCGCTTTGACGCGAAGGGTGTGTAGGGAAGGGTGTATGCCTATCCAGGTTTCATCCCGGTGTATGTGTAGGGCTCCCAGTCAAGAGATATCTATATCAACTACATATATCTTTTCATGCTGAAATAATATTTCGAGGAAACCCGAAAAATTCTGAAAAATGTTAATAAATTTATTTTATAAGTTGATTTCCTCGAAAACTACTGAATGAATTTCAAATCCAATCATAGATATGGCTGGTCTATAGGCCTAAAACAATCTGATATTTAAAACTTTACAACTATGATTTTCAGGGCGTGACGCGCCCTGAAAGAGGGTTAGCAAAAACACAAATCTTAAGAATGACTTAACTAAAGTAACACGACATACAAACTCAATTAAGTGGGCTTTATATTAGGTTTACATTATTGAAAGTTACGTCCAGGGCTAGGTCTCGGTACTAGGTTACCTGGACGCAATTAAACTATAAATTACGGCTATATAGCCCACTAAAATGAGGTTTGCAGGGGTGGTACTTACAGTTATCTTATACTAGCCGCTTAGTCACAACTCACTCTTATCACTATGAATTTACGTTAATGTCAAAAACAAACTATATAACTATGTAGTGACGCATCGTCGCGAACACTAGCCTAAAGCTTAGAGCCTGTTGACAGCAATGCAGAAGAATTTTTTGATGCCCTGTGATTATTTTTTAAATGCATGTACATTAACTAATAATACGTTATGTCTGTTAGCCTGTATATCATGCAAATACTTTTAAAATAAAACAACCCACCTTTGTAGCAACCCACTTTGTCAGATCTAAGATTTATCTTTATTTTTATAATTTTTAACTTATTATTAAATATCAATATATACACAATCAAATAATCGTATGATCATCATATAATTATACTTTATATCAATATTGTGAAGGGTGAGTTGACCGGCATTGGCCAAATATGTAAAAAGAACAGAAATTACTAATCAAATGCATGCATTTACAGGGAATATAACAAATTATCAAAAGAAGTCATACCACGGCTCATCAGAAGAACAAATGAACTATCAGCAGAGTTAAAAAAGAAAGAAAGGGATGGACAAGTTTTATTAAAAGCAATAAATGAGAAGAAAATTGAGACAGCGATTAATAAAGTTTTGAAAAAAGTTGTAGTACAAGCTGTAGTTGAGCAGAATGAAAAACATGTTGAAACTAGAACAGCAGGTGTACTGAATAATGCTCCTGAAACTTTTTTGATAAACAGTTATATGACTCCGCAAGAATCTGTCAAAATCCCACCACAAACAGAGCGACTACTTGCTGTATATAGTGCGACACTTCCACTTAAGTTTCCACATAGTAAAACACAGCCAACAGCAAAAAGAGTTGAAAAAAATCAACCAATTACTGATTTTTTTCCATCAAACATATCGAAGCAAAAATTAGTGGAAAAGGGCAAGGATTCAATAAAGAGAATCTTGTCAGATGATGATGAACTTCTACCTTTTCAACAAGAGCGAGCATTTGCAGTGAAGAATTTTAAACCTCTATTTCCAACGCGAAGTGAAAAAGTATTCATTATGGACCAACATTCAGCACCAAACGATAATGAAAAACCGAAAGAAGAAATTATTGATCTAAAAGAAACTAATTCCGGTACGGTAAATCAACAATCTGAAGAAACGAAAGAAGCAGTACCTACAGAAAACTCAGCAGGTACAGAGAATCAACAAACGTCATCAAAAGTTCAAGAAATATCTGAAAAAGACCAGCAATCAGAAAAACAGAACACGATCGTGAAATCTGATTCTCTAAAAACCATTCTGGAGCAACAAGCTTTACCAGAAATAAAACAAACAGAGAAGGATGAGAGTACATGCTCAAAAAATAAGATAGAAGTAGAGGAAGCAGGCCAACAAGCTCAAATCATTCCACTTACAGACACCTCAAAAGTAGAAACGCCAGAAAAAGCATCGTCTAAAGTTACATCAGCCGTTGTGCAATTTAAAGAAATGCTGTCAAAAGCATCTGAGAAAAAAGACTTAATAGTCTTAAAACTACCTGACGAATCAGACTATAATGATGACTTCATTCCCCCAGTTGCCCATAAGAACTTTTATATAAACGCCAATATACTAAAAATCGAAGAATTAGACGCTAAAATAGAAGAAGAAAACGGAGAAGCATTTGAAACAGGCGAATGGTTTGAAACGGCAACATTTCATTCTAAAATTGATGGTTATTCAGTCGCAGCAGAGATGTTTCCCAAAGAGGTTAGTATATCAAGTTATGAGTTGTACTCGAAATGTGAATTACCAACCAAACAGACGAGTGAAACTCATTTACACGTTTGTGATTTTATTCCAAAAGAGGAATATCCTGCCGATACCAATGATGTTGTGAACACTCCAAAACGAAACCAATCAAGCCCAGGACTGTCATTGTCATCAGGTATTGCGGATTTTGAAAAGGTCCGGTACCTTGACCAGTTCGATTCTTCCGATGAATTTGATGATACAATGAAACAGCAATATTGGGATGTCAAAAAAATGGTAGATAAACAATACCTGGGCCAGTTTGAATCTTCCGATGAATTTGATGATACAATGAATCAAGAATATGCGCATGCAAAAAAAATGGTTAATAAACAGATAATGGAGCAAAAATGTAATAGGAAAATTTACGGATACGTAATGGAATCTGATTCTTCGCAAGAATCGTTTTTAAGTGATGTAAAATATCGAATTAGCGCTCGCAATGAAAATCCTCCAAGAACTTCGGGCCAAGGTAAATGATTCGGAAGAAATCTGTGTCAGATAGACAGAAACACTAGATGTTTGCATTACTTTGGAGCCTTTCAATATAATGCTAGATTCCATCACCAAAGCATTAAAAAACTCAGGCTTCAAATAATGAATGACGATTATTAGCTAGATTAATTACCAATATTATAGCTGGTAGAGCAATAAATTGTGTAAAGTCAAATTAATTGTAATTTAAATATACTCTGCCTAAAATAAACGCCTTAATTGATATAACTAAACTAATAATAAAGCCAAAGAGTTTGTTTTTTGTTTTTTATTTGTTTGAACGCGCTAATCTTTGGAACTACTAGTTTGATTCAAAAACGTTATTTTTGTATTTAATAGCCTTATTCTGGAGAAAGACTAATATATAGGCAATTTAACTTCACGTTAGGACCCTTGAGACCAGTGATAGCGGTCGCGATTCACGAGTTGTAAGTCGTAAGTCGCAGTCCTGTGTGTAAATTATTTCATCTCAAAACCCGAGAGAAGGCTCTCTCCGAGGGGCGGCCTCCTCTCTTCAAGAAGGTGTGGGCCGTATGTAATCCATCACGCAGGCCCAGTGCGTGTGCGTAGATGTCACTGGTCTTCGAATTTTTGGGTTTAGGACATGCCGGTTTCCTCACGATGTTTTCCTTCACCGTTTTAAGAGCAGGTGGTAATGAGAAACCGTCTTTACAGGAAACTCTTCAATTGAGCCACAAGGACCTTCACAATAGGCCGAAGCCTTTCACCGGACGGCGCAATGCCGTATTCGAGCCACAAGGGCTAAACCGTGCACCATATTCCATGGGCAAACTTACTCGACTTGCGTCGAGACACGAGTTGCAGACGCGGCTGCACTTACATTATCCACAATAGCTTAATTTCCATTCAGAGCATATTGCTTCAACACCAGGGATAAGATTAGAACAGCCTTACCCCTGACCACTGTCTTACTGTGTAGAAACGGACCTCCCGGTAATGTAATTATTTACACAAAGTAAAACGCCTGCCTGAGTTTGAACACACGACATGCGATGCGATGGTGTGGGTCGGGGATACAAAAAATTTCACACGGACGTGGGCAGAAGTTACGCGGGAGAAGTCATTTGATGATATCCCACGCAGAAAAAAAAAACTATACTATGAAATTACTAGGTATTTAGTTTTGCAGTAAAAATATACTTATATTTCACTCTTCATCATTATCATCATTTTAGCCAAAAGACGTCCACTGCTGGACATATAGGTCTCCCTAGCGTCGCCACATCACCCATTCCTGTGCTTCAAGCCATTGTACTTATAGGTTAAATCTGGATTTTGACGTGATTTGTGAGTGTGCCTCGTTGTTCTTGTGATCACAAGCGGTACTGCTGAAAATAAGAATCGGTTCGACTCACAGGTCGGGCAAATTGTTATTGTGGTTTTCATCAGGAATTTCTCATTAGTAGCCTGGATTGTGTGCCCGGTTGAAATAGCAGGCTCGCTCGTAATAACTTAAACATAATTGGCGAAATGTGGATGTACCTACTATTCCTTACTCTCTGAAAAGCAGGCGTGATGTTATGTTGTGTGAGACATTTCAGCTATGTCTCGTGGATGTCAACGTATCTACAATACCTGTGGTTTTATTGATGCACTTGCCATCACGTGAGCTTATTTCAACTCAGCTGTTACATCACAGTTACAATCACAGTCCATTGCCAGACATAGCCTCTGCCATACTGTGCTACTCGTACAAAAAACTGTCCTCCGCCTTCCGCATCCAGTCTGTCCCAGCCTCTTTCTCGAGGTTGTCGGTCCATCTAGCTAGGCGGCGTCCCACACTAAGCTTGCCGATACCCGGTCTCCGCTCCAGGACTCGTCTGCTCCATCGGCCACCCGTCCTTCGACAAACTTGGCCAGCTATCTGTCACTAACCAGTACGCGGCGGAAGACAGGGTGTTGTGGCGCAGCCTTGGAGAGGCAGGCGAGGCATGGCTAGGTTCAGTTGATTTATTGCTGAGGCTCTCCCCATAACCTCCAGTGCTTGCAATCCAGTGGTAATGTGGATCACTGGTCACTTGTTTTATCCACTAGCTTTTGCCCGCGGTTTCGCCTTCGTGAATGTCGGAAAATATTCCGCGGGAACGTACTACCGGGATTAAAAGTACCCTATATGTTAATCCAGGTAAACAATGTCTTCTCACGCTGCTTATTATAGTATCCGAGGTGCGACGCGAGAATTGATATATGATTGCTGAAGGATAACAAATCCCTACGCCTACGCCTAGGGGATGATTAAAAAAAAAAATGTCAAAAGACTTTTAATACCAATTTTATAGGTTAACTTTAAAATGTACGGGTTTTTCTATACAAATTATGAATTATGGTGGAATTCCGACTAATGGGTGACCACTAATACCTATTAGTGGTCACCCAGTGGTATTAGTGGATCTCAGTTTGACACGTGTTTTCGTGGTGTATCTATACTTACCTAAGTATAGATACACAACGAAAACACGTGTCAAACTGAGAACCTCTTCCATTCTCGAAGGTAATAATCGAAGAAGCAATAATCTTACATCTGAAAATCGTTGTGGCAATATATTAGTTCGTCCGGGCAAGTTGCTCGCCGCCCGGGCTTCCCCGATGGCTCGGATAACAATGGATGATTATGATTGATCTATGTCAGTTGACAGGGATATCGCGTCGCTAATGGCTTCGGAGTAGGGAGGGGACAAAGTATCGATAAGTTTCATTTTGGCAGAAATAATGTAAAATTATGTTGGGTGCATTTTGATTTTCTGCCTTGGTTTTTTGTGTTCTAAGGCGCCACCCATAAATGACGTCAGACACAAACAAATCGTCGTAAAAATTGTTTGGTTTTTTGACCGGCCCCCCATCCTTGTCACAAGTGGTGATACTTGTGAAACCCCATGCCCCTTGTGTGACGTCACATATTTTTCAATATTATAGTTAGAAGTAATTAAATTAAAACAACAGATTTAAGAAAAATACTTCAATAATAAATAAAATTAACATAAAGTCAAATATTTTAAATAACTGACTCCCGCTTTCACCGTTTTCGTGGTACGAGGCGTGCAAATGTTGTGAACTGCGGCCCGAACGGCGAGCGGACTTGGCGGCAATATTGCCTATAAATAATTAGCGGGTCGCAATTTTTTACGAGTTAAGCTGACTTTATCAACTCTCGGCGAACAGACTGTAGTAGTTATAAAACAAAATCCATTTTTATCGATACATTTAAGCTAAGCACATCCCTACACCACTTTTTAAGCGAACAAAGAAAAAATTGGGCAATCTCTTTAACTGCGCAATGACATTTCAATATTTTTGTTACAAGATTACCTGTATCTTTTCAGGAACTTTCTTTTCTAATATTTTTTTTTATCAAAAAGAGGACATTTTTTTAGAAAAATAAAACTGTGTTTTTTTGGAGAAAGGCTGTATTTTTTATTGTTTTATGACAGGACTGTTGAAATCCATTTTTTTTGTGAGTAACGGGTTGTAGAGTTGTAACTCGGTGCAAGTATAGAACGGGATTTATAAATTGCAAAAGTTTTTTGAACAATGAAAGCTGTTATTGTTGTTTTTTGTCCTTTCTGTAGCAGCAGGCCTTAGCCCGAGAACCGTAGACAATTGTTTTGTCGTCGGAAGAGTGAACAAAAATTACGTTTCCACATAGACAGTTGACAGTTTTGCACCGAGAACAGCTTCCAGTATATTTTTGTATCGGAATTGATCCATGTTTCCTTCTATCAGCTTAACAGGTCCAACACCATGTCCAGAAAAGCACCCCCAAATTTTCACATTTTCCCCAATGTAGATAAGCGATTTCTATCAGATTTTATCAGAGATTACAGTAGAAAATAGAAAGCGTCCCGCTAAGCCTGCTGTTATTTTGAAACGTGGTTTTATGAGAATCAGGAACTCAATTTTTAACAGAGGGTCTAGATTTGTACCTAGCTGATGATAATAGGGTCGCTCGCTGGCGAAATGTGGGTGTACAGTAAAGGCTCGTGCAGACTAGCGCGACGCGACGGTCGCGTCGCGACACTCGTAGAACAATTTCTGTGAAAACTTCATGGAAATTGTTCTACAAGTGTCGCGCCGCGCTGTCGCGTCGCGCCTGGTTGTAGAAGCTTTAATACAGTTTTGACTGCCTCAGTATAATACAGGGTGTTTAGCAAAACGTTGAACATATGAAAATGGTGGATAGGTGGGGTCATCTGCTACTTACTCAGCCCTAATTTATTTGGCCCTGGCCAAAAAAGAATGATGAAATAACTATAAAAAGTTTTTTTTTAAAGCAAATTACATACCATTAGAAAGGTCACACACTAGGGATGTTTTGCTAGAATTGGAACTCCTCAATCATTTTTTTTTTAATGCAAGTTGAAATTAAGATTTAAGTATTTTTTACATCTTTCTGTAAGTTTGAGGACTCATAACTTTTTTTCTAACAAAAATATTGCCTGTTTTACCCATTTTGAATAAAAATTACACTTTAAAGTTAAGAAAGTGGTCAAACTAGAAGAAAGCAATTTTTTTTTTAATATCCCGGCGCCCAGTGCCACATAAATTAGGGCTGAGTAAGTAACAGATGACCCCACCTATCCACCATTTTCGTATGTTCAACGTTCTGCCAAACACGCTGTATAATTAGTGTGAATTGTTATGTTATCTATAGTACCTTTGCGCTGCAGGTTTTTCCATAGATACCTACATCACATCTTCTTCTTCTTCTTCTTCAACCCTTGGCCACCCAATGCTAGGTGTAGGTCTCTTCCAAATCACTCCACTTTTGGCGGTTTTGTGTCATGACAATCCAGTTTCTTCCGGCCACTTTAATGAGATCGTCTGTCCACCTAGTCGGTTGTCTTCCCACATTCTTCCGTCCCGTCCGTGCTCTCCATTCCAGCATTTTCTTCCCCCATCTTCCATCCAGTCTACGGCATATATGGCCCATCCACTTCCACTTTCTTTTTGCTATCACTTTCGCTATGTCCGTGAGTCTCGTTCGTCTCCGCATTTCGGTATTTTTCACCCGGTCATAGAGGGAGATGCCTCTATGACCTACCTTTTATCTACTTACATCACATAATGAGCCTTAATTGTTCCCACTGCTGAGACAGAAACCTCCTCTCAGTGGGAGGGAGTAGGCCTTACCTAAATGGACGTAATCTACCACGCGGGCACATTGCGAGTTGATAGATGTCACATGTCTTCGAATTGAGGTTGTTCTAGCTAGGCCATGCCGGTTTCCTCACGATGTTTTCCGTCGCCGTTTTTGGGAGCAGTGCTGTGGCCCTAGTGTGAGTTTCTTTTAACCATCTCGATCAAACACATCGAGCAAGGGCACTTTGGCTCTTCACCAATCCAGGGCCAATCGGAGCACCAAACGCGTTCGATGCGTTTGATCGAGATGGTTAAATGAAACTCACACTAAGGCCTCTGATTATATCATTTACTCAAAGTAAAGCATCTGTCGGTTCCGTGTGGTGCCGGACGTAAAAGAATAACATCATCCCATTTCTTCCCGTGGGTGTCGTAGAAGGCGACTAAGGGACTTGTTAGAGAATGGACAACAGCGTTCTCTATGCATTTGACCACCATACTGCAATCGCCAACCCGCTTGCCAAGCGTGGCGATTATGGCGAATCGCCCTTTTAGGGGAAGCTTATGTCCAGCAGTGGACGTCTTTTGGATGATATGATGATGACGAAAGTATCTGTCTGGGTTTGTACCTATGACCTACGACTCCTTTTACCACTGGGCTTCCAAGAGCGAGGCGGCGCACGTGAGGGAGATGCAGTACATGCGCCCTCACAGCCATGGCCTTCGCAGGAGACGCCCTGGGCGTCGGGAATCCCAGGCTGATTCCCGGTCACCGTAGGCGCGGGCTTGCGGATGGCGAGTAATGGGTAGCTCCCTGTCCGGTAAGGACCAAGCCCGGGTCGACGGCGCGTTGTGTTCCACGCGCGCTTCAAAGAGATGTCAGCAGCAACTGATGGGGCCCCCAAGGGTGCGGGTTGTTCGAAAGAGATACCGCGGCCCCTGGCACACAGGCAACTGAGGGAACACGGGTGGGTTTTAGTCAGTAAAAGTCTGACACGCCCTCCCGCCCCACCCAGAGCGGGAGAAGTTATTTGATGGTTTCCCACCCAAAAAAAAAAATACCACTGGGCTTGCACTGCTGCAACATAGATTACTAAAGGTTTATTTTACACTAGCTTTTGCAGGCGGCTTCACCCGCGTGGAAGTCGAAAATTATCCCACGGGAACCGGGATGAAAAGTATCTGTGTATTAATCCAGGTTACAAACTATCTTTGTGCCAAATTTCATCCAAATCCGTTCAGCCGTTTTACGTGATTGAGTAACAAACATCCAAACATCTTCACAAACTTTCACATTTCTAATATTATACAGGATAAGTTTTTATCCAGTACGCAACCTGTAACCAGGAATTCAGCATATCATTCTAGACTACGCGTTCGAGACTAGCGCAGAAACTTTACGTCGGTTTTACAAAAAAAAAAACAGATTTTTCATAGAAAAGTGCAATACCTACGCGGTCAGAATGTACCTATGGAACAGCTGATTCTTTTTTGCATTACCGACGAAAAATTTTTGCGTTGGGGGTCTAGAATGATAATGTTGAATTCATGCTTTGTTTACTATTTTTTGTGCTTGAGTTAAGTTTTCATTTTATTTGTTGGTATATTGGCATGGCTAGCTGACATAATTATGACAAATTTTTAAGTTCTGTGTCTCGTAATGTTGATTACTTTGCCTACCTATGTATAGAATCAAGTCTATCTAACTAAACAGACGGCTGTGCTGCTGGGGAGTTTGTTGCGCCACTTCTTCTTCCCAGCTAAAGCACTAGGAAGTGGTGAAGGGCGGGCGTTTTGGGGGACTGTCTTATGTAATTTTGACATTCGAAAAGTGCTGACTCTCAGCCTAATTTGAATAAATGACTTTTGATTTTGATTTCGATTTTGATGGTTATAGTTTGCGCAATGGATTAAAACTTATCCTGTATATGATATATTTATATATAGTAGGATTTAAGTAAGTAGTAGTAAGTACCTACAGTCTATCCATATTGTTCATAAAATAAACACAAGGGTTAAAAACTAAATACCTTGTAGAACATGACATTAAGACATTATTTACTTGTGGACTTTTTATTGTTCGGGACACAGTTCACCTCAAAATGTTACCTTAAATTCCACACGATAAGGTTAAAATGAGGTTTTTGAAAAATTTGGTACGAATTTACAGTAATATCCCAAAATTGGGCTCTAACGTTCGCGTTATAAGGTTTGAAATCGATATTCGAAAAGAGTTTTGTAAATTGTATTGATAAATCTCATAATCCCGATGCATGATTGTTAGCTTATGATTGATAATGTCACGATAAATTCATTAGAGGGGAATTTATAGAGGGGAGAATATTTTAAAACGAATATTGGTAATTTTATCTGAATGGTTTAGGCATTCCAACGCTGACCTCTAAAAAAGCTACACTTTGTAGTTACAATGTTCGGGTCGACTTTTATTTTGTCAGTTTCCTTTGGTGTTTCCAGCCGACCAGATTCCTGAAGCAATAACTACACACACTTGGCTTTGATTTGGCTCGTGCTGATCAGCAAATATTATTGATGTTCGGGTCGGCTCGAGCCAAGCGGCTTTTGCCCGAATATTATTTCTACATTATTCGATTTTGCTGCCCGGCTGTTCCGAATAATGACGCCATGTGTTTTTTTTTCCACACAATTAAACTAACAAGTAGAATTTGTGAACATCGCTTTAAAACAAATATATCAATATTTAAAAAAATCCAATTGCTTTCAAAGACGAAGAAGGCATTTGAGTTCAAAACAATTGATCTATTCTAAACAAATTGCTTTTTGGCACACTAATTTTAACCTTACCTGTACATCACAAAGTTGAGAATTCAATACCCTAATAACAGAACACTCTCTCGTTAATCACATTGAATTATCAACCTTATCTATACAGTTTAAGGTTGAATTCTTGCGGCTCTTTCAATTGCTCGCTCTAATGACGCATGCGCTCTGTCGACATGCGCGAGAACAATCAGTTTGGTGTTGCGCATACTTTATGGGCGCAAAATTTTACGCGTTTGACGTTTTAACAAAATAAGTTATGTCAAGTGACGTTTCACGAAGATTGACGAAAAGGACCGATCTTTTTGTCTGCCGACTGCTTTGCATATTATGCCTGCTTCTCTTTTTTTTCGTGAGAAAATCCTCATGGATACCTTAAATCTGGGAAGATGGGAGAGTTATGTCGGAGTCCTGCCTACTAAAACCCACGGTTTCTTCTAGTACCATGTCTCGAGTGTGCGGGAGATACTTGTACATTTGCTGCACCCTCGACTGGTATCAGCCCGCCATGCCTAGTGGGTCCCATCACCAAGTGTGGCTTATCCCACGACCATACGTCCTCCCATTAACCTGGGTGCGTTAAGGTAGCCCAAAATGCTTTTTTTTTTCACCAAAGCGTGGAATTAACGAAATCCCTACTAATATTATGCGAAAGTAACTATGTCTGTTTGTTACGCTTTCACGCGTAAACCGCTGAAACGATCGTCATGAAATTTGGCAGCGATATAGTCTGGGATATGGAGAAGGACATATGAAATTAAATGAAATGTTTATTGAAATGAAATGTTTATTTATGTAAGTAGATCTTAAAAACACTTTTACACGTCAATATTTTGTTGGTCAATATTTAAAAAACTAGATGGCGCCGGCATTTCCTAGCTGACTGTTCCCTGAGAAGAAAAACTGAAACAAACTCAGAGGTTATGCTCTTTTAAAGTCCAAACATTTTATTATTTGAATTTTATGTGATTCGAACAATGCAGGGCAATGTCTGGAAGGGCCTTTTGAAGAAAGAGCCATTGCAGCTTTGAGCTGACCTGTCCCAACAGACGGCATTTATGTATCAGTCACCGTGTAGCTACAAGACGCTACCAGATTTGCAGGACATAGGCAACTCATTTACGCGATAACCGATATTCACGCGGGCGGAGCCACGGGCAAAAGCTATTGTCTGTTTAAAAATACGCATCAAAGTATTTTATTGCTCGATCCCAGTAATAAATAACACTTATGCTCTCACAGTACTAACTAATTTACAAATGTTTGAAACATTCAACCTCCTTGCATAGATTTATCAACAAACAATGCCGAATAGTTCTTTAAAAAAAATCGGCAAACGGTAAAGGGTAATAACCGTCAATATTACTGTAATCCTTACTAATATTATAAATGCGAAAGTAACTCTGTCTGTCTGTCTGTCTGTCTGTTACGCTTTCACGCCTACACCGCTGAACCGATCGTCATGAAATTTGGCAGAGATATAGCCTGGGATATGGAGAAGGACATAGGCTACTTTTTTACGCGATAACCGACATCCACGCGGGCGGAGCCGCGGGCAAAAGCTAGTACTTTATATTGGAGTTTTTGGCGGGATCGCGTTGGAACATGTCGCACGACTTTTTATTTTCACAAAATTTAGTGAAGTAGCGAATAAAATTGTATAATTTTGGTAGTGAATTATGCAATTTAATTACGTGTGAGTGCACAAGTGTAGTGAAGGTGAAAATAAGTGACTAACGTGGACTTTTCGTGTTCCCCCCAAAAACTCCTAATAGGTTGTTGTAAAGTTACTACCGCTTTACAATAACTTTGACTTGACTGACTAAAGACGACTATGACTGCTTTGTAAATTCGTGCCCGATATCGGGCCATTTACTTGATCAAAAAGAAAAATTACTTGACACTGGCTAAATGCACAAACCGTGCGAAGCCAAAACCCAAAAAAAAAAAAATACTTTATATTTTACCGCTTAACAAAGTAAGGGTTACATTTATTACTATTTATCACTCATCAGCAATTGTTAGAAAAAGAAATTTCTGTTTATCTTTTGTCTTTTCATAACTTTCTTGTAACGGTTTGCAATGAACGAATAAAATAATAAAACAATTGTTTGTTGGGCTGTTAACCGGTGCCTCTACCCTTTCTAAAAGGGTTTGCTTGTCATAAAATTACAGAAAGACTGTTTGTCTTAAATGTTGCAATAATGACTGTTTCTTTTAGTATTTAGTTCCGGAGACAAATAGGAGAAAGTAACTTAGATGTCATCATCATAACCGTTTTAGCCGAAAGACGTCCACTGCTGCCTTCCCCAAGCACCACCATTTCGATCGGTTCTGTGCTTCTCGCATCCAGCAGATTCCTGCGGCCTTCACCAGGTCATTGGTCCATAACGACTATCAAAGATCCACGAATGACAGCCGGGACCAACGGCTTAGCGTGCTTTCCGAGGCACGGAGGGGTCTTGGTATATAAAGATAGTAACCCAGCCACGGACCAACCGCAGCAACCGTAGCTTAACCAGCTAGATCGACCCGTGTGGCTGTTATTCGCCAGGCACAAGCCCGTCCGCTAGTCTAGATATAAGTGGACTATACTGACATACGAAACTTTAAATAAGTACAGTCGGAGGCATACGGCTGTTCTTTTTAGAGTGTCGAAGCAAGGTGTAACAGAATAATCGTAAGTCCTAAAAGTAATTTGTTCATATTTGACCACTGAACTGATTTCAGTAACTATAATACGAGTATTTTTCAAAAATCATCTGTTTTGCCATACCTAACGCCGATTCAGCCAAAGAAATGAAATTTTATTACAAGGCGATAAGACCCAATTTTAAATGCATAAAGTAGTGCTAGGGTCAACAGATTTCTAATAAAAAAAATGTCCATACGTTTGATTTTGTTAGCGGGGCCATATTTAAAGCCCAAAGTGCCAAAAGCCTAAAGCCAAAGCCACAAAAGCCTAAAGTGGCCTAAAGTGTCATCACTACACTTATGTCATCCTATTTTCATGTAATTAGTTTTAATCTCATCGTGCTTTGTTTGTTGTGTTATGTCTTTTTTTTATGCACCAAAATCAGAGAATGTATATAAGGTGTATTTATTCATACACGAAATATCTGAAGGGGTCATTGTACTCGTCATTATGAACAACTTTTACTACTGGACCAAACCTGAAATCGCGAAAAAATATCAGCTGTTCCCTACATTTTGACGAGATATGCGAACATAAATGTAGGGAACAACTGATATTTTTTTCGCGATTTCAGGTTTGGGCCCATAGTAAAAGTTGTTCATAATGATGAGTACAATGACCCTTTCAGATATTTCGTGTATGAATAGATACACCTTATACTCAACATTCAAATAAACAAAATATCATCACGTTATCATCTACGTTCATATTACATACTCGTACAGTACTGCTTTTGATTAATGTCTCGAAACAGTTGAAACTAATTTCATTCAATGTACAAGTAGGTAACCTTACTTTGTTGGGCACGCCACGATTGTGGCGGTAAGTCCCCTTTTTGAGGAGTGGCTTGAGAGGCGGCACGGCGTCCTCACCTTCCGCCTGACACAGGTCCTCACCGGACACGGTTGTTTCGGGAGGTTCCTGTTTCGGATAAGGCGGGAGGAAACGCCCAATTGCGAAGATCGCCCTGAGGACACGGTGGAGCATACGGTGGAGATCTGCCCGGCTTGGGCGTAGCACCGCCGTGCCCTCGTGGAGGCGATTGGCGGCGGTGATCTCTCGCGTCCGGCCCTGGTCCGGGCATTGTTACGAAGCAAGAGTGCACGCGAGGGAGATGCATTACATGCGCCCTAACGGCTGTAACCTCCGCAGAAGACGCCCTGGGCGTCGGGAATCCCAGGCTGATTCCCGGCCACCGTAGGCACGGGCTCGCGGACGGTGAGAAATGGGTAGCCCGCTGTCCGGTAAGGACCAAGCCCGGGTCGACGGCGCGTTGTGTTCCATGCGCCTCAAAGGGATGTCAGCACCAACTGATGGGGCCCGCAATGGCCTATGTCTGCAAGGGGTGCGGGTTGTTCGAAAGAGATACCGTCGCCCCTGGCACACAGGCAACTGAGGGAACACGGCTGGGTTTTAGTCAGTAAAAGTCTGACACGCCCTCCAGCTCCACCCAGAGCTGGAGAAGTTATTTGGTGATTTCGAACCCAAAAAAATAATATCTACGTTCATATTACATACCGCTTTTGATTAATGTATCGAAACAGTAGAAACTAATCTCAATCAATGTATAAGTAGGTAATCTTACTTTGTTGTAGTTTGTACGGTATGTTTCGGTTGACGTTTGACGTTTAGGTTTTATTTGATACGATTTTTTCATACGATCTATATGCGCATACGATTTAATCTGGGCGAAGATCGCATCCTCTTGAAACGATTTAAAACATCGGTAGACGTAGGGCCATGAACTGGAAGATCGATTCAGATCGGTCTTCCTCAGGGCGGAGTCATCTGTTATACAGTTATAAATGATACGGGTGTTAAAATTGTTAGAAATAATGTAGCAAAGAGTTTTTTTTTAATTGTTTGTTCCTGATATGAAATTTTGTACTTAGCTATTTCTTTTAGTCAGATAACATAACTTACAAGAAAGCCTATTTCTGTCGAAATGCCAATCCTATCGAATGTTATAACAAAAAAACATTATTTTTTTATGTTTTTCCGCCTCTGTTTGCTCCGGCTTATCTCCGAAATGGCTGGACTGATTTTGACGGAACTTTCACTGGCAGATAGCTGATGTTATTTATAATGAGTAACATAGGAATAACATACAATTTTCGACACCTACGCGTCCGAAGCCGCGGGCTGCAGCTAGCGTTACATACTTATAATAGAGAAATCTTGATGTTTTGTCGTCAAAACCGTGCTAAGTAATGGCGGGTCGCTTTAAATCATTTCAGCCGTAAGACGTCCACTGCTGGACATAGGCCTCCCTCAAAAGGGGGATTTTGCCATAATTGCTACGCTTGGCAGGTGGGTTGGCGATCGCAGTATGGTGGTAAAATGCAGAGAACGCTGCTGCCCATTCTCTAGAAAGTCCTTTAGAAGCCTTCTACGACACCCACGGAAAGAAATGGGATGGTGCTATTATTCTTTTACGTCCGACACCACACTGATAACGGTCGCTTTAAATATTTAATTAAAACTACAGACGCTTCTCTCCCCGACAGTACTTCCAGACACACAACTAGACACCTAGACTTCTGTGCTTCCAGATCCAAAACCAGATAATTTTGGACTACGCAGCCGGACTGGAATATCTAACTGACTTCGCTATACCTGGCGGCAAAGTTTGGAGCATATGCAATTCTAATCAGTAGCTAAGTATAGTGTTTTTGTTGGGTCACTAAAACAGGTTTATTTACGGAATATCTGTGAGGTTTTTCGGTTTTTGCTTTTTGTGCTAAGTTGTGATGGTCTAGAGTTCAATTTACTTCTTGTCGCAATCTTTAGGGTAATACTCGCAGACCGCAGTTTAAATTTAGTAAGGGCTGATTTTTCAATAGATAATTTTTATCTGAAGAATTAATGTGACAGTTTGGCATATTTTCTATACAAAAGCTGTCAAACCGAAATATTTATTCCTCAGATAAAAGTTATCTGGCTATTAATCAGCCCTTAATAAAGTAAGCGTTTCATACGAACCGTCTGAACCATAAAGTCAAGATGAAGTATAAAAATATACATAGACAAATATTACAAAAAAAAACTTGTTAGACCTCCGGAGTCTATGACATTTCAGTCGAACAAATTAAACATCTGGGTCCGGTATCTGTATTGTGGTTGCTGTAACTTTTTAACCTCTGTTTCGAGTCGGCAAGTATTCCTGGCCTTTGGAGAAGATCAAAAGTCATGTCTATACCTAAACCTAATACAAACTAATGCCTGTGTTTCGATTTTGTTGGCACAAACCTACTTTAAAGAATGGAAGTTGGTTTTATTTTAGTTTATCATAAAAACAAAGATATTGGTGCTGATTCTTTTGTTCACCACTTAAAACTAATACTATTGCTATCTCTTCCTGACAGACCGCGAAAGAAAAAGACAAGTGACGCTTTAGAAAGGTCAAACTAAATTACGTGTTTTTTTTTGGGTGGGAAATCATCAAATAACTTCTACCGCTCTGGGTGGAGCAGGAGGGCGTGTCAGACTTTTATTGACTAAAACCCACCCGTGTTCCTTCAGTTGCTTGTGCCAGGGGCCACGGTATCTCTTTCGAACAACCCGCACCCCTGGCAGGCATCGGCCCTTACGGACCCCACCTGTTGGTGCTGACATCTCTTTGAGGCGCGCGTGGAACACAACGCGGCGTCGACCCGGGCTTGGTCCTTACCGGACAGCGAGCTACCCATTACTCGCCGTCCGCAAGCCCGCGCATACGGAGGCCGGGAATCAGCCTGAGATTCCCGACGCCCAGGGCGTCTCCTGCGGCGACTAAGGTCGTGAGGACGCATATACTGCCTCTCCCTCACGTGCTCCGCCTCCTTATTCGCGAGCATTACTGCTTCGCAGAAGGAGGTGACGGCTACCCATGCACTCTCGCTCCGTACCATGGCCTGGACCAGGACCGGACGCGAGAGATAGCCGCCGCCGATCGCCTCCACGAGGACACGGCGGTGCTCCGCCCAAGCCGGGCAGACCTCAACTAAATTACGTTTCAATTACCTTCAATTAGGCGTGATTTTAAGCTTGCAGAATGTAGTTCGTCATAGTTGTACCATGCTTCCGTTTTAATGTGTAGTTTTGTTGTACGTTGACTTAAAAAAGCATGGCAGTTGAGAGTATGTCATGCTCACATAAATGTCTCACTGATGGTGGCGCGTGTGTTGGATCATTCGGTTCCCTACAAAATGGTTGAGCTGGATGGTGTTGATCCACGCGTCAAGTTCGTGAACGGGCGCTGTCGGTTGAGATTGGTCATCTCCGAACTTCCAGAGTTTATTTAGAATTGTTTTTTTTTTCATTGTTCTCACATACAGAAACAACAACAATAATGTTCCCAGGATTTTGTACTATTCAACTTGATTTTAAAAGAGTGTCCGTGGAGTTTCTTACCCGTTCTTCTCCATAGAGAGCTACGTTTTGGAATGGGCAACTAGCTTCAACTTTCCAACTGATCGACTTTTTGACAATTCAAAAGTCCCTGTAAATGGTTTAATTGAAACTTTGAGTTTGAGTTTGTTGCGTCAAAGAAAATCTTACTTCAACTAAATTTGGCAGCTTTAATTTATTTCTGCCTCTTTCTTATTTCGTTAGAAGTAACAAGATAGCAATAGCCTAAATTAGGTTAAATTGGTGGACGACAGAATCAACACCATTGACGAATTATACAGGAGTTTTTAACGCAGGCCCTACACGAATCATATTGCGCAATGTTTTTGACCGTTTCAATAATTATCACTGCGCAATGATTGCACAAAAGTTTGAGCGACTTAAAGGATAAGTATAGCGCAGGTCTTGCTCATGCCAAAAAAATAAGCTGAATGGCCCTCTATTATTGAGGGCCAGCAACGGTGTAAACGGTGATTAACATTACACCTTGTATATTATTTACAAGGTGTAATTTTAATCACCGTTAACCTCATAAGGGGTCATTGTATTGCAAGGGGTTTTATTATGTCATGACGATAATTTATTCTCTCGTAAGTATTTACTTTTGTAGTATTTACATTAGCTTAGTTGTAGGTATTAATGTTTAATTACCACTGTGCTTTATCTCATAGTTGTTAATAGATTATTTTTAAATCAATTTAATTTTAAATGTTAATGTCCAAATTTAATTGAAATGTAAAGTGATGGCCTGAAACACAGGTTTAAATAAACCTATATAGATCGGGCGGGTCGCTATCTAATATTCAAATTGCAAATCATTATCACTTGCACTTGTAATAAAAATATTTTAGAAATATTTTTTCGCACTATAACTGTATGGGAAATTTACTACTGTTAGCTAAATGTACTCTTTTTGTATACGTTTTTATGAAATAAAATGATTATTATTGTGCTCATCATTACGAACAACTTTTACTATGGGACCAAACCTGAAATCGCGAAAAAAAATCAGCTGTTCCTCTACATTTATGTTCGCATAACTCGTCAAAATGTAAGGAACAGTTGATTTTATTTTCGCGATTTCAGGTTTGGTCTCATAGTAAAAGTTGTTCATAATGATGAGTACAATGACCCCTAATGAGGTTAACGGTGATTAAAATCACACCTTGTATAGCTGATTCAATAAATTGGGCAATTGAAATATTCGTAAGACAATAATAGAAGCTCATCTAACGAAAGTAGTAGTGGTCTAGTGATGTAAATATAAAAGAACATTTTAGGTGTCTATAACCTCAAAACATTACTTGGTCCTTTTAAACATGTCATTTTTCATTAAGACCACAAAAACCCACAATTTTTTTCATAAAATTTCCTAAGAAACGTAATAAAAGCCCTCTGTCCTCTGGGACTCAGGGACGAAGGATAATGTTTTAGCAGAATACTTGACACGTAGCGCAAACACGTAATGTTAGTGCGCTAAGTTCTGGGAGCTAAGTGTTAAGGTGGCTGTCTGTTGTAGTGTAACATTTGTAAAGCGGAACATTTACGAGCTGTGGGTTGTAGGTTCAAACACTTACATGCGTTTTACTTTATGTAAATTATCTCATCACCACTGCTCCCAAAACGGTGAAGGAAAACATCGTGAGGAAACCGACATGTCCTGGAACCAAAAAAAAAAGCGGCCAAGTGCGAGACTCGCCCATGAAGGGCTTCGTAGCAGCAAGTAACGCGCGAATTATAGTTATTATTTACTTAGGTACTTTATTGTACTAGGCTTATTACAGATTTCGTTCAAATTCTATTCGTTCAAATCAATTTTCGGTGGAAGTTTATATGGTAATGCACATCACATATTTTTTTTAGTTTTATCATTCTCTTTTTTTAGTAGTTACAGGAGGGGGACACACATTTTAGAAACTATTCAGTTTAGACAAAAATGATATTAGTAACCTCAATATCATTTTTGAAGACCTATCCATACATACCCCACACGTATGGTTTTTATGAAAAAAACATGTTGAGTTTCAGTTCTAAGTATGGGGAACCCCCAAAATTTATTGATTTTTTTTCAATTTTTGTGTGAAAATCTTAATGCGGTTCACAGAATACATCTACTTACCAGATAGACAGACATGACGAATCCATAAGGGTTCCGTTTTTTGCCATTTGGCTACGGTACCCTAAAAAACGAAGACATGTGACATCTACCTACCACACTACAGTCCACTCCATCTCACAGAGAGGAGGTCTCGCTCCCATTAGTCGGGAATATTTGTAAAACTATATTTATTGGAACACTGCCTTGAGATCCAACACTTCTCTATCTCTTTACAATTCAAAGGCATTTTTCCAGCAGGCTTAGCATGACGCTTTCTATTTCTACGAAGAATAGACAGTGCGGTTTCAACACAAAGTGACATTTCGTTTCTCCATTTTTGACATCGCACCATAGATATCCTTCTACAATCTGTCATTTCGTCTTTCATTTCTAACAATCTTTGTCTAGGTCCTTATAAATGTAGACTATTTGTGAAGAACATTTCTTCCCAAAACTGTCAAAATGACACTGACAACAAACTTTCTACCCGACGGTCACAAAGTGTTTACGATTATCTACAAAATCATGATTCGTTTAGAACGCATAACTGTGATAATTAATAGAAAAACGTATGATCTATATTCTTCTATTGTACATCATCATCATCATCTGCCTTTTCACAACTATGTTGGGGTCGGCTTCCAGTCTAACCAGATGCAGCTGAATACCAGTATTTTATATGGAGCGACTGCCTATCTCACCTCCACAACCCAGTAACTGGGTAACACGATACCCCTTGGTAAAACTGGCTGTCAGACTTGGGCGTCTGACGACCCGTAACGACTGTCAAATATCCACAAATGACAGTCGGGACCAACGGCTTAACGTGCTTTCCGAGGCACGGAGAGGTCTTGGTATGTAAGGATGGTCACCCATCCACGGACCAACCGCGGCAAGCGTCGCTTAACCTGATCGATCGACCCGTGCAGCTGTTGTTACTTAGCCACAAGCCCCTACAATCTTCTTCTTCTTCTATCATGTTTATTCTTCCGTCGACAAATTGGTGCTCATGCTAAGCCTGCTGCAGTGAAACACTCTGATGACCATGAGGACCTGAGTTTTGGGTATCCCAAGGTCGAGCAAAGTATGTCCTATTGGGTTTTTCATTTGGAATCTCTCAATAGCAGTCCAGAGTCTGAAGTTGTGCCTGGTTGATGGAAATAAGCTTGTCCCCTATCACATGGGACTTAAACATTACTGGCAAAATGAAGGTGTACTAGGTACACAGTGTGCCTGTGCCTAACCCTTCGGAGATTAAAGGCGTGATTTTATATAGTGTGTAATTTATGGATAAGGGGTCATTCCCAAATAACGTCACACTAATTTTATGGTTTTTTGACCCCTCCCCGTCCTTGTCAAAGGTGGTCACACCTGTGAAACGCCCCCTTGTTACACGTCACATATTTTTCAATTTTACGTTTAGAAATACATATTGAAACGAAAACGGCACTTTTCCCATTTTTCTTTTACTTAAATTTAAAATAATCTTTCATAAAATAATTTTATGAAAGATTATTTTTAATTTTACATTACATTTTTTGTATGACACAAAGTCAAATATTTTAGCTAATGGTGATTTTAACATATGACGTCACAAAGCTTTTGACACCCCCTGTCCCTTATCTTATCACACAATGTTACATTTCGTTGACCCTCTTCCTCTCGTTAACGTGTGACGTAATTTATGGATGGCCCCTAACATAAAATATAGACGTACTTACCTATAGAATACTGTCTAGAGGTGTAACACAAGGTACTCTCTCTTTCTTTCTGACTTGAACCGTCGTATTACAAAAACTTTTACCAAAAAAAAACAACCGACTTCCGAATTTCGGAAGTCGGTTGTTTTTTTTGGTAAAAGTTTTTATTTTTCACTTTTTTAGTTATAGGATCTACCCCACTAATTCGTAATTTCTTCATCCTTGGGGTCAAAACAATGCATATTTACGCGATAGCAGCAATCGCGGTTGATTTACTGTTATATTTTGAAGAGTTCCGTTGTCTGTCTCCGAAGCGCATCATCAGATCTAGATGAAATTGAAATGGGACCACACGTGAATCACTAGCTTTCAAATAAAAAAAGAATAATCAAAATCGGTTCACCCAGTCGAAAGTTCTGAGGTAACAAACATAAAAAAAACATACAGACGAATTGAGAACCTCCTCCTTTTTTTGAAGTCGGTTAAAAACAGGATCTAACTTAAGTTCTAGCCTAAAGCTCTGAGCCAGCTTATGCATTTCCAACTTTATTTCGAAAGGGTTAAAGTTCATAATACAAACAATTAAAACGTAGCACCCGGCTAAGCTTTAAACTGATTTGCATTTGAGAATTTGGCCGTACCTAGTTGGCTCAATAATACTGCTGTAGTGTTTGCAAGGCATTACACTGCAGTGTCCCGCAACCCTAAGACGCAGACTATCAATAAAGCAAACAAACAAACAGAAGATATTAAGTTACTAATGTATTGTGAAACTTTAAACTTGCACTCTATGATGACTCGTCAAACTAACGCTAGATGGCGTTAGTGGTGTATACTTATAGGATGTTAGTATTTTAATTCGTTTGTTTTAGGAATCCAACGATGGGTAAATGATTAAAAAATGCTCATAAAAAATTACATAATATGTATGCACATTCAATTTTATGCAATACAGCTGGCACAATAATGTCAAGTATCTACAAAACTAAAAAAAAACACCAGATAGATCAAAACACAATATAATGAAATTAAGATGAATTTAATTAAACAAGAAATATTTTTCTAGGGTGGCTAAGTAATGGGTCCATCGATCAGGTTAAGCTATGCTTGCCACGGTTGGTAACTAACTTTACAAAATAAGACCCCAGCTTCGGACAGCTCGTTAAGCCGTTGCAGCGTTGGTCCCAGCTGTCATTTGTGGATCTTTGACAGTCGTTTCGGGTCGTCAGAAGCCCGAAAGTCTTACCAAGGGGTATCGTATTACACAGTAACTGGTTTGTGGAGGTCAGATAGACAGTCGCTTCATGTAAAATAATGGTATTCATCTGGAAGCCCACCCCAACATATGTAGTTGAAAAAGTCTTGTAAAAGTTGAAAGAAACTTGGAAGAGTTGGTCCCTTAATAAAAGACCTTCGTTTTCATGAGTAAACTACACTTTCTTAAAAGGATGTCCGTTCTACCGCATTTTTAATATGACATTCTGTTGACAAATACCAAAATCGATAGTTCCTGATATCGAGCCAAACAAACTGACACATTACAAGATAGTGGCTACTTATCGTGCAGACAATTTATAATATTTACCTACGTAACAAACATAGGTAGCTTATCTACTGCTTAAGTATACATGTTGGACATGGCATAAATAAACACATAGGGCTATTTAAACATAACATCACGCCTAAAGTGCCAGAAAGGATTGGCAGAGATGAATAGTTCCTTCACATTTTGCAAGTTATTTAAATTATAAATTATTAAATTGTTATCCTAGCACAGCCGACAGTGCTAGGGCGGCTGCTGCAGCTGCAGAAAACCTCAAACGGCGCAAATATAACAACCTTATTGGGAGCTATATTTTTGAGCTATTTGGGGTTGACACATTAAGGTCCGAGGGGTCTCAGTGCTCATCAAGTATTTCGGGACATCGCCAAGCGGTTGGTCGACTCTTCACGTGACCAATTTAGCCTAACCTATTTTTAGGTTAAAGCATCAGCATTGCCATCCAACGTGGCAACGCTGCCAGCCTTTTGGGCACTTTTCCCACTGACATCGATCCGAAGGTGTTTTTGTTTGCCCAATTACCTGTTTCCCTTTCTTTTATACTTGTACATAATTTATATATTTTAGTGTTAGATTGTTTATTGAATTTAAGATTTCTTAACAAGTAGGTATTTAAAAAAATGGGTACCTACATAAAATCAAATAAAAAAATTCATTAACAAGTTACATTTAAGTTACATGTAGGGGGTGAGCTTATTATTCAGCTCGTTCTGTTGTCTGCGGGCTACAGGAGTTGAATGACGCTACTGAAGGTGCCAAGCTCGTAGCCAAATTCTGGGTTTACTGTAGGTACATAGATTGCTTTCGACAAGCTAGGAAAAATTACGATTGAAAACTCTAACGATACTTTATCGATATAGGAACCCACAAATTTAAAAACTTTCCCCAACTATGTTGGGGTTAGCTTCCAGTCTAACCGGATGCAGTTGAATACCAGTATTTTACATGGAGGGACTGCCTATCAGACCTCCACAACCCAGCTTCTAGGTATTACGATATTACGACACCCCTTAGTATTACAATACCCCTTGGTAAGACTGGATGCAACTTGTAACGACTTTCAAAGATCAACGAATGACGAAAAAACATCAATCCAACTATAATGTATTGGGTTTTGAGAACCTGTTGGGTTTTGAAAAAAAATTAAAGACACAGTTAAGGCTCGTGCAGACTAGCGCGACGCGACGGTCGCGTCGCGACATTCGTAGTACAATTTCTATGAAAACTTAATGGAAATTGTTCTACAAGTGTCGCGTCGCGCTGTCTCGTCGCGGCTGTTTGAAGAAGCCTTTATAATTTCTACTGTTTTATTTATTATATTTATTTAGCAGGAGAGGTGTCTGCGTTCTCGCTTAGTCCAGACGGAACACTAGCGTCTAAACTATAGTAAAGTTATGAACAGTATAAATATGTATAAGAGAGAAACGCTCTCAAAGTGGGACGGATATATTTTGTTGTATTCCAACATAATGTTCCCGCCGCTGCCTGGCACACAGGCTACTTGTGGAAAGGAGTGGGCCATAATCCACCACGCGGCCAAGTGCGAATTGGCGGATGTTACATATCTTAAATTTTTTGGTTCTAGAACATGCCACTTTCCTCACAATATTTCCCTTCAACGTTTTAGGAGTAGTGATGATAAAATTAAATACACAAGCGGTGGCACAGTGGTCCAGTGGCCGCGACTTACCAGTTGTAGGTCGTAGGTTCGAACCCAGTCAGGCGCTATACTTTGTGTACATAATTTCATCACCAGTGCTCTGAAAACGGTGAAGGAAAACATTGAAACATACAAAGGAAATAAGTATGTCCTAGAACTGAATATTCGAGGACATGTGACATCTACCGACGATTTTTTTTAGTAATTTATGCGGCCTACCCAAATGTCCTTTCTTTGGTATTCGTCACATCGTTGAGCTCCTCAAGTTCTGAGTTGAGCTGCATGATTATTGATAAATGCGCGCACTGATTGGACAGGTCCACTCAATCTATGTGGTTCTTTTCTCAAAAGACCATTTCAGACATCAATCCATATGGTCTTCACATGATCTGACCAAGATTATGTCTGGAGTTTAAAAGAGACTGTGACCTTTGAGTTTGTTTCGGCCTTTCTTCTCAGAGTAGTCAGATAGGAAACGCCGAGTCTCATCTAGTTTTAAAAATATGATTGCGGTATAAAATTGTTTGTACAAATCTACTTACAGAAATTAAATCATTTATCATTTATCATTTACCAACCCGCACTGGGCCCGCGTGGGCCCACAGGGAGGCCTGTGTCCCAGCAGAGGGAACATTATAGGTTTATTATGGCTGGCCTGCCTGAGGTTACAACTGGACTACCACAGCTCTCAATGACATAACAGAACAACTCAATTGAATAATGAATATTCACCAACAATTAACCACTTTTGTTTGAGGGATTCACAAAGCCGGTCTTTAGGCAATCCTGTTCCATTCGGATGGCTAAATGGCTAGTATACTCGTTAATAGGATTTGTCAAACGTACGTATAATACGCATTAGGTGACGCTGAAGAACTGGGGCGGAATGTTATGGTGACCATGGACTCATGGAGAAGTGATATAGTCCTGTTTTGATGATGAGAAAAAAGTTAAGTTCAAAAATTAAAACCTGACTGTAGAAAAATCACGATCAAAAAAGTTGAAAGAATAAAATATTCTCACCTGGAACCCGTAGTCGTATGCCACGTGCACCCTTACAAAACAAAGCTTAGGCAAACTGGCATACGATCACGACTTAGGTTCTAGATTTTCAGTAGTCACTTATATGACAAATTACGATAAGTCGTTTAGAAGTTATTAGGGAACAGATGAACACACAAACTTACATACCTACGTACATACACATAATCACACACACGGTCAAAATCATAAACCTTCTTTTTGCTTCACCTTAGTAAGGTAAAAAAAAAGGAAACGATATTGTGGACAGATGGCCGATGAGGACGAAAGGTTCTGGAGTGTCGACCGCGTACTGGAAGACGTAGTGTTGGAAGGCTTCCCACAAGATGGACAGATGATCTGGTGAAGGCCGCAGGAATCCGCTCGATACGAGAAGCACAGGCCTATGTCGAGCAGTGGACGTCTTTTGCCTGAAATTATGAAGATAATGATGATGATGACCAGAGGTCGGAGTAGGTAGATTGATTTAAGGTCGTTGACGTCAAACGTAGAGGATAATGTGGATATGCCTCCAAAATACCGGAAGTTCATCACGAATTTGTGTTTAAGGTGAAAAACGTATTAATAATATCAATCTACGCTACCAGTGTTAGCTAATGGTGAAAGAAATCAGTATTTTATTTTATTCCATAATTCCAATTCCAGAACTTTTTCCGGTACTTCCAGCATATTATGGATAAAATGGCATGTCCATATTATAATATCTTGACGCAAGTATATAAAATCAATCTACCTACTCCGACCTCTGATGATGACAGAGAAATCACGCTCTAAAATGTTTGAAACAAGAAAATATTCCCATCTGTATGCCGTGGTCGTATGCCAGTTAGCCTTTGTATTGTTTTTGCCTTTAATTTTACACAAGAGTTAGGCTTTCAAATGCAAAAGATTTTTTCAAATGCTACTGTCGTTCTGCGTATTAGTCGACTCACACGAAGTAATACTTTCTCTAAGCGATTCGCACGAAATGAATATATTTGTGGCCGACAATTCCAGACTACGTATTAGGCAATTGGCATGCTTTGAATAAAACGTTAAGGGGATAAAAATATTATGCAGAAGTGACGATTCACCCATTTAGCGCGCGTAAATTCGTGCGAATCGACCAATAAGCCAAACAAACAAGCAAAAACACCAAACTCTTCAGCTTTATTATTAGTACTGATATAGCATTATTTTTAGTATATGCGAAACCGGAATATAGTTTGTCCAGAATAAGTAACAGAAACGATTCCAATAATTTTTACATCATGTTGTATTTTTTCCCAAAAAAGTTTTGCAAGTGTGATGGAAAATGTTATCACCAGTTAATTACAATACGATTGCCGTGCGGTTAGATACCTACTGCCTAATTATTATCAATGAGCACAATACGACGCAGGACGCGCGGGCACCGCCGCCGCGGCATCCGCGTGGTGACCGTGTTTGTGTAGACAACTAGGTAAAATATAACAAGCTTATAATTTTGTAATTTTTCATGATACAGTTTTGAAATGTTGTATATGGATTCTTTACATAAAAATACTAGACACGTGTTTCGGGTTTCTCATATACCAAAACTAGAGTTGTATATAGATCATGGCATAATTTGACAAAAGTGGCACACAAGCATGACAGGTCAGTTGAATTATTTCTACGTTTCTTTTTTAGCAAATGGTAAAAAAAAAATCTGTCCGACGTATTCCTCAAATTAAATACACCCACCAGAAACCGTATCATCTCTAATTAAGTAGGATTTGTTGCATAATGCTAATGAGTCTCTGTGTCGGGAACCGAACCTTGGACTCTTTGGAAACATAGTTTAGTATTGTGCTATGATGACATAAGATGTCATCACGCCTATAGCATACCCTAGTAAGTTAGGCAGACATATAGGGTCAAAATAAACTAGCTGGCAATACTTTAACCACGTGTTGGGAATGGATGTTGAAAACTAATGAAAAAAACAACAAAAAAAACATTCCAACTTTGTCCAAAACTATAAATGACGCTGACATGTACATTAAGGCAAAAAAAAGACTGTTAGGTACGTTTGTTTTTTGAAAATTCGTAAGACATACCTATGTTCCAAGTACCTAGAAGTTAAATGGTAAATGATTTTATTTTTGTAAATAGGCTTGTACAAACACTTTGACACGTCAATCATATATTTTAAACTACATAGATGAGGTCGGCGTTTCCTAACAGACTACTCTGAGAAGAAAGGCCGAAACAAACTCAGAGGCCACAGTCTCTTTTAAAGTCCAGACATAATCTTGGTCAGATCATGTGAGGACAATGTGGACTGGTGTCTGAAATGGAGAAAAATAATAGAGTTTCGGCGAAAATGCAAAGCTCTATCGTACATTTGATTTTTCTCTATTTTAATCATCATTGCTGGACACAGGCCTCCCCCAAATGGGGGATTTTGCCATAATCGCCACGCAGGTTTGGCGATAGCAGTATAGTGATAAAATGCATAGAGAACGCTGCAGTCCATTCTCTAGTAAGTCCCTTAGTCGCCTTCTATGACACCCACGGGAAGAAATCGGCTGGTGCTATTCTTTTACGTCCGGCACCACACGGAACCAGATTGTTGAAACGAAATAAAATACTACCAATTTGAAAAAATCATCTCAGACGTCATCACAATGGCACCGTGGCATACTTTGTAATAGATCTATTATGTAGATTAAGTTAAAATAAATAATTTGGAATGCATACTGTGCTTGTCATTGCTTTTATAAAATTACGATTCGCGCACCTAGATCTCTAAAGGGAGCTAAGTCAAAAATTGGGAGTTTTGACTTATGCTTACCATTGAATTCCTTAACTCACTACCTATCGACCAATAAAACAGATTAAAAAATATTTTTCTACTAGAACTTGCAAAGCAAATATATGTATACAGATAACTTCTCCAGTGCACGGGAACATGGTAAACAGTTTTTGACCTTTTCTGAAAAAGTGCTACACGACACCCACGGGAAGAAATGGGATGGTGCTATTCTTTTGCGTCTGGCACCACACAGAACCTATTTCAATGACTGAATGAAAACTTTTGCGTCTGGCACCACACAGAACCCATTTTAATGACTGAGTGAAAACTTTTGCGTCTGGCACCACTCGGAACCCATTTTAATGACTGAATGAAAACTTTTGCGTCTGGCACCACACGGAACCTATTTTAATGACTGAATGAAAACTTTTGCATCTGGCACCACACGGAACCCATTTTAATGACTGAATGAAAACTTTTGCGTCTGGCACCACACGGAACCTATTTTAATGACTGAATGAAAACTTTTGCGTCTGGCACCACACGGAACCTATTTCAATGACTGAATGAAAACTCAGCTGCGCGAACTCTGCTAACTAAAGCAGTCATATGATCAGCAAGGCTGTCATCGGTTACAGTTATCTTCATCAGCTGACATCAGTCCATTGCTGGACATAGGCCCCTTCATTCGCACGCCATTCGGCTATTCTTATTTAGGCATCCTGTGATATTCCTTTGCCTCATTAAAATATCGGTACCTATATGATATACAGTGTGTAAATAAATAAATAAGTAGGTAAGTAGTTTATTTTGTTATAAAATTATGTTAATAGATGAAACTATGAACCGTTTCTTTTTTTCTTAATTAATAATGAGATAGAACCTCAAGTGTAGGATAATATTTTGTCCAATATAATCGGCCTATTAATATTTATTAGTAGGTGTGTACAGTCAGCGGCAAAAAATTAGATTAACTCTGCTACTTTTACACATGCTTAATGGATATTAACCCAATTTTTTTCGATACGTTGTACTTCAGCATTTCAAGCCAAGAGTACCTAATTCTTTTTTTTATTCTGTTTCGTTTTTAATTAAATATTTAGATCAATAAGTGAACTCAAATAACACTTTAAAAAAATCTTAAATGAAATAAATTACGTTAATTTTATAGTATTTTGTCTTATTGTAATTTGTGGGTAGTTTTAGGTTATTCAGGATTATTTAATTAGTGTATATTTTTGAACAAATAAACTGTTATAATGTAACAGAAAAAAAATGTTAAATTACTTTTGTCGCTTACTGTACCTACAGTAAATATTGTAGTATGTGCCCACTTTAAAATTAATAATGTAGAGGTCGCTACCTATTTCCTTAATTTTGAGACCAATTAAGTAAAGCAAAATATATATTAGAGTAGGTACCTACTTATTTCACCCTCTGATAAATAAAATACAATGCACAAAGTATTGCTATATCTAGATAATAAATAATATAATAGAAATCTAAAAAATATGGAACTAAAATAATTATATTCAGATTTAATTCTGATATACAAACATACCGCATAAAACCTATATTTAAATAATCTAATAATTATTAAAATATAAGTAGTAATCAATCAAATATTAAATCTTATTCCAACCACCAAAAAAAAATTACAGATTGTAATCATTATTCTTTTCGGCCATAATAATCGATTCTTAATTGTCAATGGAATCCTCAAATCGAATACTAAGAGCTTCATTAATAACATCGACGGACAAAAAAGAAAAATTTTATGCGAAATAAAATGATTTGGCATTATTAGCATAAAATTATTAACGATCATTGTGTGCAATATCGTCCGCTGTACGGCGTCATACCCTTTTACGACTGTATAAACCAGTTGTGGACTTTTTTCAATGGCCGCTAACGGTTGCGTTCGTGTCGAACCAAAAAGCTCAAAATTTCAAATTTCGAGTAAAAATATTTTATTATTCCAAAATTAAAAGAGAAAATTTATTGATTTTTAGTAAAAATTTCAGTTTAGTTGGTTAATTTATGGGCTTACTATCGTTTTATGTTTTCGTACAGGGCAACAACCAAAATGGCCACGGAGCGAAAGCTCGGCAAAGCTCGGAACGCGTCGGTAACAACGGGGGTGCAGGGGCGCGGGAGGGGCGAGCATGCGTACCGAGCCCGCAGGTCGCATTCCAGTAGTTCGGCCGACCACCGCGCGGCGCTTACGTGCCCGTCCCAGTCCGCGTCGCCCGTTCCCAATACAAAGAACACCTCTGTATTGTAAAAAATCTGTGATGTATTGATTAATTTCAACTTTATCCTAACACTAATAGCCGCCTAACGCAACCGTGAAGTTCAAACCAGTGTTAAAATCAACGAAAGCGTCGTTTTCAACGCGTTTTGAACGGGCCACGTCCTATGGAATTCCACATTTATCGTTGAATAGAATCTAGCGGACGGAGTAACATGGAGGACCCATCGCGTCGCCTCTGAATGGATTGATCGTGTTTTATATGTGAAATTGTGGACGTTCAGTGATGTATAGTGATCGTGAAATATAAATATGGATTGGTGTATGTGCGCTATTGTGTAGCAAGCAACGACTTTGTAGCATCTTCGTCGAATTATGCTAGTCGAGTAAAGCCGTCAGGATGGTGTCGCTTACTTACTTTGGGCTTCGTCACACGCCGTGGACCCTCCTTGTGCTTATTTTCTTCATCGAGAGTGTGATGGGGAACTATGCAAAGTCCTTCTACATACATTGGAATACAACAAATAGCATATTTAGAATAGATAACACTGATCATGTATTCGACTTAAATAAAGGAAACGCTCAGTTTGAATACGACCAAGTGAACATAATCTGTCCAGTGTACACCCCAGGGACGTTTGAAGAGGACACAGAAAAATATATAATTTATAATGTGAGCAAAGAAGAATATGATACATGTAGAATAACTAATCCGAACCCCAGAATAATCGCAATATGCGATAAACCGCACAAATTGATGTTTTTCACTATAACTTTTCGGCCGTTCACTCCGCAGCCGGGTGGTTTAGAGTTCCTGCCGGGCAAAGACTATTATTTTATATCGACGTCCAGTAAAGATGACTTGCATAGACGTATCGGGGGTCGATGTTTGAGTCACAATATGAAATTGGTCTTCCGAGTGTGTTGCAAGCCGGAGGACCAGTCTCCGGCGCCACTACCTCAGCCCACGCTACCGCCGCCCCCACCGCCGCCGACGACCCCAGCTACCACCACAACGACCACAACAGTGAAGCCAGTGACTAAAAAGACGCACAAGTACGACAAGACGCCGAATGAGGTGATCAAGAGTGAAGAACTGTCTCACTCTCGCGGAGCAGCGCTGGCTTCGTCGCTTGCTTTGGCACTGGCAGCGAGTGCTGTGCTAGCTCCGCTGGCTCGGTGAATGTGCGCCCGGGCGGCGCGACCACCGCGTCCCGACCTAGCCGACAAACCAGGCCCGACATCCACACAAACTTTACACACGCTACATTTACGCCCTGACACTCTAATTTACACGTGAATCTGTGCGTTGTGTGATTTAAAAAAAACTAAAGTGGTGTACTGCATTAGTGATGTGCCCTAAGGATTGTGGATCTTATCCGAGTTGTAAGTAATGGAATGGTGATTTAGGGATGTGCAAAACTGAAGTTCCGAACATGTTCCAATTTGACAGGAGTTTAGTCTATAAGGAACACGAAAGCCTAATTTTTATCTAAGTATAAAGGGCCTACTCAGTAATCGAACTAATTTGTGAAGTTAATTTCATTAGAGGACATCAAACTGTAGTCTACGATCAGTTAAATATATTTATATATAAAGAAATGTTAACATGTATGATAAAATTAGGTTTCTTAAACCATTTAGGAATTAACGATTTTTTATATTTTTCATTATGCAAAGGATATTTGAATAAGACTTAGGGTTCTAAATGGATCAAAATGCAGATATAGGAAAACGTATATAAAAATTAGGTAGCTTTTTAAATTTTTAGTTCAAAAGACAAGTTTTTTTTTATTCTTTTCACTACGGATAAATGCATTAATTAGAATTTATTTATATTATAAATGAAAAACTTTGGACAAGTTAAGAATCTTGTCTAGAAAACTGTGATTTTGGTTTTAGTATTTGTTCTCTTTATAATATGCTTTTATTATGTGATATATTTACATTTTATGTATTAAAAGTGAAGCCTTTTCACCTCATTTTTTCTTGACTGATTTTTGCATTTCAGCTTTTTTCTTTTATTTAACGAAAAATAAAATTGCTTGAATAATAAACACGTCACTATCTTTGGAAATGGCGGTGAAAATCAATGAACTGTCAGTAAATCCGCCATTTGTTTTATAAAAATAGCAAAATGAAGTAACAAAGATAGTCACATGTCTTTATAGCTAAATAAATAATAATTCTGAGACCTACACCTATTCGAAAAGATGGAATTTTCATAAATGTTTGATGACAATGAAAATTTCATTCTTTTCCAAAAATACGGATTAAGCACTGTGGCGCCATTGCTAAAACATGTGAAAACCATGTTTAACATAATAAAGAAATAGTCAAATAGTTAAATAGTAGACGAAATAGACCGGTTTTCTGTTAGCCATAACTCAATAGAGACAGTTGATATATTTTAGGTAGTTTTTAAGAAGAAAACGACAGAGTTTCAAATTGTATTGTGAAAACACGTAAATGTGATAAATCTTTACGTGAAAGAAACGTCGGAAACGCTTAAGCATTACCCACGAAAAGTGACGCAATTTTTAATAAAGCTGACACACAACGCAATCTCTGATAAGTCGTCGTCGTAAGACTGGATAAGATAAAGGTGTGGCAGAAGAAATAGATGCTAATTATGGTTTTAATACTACAACAAAATAAGTATCAACTTGCATATTCCAAGGGTTTGAGCACAGGGCTCATTAAAATGATTCAACTCATAGAAATGATATTCGACCTAGCTAAGATGAGCCTATAATTCATTTTGAATGTGACAGACGAAGCTATCTGTCTCAATTCCCAGAGATTTATACACAATAAATAACTGTATGAAGTAATAAGAAAAATGTCAGGAATCATTTTCATAGCAATGGTAACTACAAAAACAAAAATGTTACCAGAAAGAATAATGGAAACATCTGGCCACAACAGCTAAGAAAGTCTTTTATATCGTTCCAAAAATAAAGCTAATTAAAGATAAAAAGAACGTGACACATAAAAAGGTTTTATTCTCTTTTAAAAACAAAACGGTTTCAACAGTGACTTTGGTCATGCATTGTTTTCTAAACAAATGCGAGTTTAAATATAGAATCCGGCCATGTATGAGCATTTATGATGTTAAGTTGAACACACGCTGTTGACTAACTTAATTTTACAAAGATGGTATTCATGATTATCTTCGACAACTTATCCAAATCTATTTTGGGGTCGACACAGAATTACGTCTTTCATAGATCTTTATCCAACGGCATATCGGTGTCATCTTTCGAAAATCTTTGATCCATTGTACCTTTGGTCTTTTGCTACTCATCTTCTTACTTAAAACCTTTCTTATAAAATGTCCTACGTTATAACACTAAGCCCATCTTTGTACCAAGACTGAATATTGGACCTTTCTTTGTGCGATGTCAATACGATTAGTGCTGGTAACCAGTTTCTGTCGCCCAGTTTTTTGATGACCATGAAACGAAAATTGTAATAGAAAATCGATTTTAGATTATGCATATTTGAGCGTTAAAAATAAATAGTAGGCAATGAGGCCTCAATCAGTCGTGACTTGTAGAATTTCTGTTCTCGAAAGCTATGCGCAACTAGAAAAAGAATATTCGAATTATGGATTTCTCTTCAAATGGAAACCTTGATAAATGTGCCCATTTCTCTTAGACGACACAAATGCTTGTTTGGTTTGTTGAAAGTTATAATATGGCGAATTTTAGGCAAATGTGTTTCATCTTCCTTAATACTTAGTTGTCACTGCTTTAGCTGAGACCGTTTAGAGGAAATCCTTAAAAAAGAAAATTCACTCTTATTACCTACTTCAGTGAGCTTGGCTTCCCACGACTGGCGAAAAGTTTACTCCTAAACATCGCTAATCGTACCAATCATATTCAAAAACTTAAAGATCCATAAGCATAAGGTGAATCAGACTATAATGTTCCTACTACTAGGACACAGGTCAGACAGGCCTCTCTGTGAGAACAAGAACTACATGATCCATAAAAAAACACTTTGACATTTGGTGGACGGATATTGGTATCGTAACAAACGCTCCTTATGTGTACATTTCACACGTAGTTACCGGAAGATACGCCCCAAACACTTCGATGGTTTAAACAATACGCTTTAACACACCTCGGTCCAGGAAAAATGCGTACACACCTGACGCAAATACACAATGCGTCACAATACTGAAAACTTGGAAGGTGTAGTTTATGTACCCCCGAATTGTCACTATGACTTAGACCTGTCCTCCTACACACATACATACAACTTTATTGTTCTAGTGATGACTGGGTGTTCAAAACAGAATTCGTTCCAACGAGTCATCTACTGGCACAGGCAAGGACGTGATTTCGAAGGGTCTCCATGATTATCTAAATCGATAAGGAGGACTACATTTATGACTTAGATATTCTCATAGCTGAAAAGTGCAATTCCCTGTCTGTAGCTCCCGATAGCTATAGTGTCTTTAATTTGAGATTTAATTGGTTACTTTTAGGCAAGCGCACTCAATCGTCGATCACATCATCGCATACCATCAGGTTAGATAGTGTCAAACGAAAGCCTTACGAATGATAAAAAAAGTATTTCTGTCACTGCAACACTCCTTTGAGTGAAAAGGACAGCGTGACTCAAAAACTTGAGTTGCATTTGAGAAATAAACCGATAGTCTGGTATATTTGGCGTGTTGTATATCTTTGGTAATGAAAATCTCATAATTTCCTAATGTGGTCGAATGGTTGGAGTCCTGAATGTGCTTGTCGCTGAAGTTATTGAACTTGGGTTTTATCTGGATCTAACACAGCTGCTATAATCTGTGTTACTGCTTTACAGTTGTATAGAAAGCCGAAACTAATATGAAGAAATCTGTTTCTGTGTCAAGTTTTAATGTTTTGCAAGCTCTAATGACTGTTGAATATTGTCATCATAAGTTGCTAAACATAAAGTCGCCTTTCATGTGCTTCATTTTATCTTTAAATCTCCTGCCTCCTTTTCATATCACCTCTAAATATTCACATTTACTTCCAAGTACACAAGTCAAAAGCATAGTTCAGACTTGTGCTAACGCAATTAACATTAGAACGTCTGGAGTATTGCTCAAACCTTTAGAGAAAGTGTGAAGCAATAAATTATGAAGAACAATAGCCTTATGCCCGATTCCTACATATATCTTAGTTGGAACTAAGAGCCGTATCTTTGCCAATAATGAAGCGTAACCCATATAGTTGACTATAGTAGCCATTTCATCTTTTGAAAGCGTTTTGTAGTTGAATTACCTAAAGCTCCATTTACAGACATCTGTGGTATTCAATAAAATTGAAGCAGTGAGTGACTTGCATCTTCTAAACAGTATTTAGACGGTGTATCTTTTAATATTGCATCAACATAATAATATGTCTGATGAGTATTCTATAGACAATTTAATCGCATCAGGTTTAAGTTTGACTAAACACGACAGCTTGTTAACAACCAAGTGTTTGTGTATAAAAACTAGGCTTAAATTGCTTTGAACAATGTTCATTATTTCCGCAATAAGAAATGCTTCTTTAGTGTCCCACAGGGCATAATCTTAGGACCAATTCTTTTAACGTATCAATTCCCTCCGTATTTCCACCCTGAAAAGTATTAAAGGCGAGAAAATAATCCCAAACACAGGTATACGAAGTAACCAAGTCACGACTGACGTTGAGTGCTTCTATTTTTATTTTAAACCAAACAGTTAAACGTCTACTTAGCATTTCTGGGTACAGCTCGTTTGTTTAAACTTGTCTTAAGCTATTTTCAGTGTCTGAAGGGATTGTGAACGAACCAATCTCCTGGCATGTTTGTAATAATTTAGACGTTTAGTTTTTTTTGTACACACCTTTTTGATGTTTTGGGACTTGTTAAAACGTCGTAGTCTTTCCTTTTTTAAACTGTAGTAATGGTTTGTCTTTTTGGTGGCGTATAGAGATGTTTTTGGAAAAGGGTTCGTTCGTCATTAGTACGTTAATGTCTAACAAAGGTCTTTCTGTAAACAAATAGTTCATTCAGCCAGTCCGGCACAAAATGATTAAAATGAGTATAGAGTCAGCACCTCAGGAAGTCTTGATAAAACTTGAAGAAGAATTATAAATGATAAAACAATAAATGAAACTCTTTATTTTAAAATGGATACTGTTGCTTATCCTATCAATGAACAGACTCTGCGTCATCTTTCACTAAAAGTAATTAACAGTACTCTCCTTTTGAAGAAACCGACTCGATAACAACCTCATTGATAAATTTTGTAGCGAAAAACAGCGAGCGTATATATTGATGATTTTAATTGTTCGTAACTAGTTTCTACAATTACGATGAAAGAACTTAATAGTATCCATTTCAATTTTATCTGTACCTTGCCAAATAGGCTTGTAGCTGTACTTAATGGAATAATTACTGTTGGTTTCTCTATGAAAAGGCCGCAATCAAATCAGTTACTACTAACATTGCAAATTGCCAAAATTACAGAGCATTAGAATCTTTAAAATCATTGATACTTTTTTCCTTTTCACGTATGTCATGAAATATTGATCTAACGTTAAAAATAAAATCCACCAGGTTTTTTTTACTCATTATGTGACTAGATCTATAAAAACATGAATTGTATAATCAGTTACAGTGGCTTCATCAAAGTGTACTTTTCTTGCATACTCCTCTATTAGTTGTCATCTAAGTAGTCACTAGCCATTTATTTATAAATCAAAGCCCCAAAATCATACCACATCCAAACTGTCTTACACCATAATAACAATAAATATATCAACTCATTAAATTTTATGTTCAGCAATTTAGCTAATTAAATTATATGAATTATATGGGTTTAAAAATGGACTAATGATGGATATAATACGATCGCGGACATAGTTATGAAGTATAAAGATATTCAAAATTCTTGTATTCGAGTAGGGGGAAATATAACTATAAAAGTTTTTTAGAGTTGCCTAACTATTAAGCTTATATTATCAGCATCTGTCTAACCTTTTCCCAACTAGGTTCGATAGGGAGTTCGACAGGATGGAGCTGAATACCAGTATTTTAGATGGAGTGGTATTTGACCTCAACAACCCAATTACTGAGTACCGCAATTCACCTTCTAAGACTTCGTTTTCAGTCTTTCGGGCTGCTGTTACCCGTAACGACTGTCTCTCTCTAGGATGAGCTTAGAAATTGGAATCTATGCTAGATTCATTTTCAAATTCTTTATCCCTATTGCTATATTATTTATTGATCATTAAAATAACGAACTGCCATATAAACTTCATACCCTATTAAAACCCTTTAGAGGGTGAATTTTCAAAAATCCTTAGTGCTCACTTTTGCTGTATATATCGAACTCTTGTGCAAAATTTCATACTTCTAAAATTCCATCGTATTAGGCTGTTCCGTTGTCTGACAAATAATTATTGAATTTAAGATTTTTATTACATAGATATTCAAGCCTTTAGGCCTACAGACTTAAAATATCATTGTTACGGTCAATAAGAACTTGGAAAACGGCACTGTGAGTCTGTTAAAGTTGATTGTACTTCTCAAAGGCCCGCTGAAACCGGTTCAGTAAATAACGTACTGGTTTTAAAAATAGCACCAGCTAAATGATAGTTAGCTAGTTCATTGCGAGAACACAATGTTAGTAACGATATATCCCTCAGTTATAACATCACGTTTAGTTTCTCTGGAAGGGATGTGCAGAGGTTAACAGACACCTACAATTTACCATATTATGATATTGAATAAGCATGTTTCAAGTTCTATCCCTTCAAGCTATTAAACCGGGCCCAAATCTAGATTCCGGTCTGCGAAGTACTGACAATATAATACTGTCCACGCATTTTTCTTTTTTGTTGGGGTTGGGAAATCATCAAATAACTTCTCCCGCTCTGGGTGGAGCAAGAGGGCGTGTCAGACTTTTACTGACTAAAACCCATCCGTGTTCTCTCAGTTGCCTATGTGGCAGGGGCCGCGGTATCTCTTTCGAACAACCCGCATCCCTGGCAGGCATCGGCCTTTGCGAACCCCACCGTCCACGCTTGGTCAATGCTTGACTCTAAACGCGTTGGAGATTTTAGACTTATATTAACTATAAGTTCCGGTTTCGTCACGATATTTTATTTCACCGATGTCAGTAACGTCCAAAATAAACTCAGAGAGTACTAAAAAAAACAAGTAACACATACAACGGCATAATCAGCCTACAATGTTCCACTTCTGGGACACAAGCCTCCTCCCTTCGAGAGGGAGTGGGCTTTAATATACCACGCGGGCCCAGTGCGGGTTGTTAGATATCACATGTCTTCGAATTTTCGATTCTAGCGCATACCAGTTTCCTCATTATGTGTTCCTTCACCGTTTCTGTTTTGAGGGCAGTGAATACATACAAAGATGTTATTAAATCTGTCATTTTACAAAAAAAAAAAACAGAGGCATTCCGGGAGTGCCAACAGAAGCGAAAACTTGAACAATTACGTGTGTATTTTTTTAATCGTCAGGAAGTATTTTTTTAATCGTCAGCGTATACTGATCAAGCTTAACTAAAATTAAGTTATAAGAGGTGTCGCTAACGATGCAAGTTCAATTATTGTTTTTTCCATCTCAAAAAATGCCCAAAGCGCTTAACTACTCTCAACCTATTGATCTGAAGATAAAATTGTTTGATCATCAAAATTAAACAATAAACTTAATAAGCTTTAATAATATTACAAAAATTTTAGACATGAGACTTCATGCTACAAAAGTTAGGAAGGTGTCACGTCAATTACAAAAGTTTCACCGAAGTCGGTTCTTCAGCATGAAATAATCTTTGCTCTTGAATATAAGTTCCTCAAAAGCTTAATTGTATGTAGGTATATGGAATTTTCCGAAAATAATAACGAATTTAATGGTAATTGGGTTGTGGTGGTCAGATGGGCAGTCGCTCCATGTAAAATGCGCATTCTCAGTTACATCCGATTAGACTGGAACCGGACTGTAACATAGGAAAAATCTAGGCAAATGACGATCTAGCTAGAACTCGTAACGCCAACCGACTCTAAAAGCATTTGAAATCGCGATCTCTTTAATCTCGAATGAAATTAAATGGAGTTTAATAAGAATAAGTTCTTGTCACTCCTAAATATGTGATAGCCTCTTTTTCAAGAATTCGATGTTGCCATATAACGACGAATACAAAATACCCACTATAGGTACACCTATGCCTAACCCTTCGAGGAATAAACGCGTGATGTTATCTATAACAATTGTGACTTTTCCAATGTATGCATGTTCTTACTAAGTTGATCTTGGACATCACTGAAAAGTAGACTTTATATAAGTGGAATCGCCAATCTGCTTGGTGATCATTGCTCGTGTCTTCTCTGTATGAGAAGAGGTCTTTTTACAATCAAACTCACAGCATTTATTTCGACTAAACCATTCACTTTTGAACCGTCAAAGACTCGATCAGTTAGTCAGAAAGTTAAAGCTATAGTTTGACTTTTAATCGTAATAAATGACTTAACAGTTATTGAAGGGTTACCAGATTTTGACAAAAAAAAAGATAGTGAGGTGGTGTAAGAATGAACGAAATTGAATGAACTTGAAATAGTGTACTTACATGCAATAAAAAAGAAATCATTTGTCTTAAAAAGTTAGTTAGTTAAGTTTTTCAGTAGTTAGGTAATTAATTTATAGTTTGTTTCTATTAGAAGAAAATAAAAAAGTATTACTTTTGTTAATAAATTATGAATTATTCTAATATCACACATCTTACAAACGATTTTTTTTAAGTTTTATAAAGAATGATAAATAAACCATTTTTATCATTGGTTTTTTGTGCAAAATCGTTCACTACCCCAACACTATTAGTTTTAGTAGGTATGGTAACATTATTTTTCTTTGAACTGTCAAGTTACTGATTACAATTTTATTAAAAGTTGAACTATAGTTGCCCATTCATAACGTAGATCTTTATGTAGAAACATGGGCAAGAAACTCCAAGCACTCTCTTAGAAATCAATATATTACAAAATCCTGGGTACATTGTGACAACATAGGCTGGTATTATTATTATTATTCCAACTACTTTCCCTCAATTTCAGTCTGTCTAGCTTCAAGTCTACTTACAATATCTAGATTTTACTCAACCTTAGCATTATAAACTTATGTATAACAATTACTGGGCGTGTCTTACGGCGCACCTATTTCAAATTGTTTGAGAAAGATATTGTACTAAGATATTGTTTTTGCCCGCGGCCCTGCTTGCTTAGTCCAAAATCATGTTGTAGTAATGGTCAGTATATCTTAGTGACTGTGGTAGGTGTGGTAATAGTTGTTAGTCGTATTTCATCATTTGGAAGTATTTTATTGGTAATGTTAGTTTCAGTTGGTCATATTTCTTATTTCGGATGTATTGTGTCATTGATTTTTTCATTAGTCAATGCTGTTTCTACATCTGGTGTATAATATGGTATATGGTAGGCTGTGATAATTAGGACTATATCGATCGTTCGTTTTTTACGAAGAATTGCATTTTTATAACCTGCCATACAGCAATAAAATCCATGATTTGATAAACAAGTTAAATCTACACGCACTGTTCTATTATAATTAATATATACATCTCATCACTCGCCAAAAAACCCCAAATCATCCCCAGTCATATTCTGACTGGTTTCAAATAATCGTTATATATACATATAAGACTCGTATATAGGTATAAGTTCTCATCAAAATCCACCAGTTCTTCCACCACCACAAAGCATATTTTCTATTACTTTCGTTGTTCATATCATCACCGTTGCCTTATTATGTTGGGGTCGCCTTCCAGTCCAACCGCACACATGGACACACATTTACATGGATCAACTGCCTATCTGACCTCCACAACCCATTTACCATTAATTTTGTTGTTATTTCCAAAAAATTCTAACAATATTTGAACTGGTTTCTATTTTACGACAAACACTGTATCTTTTGCTACTATTGGTTGATCTACCATAAATCTTCGAAGCGTTTTATCTAAAAATGTTTATGCGACCAGTCTTGTTGCAATAAAATTTGATTATTTCCCATTAATTTTTATTTAATACACTTCTGTTACTTTTGTGTGTCCTTTCTCGCTATTTTGGATGTTTTTTCTATGTTAATTGTCTTTGAAACTGTAAAAAGACGTTTGCCGAAAACAAGAGGCATAAAACTGTCTACTGTAATTATCTTTTACTTCAAAATGATTAGAAATTCAGTTTCAACTAGGTCTTTCCTCTCAAAAACACATGTTGTTTTTACAGCCACTAACTATTTTATTAATAATTATAATACGAATCAATGGAGATGGCTCGGTCTATTAAATCTTCTTTTAATCTGGTGATGGGCCGTTAGTTTTATTGCTCATGCTTAAAATAGCAAGCGTTGACTTTTGTATAAAATATTCGATTCAGAAATAATGAAAACTCTTTGTGTAAAAAAAAAAAAAAAAAAAAAAAATTAGAGAAATTATTCTTCGATCATATAGATTACCGACTTAAATTGTCCGTATAATCAAATAATAACTGTCATTCTGACAAGGCAAATTGTTGTAGGGTCTCAATATGATTTAAAAAAATGACTGCAGAGATTCATAAGGGGTAAGATTCTAGGAAGGTCAAAAGCCAAAAATACCTTCGCTAGAGCAATTCTTAACTTAATGGCAGATACGGCCCTCTCCTAAATAGGAAAGTAATATCCATAGCCACCTTGCCGGCCAAACGGGTTGTTGACCGTAGCTAGTTGAAGGAAAATAAAGAACAATCTATCTATCTTCTCTGATATATTCGCTCAAAGTACGTCGGCCATTTTTCTTGTACTTCGAATTTCGAACAACATAAATGCAAATGAATTTTGTACCGACACAGACACGTCAATGATTTATCGAATTCGATATTTGAAAATATTTGTTTTTTTACTAATCTTTTTTTGATATTTCGTCGGTGTTTTGTTTTTTAGTAAGTTCTACCTCTTTTATTGGGCCTTTTTATGTCAACATATGTTACTGTTGATGTTGTGGCTGTCATTCGTAGATCTTTGAAAGTTGTGACAGTAGTCAGAAGCCCTACAGTCTGACAATCAGTCTTGCTAAGGAGGACTGTGTTACCCGGTGACTCGATGTAGAGGTCAGATAGGCAGTCGCTCCCTGTAAAATACAAGTATTCAGCTGCATCTGTTTAGACTAGAAGCCGACCGCAACATAGTTGGGAAATGTGTAGGCAGATAATGATGATGTTATATCACTGCTGCTAGAGTTCTTCCCTCCCTCCATCATCTTCTTTTGTTTCTCCTGTAGGTTTATAATGAAAAATACTCTATCGATCTTCAATAAATTTGGTATTCCCAACACCATCTTTTATTTCGAAATCTTTAAAGACAATTTCCGTCCTATGGTGTCTTTTCAAATTGACGTCCAATCAATGATAATAATTTTGCGTGCATGTATTCATTTTCTACTGATGTCCTCATATTAGACAGTATTTCATTTGAAATACCTCGGTTGTCAGCGAATGTATTATAAATTGATCTCTCACTGAGTTGCATAATACTTGCAGTAACTGGTTCAGTTATATTGATTTTGATTGCGTAAGTTTTCTTAACACCACGCTTGCAATCCTCAAAGAGCTATGCAGAGATATATATAACCATTTAGACACCCATAGTTTTGAGTAATGTTAAAGTGCCATTTATTTAACTGGGCGTAATTACAGACTGCCTCATTGTTCTAGTGGTCGCAAGTGGTACTGCTAAAAATGAGGTCCAGGGTTTTATTGCCAATTCGGGAAAGTTTGTTATTGAGTTTTTCAGTCAGGGTTAGCTTAGTAGCAGCCCGGTGTACCCGGTGATGGCAATAGGCTCGTCCCCTATTACACGGCACTCAGATATAACTGGCGAAATGTGTGTGTACTAAAGTTAGACTCCTGTCTTATCCTTCGAGGGTTTATAGGTGTGATGTTATGTTATGTAATTTCAGATTTCGGGCTGCTACTGAAAAACTCCAAATTTTTATACATTGCTTATTTCGATGGTAAAATAACTAATAATATGATTAAATTACACTCTATTGAAATTGATGATTAAATAATAAGTCACATATGTAATGCAATTTTCGTAATTTTCACTTATTTAAAACACAATAATCTCGTTTTTCTAAAAATCACTTGTATCTAATTAGTATCTTTTATCACTATAAATTACTTACCTGCCATACCTCGGGGCTGGACCGTTCAGTTCTGCTGGTTGGAGGCCCAAAATAATAGATTTTCGTATTTTCATAGTACAAAATCGCGGTTTTTTTACCTTAAATTCATAATTTTGTATCAGACTTATCATCCATATCACCGTCGTTAGTTAAGCCGCGCGCGGGCGCGTGTTTTGACACCACACGCGTCTCTAGCTGCAAAAAAGTGAAAAAATTGTGTGAAAGACCCGGGGTCTGATAACAGACCCTGGGTCTATCACACAAGGTCACATTGCATTCATATTGTGACTATCAATAATTAATTATATAAGAAGTATTGACGCTGCAATTACAGATAATATAATTGCTAGTATATACTCAATATACTTTGTCAATGCAGTATTAATTATAATAGAAAAAGTTAATTTTCTGAACGAGCAATAATTGTCTTTCATACGTAGAAATAATTAATGATAATATTATATTACTTTAATATAAGATGTACCTAAATCTAGTAAATTCGACATAAAGATGGAAAAACTTTATTTCGATACTAGCTACCCACTTCTGTTTCGCTCGGGTGTGATCTACCGATGTGGCGAAATGTCCAAACATATGAGATTTTTGTGCTTATTTCTAAGGCATTATGAATCATAATCTTCCGGAATAAATCCTCTAAATTATTGCTTAAACCTATTGTATAGTTTAGAAAACCTAGGTAAGCGCACATGTAGACGGAAAAGCAATGTTTTTTTAGTAGACGTAGTTGTTTATATTTCACACTAGCTGTGCCCGCGACTTCGACCGCGTGGATGTTTCTAAAATAAAAGTAGCCTAAATTACTCCTTATTACATCAGCTACCTGCCAGTGAAAGTCCCGTCAAAACCGATCCAGCCATTTCAGAGATTAGCGGGAACAAACAGACAGACAGACAAAAAATTTAAAAAATGATATTTTGGTATATGTACCGTATATATATTCATATGCATGTAGCAAAAAGCGGTTATTTTAATATTACAAACAGACACTCCAATTTTATTTATATGTATAGATGTGTAGATTTATTAATCCAGGATGAAAACTAGCCCATCTATTTCTAAAGGTCCAAAGCGACCTATTCGTCAAGTTTGTTAAAAGAGAATGGCCAAAAATTACCATTCTCCTTTGTATAATTGAATTCGCTTTTTGTGTCTGTCTGTGTGACTGCTTTGTTCGTCAAAACATATCCCGGAAGGCTATGTACATGCGCATGATTCTTTAATATTAAACTTATAACCTTAACATATAATAAAAAAATCTCGATAATTTGTCAAGTGATACAAAACGTGCGAAAACAGGCGGGTAGCTAGTCTATACTTTTTACTAAATAATAAAGCTGAAGAGTTTGTTTGTGTGTTTGAAAACGCTAATCTCTGAAACTACCAGTCGGATGTGAATAATTATTTTTAAATTTGATAGCCCAATTCTTGAGGTAGATTATAGGCTATTTAACATTACGCTAGGATCCTTAGAAGCCGAGCAAAAAGATAAAAAAAAACACAAAGAATGCTAAGCAACGAGAAAAAAAAAACATGTGAACAAAGACACGTGCAGAAACTTGTACCAATAATATAAGTTTAGTTAGTAATATTATGTAGACACAAGTATCTTTAAAAAAAAACTACACAAAAAAAAGACAAACTACCTAACTAAAAAACATAGCCATCACAAAGTTGTAGACAGCATTGTTTGAATACAAAACAAAACAAAAAACAGTCTGTTATTATAAAAAGAGGATCAGCAAGAAATAGCACTAAATTATACGCGAAACTAGAAGATAAATCATAGCAACGCATTAATCATGTGAATCAAACGACCGTTTGTTATTTTTGGAACAGCGATGCTCAACATTTTGTAGACGCCCCCTTAAACATAACATCATGCCTTGTTTCCCCGAAGAATTGGGCACATGTGTACCTATAGTACACCTTCATTTCGTCAGTTATGTTGAAGCCCCTTGTAATTATAATTATACTAATAATCTTTATTCACGCATAAGAGACAACCATACAGAGTAACTTAATGATAAACACAAAATAGACAAAAAATATTTCGACAATAAAATTTAGACAACAGTTGGAGAATGTGAGATGGGACTGATTTGCCCTATCTCCTTGTACTAGTATAAAACTGTATCACGAGCGGATAAGGCGAATAGTGGCCATCAACATAATCAATCTATAATGTTTCCCCCCCTTCTGGAACACAGGCCTTCTCTCGTTGAAAGGAAATGGGCCTAGTGCGGTTTGGTAGATGTCACATGTCTTCGAATTTTTGGTTCTAGGACATGCCAGTTTCCTCATGCTTTCGATAAGGCACAAATACAGATTCCAGGTGGCTACTAAGAAATTCCAGACAGAAAAAGTCAATAACACTCTGCTCGACCTCAAGCTCAGCAATAGCGTTTCCCACCACTAGACCAACGAAGCAGTTTCGAAAAGAAATATTCATATTATTTCTTTGTCTTAAGAAAATATTAATTTTGCCAAATCAAAGAGCAGTGTTGGGTCTTGACCCCGGCTGACGAATCGTGAGTTTAGACAGGCGCTATTGTGTATTTAATTTCATTACCACAGCTCTCAAAACGGTGAAGGAAAACATCGTAATGGAACCTGCATGTCCTATAGAACAAACAATTCGAAGACATGTAACATCCACTAACCCGCACTGGGCCTGCATGGTGAATAACAGCCAACGCCCTCTCACAGCTGAGGCCTGTGTACCACCAGTGGGAGCCACAGGCTGATTATAGAAACCGTTTAGCAAATAAATCATTCGAATGAGAGACAATACAGTTATGAAGAACAAAAATTGAAACATTAATAAAACCATAAACAATTTTAGATCCGCTGGCTAATTTGTTTCGAAAATTAACTAATAATTAAGTCTTAAAACTTAATGTAAGTATACAATTAAAGATACCGATAACATCGATGGCTTGCTAAAAGATAAAAATGATAATTATAATAAAACGCTTCTAATAAAGATGGCAATTAAAAACTTCATTTTTTAAGCGCGCGCACAACGGAACAGCTCGTTCTTAGTTTATGGTCTTTCATTGCTTTTATATTTGTAACTAATTCTACCATTGGCGGATTGTAATTGATAATTTTTTGTTCTGGTAACAATGAAATACTTTTTTGTCTGTGCCAAGATATAAACTTTTTGGGTTACTTGCCAGTTTTTAGTTTTTAACTTCATCCATTAGTGAAGTTCATCAAAGAAGTTTTCATAGTGAAACTATATAATTTAGATATAAAGAGATATAACTAAATTGTTTAGTTTATGTCATTTGTGGATTTTTGACAATCGTTACTGATCGTCTGAAGCCCGAAAGTCTGACAACCAGTCTTACCAAGGGGCATCGTATTACCCAGTAATTGAGTTGTGGAGGTCAGATAGGCAGTCGCTCCATGTAAAATACTGGTATTCAGCTGCATCCAGTTAGATTGGAAGCCGACCCCAACATAGTTGGAAAAAGACTAGGCAGATGAACATGATGATGATATATAATTGAAATATATCAAACATATTTATATTAACCTTACCTTTTGTATTTCAAAAAAGTTCCTTTACTGACTGACTGACATCGTTTTAGAGAGTTTGGAGTATTTATCAGAACATTACTAGGCAACTGCTGAGATTATATCTTCCTCAAAGATTTCCTCATAATTATTCTTCTGTGCTAAATTTTCTGGCCTATCTACATCAGGTTTCCTAGGTATCCCTTGACAACTGCATTAATCTTTTATTACACTGCAAAGATAAACAGAATTGTCTATATTTCTCTTTCAAGGGCTCATCTTCTGGCGCTATATATATTTTAAGAAGCACAGTTTTAAAAGTAACCGTTAAGAGGACACAATTTTTAAATTATAACGGACATTTCTTAAAAGAAATGGGCCGATTCACTGAATACTGACATCAAAGCGAGCGATTGATGCCCCCGTCAGTTTGTCAAGAAAATATGGTGGGCAAGCTATTTTTACATAATAACGTTACTGAATTTCAAGTCTTTGAATCTTACGTGGATTAATTTATTGGAACCATTTCAAAACAAAAGGTTTATTTTTGACCTGCTGCGGTGGATTTGGAAGTGAGGATTTAACACAATGTAGATTATTTCAATTCGTGCCAGGCAGTAAAAGTCGAAAGCCCTGATATATTGCTTTTATCACCTCATTTGGCAACTGTACTGGCCTTTGTAATTAAATATCTCTCACTCACATTATACCTCTTATTTATAGAAACATAACTTTTCTTATTTCTCGTAAGGTAATTATGAAATCTAACATAATCATCGTCATCTGCTTAGCCCCAACGTCCCAACTATGTATCAGGTGGGCTTTCAGTCTAGTTGGATGCACCTGAATACCAGCATTTTACATGGAGAGACCGCCTAACTGGTCTCCATAACCCAGTTACTGGGTAACAGGATATCCCTTCGTTCTTTTGGTAAACGTCTATCTTAGCAGTTTTCAGAAATTTCCCCCAGAATATGCGATTCTCAATCTAATCGTCTTTCTAATATCCATCCAGCAAGGCTCCCAGATGAATCATACGCAATACTTTTTAAAGTATCGAATCTAATTACTCGAATAATTCCAATCCGTTATGTGGCAAATCGATTAATACTTTTATGAGTCATACAAGCTCTGTAATCTGCAAGCTCCGCCGAAACTTCTAATTCATCCCACTTTTAAAAATCTCACACAATTCAATTCGCATTTTTGATCTGTTAAAGTTTTCCGGGTAATCCATTACACGACAGATTAAAATGTTTCTTTTTTGTTGAATAAAAAATGGCCGGCCTTGGTGGAGTTCATTCCCAGTATGAGCGTGAAATCGTTGCATTGGTTCGATGGTATATCTTTTAGATATCTAAGATCTTCTTTTCTTGATAGTTTTTGTTCGCTAAATGATTCTTTATGGTTATTGTGTTGATTTTAAGAGTGGAATTAGTGAGAATTTTGCTGTATATGTTGATGATTTTATTATTTTCTGTGACGATCTTTTCTGGTTTTGTCTCAATCTTCTGCAATATACCTCGAACACAATGTTTGAATCTATGAATGAATATCTGTACATATTGTAGGTTCATCTTCTACTATTTTTGATTGACTGGGTACAGTGTTATCTTTAAGTCCATCTTTCCATCGCCTTACTCCTCGCTAACATTAATTACCGTCTTTTCTACTCCTAGTCCATCGCAATTCTCAAAAGTCTCATTTCAATTTTTAATTTGCCATTCTAAATTACGTCATTATAATTTGGCCGCAATTTAAAGCAATTTTTAATGCGAATACCAAAATTTAGCACTAAAATTGTGTAGCAAACTAATTAATGAACGAATGCATTGGACGAAGGGGAAGACTTAATACCCCATAATGAGCTGATAAACCCTATGAATTGGGTTTCAAAGGGTTGAAATCCCAGTATATACCAAAATCTATAGAACAAGTTGATACCTTCGTTGACGACGGTCTAAATGCATTAGTGGCGTCTCTTTCTATTGCATGACTAGTAAGACTTTCTCTTTCTAAACGATGATTTGTAGTACTAATACGTGTACCTAGCATTTACAGCGATTATGAGTGTATTTGACTTAGTAAGTTTAATTCAGTTTAGGGGTGATATATACTATGTATGAAACCAATTTTATATTAATAAAATTGGTTTCAAAATATCCTGTGACAAATCTACTTCGCGTGCATACGTACTTATATCCTTTTTCAAACATGATGTGTTCTTTTCAAAATCAAAAACTGAACACACTTAATTTTTGTTTGTGTTGTCAAATCTATTGCTATAGGATCTTTATTTTCTACTTTTAGCTGCTTTGAAGATATTATGTCGTTAATTAATTGATCCTCTAAAATCTTCTTGATCTTTTTTTGATACTTTTTAAATAATTGAGCCTGTTCTTAAATTTCTCGCAGTTAGCCGCAGTAATTAAGCTAGGGTACCCTGGCCAAACGGGTTAGGTAACGCTGTAACTGTGACCAATCACGCGAGGTTCACAAAAAGAAGCCCAATCATTACATTTGAATGTACAATAATATTTTTAGGACCGCAAAATGGGAATTAAAAAAATAACAACTAGTTTATACAGTGCTAGCTGTCATTATTTACAACTTACAGCAAATTGCGCTGAAAGTAGAAAAAAGCTAAAGTTACTCAAGTCAGTAGCACGACGGGTGCTTTGAAGATCCTTCATTAACATGATCAATTAAACATTAAAGACAACTTTGATGATGTTCCGACAAATAACATAGTTATTGCCACATTACCTTTCTTGAGATGGTTTAAAGACAACATAATTTCACGTAAATCTCCCACAATAGTATGTGTCCCGGAGACGATGGCACTGCCGGTGAACATAAAATGACAGACCTTGTCACTTTCCACAGTGATTTTGTTAGTTCTAATTAAAGCCAGATAAATTTGTGGCACTATACTTCTGTCTTCGAAATGATATACAGTATTGCACTGACATTGACACCTGGTAGTTTTGGTAATAATCAAGCCCACTGCAGGGACACAGACTTTCTTTTTTCGAGAGGAAGTGGGCTATAATCTACCGGGCCCAGTGCGGGTTGGTATAATTTGGACACCTTGAAGTAATAAGTAACTAACCTATAGACCGTTTAACATAGAGTACTTTATGTCAATTGTAGCTACATTCGGTCACCTTAGTCAGTTCTTAGAACTACAAGCAAACAACTTTCTCGTCATTCTAATGGCCTAAACGAAGTGACATTTTGTCAGAGATAAAAATCTGGAAATGTCAAAAATGTATGGTACTGACATAAGCTACCGACAAGCTTATATGTCAATCCTGTTGAAAGTCGTTGTACAAATCTAGGACCAAGGTCTACGACTAAAACTATCACTATCCTACCATACCTTAATATATATTATACACCGCCGTGTAAATACACCGTACTTTAAAAAAATTGTAAAAGATAATTATTTTTAAAAGAATAACCGCGGTATTTCTTGCCGGCTCTTCTCCATAGGAAACGACCAATTTTAATCGTGCACTTAGCTTTTAACGTTTCATAAGTGCTCATGTAGGTTTGTGTGAAACAAAATATTTTGGTTTTTACTTTGAAAAATAGAGACAAAAAAAAAGTGTTTTTATCACTCCTGCACGGGGTCCAACCCGCCATTACTGTCCACTACCTTTGACAGAGGCTAATTTCCTAGCAGTTGGAACGCTATAGGCTAAAAATGCTGGTTACTTTAAGTTAAATACATAAGTGTCATAATAACAATGATAGTCGACTTTTATTGATTTGTAACACTGAACAATATTGCTATAAAGATAGAAAAGTGTAGCAGAATGACATTAGAATTTCACAATGCATTTAAAAGTCTTAATACAATTTGAAACTCAGTCCTGACGAACAAACATTTTTTCTTAGTAATCTCTCTAATTAGTTTTGATTAGTTGTGCTGTGTACTTAGAAATAATAATTATTGCCTGATTATTGTTATTAATTAAAAAATGATAACCTCATTTGCAGAATCTCGAAAGAAAATCAGTCCGCTAGTTTATAATGAAAAAAAAAAAATCAATTTTTATATTTAACACTGAAATGTTTCCCAGACAAAAATTGGATTTTTGCGTAGAAAATATGACAGACATTGAATGTTTATTTTTGTAAGATTAACGCTGTATAATATCTTTTTAAATGAAAAAAAAAATGTGATTTTCAAAACACTTAACAAAAAAAATCGGACTAGTAATCTAGCCTACATTAGCCAATTTTACGAGCCCGTGATATATTTTAATAGCTAACGACAACGTTTATTATCATAACGGCTACTTAGGCTATAATGTCAGTCTACGTTAAATTTGTTTTATAGTCGAACATAGCATAACCTTTATAACCTCTAAATTTTACTACCTCCTCGACACGTATTATTTTGTGTAACTTAAATACTATGTAATAACGATACAACCTTGTTTTTGTTGACAGCGGCCTAAGAAAAAGATTTTTTCTTAGTTACACTGACTTATAGAAAGTCTTATTTATGTAACAGAAAAATCAACAAAAAGTTTGATCGAACCATTTTAAATCTTATGACGTAAAGTTAACAGATTTCTGTCTGGGAAATATTCTAAAAATAATTGATATTGTGTAAGGCTAAAATTAATTGTCTGTGACAAATTTCCTTTAACGCTAATTGTTAGTTGATACTAAAATAAATGATCGATCTAGTGACTCAAGTTGAGAGCAACAATCCTATAACTTGTGCCTGGTTTTATCGAAATTTCGTTGAAGCTTTATAATACTTTTTGAAAAAAAGATTACTATCTTTATTCTTTTATCCAATCTTTTTTTCTTAAAAACAACTTAAAGCTTCAACGAAGTAGTTGGTAAAACGTTTGTTTGCTCAGTAAAGGTTGTAAAATCGAAATGTTTCATGGCCCAATTCTGTATTTATAATCTTGTTTTACTCGAAAAGCAAGAGCAATGAACTATAACTAGCCGTTTTCTATTAATAAGTTCAAATAGGCGAATTGAATTTGATCGAAGACTGGAGAAAATGGATTATCGATATTATTATTTCTGTATTTTTTGTAAAAGATTTTTATATTACTGGATTCATTATATAAAAAACGAAATTATAAGTTTATTTTAACAGTAGTTCATTGCTCTTGTAGTTATTTTTTACTATTTTTAATTAAATAAAGTTCCATTTTTATTAAGAGATATTCGCATTGGTGCTACTAGCGATCGCTAATATAGGTTTTACATTTTAATTTATTGATACTTTTGTACTTATTTCACAATTTTTATAGATTTTTTCCGATGTACTTAATTTTTTAACGTTTTAATTAGCGAGAAAATTCTAGAAATATAAAAAAGCTTCAGCTACCTCTTTAAACTGTTCTAAAGGTATTTTTGTAAAAAATAACTAATCTTAGTATTAGTGAAATAAGCTTAAAATCTTGGGTCACTAGATCGGTCATTGCGATTTCCTAAAACGAAAAATAAAAAAGATTCAAAATCCACACTTTTCCTAAAAATGGATATTAATAAATGAGTGCGTGAATTGTCACGCGAAAGAGGGTTCTGTAGATATTTTTGGAACAAAGATTTTTCTCATTGAAATAGTTTAAAAAAAATCGTAATATTTTTTGCTCAACAAAGATAACCCGAAAATGAAATTGTATTATATTGGAGTATGTTTTTTATTTGTTCCTTAAAAATCTACGGGAGCCTTGTGATTTGAAGATACTTAATAGGTTGTAGGGCGGCGGTAAAAACCGTTAGTGTATTGTACAATATATTTTGCAGCTGTATTGTTAGTTAATGCTGTAATTATTAAAAATACGCGGCCATAATGTCTCTGGTTTGATTTGGAAAAAATAATGTAAATTTCTTGGTGGGGGCAGAGGTGTATTTTACCTTTTCGTGTACTTAATTTAATTAAATATTTAATTTGTAAAAAGTATTACTAAATGATGTCTGTACCTAATTACATTTTTCTGTAAAAATAAGTACTTAATGTCCATTTCTTAAATAGACCATTCTGTAATTAAAGAAAAAAGTACGTCTCAAAACATTTTGTAAAAATGTTAGATATTTTTTAAAAACAACATCTCTGCCTTTCTGCCTGAATTATGGGACGAATAGTAATAAAAGAAAATTGTTATCGAAATTGGTTAAAAGTTTCACCAGGCCAACACATTCTGCCAATTGAATGAGCTGTCAAATCCGCGACGCCATATTGAAAAAAAAAAACTGCATTTCTTTGCGCTTTTCACTGTAATAATATTAAGGCTCTATGCTTTATATTGCAATGTTTTATTACTATTGTAAAAATAACTAATTTAAGCACATTCAATTGGTATAAATGAGTTGAGGCCTCGTGGAAAAGTCAGGCCACAGACGCTAGAACAATGCTGTAGAAAATGGTCTTGGTCGCACTACATCTCGAATATTCACTGGTTAGAAAGAGATAGAATGTAATGTCATCCCTTTTCACTCTTGAATATTTGGCTTGCAGTATTGGTAGGACTAGTCCACTCTGTAGATATTACGACTCGATATTATTAAATGTAGGTATTTATCACTCGAAGTGTATAGCCGTGAGGCCAGAAAGCACTTTTGGACTATTATAGAAGATGTGTTGGGTTTTAGAGTTCGTGGCCTTTCGAGTGCATTGTTTTCGAGTCAGTGGCCTAAATGAGATTTGTAAAAATTGTACTGGAGGTTCGAAAAATAAATGTACCTACTAAGTATTTGGTAATAAATAACTTGTAAATATGTTGTTAAAATAAGTGTAGTCCCTGTAGGTATTTATTTGTACGATTTCGGGCCTTTGTTGAAATCCAAAGTTTTTAATTTATTTTTCGACCAATAAATGTTGGAGAGAACTATTTTTTTTGTTTTATTTCTATTTTTTCGGTGTTGCCTGGTGAGTTTAATGCATAGCGGTGGACAAATGAGGTACACACTTCATTTCATCTGCCTAGCTTTTCCCCAACTATGTTGGAGTCAGCTTCTAGTCAAACCGGATGCAGCTGAATAACAGTATTTTACATGAAGCGACTGCCTATCTGACCTCCACAACTCAATTACTGGGTTATACGATGCCCCTTGGTAAGACTGGTTGTCAGACTTTCGGGCTTCAGACGACCCGTAACGACTGTCAAAGATCCACGAATAACAGCCGGGACCAACGGATTAACGTGCTTTCCGAAGCACGGAGGGGCCTTGATATGTAAAGATGATCACCCATCCACGAACCAACCGCGGCAAGCGTAGCTTAACCTAATCGGTCGACCTATGCAGATGTTATGACTTAGCCACAAGCCCCTCAAATACAAACATTTGTTTCTAAATTCCTTCAGAATTTGACCTCGTTGGTCTAGTGGTCGCATGCGTTTTTGTTGGGCATGAGGTCCTGGATTTGATACTCAGGTCGGGCAAAGTGTCATTGGGTTTTCCATCAGGAATTTCTCAGTAGCATGTCGGAGTTAGCAGGTAGAGTAGCAAGTGGATTTGTTCCCGGTTGATGGCAATAGGCTTGCCCCATTTTACATGGGACTTGAAAATGACTGGCGACTGTACCAAGTATAGGTGCACCTCTGTCCAACCCTGCGGGCAACACGGGCGTGATGTTATGTATGTATTGGACAACTTAGCCAGTAACAGAATGGTTCATCAAATTTAATTGGTTTTTAATGCCAAAAAGTATCAAAGACTACAAGATTCCCTTTGCTAAACAGTTTTAAAAACTACTTCCAAATGACGTTTGTTCATTAAACAAAAAAACTGTCAAAATTAAAATTCTAAAGTTAAACATGAATAAATACGATGGCTGTATAATTAACATTAATGTATGGTCAGCAAAAAGTCTTGGACACCGTGAAATGTATAATGAATCATTCATTGGGTGACAGAGTTGCCGTAAGTATTTTGTGGGTCTCTTTTGTTTAAAACATTACAACTAATCCCTACTAATATCCATACTTCCTTACTATATTATTTATTAACATTAATATAAATTCGAAAGTAACGTCTAAACCGCTGAAGCGAAATTTGGCAGAGATTTCGCCTGGAATATGGCGGAGACACAGGCTACTTTTTACGCGATAACCGACAACCACGCGGGCGGAGCCCCGGGCAAAAGCTAGTTTATAATAAATGCGAAAGTGAGGTTGTTTGTTACACTTCCACGCTAAAACGGCTGAACGGATTTGGATGAAATTTGACACAAGGGTATACCATGACCTGGGTTAGGACAGTGGACAATTACTTAGAAGTAACAGACATGATTGACGACGCCACAAACACCGCCATGACCACTTAGGCCATAATTATGATATGTACGTAGACATACAGCAGTGGTGGCCCAGTGACAACGGCCGGGAGTAACACGTTGTAGGTCATAGCTTCGAACCCAGGCGCTATCATCATCATCATCATTTTAGCCGAAAGACGTCGACTGCTGGACATAGGCCTCACTTAAGCTCCGCCACTTGACCGGTTCTGTGCTTCCCGCATACAGTGGAAGCCGCAGGAGCGGCTCTCACGAGGTCATCGGTCCACCTTGTGGGAGGTCTTCTAACTTTACGAGAGGGCTATGCTTGGAGTTTCCTTATGTGATCGAATCAGAGATGAAGAGAACCAAGGTAACCAAAGAATTTCCAAAGTTAAGTGGCAGTGAGCACAGCACATTGCTCGTAGAACAGAGGCCCTAGTGTGAGTTTCATTTAACCATCTCGATCAAACGCAGTGAGCGCGTTCGGCGCTCCGATTGGCCCTGGATTGGTGACGGACCAATCGGAACGCCGAACGTGCACACTGCGTTTGCACACTAGGGCTTCACGAAAATCATGTCACTTGGTTTAAATAGGTTGATCTTACTAATATAGATTCTTTTACATATTGTGAATGGGAGAACGTTGTAGGCCTTACAGACTAGATTTATAGACGATTTTCTATTCTTTATTTTCATTCCTCTAAGTACCTGGTACTTATTGACAGGCCTGCACTGTCCTCCCATACCTAATATCACTGTAATTTGAAAACATTATAAAAGCCAATTATTTTTAAAAGAGTAACCGTGGAGTTTCTTGCCGGCTCTTCTCCATAGGAAGCGACAAATTGGAACCGTGCACCTAGCTTCTGACGTTTCATAAGTGCCCTTGCAGGTTTATGTGAAATAAAATATTTTGATTTTGATTTTGATTTTGGCCTCAGACGGCCGATGGGGCTGGAAGGTTCTGGAGTGGCAACCGCGTACTAGAAGACGTAAAGGCGCTATACTTGGTGTAAATTATTTCAACACACAAACTTCTCTCAAAACGGTGAAGGAAAACATCGTGAGGAAACCAGCATGTTCTAGAACCAAAAAATTGAAGACATGTGACATCTACCAACCCGCACTGGGCTCGCGTGGTGGATTACTGCCCTCTCCCTCTCACAGAGAGGAGGCTTGTGTCACAGCAGTGGGAACAATAAAAGATCATTTTAATTATGATAGGTAGACATGGGGTATATTCATAAACTATGATTAAAGTTTAATGCTATTATAAAATGTATGGTAAAACAGACGCTAATCTTTACTTAAATTTAAACCACGTTTATAAATAAAAGGGCAAATCTATTAGAATCCAGTAGGCTTAGCACTAGCACCGATTTTTCGACGGAAGAACAGACATTACTATTAACTAAATGATGTACAATAGGAGAAGATAGCTATGTTCTTCTAATTATCACAGTTATGCGTTCTAAACGAATCATGATTTTGTAGATAATCGTATACACTTTGAGGTCGTCGAGTAGAACGTTTGTTGTCAGTGTGATTTTGACAGTTCGGGAAGAAATTTTTTTTCTGAAATAGTCTACATTTATAAGGACCTAGACAAAGATCGTTAGAAACGAAAGACAAAATGACAGATTGTAGAAGGATATCTACGGTGCGATGTCGAAAATGGAGAAACGAAATGTCACTTTGTATTGAAAAAGCACTGTCTATTCTTCGTAGAAATAGAAAACGTCATGCTGAGCCTGCAGTAGAGATTACAAGTACCGAATATAAGACAAATTACTTCACTAGAAGTAGATTAGGGTCCTACCCGATGTGTGCTTTTGTAAATCTCTGGTAAGGATCACGAGTTGTTGGTTCGATTCCATGCTTAGGGTAATGAATTTTTACCTCGTTGGTCTAGTGATTGCAAGCGCTACTGCTGAGTCCTGGGGTCGATTCCCAGGTCGGGCAGTGTTATTAGGTTTTTCAATGAGAAATTGTGGCCGGTGGAAGGAAATAGTATACTATCGCTCTATTAGATCAATTACACGGGACTTAAATACAAAAATAAGTTATACATCTCTGCCTATCCTTTCGGGTAATATAAGCGTGATGTTACTATGTAGTTTATGATAATAGGCTATTTATCTTACAGCTGCAGAACAGACAGTATCTTTATAAAATCCAACATTATTACAAGCCTTAGAATAATACTTGCTTGTTCTTACGTCAGTCGTAAATCTGAAATTCTAGACCAAATCTAATGAGTCATCGAGATCGTATTTCAGTATTTTGGTCTTTGTAAGGAGTTTGCCATTCAGTCAGTATTTTAGGCTTTATAGGTCCGGTCATTCAGTATCAGCTAAATAATTATTTATATGCTATGGAAGTATACAAGGGTGGTCGGGACATCGAGGAGCAACCGTGATTCAGTAGATAATTCTGAACCTGAATAAAAACATTTTCCAAAAAAACCAACTGACTTCCGGAAAACACTATAAAGTGAAAAACTTTTTACAACAAAAAACATCCGACTTCCGGAAAAAAACTACAAAGTGAAAAATAACTTTAATTTCGGAAGGCGGTGACTTTGGATACCTACCGATCGTGAGGTTATCTCTGGAGTACCCTAGGGGAGCGTATTGGGTCCTTTTATATTCACACTATACATTAACGATTTACCTGAATGCATTGAACAACCAATAACACTGTTTGCGGACGATAGCACTGTGACAACACCATGTAAAAGTGAGGAGACATATGAAAGTGACATTAATAATCGTTTAAAAAAGGTTGTAAATTGGTTAGAGGCAAATTATTTAAAAATTAACTTGGAAAAAACAAAAATTGTACATTTTAGTCAGCGGATTCTCAGCATTAGCCCTAATAGATATACAACAATGAAGTTGTAGAAGATGTAGAACATACAAAATTTCTGGGACTCGGAATAATAGTGGTAAAACCTAAATTGGGAAGCACATACTGATGAACTGTAGAATCGGCCGTTTTTCTTGGCATAACAGTAGATGCCAAACTCCAGTGGGGATCACATATATCAAGCCTAGCTAAGGCTCAGTTCGGCCGCCTACGCCGTCAGAAAAGTAAGACAATACACTGACGTTGATACAGCTCGGTTAGTCTATTTTAGTTATTTTCATAGCGATATGTCCTACGGCATTCTGCTGTGGAGTAAAGCCGCTGACATTCAGAGTATTTTTGTTCTTCAAAAACGAGCTGTTCGTGCAATTTACCAACTTTTAAAGATTTCTTCTTTCACCAGAATTAGTTTAACTACTGACAGGTCATATGAATTACTTCATATCACTGTTTATTTAACTTGACTGCATAAACAATTTTTTTTATCAATTAAATTTTCATTTATTGTTGAATGTTAATTATATGCTATTATTGTATAGAATGAAGTTCTTCCAACATAACAGACAGCTGTGCTGCTGGGGAGTTTGTTGCGCCACTTCTTCTTCCCAGCTAAAGCACTAGGAAGTGGTGAAGGGCGGACGTTTTGGGGGACCGTCTTATGTAATTTTAACGTTCAAAAAGTGCTGACTCTCAGCCTAGTTTGAATAAATGACTTTTGATTTTGATGCTTTATGCAAGAGAATTAGTAAGTGCGCATACGCTCTGCATTCACTACCCTCAATAATATACATGGAGGCACTTCTTGCTGCTTATTAAGGCATAGTAGAATCCCACTTACGTTACGGTATAATATTCTGGGGAAACTCAACCGAGAGAGAAACAGTTTTTAAAGCCCAAAAAAGATGTTTACGAGCGATGTTTAAGCTTCAATCTACTGATAGTTGCATGCATACTTTAAACAGCACAAAAAATTAACACGACCTAGTCTGTACATAATGGAGGTAGCTGTGTTTGTGAAGTCAAACCCAAATCGTTTTAAACGTCTGGCTGACGTAGTCCCACGTAATACACGCGACAATAACCAAGTGTGTACCCATCCAGCCAAAACAGCACTAATGCGCAAGAGTGTCTACTGCATGGCTCCGGTCATCACTATCAATCACTACATAGTATAAAACAAAGTCGCTTTCTCTGTTCCTATATCCCTATGTATGCTTAAATCTTTAAAACTACGCAACGGATTTTGATGCGGGTTTTTTTAATAGATAGAGTGATTCAAGAGGAAGGTTTATGTATGATAACCGACCTCCACGCGGGCGAAGCCGCTGGCAAAAGCTAGTTTAGAATAAATTAAGCAATGGAAAGAATTACCGCTGTCATTGTTCAAAAACAGGCTCCGAAGCTTTTTAACGCATAAAGCATACTATAATGACAGCGAATGCCTTACTGAAAATTGTATATAAGTGTTGTGTAGTGTTTTGATGAGAATTTTATGTGTAAATTGTGTGTTGGTGACCTATATAAGTTGTGACTTAAAACTATTCAATGTACGCTATAATGATTGCCTCTATTACCAGACTAAGGTAAAATATGGCTGAACGTATCTGTAATCAATTTATCACCATGTACTGTACCAATATTTGCAAATAAACGACTTACTTACTTCTGTATTTGAATTTTTTGTCACTGCCTTCCGAAATGAATGTTATTTTTTTCACTTTGTAGTGTTTTTCCGGAAGTCGAATGTTTTTTTTTGGAAAAAAGTTTTTATTTTTCTTCTTTTTAATTATAGTACGGATCCCACACCAATTCGAAATTTCATAATCCTTGGGGTCAAAACAATGCATATTTATGCGATAGCAGCAATCGCGGTTGATTTGCTGTCATGTTTCTGAAGGGCTCCGTTGTCTGTCACCGAAACGCATCATCAGATCTATATGAAATTGAAATGAGACCATCTCGGAATAAACCCCTTTCGAACAAAAAAAATATTTTGCAAATATACGTCTATAAATGACGGAATTATGCCCGATATGCCCGATGTTATGTTCCGTGTGGTGCCGGACCTAAAGAATAGCACAATCCTATTTCTTCCCATGGGTGTCGTAGTTACCATACTGCGATCGCTGAAAGATTTGAGCCGAAATAAATGATTTTATTTCTGTAAGTAAGTTTGTACAAACACTTTTACACGTCAATCATATTTTTTTAAACTAGATGAGATCGGCGTTTCCTATCTGACTACTCTGAGAAGAAAGGCCGAAACAAGCTGAGAGGTCACAGTCTCCTTTAATGACCAGACATAATCTTGGTCAGATCATGTGGATTGGTGTCTGAAATTGTCTTTTGAGAAACGAACCACACATATTGAGTGGACCTATCCAACCAGTGCACTCATTTATAAGTAATCATGCAGCTCAACTCAGAACTAGAGGAGCTCAACGATTTGACGAACAATACCAAAGAAATGACATCTGTGTAGGCCGCATAAATTACTCAAACTGCCAGACCATGACTAAATGAGGAAAAAAAACACCCACACAGTCATCACATTCACAATAATACCACGAAAGACGTCCTCTGCTGAATATTAGGCCTCTCCCGAGGAGACCTCTCAACGCTACGCCTTCCGCTACACGGTTGCCTCTCCAGAACCTTTCGGCCCCGATCGGTATTATTATTATCATACGCTATTAAGTTTAATTAAGTTAAGTTCCTTGTGGTGCCGGACGTAAAGAAAAGCACCATCCCATTTCTTCCCGTGGGTGTCGTAGAAGGCGGCTAAGGGACTTACTAGAGAATTGGCAGCAGCGTTCTCTATGCATTTTACCACCATACTGCGATCGTCAACCCACCTGCCAAGCGTGGCGACCCCACATTTTTTGGGGGAGGCTTATGTCCAGCAGTGGACGTCTATCGGCTGAAATGATGACGATGGTATTAATTGATTGCCTCGTGGACAACGATATATATAGGTAGCAAGTGCTACTACTGAGTATAATCGGGTTCGATTCCCAGGTCGGGCAAATGTGTCATTGGGTTTTTCTATCTGAAATTTCTCAGTAGCAGCCCGGAGTCTGGATTTGTGCCCGGTTGATGGCAATAGGGTCGCCCCCTATTACATGGGACTTAAACATAACTGGCAAAATGTGGGTGTACTATAAGGTGGACCTCTGCCCAACCTGCACGACCGTGCGATCTAACTCGAGACCTCGCGTTCAGCAGTAGCGCTTGAGACCACTACACCAATGTAGCCTCGTACCTACCAAATGTTGTTACAATTCCAACAATCGATCAGCATCAATATCTACTGTAATCACAAAAACCGGTCAAGTGCGAGTCGAACTCGTGCGCCAAGGGTTCCTTACCTACCCATTCATAATAAAAAAGATATGGGCAAATTTAGATTTTCGCGAAAACTTGTAAGTACTTACCAAAATTTACCTTAAATTTCAACGTTTTTTATTTTTATGGAATTTTTCCTTTATTTGTTATGTAACCTTGCTTTTTGCCAAATTTCGTGATTTTAGGTCAACGGGAACTACCATAATAGGTTTTCGACCCAAAACCTATAGGGTACTAGAATAGTAAATTTTGGTTAAAACAAGGTCTTATAGCACAGGTAAAGGAAAAATTACGAAAAATAAAAAAAAGTTGAAAATTAAGGTAAATTTTGGTACTTACAAGTTTTCGCGTAAATCTAAATTTGCCCATATCTTTTTATCGTGTTGACTCAGGACCTTGATTTTTTTATACACCTAATAGGGACTATAAACCTCAGCATTTCGTATACATTTCAACTTCCTAGGTCCACCCGTTCCTGAGAAAATCGGTGGTGACACACGGACAGACAGACGGACAGACGGACAAGAGAGTGACCTTATAAAGGTACCTTTTTTACCTTTTGAGGTACGGAACCCTAAAAACAAACGCTCGTGATCTAACAATAGTATTAGAAAGTGTATCCAACTGTTCTGTAACAACAATTGTGCAACTTCTGTGACCATTTTAACTTGACACATCGGGCTGGCAATATTTGTGACTAAAGATCTCAAGGCTTCGCCCGCGTGGACGTTAAAATCTATCTCACGGGAACGTACTACTGGAATAAATAGTTAATCCAGGGTACAAACTATCTGTGTGTCACAATTTCACTTAAATCTGTTAAACCGTTTTTATGTGATATCAATTCAATTCAATTCAATTCTTTATTGCATTCCATGTTTTACATAGATGGTACAAACAGTGAGATCAATTTATGGACCCTGTCGGGCACAGCAAAATGTGGTTTGGTAACAAACATCCAAACAGACAAAGTTTCACATTATTTTATCATATGAACGCGCTTTTGCCAGCGACTTCGCCCGCGTGGGGGTTGAAAATCAAATGCTTTCATTCAAATCCGTTCCGCCGTTTTTATTACGCGTATTATGAATGTGTTAGTTTATAATTTTAATGAGCTTGTTTTTTATTTATTATGTATGTTTTCAAACACAATGTGAATTGTTCCTGAAATAAATTGAATTGAATTGAATTGTTTTGAATGATTAACAAACATCCATCTATCCATCCATCCATCCTCACAATCTTTTATATTTATAATACAATTTTATCAGTAGGAAGATGGAATTCGTTGAATTGTTTTGTACTCACAAGTTTTGACCAAGATTTAAATCATTAGAGTTGCCTTCACCATACTTAGGTCGCGCGACCGCATGGAACGATAGATATGATTTTCAGTAAGAATGAGCGAGATAATACTATTGAAATGTCGGCCCGAATTACTAATGCATGACTGGATTTGACAGTTATTCTTACTCCCGATGTGTTTTTGCCCGACCGACGGAGGTAATCGAGAGTTGTTCATTCGAAGTAACGAACCATTTTCGGACAGGCCCGTATCTTCGTTGACGAACTTAGATAGGCCCGCTGAAACATGGCCATATTTTGACGTGGTGGTATGGTGAATCAGCCTAGCCTTTTGCCGACTAGGTTGGCGTCAGTTTTCTGTCTAACCGGAGGCAGCTGAATAACAGCTGGTATTTTACATGACGTAACTGCCTATCTGACTTCCACCACCCAGTTACTGGGTAACACGATACCTACGCGGTAGGGCGAATCTAATGATTTAAATCTTTATCAAATACTTAGTGTGTACTTATAACGATAATAGAACAATTAGAAGTAGTACCTTATTTAGTCGTGTACCAAGTTATGTTGGCCGCTTTAGTATTGTTTACATGGTGAACTAAATGTCTTGTCCATTGTGTACTTTCATTGTGTCATTCGTGTACCTTATCAAATTTTTAGGGCTAATTTCGCCTTACTGTTAGTAACTGAATGAGTCGTTAGGCATTTAATCGACGTTTACTTGGACGTTAAAAAATCGTAGAGGGATTTTTTCAACTTTCGGTGTTCAGACTACTCTCGGCGATAAGGAGTGCGCTGAGTTGAAGATCGATTGCGCGACAAAATACACCGGAATTTTATTACGCCCGTGGGAACGTGGGCTTAGACGTATGTACTGACTGTGCTAATTACTTGGTACTAGCGGTGTTAAACAGTACAAACATGTTCATGTCGGCATAATGCGGCACTGCCGGGCGGCCAAGGCCACAATTCTGTATCGATAAAAAACTTTTTTCAAAAAAATAAACAACCGACTTCCAAAAAAACACTAAAAAGTGAAAAATAACTTTAATTTCGGAAGTCGGTGACTTTGGATACGTATTTTAATTTTTTGTCACCGCCTTCCGAAATTAAAGTTATTTTTCACTTTTTAGTGTTTTTTCGGAAGTCGGTTGTTTATTTTTTTGAAAAAAGTTTTTTATTTTTCACTTTTTAGTGGTTCACATGTGCTTACCCCTCCACAGCGTACCGGCGTGATGTTATGTTATTAACTGGTGTAAACAATTGACAGACATGAGATTTCAGCAATCCCTGTCCATTTGCTATCATTTATTGAGGAGTTCCGTTGCCTATCTCCGAAGTTCTTCATCAGATCTTCACCAAATTGAAATGGAACCACTCCGAGAAAGTACTCTTCCAAAAACTACACAAATTGCTTCAAGTGTGCCTATAAAATTTGAAGAGTTCTCTCTATTTCTCCAGGATCCCATCATCAGATCCTGACTTGATGATCATGGGACCACCTGGGAAGTATACCCTTTCGAACAAAAAAAAATTTATCCAAATCGGTCCAGCCATCTTCGAGTAATCGGGGAACATACATAAAAAAAAAAAAAAGTTCCGACGAATTGAGAACCTCCTCCTTTTGGAAGTCGGTTAAAAATGATTCCCCGCGGAATCTTACTACGTTCAAACTACGACAAAACCGTTTTTTTTTTAGAAACCATTGTAACAGTAAGGAATCGAAATGTCATATTCTGTATGTTCCAAGATAATTTATCGATATTATTAATACGATATTAGCAGAATTCGTGTATGATTGACGTGGTTACGAGCAAGGAATCGTTAAGTGGTCATAGTGAATACAGGCCCAAATCGAATATACATAACGTTCGTGAAAGCCATCCAAATATCTAATGACAATTGAAAATGGCGTTTAATACATGAAAGAGTGGGGATCTGCCTTACTACATTTTAAATTATCGACATCTTAAGAATCTCTCGTTAGTCTATTTTCCAATAAATCATAAACTGAATTCATGGTAAGCTGCGTGTCGATGTCCCTGCCACGTTATATAGACCATCATTGTTTCCAGATGTTTGCACGACCTGGAGTACAGGTCCACTGTACGTCAACTTTGGCCTCGATCTAGCCTAGCGGTTAACGTTAAATTTCTATAGAATGAGAAGCCAGCTTATACTGTATTTGTATCCATTGAGTTATTTAGTCGCGTTTACGAGTAGGGGAAGAACAAAAAGACTGTTATGCAAAAGATGATATGGCTGGAAAAGGAGTACTACCAAGATGAGGAATAATATATAAGGTGTATCTATTCATACACGAAATATCTGAAAGGGTCATTGTACTCATCATTATGAACAACTTTTACTATGGGACCAAACCTGAAATCGCGAAAAAAATATCAGCTGTTCCCTACATTTATGTTCGCATATCTCGTCAAAATGTAGGGAACAGCTGATATTTTTTCGCGATTTCAGGTTTGGTCCAGTAGTAAAAGTTGTTCATAATGACGAGTACAATGACCACTTCAGATATTTCGTGTATGAATAGATACACCTTATATGGGGTGTAAGAGAAACCCTATTGCTATCCATAAGCACTAAAGATAATAGCTGGTCATAAGGTTCATAATAGGGTTATCATCATCATATCAGCCGAAAGACGTCCCCTGCTGGTCATACGCTTCCCCCAAAAGGGAGGGATTTGCCTTAATCGCCACGCTTGGCGGGCGGGTTGGCGATCGCAGTACGGTGGTCAAATGCATAGATAACGCTGCTGCCCATTCTCTAGTAAGTCTCTTAGTCGCCTTCTACGACACCCACGGGAAGAAGTGGGCTAGTGGCAGTGGCTAGTACCTACGGTCAACCCCATTACAACTTGAACTACAGAAACCAACCTTACTGCTATGGAATAAAGGTTCTGTCAAAGCCAAACTGTTGTCCTGAATGTGCGCTTGACATTAGGTTCATTATTAGTTCTTATAAACGCTTAGGATGGGCCCTCATTACCCTATACCAATTCTCCTAACCAGTGCTTATATAGTACCTAATAAATTGTAACTTTTTCCTACATTCTTAATTCTTCATGGAAATTCTACATGCCCTTCAGTAATTAACATGATCATTTAGGTCTCTTGACAGGTAAAAATTCATAGAATAATCATCAAATTAACAATATCCTTTTTTGAAAGTCGGTTAAAAAGAGGAGTGCAGTCCGGTTTTCTTGAATCGCAATGCACGGTAATGAGCTTAGATTTGTGAAGTTGGATAGGCATTGTTTGTTTTAAGTTTTTGGTGCCTTTTCTGGAATGGTGCTCAAGTATGAATCTCGATTACAAAACTGATTACTGTCAAACGTTGTTGCAGCTATAAGTACTCTATTTGAAATTAGATTAGACATTTAAATAAACCTATTTTTACAGTTCGTTCAACTGATTTTGACCTCCATTGCGTTGGTGGCAAATGGCATCTACAGTAAACAGTTGGTATTGTAACCACTTTTTAGCTTTTAATGCCATCCTTATGCTTCCGGAATAGAAGTCAAAATCGGTTGAACGAACTGTGAAAAAGGTTTATTTAAATGTCTAATCTTATTTCAAATGGATTATAATTTAAAATAGTTTGAATCATACTTAAGAAGGATACGCAGGAAAATAAAATTTTCTTACGTTTTTTTGCAATTTAATTATTATAATTGTGTTTATTACATACGTGTTACGGTCGCGAATCATATTTTGGTTCAATAGTTATACAGCTTGACACTGGCCTGCAAATTGCAAAAAACGTAAGAAAATTTGTATTTCTCGGCCTACGCGGCGCTTCCCCCTTAAGAATAAACAATAAGCATTATTACTGTACTCGCTGGTTAGTGTCAGAAAAAAAAATCAAAATCCATGTCCCTGCTGGGACACAGGCCGCAAGAAGCTCGACCTAAATCAACATGCTGGCCAAAAATCTTCTCAGCCTGAGTAGAAATAACATTAGAAAAATAAAAACAGGAACAATAGCACAGGCCTAAGTCCAGCAGTGGACGCCTTTCAGCTGAAATGATGAGGAACAATTAGGTACGGGCCGTAAACCCCCTTAACAAACATCTTTTTAACATAGGCGCCACAGACAGCCCGCTTTGCAGGGGCTACCTTGACGCCGAGGAATCAGCCGCCCACGTCATCCTGGAATGCGAGGCCGTTGCTTCTCAACGTGAAGAAATCCTCGAAACAGTAAAGTTGCTCCGCGAAGCCTGCGAAGCTCTCAGGAAGCTTCTGTGCTTTTGGGCGGTCCTAGGTTGGCTTTGTTAGCCAGAATAACCACGCACAACGGACCGAATGGGATTCTAAGAGTCGAAAAGGGAGTCACATCATCATCATCATCATAAACAGCCCTCCTATAAATAAATACCACCCGTCTCTCCACTAGTCCAATGCTTACTCAAGGATGCATATCCGGTAGGCTCGTAATCCTTTGCTATCCTAAGGGCACGTCTCCCGGCCATTACAGCGCCCCCCGGTCTACTTCTTGATATGCAATGGCCTCTGTAACACCATGAAGCATGAGGCTCCAGGCGCTAGTGCAAATCTTGGGGTTCATTCGATTTATCGAGTATGGTAAAGCCACGCTGGGATCGGTGCATTTCATTCATTCATTAATTCAAGGACGTAGCGGTTTCCTCACGATGTTTTCCTTCACCGTATTAAGAGCAGTGGTGATTTTTTTTAATTTTAATACCCAATATGCCGTCTGAGTTCGAACCTACGGTCTACAACTCGTAACGGTCGTTATCTCTGGGCCACCATAGCTCTCAAGAAATCGTTCGTTGTTAATTAAACTAAAAAAAAAATAGACAATGCTTACGATTGTTCTAAAGTAGTATAAACTGTTACGAAATCAATTACCTATTGATCCACTCGAATACGCCTTTCTAATCAATTATTTCTGGTCATGTACATAAACCATTTGGCAATTTGAACACTGGCAATGACATAATTTTACGTCATAAGTTTGAAAAACTATCCTACTTTAAGTTATAAATTTGAACATTTGTATATTTCTTACCCAATCACGCTAAAATGGCTGTAAGGATTTAGATTATATTTGGCTGACAGATAATAGTATAATCTGGATTAACACATAGTATATTTAATTCCGCTAGTACCCATGTTCCCGTGGGCCGTGGGATAATTTTCGACTTCCACCCGGTCGAAGCCGCTGCATAAGCTACCAAAAAAGTCACCAAACAAATAACAAAAAACCTACAATTAAAATAAAACAATGTTGCTTTGGCTTTGAATCAATCATGAACATATTGTAACATTTGTTGTTGTATTTGATGAAAAGAAGTATACATATATGTAAGGATCGTTAGCAGGTGGCGTTCTGTAGTTTCTGCCTACTCCCATGGGAAAAAGCGTGAGGTTATGTATGAAAATAATTTACTTAAGGTGCATCTAGTCGACATTTTTTCCACAGAAAATTTGTGAGTGGATTATTCCACTGTTCGACAATGTACATCGAAAGTTAAACCTGGTATGGTTTTCATGATTTCAACCGAAAGAAGTCCACTACTGGACATAGGCCTCCCCCAAAAGGGGGGTGTTTGCCATAATCGACACGCTTGGCAGGCGGATTGGCGATCGCAGTATGGTAGTCAAATGCATAAAAAACGCTGCTGCCCATTCTCTAGTAAGTCCCTTAGTCGCCTTCAACGACACCCACGGGATTAAACGGGATGGTGCTAATCTTTACGTCTGGCACCATTCGTTACCATACATTATTAGTACTGTCTTTGCGAAAACAGAATACTAAAACAAATAGCCATTAAAAAGTTAGGAGCTAACAAAGATTATTTTTTCTTGCTAATTTAACCTAACTTTGGGCGTGTTTATGTAATAAAAGAAGTTTAAAATCTCCAAAACCAAGTCAATACCAATAAAGCTCATATATCGAAAAGTTCAATAAACTGTATTGATCATTGCTTTATGCCGTGATTTTTTCATAAAAATTCCCGATCTTCCGAAGGACTTTTCAAATTTTTTTTTACGCGCCTGTTTTTCTTTAAATGATCCTGCATCTCACTCCATAACATTGTGCGTGTAGACTAACGTCTAACTGCTCATCACTGATACTACCTCTGTCGGACACGATGCCTGGTGAGACAGCGTGTTTTTTTAGCCAGGCCCACACGTGAGTTCGAGCCCGCGACTAGATTCCCCTTAAAACAATGTTTTTAATTCTATAATCTCTCAACTTCAAAACACTTAAACTTCACAAAAAGAAAAGCCTTGATGATCAATGGTATTAACACTGGGTGAGTTCGGCGTTTCCTATCTGACTACTCTGAAAAGAAAGGGCCGAAACAAACTCAGGGGTCTCTTTTAAAGTCCAGACATAATCTTACCGCAGTAGGTACATATGGAGAAGAAGATTTAACCTGGATGGTCTTCATATGGCCTGACCATCCTGACCTGGCTTGTTGCCTATTCCAGTCCAGAATGGGCAACAAGCTTCATATTTTTGACTCAACCGGCTCCTTGATTTATAATTTACAATTAATTCCAAATTTTATAACCGATCTTCCTTACAGAAAATTTTACACCGTTCTAAAAAAATGGCTCATTTCACATAGTTTTTTTTTCTATATCTGAATTTCTCAAAAAAACTCCTTGTCAGTCTTATCATTACAGAAACGCATTGTAAATAAACTTACCTATCAATAAGTGTTACCTACTGTACATACTACATTTTATGTTTGTGTCTTGTAATAGCAATGACCCATTTAATTTAACTGTTGAGTTTTCGAAGCTTAAAATTGACTTTAAATAATTTAATACTTTATAATATTCTGTTCATTTGTGTAGAGATTTGCATATCATGCTAGCACTAGGACCTAATTTAATATTTGCATGCCAACTTATGGCAAAATATGTCATCGAACTAACGATTTATGTACCTACCATCTTTTGTGCCGCATTTACAGCAAATAAATAACTTTGACTTTGACAATTCAATCGTGCCTGTAAATGGTTTTTTTTTTTGGGTGGGAAATCATCAAATAACTTCTCCCGCTCTGGGTGGAGCGGGAGGGTGTGTCAGACTTTTATTGACTAAAACCCACCCGGGTTCCCTCAGTTGCTTGTTTGCCAGGGGCCGCGGTACCTCTTTCGAACAACCCGCACCCCTGGCAGGCATCGACCCTTGCGGGCCCCACATATGCTGCTGACATCTCTTTGAGGCGCGCGTGGAACACAACGCGCCGTCGACCCAGGCTTGGTCCTTACCGGACAGCGAGCTACCCATTACTCGCCGTCCGCAAGCCCGTGCCTACGGTGGCCGGGAATCAGCCTGGGATTCCCGACGCCCAGGGCGTCTTCTGCGAATGCCACGGCTGTGAGGGCGAATGTACTGCATCTCCCTCACGTACGCCGCCTCCCTCTTTGCGAGCATAACTGCTTCGCTGAAGGAGACGACTGCTAGCCATGCACTCTCGCTCCGCACCATGGCCTGGACCAGGGTCGGACGCGAGAGATCGCCGCCACCGATCACCTCCACGAGGACACGGCGGTGTTCCGCCCAAGCCGGGCAGACCTCCACCGTATGCTCCACCGTGTCCTCAGGGCGATCTTCGTAATTGAAACACCCGGGCGTTTCCTCCCGCCCTATCCGAAACAGGAACCTCCCGAAACAGCCGTGTCCGGTGAGGACCTGTGTCAGGCGGAAGGTGAGGACGCCATGCCGCCTCTCAAGCAACTTCTCAAAGAGGGGACTTACCGCTACAATTGTGGCGTGCCCAGCCTGTAAATGGTTTAATTGAAATAATGTCTTCAGTTTGAATGTAATTTCTGAGATGGTCTTTTGATTAAAGAACTAGATAGATTTGAGTGGACCAGTCCAGTAAGTGCAAGCATTTTTTTTGTACTTGTGTAGCTCAACTCATAGCCAACCTAACAAGTTTAACAAAAGAATGTCACAATGCAAAACAAACTGACCAGAAAATTACGATTGCATTTCTACATTTCGTTAATCAATGTTGTATTTACAGACCGTTAAAGGATTTAAAGGTAAAAAAGTTAATAGTTTTGCATGCATTTAACGAGTACTGGGTTCAATACTTTTGCAATTAATTGTGACTGTGTCTAAATGACTTGTTTCTTTGCATCGTTGTTTGTGCAATAAAAGATCTCGTTTGCGGGTAGCAATTTGATCTGATAAAATTCAGGCTCATCATGATCTGCCTAGCTTTTTCTCAATTACATTGGGGTCGGCTTCCAGTCTAACCAGACGCAGCTGAATACCAGAATTTTATATGAAGCGAACGCCTATCTGACCTCCATAATCCAGTTACAGAAACCCCTTTGTAAGACTGGTTGACAGACTTTTAGACTTCCGACGACCCGTAACGACTGTCAAAGATCCACAAATGACAGCCGGGACCAACAGCTTAACGTGCTTTCCGAGGCATGGAGAAGTTTTGATATGTAATGGCACAGGCCATCCACGAACCGACCGCGTCAAGCATAGCTTAACCCTCGATCGACCCGTATAGCATAATTAGCCTATAATGTTCCCACTGCTGGGCCATAATCCACCACGCGAGCCCAGTGGAGATTGGTACCTAAACGTCACATGTCTTCTTTTTTTTGGTTCTAGGACATGCTGGTTTACTCACGATGTTTTCCTTCACCGTTTTGAATGCAGTCGTGATGAAATAATTTACACAAAGTAAAGGTCCTCACGGGGTTCGAACCGAAGACACTCGGTGAGTCGCGGCCGTTACCACTGCGCTACTACTGCCTTGCTACTGAAGTATACCTGGTTATTATTAGAATATTAAAATAAAAAGCTACAATATTGTAAATATTGTAGCGTTTAGCACGTGCCCATGTGACAAAAAAATGGCGTATTTTTTCATCGATATTTTATGTATAATAATTAAAACGTTCCTACCAAGTTTTAATTATATTATCTATTTTATTCAAACAATATCAGATTTCTAGCTACCGCGGAATATTTTGAGGAACCATTTACATTAATTTTATATACTAACTGGTACATAAAGAACGAGATATAGATCAGCTGTTTATCAAACCGTTTGAAATAGTCTATGGAACAGGTTTTTAAATTACCTGTCTATAGTCTAGCCTAATATGGAATATAGAGTTATTAATTTAATGTAATTGGCTATGACATGTCTTTCTTAAGCGTAGGCCACACCGCCAGCTAGCGAGCGAGCGAGCGAGCCGGGCGAGCATCGTTTCACCTTTCTTTTTGGATGGGAAGTAGTCATCAAAGGTGTTCAACCACTCTGGCCCGGAGTGTTAGACTTTTCCTGACTAAAATTTACCCGTGTTACTTCAGTTGCCTTTTTTTTTTTTGATTACGGGGGGAAATCCTCATGGATGTCCTCCGCCCCGGGGAGGGCGGAGGGGTCTGTCAGACTCTTACTGACTAAAACCACCCCGGTGTTCCGTCTCTCACTTGCACCGGGGATCACGGGAACTAGTGTGACTTCCGCGATCCCCGGCTAGTGCCGGCCCGCCTCTGCGGGCCACCTCGCGATAGGGGGGGAGTGAGGTGTTAAACTCCCCCCTTACGTCATAGAGAGGCGCGCGTGGAACACTACGCACCGCCATCTCGGGTCCTAACAAGTAGGGGGCAACGAATTTCCCCAGATCCGTTGCCCCTGGACCCATTTAGGGGGGCTGGAAGAGGGCGTTGTCCGCCCTCCGCCGACGCCCGGTGCGTCTGCTGCGGATCGGGTTAGCGGAAGCAATCTCCCGCTCCCTCTCCGCAGCCTCCTTCTGCGACATGACTGTTTCGCAGAAGGATACCACAGCGTCCCAGGACTCCTCGCTGCCGACCATCGAGTCGACAACGGCCGGCAGCGACAGGTCACTGCCGACTCCTGAGATGAGGGCACGGCGTGGCTCCTCCCAAGCGGCACACTCTGCCAGCGTGTGCCACGCCGTGTCCTCCCGACAGTCGACGCAGTGGTGACACCGAGCGTCCGGCTCCCTGTTTATGCGACACAGGTACTTCCCGAAGCAACCATGCCCCGAGAGCACCTGTGTCACCCGAAACGACAGGGAGCCGTGCCTCCTCCCGAGCCAGCACTCGAGTACTGGCCGGACCGCCCCAATGGTAGCGGGGCCGGCGGTAGGGCGTGAAAGCCTGTCCCGCCATTCCGCCACCAGGGCTGCGCGAAGCTGTGACCGACGCAACTCCAAATGTCGCTGCGTCAGCCATTCGCCCCGCGCCCTCGAGTCCTCGCGCCACCGATACAGTGACGCGAGTACCTTCGCCTCGAGGTCCCAGGGCGGGGATCCAGCCAGTACACAAGCCGCCTCGTAGGAGATCGAGCGATACCCCCTAATGACTCTGACGGCCATCGCTCGCTGTGGCCTGCGCAGGACAGCGATGCTGCCGGCCGTCAGGTCAGCCGCCCATACTTCAGTTGCCTGTGCCAGGGCCACGGTACAAATCCGCGACCCTGACAGGATTTTTTCACCTCTTTTCATACTTCGGTTTGCACCCCGAACTACAGAGATAAGCTACGTCACTGATACAAACGATGCGAACGAATCCGACGATGACAGCGATGCTATTCGTTCACCTCGTTAGTGTTACTTAGCTATGTAGTTCGCGTTGTGAACTAAAGTATGAAAAGAGGTGCAAAGATGCTCGCTCGGCTGTATGACGTGCGCTATGCAACTGTGCACGACTGACAATGAGATGGAAGACGGGTACGCTCTCTCGCTCTCCGGCCGCACGATCGCTCGCTCGTTCGTCCGTAGTTTTTTGTGTAAACCCACATAGCTTTGCTCGCCAAAGCTTCGCTTAGTTTGTATAGTTTCCCTCGCCTCGCTTCGCCCGTTCAGTCCGATTCAATTTGTCCCCTGCTGCCCTCTACCAGCGATGCCTTAAGCCGAGGTCCGGGGTAGGGGGTGCCCTTAGCGAGCAGTCGCTCTAGTTTTAAGTATTTTAAGCCCTAGCTGGTACCATCTTAATTTATTAAGATTATTACAGGCAAGTCCGGCTAAGCAGATGACAACCTCATAGGTTGAACTGCGAGATGATATTCACAACAAAAAAAATACTCTTCGCCCGCCAGCTCACTCGCTCGCTCACTACCTGGCGGTGTGGCCTGCTCTTTAGAGTGTTATTATAATAATTATCAGCCTTTAAATAGTCATGTGGTCTTAATGACCATGCTTGGTTAACGAATTGGAGATTATATAGGGTCAAATTAAATTAGGGGGAACCGATCACTTTTCTGATTGTTGTTTTGTTCGAATTTCATTTTACCGAAAATTATTGACCGACGTCGCCGAAATATCATGTGTCATAAGTATTATTTTACCGAACTACATTTCACCGATTTACAAAATAACTTTTTGCTATTGGCTGAAGCATCTTATAAACTTTTTTCATTTGCCAAATGATTTATTTGCCATTTTTCACCATACCGAAACAACATTTTCTGGAATATTATTTGGTCACAAATATATGGCGGGTTACTTGGTAGCATTTTCAATATTAAATTAATGTATAGTGTCATAAAAAGTCAATAATATGTTGTGCTACAAAATTTAGTGAGAAACGAATCGCTGCAAAACAGACTTCGAACGAAACGATAATAGTTGAAAAGTTTTAGGTGAAATGAAATTCGGTCAGATATTTTTCGAACTTATGATAGGTAAACAAATTAGGCTAGCAAAACTCCGCAGACGGTGGGTACCGATATTTAGAGATCCTACTATACATGTCTATTTTTTTATCGTTTTAATCCTTTAAGGTGAACCTAGTCCACATTTTTCCCATACAAACTTCGGGGGTGTATTACTCCACTGTTCGACAATGTACATCAAAAATTAAACATGGTATGGTTTTGTATCATTATCAATATTGTCTGTACGGAAACAGAATACTAAAATAAAAAGTCATTAAAAGTAAAGAGCCAACAAACATTCGTTTTTCTTGCTAATTTAACGTAACTTTGGGCGTGTTTAAGTAATAAAAGAAGTGTAAAATCTGAAAAACCAAGTCGGTACCGACAAAGCTAAAGTATCGAAAAGTTTAATAAACTTTATTGGTCAGTGATTGATACAGGGGTTTTTACATAAAACCCGATCTTACGAAGGACTTTTCTTAATTTTTACGCGTCTGTTTTACTATAAATGATTCTGTGTCTCACTCAATAACGTTGTGCGTGTAGACTAGCGTCTAACTGCTCATCGCTGATACTACCTCTGTCGGACACGAAGCCTGGTAAGACAGCATGATTTTTAGCCAGGCCCACCAGGGAGTTCGAGCCCGCGACTAGGTTCCCCTTAAAAGGTATTTATGTTCGCAGATCTCGACGCAAAGTATGGATCAGCTCATTTTTATTTCACGATTTCAGGTTTGATCCCATAGTAAAAGTGGTTCGTAATGATGAGTACAATGACCTTTTTAAAGGATTAAAACTATTAAAAATAGCTATGTACAGACGCCAGCACATCAAGCTACCCCAATCTGTCAAATTTCTTTGATAGTTTTTCAACTTTATCGCAAAGGGATAAGGTTCATTTTCAATTGGGAAAATTTGAAAGTTTGAGGTAGCTTGATGTGCTGGCGTCTGTACATCCTACTAATATTTATAAATGTGAAAGTTTCTGTTTGCATATTTAGATGTTTGGATGTTTGTTACTCAATCACGCGAAAACGGCTAAACGTATTTGGATGAAATTTGGCACACAGATAGTGAAGAGAAATGGCAGATATCCTCCAGGTGGTACGAGGACTAAAACACGGTAACTTGATCAATAGTGGACTGTATTATACGAATGTATTTTAGGGATGACAAACGGTCAACTATATTTGAACCGGCGAGAAAAAGGAGTTTATATAATAACTATGTCGTGTATGCTGTCGCTCGGACGATGATGTAGTGCCGAGCCGTCCGGTGCGCGCCCGCTGCTCGAGGGCCCCCTCTGCGACCGCAGCTTCCCCGCGGTCGCCCGGCGCGGCGTGATATTCTCGACCGATAGGTTATAACCTGGATTAACATATAGGGTACTTTTTATCCTGGTAGAACGTTCCTTCGGGATAATTTTCGATCTCAACGCGGACAAAGCTGCTGGTACAAGCTAGTGATAAAATAAAAATATGACTGCCTCGTTGATCTAGTGGTTGTAAGCGCTACTACTGAGCATAAGGTCCCGGGTTTGATTCCCTGGTAAGGCAAAGTGTTATTAGGTTATATCTGGAATTTCTCAGTAGCAGCCCGGAGATTGGATTTGTGCTCGGTTGGTGGCAATAGGCTTGCCCCCTATTCCATCGGACTAAAACATAATTGGCGAAATGTAGATACCTATACTATAGGTACAACTCTGCCCAACCCTTTCGGGAAGTAAGACATGATGTTATAAAATAAAATAAAGATTTCATTTAATTTTGGTTTTATCGTGTTTTAATATACAGGATAAGTTTTTATCCAGTGCACAAACCACCACCACCACCATAATTCAGCATGCTGCGGGAAATCGCGGCACGGCGGACAGAGCTCCGGCAGGATCTCATGGCGACGTGGAAAGTGCGATTGTCGCAACCCAGTGCTGGGCACGCCACGATTGCGGCGGTAAGTCCCCTCTTTGAGGAGTGGCTTGAGAGGCGGCATGGCGTCCTCACCTTCCGCCTGACACAGGTCCTCACCGGACATGGCTGTTTCGGGAGGTTCCTGTTTCGGATAGGGCGGGAGGAAACGCCCGGGTGTTTCCATTGCGAAGATCGCCCTGAGGACACGGTGGAGCATACGGTGGAGGTCTGCCCAGCTTGGGCGGAGTGCAACGCCGTGTCCTCGTGGAGGTGATCGGCGGCGGCGATCTCTCGCGTCCGACCCTGGTCCAGGCCATGGTACGGAGCGAGAGTGCATGGCTAGCAGTCGCCTCCTTTAGCGAAGCAGTTATGCTCGCAAAGAGGGAGGTGGCGCACGTGAGGAAGGTGCAGTACATGCGCCCTCACAGCCGTGGCCTTCGCAGGAGACGCCCTGGGCGTCGGGAATCCCAGGCTGATTCCCGGCCACCGTAGGCACGGGCTTGCGGACGGCGAGTAATGGGTAGCTAGCTGTCCGGCAAGGACCAAGCCCGGGTCGACGGCGCGTTGTGTTCCACGCGCGCCTCAAAGAGATGTCAGCAGCAACAGATGGGGCCCACAAGGGCCGATGCCTGCCAAGGGTGCGGGTTGTTCGAAAGAGATAGCGCGGCCCCTGGCATACAGGCAATTGAGGGAACACGGGTGGGTTTTAGTCAGTAAAAGTCTGACACGCCGTCCCGCTCCACCCAGAGCAGGAGAAGTTATTTGATGATCTCCCACACAAAAAAAAAACCATAATTCAGCATATCATTCTAGATCCGAGAAATTTTTCGTCCGTAATACAAAAAACAATCAGCTGCTCCATACATTTTGATCGCATAGGTATTGCACTTTTCTATGAAACAGCTGATTTTTTTTGTAAAACCGACGTAAAATTTCTGCCCTAGGGGATCTAGAATGATATGCTGAATTCATGGTTATAGTTTGCGCACTGGATTAAAACTTATCCTGTATAGTATCACGTTTGTGAAGTTTACACAAAAAACACTGTATTTTAAACTTGATATTTCAATTACACAACTATGATGAACCCAGATATTTTTTTTTTTTTGTTTTACCGTGTTTACCCATAACGTTTGCGGAGTACCGATAGCTAATTAAATTTGACCTTGTATATCTATCACGCCTGTTTTCCGTAAAGAGGTAGACAGAGGTACCCACCACACTTAAGTTCTTTTCGCCTGTTATGTTTAAGTCCCATGTAATAAGGGACAAAACTAGGGCCACTATCCGGGCACAAATCCACACTCCAAGATTCTTCCAGGGGTGCGGGTTGTTCGAAAGAGATACCGCGGCCCCTGGCACACAGGCAACTGAGGGAACACGGATGGGTTTTAGTCAGTAAAAGTCTGACACGCCCTCCTGCTCCACCCTGAGCGGGAGAAGTCATTTGATGATTTCCCACTAGAAACTTATGAAAAATGCTCAATAACACTGCCCGACTTGGGAATCGATCCAAGACCCCATGATCAGTAGTAGCACTTGCTACCACTAGAACTATGCCAATGTGGCACGTGGCAGTGATCATCTACATTGATCATAATTATGTATCTATAATAAACGATCTTTTCACCTAAAATAAATAAAACATTGCCATATGCCGCCAACAGATGTTTAAAAAAAACCCACAAGAAAATAATAGATCGTTGTCCATTCCAATATTTCTTTTTAAATATATTTTTTGCTACGTTCCTAAATGTATTAAAATAACATAAGTAATAAATAAAATGCCTAATTATCATATTTCGACTCTTGTCGACTGAGACCGGTTCTCTATAATGTCTATGCTTTAAAAAAATATTTAAAAAAGTTGTTGAACATCAATTTGTGTTAGAACATCACTACTTAAGAGTTTGTCTATGATAATATTGATTGTAGAGAATTAAAAAACAGTGATATTTTGTTTCATAAATGCCTTAAAAACTTAATAAAAAAGTCAATTACATGAGCCAATATATATCAATGGTTGGTTAAGCTCGGAAACCACTAGTTTTTTTATTGTTATTTATAACTAGCTTTTGCCAGCAGCTTCGCCCGCGTGGAGTTCGAAAATTATCCCACGGGAACGTACTACCGAGATAAAAAGAATCCTATGTGTCAATCCAGCCTATAAACTATCTGTGTGCCAAATTTTATCCAAATCCGTCGTCAAAGACGTCTAAATATCCAAAAAATACAAAATTGCACCTACTATTGTATAAGAATCAAGTTCTTCTAACTTAACAGACAGCTGTGCTGCTGGGGAGTTTGTTGCGCCACTTCTTCTTCCCAGCTAAAGCACTAGGACGTGGTGAAGGACGGGCGTTTTGGGGGACTGTCTTATGTGATTTTTGCGTTCAAAAAGACCTGCAGGCTTATTAGCATGACGCTTTCTATTATATTTCTACGAAGAATAGACAGTGCTTTTTCTATAAAAGTCACATTTTGTTTCTCCATTTTGTGACATTGCACCGTAGATATCCTTCTACAATCTGTCATTTTGTCTTTCGTTTCTAACGATTTATGTCTAGGTCCTTTTATATGTAGACTATTTCAGAAGAATATTTCTTCCAAAACTGTCAAAACCACACTGACAACAAACTTTCTACTCGACGGCCACAAAGTATATACGATTATATACAAAATCATGATTCGTTTAGAACGCATAACTGTGATAATTAATAGAAGAACAAAGCTATCTTCTCCTATTGTACATCATTTAGTTAATAATTATGTCAATTCTTCCGTCGTCAAATCGGTGCTCGTGCTAAGCCTGCTGACTCTCAGTCTAGTTTGAATAAATGACTTTTGATTTTAATTTTTCACATTTTTTATATTAGTAGGCTAGTGGGAATTAGGAGTAGTGACCCGTCACTCATAATCAGCCTATATAGGTAACGTTCCAACTGCTGGGGCACAAGTCTCCTCTCGGTGAGAAGGAGTGGGCGTAAGTGAGTGGAGTAATACCCTCCCGAAGTTTGTATGGAAAAAATGTGGACTAGATTCACCTTAAGACAAGCACCACTACTGAAACATGTTCAATTATAAACGAGGACACTGGCACACCACACAAGTTAAATCTTACATTGGTTGCCAGAGTTAATCGAAACCATTATTTTCCTTAGTCGTAACGCTGTATAGTGTATAAATGAGTGTTTTTACCTGACTGCGCCAGAAAGAGAGTTATGTTTTTCGAGTGTACGTATGTATGTATGTATATTTCTTTGGCGTGCTATATAGCCTAAACGGCTTGATCGATATCAGCTTGAGAGGTGCCGTTAGATTCGTCTTAATTGTGAGAGTGCTACTGGGTATGTCAAAATAATAATAAAAAATTGCCGATTTTTGGCGCCATATTGTGTCTTAATTTTTTTTTTTTTCAAAAGCTATTGAATTAAAGGTTACATTTAAGAAAATGGCTCCGACTGCATGAGATTACTTATAGTAATCATCAGTCTAATAGTCAGCCTTTTAAAACAAGTTTCTTTTTAAACAAGTCCACTTTTTAGGCAGTCGGATTTTTTGATTTTGTAAATTATTATTTTTTGTACAACTGACGGTATTTTGTTTTTATTTTTTATTATGGGTGTAGTGTAGGTAGGTAGGTACAAAAGGTACATGTCTGCCTAACCCACTGAGGAAAACAGGCGTGATATTACATTATTATAATTATGTAAATATGCAAATATAACCGAATACATTATGAAATAAACCTTATTAATAAAAAATAATTAGTTGTATTATTTATATTAACCTAACGAAGGTTCCCACGCGGCGTCGTTTGATGTCGTGTGGGTTTGTTACATTATTTCTATTTAATTATGTATGTTTCTTTGTTTAAATCAATATTTTATATGGAACGACTGTTATTTGGAAAGCGTAGGACGCCATTCATGAGTTATTGAATCGCTAGATTCACTAGGTAACCGCAATGTGTATAAAAAGTTTAAAAACTCTATTTCTTAAAACACCTCTATAAAAACTGGTCAAATTAATACTACACTGATACTAAAACAATCACTTCTATTATTAAAAAAAAACACCCTGTATTCAATTCGTCACCCATCCAATTCCATACCTCGGCCACATTGGCTTAATCTCAACAAAACACGTACAAAAACGAAATTACTATTAATGTTAGAAATTTTCATGACATCAATCTTTTCTTTATAGCATCTTGGAAGTGGTCACCCATCCAATTCCATACCTCGGCAACACTAACTAAACTTCTATTTATTCTAAGTACTACGTTAAGTTCTCAGGCGGTCTGTTTGATGTCTTTTGCGCTTGTAACATTATTTTAAGCAACGTTCACAAGTACCTTACATTCACCCATCCATTCCAAGACCTTTGTAACGTAACTTAGCCTAATAAAATTATTCAAAAGTAATCCAGTGACAAAATTATATTGTTTAAAAATACCGAGTAGGCCTTTAGATACTATGAAGTACATCTGGAATGTGGTCACCCATCCATTTCTATACCTCGGCAACACTAACTTAACTCTATTTGTTCTACCTAAGTGACTAAGTTTAGTTCCCAGGCGGTCTGTTTGATATCATGTGGGCTTGTAACATTATTTCAAACAAATAATCAATATTTGTGAGGATATCGGTGCGGTCCGGACACGCGTCGGTATGGTGGTTGATCCGGTAACGTTAGAGTGTTCGATACTGATTTTAAAATGATTTTCTTTAATAGTTCCTTGTAGTGAGGTATTTTTAACGACTTCAAAAAGATTATCAATTCAACATGTTTTTTTTTAATGTATGTTTGGGCATAACTCCGTCATATTTATACGGATTTACAAAATTATTTTTCTTTTTCGAAATGGGTTTATTCCGAAATGGTCCCATTTAAATTTCATATAGATTTGTTGATGCTTTTCGGAGACAGACAACGGAACTCTTCAAAAAATGACAGCAAATCAACCGCGATTGCTGCTATCGCAGAAATATGCATTGTTTTGACCCAAAGGATGATGAAAAATAGAAAAATAAAAACATTTTCCAAAAAAAAAAAAAACAACCGACTTCCGGAAAAACACTACAAAGTGAAAAATAACTTTGATTTCGGAAGGCGGTGACAAACGCAAAATTTAAATACATATACAAAGTCACCGATTTCCGGAATTAAAGTAATTTTTCACTTTGTAGTATTTTTCTGGAAGTCGGTTGTTTTTCTTACACATCTTTAAGCCACTCTAGTATTTGTCAATGAAAGGGATAGGTGTGTAGAATACACCCGTATTTATCAGTTATATACGTCTTATGAACTTTCCTAATTTATCAGACGCCAAGCATTACCATTAACCGGGATCAAATTCGGGAAATGAGCTGCTACCGAATTTCTAATGGAAAAACCAAATTTAAATGAGACCAGATTTTTTTTTTCAAATATTCGGTAACTAGACACATATTTTAATTGGTATAATTATTTTATGCCTGTCATCCTACCCGCAGTTTTATATATATAATTACCTAAGACCGTAACAGTAGGAAAGGCTTCCGTTTTAACAGTTCAATAACATTGATTGCGTTATTTCCGTTGTTAGGCAGTAAAATTTTTCGAAGATTATAAAGCAATAAGCTTCAAAAGGATTCAGATTGTCATAAATACGCAATTAAGATGTTGAGAATCAAATCCAGAGTTCAAATTTAATATTACACACATTTCCACAGTTAAAGTGTTGGTTTACTATAAGGGTTTAAAAAGACGCCAAGTTTAAAGACTAGTGTAGCTCGTGCCGATTTGCGCATCAAAGCAGATGACTGGACTGTGCATGTGCTACGTTGCACAAAGCCAAGTCTTATTAGTCGATTCGCACGAATTTACTCTGACAAATCGTGCGAATTTACACTTTCAATTAAAGCATTATTTTCTATAAGCGACTAGCACAGAGTTAATTTATTTGTGGGTGAATCGACAACTCCAGATATTAACACCACGATTTAATGATAGGTACGTATTTAGGCTATTGGCACGTTTTGAACTTTATGTAATATACCTAGTTAGTCTACTTTTTTCTTAACTTTATTGCATACGATTCGGGAGAGTAAATTCGTACGAATTGAAGCCAAAGAGCATCTAACACACCGTCATTACCGCGCGTACCCACAGTCGCACCGCATGACACATCTTCAGTTCCAAACCTCCATACATACAGTCACATGCCCGTTCACAGAATCAGCTCCGGGATGTTTCATTGTTAAACACATGCATGCTGAGCTCAGCTCTCAGGTCTTAGTAACATCGACATCGTCATGATTTGCGAACAATCCTACTAATATTTTAAATGTTGTATGTTTGTTACTCATCATCATCGTATTTATTTTTGATTTTGTGAAAGCTAGTTTCAAAATCAAAATCAAAAGTCATTTATTCAAACGAGGCTGAGAGTCAGCTTTTTTGAACGTCAAAATTACATAAGACAGTCTCCTAAAAACGTCCGCCGTTCACCACTTTCTAGTACTTTAGCTGGGAAGAAGAAGTAGCGCAACAAACTCCCATCATTTCAGCTGAAAGACGTACACTGCTGGACATTGGCCTCCCTCAGTGTGAGTGTTTGCCATAATCGCCACGCTTGGCAGGTGGGTTGGCGATCGCAGTATGTTGGTAAAATACATAGAGAACGCTGCTGCCCACCCATTCTCTGGTAAGTCCCTTAGTCACCTTCTACGACACCCACGGGAAGAAATGGGGGGTTTGTAACTAAATCAAGCAAAAACGGAACGGGTTTGTATGAAATTTAGCACATAAAATATTTGTTTCTTTCGTATGGAAATATTTTTTATTTTAAAATTGCTATTTTTCGAATTAAATACCCCAATATTCCGCCAATTATTAAATTATACATTACTATTTAAAAAAATAACTTAAAATTAAAACTCTGAATCATCGCTTCAAATATAATTTTATTTATAAATATATAATAAATATATAATTAATAAAATAAAATAGAATTATTATTTGCTCGATGGTCTAGTGGTTGCAAGCACAACTGCTAACCATGAGGTCCTAGGTTCGATTCCCAGGTCGGGCAAAGCTTTATTAGGTTTTTCTACCTGAAATTTTTCAGTAGCAGCCCGGAGTCTGGATTTGTGCCCGGTTGATGGCAATAGGGTCGCTCCCCATTCCATGGGACTTTAACATAACTGGTGAAATGTGGGGTATACCATAGGTAGACCTCTGCCCTACCCTTCAAGTAAACAAGGCCTGATGTTACGTGTAAAATTGAATTATTATTTTTTGTACGTGTTCCGGTCCTTAGATTGTAGGTACAGACGCCAGCAGGCTTAGCATGACGCTTTCTATTTGTACGAAGAATAGACAGTGCTTTTTCAATACAAAGTCGCATTTCGTTTCTCCATTTTTGACATCGCACCGTAGGTATCCTTCTACAATCTGTCATTTTGTCTTTCATTTCTAACAATCTTTGTCAAGGTCATTTTGTATGTAGATTATTTCAGAAGAATATTTCTAACCAAACTGTCAAAATCACACTGACAACAAACTTTCTACTCGACGGCCACAAAGTATTTACGATTATCTACAAAATCTTGATTCGTTTAGAACGCATAACTGTGATAATTAATAGAAAAACATAGCTATTTTCTCCTATTGTACATCATTTAGTCATATCTGTTCTTCCGTCGACAAATCGGTGCTCGTGCTAAGCCTGCTGTACATCAATCTACCCCAATCTGTCAAATTTTCCCAATTGAACATGAACCTTAAACTTATGTAATAAAGATGAAAATCTATCAAAGAAATTTGACAGATTGGAGTAGCTTTATGTGCTGGCGTCTGTACCTATGTTACATATTGTACCGCCAAAGTATTGTCACTGTCAATTACTTAAAGAAACAAAACAATGGAAAATACTAAAACCGTGTTACAGTCATGACTAATATTGTTTAACGTTATTAGTCAACTGACTATGAATATAAATGAAGTAGGACGTAGGTATGTAGATCGGTTAAATGTTAAAACCACAGACGAACGTGCACATGCAAAACTAGCTTCTGCTCGCGACTCCATTCGCGTGGACGTCGTAAGATACATATTAATATTAAAAGAACTAAAAAAAGCGTGGTGTGCTGTTTGAGGTATTTTTATAATCAATTAATATCAAGCACCCCACGCTTTTTAATAGATTTAAATTATTTTCTTTTTTAGTTTGGTTTTTAAAGCGTGTTTTTTTAAACTATTATTTATTTTCTATTTTTTAGTTCTGCTATCTACAAAAGCGTGATTTTTCAGATTTTTTTCTTTGGCTTTTTATTTGAATTTTTTTTAAAGTATTGAATTGTCATCGGTCCTCGATAAGTCTACAAAGTTTAAATTAAATCTGACCGTTTGATGTGGGTCAAAATCAAGTCCAAAGGAGTCGGTTACAAACAAACAAACATAGAGGTGAAGTCAATAAAAAGCTTGTAATAACTGCAATCTAATAAATCAGAAAAATAATAATACTAAAATAACAGCAATCAATCGGCCTTATTAGAAGGCTAAGACTCACCCAAAGGGCAATGGAGAGGGCTGTGCTGGAAGTTTCCCTATGTGATCGAATCAGGAATGAAGAGATCCGCAGGAGGACCAAGGCAATTGACATAGCCCGAAGAATTGCCAAACTTCAGTGGCAGTGGGCAGGGCACATTGCTCGCAGAACAGATGGCCGATGAGGCTGAAAAATTCTGGAGTGGAGACCGCGTACCGGAAGACGTAAAGTTGAAGAGCCTACCACAAGATCAAGAGAAGAATCCGCTGGATGTGGGAAGCACAAGGCCAGTCGAAGTGGCGGAGATGCGGACAGGCCTAGGTCCAGCAGTGGACGTCTTTCGGCTAAAATGATGATGATGATGATGAAGAGCAATATCTCAATCTGCCTAGCCTTTCCCAACTGTGTTGGGGTCGACTTCCAGTGTAACCGAATGCAACCGAATACCTACCAGTATTTGACATGGAGCGACTGCATAGCTGACCTCCACAATGCAGTTATCTGGTAATACGATACCCCTTGGTAGGTAAAACTGGTTGTGTGACTTTCGGGCTTCTGACGACCCGTAACGACTGTCAAAAATCCACGAATGACAGCCGGGACCAACGGCTTAACGTGCTTCCCGATGCACGTAGAGGTTTTGGAATGTAAAGATTCTCCATCCTCACTCCAATGATCAATGTGGCTGTTATTACATAGCCATCAGCACTTTTTTATAAAACTCCCTCCGGCTTCCGACCCATCGCGTCGCATCGCATCGCACTCTACTTCGTTTCCCCTTAGTTTTCTTTCTGACTTAGGTACGGGCTGTTGTCCGCAACTCCACGTCAAAGCGCGTATTTTGCGTACCTGAAAATAGGCTTTTTATCTTAAATTTTGCTCGGCTCCTAAGTATCGTAGCGTGATTTTAAATAGCTTATTTACCTTCCTCGAGAATCTTCCAATGGTGCGGGTTGTTCGAAAGAGCTACCGTCGTCCCTGGCACACAGGCAACTGAAGGAACACGGGTGGGTTTTAGTCAGTAAAAGTGTGACACGCCCTCCTGCTCCACCCAGAGCGGGAGAAGTTATTTTATGATTAAACACCCTCAAAAAAACACCTTCCCCGAGAATTGGGCTACCAAATAGAAAAATATTTTTTAATTCGACTGGAAGTTCTAGAGATTAGCGCGTTCAAACAAAAAACAAACAAACACACTCTTCAGCTTTATTATTACACGTTGTAAGTATAATAGAATAAGTAGTTGAATGAAGTGGAAAAAACATTATGAGTAATGCCAGTTTGTCATTCATTGTTTTAATTCTTGTAAGCAAAAAATACCTAACATGTAAGTTAGCTTAGTTTATGTACAGACGCCAGCACATGAAGCTACCCCAAACCATCATATTTTCCCAATTGAACGTAAAAAATGAAAATCTATCAAAGAAATTTAACAGATTGGGATAGCTCGATGCGCTGACCTCTGTACTTACTATGCCATAAATAATCATCTGCAAACGTGTACAACGTATACAGCTATGGGCACGCCACGATTGCGGCGGTAAGTCCCCTCTTTTAGGAGTGGCTTGAGAGGCGGCATGGCGTCCTCACGTTCCGCCTGACACAGGTCCTCACCGGACATGGCTGATTCGGGAGGTTCCTGTTTCGGATAGGGCGGGAGGAAACGCCCGGGTGTTTCCATTGCGAAGATCGCCCAGAGGACACGGTGGAGCATACGGTGGAGGTCTGCCCAGCTTGGGCGGAGCAACGCCGTGTCCTCGTGGAAGTGATCGGCGGCGGCGATCTCTCGCGTCCGACCCTGGTCCAGGCCATGGTACGGAGCGAGAGGGCATGGCTGGCAGTCGCCTCCTTCAGCGAAGCAGTTATGCTCGCAAAGAGGGAGGCGGCGCACGTGAGGGAGATGCAGTACATGCGCCCTCACAGCCGTGACCTTCGCAGGAGACGCCCTGGGCGTCGGGAATACCAGGCTGATTCCCGGCCACCGTAGGCACGGGCTTGCGGACGGCGAGTAATGGGTACCTCGCTGTCCGGTAAGGACCAAGCCCGGGTCGACGGCGCGTTGTGTTCCACGCGCGCCTCAAAGAGATGTCAGCAGCAACAGAGGGGGCCCCTCTGTTGCTGCTGAAGCAAGCAAGGGCCGATGCCTGCCGGGGGTGCGGGTTGTTCGAAAGAGATACCGCCGCCCCTGACACACAGGCAACTGAGGGAACACGGGTGGGTTTTAGTCAGTAAAAGTCTGACACGCCCTCCCGCTCCACCCAGAGCGGGAGAAGTTATTTGATGATTTCCCACCCAGAAAAAAAAAAAAAAAAACGTATACAGCTAGATATACGGTGTTCCGTTTGGTGCCGGAGGTAAAGAATAGCACCATCCCATTTCTTCCTGTGGGTGTCGTAGAAGGCGACTAAGGGACTTACTAGAGAATGGGCAGCAGCGTTCTCTATGTATTTTATCACCATACTGCGATTGCCAACCCGCCTGCCAAGCGTGGCAATTATGACAACCTCTCCCCACTTTTGGGGGAGGCCTAAGTCCAGCAGTTGACGTGTTTCGGTTGAAATGATGATGATGAGAGGTATACAATAGAGCAGTGGTGGCTCAGTGTAAAGGCCCCCACACGGCGGAGCTCTGCCCAAGCCGGGCAGACCTACACCGTATGCACCACCATGTCCTCAGGACCATTTTCTCCCGCCTTATGCGAAACAGGAACCTGCCGAAATAGCCGTGTCCGGTGTGGACCTGCGTCAGGCGGAAGGTGAGGACGCCATGGCGCCTCTCAATCCACTCCTGAGAGACGGGACTTACCGCCACAATTGTGGCGTGCCCAAATAGAACAAGGTTTTTTTTTTGAGGGTGGGAAATCATCAAATAAATTCTCCCGCTCTGAGTGGAGCAGGAGGGCGTGTCAGTCTTTTACTGACGAAAACTCACCCGTGTTCCCTCAGTTCCCTGTGTGCCAGGGACCACGGTATCTCTTTCGGACAACCCGCACCCCTGGCTGAAACATAAGTTTGATTAGATTTTCATCAGTTACTATTAGAAGAGACTAGATATAACAGTTCCTTTTCTTATACAAATGGCAATAGTCACGTAGTACTATTCCATCTCACATGGCCACTTAAAATTCTGCTCACCTCCCTAGCACTATAAAGCTTGATGATACATATAAAACCACTGACCCGCACTTGCGAACATTACGACGGAAAAATAAAGCAATAATAAGTAAAAAAAATGCCATTTAACGACTCGAGACATGTGTCATAAAAATACCTAGTACCCACATTAATAGTATAAAATATAGTGTGTATTGTGCACCGGATAATAAATCTTTATATGACTTTGATATTTCAAGATTTAACATGAAGCCAATTTAATTTCTAGGTCTAAGTGTAGTTGTGTGCATCCCTTAGATGTCACTGCTTGCGGTAGCGTCGGGGGTCGGGTTGCCTCCTTCCTTCAAATATGGCGAGGTAGATAGTGGCGGATCTTTGCGTTATGCTCGTGAACGGGTGCTGTTTTTGGTGACTTTTCGTCTTGCTGCCCATGGTTTTGATATTATTAATATTAACTGTTTATTTATTTTACTCCAAAGGTCCTAGTTTAACATTTCTTATTTTAAGTTATAGCTGTGTGAACATAATGCAGGATTGCCTACGTAAGCGGGGACGCCCTTTATGCTTGGAGGCTTTTATTTAGGTTTTAAAATCTGTTTACGTTTTTGTTTTAGTATTAATTTCAGCTTGAGTTAATTTTTAATGATTTTTTTAGTATATTGGCGAGTGCTAGCTGATTTATGGCAAATATTTTAATTTAATGTTTTGTGTTTCGTAATGTTAATTACTTACCTACCATTGTATAGAATCACGTTTCTCTAACTTAACAGACAGCTGTGCTGCTGGGGAGTTTGTTCCGCCACTTCTTCCTAGCTAAACCACTAGGAAGCGGTGAAGGGCGGTCGTGCCGGGGACTGTCTTATGTAATTTTGACGTTCGGTCCATCATTGGCCATTGAGAGGTTCTTGTCGACCTGTTGACATTTACACACAAATTATAATTTTATTAAGTGGATCTGATAAAAATAATTACTTAAGTATAACGAAGAACCAACAAAAACACGAAAGAGGCGGTTTAAATATACTTAAAAAACAATCACATTGAGTAAGTCGCCGTCCACATGAACGAAATAAAATCGTGGCGGGATTTTATCGTGCACTGGATTGTCAACTCTCGGTGTTATACCGAGCATTGAGGATCCAACAGAGAGCAGCGCGAGTGAGTCACAGCGCGTCGAAAAAGCATAGTTTTCGATTTTCAACCCTCGGCGCTAAACATTGCGTTGGAAATCCAGTGCGCGAAGAAATCCCGCCGCGATTTTATTACGTCCGTGTAAATGTTGACTAACGTCTTGAGGACAATACTGAATTGGATGGACAATAACAACCGACTTTCGAAAAAATGCTACAAAGTGAAAAATAACTATAATTTCAGAAGTCGGTGATAAAAACTAAAATACATATCCAAAGACACGGTGTTTTTGGAAGTCGGTTGTTTTATTTTTTGGAAAAGTTTTTATTTTTCACTTTTTAGCTATGGTACCTACCCCACAGCAATTGGTATACCATTACTTGATAAGTAAACAACACTGACAGGAAGCAGCAGAATGTCATCGAGGTAAAGTGTAAAAATAAAAATAAAAAACTCAAAAACTGCCGAATCAAAGTTTATAAAATTTATATGGGGCCATCCATGAAACATGCCTGCCAGGGGTGCGGGTTGTTCGAAAGAGATACCGTGGCCCCTGGCATACAGGCAACTGAGGGAACACGGGTGGGACTTAGTCAGTGACACGCACTGCTGCTCCACCTAGAGCGGGACAAGTTATTTGATGATTGGCCAACCTCAAAAAAAAAGCTCCTGAAACTTACCCTATCCATTAAAAAGATAATTTTCGAAATCCATCCACAATCGATGGAGATACCGCGTAACAAAAATACGAAAAAAAAAACAGATGTATGAAGAACTTCCTCCTTTTTAAAGTCTTGACAGCACGGTTGGCGCAGTGGTTAAGCGATGACTGCTGTACTACGTGTAGCGGGTTCGATTCCCGCACGGAACAAATATTTGTATGACCTACAAGTAGTTGTTCCGGGTCTGGCTGTTTGTGTATGTGTATTTAAATGTTTGTAAACGCACCCACAATACAGGAGTAATTCCTACTGTGGAGCAAAGTTAAAAAAAAAAAAAAGTCGTTTAAAAATCAATCAATTTTCATGCTGTAATCATAGAAAACCATAACCATTGGTTTTCAACAAAATTGTGTGAAGAAACTAGCTAAATGGGTCATATCGTCAGTCGTGAACGAAACTCGGTACACCACAGATAATTTGAGAGACAAACCATTATAAGAAGCTCGTGCATTCCCAAAAATTCAATTTAAGAAATTAGTCAACTCGTGACTACCTTCAAACGGCGGAACACATTCTACCCAATCAGCGGCCCGTGACGTAGTTCTTTTTTCGATATTCGAATATCGAACGCGACCCGTCACGATGTCAGATTCACACGGGTCAGACGTCATAGGTTCATTGTCACGAACGGTCGAAGGAGGTCGAACGCTTTTGTCTAAAACATTTTTTTTTTATGGTATTCGAAGAAATGAAAATTCTTTGGAGCGATCTAAATTGTTATTTTCGGAGGGATACTCGAATGTCGATGATTCGTTTTTTTCGTTATTTGTCTTGACATTTTTTCTTTGATAGGCAGTGCTTTTCTTAGGAGTTTATTGAAGCTATAAGCAATAAAGAGTTGAATTAACATTTTGTCTAAGATGAATTGTCTTGACTGGGTTCCTTATTCTACGAACTGTTGTTATATAAAAACATCCTAGTAATATTATAAGTCTGAAAGTTTGTATGTATATGATATTTAGATGTTTGGATGTTTGTTCACTCTCAATCACGAAAAAACGGCTGCACGGATTTAGTTTATTAGTTTTAGTTTATAACCTGCATTAACACAAGGAATACTTTTTATGCCGGTAATTCGTTCCCGTGGTATAATTTCCGACGTGAACGCGGGCGAACCGCTGCCAAAAAGCTAATAAGTAATAATAACGAATTATACTTAATGGCATAGTCAGCCTAAAATGTTTCCACTACTCAGAAACCGGCCTCCTACACACCTACAGAACAAAGTTTTGCTTATACAGGATGTTCGGCAGAACGTTGAATATACGAAAATGGTGGATAGGTGGGGTCATCTGCTACTTACTCAGCCCTAATTTATTTGGCCCTGGGCCCCTGGATATTAAATTTGTTTTTTGCTTTCTTCTGGTTTTCACCACTTTCGAAACTTTAAAGTGTAATTTTGATTAAAAATGGGTAAAACAGGCAATATTTTTTTTTAATGCAAGTTGAAATTAAGATTTAAGTATTTTTTATATCTTTCTGTAAGTTTGAGGACTCATAACTTTTCTTCTAGCTAACATTTGAATAAAGCAATAATTTTATAAGAATCTGCCTAATAATTACACTTTAAAGTTAAAAAAGTGGTGAAACTAGAAGAAAGCAAAAAAAAAAAAATTTATAAATATAGGGGCCACATAAATTAGGGCTGAGTAAGTAGCAGATGACCCCACCTATCAACCATTTTCGTATGTTCAACGTTCTGCCAAACACCCTGTATAGGGATGCCTTTGGGATAGTAAGATTTATAAACCCTTAGTCGTAAAGTAAGACATACGGTCTAAAGTTAGAAGAAAGCGTATTCGGTGGACTCACCGTTTGTCAGTTTAACATCACAATGGCTATAAAGGTGCGCTTACACGAGCAACTAAAATTGCTCTTGGGCAATTCTCGTCACGTATGACATCACGACTACATCCAGCAATTAAGGGCACTAGCAACATGTAGCAACCTGTTGCCAGAGATACGGCCACACAATATAGAGCAACTTAAAAAACTAAGCAACGCGCCTCCCCCGTCGCCTCCGCCGCAGGCCGGTTCCTCTCGCAAAAACGAAACGTAGTGATACGTACAAGCGAGATAGAAAGAAAATTCACTAGCAATTTCCAAACCGATTGGATATTCGGCAACTCATGAAGCAATCAGAAGCAATATTGCCGAAACACATCGGCAATTTATTGCTGTTGCTCCAGATTGCTCCACTTAATTGCCCCAGATTGATCTATTAGTGATGCCGACCAATAATTGCTCAAAAAATTGCCCGTGTATGAGCACCTTAAGGCGGTCTTACAGCCATTTTGATAGCACTGTTTCACACTAATTTAATTTAATTTGTTGAAAATCTTTCATCTGACGATTCTACGCAATCTCTGCTACGTTTTGCTCACTAAGCCGCAGTGGTGGCCGCAGTTGAAGGTCTCAGGTTTGGAGCCTGGCAAGCGTTTTACTTTGAGTAAATTATTTCATCACCGTTGCTCTCAAGACGGTGAAGGAAACATCGTGAGGAAACTGGCATGTCCATCAACCAGCCCGCACTGGGCCCACGTTGTGAATTATGGCCCACACCCTCTCAAAGAAAGGTGGCCTGTGTCAGGACTTACAAGCTGATTGTGATGTGTGTGATAAAGTCTCTAATGGGGGCTCGTGGTTAAGTAATACCAGCCTCATAGGTCGATCCATCAGGTTAAGCTACGCTTGCTGGGGTTGGTCTGTGGATGGGTGACCATCTTTACATACAGAGACTCCTCTGTGCTTCGGAAAGGACGTTAAGCCATTGGTCCCGGCTGTCAATTGTGGATCTTTGACAGGCTTTACGGGTCCTCAGCAGCCCGAAAACCTGACAACCAGTCTTACCAAAGGGTATCGTGTTACCCAGTAACTGGGTTGTGGAGGTCAGATAGGCAGTCAGCTGCATCCGGTTAGACTGGGAGCCGACCCCGACATAGTTGTGAAAAGACTAGGCAGATTGATTGATCTATATTTTCAGTTTGCGTTCATTAAACTTAAGTATTTCTTCATCATCTCGATCTTAATCAGTGTAATCTGATCTTACATTAAAATATCAATCAAAGTTTAATTAAAGTATTACAGTCTTGATCGCTAAATTATTAATCTGAAGATAAATCATTAAGATTATTAGTATCTGAAGATCTTATTTTATTGAAGGTAAGAAAACGTGCAGCCGTATTTTCCACAAAGCTACATTATGTTTGCCAATCCCTTTTGCAAAGCTGAAATTGAAAGATTGACAGAACGTTAAAATTACTGCTCAGAATATGCTTGATCTAAATCAAGATGTCCGACGATTTTCGGGAGTCATCGGCTACTGTTGGTGGTAGTCGGGCTATGTTCGATCATCGAAATTCTTCTGAAAACTTCAAATCTGGCAAGTCTTATATCCTATGGTTTTTCCTGAGACCGTGGTTTTTGCCAAATTTCGTGATTCTAGGTCAACGGGAACTACCATATAGGTTTTCGACCCAAAACCTATAGGGTACTTCCGGTTGACCTAGAATTATCAATTTTGGTTAAAAGCAAGGTCATAAAGGACAAGTAAAGGGAAAATTCAGAAAAATGAAAAAAGTTGAAAGTTTTGGTACTTACACGAAAGTCTAAATTTGCCCATATCTTTTTATCGTGTTGCCTTGATTTTTATACACCTAATAGGGTCTGTAGATTTCAGTATAAATTTCAACTTCCTAGGTCCAGCCGTTCCTGAGAAAATCGGTGGTGACACACGGACAGACAGACGGACAGACGGACAAGAGAGTCATCTTATTAGGGTTCCTTTTTTCACCTCTTGAGGTACGTAACCCTAAAAAAGACGATTTTTTATTTTTGTTATCAAAATGGGGGTTAATAATCCACACGGCCGAAATCGTATGATATTAACTATTTAACTCTTAATAAAATAACTTTGTACGAAATGTGAAGCGGAAAGAGAATCATTGACAATAGCATCTGTACCACACAACCTCTTTGCAATCTCCAACCTAGGGTTTTCTAAAATTGTCTGAATTATCCCTACGTCCAGTAGGTACAATGTTTAATTTACATTTTATAATCAATTGATTCAAGGATGCATATCCGGTAGGCTCGCAATCCTTTCCTATCCTATGGGCACGTCTACCTGACCATTACCGCGCCCCCCGGTCTACTTCTTGATATGCAATGGCCTCTGTAACACCATGAAGCATGAGGCTCCAGGGGCTAGTGCAAAATCTTGGGGTTCATTCGATTAATCGAGTCTGGTCAAGCCACGCTGGGATCGGTGCATTTCATTTCATTCATTTCATTTCATAATCAATTGATTATACCAAAGAATGAAAGAGAATCATTATTCCCTTTCATTCTTGCTCATAACTCAGTCATAATACTCATAATACATGCCATCAACAAATGTTGAAGGCCTTCAATTTTTTCTTCTTCGATTTTTATCTGTGTACGAGAACAGGGGAACAGGGGTAATTACGTAGGTAACATACTAACAGTGGAAATGAGTTTCATTGTTACAGTTCAACAATGTTCACTGCGTTATTTATGTTGTCGAGCATTTATTATTCTGAACATATAAAGCAATGGATAAGCAATATCATTCAAAGCGATTTACGCTTCTGACTGATAGTGTCACACAATTAAGGGGCAGGTCTTTCCCTTGCATTAAGATAATTGCCGACTGGCAATATTGGGCATACCTGTACAAGGTACCTATAACAGAATAAACGTAAGACCTGAGAGTATAATAGTTTATTCATAATTGACTACTGAATTGATGTCAGTTATTTTGAACATAGGTATTTTTTTCAAAAATTATGTATTTTGCCATAACTACCGCCGGTTGAGCCAAAGAAAATTCAATCTTATTTCAAGGGAATAAGACTCCATTTGAAATGCATAAAGTAATGCTGGAGTCAACACGTTTTTTTTAATGGTGACAGCTTTAAAAAATTTTTTTGGTAATTTTATTATGCTTTTAACTCAATAATCGAAATAGGGTTTATGAGATGTTACATAATTATTGTTAGGTAGAAACTTGTTGTAATTATAGCAATCCCCTAATACCATTCGCTGTTTAAGGGAGGCTCATGTCCGGCTTGTAGGGTTGATGCATAATATTGCAATAAATGTCACAATTTATCATATAATCGGGAGAGGGTTAGAGGTGTAATGTCATTCACCCACGATTGCCCAATGAAAGAGATAGGGGCAATGGCATTACCATTTAAGCTCCAAAATTAGATGAAGTACATCTAAATATTATTCACTACGTGATGTCTCGTTGGTTTAGTGGTCGTAACTCTTAAGCGAGGATTTGTGGCGGCTCACCTTGGGGATCTACACATAGTGGTAGGAGACGTCTGTAATGGTGTCGAGTCGACTATGGAGTACCTGGAACTCGGCCGGTATACCCGGTTACTTCGGGCCATACATTCAGCGCCTAGTCTGCAGTTTAATGAGTGTTCTAGCTGCTTTGCCAGACTGCATCCCAATTTGGGGGTGGGGGATCAATGCGGCCTTGTAAGTATGTGTGTAAATAAATGAGCACCATGTATCTACAATATTCAATACTCAATCATTTATTGCGTTTCACAATGTATATGATTAGGTGGTGAGTAAACATTTATTGTAACAATCGTGGCCCTGTCGTGCACAGCAACAGAAAAAAAATAATGAAGGGTATAAATGTAACTCATTTATTCTAAGGTAAAATGTTATTAATTATTAATTTAATCTAAAATTTTATTATCAATTTATATTATCATGTCAGTTCTATAAATTTGTCAATTCAATATTCAAATAAATATAATATAAATATAAATTTTAATATTTAAATTTTAATTTTATAAATCCGATTTGTTTTTATTTTCCTTTATTTTTAGATTGTGTAATTGAAGTTTTCTATTTTTTATTTGTTTGTTGTTTAACAGCCCTAAATTGTCTGTTATCTTGTAGCTTGCTGCAATGATTACTATATACATATTGATATCCATACCTACACGTGCTATCTATAAGTCAACCATTTATGACGGGGATCGGAACTGTTTCTCCTAAACACAGGTTACTTTGTAACCTATCTAGTAGAACAGTACGGCACCCACTAAGTAGATTAAGAAACGTATGATTGTGCTTCATATTATATTACCTTGCCATGTAATCTAGTCCTAATTGAACAATAAACGTTATTATTATATTATATTAAAATAACTTGCGCTATTTCTTCACATTATTACGCCGTAGCTAAGCCATGCATGAGCATGGGCATAGTGGTGACCAGAGCTGTTTTCAAGTTTGTGGTCTTTTTTATTTCTCGAAAAGCGTACAAAAATTTGGAAAGTATGGATTTTATTTTCTGTACGTGTGGTTTCCAATTTGTGTTTGAATCTATAGTTACGCCTAATAGTGGGAATTAATTTATTGATTCTATTTTGTGATTACCATAAGAAAAATTTACGTAAAGAGGATTTTTTTTGATGGGGGTATAAAGTGGGGTTTTAGCAAAATTTATTTCCAAATTATGTTTCTTAATTCAGGTGATTGTTATAGTGAAAATATTATTTAAATGTACGATATCATGACAGGGAGTAAGAATAGAAATGTCATCCGCAAACAAAACGCAGGGTCCGGATTTCTTTATGGTTTTTGGCAGATGGTTGATGTAAATGAGAAAAATAAGACATCCAACAATGCACCCTTGAGGTATTGAGGCGTTTAATGCCTTATTGTCGGATCGAAAGTTTTTAAGTTCGTTCCTTTGTTGTTGAAGTTTTATCTATTTTATTATGATTAATTTATTTGTCATTGCTTCATTTTTCATTCTTTTTACCCATTTTGGTATAGCAATTTTATCCAGGGTGCAGTTTTCACATATAATTTATATAATTTATATATGTAAAATATTTTAAAACATTTTAATACAGTAACTGTGGAGTTTAGTGCCTATCCTTCTCCATACGAAACTGCCTTTTGGAAGGGGCGACTAGAATCAATTCTATTTTAAAATGTTGACGTTCAAAAGTGCCTTTTTTGTGACTATTCGAAATAAATTCCTACCGGAGACTGTACGCGGGGTATCTTGAGGATCATGGGTCTGTATGGGGCGCCTGCTGACCTGGTCTTAGGTTTGATTCCCTGGTTGGGTAAAGTATTTTGGCAACCATTTTAGAGTTACTATTGTAGCTTCAGTGGTTGTTAACACATATAAATGACTCAAAACATGGTTATGCAAACAGGCAAAAAATTCCAGGAATACATATTACGCAATTGGCACGTTTTGTGTAAAACATTAAGAAAACATCGAAAAATTAAGGAAAACTTCCACTTTTTATTACATAAAATACAATTAAAAGGTGCCTGCAAATACGTCATACGTCATCATATTAGCCGAAAGACGTCCACTGCTGGACATAAGCCTCCCCCAAAAGGGTGGATTTGCCATAGTCGCCATACGTAATTTCTGGAATTGTCTATTCGCCCACAAATAAATAAACTTCGCGCGAGTCGCCGCCTATAGAAAATATTACATTATTAACAAGTGACGAGTCACCCGATTCGGGCAAATTATTTCGTGCGAGTTGACTATGCCAATTTTTCTTGACTAAATCTGCAGCTGCCAAAAGAACAGTCATATTAATTATTTCGTGCGAGTTGACTATGCCAAGTTTTTCCAGAATAAATCTGCAGCTGTTAAAAAACATTCATGTAATTAATTCATTATCCGAGCACATTATCAAATTCAACATCTAAAAACAAGATAATCTACCCCACCCATTCATACAGATACAATTTTAAATAAATTCTACCTACCGCCGTATTTATGATAAATCAATTACATATACACACGTACACCTGTCTGTCAGGGGTACTCAATAAAGGGTTGTTATCAGATCCTGTACCCTTGTGACACCCCTGACAGTTGTAGCGAATTAATTTATCTTTTAATACGATGTGTATAAAATTTTATTTGGAGGGTCACTTTTATTAGGGTTGGCACGGACCATTTTTTGGGTTGAATAATTTATTTTTATACTAGCTTTTGTCAGGGGTTTCACCCGCGAGGAGGTCAATAATTATTTCACAGGAACGTACCATCGAGATGTTTTTTTTTTTTTTTTAAACTTTGCCCCACACTAGGAATTTCTTCCTGTATCGTGGGTGCGTTTACAAACATAGAAAACTCACAAGCACAAACACCCAGACCCGGAACAATTACTTGCAGATCATACAAATATTTGTTCCGTGCGGGGATCGAACCCGAGACACGCTGCGCAGCAGTCGATCGCTCAGCCATTACGCCAATCATGTCGTCGCCATTTCTGAAGTATACCCCCCTATCCATTTAGAACATATATTTTTAAATCGATTCACATTTGCCGAAGACATCGTGGAATATATATATAAAAAGGCTGACGTATTGAGAACCTCATTCTTTTTGATATCGTTAAAAAAATTCTTCAAAAGCATAAGCATCTGGTTATAACAAAACAAATAACTAACAATTTAATCATAACCTCAACTCACCTAAACCACAAGGCTTAAACAAACCCAAGTCGCCATTTTGTCTCGACAACAATCACTGGAACCTCTAAGGTCATATTAGTCATAGCCATCGGATGCATCAGCCTATGACGATATAATGTGTCAACTTATATGCCTACCACCTACAGATTACGTGTAGGTAGTCATGACATACTAAGTTTGTCACGCGACTTGATACAAGTGCAATCTTCGCTCCTTGTTATTTGATTTAAACAAATTTTAATTTAACTTAATTTCCCCTTTTCCTCATCGATGTAATTCAATAATTTGTCATTTTTTTAATTTAAAAAAAAATCTAAACTTACCAATATTTTCAATGTTCGACTTACTTATAGGATAAGTTTTTATCAAGTGCGCAAACTTTAACCATGAATTCAGCATAATAATATCATTCTAGACCCTCATTGCAGAATTTTCGTCGGTAATACAAAAAAATCAGCTGTTCCATACATCACCGCGTAGGTATTGTACTTTTCTATGAAACAGCTGATTTTTTTTTTGTAAAATCGACGAAAAATTTCTTCGTTAGGGCTCCTTAGCGTAGAATCTAGCGGTCTAGAATGATATACTGAATTCATGGCTACAGTTTGCGCACTGTATAAAAACTTATCCTACATACATATACCTATTACATTCACACGGACGAAATAAAATCGCGACGAGGTTTTTCGCGCACTGGATCTTCAGATAGGAAGTCGGTCCATGTAAAATAATGGTATTCAGCTACATCCGGTTAGATTGTAAGCCAACCTCAACATAGTTGGTAAAAGGCTAAGCAGGTGATGATGATGTTATGCGATGATAAAATCAACAATGATGAACACTTGTATAGAAGTAACCTATTGGCATTCATGGGCCACAAATTTAGACTCAATACGCGATCGTATCAGAAATTAAGAGATCCGTAAGAGAACCAAGGTAACCGACATAGGCCGAAGAATTTCCTAACTTAAGTAGCAGTGGGCAGGGCACATTCCTCGCAGAACAGATGGCCGATAGGGCCGGAAGGTTCAAGAGCGGAGACCGCGGACCTGAAGACGTAGCGTTAAAGGGCCTCCCAAAACGTTGCCCGATGATCTGGTGAAAACCGCAGTAATCCCCTGGATGCGATAAACACAGAACTAGTCAAAGTGGCGGTGCTTGGGGGAGGCCTATGTCTAGCAGTGGACGTCTTTCGGCTGACAGGTTTTTGACATCGTCGTTCCAAGTAACGCCGCTATGACACGTTATTTTAAGCCATGTCGGACTGTATGTGAATTGATTATTATTATTGTCAAAGGCCGTTCGAATTCTAAGCGGGTACATCCGCTGGTTGGATACGTGATGTGCAGACTGGCTTATTGTTTTGGGTATATTGAACGTAATTCCTGGGAGTATTCAATTGGTACTCAGTTCAGATGTATTGTCAGTTGCAGGAGCTATTATGGGCAACCAAGTAAAGGGATGCGTCTGTCTCCGTAATATGAAGGAAACATTAAAAAAAGGCTACTGGCTTACCAGCGGCTTCGCCCACATCATCATTATCATCCATAGCTCAGCTTCAGCCCACGTTGTGGCATAGGTTTTTGTTTTCTTGCGCTTATTCCCGCGCTCCTGTGCCATCTGCATACAGATTTTACCCGCGATGCCAACAATGTCGTCCACATATTTATTTATTTACGCAAATCTTACCGACTACTACCATTACAGATCTGCGATCCAATGCGAGAGTGGCCTTACATGCATCCTTAATCTACATCCTATAAAAATACATAGTACATCCTAAATCTTAACCTACATCGAAATAACATATTATATATAATGCAACTTTTGCGAATTCACTCAAGCTGCAACACAATACATCAAGCCTCTCGTGAACCTTGTTCACCACACGCATGGCTCTAGTGAGAGGAGTCCTCTCCAGAAGGTTGGTTCTGGCTGCAGGCACAGCAAGCAGGGGCGGGTGTCGCCACCTCCACACGTACCGGTCAGGCACGCAAAGTTCATCTCACCGCCGGACGACCGACATGTCGTCTTCCAGTCCTTGGACACTACACTGTCACAGCCTTACTCCACCTATGTCACAGCACCCACGTGGAGATCAGAAATTAACCAACGGACATGTATCTACTACTGGTATAAAAAAAATATCCTAAATCCCAAATCCGTCCGGTCATTGTCTAGCTGTGTTTTGAATTTCATCCAAATCCGTTTAGCCGTTGAGGTGGACAAAGGTAACAGATAGATTGACAGATCGACAGACGGACAAACGGACCGAGTTACTTTCAAACTTACAATATGAAGTATGATGTATGTATTACTTATAAATAAAGCTTCGTTGAAATCAACTCGCAGTCCGCTAGTGAACATAAACCTCTTCCAAGCCGCGCAATACCCGGTTCTGAATTTTGCATATGTTCCGTGTGGTGCCGGACGTAAAAGAATAGCACCATCCCATTTCTTCCCGTGGGTGTCGTAGAAGCCGACTAAAGGACTTACTAGAGAATGGGCAGCAGCGTTCTCTATGCATTTGACCACCTTACTGTGATCGCCAACCCGCCAGCCAAGCGTGGCGATTATGGCAAATCCCCCCCTTTTGGGCGAGGCTTGTGTCCAGCAGCGGATATCTTTCGGCTTATATGATGATAATGATGAAGTTTAACAGTGCTTAGCAATAGTTTTCATTTTTACAGTTCAACAACATTCATTGTAATATTATCACAAGGCTTGTCCTCGAGTGTGTGGTATCTCTAATTCTCTATTGAATAATGTTTGACCTTAAAACTATGGCTTACTAGCTGTTGCCGGGGTTTCGCCCGCGTGAAGGTCGAAAATTATCCCACGAGAACGTACTACCGGGATAAAGAGTATCATATGTGTTATTCCAGGTTACAAACTACCTGTGTGCCCAATTTCATTCAAATCCGTTCAGCCGTTTTTGCGTGAAAGAGTAACAAACATCCATACTTACAAACTTTCACATTTATAATATTAGTAGGATTGGTCGATTCGCACGAATTTACTCGCCCGAATCAGGCGAATCGACACTTTTAGATTTTGTTATTTTCTATAGGCAACTCGCACAAAGTTAATTTAAATGTTAGCGAATCGACAACTCTAGAAAAACATATTAGACAATTGGCACTTTTACGTTTACGTCGCCTACAAAAAAAAAAACTTAAAATTGTCGATTTGCCCGTTTCAATAAGCCCAAACTATTAAATAATTGGCGTCGGTAAAGTGTCAACATTTTGTTTTATTCCAACTTTACAACCGTTCAACCCTAGACGAATGAACGAAATTGAATGAACGTATCGCAAAATTCTCTGGAGTGGTGTTAAGTTACGAGAGCGATGCATGGGACTGTTAACTGTTTTGTGCAATTTTATTGTGTTTTCTTATTGTTTTAATTTGATTTATTTTAAATACATATATCTGTACTAGCTTTTATGATAATAATAAAACATTTATTATCAAGTATCCAGGACTCACTTTTGCCCGCTACATGCAATCTTTAAAGGTCGTCAGAAGCCCTAAAGTCTGACATCCAGTCTTACTAAGGACCTCCATAGGAGCAATATTGGCAAGACCCCCGTCTTGCCAATATTGCTCCTATGGAGGTCAGATTGATGTTCATTATAAACCCGCGAATATATCTCAGATTTTTACGATATGCATATATGAAGAAAAACTATACTTATAACTTGCATATACTTTTAATTTCACAACTGTTCTCTTCGACCGTCAAACAACCAATGATCCGCGCTCCATTTTTTCATTTTAAATACCTTAGAACACATCGTAGTCCCCACCCAGAAATAACGGCTAAGTGACGTTGTTTCTAAGTGTTGCCATCGTACAATTACACACTAAATTGCCTGAGTTGTCATAATAAAAACATATCTAAAAATACCGTTACAATTCATGATAATAACTTAATAGTGCTGCCACAGTGGATATTATAATTCGTTATTAAAATAATACACTTTTTCTAAATTAAATTAATGAAATCACGACACATATTTACTCTAACATTGGTCTTCAGTACTAACGCTTTCGACTTACGAGGTCGTGGATTCGAGGCAGAAGTTTTACTTTGCGTTAACAATTTCATCAGCACTGTTATTCAACATCAAACGGTTTAAGGAAACATCGCGGGGAAACCGGCATGTTTTAGAACCAAAAAATCGAAGACTTGTGACGTCTACCAACCCGAAATGGGCCCGCGTTGTGGATTATATAGCTCATTCTCTCTCGAAGAGAGAAGGCCTCTGTTCCAACGAATATTGGGTAGATTAGGCATAAACTAACGGTTTAATACGACTTTTAAACGAAAAAGACGAAATTCCAAAAAAAAATCATCGGCTTTGAGTAGGTTATCTTTTGTCATAAGCAGAGGTCGGAGTAGGTAGATTGATTTAAGGTAGTTGACGTCAAACGTAGAGGATAATATGGATATGCCTCCAAAATACCGGAACTTCATATTTATTGTGATATTTGTTCCGGAATTTTGAAATTAGCACGAATTTGTGTTTAAGGTGAAAAACGTATTAATAATATCAATCTACGCTACCAGTGTTAGCTAATGGTGAAAATAATTGTTCATTGAATTCAATCAATCATTCATATAATAAACGATTTTGTTAGCCTATCTGTATGTTTTTTATTATAATTTATTCCATAATTCCAATTCCGGAACTTTTTCCGGTACTTCCCGCACATTATGGATAAAATGGCATGTCCTTTATAATATCTTGACGCAAGTATATAAAATCAATTTACCTACTCCGACCTCTGGTCATAAGACATAACATGGCTTGAGGCAATGTTGGCGATCTTAGGAGTAATCGTTAACTTGACACTACCGAAAAATCCAGTTCTCGTCTTTCAGTTGTAAAAAAGATCGCCCCCGGGTGGGCTCGAACCACCAACCTTTCGGTTAACAGCCGAACGCGCTAGCCATTGCGCCACGGAGGCGGTGAAGATATTACTGAAATACATACTTTAGTTTGCCTGAAAATTTCGGAGCACTGTGATGGTATTTATCATACTTGAATTATAGATACAGTTTCTGGTAATACGAAATATCGATCTTTAGAAATTAGACACGAGTTTGAGAGAGAGACGACGCTATACAGTGACAAAGATAACATATCATAACTTCATGGAATTCCACGCGGTGCCGGACGTAAAAGAATAACACCATCCCATCTCTTCCCGTGGGTGTCGTAGAAGGCGACTAAGAGACGTAAGTCTCAAGTAGAGAATGGGCAGCAGCGTTCTCTATGCTTTTGACCACCATACTGCGATCGCCAACCCGCCTGCCAAGCGTGGCAATTATGGCAAATACCCCGTTTTTGGCGAGGCTTGTGTCCAGCAGTGGACGTCTTTCGGCTTATATGATGTTAGGCAGAGGTATATCTATAATACCGTGCCGTAGAACCTAAGACCGTTGGGGTAGACGTGTTCATCAGTGGAAACCGCGAATCAGCAAACGTAGGGTAGGACGCCCTCAGGCTAAGTGGAGCGACGATCTTCGCAGGGTGACTGGTAGCACCTGGATGAGAGCCGCCGAGAATCGAGCTGAATTAATGTATTTTTCTTAAATGGCCAACCAAATTTTTAAAACGAGCGCTAATCCTACCGACAAACTGTCACGCAGTTTGGCAGGTTTATAAAATTTGGACACGTTTTGGTCCAAATAAATGATTTATTTATTATTTTTATTTATTTATTTATTACACAATTGTTTACACCGTTACAATTTTAAGATAATATTTTACTTATATCTGAGGTTATGTGTAACAATTTCTTATAGGTTAGCACCGCATGCCCTATAAACGTAATGATCGTGCACAGGCACTATAAAATTAAGAACTAACTAAGTATAACAAAAGAACAAGTTAAAACTAATATGAGATAACAAGATTAATAATATAATCAGAATACAAATGAAAAATATTGGTCTGAGACATAAATCATGGAGACACCGTTATTCTTAAAAATAAACACAAATATAAGTATAAAAAAGAACAAAAAACACTACAAAGTAAAAAATAACTTTAATTTCGGAACTCGGTGACTTTGGATATGTATCTTAAGTTTTCGTCATCGCCTTCCGAAATTAAAGTTATTTTTTACTTTGTAGTGTTTTTTTCGGAAGTCGGTTGTTTTTTTTTTTTGTAAAAGTTTTTATTTTTCATTTTTTTAGTTATAGTACCTACCCCACTAATTCGAAATTTTTTCATCCTTGGGTCAAAACAATGCATATTTACGCGATAGCAGCAATCGCGGTTGATTCTGTTATATTTTGAAGAGTTCCGTTGTCTGTCTCCGAAACGCATCATCAGATCTATATGAAATTGAAATGGGGCCACACGTGAAACATTAGCTTTCAAATAAAAAAAGAATCATCAAAACCGGTTCCGGTTCCGGTTCCGGTTCCGGTTGTGTATTTTTTGTGGTGTACAATAAAGTATATATAAATAAATAATAAATAAATAAAGTTCTGAGGTAACAAACATAAAAAAAAACATACAGACGAATTGAGAACCGCCTCCATTTTTTGAAGTCGGTTAAAAATGACGTATTATGAAACGCTATACTGTAGAACTTGGCAAATGAGTCGGAGTGCACGTCAAGTGCACGAATGGCTTGCAATTGGAGAGGCCTATATCCAGCAGCGGATTGCTGTAGGCTGATGATGCTACCTATAAATATCTACCCACGTTTCGTCAGTTATAATTAAGTCTGATGTAATAAGGGACGACCCTATTGCCCACATATCCAGACTCTTGGCTGCTACTGAAAACATCCCAAGTACCAGTTTTTCCGACCCGGGAATTGAACCCAAGACAGACCTCTTGCTCTTCAGTAATACTTGCGACCACTAAGCCGACGAAGCAGTCAATAAAGACAAAAAAATGATGATCCATTTCTACCATCTGTTTACCGTGTCTACGTACTTATTTATAACTGTATTGAGAAAGCCAATAAATCTGCTTACCTCGTAACGGAAGAAGGGCGTGAAGATAATACTATGTTGTCAGTAACAAACAGGCCAATTGAGCAACAAGCGTGATTAGTTTTCTGTACCATACTCGTTGATTTGGACCATTTTAAATTGAGCCTTCTCGTAGATGAATATGTGCCAAAGAGTGGGTCAACTATAATTGGACATGATGAGTACAGAAAGTCCATTTTAAAATGAACCGTCTTTAACATGAACCGGTTTAAAGATGTAGTCCAACTTTAATTGGTTATGCTATATTGTTAGTGAAGGTAAGACGATTTTTAACTGGACTTTCTTGGGAAAGAATATGTTTGAAGACATGGTCCAATTTAAATTGGTGGTAAAGTTCCACGTACTACGATATCTACCTACTTATAATTAAGCGTTCTTTTCGACATTTTTCTTTTTGCTCGGCTTCTAAGGGTTGTAGCGTGATGTAAAATAATATAAATCCTTCGTCAAGAAATGGTCAATCAGATGCAAAAAAAAACATATCCGCGGAGAGATGATACTTTAGGGCTCCGCAGACAGGTGCGATGCGACGGCGTGATGCGACTCTGGTGGAGTAATCTCTAAGAAAACTTTATACGAATTATTCTTCTAGAGTCACGTTGCGCTTGTCTGCAGGACCCTTTATCAACTAATCTAAAGGCTTCCGCAAACGGGCGCGACGCGACACTAGTAGAACAATACTTCAAGGAAATTGTTCTACTAGAGTCGAGTCCCGCTGTCACGTCGCTCTTCTCTCTTGTATTTAAATGCCTATTAAATAATTTTATTTTCAATCAAAATAATAGGTACTTATGGTTTATTAATGCAATTCCTATGATTTCTAGATCGACATCCTAATATAACCTTATGCTTAGGGATTGCAATCCCGCAAAACAGGATCACGCATTCTCGCGGGATCCCGCTGCTTTTATTAATCTGCTTGATACCGCACTTTCAAAGCGCTGATCCGCGGATCCCGCGTCTTTGAAATTATGTTATAAAATCAAATTGAAACTACAGATTTTTGTGTACTTAAAAATCAACTTTTAGTAAACATTTCTAACATAAATTATTTATTTTCTATTAATTAAGTTTAAGTAATTAGTAATTTACTAATGCGGGATCCCGCGCGCGATTGAGTAATCCCGCATATCAATCCCGCGGGATTGAATGAGCTGCGGGATTGCAATCTGTACTTATGCTCTCTAAGGATGTCCAATGACATTAAACTAGGTCGAGTATAGTTCATTACTCATTCGGTCAGTCATTCGGTCATTGCTCATTATTGACTGGTCAATCGCTGATGGCGCACAGTGGAACGAATGTATGGGAGCGGTTGGACGTAGACATGTCCGAAAAATAAGAGTAAAATTATGACAAACTAATGATGCCATCTTATTCGATTACTTAATGCCTTCATAAATTGTGGTGATGAATTTCTTCATAACTCCCATATTTCGGGAGTAATTTGAGAAAATGTGAAATTTTACTATGAAAATGAGTGTATCGAGCTCTCTCCCTCCTGATTCCGGGCTTGTTTCAAGTAGCGGTCTCTAATATCGTAATGCTATTACTAAGAGCTATATTTAATACTAAGACACATAGTGCGCCAAATGTGCACTTTCTGGGATAAAAGGAAATGAAAATTTAAAAAAAAAAACGTTTTTTCCCCATTTGTATTTACTTTAAACCGCAGACAGACTTATTAAGAGGTCTATAAATATATTATATATATATACAGAAATATATATTAACAAAAATATTCACAAGAACTGATGAGAGTATGACTTTTAAGTAAGTTGATAATAAATTACCTAGTTTCATTAAAAGTACAATAAATAATTAAGATGTAAGCTCTAATTTACTAAGTTACACATTTTAAAACAATAACATCATTTAATTATCTTCGTCATCATCATCATCATCAATTAATTCAAATTCAGAATCGATGTCCGCTAAATCATTTATGTTAACAAATTCGATATCACTTTTCTCAGAATCCGTAAGCTCATAAAATTCCTTAAAAGAAGATTTTTTTACAAACTTATTTCCTTTTGGACGGATACTTGTAACAAGTGGATCAGAAGACAGTAAAAGATTGTGCATAATATCTTCATTGCATGAGATACTGCTATGCTTTCGAGAATGCCCCTCTCTATATTTTCTAAAATCTTTATTTCTAGCCTCAGATGCCTCTTCGGATAGAAAACCAATGGGCACAATTGACATGTTCTGAACTATGTCTGGCCCATGCATTAAAATTTTATGAAGTGAAGAAGGCATATAATACCATGGGTATAACTCCACGTAAAGCTTAGCAGTATCAAAGCAGAACTCTCGGAATTTAGTTACGTTGATCTTCTCTCCTGATGAAATACACTGCAAGATCACACAGATTTTTCTTAAAAGCATAGCATCTATTCCGGTCAGTTCAGCAGATTTAGTGTAGTTTTCAAAAAATCTCCTTGCCGAGTTGCCATTGTTGGTGGATCCACTGCCTTGTTTCACAACATCGAGAAGTAAGCCCGTTTCTCTTCTTACAGCCTCTTGAACTCTTTTCTTCCTGTCATCAACTTGCCTTTTTGCTATATCACCCCTTACTTGCCATGATTTTATGTCTAATTTGTAGGAAATGTGTAATAAGCATTCCATTGAGCGAATCCAAGCGTGAAGGGTGCTTAAGCTATATTTATACATGTCCTCGTTTGCGTGTTTATCTTTGATTAACTCTAAATTATTCATTTCTTTAGGACAAGCCTTGCATATGTCACACACTGAAGCTGCTGTATTGGATATAATGGAATGAATTTTACCATCAATCATTGTCAACAGCAGTTGGTGTTTGACACTAATTCCATCAGTGATGGTGGATGGAGTTAAGGCTTCAATCTCTGCTTCGATTTCAGCCATCTCTCTCTGCACATTTTCTTTGGTTTCCTTTATAAACTTAAACAATATTGGCCGGCAAAATGAAGTGGAAGATGGTCGCTCGTTTTCCCAAATTGTTACACCTTTTGAGACGAGCCGCAGTGGTACAAGACTAATCATAAAATTACTAGCAAGATCGATTTGCTCATCTTCACTCGTCCTTTGATGATAAATGCTTTGGCTAGATGATCCGTCAAAACCCCATTTGCTGGTCAATACGAGCTGTTGATTGGGATCAACAGGGGTTTCTAACGACCTAATAAGTCTTCTTGAGGTTAAATCCATCAAGGCTTGTAATTTGATTTTTGCAGAGCTCTCTGTACTTGTGAGATCTTCTTTGGCCGGATAGCACTTAATTTTTTCTTTAACCAACATGTAGTAACTCGGGTATTGAAGAGCTCCTTCTTGAGTGTTGAAATCCCGAAGAGTGTTATAGCGCCATTTCGATAAGTTCATCGATACATAAAGAGCCAATGCCTTCAAAGGGGATATTTCCCGTACCTGAATTGATTTACCTTCAATGAAGGCTTTGATTTTTGAGGCCTCTTCTGGATTCTCCGTCAAGTATTTCATAACATAAGCTGTATCGCTTTGTCCTGCCTTTTGAAGCGCCCTTTCGGCCGAAAACATAATTTCAGCGCTGCTACTGCTGCATGAAAGACTATCTTCAGTGCGTCTTCTTTTTTGCCGGTTACTAAGGTCCTCAAAAGATTTACGAGGACTAGGATGTGTACAAGTTGAAGCATCAGATTTAGCAGGAGAAATTATGGGCTCGATGACGTCACTTATATTTTCTGTAGAAGGTTCCATATTTTCATTCTGTAATTCCGGCCATTGAATTGCAGCCTGTAGCCAAATCTCATGTTTCTTCCGAAACTTATCTGTGCTTCTTCCAGACTGTGTCCATTTTGCATAAATGCGGTAGCAAAATCGACGACACCAGTCTTTTAAACTTGTTTCAGCACTTTCACATAACTGAACACAACTGTTATCTTTTAAAACACTGAACAAATAGTTAAAGTCGCGTAAATCTTTATGTGCGCGTGCGCATAAAGCAACGTGAATATCAAGATTTGTATTAAAAT